>CM032118.1:35328689-36578689 GCA_018894105.1 Jacaranda mimosifolia
TGTCAGCAATGTTGTACTCCTTAGGCTCCAAATTCCATCATTTAACTTGCCTTGAAACAATGGGATTTTGAATAGGCAAAGCTAATAGGTTGTTTTTCGGATCTTTTATTAAGGCTTATTTAGGATGAGATGGATTCTTTCTAGGATACCCAGGCTCAGATGCATTCTGTTCAACTCTCTCCCTAAGTTGATTGGATTGACCAGAATTTGATTCCACATCTCTTTGATTGACTTTGAGAATAATTTTAGTACCTTTTGTTTGTGAAGCCTTCTAGTGTTTGTCCCACCAATCCGCATATTCCTTTGTGGCCAATGGAAAGGAAAAAGTATTGCCAAGAATGATAAGCTTGTAAGATGTGTTTAGTAAGGTACATGACTGTCAGAGTCGAACAAGCTCATGCAAATCACAAGGATCTCTTTCTTTAAGTTGTCCGGGACATGTTGACAAAACCCACATTGTCGACTAAATCGATAAGGGCTATAAGCTTCAATAATATGATCTTTTCCACATGGAAATGTCAAATAGCTGGAATGTAAAGCCACAAAAAGGTCTTTATAAGTATTTAATATGCATGGGACATCTATCATTGTAAATTGCTTGCATGGAAATAAGTGTAGATTTTGAATGGCTAAAGGGTTGATATTGAGGAACAAGTCTCGTGCTTTTGAAAGATCAAAATACTTGGCCATATTCTCCCCCGCATATTTGACCATTTCAGCTTCTCCTACATCAATCTTGGATAAAAAATAAGTGCCCAAGGTAGTGCCCTATCCAATTGTGAACATAATGAATGGGAAAGATAGAAGTAGACTCGTGAAGACTTGGTGAATTCGATATATTACTCAAACTGCGGTAGATGCCTGCCAATGCAGAAACTGCAAGAGAAAAGCTATCACCGTTTGCGATTCTACTAGCAACCTTGAAGACAGTGACACAAATTAGATTTGCTTTGCGATATGGTAGAACAAAGTTGTATAGCTAGCATAAAAGAAAGGCAGATAAGTAGGTCTCTCTTCTAACATCTTCTTCAACCTCTAATATCATAAATAGCTCATCATATTCCTTAGTGCGAGGTAAAAGTGATGCATCGATTCTTCCACATGGATTGTGAGAAATCTTTGGCTTGGTGGGCCTCTTCCGGTAAGACCTTAAAGAGGGCTCTACATATCTGGTTGTTCCTTTAAACCAAAAGCTAATCCAATCAAAAATAGGAATGCCCATCATAATCTTTTGGAAGCATATGATAAGCTAAGAATACATAATTGCAGCTTCATAGTAGAGAAGGGGCATGTCTGTCATCACCAAGTAGCTCATTTGCAGTGGGGATAGCTTCATCATAGAAACCTCCACGGATAGCCAATCCACCAAGTACAAGAAGATCCTATAAAGAAATTGAAAATTCACTAGTAACAGTGTGCAAAGTGTTCGTGGAAGGGCAACATAGCTCAAGGAATGCTTGAAGGATGTTCTTATGGCAGATATATGTGAAAAGTGAGGCATGGACTGCTCATATATCCTAGTTTGACCAAAAGCATCTGCATAATGGCCTAGCATATCCTTTGTCCATTCCCAATAACCTGCATAAAAAGATACTTCGCCAAGCCTTGATTCGGGAATTCTCAATGATGACCCATTAATGTTTAGGTGATAACCTGTAAATGAAAATTCTGAGCTAGTGGCTTTGGTATCATAAAGAGAGGACTTCAAGAGAAGTATCCTAGAACGAGATGTAATGCTGGAACGTGGATCAATCACTTCCCTGGTTGCCTCTTCGAATCACTCTTGGATATGCATGGAGTTATTGGGAGGTCAAGGTATGGAGTAAAGAACATCATTGGCTGATTTATGGATAACCAATCTGGTACTTTTAATTTTGAGGGTTTCTTTATCACTCCCAATGATAATACATGGAGATGGTTCTATGTGATCCTCGATATACATTCTTACAAGTTGATGTGAGTAGAATTTTCAGGAATGAGCTATATTTCTTAACCTGCAACAAAAAATAAAAGGAAAATAAGGGAAAGTTTAAGGATGTATAAAAAAAGGGATGAAGAAAAAGATGGAAAGATGATAGAAACATCCCTCAATTTGATGATTTACCTGAAGTCCTCAAAATTTTGTGTGTTTGGTATGAATCTATGCCCTTAAGGAGTAAAGATTCTTTATTGATGAATGCCAAAGGAGTCCAAGCAACTCTCTTTCAATTGTAGTAATCAGTCGATTGAATGGAAGTAGTAATGGTTATATGAGCTCTATGAGGCTTTTCTTCAAACGGATGGTGTGCAAGAATTAAGCGTAATAGGATGTCCCCAGTTGAGTATATGAATGTACTGCAATAATTCACAACTTAATTCTCAACTATGTTAATCAGGACTATTTAGCTATCTCTTTTATAGTACGATTTTGAAGAGTTCTAGTTCAAGCATATTCAGAAGATTATGTCCTGCTTAATGAAGAAACAAGACTCCCAACAAAGCCAAACTCTACAGAAGAAGTCATTTGATCTGATTCACTATTTGCAAAGACTAAATTTCAATTTGTTTGGGAGGAAAGAAAGGTTTTGTGGCCAGCACCATTATAAGTGTTTTAATCAAGGCAGACTCCTTCAAGCAATTGCAACCTTCAAGTTTGATGGTTAGTGGAGACATTTGTTTTGTAAGATAACAGTTTATTGTCACATCGCTGCTAGAGTTTTGATTGGTTAATAAATTTTAAAACTCGTGTGGGCCATATAGTTAAGTAAGGAAAACTCAAAGGAAGTCTGATCTGTTTGGTACAAGTGAAGATCAACTTGATTTTATTTGCAGTGAGCCTCACCTATATATTACTATATCATATATATGCCGATACGTATGGCTACAGTGCCATGCGTGTGATTTTTTTTTTTGGACTTCTTTTCTTTTCCTTAATTCCTTGTCAAAATGATGTTGTTTTGTCTTTCTTGCTTAAATATCTTATACGTTGTGCTACGTATAGAAAGGAGGTTTTGATTTTGGGAGAAAATCAAAAGAAAATTCCTACCCAAATTTCGCTTTACTCTATCGTTTGCTACAATATGTAAGGAGGAAACCCAGAGTGTCATGGGTTTTGTGTATTTGCTTGGTTGCTATAGTCTCTTAGAACCCAGGCTCCTGCAAAATTTTGCTTTACTCCATCAATTGCTATAATATCTAATGAGGCAAACCCAGGTATCTTCTTAGTTGCTACAGTTTTCTCGAGGCAAACCTAGGTTATGATGGGTTTTATGAATTTGTTTCATTTTCATTCTTGTAATTAATCCCATGGTTGCTATATTGTAGGATTTACAGGTATTTTACTCTCTTCCATTTCCTTTTTCTTTTGGTGCTTTTAGTTAAAGTTTAGGGGTGCTCTTTGGGGATGTTGTGTGTGTTAATCTTGAAAGAACAGGTGCAAATTAACTTCTGCTAATGTGGTTTTTCCAAGAGTGATCTTTTATGCCAATATAGTATATTGTCTCTACCTTTGTGCGTGCAATATATGTTTGACGAACTTTTCTCAAATCTTCGTGGAATTGTTGGTTAATGTGGTGCATTGGCTGATTAGATATTCCTGATATCACTACCTACTTTGTGCTTGATTTTCTCAAAATTATGTTTAGATTTATTACTACTATGTACAGCTTTATTGCTAGTATATTTATTTTGGCTTGATATTCTTGATCTACATTGTGCATATGTATTATGATTTATGCTATTTTGTTTCTATGGATGTAAAAAGGATTATAGTTTTGTTCATCTTGGTTTATTCAATAAAATTCAGTGTTTCTTTCTAAATTTTGTGAACTTCTTTATTTATACCATCTAATGCCATTTGAGAAATGTTAGTACATACATATCATATCCATCTTACTATATATCTTTAAGTTTTGTCTTAATTTAGTCAAATTAAGTTCAAGATGTTAGTTGATAGGCTCCTGCGGTGGATGCAAAACTAGATATTGATATAGAATGTTTATTATTTTCATGTAGGTATTTGTGTATGTGTGAGTATGTGTAGGTTTATATATCTATATCATGCCTTTCATATTTAATGTGTTAGTTTCTTCAAGTTCACAAAAGAAAGGCCTCCTTGTTTTAGATGAGTAGCAATAAGCAAGACATGTCTAATTTTATCTTGATTAATTTTGGTCAACTTAAAAGAAACACTTGGCTTCTGGTTTTTTCTTCCTTTTTGGCTAAACTATCTTAAAAAGTTGCCATGTTTAGATTTGTTTAAGTGATTTGCCCCCCATAAAATTTGACTGCAATACAAGTTACCTGTAGATAGGAAAAGAAAATGGATTAGATCTTTTGGGAAGTACTCAAATATCATATTGGGTGGAACCATGGAGTAAGCAATGACTGGTTTAGATATCTACATAATTTCTTTTGTTTCTAAAAATTGTAGGTAATTACTATAGGCAATTGAAAATTTGGTGCTTAAAGAAGTAGAAAGAAAGTAAATCTTCTTTTAAATGTGTCCCTAAGAAGTTATATTTAATTATGATTCTTGCATGTGAGGTTCTCAAAACTCAAAAACTAGAAAACTTTGTGCTTAAGAATATTTTAGTGACAATGTCTTCGAGGTTTTGCTTATATGTGCTTTTCCAAAACAAATCAATCGATAAATCTAATCCGAGATAGATGGTATGAAAGACCACAAGATTCTTCAGGATACAAGTGCTGGATAATATGATGTTTGCAGTTGTTTCTCTTCTTCAGAAGCCAATAGATCTTTTTAGCATTAAAATTCAAGAGTCAAACGCAAATTATTTTGGCCGTTAAAATTCAAATTTCAAATATAAGAGTTTTTTTGGCCTAAAATTTGAGATCTAAAGTTCCAAATGCAGAGCATTTGACTTTTTTCTCTTCATTGAAATTCAAGTTCCAAATACAAGTATTTTTTATCACTCAAATTCAAGATCCGAAAATAAAATAAAACATTTGACCTTTTTGTCATCACTGCTATCCAAGATCTAAACACAAAATTTCTTTAAAACAAAGTGATGTATTGAAGTAAACAGTAAGAGTTATAATGCTCATCTATGAACAAGAACTTGCATTAACAAAGGACTCAAAACTTCAGCTACTTCTCCATTAAGACAACCACTTCTGTATCATTTATAAATATGCTCAAGACAGCAAGTGTGACCTATTTCAACAAACAAAGTAAAATGACGTGCCCACAACTACCTGCCTTTAACAAAATCAAACAATAGAATTGGATAAGTATATTTAGTTGCAAGGTTTGGTCAATTAGATTACACATGAGATTATTTGTATTCACTGAACATTGAAACATAGAGATGAATCTCTTTTTTGTATTTTCACCACTTCTAGATTGTTGCTTTTCCTGTAACTCTCTGTGCAATCTACCAAGACAATCATATAGACCTTCTCTCCAGTGAGGGTGCAACAAGCTTGGATATGCCAATCGTGGTTCTTGATACTATAGAGGGACAATGCATCAATTATCTCGGTAGGTGTCATAGCGTCCTTGAGATCCTATTTGTTTGCAAAGGCAAGGACCACTGCACTTTGTAGATCCTTATTTGGAAACAGCTTAAATAGTTCATCTTTCATTATGGAGATCCTAGCTCTATCAGTGCTGTCTATCACCATTATAACAATGTGTGTCCCGTGATAATAAGTTGCCCAAGATGTCCTTAGCCTATCTTGCCCACCAAGATCCCAGACCTAATAGTAAGAAAAAATGGCTCAAATTATATTAGTTGGCACATTCTCTAGATTTTCTCCCAAAAACACATTCCCCCAATTTTTTTTATAGAAAATAGTCAAAGCATATGCGAACAAGGGATATGGGTTTTCTAATTAAAAAAAAGGCCTATGGGTTTCTTTTCTTGAGTCAAAATATTTTTATATTTGTTAGCATCATGACATTTTTTTGAGACAATAAAAATTAATCTAATAACACTAAATTAGCCCGATAATGGTTGGGTCCCCATGATCAGGATTCAAGCCTATCTCTCTTTTTCTTTTCTTTTTATTTTTTCCATTTTACTGGGCATCCAAAATAAGAGAGGGAGAAATAAGAAAAAGGAAAACACTATTCTTATCTATTGAGCTATATGACCAGTGTCTCTATAAACCTCAATCAATCAAACCTTAGAGCAAATTTCTCTATAAACAACGATCCTGTGATGCTAAATTCTCGCTGGCTAAACATAATAGAATAAGGATATTTGATTAAAAATAAAATTGAAGTATTTCTAGAGAGCTGCAATTTCTAAGGTTAGTCTAAATGAAGTTATTGATAATGCCAACATTGATCTACTAGGTAAATAAAATAGCTTATAAAAAATTGAATAAAAATCTTCTACCTTCCATTACGTTTAATATTTATAAAAAAATGCTTGTAGTCAACTTATGCAGGCCACTAGTGAACGTGTGTGGAATAGGCAGAGAACTACACTTGAGTTTTACACAGTGAAGTTTTTTGTGGGGAAAATACGTCATCAACGATTGGAACAAAGTACGTACCTTTGCATAACTCATTATCAACATTGCTACATTTGTTTCCTTAAAAAAACTAAAATATAACATGAACTTTCTGACCTCTATTGAATTATAGACAAAATATCAAAATTAGCTCTCAACTCCCTTGCCAATTAGCTTTGCTTGTAGGCAAGAAATCATCTCTAATGAAAGTCCATTTAATGACCGGCTTTCGAGGAAAAAATTAAAAGTTTGTTTTTGATGGCGTCCATAAAAAGACTGTTAAGAAAATTTTTTGGGCTAGCATTCATATATTTCATCTAGTAGCACAAGGATCCAAGAAAAGTACTCTACATTTGCTGCTTGGAACATAGAACATCAAGTTGACTAGCAAAAATGCAACTCTTATTTTTCCTTCTCCATTCAAGATCTGCAGTCATTGTTTGATCAAGAAAAAACTTCCTTTTTTAATATTTAAACATTTGAATGATGCCAGACAAAAAAAAAAAAAAAAAACCATTTGGTGTATATTCTTTGTTGTGTTCACGCTACTGAATTTAGATTGTTTCATTACATCTCGCAAAACTTCTTTTATGTAAAACATAGATAGTCTTTTATGAATTCTACAAAAGTTTATGTCTCTGGTTTAGCAATCTTTAAAATATTATTCTCATGTTAACACTCTTATGTTAGGGAATTCAAAAACTTTCTTGCAACAATAAAAAATGTACTCCCAATTGAATGTAGGCCTTTCATCCTGTTATCTACAAAGTTATATTATTCAAAAATACTTATAATATAAATAAAAGCATCTATTCAACAATCCGGGCAATGCGCGGTGCTCTTCCCACTAGTGTGTATATATATATAGAAGAAAAGGTTTTAAAAAAATAGTTTGAAATGGATTTGATTACTATTAACCTTAGTGCTTGGCAAAAGAAATGTGAATGACGGGAATTAACTTCTAAACAAATTCATTTTTTACACATACTTCAAGTCTCGACTCATTCATGAATTATTGGCATATTTTTCATCAAGTCTTGAAGTGGGGGCATTTGTAGATGGTTTAATTTTTTGACCAACTAAAAAGTGATACATGTAAATAATATATTAGTTATTAATTTAAATTTTTCTATTTATTTAATGAAATTTATTAAATTTGATTCCAAAAGATAAATAGTTAATTTTAATTAATACTCTAATATTATTTTATGCACAAATCAAATATCAACAAGTCTCAAGGTGATATGGCCAATCAAATCAAATTCAGTAGCCTAACAATCTCGGACTAATCAAGTCGCGACATGTGGCGTATCCATGTACGTGGACCAATCAAGTAAAGAATATTTGATATTATCTTTAAATATGTGCATCAAGGAGATAATTATCAAATAAATCCAAGTTATTTGGGAGTCTCCTACTAAACACCTGCATAAAGGAGTGTTTGGAGACACATTCTTATATATTCACATACACATATTCTCAAGTCCAAGACTCAAGTCTTCAAGCTTCAAGTTTATGCTCCGACGCAACAAAGTATTGCTACCGTGAAGGTCCTATACCTTTTCAAAGCATCAAGTCATCAAGTCCTTTGATCTCAAAGTCAAGATTTGAGTTCAAAGAAATTTTGTAGCCTTCTTTCATCAAGTCAAAGGATACTATACTTTATATCTAAGAACAAGCTTCAAGCCCTTGGATCATATATTGGGAGAAGAATCCGAGTATTAGTTTTGTCAGGAATTTATTTTTCTCTAATAAATTGTAATTCTTTTATTCTTTAATATAAATTCAATTTGTCCATTATTTTTCTTTGTTTTGTGATTTAATTTTGCAGACAATGAAATTTGTGTGAATAATGTTATTCACAAGGCCTGCTCATCCGTACTAGGCCCAATGAATATTCATGGCGTTGAAGGCCCAAAAGACAAAGGCTCTGTGTGGTTATGTTTTCCTAAAATATTTCCAATTGTAGAACAAAATCATTACATAATTCACTATTTTCTTTTTTCTCCCCAAAGTGAACCACAATCCCTCGACTCTATTCTCATTTTTGAAAAATTAATCACCTCACTTATTAAAACTATACTATTTAAATATAAAAATATATACTCACCCCATTAACCCAACAAAAAAATTATTGGTTCGACATTTTTTTTGTCAAAATAAAATTAAATATGCTATTTTTTTGCATAATATTCTCAAATCACCCCTAAAACAACACTAAACATACACCATCTTCTATGAACACTCTTCAAAATAAATTCTCTCACAATACTTTTCCAAAATTAACCAATAAATTGAAAGGTCTCCCTGAATGTTGAACTTAATTTCTAAAATTTTCACTTTTATCGCTCTTTTTTCAATTGCCAATATTGTTTTTGATTTATTTTGATTTTATAAAACAACTAAGTGAATCTTTCTGCATCCTCACTTGGGCTCAAAAGATAAAACTACACCAACAACTTAAGAATTAGAGTAATTTCTGTGTCCATTAAGTAGATTCAATCAAAAATTTCTCTTTTTTTATTTTAATTTCTCCAACTTTTCATATCTTTTCATTGAGATTCTATCTCTCTCTATGAGAGTTTTCTTCTTCCCTTTGGTGGAGGTTTTTTATAGTTTCTATCAAAATTGTTCCCACACCCATTTTTGCTATGGATCTTGATCTTGGAAAATTAACAGAAAATCTTGTACTCACTGAAGATGAAAGTACTATTCTTCATGTGGATGATACTAATTGGCGCAAGTTTTCCTTGTATCTGAGTCTTACATTGGTAGGACATGTAGTTTCTTCGAAACCGGTCATCTTTCAAGTATTCGAGCAAGTACTCTCTTGGATTATGAATCCGAGGAGAGGTGTGATTGTTATACAGATTACCTCTTTCAGGTATCTTATGACACTTAACCATTTGCTATATCTCCATGGTTGTCCCTGGTCTTTTGATAAAAACCTACTGATATTAAATGAAGTTAATGGTACCACTAACATTTCTTCTATGAAAATGGATTTTCGTGATTTCTAGGTCTAGGTTTGCTGTGTTCTTTTCTATAAAATCACTAGGGATTTGGCTAGATTGATTGGGGATCGTCTTGGTTCTTTCCAGGAGGTTGATCTCGAGATTCCAAAAGTTCAAGTGGGCGGTGTTCTACAGTTGAAAACTCGCCTAAATATTACCAAACCTCTCCATTGAATTTTATCAATTGTGAGTAGTATTGGTGAACCATTTGTTGTCCATTTCCAATATGAGCGTTCACCCGATTTCTACTACATGTGTGGCTTGATTGGGCACTTCTCTAAGGAATGTGATATTCCTTATAATGATGATTACAACTTGGATATTCAATGGCAATATGGTCCATGGCTTCATGCTCCTACATCGAGGTTCGGTGTTTCTGGTAAAAGGGCTTCTTTATAGAGTGAACCTATTTTGTTTCTACATTTTTTTTCGGTTGGAATTGTTGGAGACAAAGTCTCTTCTGTTGCTCTTAGGGGTGAAGATATATTTGGGAATTTTTCAGCCAACCTCCATGCTCAAGGTAAATTTTCTGTAAATGAAGGATATGAAGGTGACGCTTTATCACATGGTGGCTCTCGTGAAATTGATAACTCTCACAGGACATTCAATATGTGCACTGGTAACTCTGGTAAAAAAATTTCTCATCTGGGAAACTCTTATTTACCACGTAATACAAATCCCATTCCATCGGACTGTGAAATTGGTGGGTTGCCAATAAAGAGGCAACTAGTATTGGTTTGGATGATAAACTGATACAGGGGCCACCTGGTTTTTATCCTATATGTCTCCACTCCAATTTCTCCCTTGATAGCCCCATTGATCATGCTAAAAAATCTATTTCACATGACCATAAGGAATTAGACATAAATCTCATTCAATCCACTAGCATCTTGGTTGATGTTCCTCTCACTCTTACCTTAGGGTCTCTCACAATTCTAAAGACCGGCAAGAGAGGTAGGCCAGCAAAAAAAATTTGATGATCGAAGGCGCCTGATTGCAACTGGCAACGCTAAGCCTTCTACTAGTGTTTGCTTAGTTGGTGATGCGGAAGATAGGCCCAGCAAAAGAGCTCTCCCTACTCTTTATCTTGGTGTTGAGGATGACCCAAGTAGCCCTGCCGATCGGAATGATCTACCTAAGCTGGAATTGTTAAAGCCTGGGGAATCTTTAGACAGTTCAAGAACTAGGCAACTTGATTCGTCGATATCATCCCCACATGGTTTTCTTATTGAAAGCCAAGTTAACTTCTCGAAAGATGGACAAAATCTGTGATAATCTTGGCTGCTTTGGAGTTTCAATTGATGCAGATGGTCGTTCTGGGGGTTTGGCTTTACTTTAGAGAAAAGATATTGCTGTGGAAATTGTGCGATTTGTGTTTAAATAATAAAAATAAAGTAAAAGTAATTAATCCCATGGCCATAATTTTATAAAATAATAATTAAGAAAGTGATAAATCAAACCGCATAAACAATAAGGAAATTAGAGCTAGATCAATGGAGAGTTATGACACTTGTCGCTATCCTAAAGCAATGATTGCCTTCCTTCGTGTAGGTACTAACGGCTGATCATGACTCTAAGGTAAAACCCCATTAATTCTCAACGGTGTCTCATCTCATCTCATCAACTCTATGTGCCAAAGAAAGGATTATGGCCTCTTTATATAAAAAGCATATAAGCATAATTTAACCATTAAAAAAGATTAATGGGTCATGTCCACTAAAACCATCATAAAACACCATAAATCCAATTATAATTAGACCCAATAATTATAAAATAAAATGGTCAAAATTCTATTAAATAAAATGATAAAATGATTGATGAGGCCACAAAATATAAAATGAATCAAAATAAATAGGCACATTGGTTGTGGTATTAAAACACATAATAAAATGATTATATGTTGGAAATAAAATAAATTAAAGAAATTTTAAAGCTTATTTCCAACAATCCCCCACAAGATTTAAAATTTCTAAAATTTAATATATCAAAGAAATATGATGGCAACTTATACCATGCAATCAGTGCATGTGTCTTCCCTACTTGAACATATACTTAGTGTTGGTAATATCCATTTGAGGGAGCCATAATAAACTAAGCCTTAAATTAGATCCCTTGAACCAAACTTCAATTACCACACACACAATATTGACCTTAGGACATGGTTATAGCGATTTAGCACGTTACTAGCCCTACGCTCAATCCTGATTCTAATGATGTTTCTAGGGTTAGCCCGAACCCATAGCCACGGCCCATGGCAACTCCCACTTAGTTGAGCCCTTCAAAGGTATATGTGACCCATACCTTGCGAAAATCTCGCTTCGGTCTCATTAAGGATCAAAGCCCAGCCTAATATCATATTATCATGGCACTTCACCTTAGGGATGGGAAGGAGGTATCTCATATACATTCTCCTTAAAATTATGGCTATATACGAGTTACGCAGTACATGTTGTTCCTATCCATTGAACCTTTTTCATGAGGTCTCCAACCACAAAGGTTGGGTTACTCCTGAAGGTGACTCACTTACGGGCTTAACCCATCCCCTTTCATGATTAAGGATCTAGCCTATGCTCTAGTCCATCGAGACAATTTTTCCATCTTATAGAATATAACATCACATGCCTCTTGTTGTTTTTTCTCCCCTAGTGTTCACTCAATAATGCACGTGCACCTATTTTATAAGATAAACTTTCATAAATAATATATTATTAAATCAAAATATCACCATAGATTCTTTGAATGTTCTGAAGTCCGAATTTTCTTATAGGAGTACATTGTTTTGGCCATCTTCCAACAATTTGCAATACATTTTCTGCACGTTTAGAACTCAATAAATAATTAATATTATCTTCAAGTAACTCTTGAATTCACTTAAACCCCATGTTTTTCTTATAATTTAAAAAAAAATTAAACAAGATAAATAATCGCAGTACCTCTATTAATTCAAATAATAATAACCATATCCAAATTTTTATAATTAAAAGAAAAAATGTACCTCCACATTTCCTTGAGAGTTTTTTTTCCCCCTAAACATAGATGTCTTGCACCTTAAAATCCAATAGAATAATTAATTCTCTAACGTTTCATACAATTAACCATTATCTGATCAGATCCCTACATTTCATTGGAAGTTGGAACTATTGCACACTAACTCATGAAATAAGTCAATATCAATTTAATAATCCACAAATAATTCTAGTAATAGAAAGTACTACTAGAAAATTCACACATATTATTTAGGCTTATATTTGAGACAACTATTCTATTCTATTCTATTTATTTATTAATTTTTCTCCTCAACATCCAAACAGTTAAGTAAACTTTAAAGCCTAGAAAAGTAGTTTTAAAATAACAGTGAAATAATACCCTCAACAAAGTTTACCTCTATAATTAATTTTAGTTGGTCCCCAAATAATAAATAATTTTGATATATTTTTATTGGAAGTAATATGCATATGCATTTGAATTTGCACAGGATAACAAATATCACATAATAATACATGCTAATCAAGTGACAACATGCTTAGTGCCCTTCCGAAGACATTAGTATAACCTCCAAATACTGATGCAATAATTATATTTGTTAATGGATAACATCAAAGTTAATTATTTACAACTATTACTACAACACAAATTGGTCATTAGAATTATAATACTATTTCCATAAATTAATTAATGACATATAAAGGACACAAAATGCTTGTACATAATTTTTGTACTAGTTGTTTTAGATTCTCACTTGTACCAACATAAAATATTTTAATTCCACCTACAATATGGATTAATCCTATTATCTCAACACTTAATAAAACTATTAAAATCTTTAGAAGAAAGATGCATTCGCAATTTTTATTTTTATTTTATATAAATTTTCCCCAACCACAGCTAGTATTGAAAATAATTTATCTAGAATACTAATGCTTCAATAATCTCATTAATTTTATGGCCTAGTATTTTAGCAATTAATGAGGAATCAATTAGCCATTATAATGTTATAGCCGTTGGCATAGATATTACAAGAAAACTAACTTTCACCAACGGAAAAATTCATTGGTAAATTTAAAAAAAAAATCGTTGGTAATATATTTTACCGACAGATTTACAATAAAAAATTATCCATTGGCAATAATTCTGTCGGTAAATTTACCAACAGATATTAAGTCCACCGGTAATAATTACCAATAGATTTTCAGTTGGTAAATTTGGTATCGACATTGGTCACATTACCAACAAAAATCCGTTGGTAAATTTTTACTAACGGGGCATTTTCATTGGTAAATTAGGATCTATTTTTTAAAAGTTTTCATTGGCAATCCATCGATAATATTTACCAACTAATTTTTTGTTGGTAAATTTAGTCTTTTTTAAAAATAAAAATTTGATTAACAATCCGTCAGTAAATTCGTCCGTAATTTTCATTGGAAAAAGTTTCTTTTTTTGTGTATAATTTTTTAAATAAAATTTTAATAACCTATCACAATTAAATCTACTAATTAATGCTCAATACAACAAAGACTGAAAATACATTAAATATCAATTCTTCATCAAATAATATTAACCACATTTTCAACTAACCAAAACTTCAAAAATCATCACAATTTTAACAAACTAATTCAATACAACTATAACTCAACAAGCATAACCTCAATAAATTACAAACTGCAATAAAACCACCATACAAAATCGCAATTTCAAAAAACTAAAATTTCAACAAACCATTCAACAATTAAATCTACATAAAATGCAAGCCGAAAGTACCAAGTTCACAAAGCCATAAACTCCATAATACCACAAAACAAAACCATAACTTCAAAAAGCTAAAACTTCAACAAACTATTCAACAACTAGATCACATAAAATGCAAGCCAAAAGTACCATGATTTCCAAGTGAAAACACATGCAACTATTGTCTTAACTCTTCTCTACTTATGAGTCTTTACCAACTTGATCTTCTCTTATTGTTGAATTGCTCTTTCCAACATCTTGGATCAACTTCTAGATAATTTCTTCAAGTGAAGATGACACTCAAGGTGGTTCTTGTTGTTGCCATAGCATTTGAATATCTTCATCTTTCTTTTTAATTGCTTCCTCTCTTTTTCCTATAGCTTCCTCATTCTTGGCTAAAACTTCTAAAAGACTTGCCTCCCTCCTCTCAAAATGCTCAAAACAATCTTTCATTGCTTTCTCTAGTTGTTCAATCCTACAGATAGACTCTACACAATCTGAATTAATAGATGCTGATGGACCAGATACAGATGATAAGGATCCCAATAA
Organism: Jacaranda mimosifolia; assembly: GCA_018894105.1. Taxonomy (NCBI): domain Eukaryota; kingdom Viridiplantae; phylum Streptophyta; class Magnoliopsida; order Lamiales; family Bignoniaceae; genus Jacaranda; species Jacaranda mimosifolia. The sequence goes on from CM032118.1 coordinate 35,343,440, forward strand.
CTCACCAACAGTTCTATTGTGCCCGAATCCATATATGAAACCCTTAGATGGGCCACCGGTTGCCTCCATCCATGAATCTGCATCAAATAAGGGTGAGAGGAAGCCTCATCGCCATGCTTCTTCAAAATATTTTCATGATATTCTTCCTCCATAAGTAAATTAAATGTAATCAGAAACACCTTATTTGATTAGCAAAAGGATCAAAACAAGGTCTAGAAAAAATAATAGATGCATAATATTTCACTTACATGAACTCTCTTAGACTTGTTATCAATAAAATCACCTAGTCCATACTTTTGTCTTGTGGGTGCGGTCAAACACATCAAGTTGAGTCACATTTTCAGACCATCTTTCTCTTTTCTATGTTCAAATAAAATCAATTCATTTCATTATCTTTTTAATTAAATTAAAATAAAAACCTTAAAGTAATTAAATATAATGCATTCAGTAACTTAATATGAAATATTAACTTCCCATCCTTTTCTCATGCTCACTAAATGGAATAAAGCCAAAAGTATGCTTTGTGATGGATCTATCCTTTTCTGTCATCCTATTTTTTCTAGCAACTTTTCGCTTAGCTTGAAATTCTAGTGTTGCAAAAACTTCATCAACTAATTAGTTCCATTCTTCACCACTCAACCATGTGAGCCCATGGCCTTTTATTTTCTTAGGGTCTATCCAATCTTCAGTTGCTGTCATGGCAACATTACAAGCATCTGATAACATACCACTCATGTTCTTTGCAGCTACATGGATCCATGACTTCTTAATACCTGGCTAAACCTTAGGTAACCATGTATAGTACTCCTAAAACATTATAAGCAAGCAATAAATCAATAGACAATTAATCTTAAAACTTAAGTGATTCATCAATGCACGTTAATACTTACTTGAAATTTTCCAAACATATTATCCTTAGTATGTTTGGGAACTTTTCCCTAGGTAGGCCATGGACCTTGATAACCTTGCAAGATGTGTGTGATTCTTCTAGTCATACTTGTGTCATTAAACCTATTACAATCATATCAAAATAAAATTAAAAAATCAATATAAGTAATGAAGACTTTCTAAATCATGCTAGCATACATTACTATAAAACTTTCAATAAGATGGTAGGTGCTAAACAACCTAAATAATGTAAAGATTTATAAATGATGGGTGACACTGATCAAAGTGTCTCTATGCCTTACCATGTGATGGGTGTGCCATAATTCCATCCTCACACCGATTTTTGTAATACCAAGTCATTTCCTTAGCTGTGAAATTTGACATATAAAGTCTTTGAAGTCTCAGAGTTAGCGGCAAGTAGCGCAAGACCTTAAAAGGCACATCTTTCTTAGAACCTAAATTCCTTGGTTTGTATCTATCATGACCACATATTGTACAATTGGTCAAATATTTATTTTCTTTGTAGTACAAGATATAACTATTGACGCAGACATTAATTTTCTGATAACCAAGGCCAAGGTTTGCCACCATATTTTTGTACTATACAAGTTGCTCGGCAACTTCTTATCTTCTAGTATCATACTTTTAACTATTATCGTGAGGTGATCATAGCATGCTTGTGGTAAATTGAACTCTGATTTAAGATTTAATAATTGAGAGACAGCTGAGAGTTTAGTGTGTTTCTTGCAACCCTCCCATAAAGGCTCATCAACATCCTTCAAAAGGTCAATGAACTTTTGTGCATTAGGATTAGGTAGTTGTTCATTGCTTTCAGAATTCTCATCACTATTGAAACCCCAATTGAAGTTGGGTCCAACAACATTCATCACCATTTCCCTCAAACTAAAACTTTCTTTATTCCTAGAGCATGAAGGTCCTTCATGAGAAGGCCTATTTTTATAAGACTCACCTTGTGCAGCCCAGACAGTGTAACCACACTAAAGTCTATATTTTTTTAGATGAAAATGTACATCATGTCGTCTAAAAAATTTCTTGTTGTAGCATTTAGAACAAGGACATCTTATTTGATCGTTATGCACTACTCCTAGTTGACAGTAAATGAAATCTAAGAATTCAATCACCCCATTTTGAAATTCAATTGTAATACTTTCTTTATCATTGAATCGATGTCACATCCAACTACGATCACTAGCCATGATTACTGCATTTTGAAAATATATTTAATGAAAAACTCTAAAATCTAAAAATGACAATTTAGGTATAAGCAATAACTAAATAATAATTGTGAGATAAAAAATAATGGGGAAAATTGCTATGGACCCCCCTGTGTTAAGAAAAATAGGCAAATTACACCCCTGTGAAAAAAAAATTTCAAAGAACACCCTCATATTTTAAAAAATTATGCAACGAACCCCCCCTGAGAGCGTGGGTGTAGCACATGCACCTGTGCATGCATTTGGGTTTAAATTTTTGTATATAAAAGACAATTATACCCTTGTTCATCAATCGTTGGATCTTCTTTTAAAAAATCAACGGTTTAGATTAAATCATATTATATATATTTTTTAAAATATAAAATATATATATACATAATATAATATATTATTATATATATAATGTGTATATATATATTATATACAAATGTATATATATACAATTATATATATAAATAATACCCATCCCACCAGACTGCCAGCAGCCGCCGCCGGCAGCCCCCACTGGCAGCCAGCAATCGCTGCCGGCACTTGTTAAAAAAAAATAAGGAAAATCGAAACAGATGGCGGCCAGTGGCCGGATCTGGCCACAATGCTGCCATGGCAGCCCGTAAGGGTGGGGGTTTGGGGGTGGGGGTGGGGATGGGGTTTGGGGAGATGGGGTGGGGTGGGGGTAGAATTTTGTATTTTATATATATACATATATATATTATCATATATGTATTATATTGAATATATTATTGTATATATTATACATATATGATAATAAATATATAAATATAACTAAATAAATATATAATATCATATATATGTATATAAATATATTATATATTTTCATAAATATATATAATATTTAATTTGAAATAAATAATTAGAAAGAAAAAATATATAAATAATTTTAAATAATTAGAAATAAAAAAGATATAAATAAAAATTATTTAAATTTTATAGATAAATTTATATAAAGATGATGCTATTAAATAATTATATATAATATCATGTATAGGATAATAACATCATATATACTAATATATATCTTATCAACAAAAATATATATGTATATAAATATATTATATATTTTAATAAATATATATAATATTTAATTTAAAATGAATAATTAGAAAGAAAAAATATATAAAGAAAAATTATTTAAATTTTATAGATAAATTTATATATATGTATATATATGCTATATATTTATTTAAGTATAAATAAAAAATATATTATATATTTTATGAAATTTAAATTTTATTTACTTTGGAATGAATTAATAGAAAGAAAGATGAATATAATTGATAAGATAAAAATAAAAGTGATTTTAATTTTATAAATAAATTTATATATGTATAAAATGAGAATATATGAAATAATGGAGGAAGAGAGAAATGAGAAATAAAAAGAAAAGAAAAGAATGAAACAAAAGGGAAAAAATGATAATAAAAGATTATTTAAATTGAATTGAAAATATATTAAATGATTAAGGGTAAATTAGTCTTTTCATATTAAAATTATGTTAAATAGATAGCAAATGAGAAGGGGGAGGGAGTGTGCATGATTTTTTAAAACATGAGAAGGTATTATGAAAATTTATTTTTCATAAGGGGGTATATTGTCTATTTTTTAAAATATAGGGGGGTAAATTGCTATTAGCCCAAAATAATGAGTATGAGATGATATTTTAGGATTTGGAATTTCAGTATGGTGGATTTCTTGGACCAACCAAAAATATAATTGGATTTGTTTCTCCTAGGCAGAAATAATTTGGTAAAAAGAAGTGCAAACATAGGTTTAATCTAAAGACATAAAAACACGACTCATGGGGGTGTTTTCTTCAATTTAAAGGGTAGTACCTTAAATGGGCCTAAAGTATTACAATAGACGAAATTTTGGGCAAGTTGACTTCAATAATAAATTCTAAAACGGCCCAACTAAACTTAAACTATTTAATAGAAAAGCCAACAACCTTATTTAAAAAATAAAAATATATTATCTCCCATTCACTCCTAGCTATACTTCAAGGTCGAGGTCGAGCTAAAACAAATATATATTTTTAATATATATATATATATAAATATATATAAGTAAGCATAATATAATATTTAAAAAATATATTTCATTTATTTCTTGTCCCTCAAAGGTCTCTGCAGTCCTTTGTAGAATTACTCTAGCAATCTCTGTTTCAGAAGCTTATAGAAGGAAAACGAATTCAATTATATATCTTTAGACCGCATAGAGAAAAATAATAATGTTAAAGATAAAGAAAACACAAAAACTAATAAATTGAGGGAACACAAAGACTAATAAATTGCATCCCTCAATTATTAACCATGCCAAAATGCTCATAGAGATATCCAAAGACGTGAAAATTATGAAATCTAGCAATAAAATACTTATCCAAAAACCGTAATAGGTAATCAAACAAAAATATAAACTAAACTCTCATTTTCTGTGTGAAATTATACCAAGCAATCTGTGTCAAAACTTCACTTAAAATCATCAATATAAAGGGGGAAATAAGCAATGCCTGTTACATACACGTCCAAAAATCATGCTATGTAAATCCACCTACCAATGAAATAACATAAACAAGAAACCAAGCAAGGCAAGGAAACATGGTAACAACTTATTAGCATCCTAACAACCCATTAAAATGAGCTCTGCTTCATGAATCATTTACTAGTTAATAAAACTTGAAGCTGCCCATTTAGGAACTAAGTTATTTTCTTTATGCAGTGCACAATTCCATACTTTTTACATAACCCACTAAAAGTAAATCACAACTCTACAAAAGCATAGAAACAATTAATATCTATAAAAATAAATATCATCAAGATTATCCCATTTCGAACTATGAGAAACTCCATTAATTAACTTTTTTCTATCAAGAAAAATATTTTAGCAATTCTAAAGCTAAAAGTAAAACCACTTAAAACCCTGTGTACTTTATTGTGAATCCCTATATAATTCATTTAAACATGTGATTTATGAACTTGACTTCATTATATAACAAACAAACAATCCAAAAAATAATTCCCTACCCTTGTATTAAATCTATACTAAGAAAATGAAGTTATAATTAATTTAGTTTCATTAGTTTATCAAACGACTTTCTCCAATAGATTAACATGCATTTGTAGTTCTTGAAGATAATTTTTGAACAATCATAATATTCTTATATGTTGAATTTTTATATCAATTCCATTAGGGATCCAAGTCCTAATACCTCCTAAAATTAAAAATAACATTGTTTCACTCACTTTTCTGTCACATATAAATTCTAGTTGGAATCATCACTACAAAAAAAATTAATTTTAGCAAGGGTTTAATTTAAATTTAGCAGGGGTTTCCTAAACCCCCACAGTTACGTATCCTGCTAAATCTTAGTGGGGGTTTTCGTGCAACCGCCATGACAACCCCCGCTAAAAATTAAGTGAATCTACGGAGATCTTTATTTACATTTTAAAACCCCCGCTATAATTAAAAGGTATTATTCCTTAAAATTTTAGTGGGAGTTTTAAACTCCCACTATTAATAAAACATATTAATTTTTTATTATTTTAGCGACGATTTTAAACCACCACCACTAATAATATATATTATTTTATATAATTATAACAGGGGTTTGGAAACCCCCGCTACTAATAAATACTTTATTAATTAAGAATTTTAGTGGGGATTTTAAACCCCAACTATTATTTTGTGATATTCTTAGCGGGGGTTTAAAACCCCCACTTTCAATAAGAGATATATGTTTTGTATAATTCTTGTAGGGGTTTTAAACCCCAGCTAGTATTAGTATTTTTTTTACATATAGTTTTAGTAGGGGTTTCCATATCCCTGTAAGTTGCCATTTACATACCAATAGAACTACATTCTCAAAATTCAACACAATCCATTTAATTTTAAAATCAATTTATAGAACTAATTCTCAAAAGCATCAATATTCTCAAAAACATAAAGTTGTTCAAAGTACTAAAACAAATGTTTAACGCAGTTTTCACATATAAATTCCAAAAGTCAATCCTAATATATACTAAACTACTTAGTGTTTCTCAATGAGCACTATAGATAAATAGCTAGTGAGGAGCTTTATTGTGATCTTGATTGCTAGCACTTGAAGATCTTCCCATCAGAGAAGTAATAGGTTCATGTTGACTACCTGCATCATATTGTACCTGTTGAGAGAAAAATGATTATTTCATAATATCAATACACTAAATTAAGCTATAATCAATCATTCCAAAATATGAAAAAAAATGTAAACAATTACTTGTGGAGGAGGTGGATCAAAAATAGAAGCGAGCTTATCAGGCATCTGTCCCTCTTTAAACAGAATATAGGTCTTGAATGCACTCATAGCTTTTTTCAATTGCAACTCTAGCTGAACCAATCTATCATCATTTTGAGGATTACAAGATTCACCATTTGATGAAAAGCTGCCCAAACCACGCAATCGAAGGCTTGTGTTTCCAAAGGAAGATGTGGGTGTAACTCCCAAACCCATGCATCGTACTTGTCCAGGATTCTCCTTTCCTAAGACCTTAGCAACAGCATCATTAGGCGAAATAATAGAGTCGGCGACAGGATCATGACTCATTTCTCTCTCAATTTGCTCATACAAGTGCAAAATAGATAACGATACTATTCATTTAATTTCCATCTTGTATGTTGTAAGTTGGGAGTAGAAGCTCAATAAATTGAAAAAAAAAAAAAAACTTACTCCTTGTTCGTTTGCCGTGTCATTCACCCAAGATCCATCCTGATGCTTATGAGTTGCAAGGAATAAATGACCACAACCCACGGGATGTCCATATTCCATTTCCTAAAGTTTTCAAGTGAAACACAATTAATATATTTATCCATATCAATGTAATTCTGAAAAAAACAATAACAAATTAACATAAAATATTATAACTACCATCTCATGTCTTCTTCTTGCATAGGATTTTGATCCTCCAATGTGTGACACTATTTGTTTCTTCCTATTCTCACCATTCTTCTTACAAAGTGCCTATAATATTATAATTACAACATTAAATATACAATACTAAATCAAAATGACATAACATAAATATATTTACAATATTACCTGTGTCTCCAATTTTAAACGATAATCAACATAAGTGGCCCACTGATCTCGTCCAATGCCCTCTAGAGCATTGCTTATCAGTTCATCTCTACTCTTTAAAGGATCATAAAACTCGTTCCAAATCCTAAGTCTACTTGCAACCCACTTCTTTCCAATAGATTGTAGAACATAACGTCCAGCAATGTTCTCGTTTGTCTTGAAACAAAATCGAGGCTTCAAGAAAATTGTTTTTACCAAATTAAATGAATTCTTCAATCTATATATTAAATTACCAGCACTTAGTAAAATAACTATTATTAACATAATCATTATACCTTAATGTCATTATCCCAACAATGATCAAGGTAGGGCTTCGGCATATCTGTCCACTTTTTAAAGTTGATTGGGAACATGGATGAATCAACAACCAAATTTCCACAAAATCCTACAAGAAGGCCCTGTTCTTCTCCATATGGAAGATTCAGATCATCAAATTAGACCACTATTTGCACTCCATTTGGTAAGTGGAAAACATCCCTTACTTTCAACTTCATGGTCTTAGCAGTTCCCTGGGAATCTATAATGATGATATAAATAAGAACTACCATAATGCAAATTTAAATTTTCAAATAATTATATTGCAATTCATTTACTAGAATAGAGAGAGAACATCTTCACTGAGGAAAAAATCAGATATACCTATTGTTTGTACAGTCCAAAATGGTTTTGACGCACGTCCAATATGATGGTGATTCGATGAATTTGAAGTTTGTGTTTGGCTTGTTGTTTGTGTTGTGGGCTGAGTTGCACTTGTATTTTCATCTGAAGAAATAGAGTTTAGTGGTGCTTGGGGTGGAGCTGATTGTGGTGGTGATGGAAAATAATATGGAGCTGATGGTGGGAGCATCATGTGGTGGAGCCTGTGGTGGAGGAACTTGTGGTAGAGCCAATGGTGGAGGATCATCTAGTGGAGCCTATGGTGCAACTGATTGTGGAGAAATTGATCTTATAGTGGAGGCCGTTGTGCAATTTTTTCACCATGAAAAGTCCAAATTTCATAAGTCCTTGGAAAAGACTTGCAAATCAAGTGGTCACGTACTACATCTCTACTCTGCCATTTCATAAAGCCACACTTTGGACAAGGGCATTTAATTGCATTTTCAACACTAGCATTTGCAAATGCAAAGTCCAAAAACTTATCCAACCCATCCAAGTATTTAATTTTATTGCGTGGCTTGGTAATCCAAGACTTGTCAATCGGCATTATAAAGAATCTAAGTTTAAAAAGCACAAGGTTTTAAAAAAAATTACAAAGAAAAAGCATTATATAAACTAATAAAATGAAACTATTATTTATAAATAAACACAAATACAAGGGCAAACGTAATATTAATTAAAAATCGCACCTATTAGTTTATGTATATTTGTAAAGAATCAATGCAATGATTATAACAAAAGAAGGCCATTGAATTTCAAGTTGTGGTTGATCTAGTGAGTAGTGACTAGTGACTAGTGACTGCATCAACTAAGCACTTTAGCATCCAACTACTTTATCAAATGTTACAAGACAAACAAATATAATATTTCTAAGAGGTGTTATATCAGCTTCTATGGATTCAAATGATGAAGGGCTGCTGCAGAGAATAAAACCTTGGAAACTTCTAATTTTGGTTTGAAGTTCCAATTTCTTATATATATCCCACATAGGTTTTCTTGCTACTGTATAGTTCATCTATCATTAAGATACTGAACAAAGGTAAAGTTTTTATTAGGCAAAACAAATAGTTACCATTTATTTGATGCTTTAATGTCTGTTACATTATGCATAGCGTATACATGTCTGCCCCAAAGAAAATAGAATTATAACTCTGAAAAACCAATATGTAATGAATGCATTGCATTTCATTAGATCTTTCAGGATCTTGAATCTTAAATTGACATAGGGTTTTGTCTTCTTTCTTACAACTTATTTAATGAACCAACATATAGCAGTTACACAATTATAGTCCAGCTTCATTATCATTTGTGTTATTACTTTGAGTCGATCTCATAATGGCGTCTTGTCTATTCAATATGCAGCATGCAGAAGTTAATATATAAGTTTCTGGAAGTTACAAAAGATCAAAATACAGGTGTCGAAGTTGAACAACACATGCAGGTTAGGCTTACTTCCTAGTACATAATCTTATCTTAGATGTCATAAGAGTTGATTTATGCACAATTCTAACTTAGCAATGGAAATATTAGTTCACTATTTTGCTTCATAAGAATTCCTCCTATATTTTACAAGAAATCATCAGAACCAATGGCATTTTACACTTCAACTCAAGATATTAACTATTAGGTAACTGCACTTTCATGCAGGCAATTCTGTTTGCCCCAATATAAGCCCGACATGTAATACCATTAAATAATTGGAAAATGACACTTTCTTATTTTTATTACGATAACAAAGTGGGAAGGAGATATTCATTAAACAATACTACGGTCCGAATAATTTACTAAAAGCTAAAAATGAAAACTAAGAAGCTCTAATAATATGAGCTTTTTGGACCTCAGATATTGAACAATTTTATCTACTGAATTTCAAGGCAGAAAGAGAAGAGATAAATAAACTTCTAATGTTTGGATAACCTAAGCATCATTTATGTATCTCTGTTTGAGAAATTGTGGCTGTAAAACCTAAGTGGATTAATGAAATGATCATGAAATTGATATCCTAAGCATCATTCTGAAACTGTGCAGTTAGTCACACAAAAGTGAGGAAACAAACACACAGATGACAACAAAAATGAAGAATATATATATACATACATATGTATATATCTCTGCATATGTATTTTTAGAAACAAAGAATGTATATAATATATAATCAGAATAAATCAGACAATAATAAGATAATGAATCAGACTAACTGCATGCTAGCTACCTCAGCATGTGAAACTGCTATACGCAGCAGGCCATCTCAATGGTAAAGTACTAGGCAAGCTATTAGTTAACAATCCAAGTCCAAGGCAAACTCACTTCTAATCCAAAACACTATTCCCACATTACCTCCCTACTACTATTCTACACTTTCCACTAAATATAATCAAACTAATACAAATAGGATCATGAGAAATAATTATGCAAACTAAATGTATTAAAAACTATATCATAGCAGTCATAAAGTTTACCATGAGAAAATCAATACGACCAAGATTGAACCAAACTAGGCTTAAGAGTTAAGACACCAACAATCTCTTCATAGGATGCCTAGCTAAATTAATCATTAATGTGATGTACTGCTGCTCCAACTGAAGCATACATAAGTATTGAGTATGATATATGTGTTGTAGCTGGGGTAATCATGTTGATACAAAGTCTTCCAAGCATCCATTCCGAGCTAATTTTTGTACCTCATTTTCATATGTTTGCATCCCTCCATAGTGTGCTAATACTCGTTATGAAATATGCAATTTTTTTCTAATTCTAGCTACTTATTGTTAGTGTTCTCAAGCTCGACATATCCATTTTAACAGCCCCATTTATTCAATAGCCATGAGCAATTAAGCATTAAAAATCAGACTTAATTATAAATATTCATAATTTGAAATAAAGAATCTCATATGCAACTAAGCATTTGACTCAAAGAAATAAATAGCGGTTCATGCCTTGTTATTAGCATAATATGACAGAAGATACTTATTGCCATAACCAGAGGAAATCGTAAGGAAATTGGGAGTATATTAGTTTACCTTGTAAGCAGAGCCAGCAACTACTAATTCACCTTCGGCAACAAATTTGACACTTGTAACCTATGTAAGCATAAAAGATTGGCAGCAGTATTCTGGTCAAATAAATTTATCAGAAGGAATAGAAACAGAAATTTGCAGAAAAATAGAAAAATACAACAGTTCTGTGCATCTTCTTTGAATGGCCACTGAGGGTAGATACTACTTGACCTGAAGGTCTATCAAAAACTACTGCATTTGAATAAACCCCAGCAAGATTTCACTCCTTCAAAGTTATAAAGATGTCCCAAATCTGCTCTCACTCGCTGCTTATGCCAGAAGAAAATTTTCAAAAACTTTCAGTAAATAATTGGTACCCATTGTCAGATTTTCTATGTTAATTTTTCAATTTCCACAACTTTTTACAACCACAAACAAAGTTCAATTTGAGAGAACTAACAGAGAACCCACACAATAAACTACCCCCGGGTTGCTTTGTAGAACAGTACAAGATTTCTGAAGGCATACCCAAATCAAAGAACGAAAAATAAAAATATAGCAGTTACCTAAAATAAAATGAATGTCGATGGGGAATCACAAGATTTCTGAAGGCGTACTTCAAACTTTCTATCTCGCTCAACAGAGGTTTGGGGTTTTAATGTAGAGGTTTTAATAACTCCCACTAAATAACTCCCACTATAATGATTACAACTTTCCTTTTGTTACTTTTTAATTGCACCTTATTTTATTAATAAGCAGAATACCCTCAAAATTTCCAGTAATTTCAGGCACATTCACATCAGGTACTTACTTAAAGATAAACTTTTAGAAAAAATAAAAAGAGAGATATAATTGAAAAAAGAAAGAAAAGAAAGAAAGAATGAAAAATGGAGCAGGACTCCAAATATATTGAATGTTTTTGCTGTTGAAATCTTTATATATATATATATATAGACACACACACACATATCTAAAACAAATTAATTAAATTTAATAATTCATAGCCATGAATTAGGTCCCAACCACATTTTATTATCTTATGCATCAAGCCTATCAAAGTAAGTGCAGGTAGCCATCATCTTCCTTTACAAATGCTTAAAAGACTTAATTGGCAAGTCAAATGATTCATATATAAACTTAGACAAATAATTCATGCATAGAATATTGAAGCCTTCAAATGCTCCTATCCAGCCATGACCTAAAAATCTCTCTCTCTCTCTCTCTATATATATATATATATATTTGTTTTATATATAATTTTCTTAATTTTTTTCTTTCTTCCAGTCAGATCAAACTTTTAGGAAATGGTTTTAACCCAATTGGGATTTAATTCTTGAATAAAGAAATTTGCCCCATAGAACTTGATTTAGTCAGGTTCTTAGGCTTTAAGACAACTATGCAACCAACTAAACTGAAAACTGTCAATCAGCATTGGCCCAATCTATATATTTACTATAGTTTTTTGTATCAATATAATTTACTAAATATTTAAATCCATAAAAAATTTAAGAGAGAGAGAGAGAGAGAGAGAGAGAGAGAAAATAAGTCAGGTGACTGAATAGTAACTGCATTACTAGTATCAATTTCCAAGTAATAATCCTTAAAGAAAATGCCATCAAAGAAACATTTGCATCAAATCTCAAATGTTAGCTCCTACCCGCATTAACCTTATATTCAATGACATAAAAACATTATATATTTTCTGTAAAGAGTTTAGCAACCAACTCAACATGACAGATGAACCCAAGCTAACACATATGAAACAGATGACCCACTGGCCATAAGAAACAAGAATTTGTACTAAAATGAAAATTTCCTAGAAAATCACTACCATATTGCAACTATTTTGGGGCTATAGTTTCCATGTGAAAACCAAAATAAGGCCACTCTATGATACAGCCGTACGTCCATTAATTTCCTAACATAAATTAAAATTTTCATCTAACTAATATTTCAGTATTAACCAAATCAACATAATAAAACTAGCAAAAACTAGTACTCCAGAAAATGCTTTGACTTAACTTAGTAGAGTAAAGTCTCATTAGCCACACATCAAACAAATTATGTGCAACCAAATTCTACATTGTTTAGCATCACACTTTAAGCAAGCTCCATTTATGACTACCCAATTGAATGGCAACACATTTTATCTTCTTTCCCATCTATTCCCATTGTTTTTGTCAATCCCAACACAAATTCTAGGATTGAACAGTACATATATCCATCAACAAAGATAAAAACCCATTAACACAAATTGTTCCAAAAACCCAGTAATTCTTTCAATAATATACTGATTATATTAATGGCATATATGTATGACCTTAAGAAAGAAATGAAAATTAAAAGAATGCTAAATTACCAATAAATACTCACATAAACAAGCTTCGAGCTTCCTCCACAACAGAGAATGTGGTTGAAAAATCAGTTTTCCTTGCACTGAGAGTCTCGGATAACTATTGTGGATTTGTTTGGATATAGGGAAAAAAAATGGAGAATGAATGAGACTAAGAACTCAAATTTTTTAGGATGAAGAAAGAAAAGTAATAATAGAAATAAAATAGATGAACAAATTTTGATTTCCCAAATTTTTAATCAAACCCTAATTCTAAGAGATTATAGATAGAGATAGAGATGGAAGGAGAGGTTTCATACCTTGAAAAATGCAAATAGAGTGTGTGGGTTTCTTTTGCTGAGAATGGTTTTCTTTGGAGAGAATGAATACCCGCAAGAAGGAAAAAAAAATTGGGGGAAAAAAACGTGAATGTCTGTTCTTGTGGGGAGGGTGGGGCGGGCGGGGGAGAATAGGCGGGAGTAAGAAGAAAAAATTGGAGGAGATAATAAAAAAAATTGGGGGCAAAAAATTGGGGGAACAAAACTAGAATGTCAGCAGATTTGACTCAAAAAAAAATTCAGAGTAAAATTTTAATAGATAATAAAATTAGCGGCAGTTAGAAACCCCCACAATTATAATGCATTATTTTATTAAAAATATTATAAATTTTTTAAAATTTAAATATCATTAGTGAGAGTTTAAACTCCCACTAAATATTCCAAACCCCTATTATCTGCTATTAATTTGTGGGGGTTGTTAAACCCCCACAAAATAACATAATTAGTAGGGGTTTGAATAACCCCCACTAAATAACTCCCACTATAATGATTATTTTTTGTAGTGCATCTTTCTTAGTACCTCCTAAAAATAGCCCTGACTACTTTTTTCTTTCTTTCTTTCTTTCTTTCTTTTTTTTTTTTTTTTTTTTTTGTTCCACATAGATGCTCAATCTAAATTGACATTTCTAGGAGGGGGGGGAGTGTCATTTGGTCTCTTTCTCTGTTTGGTTTCTCGTTTTTCCTGAATAATTAAATCAATGGAATGAAATTAGGCCAAGATTTTTAAAGCCATCTGATATAAATGTATGATATGTATATAGTTCTAAACAACTGCTGAAGACCAGCAATGTCAATTTGATGTTTTGCAGTAAGTTGAAAGCATAAATGCAAATGCATCAGGAAAGGCATTACATCTTTTGAATAATGTAAGCTATTGTGAATCCCACCTAAAAGGTCTTACTCAACATAACAATTAATGAGACTAAGACCTTATTTCATCAAATATAAAAATCTGTGAGAGTGGCACAAAACCTAGACCAAATTCATAAAGAAGAAAATCCCACAAGATTGATGCTTAAATTTATAGCTGTGGACACCACTAGAGAAATAAAACCAAACAAATGAAACGGTATTAATGACTGCTCCCTATTTTATTCTCAACCATAGGAAGAGAGATTTTAGAGAAAAAATTAGGGCAAAATAATAAAACTTACTAAAAATATATAGGGAATAGACTAAGCTGGTGACAATGGGTGCATGCATAGCAGTTGTGGTGTTGATGGAGATGGGTTGTGTGGATCTGCAAATAGAATGGAAGAGAGGGAGAGAAACGAACAGAGATCTACAAATAGAAAGAACAGAGAAATAAAGGAGGGAAAGAAAAGTGAAAAGTAAAGGGAAAAAAGAAGAGGGAAAAAGAAAAGGGGGAAAGAAAATGAAAAAAGTAAAAAAGCCAAAAAAAACTTATTCCACTATAGACAATAAATAAAAGGTCTACATCTATTTTAGATCTTTTTCTGTTTCTATTTCCATTCAGCCTTTCATATTTATGATTTAAATTTTTTATAATTATTTCTTGTAAGTGTAAATGCTCTTTTTATAGTATTTAATTTGGGTGTAATTGGGGGGGGGGGGAATTATTTAAAAAAATGATGAATAAATTCTTTTAGAGAATAGTAGCAGGGGTAGCAAATTAGGGTATAGGGTTGGGAGTTTACAATAATATTAATTAATCTATTACATTCTTATATTAATCATACTTATTATTTATTCAATTAATAAAAAGTAACTAAAGAATAAAATATTAAATTGAGAAGCTAAAAGAAGTGAACTCCAGCAAAAAATATAAGTTTTGATACTTTAAATCTCTATGAAAAAATAATTTTCGTTGATGCTTTCATAGTTCACATGAATAACTTATTTTTTATTTAGTAGTTAATTTTTGTTATAAAATTTAATTTTATATAATTATTATTTATTTATATATAACTATAAAAAATGTAATTATTAGTTAATAACACTTAATATGTATAACTTTTAATTTTTTATTTAATCAAATAATTATTAACAAAAATGTGTTGAGGAACATATTAATGAATTATTAACAAATTAGTTTTGTTAGTAATTTTACCAACGGATTATCAATAGAGTTATATCTCTCAAAAACTTTACCAACTAATTGTCGACGGATTTATATGTCTCAGAAATTTTACCTACGGATTGCCAACAGAAATACATCTTTCAAAAATTTTACTGATGAATTACCAATGGGATTATATATATTGAAAAATTACCGATGGATTACCAACGAACATTCACTACAACAAATTGCACTTCGCGTAACAAAAATTTTGGTAACGAAGGTAAAATTCGTTACATATGTTAAATTTATTGTAACAAAATTGATTTTTTTGTTACAAATAACATTTTCTTGAGTAACAAAATAAAAGTTTTGTTACCTTTAACTCAAATTCGTTACCTTAAATTTTTTATATTCGTAACTAAATAATAATTCGTTACGAAAAATATTATTTTGTTACATATAACATTTTTCGTCATATACGAAGATATATTTGTAACAAAATCTGGTACCTTTTATAACAACAAAATATTTGTTACAAATAAAAAATATTACAACAAAGTTTTTAGTTACTAAACTTTAAGTAACTTCCCTCCAAAATTCATTCCCTCCAAATATCAATTGTACACATATGGTAATAAATGATTTTTGTTACTAATTATAAATGAACATTAAATTCAACTTTTACTAATACTTGTGGGCTGGGCTTTTGTTCAAAAAATGGACTTCACAATAATATAAAGAATTTGTTAATTGGGCTTAATCAATTTTTTAGTGAATTATTATTGAATCGGATTTTATTTTAAAGAATGAGCTTGAAGAAATTTGAAGTGAATAATCCATTAGTTAGGGTAATTTCTTTAAAATATTAGGTGTTATAACTTTTTTGTGAATTATTCAATGAATTGGAAGTTTTCATTTATGAAATAGATTTGACCAAATTTATAGTAAATTAAGTGGCGAATTAGGCTTCATTTTAAGAGTTGGTCTTGAACAAATTTGAAGTGAAGTAAATGATGAATCAAGCTTTCTTCAAGGAACTGAGCTTATTTTTTTATTAATTGGGCTTCACATTAGTTCAAATAATTGATTGCTTTGAGTTGAACAACCTTTTTTTTCTTTTAAACTAATTGGGCTTAACTAATATTTTAGGTTATTGGCAAATTGGGCTTCATACTAATTTAAAGAATTCATTAATTGGGCTTTACCAACTTCCTTTTCATTAATTGAGCTTTAATAATTCTCTTAGTAAATTAGTGAATTGAATTTCAAAATGAATTGGATCTGACATTAACCTAAAAAATTGATTAATTGTGCTTTTACAACTTTTCTTTTATTAATATGAGTTCACCAATATTTTAGTAAATTAATGTCATTTGGTAAAGATTGGGTTTGACATCAAATTGCATAGTTGATTAATTGGGCTTTAACAACTCTTTTTTTATTAATTGGGTTTCACTAATTTTATAATGAATTGGCGTCATTATAGGGGTGGCAATTTGGGTGGATCGTGTGAGTTCGGGTTGGATTGAAGTAGGAGTATAATATTAATTTTCTCAACTCTATTCCCACCCAACTTGATGACAACTTAAAAATGCTCAACACTAACCCAACCTAAATCGATTCAGGTCAGATTCGCGTCAACCTGATTTTTATTTGGTCAACTCGCCAACTCAAATCCACCCAATCCAACATGCCAATTTGATTTTAAATAATTATTTCAAATATTTATTTTAATTTCAAACCCTACTGTGAATATATATATATATACACACACACACACAAAATAACTTCTTTATATTTTATAAAACCACACACACCATCTCCCCTTCCATATTTGTTGCCCATTTAATATAATTTTAATATAAAAAGACCAATTTACATTTAATCATTTCACATATTTACAATTCAATTTAAATAACTTTTTATCATCATATTTTATTAATTTTCTTTTTTTTTTTTCTTTTTTTTTCTTTTTATTCTCAATTTTCTCTTCTTCCATTATTTCATATATTTCTCATTTTATACATATATATAAATTTATCATTATTTCTCATTTCTCATTATTTCATATATTCTCATTTTTTAGATATTTATATATATAAATTTATCTATAAAATTTTAAATAATTTTTATTTTTATCTTTTTTCTTTCTAATTATTCATACATGTATACTTATTTTTTCTATTTATACTTATTCACATATATATAATAACCATATATATAAATTTATAAATAAAATTTAAATTACTTTTATTTTATCTCTTTTTTTCTATTTATTCATTCCGAATTAAATAATATTTAATATTTATAAAAATATAAATATAATATAATTTTTTATTCATACTTATATACATATATAGTAAATATATATACATATATATAAATTTCAATAAAATTTAAAGAAGATTCATCATATATTTCTCATTTTATACATATATAAATTTATCATTATTTCTCATTTCTCATTATTTCATATATTCTTATTTTATACATATGTATAAATTTATTTAATGAACTTGGATAGCAATGCAATTTTGTTCCCCCCCAACTTTGTATTCCCTCCAAAATTTGGGCCATAAAAAATGTTAACAATTGTTTTTATTATTAGTTTGACATAATAATTTAATTTGATTTCTTTCAAAAATTTGATTCCCACTAATAATAATGAATTCTCTTCATTTTTTCAATTCCTCTAAATTTTAGATCCTCCATTTTTTTTGTATAAATAATTTATAACAAACTTAATTTTTTTTATCTTAGATTATATGATGAATTGACATATAATTTTTTAAATTATTAAATGACTTTCTATTATAGTTAAAATAGTTAAATAACATATAATTTGGAATTGTAAATTTTGGTGCTTAAGAATTTAATTTTTTATTATAATTCATTACAATATTCTTTTAGAAAAATTCTAAAAGCTCCTTAAAATAAATAGTTAAAGGTTACATACTTGAATAGCAAAAGAAAAGAAAGAAATCTAGTTTACCATAATACTTAATGAAAAGAAAACCATCCCTGAAGTTAGGCCTGTTAATGTTACATTTCAATTTTTAATCGTTGTATTGGCAGGTTAAAGATTTTTATAACTTATAGATATCCATATGTTAATTGCGTGTATGTTTTACTATATAAATTGCTAAAATGAAGATAACTTTCATGGTCTAATATAGTGTAAAAAAATATTAACATAAAGTATATTATTAAATTTAATGATTATTAACTTTTATGAATATGAACAAGTTGTTTTTAATAATTAGTTGGTCTATGTATTATATTTCCTTCAAAAAACAAGTTTTCCTCCAAAAATGAATTCCCCTATTATTTTTTTATTCCCTCCAAAATTTTGCTTCTCCCTCCATTTTGTGTCTAAATAGTATATACAAAAATTATTTATTTTATCTTATATTATAAGATGAATTACGACGTATTATTATGGGGGTTAAAAATTTAATTCTATTTTTTGTTATTATTTATTAGAACATTGTTTTTTAACAAAAAGATTTTAGAAAAATTATGTATAAATTCTAAAAACTTTAGTCTTTATGTGTAATTAATTTTATTTTAAAAATTAAAATATTTTGTACTAATAATATATTGATGTGGACAATTTGAACATGCATTTAGTGAAAATTTTGTACACTTAATTAACGCAAATTGTTTTGAAATTGATCAACTTGTATAACTTTAATATGGTTGGAAATTTTAAAATTATTTTGAAATACTCATGACATTGTAATATAAACTTAGTAATATAGTTATAAGTTTAATAAAATTATTTTTATCCCCATATATTTAATTAAATATTTGAAGAACTGTTAGTATCCTTAACAAATTTGTAGATATCGTTGAAAATTTATATTAAAATTCAAAAATATCCTTTAAAAGTTGCTTTGATTATTTTTTTAGTCAAAAATACCCATGGACTTATTTATAACTTTAACATGGGGGTTTAACTTCAATACTATTTAAATTACTCAAAATAAATTTAAATAATTTTATTAATAACATGGGGGTTTAACTTCAATATTATTTAAATTACTCAAAATAAATTTAAATAATTTTATTAATATTTTTTAAAAATATTTAATAATCTTTTAATTGAAGTTGAATTAAAAAAATAAAAATTTAAAATCATCAACATATCTAAAGTAATTTAATCAAATTTAATTAAACATATTTATTAATTATAAAATAAGAATAAAAATCAAATCCATCTCTTAATTAAATATAATTTTGTTTTTAAATTTCATCTCAATATTATTAGAAAATAATCATATGTAAAACAATTTAATTAGATTAAGTTGAATATATTTATTAAATATAAAAAATATTTATTAACTAAAATAAATAATTTAAAAATAAAAATTAGATCTAAAAATATCATACTAACAATAGTAATTTCAAAATGTCAATTTCACCCTACCAAACCAATAAAAAAATTATTGATATGATATCTTGTTCCCACCTAAAATACAAATAAAAAAAAAATCTCAATTTATTTTCTATCTACGATCCAAAATACAAACAAATAATCATAATATTCCCCAACCCCACTGCTGAAAAATCATTTTGCTAAAATATTTTGATAAAATACTCCAATTCATAAATAAACAAGCCCTAATTTAAACTAATTTTATTAAATTTATTAATTAATAAAAAATAAATAAGTCAAGATTGTTGTAAAATAATGCCAAGATAATTAAACTTGATTGATGAAAATATGAAATATAATAAAAGAGAATAAGACAAAGAGATATAGGTAGGAATTCAATAAGCCTTTTGATTAGCTTCTGATAAGTTTTTGTATTTCTTACTTACAAATGAGGTTCCAAAACCCTCAATTTATAGAGTTACAAAACGGGGGATTCATAAATGATCATAAATTGAATCACATAGTTCAACAAATTTTATTTATGAATTACGAAGATCAAGGAATTCAAGGGGGATGAATGTGAGTTGAGAATGTAAATGGACATCCACAATTAATATATTCATAACACTCCCCCTTGGATGTCCATTACACAGAGAATAGGCCTCGTTAAAACCTTACTAAGAAAAAACCCAGTGGGAAAAAAACTTAGTGAAGGAAAAAGAGTACACTATTCAAAGTGTTTAATCAAATACTCACTCCCCCTGATTAGAAGACTTACAGAGATCTTTAAGCCGACGCATCCCAATTCCTTTTACCAATTTCTCAAATGTTGCGGTCGGTAGAGCCTTGGTAAATAAATCTGCAAGATTTTCACTTGATCGGATTTGTTGCACATCAATTTCACCATTCTTTTGAAGATCGTGTGTAAAAAAGAATTTTGGTGAAATATGTTTGGTTCTATCACCCTTGATGTATCCACCTTTTAATTGAGCTATGCAAGCAGCATTGTCTTCAAATAAAACTGTAGGAGTGTCTTCCTTAGACGATAACCCACAATTCTTCTGGATGTAGTGACTAATTGACCTTAACCAAACACATTCTCGGCTTGCTTCATGAATTGCTATAATCTCAGCATGATTTGAAGAAGTAGCGGTGATAGATTGTTTTGTAGACCTCCATGATATAGCAGTACCACCACAAGTGAATAAATATCCCGTTTGAGATCGTGCTTTGTGTGGATCAGAAAGATATCCAGCATCAGCATATCCAATCAGCTCTGGAGTAGATTTATTAGAATATAATAATCCAAGATCAATTGTTCCTTGGAGATAACGAAGAATATGTTTAACACCATTCCAATGTCGTCGAGTAGGAGAAGAATTGAATCTTGCTAAGACATTCACAGCAAATGATATATCAGGTCTTGTACAATTAGCAAGATACATTAGTGCCCCAATCGCACTAAGATATGGTATTTCAGGACCAAGAAATTCTTCATTTTCCTCTCGTGGACGAAAAGGATCTTTGTTAACATCAAGCGATCTGACAACCATTGGCGCACTTAATGGATGTGCTTTATCCATATGGAATCGCTTCAAAATTTTAGTAGTATAACTTGATTGATGAACAAATATCCCATCTTCCAGATGTTCAATTTGCAAACCAAGACAAAATTTTGTTTATCCCAAATCCTTGATTTCAAATTCTTTCTTTAAAAGTTCAACTGCTTTGGAAATCTCTTCTGGAGTTCCAATAAGATTCAAATCATCAACATAAACTGCAATGATCACGAAATGTTGTCCATTTTTCCTGATAAAAACACATGGACATATTGGACTATTTATATAGCCTTCTTTAATCAAACTTTCACTTAGACGATTATACCACATTCGTCCAGATTGTTTTAAGCCATATAAAGACCTTTCTAATTTGATGGAGTAAATTTCTCGAGAATTTGAACTATATGCTTCAGGCATTTTAAATCCTTCAGGGATTTTCATGTATATATCGTTGTCCAATGTTCCGTATAGATAAGCAGTAACTACATCCATCAAACGCATTTCAAGTTTTTCATGCATTGCCAAGGTCACAAGATATCGCAACGTAATTATATCCACTACAGGTGAATATATTTCATCATAATCAAGACCTGGCCTTTGCGAAAACCCTTGTGCTACAAGTCGTGCTTCATATCGCACAATTTCATTTTTCTCATTTCGTTTTCGCACAAAAACCCATTTATATCCTACGGGTTTTATCCCATCAGGAGTTTGGACTACAAGTCCAAAAACTTTACGTTTAGAGAGTGAATCCAATTCAGATTGAATTGCAACTCTCCATTTTGGCCAATCACTTATGTGCCGACATTCCTTAACCGATTTAGGTTCTGGATCCTCAATTTCTTCCATAATTTCAAATGCTACATTATATGCAAAAATATCATCAATAATCGTTTCCACTCGGTTCCAACATTTCCTGGTATTGACAAAATTTATAGAAGTTTCATTTATATGATCTTCAGGATCTTGAAACTTGTGCTCTTCAGGAGCTAGATTTTGTTTTCCAGGAACTTGACTTTTGTCACCAGGGATCTCATGGAGATCTTTATTCAGTTCTTTCAATTGAACATTTTGATCAATAGATCATTTCTTCTTACGCGGATTTTTATCTTTGGAACCAAGAGGTCTTCCACGCTTCAGGCGTGCTTTAAGTTCATTTGCAGTAGCATTTGTAGATTGTCCTACAGGGACATCTATCTTAATTGGCACATTTTCTGCAGGAATATGTGATTTTGTAACTCTTCTAGAGTCGGAAAATGCATCAGGCAATTGATTTGCAATTCTTTGCAAATGTATTATTCTCTGAACTTCAAGTTCACAAGATTTTGTATGAGGATCAAGAAATTCAAGTGATGAATTATTCCACGTGATTTCCTTTTTCGGTTGATCATTTCCTCCCCCTAATGTTGGGAAATTAGACTCATCAAAATGACAATCTGCAAATTTTGCAGTAAATACATCACCTGTTAAGGGTTCAAGATATCGAATGATAGAAGGCGAATCATACCTAATATATATTCCCAATCTTCTCTGAGGTCCCATTTTAGTGCGTTGTGGTGTCTCTACAGGGACATAAACTGCACATCCAAAAATTCTCAAATGGGATATATTTGGCTCAAAACCAAAGGCCAACTGTAGAGGGGAGTAGGTATGATAATTTGTCGGCCTTAATCGAATAAGTGTTGCTGCATGTAAAATAGCATGTCCCCAAGCAGATATAGGGAGTTTGGTTCTCATTAACAATGGTCTAGCAATTAATTGCAAGCGTTTGATCAATGATTCAGCTAAACCATTTTGTGTGAACATAAGCTACAGGATGTTCAACACTAATACCGATTGACATGCAATAGTCATCAAAAGCACGAGACGAATATTCACCAGCATTATCTAATCGGATTTTCTTTATTGGATATTCTGGAAACTGTGCTCTCAATTTGATAATTTGAGCAAGTAATCTCGCAAACGCCAGGTTGCGAGTTGATAACAAACAAACATGTGACCACCTTGTAGATGCATCAATTAACACCATAAAATATCTAAAAGGTCCACATGTTGGATGAATAGGTCCACATATGTCACTGTGGATCCTTTCCAGAAATCCTGGGGATTCAGCCCCCACTTTAATTGGTGAAGATCTCGTGATAAATTTTCCTTGAGAACAAGCAACACATGTAAATTCATTTGGTTTCAATACCTTTTGATTCTTCAAAGAATGGCCATGTGAATTTTCAATTATTCTTCTCATCATTATTGACCCAGGATGCCCTAGACGATCATGCCAAATTATAAAATCTTTGGAATCAGTAAACTTCTGGTTTACTAAATGATACATCTAAATTGCATAAATCTTGGTGCAATATAGGCCAGATGAAAGAGAGGGGAATTTTTCTACCACATGTTGGTTCTTAGTAATGCACAAATATTCAACATTCGAGTCATTCATAGTCTCAATATGATATCCATTTCTGCGGATATCTTTAAAACTTAACAAAAATTTTCGGGACTTAGAAGAAAATAGTGCATTATCTATAACCAATTTTGTTCCTTCAGGGAGCCATATATTTGCTCTACCGGAGCCTTCAATTAATTTTGCACTACCACTTATGGTATTAACATTTGTTTCTCCCAACTTCAGGTAGGAAAAATAATTCATATCTTTTAGTATTGTATGGGTAGTACCACTATCAATAAGGCATACATCTTTTTCCCCATTTGTCGATTCCAAATATTTGGCAATTTTCATATCTTCTTCAGGAAGATAAATGAAAAGATAATTAAAAACTGTATTTCATAACAAAAGTACCAAAAATTAAAAGTACATCACTTAAATGAAAATACAAATATAATAAGAGACTGAAAAACAAACTTTTAGATAATAAATCTAACTAGAGATCTAGTTATTTTGAACGTTACCAATCAAATGGTCAATTTTTCCTTCTGGGTCTTCAAAGAAATCAGCCACATCAAGATGAGCTATATCAATATCATTAGCATCATTATCAAAATCATCAATTGAATTAGTGAAATTCACCTCAACACTTTTATTTTGCTTTTTCAATGATGCTTGATATAGTTCAACAAGATGCTTTGGGGTTCTACAAATACGAGACCAATGTCCTTTAGCACCGCACTGAAAACAAGAATTATCAGAATCCTTCGAGGATTTCTCAAGTTTTTTCTCATGAAAATCTTCCTTCTTCTGGAGGACTTCCTTGCCTTTATGATAAAATGACCCACGGTTACCATTGTTGTAATTTCGATAGTTGTGTCGGCCACGACCACGGCTACGACCATGGCCACGACTACGACCATGAGTGCGACCAGAATTAGAAAAATTAGTTGCATTCACTTCAGGGAATGGACTAGAGCCAGTTGGTCGGCTCTCATGATTTTTCATCAATAGTTCATTATTTTGTTCAGCTACAAGAAGACATGAGATCAATTCAGAATATTTTTTAAATCCTTTCTCTCGATATTGCTGCTGCAGGAGCAAATTCGATGCATGGAAGGTAGAGAAAGTTTTCTCTAACATATCTTCATCGAAAATATTTTCCCCACATAATTTCAATTGGGATGTGATCTTAAACATAGCAGAGTTATACTCGCTTATTGATTTGAAATCTTGTAGCCGCAAATGTAACCAATCATATCGGGCCTTAGGAAGAACAACCAACTTCAGGTGGTCATATCTTTCCTTCAAATTTTTCCATAGATCTACAGGATCTTTAACTGTGAGATATTCAATTTTCAAACTCTCATCAAGATGATGACGAAGAAAAATCATTGCTTTTGCACGGTTTTGGACAGTAGCCTCATTTTTCTCCACAATTGTGTTTCCGAGACCCATAGCATTAAGATGCATTTCAACATCAACAACCCATGATAGATAATTCTTTCCAGAAATGTCAAGAGGTACAAATTCAAATTTAGTCAGATTAGTCATAAGGAAAGAAATAAACAGCCTTACCTTAATATTATCTTGAATTGCCTAAACAACAGGGTCTTCAACTTTTACTATATTTCACGAAGGTAGAGTCGTGCTGATAACGTGTTGTAAAATAATGCCAAGATAATTAAACTTGATTGATGAAAATATGAAATATAATAAAAGAGAATAAGACGAAGAGATATAGGTAGGAATTCAATAAGCCTTTTGATTAGCTTCTGATAAGTTTTTGTATTTCTTACTTACAAATGAGGTTCCAAAACCCTCAATTTATAGAGTTACAAAATGGGGGATTCATAAATGATCATAAATTGAATCACATAGTCCAACAAATTTTATTTATGAATTATGAAGATCAAGGAATTCAAGGGGGATGAATGTGAGTTGAGAATGTAAATGGACATCCACAATTAATATATTCATAACAAAGATGTGTTTTTTTTTATTATTTATACACACACACGTTAAGAGTCCGTTAGGGCTCGAACTCTTGACCTCCCACATTATGTGAGAGAATAAGATGTGTGAGACCTTGAGTTGTAATAAAAATAAATAATTTAAATAAAAATAAATTCTAAAATTTTATCCTAACAATATAATTTTAATGATTTTCAATAAATAAGTATTCGTAATTATAATATGTTAAAATGTATATATACATACATATATATATATATTCTTTTTCCTCATTCCCCCCACTCCCCAGCCATCCCTGCCCCTTCAACAAGCCCCCCACCCCACCCCCAGCCACGCCATGGCCGGCCAGTGGCCAAGCAAGCTACAGCCCAGCGGCCAGATCACACCCCCCCACCTGCCAGGTTGCGGCCGGCCATGGCCAAGCAAGACACAGCCCAGCGGCCAGATCTGGCCGCTGGGCTGCGGCCTGCCATGGCTGACTGCTGGCTATGGGGAGTAGCTAGATCTGGCCACTGGCCACAGCCAGCGGTCGGCCATCGCTAGGCGGCCGTTGGCGAGGTGAGGGTTGGGGCAGGGGGTGGGTCATGTATATATATATATATATTTATGTATTTATATGATATTTATATTGATATATAAATTTTTTAATTTTTCTAGGAGGATTTTGTTATATATTTTATAAAAAAATTATTATTTTTTTAATGAAAATTGATTGGGCATTTCAAAATTTGTGGAATTTTTATAAATAAATTAAATTTTTTGGGTTGTTGAGTAATTAATTTATTTTAATGTAACGGTTTATTCTGAACACTAATGGAAGTTGAGGTGCTATCCCAAATGTGTTAAAAAATTTAGAATTTTGGTCATATAAGTGTCAACCTAAGCACCAAAAGTGCATACCCCCTATCCAATGGGATAAAAACTGTAATTTTTTCAATATAACCAAACACTATGTTAGCGAGGAAAAGAAAAGTAAAGGCTCCATTGACATGGTAACAATTTTAATGGACTAGTTGCAATTTATCCCATTGTAATTTGTAAAATAAGCATGAAACACTCCTATGAAAAAAAATATATACAAAATAACTTTCTTATGTTTTATAAAACCTCGCACACCGCCTCCCCTCCACATTTGTTACCAATTTAACATAATTTTAATATAAAAAAACCAATTTACCCTTAATCATTTCAAATATCTACAATTCAATTTAGATAACTTTTTATTATTATATTTTATTTTTTATTTTTTCATTCTTTTCTTTTCTTTTTATTCTCATTTCTCTCTTCTTCCGTTATTTCATACATTTCTCATTTTATACATATATATAAATTTATTATTATTTCTCATTTCTCATTTCTCATTATTTCATATATTCTTATTTTACACATATTTATATATATAAATTTATTTATAAAATTTTAAATAATTTTTATTTTTATTTTTTTCTTTCTAATTATTCATACATGTATACTTATTTTTTCATTTATACTTATTCACACATATAGAATATAAATATTTATAAATTTATCAATAAAATTTAAATTACTTTTATTTTTATCTATTTTTCTATTTATTCATTCCGAATTAAATAATATTTAATATTTATAAATATGTATAATATAATTTTTTGTTCATACTTATTTACATATATAGTGTACATATATATCACAAGAAAATAGGTTAATCGTGCCATATACTTTGTGCTGATTTTTCTAAACTGCCGCAATTAATAATATTATTTCTTTTACTTATTAGATTGCTCTTTGTTTTTAACTTTAAACGGTTTTGTCCACAATTTTTTAATATATATATATGTAATGCCAATTATTTTTTAAAAACAATCTTATTTAATTTTAATTTTTGATTAAAAATCAATTAAGTTGAGACAAAAAAGTAAAATAAATCAAAATAAATATATAAAATAATTATAAAGTTAAAATCAACATTAGTATATAAGTTAATAGAAACCTTTTAATTTGACTCATAACTTAGTTATCGAATAATTAAGTAAAGAAAAGATTTTGGCATTAGTCATATAAAGTTAAAACTATAGTAAATTGATAAATAATTATAAACTTAAAATTGATTTTAAAATATGAATTAGTGACAAAATATGAGGATGAAATTATAAGGTAAAATAAAATATAGAAAAAACAAATTATTGTATTCATTCTCAAATTTTTGTATAAATATAATTGGATATTCATATTATATTTTGCAAATAACAAAAAAATAGTGAATAACGAAAAAAGTTGTTAACCTTTCAAATAATCAAAATCAAAATTTCTCATTATTTCATATATTCTCATTTTATACACACACACACACACACATATAAATTTATCCATAAAATTTTAAATAATTTTTATTTTTATCTTTCGAATTATTCATACATGTATACTTATTTTTTTCATTTATACTTATTCACATATATATATATAATATACATATATATAAATTTATCAATAAAATTTAAATTACTTTTATTTTTATCTATTTTTTTCAATTTATTCATTCCAAATTAAATAATATTTAATATTTATAACTATGTATATAATTTAATTTTTCATTCAAACTTATATACATATAATATATATATATATACACACACACAACTACAAGAAAATAGGTTAATCGCGGCATATATTTTGTGACGATTTTGTCTCAACCGCCGCAAAATTCATAATAAATGGCGGCAGTTAGTGTAATACTTCCTAAATGAATAACTTCGTGCTGATTTTTCTAAACTGCCGGAATTAATAATATTGTTACTTTTGCTTGTTAGATTGCCCTTTGTTTTTTACTTTAAAGGGTTTTGTTCACAATTTTTTAATATTTATATATATGTAATGCCAATTATTTTTTATAAATGTTTTTTTTATAAATTTCTAAAATAAAGTTTTTTACATTATCAACTCTTCTACAAAAATATTAAGTCTTTACCTAACAATTTATATATACATATATGTAATAAAATTTCTTTGCTTCATGCAACTATGTTATATAATTATCTCACACTTTTTATTTATTTTTTTAATTCACTATTTGATACTCTTATTTTATTTATTCAAATGATAATTATTATTTTATTTTTAAAAATAAAATAATGTTTGTTTGATAACATGTGAAATTGTTTGAGAACTCTGTATGGAAAAGATGAAGAAGTAATTGAGCAAATGCCAATATTAGCTTTTGGACATGCAACCAAGATTATTAGGGCTTGCTTGGGGTGGGCATGGGTGCGGGTTCGAAACCTCCTGGCAACATGTTTCGATGAATTTGCGCTGGGCTGATGCGGGCGCTCGGGTGGGCCATGTGTGAGCTGGACTTGCCATCTTGTGGGCCGTCGTGGGTATTGGGCCGGTGTGTGAGCTGGGCAGACGTGGGAGCTGGGCCTGCGCTCGGGTAGGCCGGTGTTGGAGCTGGGCCTTGTGGGTGGGTCGGCGCTGGCGGCCGGGGGGACAGGACCTGGTAGGCCGGTATGGGAGTTGGGCTGTGGGCTTGGTGGGCAATGGCCCGGGTCGAGCCTAGAGTTTGGCGGCCCAGCAGGCGTAGGCCTAATGTCAAATGGCCCATCCATGTAAAGCAGCCCAACTAGAGCCCATGTGCACACAGTTAGTAACAAAACTTTTAATTATTTATTCCATTAGTAACAAAATTCTTATTTTTGAATTAAAATTTTATTTAACTATTTGTAACCAAATATTTTGTTACATGAACAATTAGTAACTATATTTAATTAAATAAATAATATCATTATATTATGCATTGGTAACAAAAAAATAAAATGCAACAAAATTGTCAATGTTTTAGTAACTAAATATTTCGTTACGCTATAAAAATCTATTGTAACTACTACACTTTTTTGTTACTAATATCATATTTTGGTAACGATAAATTTTGTCGCCATAAGTCCATCATTTGTAACGAACCATAAATTTCGTTTGTGACGGGCTTTAGGGCACTAAACTTAAGTAATGAAAAATTCGTTACCAATATTTTGGGTAACGAATTTCAGCTTTATGGTAACAAAATTATTCGTTACGAAATGTGTAATTTGTTGTAGTGATTAGTTTGTTGGAAATGTTACCAATGAATTATCAGTGGAATTTACTTCAGTTGGAACAAGTTACTGACCCATTACCATCAGATTTTATTTCTCTTGATAATTTACCAATTGATTACCAATGGAAATTCCGTCCGTCAATGATTTCATCGGTAATTTGTTGGTAAATTCATTGGCAGAACTTTTTAAAGTTTGATTTTGATATCCGTCAGTGATTTGTCGGTAGTTCTTCGGTAATTACCAACAGAATTTATCTGTTGGTAATTTTCCATTAGTGAAAGTCAGTTTTACCGAGAGACCGTCCACCCAGTTCCGCTACTGACTTCTACTAAGGCTGAGCTTATTAGGAGCAAAAGACTTTGTGGCAACAACCAGAATGAAATATTATTTAATTGTGGAAATGCCATGTCAGGCGCACCTATCAGAATCGGAACAGGCCCCAGCCCTCACGCTTTTTGTGCTCACGGGCTGGTTTTGGTTGGACAGGCAACAAGCACACTAACAACAGATACGCTCTGGCCCTCCGACTAGGAGGCCCATGGCTGTTGAGGAGGAAAGCTAACTTAGTCAATAAGGGTAGCTCTTTTTAAAGACTACCATGGGGTGGTTCGCTTTTCTCTGGCTTCGTCTACCATTGTACCAATAATGATCGGCCATACAATTGCTATTCATAATGGTAAGCAACATTTACCTATTTATATAACAGATCGTATGGTAGGTCACAAATTGGGAGAATTTGTACCTACTTTAAATTTTCAAGGACATGCAAAAAGCGATAATAGATCTCGTCGTTAATCTTATCTTAAAAAACATATAGAATAGATAGGTGCGCGCATGCAAGAAGGAAGTTTGAGCTTGATGCAAATGGCTAAAATATCATCTGCCTTATATGATTATCAATCAAATAAACAGTTATTTTATGTATCAATCCTTACATCTCCTACTACTGGTGGGGTAACAGCTAGACCCTTTGTTTTGTATAGGTTGGGTTGCTGAATATGGGATCCTCGTAGTAGGCTGGACCAACATCCATCCGAGAGAGGGCAGTCTTTAGAAACAATAGGGTGTACGTATCCCAGGTGAGCCAAGAGGTGAAGAGTGGGATTAGATCAGAGAATGCTTCGCTATCTTGTAGTGAGAATGCTATTATGCTCGAAAATTTAATGTTGAATCAATTTAAATCCACATAGCATTCTAGCAAGCATAATTACAATTACACATAATAGTATTAATGCAAATACTCATGCTATAAGTAGAAATGCTATGTTATCAGATAAAATCATCATTTACCTCAAATAATTGTATTTCAACTCATGCAATCGGTTACACTGAAAAAATGATGCTTCATGCTTCTATGGCTACATAAAACAGGTAAACTCTCAAGTATGATCACATTATAATAGAGTTTAGAAGATATTGGGAAACTATTGCAAATATTACAAGAATAAGATCATGGTCATCAAACAAATTTCATGTTTTATCTTTAATCACTTTTCTTTCTTTTTTTTCATTAATTTTGGTTAAATTTTTTGCACTAAAATTTTCATATCATTTTGTTTATTAAATAATACGTAACCACCAATTCAATTATTAATTTTGTAAATTTATTACCAAATAGCATTTATAACTCAATAATCATAAAACTAGCCATTAGTTTGCCATACTATTGCTACACTATAACAATTACACATATTAGTGGATCACTAATTTTTCGTCAACATATGTACACATAATATATATTCAGCTACTATAAAAAACAAAATATCACAATTTTAGTGAATGAGCAAGTGTCGAATACATCTCCATTGTAGGACTAATCACATAAATTTTAGATAAAGCAAGTGTAATCAAATATCGCAAAACTAAAATTCAACATTCCAGAATACTTGTAGACAATTTTAGATCTACTTAACATGCAAGCAAATATCAATATCTGATATTCATGATCTCTTTGACCTCCAAGTTAGACCAAGAAAAATAAAATTAAGGAAATTACTTATCATACCAAATTGTCGCCTCCATGCACTGATTCAATGCTTGTATTTGACAAATTCAAACCTCTTTTTATGCATTATACAATTAGCAAGCACTTGACCTTAATGAGCCTCAAACAATTTGGCCACAGAATACGTGCTTGTTGAATCTCCAAATTCTTGGGCATCAAGTTAACATGTGAAGACGACAAATCAAAGTTAATCTTATTTAATTATAATCATAGAGTTTTACTACTTATACACAAATCACTATCATGGATTTAGATTGTTGTGGAAAATTGTGTGATTTGTGTTTAAATAATAAAATTAAAGTAAAAATAATTAATCACATGGTCATAATTTTATAAAATAATAATTAAGAAAGTGATAAATCAAACCGCATAAATAATGAGAAAATTGGAGCTGGATCAATGGAGAGTCATGACACTTGTCGTTATCCCAAAGCCATGATTACCTCCCTTCATGTGGGTACTTACAGCTGATCATGACTCCAAGATAAAATACCATTAACTCTCAACGTTGTCTCATCTCATGTGCATGATTAGGAGGAGACAGGAACCAGTCTATAGTCACGTTGCCAAAACACAAAAATTCTTGTGGAAGAATAATAAGAAAGACTTTAAAACTCTTCAACTCTATGTGCCAAAGAAATGATTATGGCCTCTTTATATAAGAGTATAATTTGACCGTTAGAAAGAATTAATGGGCCATTAAAATCATCATAAAAATATCATAAATCCAATTATAATTAGGCCCAATAATTATAGAATAAAATGGTCAAAATTCTATTAAATAAAATGATAAAATGATTGATGAAGCCATAAATATAAAATGAATCAAAATAAATAGGCACATTGGTTGTGGTATTAAAACACATAATAAAATGACTATATGTTGGAAATAAAATAAATTAAAGAAATTTTAAAGCTTATTTCCGACAGATATCACATTTCATCTACTTCAATTCTCTATTAGTCATATTAATGTTGTTGTTGTGCTTGATGCTGATAATTTTGAGTTTCGTTTTACTAGTTTCTACGAAGATCCTGATGTTTCTAGAAGACAAGATTCTTGGTTATTACTCAATCAACTGAGTCAACAATCTTTTCTTCTTTGGATGTGTGTGAGATATTTTAATGCGCTTATGTCTCTGGCAGAAAATCAGGGCCATACTAATATTTTTTATACTAGAGCTCATAACTTGAGGAATGCACTTTCAAACTCTAATGTATATGATCTTGGATTTACTGGTTTTCCATTCACATGGTGTAACAAAAGGATTTCTCCTTTCACAGTCCGGGAACATCTCGATAGAGCATGTGATACTTTGGAGTGGATGCAAAAATCAACATCATGGTGTTTGCCACATCTTTAACCAGAATTCTGACCATTCGGCATTATTTATTGAGTTTGATTTTCAGCCTCCAATTGTTGGTCGTCCAGGTAAGATGCCCTTTAAATTTGAGGCTTTTTTGCTTAAATTTTTGAATGTGCTCAAATTGTTGAACAATCATAGAAGTCTTCTAATTCCAAGTCTAATTCTGATATGCTTTTCGAGGCAATTAGACATTGCTGGGTAGGTTTATTACGATGGAACAAAATTGTTGTTGGCTTGATTAGGGGACAAAATTATGATCGTTGTAGATAGCTTGAACATTATTTTTCCCATACGTTGATAGTAACTTCTAAACGACATGTTCTGAGTTTGCGTCATAAATTAGTGGATTTGCTAGACAAAGAAGAGACGCTATGGAGTCAACGAGCCAAGTCTCATTGGCTATAAGAAGGGGATCGTAATACCAAGTTTTTTCATGCCAAAGCTTCTGCTAGATGTCATAACAACTTTGTGATTGGTCTACGAAATGACTTAGGAGAATGGAGCCAATCACGGGGGGAAATGGAATATGTGAATCTTCATTATTTTTCTAACCTTTATTAGTCTCGTTGCCCTTTCGATAAAACTATTGATTCAGTGCCTTAGCGTTTATCTCTTGTGGTTTATTCTAAAATGAACTCGAGGTTATTGGCTGTTTTTACATTTGAGGAAGCAAAATCAGCTATTTCTCATATGGCTCCTTCAAAATCTCTTATGCCTCCTATTTTTTACCAAATGTTTTGACCTCTTATGGAACGAGAAATACTTTCTTTTGTTTTGAGTTGTCTTAATGATGGTACAAGCATGGCTAATCACAACTACACTCATATTGTTCTTATTCCAAAGGTTACAAAATTGCATCAAAGATGATTGCTAATTGGTTGAAATCATGATAGATGTCATTATATCTGAAACTTAGTCAACTTTTGTGCCTTCTCGACTTATTACTGATAATGTTTTAGTGGTGTTCAAGGTTAACAACTATCTTAGAAGGATTCGAATAGTAAGATTGGTAAGATAGCGCTAAAACTAGATATGAGCAAAGCTTATGACAAAGTGGTGTGGATTTTTCTTCGCAAGGTCTTGGAAAATTTTGGTTTTGCTGACAATTTTGTGGATTTAATTATGCAATGTATGTCTATGGTCTCTTATTCTATTGTTCTAAATGGACATAAATTTGGTTTTTTCTATCCATAAAGAGGCTTGCAACAAGGCGATCCTCTTTCTCCTTACTTATTTTGTTTTGCACCGAGACCTTTACTAGTTTAATTAAGAGAAAAGAGAAGAAAAGACTAATTACTGGACTATCTATGTATCGCAATGTGCCAAGGGTTTCTCACTTACTGTTTGCCAATGTCACTCTTCTGCTTTGTGATGCCAATAACTCAGTTGCACACTCTGTAAGAGGGATGCTTTATTTGTGTGAACAAGCTTCAGGACAACATATCAACTTTGAGAAGTCTTCGTAGTGTTTAGTAGAAATACATCCCAGACTACTAAGCAACATATCCAGTCTATTCTTGGGGTAAGACTTGTTCTTAAACATGATAAATATTTGGGCCCACCATCGGTCATTGGTAAATCAAAGAAGGAAATGCTCTCATATATCAGGGAAAGGGTCTGGAATCGCATCAGTGGTTGAAGTGGAAAAATTCCATCCTTTGCAAGGAGAAATTATTTTAAAATCAGTGGCACAAGCTATTCCAACCTTTGCCATGAGCTTCTTTAAGCTTCCAACTGGACTTCTCAGGGATATTGAGTCAATGATGGCATCTTATTTTTGGGAGAATAGTAGGTCTGGCAAAATTCATTAGTTATCTTGGGAGCAATTTGGTTGTAATAAGCGTCAAAGTGGGATGGGCTTCACGGACTTGCGCTGTTTCAATCTTGCAATGCTTGCCAAGCAAGGTTGGCGCTTGCTCACAAGGCCCAACTCTTATTTTACACAGTTTACAAAGTAAGGTACTTTCCAGAATGCGATCTTATTCATGTTCCCTTGGGTTCCAGACCATTCTTTTTTTGACGAGGGATTTGGGATGCATTGTCTCTTCTTTATAAAGGACTTCGATGGTGAATAGGGAATGGTTCAGGCGTTCAAATTTAGTATGATAAGTGGTTATTTCAGCAACTTTCGTTTAGAGTGTTATCTTCACCTAAAGTTCTTCATCCTAATACGTGCGTCTTAGAATTAATTGAAGCAAAAACAAGCACTTGGCACTATTCTATAGTGAAGGAGATATTCTTGTTTCTGGATCAAGAGGCTATTTTTACAGTACCTTTGGGCAACAGTGTAAACACAGATGCAAGAATTTGGCACTATTCCAAATCAGGCTCTTTTCTGTAAAAACTACATATCACCTTGCATTATCTTTAAAATTTAGACGCACTGAGTCAAATAGCAGCACTAGTAGTTCATCCTATTCCCCTAACTTACATTTTATTTGGTGTTCAATGGTTCCTCCTAAGGTTCGGCATTTTGCTTGGCGTGTCGCCCATAACTTTCTTCCTACCTACTCGGTGTTGTTTCATAGGAAAATTTCTACAACCCAGCTATGTGAGGTCTATGACACTGCCATCGAGGATCCTATCCACTGTTTATTCTATTGTTATTTTGCAAGACAAGTGTAGGCATCGTCCAACCCGCCTTCCTTTGCAATTACTCCCTTAGTCCACTCAGTCCTAGCCTGGTTTCTACAAGTTATATGGTACTCTTGTAATCAAGTTATTTCTACAAGTTATTTGTTGCTGGAATATACGGTACTCTTGTAATCAAGCCAGACTTGGAAAAGAATTGTGGTCTCCCTTGGATGCTATCCAATTTGCTCGACACTACTTGGACAGGCTCAAGAAAGCAATTGACTCAAGAATGGAGGATTGCAATTTGATTATCTATAATCCAGGTTAGGGGGCTCCAGCACAGGATGTTATTAAAGTGAATTTTGTCTAATTAAGAATCTCACATTTTTGTCTAATTGTGAGTATCACATTCCATATTGGTGCTCACTATAATCTCCATCAATTTCAATTTGTTGTTTGATAAGAAAGACAAACGACATAAATTACGTAATTTCCCTAAGTAGCAATACTTCCCAAGATATGTAAACATTATGGCTGCAGAGCATAGTTAAATAATTTTACACCTAATCTTAGGAGTGAAATACGCAATTACACATGCAGACATCCAATTTGAATGGCACTTAATTTGATGAACAGTTCTGGGTCGATTGCTATTTTTCACTGACCCGACACTTGAGCCTTCTGCACTAAATGCAAAATTAGGTGCTATTATGGTATATATACGTAATATTGAGTAATTTTAAGAATCAAATGCAGCCTTAATACATCGAATTCTCTAAATTAGATAGTAAGAATTATATAATATTAGTAAAATATGTTGAGTTGAGAGCATTAATGTTGCAAAATCACAACACCGCCCTCTCCCGCGGAGAGGGGGCCCGAATTAAACAACTTGGCCCGTGGTGTTGTGAAGCTATTTTCAGAGCCAAAACCCGCTCCGTTATTCACCCACCTCCTCTCTCCTCAGGAAAAACTGCCTCTTATGACTTTTATATGTATGAACGTAAAGGACAGGGCACACGCACGCTATATTTTAAGGCATCTGATCATCAAAATTTTCAACATCCTACATTGTCGGGTTGGTAACCTCTCCAATCTTGTGAACCAAATCTGCCCATATGTTTTCTATATTCTTTTTACTAATTATAATTGTTTAGTAGTTTCTAGATTTTGTATTAAGTTTCTCACCTGTATTTATATATATGTATGCTATATATATGTATATATATATATATTATTGGTCGTAAATCGTAACATATAGAATTTTAATAATGAGAAGTATTCTACAAGCTTCGAAATATTTGGCCTAACTTCGTTTTCCTTCATGCGATTAATTAGATATTTGTGGGCCCAGTAAATAGAAAGGAGTAGTATTAAGCACTTGTTAATGGAACATCGGCAAGTCATTATCTAATCTAATCCCATAAATCTCATGAAGAAAATTGCTTTGTTCCTAATGTCTGCATATGTGGAAATTTCAAACCGAATATTCTAGACAATATTTTAAATATCATTCGTAGTGAATCAAATGCCGTGGAAGATTTGCCCAGGATTAATCAACACTTAATTTCCATCATAATATCAGCGTCAAATACCTAGTTTATTTTATATCCTTAACAAAAAAAATAAGAAGAAGAATATACAATGCTCGCTAACTTCACCTTAACATCAAATAATGATTTCAAGTATTTGGGATTTTCTTCTAATTTGAATTAATTCTTTAAGTCGATTCTGCAAGCTTGATCGAGGCTTGAAAGCAAAAATAGGTTAAGATCATTAGGAGGATTCTGACAAAAACTATTCAATATTCAAATCAATAAAGGGCAAAACTAAAAATCACTGTAAACAAATATATGAGCTTAATTAATTATTTAAAGTGATGACAGTCGGTAAGGCACATTTTTCGTATAATAATACCCAAGTTCACAAAATTTATTAGAATCTAACAGTGCCAAGAATTGAGTTTCATTTGAACCTAAGTACTCTGAGAAAGAGGACATAGATGTCCTAATTACAATTAACTGTTTATCTGTAAGTGGTATTTCGTAATACCACATCAAAAAATAGGCACTCATGATGGAACATGCAGTAAGTGAAGATTTTGGCTCATATAATTAAATTATAGAAATAAATAGGGCTAATTGCAATTTACCCCCTGTGATATTCAAAATGGGCATATACCCCCCTGTCAAAAAAAAATGTACAAAAAAACTCCTTATATCTTTGAAAATCATGCTCACCGCCTCCCTCTTCTTGTTTGATGTCTATTGAGTAGTAAAAAGACAAACTTACCCTTAAGTAAAATTAAAATTTACATCACTTTTATTTTTATTTTACTTATTATTTTTAACAAATTTTAATTATTTTTAATCCATTCCAAATTAAATAATATTTAATATTTATAAAAAGATTATAACATATTTTTATAATATAATATATATAACTTATTTTTAACCTATATATTTTATAACATATAATATATATAACATATTAAATAATATTTAATATTTATAAAAAATATATATAATCTATATTTAATATTTATAAAAATAATATATAACATATTTTTATTTATAAATCCACGTATAAATATATACATATATATTTTTATTTATACATATAATAAATGTATACATATATATAAATTTATGTGTATATTTTTTATTTGATCCAAATTGAATAATATTTAATATTTATAAGGATTATAATATATATTTTTATTTATAAATTCATGTATAAATATATACATATATATTTTTATTTATAACTATAATATATGTATACATATATATAAATTTTCTTTAGTTCATTACAAATTAAATAATATTTAATGTTTGTAAAAATATACAATAAATTTTTTATTTGTAGTTATATATTAAATATATACACATAAATTTATCTATAAATATATACACATATATTTTTTATTTTATACTTATATATATAATATAATATACATATATAAATTTATCTAAAACATATAAATAAAAATTATATATAACAAATATCTATACTATATACCCCTCCCAAGGCCCTCCTCCCCCCGCCCCCCCCCCCCCCAACCCCCCCTTCCCCAAACCCTAATAGGCTGCCATGGCGGCCAGATCCGACCACTTGTCGCCATGGCAAAACGGCCACTGGCATTTTTCTTTTTTTTCTTTTGTTTCGCCGGCTGCCATGGCCTGGCCACTTGCTGATTGGCCCATGGCAGCTATGTAGCCGAGCCGACGTTTTTTTTTTCTTTTTTTTCTGGTGGCAGCCGTTTGGCTGCCGAGGGCCGGCTACCATGGCAGCTTCGCGGCCTGCTTTTTCTCTTTTTTTTTTTGTCTTTTTCTTTCCGCCGGTAGCCATGGCAGCCGGTGGTGTTGGTTGTTGGGGGGGGGGGGGAGGGGCTGGCAGCTGGTGGTGGGGGTGGGGGGGTAATGTATTTATAAATTATATATATATTATATTATATATAAAACAATGTTTTTTAATATTTTTTCAAAAAAATATACTGGATTTAATCTGGACCATCGATTCTTAAGTATAAAATCCAAAGGCTTATAAGTTAGGGTATATTCGTCTTCTCACACACAAAAATCCATACCCAGTCGCACACATAGGCGCGTGAGGAACACCAACACTTTCAGGGGTGTTTGTCGTATGATTTTTTGAAAATATGAGGGTATTTTTTGCATATTATTTTTTCATAAGGATGCTTTTTGCCCATTTCTTTTATCCCGGGGGGGTGCTTGCAATTTACCAAACAAATAAGGTGCTATAGCCTTTCAGTTGGCCAATTTCCAGTCAAACAGGCAAAAATGGATGGTGATGGGCGTAGTTATTGCAAGACGCATCGGCATTGGGGCTTGACTAGACTTCCCATAAAGCAAAATAGAGAAATATTAGACTTCCCATAAATCAAAGCCGGACCCTATTTGGTCCCCAATTGTACGGACGGGCTAACCTACTTTTTCTCCATGCTATTCAATACGTTTTATGACAATTTATGACATGATTGGTTGCTTTCCAAGTCACGTACCCAGTCACATTCACATTTTTGAAAGAAAATCTTTTGCTATGTTTGATTACATTTTGTCAAAATAAATTCAAAATTTTTTGATTATGTTTGGTTATATTTTGCTAAAATAAATTTATTTTGACAAAATATAATCAAACATATGGGTTTTTTTTTTTCCAAACCAATAATTGCTATTTCCCATAATACCCCTTCAAATCAATTATCTTATTACCAAAAACTTTATATACATACATATACATATCATAATATTTTATTATTATTTTTATAAGTAAAAAATTATATCCAATCATAACATATACATATTATATATTTTATTATTATTTTTACAATAAAAAATATTATTCAATTCCATTTTTACTCTAAAAATCCAACAAAAAAATATTGATTTGACTGCTACAGTAGAAATTGTCTCTTTTCAAAGCATAAACAAACATACCAAAACTCTCCAAAATAATATTCTAACTATTCTCAACATGTAAACAAACATACATTACATCCTCCAATACAAATTTCACATTCTCCAACCCCACTCTCAAAACTTATTCTCCCAAAACATACAATTCATATCCAAACATTATCATTTCCTTTTTGTTTAATTAGTTTTCACTGTGGATGTACACTATTTTTTATTTTTTTCTTTTGCTTCTTTCTTTCTTGCTTGTGTCGCTGTCCGCCTCTCTCCCTCTCTCTCTCTCTCTCTCTCTCTCTCTGGCTTCCGAAATGATTTCGTGATAAACATAACAAACGGGTACGTAATATTAGGTTAAGCAAGTTATGTTAGAGAAAAAAAATTATGATTAATTTTTTTTTTATGTTTGATCCTCTCAAAATTAGGTGGCATGTCGGTATATGACATGGGTAATTCTAAAAATGCCATTCAAAAAGTGATATAAACAAATGGGTAAAATTACAATTTAATCCCACATATCACTTAATTATAATATTAGACAAAAGGGTCACCTGTGAGGTACATGCATGGCTACTAACCATCATTTGGGTGTGTTTCAAATTTAGTACCATAACTTCAAAAATAACAAATTTTAGTCCCATATATAATCTCAAATTTGCAACTTTTGGTCATTTCGTTAAAATAATAAATGAAAAAACCACAAATAAAGCACATAACTATTAACTCTCAAATAATTCAATTCCGATATAAATATCAAAATTATTTTTGATAATTTTACTTCACTTGCTACATTTCTAGCTTTGATGATTAATTTATGTCTTTATTGAAAATCTAAATATTACAGTAAAATTATCTATAAGTTCTAACTCACTACAAAAATTCATGTATCAACCACGACCAGTCCATGTTGATGCTAAAAATTTATAATTTTAATTACGAAATTATCCTAGTCAAATTTGAAATTGATGCTCTCGTGGTTAATCCTCACTATGATCAACCCGTAGTTGATGATCAATATATATATATATATTAATTTTTATACAAATAATGCATATATAATTTGTTATGCTCTAAAGTACAATGCCACATATTAATAATTAATAATTTTTGTTGATTATAATTAAAAAAATTATATTTGCTATGAAAATTTAGAGTTATATTTTGTAGCTATAGTTACGAAATTAATTTCGTAGCAATTTTTTCATAGCAAACATTTTATTTTTTGTGAGCGACTGAATATCATGAAATTAAAAATATAAACTTTAACAATTTATAAAAATATTAATTATTTTAAACAATTTATCTGCATCATTACGATTTAAAATAAATAATGCATCTATATTTATCTATTTTCATATTTTCAGACTTTTTTCCCCCTATGGAAACTTTGATAAAGTACTTGTATGTATCAAGTATTAATTTTGTTTTCATCTTTGTGTTTGATTGAGTAATGAAAAGGTAGGTGATAATTTTTTTCACTTATTGAGGCAAATTTTTGGTTCCCATACTATAAGGTTTTGTGTTTGAATTCAAAAAATGTATATATATATATATATATATATATCCTAGTTGTTATAATAGTTTGATTGTTTAATATTCTTATTAATTATTAATTATTAATTAGTAGTACTTTAATAAAATAATATATTTGAACAATGAACATTTCATTTGAAAAATAAATTATTCAGCGTCAATAAATTTTCTTATGAAACATATCGGAAATAATATTATAGATATCTTTATTTTATTTAATTTTATAATATGATTTAATGTAGCTATTAATATTTAATAATATTAATAATTTCATAAATTCATAAGATTTATGTGTTTCAATATAATGATAATAAACTAATATATAGAGATAAATTTAATATTGATGATGGTTGAATTTGTTTGTCAGTGTGTTGAGCTCCGACTTAATATAATTGACCAAAATAAGAGTCAGATGGAGTATTTAGATGAAGTCGGGTCGAGCCCTACAAATAACAAATGTCAGGCTTGCCGAGAGGCCCTTGGCAAAGGCACTCCAATGCTCAAGTCAATATCTAATGGACCAGAAAAGAGAGTGGCAGAGTGAGAGCTTAGGTGATAATCAACATACTTTGCTGAAGGGTTGTAATAGGGTTTTTGTAGTAGCTTTTGAGATATTAAGATGTTCATGATGCCCTTACTTGTGCAAAGAGGGCCTTTGTTCTTATTTGAGGACCTTTAGGTCTTCTTCCTTCTGTATACTTTGCTAGGTGGAGCCTCATCCTACTTTTCAGGACATGGATGAGATTTCCGCATTTAATATGGAGGTAGAATGGTGGTACAGTAGGTGCATGCACTATTAATGTAGAGGCACGCTGCTTGTCAATGCATTTAATGCGGTAGAGTGGTGGTTATTGTGCATTCAATGCAACTGTGACTGGTGGTATGGGACTGCTTTATGTTTCTCCGATCAACCTCCTACTATCGAGATGTTTCCTTGTCTACAAGTCATCTAGCCACGTTCTGGTTGAAATAACGGGACTTTCTTGGGTTCGAAGGCCTTTGGCTGAGAGCCCAATAATCATTCTCGAGCTAATCGACCACACTTAGGTCGACTGAGAATATGTTGGTGTCACTACAAAAAAAATATGATATTAGTAACAAAATAATAAGTGACAAAGTAAAAATTGTCACTAATAACATACATTAAATGATAATAGCTTTCATCTTGTCATTTATGATAATTTTTAAGTAACAACAATTTTTATCTTGTCACAAAATGACTCAATAGTAATAAAAATCAATGTTTTAAGTTGTCACCATTAACAACCAGTGACACCCCTACGGCGACAACTTAGTGACAATACAATTTGTGACAAGATTTCATTGTCACTATTGGTGTGTCACTAATTGTCTATAATGACAACTCTAATACTATTCTTGTCACTATTTAGGTTGTAAAAATCATTAAGGTAATAAAATTAAATTTTTTGTCACCTAATATACATAATTAGTGACAACTTTTATATTGTCACATGCTATTTTATCACCAATTTATCTTTTTTCTTGTAATGTGTGTTGAGCTGGCGAAATAGCCCAATGAGGATTTGGGCCTGATCGATTACCTGGTTGACTATTAGTGGGTTGGGCCTATTGGGCTATCCTATACAAAATATATTCTTAGGTTTTCAAAAAAAATAAATATTATACTAGTAATTAAAATTGACACATGAAAGTAAAATTATCAAAAAATTCTTGATATTTAAATTATAAATTAAATTGAAGGAGAGATAATAATTACTTGTTTTACACGTCTTTTTTATATATTTATTTATTTTTGAAATAGAGTGACTAAATTTTACAATAATATGTTTATATGATTAAAATTATCTATTTCTAAAATTATGGTCCTAAACTTGCAAAACAACCAAATAAAAGATAATGACCACATGCCACATGTATGTAGCTTTTCCGTCCAATATCTGACGCAAAGAATGATCAGGTGACATATAGGACTAAAATCGACAATTGTGAAAAATCGGTATTATAATTGAAAAATCCCTATAGCTTATGACTGAAGTTATAAATAACACCATGGGGACTACTGTCTTTTCTGGGCAGATCAGCTTGACCCTGACCATCCAAAATATTAAATACTTTGGTTTAAACAGATCAAATTAGGTTAATTCAGCCATCACTATATGCCAAAGGGTAGCAATATATAAATACTACATATCATGACATATACAGATATATAATTATATCTAAGAAATTTATTTTTCTCCAAACATCTCCACCTCCTATCTTTTAATCAATACAAATTTTATTTATTTATTTAGTTGTACACATGTATGCTGAGAGTCTGTTATCTCGAACTTCTAACCTCATACTTTATGT
Source organism: Jacaranda mimosifolia (assembly GCA_018894105.1). Taxonomy (NCBI): domain Eukaryota; kingdom Viridiplantae; phylum Streptophyta; class Magnoliopsida; order Lamiales; family Bignoniaceae; genus Jacaranda; species Jacaranda mimosifolia. The sequence continues at coordinate 35,387,650 of CM032118.1, forward strand.
ACACTACATCAGTTACATACCTTTGTGCTTCAAGATCATTAGATTCAAATTGATCAAACCCTCTATAAACAAATTAGTTTTGATCTTATTTATGATTAATTTAAAAGAAGTTTTTGAACTCGTATAAGTTAGGGAAGATGGGCAATCTTTAATTTTGATTTTAACCATTTTAATCTAACGACTTTGATGAATATTAGGCAATGACCTTTGGTTGTGACCTTGCACCAAGCGAACACAGAGATCAAAGCTTTCTTTTCTTTGCTTTTCTTGCTCCCATTACATTACATCCATGTCCATGCCCATGCCCTGCCAATTGCAATAGAGATGGGCCGTCAGAGGCCCACCAATTTGTGGACATGCATCAGGAGTGGGGCCTCCTTTCTTAAAATTTGTCTGAATTTTTAAATTTGGAAAATACTAATTAATGTTTAAATAAAGAAGGGTCGGTGGTTAGCGTGTACGACATGACCGTACGGTACATACGGAAGTGCCACGGCGCTGACGGTTATTAAATTCCATGTAGACGTACCATGGGTCCCACTTTCCAACTCCCTCGACTACGTATTCCGTATGGCATCATATGTGTCATTATGACGGTGGTACATCGGAAAATATCAATTGAGCGCGTGCTCTTTATTTTATTTTTTTATCCGGTAGGTTTTATTTTTTAAAAGAAAAATAACAAAGGAAGGAAAGTAGACAATAATGGAGAAAGGCCGTATAGGATTACGGTTTAACATAGATGCCGTACGTTGTTGTTAAATTAACATATTGATCTTCTACTATTTTAATTTTCAGCGTAAAATTGAGTTATTTAATTTAATATGAGCTGATTTTTATTGAAAGACCAATCACATGAGCATATAGTTATGCAATAAAAAAATTACGTTCATGGCATTTTTTCAATAAATCTCATAATTTGTATGTATAATTCTCTCTCTCTCTCTCTCTTTTGCGCCAATCATATTATAGAATTTGCATTGAAATATTTTAGCCTTTCATGCTATTTCTTTCATTTTGCAAAGACAACACGCTAAATATTTTCAAAACTCCAATTTCGGGGAACATATATCCTCAAAGGACATGCCCATCTCTCCAAGAGGACGGCTGATTGGCAATTTCCATAAGCTTCTTTTATATTCATTGATATTATTAATTAACATCATAAAAAATTATTAATTAAAATGAGGAGCCAAAAAAATTAGCATAATCCCTATCAATTCCATCCTAATTCAAGAAAAATTATAAATAATAATCAAGAAATATGTAAGAATATTGCAATATGTATATAAAGCTTTGAACCGGACTACCTCTAATAACATTGCTTAGCCATTCAATATTCCTTAAATTGATTTCTTGTACGTTGGCCTTTCCCGAATTCAGTTGAGTAGATGCCGAAAATTAGTAGCTGTGAAGTAGCTAGTCTGTATGTTAGTAGTACGACGTTTTCATGTTGGTCTGTATGTTAGTTAAATGTTTGTACTACGAAAGGAAGGCTGTGTAGGAAATCAATCAATTAATGCGCCTAAAATTCGTTGAGTGCTGCTGTTGTTCTTGTGACGATATCGAAAGTTATAATGTGCATTAACATGGGCAGTCTCTCTATTCCTGGAAAACTGTAAAGGAATCCTGGGATGTGTTAAAGCATTCATTTCAAATCAGAGCTATTAGGGATGATTCTCGAATATTTAGGGTCTGGTTCTATACCGATCAGAATCTACGTCTTTATTTCTTTCGTAAATATGGCTCAGCAAACCCCAATTAATATGGATTAAATATATTATCTTAGTTCTTATTATTTTGGCGACTATCAAAATAATTTAAACATCCTCGTAATGATTATCATTGTTTAAATGACAACAAATAATTGCAGAATGTCGTCTAGTTTCATATGTGGTGGAAATCTGTGTCAAGTTGTGTATGTTTACTCAATTACGTACGTATAGAGTGAACTCTTCTATGAAGTTTGGATCACATAAATTAATAAGGAAGAAAAAAAAATATATAAATGTAAATACATCAAAATATGAAGTTATATTCTTTGAAGCATAAAAAAGAATTTTTAATATTTTTTTCATTAAAATTTAAGATTCAAGCATAGAGTTAAAGTTGTGCCGTCGTAGTAGAATGAGTGAGCTTGATTGAGGTACGAAAAACTGTTGGGATATTCTGAACGATCAAATTCCCTCTACAAAAATTCTAATCATTAAACTTTATGTATCAATCAAAAATTATAAGAGTTTACCTTTTCACCTGCCTTTAGACTTACTACAGGGGTGTTTTTTAATTGAATGAGAGTTTGGAGGGTAGTAGAGTGTTGTATTGCATTCTCTATAGGTATAAAATATGTCAAAAATTTGCAGTATACAAGTATTATACTACAAATTTTTATACTTTCCTACCTCATAATATCTTATTGATATTCTCAAGGGTTTGAAATTCAATAATTAATTACCCGATTACTGAATTTGCCCAAGTCAAGATTGCATAAATTAAAACTGTTATTTGATAATTCAGGATATATATATATATATATATATCTAGTCATTCACCCTCCTCCAACGCCCAACCCTCTCCCAAAAATAAAAAAGAAAAAAAGAATGGTTTAAATTTATTTTACCCCCTTGTACTATGAGGTAGGTGTCAAATACCCTCATATACTACCAAAGCCTTTAAATACCCCCTCAAAGTTATCTGTCATTAGTAAAATAGTTGATGGTGTTAAATCTCTATGATAAATTATTAATTTAACACCAAAAAATAACTAAATAACATAAAAACTTGAGACACATGGCGTCTTTTTTCCTATGTAGACAAATATATTCTTGGCATAAAAAAAAATGACTAGAAAGAAACAAATATATTCAGTTTCCTTTTCTTCTCACTCACAAAGAGAAACCCTAAAATATCATCCCAAAATTTTGAAAAAGATCCAGCAGAAATTTGATAGTGAATACTAAAAGATATAGTCCCTATCTGTGGAGGAACAAGCGAATTGATTTTTGACGAGTTGTCTGAAATTAATCGGTTAGTATATCTCAACTTTAAAACTCTAGAATTTTGGAATTTTTCCAATTTGCTTATTCAATTAGAGTTTTACAAAGTAATGATAAATTATAAGTGAAATATAGCAAAACCTACATATTATTATAGATTTTTTATGTCCCAAAATTAATACAGATTTAAATTTTTTTAGACAAATAGTTATGAAAGAGAAATACATATAATGGTCCCATGTGTTTTTTCCATACAAACAACCTCTATTTTGTTTGTCCCATATATTCTGCATTAAAATGGATTTGTTTAATGTTCTTTTAAAAAAAATAAAATTATTTAATATTTTTGTTGGATTAGGAGTTAGATGGTGCTTTAAGTCCTAAAATGAAGTAACAAAATTGAAGTACGAAACTTGAGCATTATATAATAACTCACAAAAGTATTTCGGACATAAAATTTTCTAACTATCATGTGCATAAAGAAATATAATTTTAGTGCCACATTAGCCAAATAATCGTTACTTTTCTAACGGCAAAGAAGTTTGAGGGGGGTATTTAAAAGTTTTAATAGTACAAAGGGATATTTGACACTTACTCTATAGTATAAGGCTATAAGGGGGCAAAATGAATTAAACCCAAAAAAATTCTTCTTTTCTACTTGTTTTACACAATAATTGTTGAGGGAGTTAGGGGTATAAACTTTTCTTGGAGTGGTGTAGAGCAATATTCTATATCCCATGAGGCTGTGTTTATCCAGCCGTACACCTATATATGAGATTAACAGTGCATGAATCTGGTTTACTGATGATCTCACATTTATTAAGAAACATGTGCACTGATTATTATCTCAGTTTGACGAGGATTGGATGGGGGACACCAACATTCAATCAAGAATTTACAACCAGCCCATATTATTGTGTTTTATTGCTGCTAAGTGCTAACTACTGCATTTTCCCTGCTGTCACTCTGTTATGCCTAAAAATAGCATAAAGAGTGTCACGTCACAAATCAACTTTTCATGCCTGGAAAGCCTAAATTTTAGCTACACTTTATATCAGAATGCCAATTTTAAAATATACATGTTTCTAAATTTATGTCATATCAGTTAATTAGATCCATGCATAATTTAATTGTTTAAATTATAAATAATAATATCTATATTTTACTTTATAATTCCACCTATTTAATATAAAAAAATATATAACATCAATAATGAAAATTAAGCACAATATAAAAATTATCAATAGGATCTTATCAATAATCTTTAATAATAATAATTTTTATTTTGTTATAATATAATTTAACAGTGATGAAAATTAGTATTTTAAATTATCTAATTACTTACATATGTACTGTGACAATCTCAATCAAAAATGTTATTACGCTTTATGATAAAAATTTTGTTCTCACTAATTGTCAATCTTGATAATTCAAGCACAATTTTTGTCACTATTAAGCTTGTGAAAATTATAATTTTGATAAATAAAATTTTTTGTTACTTAATACAATTTTTGTATTATTAAAATTTTCTTTTAATAGTTTAAACATGTATCCAAATAAATGACATAATCTTTTTCTTTTCCTATTTTCATAGGGTGGTTATCTTTCTTTTTGGATAATTCTAGATTATGGCATAAGAGAATTACAGTTAGATATATTAGCTTGCCAATTGGTGCTGTCATAAACGTGGACAGCATAATGAGAGGTAGCCCTAACAATATATACATATATGTTGCTCAAAAAGGAAAAAGTGTTGGTCTACAAAGTTTATATATATCATAATTTTCTCATAACATTCATGTATTGGAGGAGTGGCATCGGATAGAATTTGGGATAATCCTAGATGGACTTCCACCAATCAAATTGGTGAATTTTCAGAGAGTTGTGGTTGAATCTCTTTGAATAGTGGGTTTTTACTTGTCGACCACCACCAATAATTTGGTCCGCATGCACCACACCGTTGCTTGGTTGCTTTGGAATATGCCTTGTAGCCCACATGAAACTCTAGTCATTACTGTGTTTGGTATAATTTGAATCTTCTATATTAATAGTGAGGAAAGGGGAAAAAAACCAATAGAAGTGGATCACATGTGGTAGAAATACTAGGGAGTAGGGACTCATTCAGCACAAATGTGAAACTTTTTACTATTTATTTATCATTTTATAAACTTGAATTTTGAAGTAGAATTTAATTTGGGATCAGAATGGATTAGAGATTGATCTAATGCGGACCACAATTCACTACAAGAAAAATAGCATTTACTGGCACAAACATAGTGACATTTTATAATTTAATGCCACACAAAAGTGATGTAGTGATAATTATAAAAAATGCCACTATAACATAATATTTAGTGGCATTTGAGTAATGAATGACAAATAAAATGATGGCATTTCATTGAAAATGCCAATATAAATATATTTTAAAGGCATTTAACTAGTGCCACTAAACTTTTCCTAAAAATGTCACTCATAGTTAGTTATAGTGTCATTTGAAAAAAAACGTCATAAAATATTTAGTGACATTAACTTAGTGGCATTTTATAATGAAATGACACATAATAGTAATATAGTGATAGTTGTTAAAAATAGCACTGAAAATAATATTTTGTGGCATTTAATTAACAAATATCAAATAAAATAATGGCATTTGATTGAACATGCCAACATAAATGGGTTTTTAAGGCATTTAACTAGTGCCACCAATTATTACTAAAAGTGCCACTTATATTTGGTTATAGTGTCATTTTGAAAAAAAAAATAAATATCACAAAATATTTAATAATACTAAATTAATGGCATTTTATGATGTAGTGACACGATACTTCCACATTTAATGGGCAACACATAATGACAATGGTAACATTCCATTTTTTATCCTTTTCTGGCTTACTAGTACATAACAATTAATAATTCTGATTCTCTTTCCCTAAACTCAATCACCTATCATGGTAATATATATAATAAATTCTTCCAAGACTAATATATATATATATATATATATATATTAGAAAGAGACCATCAAATTATTGGAGGGATAATAAAAATGAAATTGGAGGGAAATCATAGCTTTTTATCCAGGGTTCTTGTAAATTTTAATCATACTGAAGTTTGGAGGTTTCAACTATATTTTGAAGGTACTAGTCTTCTCATTTGATAGCTATCTCTTTTTTTATTTTTTCTTTTGTTGTTATATCATTATGTGCCTTGAAAGAAAGAGTATGCAAAAGTAATATATGTATGTATGTATATATATAGTTGTAAAAGTTGCGAATATATTGATGTAATGGTGGGAATACATGAATTAAGCTTACTGCATAGTTTTTCTTCCTTATCAAAATTTCATGTTTTTTTTTTAATTTACACATTTTCTTTACTTAGTTACTTTATTTTTTAGTTTTTATATTTTATGTATAAAATGATTAAATATGTTATTATATATAAATATTAATTAATAATAAGTTAATAATTATTATTTAATTATTTTTAAAATTAACCATTAACAATATTTATCAGTAATAAAAGGTGTTCACAAAAGTATTTCCAACTTAATTAGAAGGCAAGGCTTTTCGTTGACATTGATAAAATAATTTATGATTAATTTTGATTAGAATGTGAGCTTTGCGAAAGCCTAAAAAACTGTTGCTTGATTGAAGCATAACATTGATGATATATTAATTTCTTGACACATGAATTGTTTATTTGATTATATATTTTTTTATTTTTAATCTTCTTCATCAAAAGCTTTTATGATATTTATTGATAGTATTACAATCTCTTAAGTGTTGTAAAATATTAATTTTATTTCACACTTTACATAATTACGATTTTTATACAATAACGATTATTTGTTTATACTATTTTCCTACTTGTGCAAATTTCAAATGATGTAGATTGTGCAGATTTCAGAGGACGTCGATTCTCGCTTTTATGGATGATTCAAGTCCTTTTTGAAGATATATCATATCTTGGATTCTTGCTTTTGCAGTTGATTTAGATGATTAATTTCCTAGTATTCACTAAATTTTGAAGTACATTTGGATTCTAGTCTTCGAATAGAATAATTTATTTTTTTTAGGTTTAGTAAATTAGAACCATTGGGCATGTTATTGATTAGTGATGTTTTTGCGAAGTTATGCACATTTAATGATTTCATTTATTTTGAGATATTTCTTTTGCTTCATTGCCTTTTGCGTTAATAAACTAATTACTATTATTAATTATAAGAATAAAGATCATTATGTTATTTTATTATTAAAATAATTTAATTTTTACCTATTAAATAAATAGATACCATTTGTGCTTGAAATGAATATTATAGGTTTAGAATGGCACTATAAAATGTCCATTTTTTTAGATTTCTATGACACATTGAAATGTCAGAAAATAATTCCTCTGGGACATTTCTAAGATAACTAAATATAAATATTTTGACAAGTTAAAGTGTCACAAAAGTATTTTTTTGAACTCAACAATTTATGAATATTATGACATTTCAAAGTGTCAACTAAATACATTTTTTATGGCATTTTCATATGCCACTAATCTACAATTTTGTGGCATGTTAACATTTCATTTAAAATGTCTTTTTGTAGCATTTTAGCATATCATTTATTGCATTTTTCATGGCATGTTACTATGTCATGTAAAGAACTTTTTGTGGCATTTTAATATGTCATTTAATATATTTTCTATGTCATTTTTGCATGTCATTTAAACAAACTTTTTGTGGCATTTTACTTTGTTACTATATGTATATTTTGTGGCATATTAGAATGTCACTTTAACAAAAACTTGTGACATTTTGAGATGTCATTCAATGCACTTATTTTGACATTTTAATATGTCATTTAATGCATTTCTTATTGCATTTTATTAATGCCACAATATAGTTAAAATAGTGACATTTATACCTTTAGCTATACTGCTATAAATGTCACTTTTAAAAAATACCATTAAATATAAAATTGCCACTATAACATTCTTTAAGTGACATTTTTTAATGCCACTAAATATGATTTTTCTTGTAGTGATTCTACAGTTTGAAATGGTATACATGAGACATATATATTAACCTTAAATCTCAAAAGTACGAACAAAAATGTCCATAGAAATAAAGCGCTTTGGTAGGAGGAACATAGTAGCATTAATTAGTTGTAGCTGAAACGTAGCATGAGTGTTCAACGCTCAATAAATAAAGACAGACTAAACTACCTCTAAGGGCAGGAGTTGCTCTGTCTATTACTATGAGTGGAGAGGAAGGAAAGATCTCATTTTTTCAACAGGAATAAGAAGTAAGAAAGTCAATTGAAAATAGGAATCGACTAATACAAGAACAGAGGTTTATTCATTTCTCAGGATAATTAGTTGAATGACACATGTTGGAATATATATCAAATGATCAGGAATTTAAGTGGTATTCTGTCTCTGTATTATTTTAACTAAAATAGATGTACATTAGGAGTTTGTTAGGGTTCAAACCTCTTATCTTTCAAATTATGTGAGAGATTTATATCAGTGAATTATATATGACTTGATAATTAGATCTATATATGCTTGCAGGTTGCGTATTAATCGATAAGGACCCAAATACAATCACATCACGTTAGAATGAGATAAAAATATATTCTTAATTGTGGTCTATTAATAAGGGCATTTTTGTTCAATTAGAAATATATCAGGGTTAACCTAAATCAGTTATCCGGGCAGAAATGAGTACAGCCTACCAGGCTACCACAAAATTTCGAGCTATGGTAGGGAAATAGAGAGATTCACATTCGCATTTGACACGAGGGGGATTACTACTAGAGTTAGAAAGTGACACGTACTGTACAGTAAAGGCTAAAGTGTTAAAGGGACTACGGAAACTGTACTGAAACGGACTACGGAAAGTAACCAAAAGCAATAAATAAAGCAAAAGGCAAAGACTAAAGAGAGATGACCGGTCCGATCTAGCAACCAGTCATCACGTCTCCAACGTTTCCCCCACTGTCCGACTGTCCCTTTCTTTTATTCCCACTTCTCTTATCTTTCATTCTTTCGTTAAATAAATTTATCAATTTTATAATAATTAATCCCATAACTCATTTTAAATCAATTTTTCTTTCAGATCAAGCTTATCGGCTCAGAACAAAAATAATCACAAGTCAAATAGATAAAAAGTTAATGCTATAATAGCTCAAAAGTTATATTCGATTAAAGTAGCTTTTTTTTGTTTTGTTTTGTTTTGTTTTTTTTTTTTCTCTTTTGGTGTGCTAAGATTTCAGAAATAAGTAACCATAAATAACTCTAATAGTAGTAGGAGTCAGAATTTTCAATATGTCAAGTAGGGATGCTTTAGGTTGGTTGAAATGTCACCCTTTCATAAGTTTAATTGATTGTATATATATATCTTGTGATATTTTTCTTTTGCCCTTTGCAGGCTAGCTAGGAATAGAAATACCAGTTGTAGTTAAGAAAGAATACTTTGTAATTAACTAGATCAAGAAGGTTGTTCCATTCTGAGGAAATTGAGGTAAGATATCAAGAAAGATTTTCTAAAAATTTCGGAAATCATATTGTTTGTCTGGACGCTTCTTGGATTTTTATTGGATTCTTGAACCTCAGCAGTTGGTGACGCACAAAAATTTTTCTGTAAAAGCTAATATAATTGTATTACATTATTGGTTTCTTTTTCTTTTTCTTTTTCTTTTTTTTAAAGAATGTTTCAGTAGTAATGATAAATATCATAACCACTATATAGTAAATATACATTACCACTAGATTAACCCTTTATATTTTCTTAATCTTTCTTAATTTTTGAAAAAATTAAAAAAAAAAAATTGGAATATATATATATATATATACAGAGAGAGAGAGAGAGAGAGAGAGAGAGAGAGAGAGAGAGAGATTAATAAGATGAGAAGGCTGAAGGTATGCAGATGCCGGTTGTCATGTTTTGATTGGCAGGGCATCCCCATCCTAGGATACATACAACACTTGCATATGCATTTACATTTAATGGCGCCATCTTACCTACTCCAGAGCGCGCACATACACACACAGTGGCCCCTATCCTTGTGCTATTAACATGATTAATTTCATGTGTTTCTTTTAAGATTTGTTTTTCTGTTCAAATTTAAGATTTACATTTGAAAATTTTAACAAGACGACAAAATGTCAGACTAAAATCATTTTAATAGGTGATATTTTAATAATTTTAACTTTTCAAACTTCTTCGAATTCTGAAACAAACTTTAATTTCTAAAATACAAGAATTATAAGCATACGCATATTTTAGTATAATCAATTTAGCCCGCATATGTTCGGTTACTATTTATAGCATCGGTGCCGCTAATGATTGATTTAATTTTTTAATATAAGTATAAAAATAAATAAAACAGTCACGTATTTAATTGAATTTGCGCCCGCGTCGAGAGCGAACGTATTCCCAATGTGAAAACATTTTTTCTCTAAGTCTAAACTCAAAGTACATAAAATTTTCAAGCTGGAGAATCGCAGGACTTAACTGTCAGAATCATTGAGTTTATTTATTTAAGAGAAAAAAATGAATCCCATTCATATATTTTTTTGCAATTAAATCTGTGTCTACTCCTAGCCAGGTTGGTTTTGAGTTTAGAACACTGTTTCGCCACCCATTGGATAATGGCTTCGTACTCGAAAATAATAATTATTCGTACCCTCTAAGCCAATTTAGGTGTTTTTTTTTTTTTTTTTTTTTTTTTAGGGGTGTGTTGTGGGGGGGGGGGGGGGGGGGTTGGCGGGTGTAGAAATTAGACTGCCTGAATTTGTAATACTGAAGATATTCTGACAGATGACCATAGGTTATCAGAGAAGCCATTCTTCTCGTTTCGAAAACACAAATCTCAGTTTATGTGTTTACTTGTCGTTCGAATATGTTGCCACTGCTGATCCATTTCTCTGCATTTAGATTTGAGTGTCGACCGGATTTTTCTTCTTCAACCATTGAACTCTTCTTAATCTACAATGTGGATAACGTCGGGCACAATACAAGAATCAATGAATATTTGAAATTTAATTTATCTAAATTCTAGCTATAAATTATACTAAATGAAAAAATAATATTGATATAAAAAGTAAATACGTACAAGTTTATGTCATTTAGTAAAATCTAATTTCGTTTATGACAATTTTCTTTCTTTTACTACTAGAAGTATTTCTAGGTACTACATATGCTAATATTTAATAGCTTCGAACTCAATAAAGTACATTTCATAATGTTATCATTATCAGATTACCATAGAGTACTATCATAATTTTTAGACCATCATAACTCAAAATAAATATCTTACGAGCATATCTCAAATAATCAAAGAGTAGCAATATAACTTGTATTTATAAAAGTAAATTACTTCATTATATCTCTTTTTAAAAATAGAATACCGAAAGAAATAAAATCAAATTACTTGCAAATCAAGAATTTTAATTAAATTTTGATCTTCAAGCAATTGAATCAAATGGAGAAAAATATGATATGCATTCGATGTGAAAACGAAAAAACACATTAAATTAACAATGTGGATGATCATGTTATTATATCAACACTGGAATTCACATTATGTTGACAATAGGTGATTGATACCAATACACACCCTGATTTGACTCTATTGTCTTAGTCTTAATGAGATGTAATTAAAGATAATGCAGCTAGAAATTAATTAATGTAAATGAAGGTTGGGTACAATGGCAACACAAGACATATATCAATGTTAATGTTATTTTATTGGGTCTGATTAGACCAAGTAATTATGATATATTCATTCATATTCATAATTAATGAAAAAGTAAATATCATTCTATTGGTTATACAACTATACTTGGCTAATTTGTAAGCAAATTTGGTTGGGGCTCTTTATTTTTAAATGATTACTACATTTTTGGTGCTTTCATTTGATAAGCTCTCATTCAAAGAGAGTGCCCATTGACTACACCTGATACTACTGAAGTGGGGGAGAAATTCTAACTCAGAGTCGACAATTAAAAACTTAAAAATGGTGCTTGTCCGAATAAAATGTTACCCACTCTCTGTTTGCTATCAGTTAATCAAAACGGAAATTTATGAAGATATGAATGAGCATTTATTGTTGTTTATCCTTTTTATCCCAAACTTATTACTATGAATATTTTGTCATAAAGCAAAAATTCATTTTTTCTCAAATATTTTCATAAAAGTAAAAGTTAATTAACTCTTAGTCAATATTATTTTTTTAATAAAATAATATAAAAAAATTACAATATTTATATTTTTCTCATGTAATTACAAGTCAAATTAGTCATTACCGATAGTGTAATTCCCCAAGAATTCCCAAATAAACTTTTCAAAGGCATTGTAGAGATTGACAAGTATGAGTCCACAGTCCAGCAAGTTGCAAATTTACATGATTTGTCATTCCCGTAAAATCCTCTCCATAATTTTGCACTCTCTCCCCGCTTCCAAAGAACAATTGTTTTTTTCCTCGTATTATATTAAGGAGGCCAATTTAAATTAATTAGACAAAAATTAATTAATACACTCCCAACACCAAACAATAATTGTACCTGCCAAGTACGCCCATCTGTACCTCTCCATAACCTTTCTGTGTACCCCCCTCTTCCCTCCTATATTTATACCCCCACTCCCTCTCTTTCCTCATCTCCTCCCAAAGGCCAAGACTCTCTTCACTTTCTCTCACTAAGGCCCAAACAACTCTCTCATTTCATTTCATTTCAATTTCAATTTCAATTTCAATTTCAATTTCGAATTCTCACAACATGAAGAAGCTGATGAGGAGGTTATCCAAAGTTGCTGATTCTTCGCAGTACTGCTTGTTGAGGTCACAGTCAAGGGTGGCGCGCTGCGGCGAGTCGTTCCGGAAGAGGTCCGGCGACGTCCCTGAGGGACACCTGCCGGTGTACGTTGGAGAGGAGATGGAGAGGTTCGTGGTGAGCGCCGAGTTGTTGAATCACCCGATCTTCGTGAAGCTGCTCAATAAATCGGCGCAGGAGTACGGGTACGAGCAGAAAGGCGTGTTACGGATCCCCTGCCACGTGTTCCTCTTCGAGCGCGTGCTCGAGGCGCTGCGCATCGGCGGCGAAGCGCGTGACATACAGGAGCTACTCAACGCTCTCTCGGATGAGTTGTACTAGGGGAACGACGACGTGTTAACTTAATTATACTAGACGACAAAAAGATTCTCATGATGCAGCTGATGTTAGCTATGGTATAATCTTTAAATGTCTCCCCCCCCCCCCCCCCCCCACCCCCACCTTTTTTTTTTTTTTTCTTTTTTCCTTTGAGAAATATATCCTTTTTCTTTTTGGTTTCTCCGTTGTAAATACTCTGTGGCGAACAAAGTGGAGAAGCAAAAAGTTTAGGTTTTTGATGAAGGTGTTTTTTTGCCTAATGATGTAGAAAGTGATGAGAGCGAAAAAAAGATTAAAATATTTCCTTGTATTTTTTACTTTAGTTTAATTAATATTTCTTCCATGTATATTACATACATTACGTTGAATTTTCTCAGATTTGTTCAAATCTTTTGTGGAAATCTTCCGCTTTGCAACAAATTCCTATGAGAACATTGAAATTAATAAAGCTCAATTAAATAAATTCCCCACCAAAAAACAAACTGGAGCTGAATATATTTGTAAACCTAAATTATTTATGTTTAAGTGTCTAATATCCATAAATCTATTATAAAAAAATCTATCTATCTATCTATCTATCTATCTATATATATATATATATATTAATATTAATGTTTGAAAGGAAGTTGGTTAGATTTACAAAAATGGTACTCCGATGGTACGGTACATGTACATGGAGAAACGGAAAGTAACGGAACGACCGGTAAAAGTAGGTTGACTCCTAGATGAAGTCGCCCAGCTCAGTTTCATTTAGCAAATTCCGTGATTTTTGGTGCAGCTTTGCGGCTTCCGAAATAGTCGTCGTTGGGGCTAGGCTAATAGGGGGTAGGAACCTTGGATTCCCAAGGAATGGAGGGGTCTACTAGTCATTTCAGGGGACCCTGCTGGGGTAGTTTCGTCACGCAAAATATCTGTTCGAGACGAATATTTGGGTTATCCATATCTTGTACGGATTTTGGGGATATGCTTGAATTGATAGCGGTGATGGTGGAGTGGAGCCATATTAATGGCATCTTAGCAAATAAATGTGATCTTCACCCGTTTAATTAAATTATTATAGCAACACTACTTTATTTGCCCTTCTTTGAATCGGTTTCTTGCTTAAATTAATTTTTTGTAGCTGTTACGTATAATATTATGCTTGTGAAGAATATAATAAGACTGATGTATTGACTGTTTCTGTGCGTTGCTGAGGCTTCTTGATTAAAATTGTTCTAGAAAATTTCCAATTTGCTGATTTTTATGTATCATTATTTCCCAGAAGCTTCTTGGAAATTAATTAACTTGAATAAATTTAATTAGTCAAATTCGTATTGCAAAGATTCAAAAAACCATTCGGTTTATATTCTATGCATTTCGTCCGAGCAAGTGGAGCAAAAGTTTATTCCAGCAGCCGGGAAGTTAATGCCGTGACCTTTCTAATCAGTTGGACAAGATAGCAATAAGTTTATGCAGAACTAAAGAAAATTTTGATGATGGATATGAAAAAAGGTGATCCTTTGAGAAAGTTGATTTCAAATGTATATGTATTCTTGCAATTTGGATTTTTTTTTTCATTTTGTATTTTATTTCATAAATACATGCCAATTGTATCAAATATTTTCTTATAAAAATAATTAATTTGAAATCAGATATACTTGTCATGTATGTAGTAAATTGAAATAGCATATGAAACGTAAAATGGAATAGAAAATCAAAAATAGTATTCCTAGAGGACCCATTCCTATAAGGAAAATGCAATAATGAAAGAACGAGAAGATGGAGATAATGTAATAATTAATATCATGCATTTAAGAAGGTGAAAGCACAAATATTATCATAAATTATATAGCATTATTTTCTATATATAGTAGATCTAACAAATATATGCTCAATATTTGATTCCTTGCCTAGGCATAGATAGATTTAATTAATGAAAAATGGACCGAAAATACATGAGCAGCATATATCTATCTAATTTTCTATGGGGATAGCAGCATCACTATCCAAAGTCAAATTAAGCATGTATAAAACTTGCGTAATCAGTCTCATTTTAATAAAATAAACACATAATTATGATACGGAGCTTGCGTAGGTTAGGGATCTGATAATTTTCTCCACCTAAAACAATGTGACATTTATCTCATGATATATATACATCCACCACCTCAAGTATTTATTATCATGATTAGGTGAACAAAAGTATAAATTACGGCTAAAATATGATCATTAGGACAATAAATTAAATTGAGGTGGTTGCATTTGTTGCGATTTGTGGCCATAAGCGTGAAGCTAAATCTGTGTTAAAGACATGTTCCTAGTTTAATGACACTAACTTGACATTCATATTTATTTTTAATTTTATCTGCTGCTTTTAATTCTTTCAAGAAAATTTGCTTCATTGGCATAGTTGAGGTCTTAAAAGTTGGAAAAATGTTGCTAATTAATATTGAAATAAAATATTGCATTTGATTGCTTCTATTAAAAAAAATAATGATTCTAATATAATAGGACGGCCAAAAAATATTACTTCTAGTTGCATCCATCAAATTTATGAGAAAGGGGAGAAATCATTTCTTTCTGCATGCTTTAGTATGAACTTGATGGGGCATTTTCTATATGTCCCATTTTTTATCCATATTGTGGGAATAAATAAATAAATATATAAAACATAGGTAGGTACATATACGTAAGGAGATTGTGCATATGGAAAGATTCTAACTTTCAGAGAATGATCGTGTATTTTTTACATGGGGTATAAATCATTCTTTAATTATGGCAATAATAGAATTTATTTTATTTTTGAATTACAAAAATAATCTGATATAGCCAATTGGTTTCAGATTTAAGGTTCTTCATTTGACGGTTCAAGTCAATGCAATGGAATTTTCTCTATAATTTCCGTCTTTTTTTTTTTTAAATAATATTATACTTCTATTTTAAAAAAAAAAAAAATATTATACTTCTATTTTAAAAAAAAAAAAATATTATACATGCACTATGTAAGCGCTGTAACAATTAGATGCTACAAACAAAGATAATTCTGATTAGCATCTCATTTTTTAGGATATATATGATCTTATGTCGATTTTCTATTTTGATAGATACATAATATTGTCAAATACAATAATTAGACCTTATTTTGGTAGATAAATAATGTCGTCGAATAAAGAGCAATATTCTTCTATAACAAGGTGCATTTTATTTTAAAATGGTCTTTCATTCTTCATGTATTATATTAGAAATCAAAGTTACTGGTCAAATGCTTGATTGGCATCGCCCTATATTTATATGTATGAGATTTGATATTTAAATTTGAATGACCTTAAGTATTTGTACGTATATAAATAAAATAAAAAAATATTTTCAAATATTGAGGATTATGTGATTCAGTACTCTACATGAATACATCATGAACAAATCTTTGAACCAGTTAAAATTTTCTGTTGCTACTTCTGTCCATCATTCAGAGTAATTAACCTAAATGACTTATACTCAACAATGTGACTGACTTAGCCAATT
Organism: Jacaranda mimosifolia; assembly: GCA_018894105.1. NCBI lineage: Eukaryota > Viridiplantae > Streptophyta > Magnoliopsida > Lamiales > Bignoniaceae > Jacaranda > Jacaranda mimosifolia. The sequence goes on from CM032118.1 coordinate 35,404,290, forward strand.
CTTCTAGATTTAGAAGTTTATATATTAATTAATTTATTAATATATAGTAGGGCTAGAGTCAGAAATAGATGCTCCCTCTCACCCACAACATGCCCGGGGAATCATCTCCATATGCAGCTTTCCTTTTAGGTGATGATGACCCACATGAGATTGATTTGCAATTAATCAATTAATCACTTTATTAAGAGCAAATCAAACAAGAAAGCCTAAAAAATTATTAAAATATTTTGGACCCACCAATAACTGAAAATGATACCTTGAATTGACAACCGGCACTAGCTATAGCTATTAGCCAGTAGTCTCTTGGAAGTTTATATGCTGCATCAACTAATTTATACTCTATTATTCTTATACAAATATATTGTTTTATACATATATATATATATATTGTATTTTTTCTGATATGATAATTGATATGATCGTTATTTGGGTTTGCAATTAGAGTTGCTTCATTCCTAATCCTCGCTAATGATTAATGCAATTACGGATTTGGTTAAGGCAATGATTATCATTTAGAATGTTCCTTAAATTTGGCAAGACATATATGCATGGCATACCTTAACCAATGCATGTATAATCCTAGAACTGTGGCACTTTTAATTTTGAATTTCTACCCCAAAAAAGTTAATTTATAGTCGCTAAAGAACAGTATTAAATTATTACTACTTATCTAGTTTCAAAAATCATAAAATTAAAATTAAAGAATTAATTACACTTTGATTTCTTGAATGTCTTTAAATTAATATTCGATCTACATACGAAAATACTTATCACCGCCACCGATCAGCTGAAACAACTAATGAGAAGGAAAGGAGCCGGAGATTGATTCAATTAATTAATCATGGATATATGTTGAATTTCTTTAATTCATTCCGCCTTTTAAGTTCTTTCAAAGTCGTGTTTGCCTCAATATATATATATATATTCTTGAGCATTTTAGGAATCGGACCCCTAGATCCCCCTAGAGCGTGTATATATATATATATATATATTGAACATAATATTCAATAATTTAATTTAATAAGTGATTCTATTCGTCAGAAACTAAGCTGTCGACAACTCAGTTATCATCAGTCATAAGTTAAGCCCCTATATATAACACATTGATTAAACAATGTACGTACATGGGAGTGGAACAACTCTAACTGTCAACAATGATCATTAATCAACTCGAATGTCTATAATATATATATATATATATATATAATATTGTGTAGGAATATTGACGCGTTTGCTTGTGATTAGCTGACAAGATTTGAGGAACTTTCCAATGTGGGAATGCTACAGCTATTGCATGTCCTTAACTAACGCTAAAGGCACATGCGGCTATTCTATTCAATTCAATCATCTTTTGAGGCTATATATAAATCTTCATCATTTGTGTTGTTCATGAATAAATAACTTTATTATTGATCCTATGTAGACGTAGCATATATCATATAAATATATAATTAATATTATTTTTTGACGAATTCAAGGTATTCTTGCACAGTATTATATATAATTATATATATATATATGCTTTAGTTTAATTTACTGTTCAATATATATATATATATATATAGGATATATTCTTTTTTTGACAGAAAATTAAGGGATACGAAAATCGGATAAAGGAGGGGTCCGGGCCAACTTTAGCAAGTTACATGTGATCATCAGATGGATGATAAACATATATATGTACGTACAGGGTACATATATGATATATGTATGTGATCGATGGTGCACATGCGTAGCTCCAATTCCTTTGTTTTTTTCTTAATTGATGCCTCGTTTTCACATCCATTCAACAGACAGTGTGTTTCAACAATTTAAGTTTCTGTACCAATTTCGCTTTTCTTCTTCTTATACAAATTTGTAATACTTCCATTAATTATTTAATTCCTTATAACACTATATATTGTGGTCCTCTGTTAGGGTCTAGGTCCCAACCATGCTCATGTTCAATTAGGTCAAATCCATGTTGCCATCATATGATTGTGTCGTGCACTTGCATTTTTCTTTCTTTTTTTTTTTTTTTTTAATTTTTGGGAAAATTAATTGCCTAGCCGAGGATATAGTTGTTGCATCAATTACGACAAATTACAATTTATTATGTGCTTAATTTGGTAAGTAAATATTATCATATGCAACAATATCCTATCCAACGACGTTATTCAATATTATAATAAGAGTGTATACCAGCTCGACTCGGAGCAGTAAGAGCAATATTATATTAATATATATACATATATATATATATATATGTGCATTACTTATTGAGTAGATTATGAAGTTTAATTAGGGGTGACAAAATGGGTTGTAAACTATGGGTCCAACCCAACTCATATGGCTTTGGGTTGGGTTCCAAAATTTTGAAAATGAGTTGAGGTGGGTTGTATTTGGTTTGGGTTCAATGTGGGTTTAAGTGGGTTAAAAATGGATTCAAACAATTAATTTAACAAATTAAAAAATGACTTTAAATTAATAATGACAAATTTATATTATTTTTATTTTCTCATTTTTGTCAAAGTCTCATTTTTTTGGATCATTAATAATATTTAAATTGAAATAATCATCTTGAACTTAGGTTAGTTGTCTTGAATTTTTCTCAAAATATAAATTTTAATATATGAATAATATATGAAAGTGATCATAGGAATAAATATTGTATCTACTAATTAAAAATAAATTCTAAATTTAATTTGTTGCTTAACTAATATTGCATGTTAATAGTAAGATTGACGTACAACTTATATATATTAATTCTTGAAAAATGAAAATTATATAAATTTTTTATTGAAAATTTAATATACATTTATTGGTGTGAATTTAGGAGTGGAAGTTCGGATCGAGTACCCGACATTTCGAATATCCGACACTAAATACTATTTAAAAAATTTTAAATTTATAAAAAAAAGAGGAAATTGAACATTGGCCTCTGTTAGTCCTCTGACAAACAGAGGCCAAGGCCAAAGTTTGGCCACTGTTAACAGAGGCCAAACTTTGGCCTCTTTCATATATATATATATATAATCTATAATATATATTTATATATATGGTATATATATAATAAGTATTTTATATATATAGATATATATTAAATATATAATATATAAACATAGCTATAAAAGATCATTATTATATATATATATATATATTATACATAATATATATCTATTTATATACAAATTAAAGTTGGGTATCCAAACTACCCAATCGGGTAGGACTTCCTACCCGATATCTAATCCGAAAATTTATTTGCGTATTGGGTACCCGACCCGCAATTTTTTTTTAAATAAGAAAAATTCGACTCGATCGGTACTTGAATCATCCGATCGAAACGCCCACCTCTATGTGTGATAATGGTGTCATTTTCTTCAAAATGATCAATTTTTTTTACAAAATAACTACTAGAATTGTAATTAATTATGAATATAATTACATATGAAAAATTAATAAAATAAATATATAATCTAATAAATCTTCCATTATACTGTAAAATTTCATATTGAATATAAGATATGAAAGATATATTAATATTACTATTATTTTTGAATTAATTTTTTTGATTAAGTAAAATATTTATTTATTTTTTTCATTTGGACCCATTTTCAACCCAACCCAAACCATTTTCAACCCACCTACTTAAAACTCATATTGAGCCCACCCATATTGAACCCAACTCAATTGAGCCCAAACCATACCCAACCCAACCCACCCATTTGCCACCCCTAGGTTTAATCGTAATTTCAGTAATGATGATAACTAAGGGCTTGTTCACTAGCATTTTGGCTATTTTCTAGAAATTTTTTTGGGAGAATGAGTTTTTGGGAGAAAATTTAGAAAAAGTGTCAATTGTTTGTTTATGTTTTGGAAAAATAGGAAAAATGGATTGAGAATGAGTTGTATGTTTGTTAATATTTTGGTGGGGGACAAATTTTACTGTAAATGTTAAATTAGTTATTTTTTTGTTGGGTTTGTATGAAGAAATTATTTTTTTATGTAATGTGTGTGTGTGTCTATATATATATATACTTTGATGGTGTGTGTATATATATATATGCTTGAGTATTAGGTAGGGCTAGGGTAGTGTGTAGGGTCTTTTTGAGATTGAATTCTGAGGATTTTTTGGGTATAAATTTTTTGTATTTTGGAAAAATAATTGGATAATGTGTATGTCTTTTGGGATTGTTTTGAGAGTTGGAAAATTTTTTCCCAAAATGCTAGTGAATAGAGCCTAAATTTCTCATTAAGTATGCAATACTAGCCGTGTTAATATATTAGTTAGTCAGTCAGCTTGTATTGATGAAGATTTTTTTATAAAAAAAGTATGTTGAACAGTGAAAGTTAGGAGTAGCTTATAAACTATTTAAAATTACTTATCAAATGTCTAAGCACAATTATCTCAAGATATCGTTTCATCCAAATATATATGGTTTATTTTCTTTTCCTAAAAGTATCTAAAATATTGGAATAGGAAAATCAATTTATAAATTGTATCAAAATCATCAATCTTTTAAGGTGTGACATCTGTCATCCGTATCTCTAGTTGAAGGGCAAAGAAGAGACATACATGACCATCCTTCCCAAATAATTAATCCCAATGACGCGAACCTATATTTTTGTGTTGATAAAATCTTCACATAACGTTTCATTTAACCTAAATCCTATAAGCAAAGGACACGATAGGAAGCACGGGGATTTTTTCCAATGAAAAGAACCTAATACTTAAGACAAAATACAAGCTTTATTTGTTAGGGAAAATATTAAATTTATTTGAAATAATAAAAATATCAAATTTAAAAATATTAAAAAGAATAATGGATATATTTCTAATTCTGCATGCACTTTAGAAATTTATTTATAATCATTTGAAACATGCGTTTGAAGAAATAGAACCATTGAAAAAGTTATGATTGGCAAAACAAAGAAAAAAAAAAGATAAAGTTATGACTCAACATATATATATGTCCTTTGAAAAAATATTAACTGAATAAACATATTTGTTGGCTTAGCAGTACCAATATATACAAACAATCCCATCTTATTGTCCAGTCGCATCTATTCTTTGCATTAATTAAGTCTTATCATCTATTTCTTATTGACACTATTCATCTCGAAAATACTTTTCAAAATATCAGTTTGACTTCTGAACTAAATTCAATATTAGTTTCAATTTGTTTTGAACCAAAAATTCTTGTCCACATCAACTATTATTATTACCATCCCCGTTTTTGGGCAGGAGCAGGGGAAGGGTGCAGAGGATAAACACCACATTGGTGTTTTATTTAAATGAAAGGGAACCATAGATTTCACATCGGTATTTCACTTTGGATCTTCTATTTTATCTTTTATTTTAATTGATTGTATTTATATCAAATGTATCTAATTTTTAATTAATTATTTTTTTAAGAAAATATTTAATAAACATGTCATGTAATCTTCATAAAATAGAATAGGAAATGAAATAAAAGATTTAAACCATCGGTATTCTTGTATGTATATATAGTAATGTTGGATTTATATGAAGACTTGGCTTAATTCTCCCATTTCAATAACTAGTTTGGATCGAGATATTACATTTGCTCAATAATCAAGCCATAATTGATGAAATGAGCTCAGCCACAATTAACGGATGGTGAAAATTTAGGAAACATGAAGTTCTAGGGCTTGTTTGCTTCATTGGATAAAGCTTGATAGATCCATTTTCAAGCTTTATCTCTTGTTTGCTTCATATTTTTATGGCCCATAATACCTTTGCGGCCCGACATGGTATCATGGGCCAAACTTGTTTATGGATCAAGCCGTCTTGGATTGATCCAGTTTTCATCATTTCAAATTTGATCTGATAAAGAATGAAAATGACATTCCTACCTTCATAAAAATCCTATCCTCAGTGTCTTCTACCAAATTTCAAAAATTTACCTTCTTAGAAGTTATGACATTTTGGACATTACAAAGTATAATCACATTGAGCAATATTGCCAACTAAACATTAGATAGTATTAAGCATGTGATATCATTATTTTCTAAAATTCAAGCAAACAATAGATTACATAATTTAAATACCATTTTTAGCTTATATATCACCAACATACTAATCACTCCTAATCTTGGGCGAACAAGCCCATAGAGTATTGCTGTTTTGATTCTTGAAAAATGAAAACAGATCAAATACACCTTGTCTGATCAGCTTTAGCTTGATTCTCATAAATTTTGGACCGTCAACCCCCGGCCGGACATGAATGTATATATCCCAATTTAATATACATCATGGATTCTAATCATGAATGTATGATAATAATTATTTCTTATCATGGATTCTTATTAGCTTTTTGGACAAAACACAAACAATATTTTTACAACATTTTTGTTTGATTCTTCTTATTTCGGGTTTTTCTTCTTTCAACAAAACACAAATAATAAATCTACATCTATATCTGTACTATTACAAAAAAAATATAATCACTATCAAAATTTTAATTTTTAATATTTTTAATTATGATAAAATATATATATATATATGTAAAATTTTTTTCCTTCCTGAAGTTAAAGCACACCCTAATCAAACCAAGCTAAGCCTTTATTTGTTCTATTTGTACAACTTTTTGCAATAGTACAGGAATCTTCGCTGACTTTTCTAGGGTCATGTATCCATAGTTTTAATTTATTATCATATATCTACTCTTGGTGAAAATTGTCAACTAAAGAATGATTTTGTGAAAATGATCTATTGAAAAAAAGAGTACGCAGCAACCTTATCATTTCGAGAGATGAAAAATTTATCACAATCATGCATACAGGCTTTTACAATCCTGTGACCTTTAAATTCGGAACATAAATGTCAACAAAATGCAAGTATACATTACATCAGAGAATGGAAATTAAAATCATCAAACCACAGAAAAAAGTTGGTTCTCGTGAACTTTAGAACTTCATTTGACCCAGAGAGCACTATATATATATATATATATATATATATTTTATAACACCTTTCACATAAAAATCATTTAACCAAAAAAGCTGCAAAGCTGGTAGCTATGTAGGCATAAAATTAACTTTGGAAATTGCCCAGGCCGACTTGCAGAAACATTAATATATAGAGAACATGCATTAATTTTACCATTCATATGCCATATATATATACATACGGTTTCCGGTAGCTACTTTGTCTTCCGCTTCTTCTTTTGCTTAATTTTTGTAATGTTGACAAAGGTTATGGACATTGTTGTTTTTTCCAAGGCTGAAATTTTTCCAAAAAGGGAAATCAGAAATAAAACACACGGAAGTAAAAAATATTACTATTAAATAGCTAGTAGTAGTTGGTTGATTTTTGTGTCTCACAATTAGTCACCAACCATGGACTCGGCTGACCCAAATTAAGCATAGTGAAAACGTGGACAAGCGCTTAATTTATGAAGGCATGCAGCAGCCCTTTGCAAATCATGCTGTCTATCGTCACACAGCATTATCTTCAAAGCTTAATTCCGCTAACTAGCTGACGATCCCTGCTTTTACCAACAACTGATAATGACTAACCAGCAAACACATTGCAAATTAACTATATAAAAAATACATATATATAAACAGAGGGCAAATTGGGTTTTACCCCCCATGTGAAAATGGAAAGAGGCAAAAAATTCCCTTATGAAAAAAAATAGGCAATGACCCCTCTTATGCTTTTGAAAAAATAGCATACTGCCTCTTCCTCCTTATTTGATGCAATTTAACTCTAATTTTTATATATAAAAACTATATTACCCTTACTCATTTAATCTATTTTCAATTTATTTATTATTTTTCATATATTTTTATATAGCTTATATAATTCTCTTTCACACTAATTTTTTTACTGTTAAATTTAAAAAGAACTATTTTTAATTTATTTATTTTCATTCTCTAATTTATTTGTTTTTTATTTTTGTATATATTTAAATATAAATATGTAAATATATAAATATATAAAAATTGTTTAATAATATTTATGGATATATTTATATTTTTGTATATAAATATAAAAAATTTATACGTAATATATTATATATTTATGTTTAATATATAAATATATGTAAATTATTTAATAATATTTATGTATATATTTATATTTGTGTATACAGATATACAAAATTTATATGTTATATATTATATATAAATGTAAACATAAATATATTGATATATTAAATATATTTATACATAAATATTCATATATTATATTTCATTTCTCTAATTTAGTTTTTTTTTTTTGTATATATTTAAATATAAATATGTAAATATATAAATTTGATATGGGATGGCCCAAGTGCTGAGGCCCAAACTAGCAAGGTCCAGTAGGGGATGGCCCAAAGGCTCGAGCCCAAACCGGCAATGCCCGGTTTGGGGCTCAGGGCCCGTATGTCTCATCGACTTCACTCGACCAGACCTACCCAAGCCCAGTCTGGCGCCCAAAGGTCCATGGATTCCATCGACCTAAGTTGACCCGGTCGAGGTCGACTATGAGGTTGAGAATAATACAGTACCCTACCACAGCATTAAATGTACTGACGGGCGCCACGCCTCCGCATTAATGGCGCATGCCATCCCTCTCACCGTCTGACACAGCAGGCGCCGCTACAGTGTACTATCTTGTCCTTGAAACTTGGAAGGACAGTTAGCTGAAAATATTCAAACAGGGGAAATGACGAATTACCCCTGGCTTAAGGCTAAGGGCCCCTGGATATTCCCAAAAGGGAGGAGGACATAAATACCCTCAACCCAAACTCCTGGAGGTACGCACTCATATACACTAAAAAGCCCTTACCCCGCTACTCGATTTTTGAGATCAACTTTCTACTGACTTGATCATCGGAGGGCCTGAGCCGAGGGCCTCTCGAGTAGCCTAACGTTTGCCGTGGTTGCAGGATTCTTCCCTAACTTAGCAGGAACACGGACCTCTCAGGTCAAGTTCAACCCAGATTCAAACTCGGATTTTTATCCCGTGGATCGAACTCTCATCAAAATTATTTAATAATATTTATGTATATATTTATATTTTTGTAAACAAATATACAAAATTTATACGTTATATATTATATATAAATGTAAACATAAACATATTCATATATTTATAAATATATTTATTCTAATTTATTCTTTTTTTTTTTCATTTATATATATATAATACAAATATATAATATACTATAAGTATAAATATAAAGTATATAATATAATGCATTATAACTACATACTATTTATATATATATATTTATTAATAAATAAACATAAATATATAACTATATTATATTTACCTACCCCACCCCCACCCACCTTAGCACCCCCACCCCCGCCCGTCACCCAACCCCCCACTCCATTACCTTTAATGGCTGCCATGACAGCCACAAAAACTGCCATACCTTGCCAGATCTAGATAGATCTGACTGTGTCTGACCACCGACCACCATGGTTGGTTGCATTTGGCTATGGCAGCCGGCGGTATTCATTTTTTTTTAAAATTATATGCATATACATATAAAACGACGGGCATGGCCAACCGTTTTCCCCCTGCGAGGGGCGGCCGCAGAGGCAGCCATGGCCACGTTCGCCGGCGACCATGGCTGCCACTCGAGGGGTGGGGGAGGGTTGGTGGGTTGAGGGGGTTGGGTTATATATATATTTATATATATATGTATATATATAAATATACATACATATATTTGACTATATATAAATATGTCTATAATAACTATATATTTAATAAATATATGCATATATATATATTGCATATAAATATATTTTTATATTTTATATTTTTTATAGGTAGAAATAATCTAAGCCGTCAATTTTATTCAATACATCCAACGATTGATATTTAGGGATAAAATTGATATTTTAGCAGTAAAAAACTTAGACCAATTGCATTTGCGGCACGCGAACTACACCGCGGGATGAAGGAGGATAATTTGCTATTTTTTCAAAAATATAAAGGGGATTACTGTCTATTTATTTTTTTTAGGGGGCGTGGAGTTTTACAACTTATGAATAATACAAGGAGGTAAAATGCAATTTTCCCTACAAACAGAACATTATATGCTCCCTCCAAAAATTCTACAATAACTTTCTCTTTCTTATTTAATTCCAGGATTGAAGGAAAACGAAATTAAGATGGGGTACGGGTGTGGGTACAAGCCGATTTATCGGCCGGAACGGGTGGTCCGTAATTTGAACGGACGCTGGCATTCCATTGTTTCAGAAATTAACGGTTGGCTACTTGATTAGGCCATCATAATTGGACTACAATCAAAACGAATGATTATAATCGCCGACTTGGATAGACCATTATAATCGGTCCCACGGTACCTTTTTGTCTAAAAGAAAACGTTGATAAGACAGTCAAAATTAAACTACAATAATTTCATGATAAGTAACTCCTAAAGAAGCCAAAGAAAGCTACAATAGATATTAGAGTGAACGTGATGTGAATAATTTATAACTAAGTCATAAGATGCAACCCTCTAGCTAGGGTGGTGACATTCCATCCAAAAACACGTCTGGAACACGTAAATTTAAAAAAATTAAATTTGATTATAATTTTTTAATATGGGTCAGAAATGACACAATATGTTTCTAAGTCAAAAATTTTGAATTGGTTTGTGTTGGATATTTGCTTAATTTGAGTAATTCGAAAAAACTGTCAATAGTCATTTAGTTTACTAGCATGAGCCTTACGCATATGCTGTAAGACCATAGATTCGAACTTACAAACATCTGATATGCATATATACATATATATAGAAAAAGCCCAAAAAATACATTTAGGTTTCTAACTCTTATAGAGAGACTTGAAGATTGATTCAATAAGATTGTTTTTAGGTCTTTTATAGTTCAAATTCTATTAATATTTTGAAAATTACAGTTGAAATTTCAAAACTATTGATACTATAACACTTAATTCATCAAGTTGAGTTCAATAAACCATATTAACCCCCATAAATGATAAGTTGTTTGAATGCGGTAGTGAACTGCAAAAATGGTGAGCACAATTTGTCTCTCTATTTAAAGAATGGTTGAAGGTATGCAGAAACAAAGTGAAGCGCCATAGATCAGGAAGGGATGAAATCTCTAGTCAGAACTATGCCAAAGCTCAACAACAATATCCTATTGTCCTCCAACAACAGGAAGATTTTTGGAAGCAACATGCTAAACAATTTTAGCTCAAGGAAAGAGATTAAATTCTCAATTTTTTCATGCAAAGGCATCCTTCTGGCAGAAGAAGAATTCAATCAGACAACTCAAAGATGCTGAAGGAAATTGGAGAACATGGCAGTTTTGGATAGAGAAAGTTATTGGTAATTTTTTCTCAAAAGTATTTACTCCAACTATGTGTGATTGTGCTCCTGTTCTTGATGTAGTTGATTGCAAAGTCACTGATGATCTCAATGAAGACCTGATTTCCCAGTTTAGGCCAGCGGAGATTAAAAAAGCCCTTTTTTCAATGCACTCGGATAAGTCTCCTGGACCGAATGGCATGAATCCGGCATTTTATCAAAATTTCTGGCCGATGGTTGGTACGGAAGTTTGCCTTAAATTCTTAAATAATTGCTATATCCCTAAAAGATTAAATGATACTAATATCACGTTGATCCTAAGAAGAAGAATCTGGAAGTTATGGTGGATCTTAGGCCGATTGCTTTATGCCATGTCTTATACAAGATTGTTTCTAAAGTTTTGGCAAATCGACTGAAAAGGATTCTTCCTCATGTTGTTCTGATTTTCAGAGTGCTTTTGTGCTAGGGAAGTTGATCACGGACAACATTTTGATTGCATTCGAGGTCATGCACTACCTAAAAAGGAAAACCAAAGGAAAGTATGGAGTTGCTGCTTTTAAGATTGATATGAGTAAGGCATATGACAGAATTGAGTGGACTTTCCTTAGTGGAATAATGGAGAGAATGGGATTTCACAAAAAGTTCATTGACCTGATTATGATATGTGTGTCTATGGTGAAGTATAAGATTGTTCATAATGGTAATGAAATTGGATTGATCATCCTAGGTAGAGGGCTAAGGCAAGATGATCCACTTTCACCTTATCTTTTATTCTTTGTACTGAAGGATTATCTTTGTTGCTTTTGAAACTTGAAGCTCAAGGTAAGATTCTGGGGTGTAAAATTGCAAGGAGAGCTCCAACTATCAATCATTTATTCTTTGCAGATGATAGTCTCTTGTCTTTTCGGGCTACAAAGGAAGAATGTCTTGCTGCTAAGAATTGTTTGAAAAAATATGAAAGAGCTTCTGACCAGGTGATCAATTTTCATAAGTTTGCTATGTGTTTCAGTTCTAACACTCTACAGAATCAAAATATGATATTTGTGATCAGTTGGAGGTCCTGGAGATGGGAGATCAAAATAAATACCTTGGCTTACCAACTATGATAGGTAGGAAGAATGAGGAGGTTTTTAAGTTTGTTAAAGACAAGGTGTGGGATAGAATGCAAGGTAGAACAAAAGGTTTTTATCTAAGGCTGGAAAGGAAATTCTCATTAAAACTATTGCTCAAGCCATTCACAATTATGTGATGAGCATTTTCCTCCTTCCTAATGATCTGTGTATCGAAATCCAAAGAATGATGAATACTTTCTATTGGAATTCTAGGCATAGCAACTCCTCGGGAATTAGATGGAAGAGGTGGGAAAGTTTATGTGCTAGTAGGGATAAAGGAGGATTAGGTTTTCTAAGACTAAAGGAATTTAATCTGGCTTTGTTGGGTAAACAAGCATGGAGAGACTAACCTCTTAGCTGACTCATTAGTTGCTTGAATTCTCCAGGCGTGATACTACCCAGGTAAAGCTTTTCCGGATGCACAATTAGGGTCTAATCACAGTTATACTTGTAGAAGCGTATTGGCCGCTCAAACTTTTACTAAAGCTAAAACTGTGTGTCGCTTCGGTAATGGGGAGAGCATCACAATTGGCAAAGACCCCCTGACTGCTTGATGATGAAAATCCATTTATTATTTCCTTGTTGAGTAATGAAGATGCACAAAAGAAGGTTAGTTCTTTGATTAGCCCGGATTGCAGAAGATCAGATAGCATGATGATTTTATCTCTTTTCATTAATAAAGATGCCAACCGTATCTTAAATATTCCACTAAGTCATATGAGGAATTCAGATCGAATTATGTGGAAATTTGAAGCGGATATAGGCACCTTATTTCATCACAAGGTTTTGATTTGGGAAATTCTTTTGCATCAGTATGGAAAAAAATCTGGTCTGCCAAGGTTCCTCCGAAGGTGCGACGTATGGTCTGAAAAGCGTATAGTAACTGCTTACGTACAAGGGATAGACACATTTGCAAAAGGGTGAATATTTGCAATGTATGTCCCCTTTGTCAGGGTGAAGCGAAAAATATCCTACATCTATTAGTCTATTGCCCGTTTGCTAAATCTTGTTGGACTGCAGCAACGGCAGGATGCTTTCATTTGCAATATAACAGTTTGCTGGATTGGATAAAGGAAACATTATCAACAGCTTCCAGAGATGGGATAATCAGAATATTCATGATAATTTGGAGCATGTGGCAAAACAGAAATCAAGTCAATCAGCTTTCTCTATCATTTTTATAGCTGATTCCTTTTTGCATCATTAGACTGAAGCATACTATAACTTCAGACTGTGAGCCAACTGACAAATGGATTAGACCACCATGCGGATGATCCAAATGTTACTCTGATGCAGCCATTTTCTCTGCTGATCAAAAGTCTAGTTCTGGTTAGATTTTGAGGGAGGAATTTGGTCAGTTTATAGCAGCAAAGTCTATACCTCACCTTGGCATTATCTCTCTAGCCTTAGCAAAAGCTGTAGGATTCCGGGAAGCTTTGAGTTGGATTAAAGACAACTATTCTTCACCTGTATCTTTTGAACTGGATGCTCAGATTATAGTCAACGCAGTGAAGAATGATTCTTGTTATTTTTCTTATTTTGGTGCTATCATTGATGATTGTAATTCCATTTTAGCAAGCTTGGATTATTAAATGTTCAGTGAATCAGGCTGCTCATCAAATTGTGAGGGCGGCTGTTTCTTTGTCTAAACAGGCTCTGTGGGTTGATCACACACCCCCTTTGCTTTTGCATGTTCTTCCTGAAAACTTGGAATAAAATTTTCTCTTGTAGTGTCAAAAACAAAAAAAAACATATTACCCCCTATTTCAATCCAATCCAAATCCTTATCCCTCATCTGCGACGCACATGCAATAAATGATTGCGATCCCAAGTATAATCCCCTCCTACTTAACCTTTTTTACAATTTGAATTTTACTCTTTTTTTGGGTGGGGGGGGAGGGGGTTGGGGGGTGGTTGTGGGTGCATGTGTCTAATGCAAGTCCTCTAAACAGGCCCAAGAAGCTTGGCTATGAGTCTTTTCTCCTATTGGACCTTTTGTAATTAATACTTTCCTTGTGGGCCTTAGAGCTTTAAATTTCAAGATCCATTAGTACTAGAACGTTCAATGAATTAGATTTTAATTCGAATCTGATCTGAATTCAATCAAATTTTAGTAGGGTTGTTAATGAATTGGATTTTAATCTGAATTTGATCTAAATTATAGGATTTTTATCTGATTAAAATAACCTATGGATCAAATTCGATTATGAATATCTACGATTCAAAATAAGTGGATCGAATATGGAATTAAACAATCTGATCAATTAGAGATCCAAATCAAACTTTAATAAATTTTTGTTAAATTAATACTATTATATATAATATTAATAAAGATTTTAAAATAAAATCTATATATTATATTAACCTAAAATCTATTTCAACATTTATATTATGCTATTAATATTGAGTCTTTAACCTCAAAAGTAAGAGAGATACTGATAAAATGTCAAATATAATAGTAATTCACCTATGCATTAATATATATATATATATATATATATATATAATGTGAAATAGAGGTTTAATATCAAATATTTAACTTCTGGACTAATCTATAGTACAAGGTTGTTAAAAAATCTAAATATGATGTAAATTTACGTTATAATATAATATTTCTATACTATCCGAAAGAAAATATGAGAAAAAGAAAAAATATTAAGTCTAGTCGGATTTTTTTTATTGAATTTCGGATATCCATTGGATTCGGATATGGTATTGATTAACAAAAATCCTATGGGATATCAGGTCAAATTCGAATATGAATTTTGATAATTGAATTTGGATTCGAATATGATTGATCTGATGCAAATATGACCCGTTGACAATCCAAGGTTTTAGAATTTTTATTCGATTAAAATATCTAATGGATCAGTCCAATTATAAATATCCGTAATCCAAAATAAGTAGATCGGATACGAAATTAAGCAATTCAATCCATAAAAGATCCGAATTTGAATTTTAATAATTATATATATAATTATTAAACAGGCTTTTAGATACAAAAATATAGAGACGAAAACAAATCTGCCTTTAATTGGCACAAATTAGAGACACAAATATAATTCTGTCTTAATTTCATAAAACACAAAACACAAAATAAATATTGTGACATAATAGAGAAATATTAGAGATGAATATTACTGACAAAATTTTTTTTTGTTAGTAATCCGTCGTAAATTACAAATAATTTACTAACTATTTAACCTACAAAAAGATTTGTCTTAAATTTTATATTTTGAGACGAATTAAGGACAAAATTTTCATTCTCAATAATCATATAAATTTGAGACAAATCAGAGACGAAAATTATTGAAAAATTTCTATATCAATTTTCATCTATAAATTTTTGCTTTTACATTGCATGCTTATTCCTAAGATTTTGTTCCTTTCAAAACCTAAACCCCCACGGTACCATCAAAAATTACACATAAGACCCAGCCGCAATTAGCCTTATTCAAGTAAAACTCAAAACAAATTAATTGACCTAACAAGCACCAACAATATTTCTTCACATAAAAATGTCATTGTTCATACAAATTTCGATACCTGCAAAATTAAATTACAAGACAAAGAAAAATAATGGACAAATCAAATTTATATTAAAGAATAAAAGAATTACAATTTATGATAGAAAAAATATAAATTTCTTAATAAAACTAATCCCCTGATTCTTCTCCCAATATATGATCCAAGGGTTTGAAGCTTGTTTTGGATATATAGTGTAGTATCCTTTGACTTGATGAAAGCCACTATGGAATTTCTTTGAACTTGAACCTTGACTCCGAGATCAAAGAATTTGATGACTTGATGCTTTGAAGAGGTATAAGACATTCGCGGTAACAATACTTCGTCGCAGTAGAAACTTGAAGCTTGAAGATTTGAGTCTTTGACTTGAGAATATGTTTATATGTAAGTATGTGTATATATGATATGTGAGTCTCTAATCATCCATTTATATAGGTGCTTAGCAAGAGACTCTGAAATGATTTGAACTCATTTGATAATTATCTCTTTAATGCACATATTTGAAGATAATATCAAATATTTCGACTAATAATATCAAACATCTTGACCTGAATGATCAATGCACATAAACACAACACATGGCACAACTTGATTAGCCTGAGATTATCAAGCCACCAAACTTGATTTGATTTGCGTGTCCATCATCTTGACACTTGTTGATTTTTGATTTGTACATAAAATAATATTAAAGTATTAATTAAAATCAACTCTTTATGTTTCGAAATTAAATTTAATAAATTTCAATACATAAATAGAAGATTTTATATTAATAACTAATATATTATTTGCACGTGTTATTTTTCAATTGGCCCAAAATTAATTTACCGACAAATGCCCCCCCTCGAGGTTTGTTCACGAACAATGTCTTCCAATACATTCCTGAGTGAATAAATCGCGATAATTATTACATATATATATACACACACATATATTTAAATACATATGTAACAACAAATTTCTTGTCTGCAAAAATTAAAATTACAAGACATGGAAAATTGTACAAATAAAATTTAAATTAAAATCAATCAATTAATTGTGGATTCAATTTTTAATCTAATCTTTTGATTCTTCCCTTCTAAATATAATCTTGAATTTAATGAGCTCCGCGAAAAATGCCTTAAATGCAGTGGATCTCCTTAAATTTGATTTGAAAATAAAGCCAATTTGAGGGTTTCGCACCTTAATCTCGAATCAAACACCAGAAATATATGAGTTCCATGAAGAATGCCTTGAATGTCGTGGATCTCCTTGAATA
Source organism: Jacaranda mimosifolia (assembly GCA_018894105.1). NCBI lineage: Eukaryota > Viridiplantae > Streptophyta > Magnoliopsida > Lamiales > Bignoniaceae > Jacaranda > Jacaranda mimosifolia. Next base: position 35,421,464 of record CM032118.1, read on the forward strand.
AAATTAACGCTAATTCGAGGGTTTCGCACCTTATTCTCGAATCAAACACCAGAAATATATGAGTTCCTCAAAAAATGCCTTAAACATCGTGGATCTCCTTGAATTTACTTGAGAGAATTGCTGGACTCCTTCAAAGTTTCTCTCGTCTACTGGAATTTATGTTGTGTCAAATGAACTAGGATCACCCCTTTATATAGGTATTTGATGGAAGACTTTTAGATTGACTTGAACTCCTTCAACGATCATCTTTTTGATAAGATAATATCAAATATCAAGAGATAATATTAGATATATTTGATTTGATAATATCAAATATCAAAAGATAATATCAATATCAAATATCTTTGATTTGATTGATCCATAGATGCAGATACTTTATCTTTGACACTTGTCAATGTTTGATTTGAATATAAAATAAATACTAAATTATTAATTAAAATTGACTATTTATCTTTAGGAATCAAATTTAATAAATTCAAAATATAAATAGAAAATTTTAAATTAATAATTAACATATTATTTTACACATGTCACTTTTCAATTGGACTAAAATTAATTTGTTCACAAATGCCTCCACTTCAAGGTTTAGCAAACAAGGGATAAATCATTTACGAGAGAGGTAGGACTTGAAGTATAAAAAATTCTCCACACTTTATATATATACACACATTTGTACATGTGTGATATACATATATATATATTTATATCACATGACCATAAAAAATAAAGTCCAACAAACTCATCTCATTGAATTTCTTGCATTTTATTTAAACTCCATTACATCTCCCGCAAGCTACGTCAAATTGAAAATTCTAATTCAACATGCACACTCCCTGTATTTCTCTCGGCCAAGAAACCCACTAGCAGCAGAATGGGCAGATATATATATATATATATATATATATATAGATGGTCCACAAAAGTGATTTTCATTCCTTAACAAGTTCCACTCCAAACCGAATTAGATGTACACAAGAAATTGATAAGGTAATTGACAATTTCCAATTTGCAAAAACATTGCAGCAGATAGCTCAGGACTTTCCCGTTGGTTTCGGTAGTAAGCTTCATCAAGCAATAGAACTCAGGCTCCTTCAAGACCTCTTTTCATTATCTTCTTCCTTTATTTTCTTTCATTTAACATGATAAATAAATGGACCAAGAATCCAATTTCTGGTGGGATTTGAGTTCTACTCAAATACTTTATATGCAACAAGCTCCTATAAATTGGCTTGATCATGAGACCACAATCACACAACAAACACTTCAACAATTTGTTTTGTCAATTATTGGGAATTTGCTCTGTTAAATTGCTGAGTACACATTTTTCTTTTCTCTTCTTCACTCAATGCTTTGTGCATGACAACTACATGTTTGATAAAATGGCTCTATGAACATACACTATTACTTTAGTATTGCTATGAGTTCCTCATCAACTTAATTTTCCATCAATTCGCATAAGTATTAAACATGACCACCATTGTTTGGCTTTCTTTCATTCTTCACATCAATCTTCTTTGGATTACATCTTTTCTTCTTCTTTTCTTTCTCTACAACTTGATTAACTTTTCTTATATCCTTGTAGATTGCACCATGGTTTACTTTAAGGAAGTTTCAACTTGCGCTGGAGTACAACATTTGATTATCCTTGATGAAGATAATCAACCTATGGAGAAAGGCGCACTTTTGAGTACTTATAATTCCCTTATTGGTAGATATGCAGCAAAGTGGCCACGACTGACTAATCCTCTTCATGCCAAGGAGTGGTCCCGGGAGATCAAAACTTTCAAGGTGTGGGCTTTAAGGGCAACTCATCATTGTCCTCCAAATAAACTAACTCGTTGTCAACAATCAAATGGATCAATTCTTCTGCCAACATTGGGTCGCAACATTATTGAGGGGAAAGGCAAGTGGGGAGAAATTCTTCAATTTGATGGAGAATTCCATTACATCAAAGGATAGTGGGAGTGGATTGAAGACGTCCTTAGTCGATGCAAGCACAAGCTGATTAACGTATAAGTATATAATCCATTGTATGCTTCATTATTTACATATGATAGAAATTCTAAGATTATCAAAGCATTTTCCAAGCATGTTGTCCACTTACAAATACTTTTTTAACTTCCTTTGGAGAATTATCAATATCGTTGTGGGATTTGCAAAACCTTGCAGGCTTCCTTATGATAGGAATTTTTTATGATGAAGTGATTCCTAGTGCCAAGGAGCTTACCAGTGTTGATGAGACATGAGGCAAATTTATTCCTCATTCTTGCAAATACTTATTTCAGGCTTATCATTCACTTCAAAGGAGCGCTAATGGAGGTCAAGTTTCTCAAGTTACTATAGAAAAATAGGTGAAGCATTAGTTCAGGAAAGCCATAAAATATCATCAGCCACCACCACACAAGGAGAAAACGTGGACAAGCTCAAATCAACTCATGATCCTCTTGGTGATTTTGGTTTTCATGGAGAATGGTCCACTGTGGAGGAGTCATTATTTTTAAAACTTGGGATTCCTGGGAACTTGAGAGAAAAAACCTATTTTGTAGCATATTTTACTTGTTGGTTTTGCTCATTCATTCTTCCTACCAATGATGTTAATTCAATACGTCCTAGAACTTTCAAGATAGCATGCATCATGGCCACTGGTAGGAAGGTAAGTCTTGTTATTCCAGTTCTAGCCAGCATCTACAATGGTTTAAATAAAATTTTAGGTTCCCTAAAGCTAAGTCGTGTCCATTCTTCTTTTCCCATCCACTTTGTCTATGCCTTGTTGGCGCATTACTTCAAAATATATTATCAAGTTTTGCAAGGAGTCCAAAAATGGTGACTTATTCCGGTGAAGGAGGCACAAAATATTATGATCCAAAGGAAGCCCGCAAAGAATTCATAGATGGGATTTTGTTTCCTGGACTTGCACTATGATTACTAAAGATAAAGGACTTTCATATGTTGATGATGGGAAGGCTAGAGAATTGGAGCAAAAGTATTTCATTGCTATTCGCTCAAATTATGTTCCTTTGCGGCAAGACGACTACTTTATTATTGAACTTTATAGTCCTCATCGCTTCAGTCTTCAATTTAGATTTATGAAAAAGTTCCTGGGATTATTGCTTATGACATTCGTACAACCCATTTGGATGAAGGACTTCGCTATTGGCCCTTATGCACTTTGAGCAAAAAAAATCTCTTCGAATGCCTACAAGAAGTGGTGGACTAAAATTCATGGAGATTACTTCGAGGAAAAGTTTGTAAGATTGATCAACTTGAAGTCAATCAAACGTTCCCTTATGGACAAGGATCATGATAAAGGGATAGACCACTTGCTGAAAATATTCAAAATCCTCCCAACTTAGAAGACATTGAGCTTCCAAAAGAAAAGAGAAGGAATCCTTATCCTTTAGAGATGAGCAACAATAGTAATGTAAATCGTCATTGGAAAAGGCTTAAAAGGGGTCCCAAATATCCAAAGCCAAGTGATCCTTTGTCAACATAGAACTTTACCAAAGAGGTTAATTTCTTTCTTCATCTTCTTTTTAAATAAGCCTCCTTTTGGTCATTGGCTAACTCAAATCATGTAATATTTAAGTTGGAAAATGAAATTATTAATATTGATGAAGATGAGACATCCCAAAGTAGCCAGGGATCAATCATGGGGCTTAATTCGTTGGCTATGAGCACTCCAATTGACGCAACCATGCAAAATGAGGCACTCCATAGTATGAAAGCTAAACAACCATCTCCTTGTGCTCCAGTTTCAATATTTAAGGGTGAAAAATTTGTACTTTATCATCAAAAAGAGTATCTTCAAATGTTGTGGGATGGCCTTCGCAAGAGAATAGCAATACTCCACTTGATTCCATCTCATCTATCAAAGATAGTGTTCAATTTGTGCTTGAATCAATGAAGGGCTTCAGCAAATTTGACATCTCCAATGTGGAAGAATTATTGCAAGTATTGTTTGACAAGGCTAATGCCTATAATGAGACAAAGTTAGCATCTTTGAGAAAGCATCCAATGAGCTTCTTGCACTCAAACTAGAAAAAGCAAAGAAGTGAATCAAATTCAATCCACCCAAGAAGAGATGGAATGTGTTGGGAAGGAGGTTGATAATTTGAAGGAAAGCAAGAAGAATTTAACTTCATCATTGAAACGCCAACAACAACTTCTTCAAAGTGCTCAAGTTGAAATTTATGAGATTGAAGAGGAAATTGTTGCTGCTATAAAGAGTACTCCTCCATTTTGTAATCAAATGATTGAGAATTTGCAAACTTCAATGGAATACTTGGAGGCTATCAAGGAAGAATTGAAGAACTTGAGTCATTTTATTTGAAAATTGTTTAGAACTTTTTGCTCTTTTTTTCTAATAAACGATGCTGCATTTTTTTTTTTTAAGATTACATAATAGAAGATTTCTTTCTTTTCTATATTGCAATATTTTATTTTTTTATTATTATTTTTCTTTTACCAAAAAAAACTCAAACTAACAAAAACAACTAAAATTACTTTCTTTTTTTAACTCAACAAACTAAAAACTCAAACTTAATAAATACAACTAAACTATTTTTTCTTTACTCAACAAACTAATTAACTCAAACAACTAAAACTACCTTTTTTTTAACTTAACAAACTAAAAACTCAAACTTAATAAAAACGATCAAACTACCTTTTTTTTTAAACTTAACAAACTAAAAACTCAAACTTAATAAAAACGATTAAACTATCATTTTTTTAACTCAACAAATTAAAATTCAAACTTAATGAAAACAACTAAACTACTTTTTTTTTTTTTTTTAATGAAACAGAGGAAAATATAATTTAAAATAAACTTATGATTGAATTTAGAGAATATCTAAACTGCCTATGTACCCAATAAAGGGATCAAGTCATAACGTACTTCAAAGAAAATATTATTTTAGAGGGGGTGCCGTTCACAGTTTATACTCATGCGGACCAGGAGTATCCATTACTTAACCACCTTGGACTAGGTGGGATATTTGATATTTTAACCACACAAAATACCTTTAGTGGTGTAAATTAGCAGTTTAACCACATGCACTACCTTTGGTAGAGTGAGTTAGCAGTTTAATTACATGTACTACCTTCGATGGGTACTGTTCACAGTTTATACCCATGTGGGTCAGGAGTAACATGCAATTTAGGCTCATGCATCAAGGAGCAATATGCAGTTTACGCTTTTGCATCAAGGAGTGTTTTCCCAACTTTATGCATAGTAGCGCTTCAAGAACTTCCTATTTTTAGGGCCAACTCTTAATCCATCTTTAGCAACCAACTTATATGCACCATTTGTATAGACTTCTTTAACAACATAAAGACCATCCCATTTTGATGTGAACTTAATCGTAGTCCGATGAGTTGTGATGATGGGCCTTCTCACATCGAGCACTAAATCCCCAACTTGAAAAGATGGTGATTTCACCTTTTTGTTAAATGCCCTGGAGAATCGAGCTTGATAACACTCAAATCTTTATTGTGCTTCCAACCTTTTCCCATCAAGGGCCTCTAATTCTTCAAGACATAAGTGTGCATTTTCTTCCTCAGTCAATCTTTCTTGTGTGACTATCCTTAATGATGGAATTTGCTGCTCAAGAGGTAAAACAACTTCAACGCCATAAACCAATGAATACAGAGTTGCTTGTGTAGGTGTTCTATAAGTAGTTTGACATGCCCATAAAGTTTCTATGATCCTTTCGTGCCAATCCTTCTTTGACTTTGAGACTACTTTCTTCAGCAAATTATACAGAGTTTTATTGAATGCCTCAACAAGACTATTAGTCGTGGCATAATACATGGAAGATTTTCACTACTTAAAATTGAACTTCTAACAAAGTTTGTCTATCAGACTATTACTAAAGAGCTTTTCATTATTAGTGATTATATATCAAGGAACCCGATAGTGATATATAATATTGATATGGATAAAGTCAGCAACATTTTCCTTCTTTACTTCTTTGAGGGGTACTGCTTCAGCCCACTTAGAGAAATAGTCTGTTGTAGCCAAAATAAACAAGTGCCCAGTAGAAGACTTTGTCATAGGTCCAACCACATCTAATCCCCAAGCATCAAATAGCCGTGAAGCAATAGTCGGATGCAATGGCTCGGATGGTTGGTGAATGAAATTTGCATGAAATTGGCAAGCTTGACATCTTTGAGCATAATCTATGCAATCTTTTATCATTGTTGGCAAGTAGTAGCCCATTCTTTTATTCGAAAATGTAATTTCGAACTTGACTGATGAGCGCCACAAACTCTAGAATGAGCTTCTTCCATGGCTTGTATAGCTTCATCATCACCTAAACATCACAAGAAAACTCCATCAAATGAACGCCTATAAAGCACACCTCTATAATAGATGAAGTGAGTTGAGCGACGTCGGATATTGACTCTTTGACATGAATTATTTGGTAACTTCTCATACTCCAAGTAGTCCACGATTAGCTGGTGCCAAATCTTCCTTCTCTATTTGAAATACTTGAACAACATGACTTTCATCTTCGTCACAATCCTCATCCTCAAAAATTAGTGGTACAACCCAACTTTTACATATTAGAATACACACTTCATTTTCAAGTATAGCAAGTGAGAGGCCAATTTAGCTAATGCATCAGCTTGCTTATTTTCCTTCATTAGCACATGTTAAATTTATATATCCCCAAGCCATCCAATGAGTCCTTTTGTGTAATTAAAGTATGGGAGTAATTCATGCTTCTTGACTTCATATGATCCAAGCAACTGGTTTACTACCAACTTAGAATCTCCATAGACTTTAAGGCACAACTATTTTATGTCAACCTCTATCTCCAACCCAAGAATAAGAGCTTGATACTTAGAAACATTGTTGGAACAATTTTTGGTTAAAGTGAAGGAATATGGTAATACTTCATAGTTAGATGTGATGAATACAACTCCAGCACCAACTCATTCTCTATGGGATGCTCCACTAAAGTACATCTTTCAAGGAGGTGTAATTTCAACTATCACGACATCTTCATCAGGTAGATCGTCAGATAATTCCCATTTAGCAGGGATAGGGTGATCAACTAAGAAGTCAGCTAAAACTTGTCCTTTTATTGCCTTCTACGGAATATAGACAATCTCAAATTATTGCAACTAAAGGTACCACCTTGCGAGTCTATCAAATAGGACGGGCTATGACATGACACATTTTAATGGATTTACTTTGGAGATAAGACGGACAATATGAGCCTGAAAATAATGTTTCAGCTTTTGAATTGCAAAAATTAGAGTTAAACATATTTTCTCAATCGGTGAGTATCTCAACTCATTTGGCATCATCATTTTGCTCAAGTAGTACAAGGCATTTTTCTTTACTTCATCATTTTCCTGTGCCAATAAAGCTCCAACAGAACGTTCTTGAGCAACAATACAAAGAATTAGTGGATGTCTAGATACTGGTGCTACCAACACATGAGGCTTCATCAGATAAGCTTTTATGCTCTTAAAAGCATTACTACAAGCTTTATCCCACTCAAATGGAATGTCTTTCTCCATGAGACGGCTAAATGGTTGACATCTAGCAGCTAAATTTGATATGAATCTCCGCAAATAAGCTAACTTTCCTTGCAAACTTTTGAGTTCATAGATGTCTCGAGGTTCAGATATTTTCAAAATTGCATCAATCTTTGCTTGCTTGATTTCTATGCCTCGATGACGAACAATGAATCCCATAAACTTCCCCGATGTAACACCAAATGCATACTTTAATGGGTTCATTTTGAGTTGATATTTTCTCAGGCGCTCAAAGACTTGTCTCAAATCTTGGAGATGATCTTCTCGCCTTTTAGACTTGACAACCACGTCATCAACATAACATTCAATATTCTTGTGAAGCATATCATCAAAGATCTTCTACATAGCTCTTTGATATGTTGCACCAGCATTTTTCAATCCAAACGACATCACTTTATAGCAGTATATTCCCTTGGGGGTATGAAATGCCAATGATTCCTCATCTTTTTGTGACATGAGTATTTGATTATACCCAGATGATCCATCCATAAATGATAGTGCTTCATGCCCTGTGGTAGCATCAATCATGAGTTCTGCAATGGGTAATAGAAAATCATCCTTAGGACATGCACCACTCAAGTCCCTAAAGTAAACACAAACTCGAATCTGGCCATTTTTCTTTCTTACTGGGATAATAGTGGAGATCTCTGTTGGATACTTAACTTCTAAAATGAACCCAACCTCGATAAGCTTATTCACCTCAGATTCAATCAAAGGAACCAATTCAGGGCGAAATTAATATTAAACTTGTTTGACTAGACGAGTTTCTTTTTTTACTGATAAATGATGGTCTGCCACCTTTGAATCTAATTCAAGCATCTCTTTGTACGACCATGCAAACACATCTTCGAATTCATGTATTAACTCAACATATACTTCTTCTTCCTCAGCAGTAAAAAAAACACTAACGTAGATAGGCTAAGGATCATTGACATTACCTAAATTAATCTCTTTCATTTCATCTACAGTGGCCTTAACACCTTCTTCAAACTCACAAGGAGTAGTTTCACCATCTGCTTCTTCAATAAAAAAATTCTTCACTCAAAGTAATATGGTATGCTAGCACAATATGTTCTTCCACAGGCTCAATCTTATTGAATTCCATATATGCCCTTGTTTGTCCATCCTTTCTTTTTATGTGGACCATCTGCATAACGCCATCTTTCTCAATTATGTAACCACTGCTTATAAGCTTATATATTTGCTTGGAAAGATGATCTGTAGTACTATGAAGAGTTGACCGACTATTACTAACAACAATATGATATAAAGAAGCTACGCTTTCTCTTATCATTTTCTTCATCCATTTGAGTTTGTGTGGAGATAATGCTTTGCAGTTTAACCTTCAAGGTTCTACCACATGATATATTTAAAATAGAGCATCGCTTCATGCATGAAGGAATTGAACTCCTAAGCCTTTTCGGCTCGCTAACCACTTCAAGTACTTTGGCATTTTAGATGAATTCAATCTCCAATTATAGGTTCTTTTATGCTGCCATTTTTCAAGTCTATCGAAAATTGAGATTCGAGGTTTGTTGAGGAAAATTCCTCTTCAACTATATGATTACTACTGGCTCTCCTAATCTCAATGTGAATAGGATTATGAGGAACAAATCCAAGTCCCTTTGCAAGAGCTTTGAACACCATGACCTTTTGTCTTCAACATCTTTTGGGTAGTATTAAGTCCATACGTTTGTTTGCTAGAAGCCTTAGGAGAGAGTTTTCCCAAAATAGAACGTTCTTGTGGATTATATCCGGCTTTGATAAGAAGTTTATAGGCTTTTGGATCAAAGTAATTCTCATTTTGAAGTTGTAGAGATTCTCCATGTTCCTTATCGACTCCTTAAGTTGCATGAAAAAACCGCTGAAGCCCTTTCAGCAGTTGAGGGGATGGCTTCTTCGTATCAAGCTTGGTTAAAGAAAATGTCAATTCTTTCAATGATTCAGATCCTACAAGAGGTGACTCTCTCTTTATGTGATCTTTACTGCTGCATGCTGGAGTCAAGTCTTTAACCTTGTTTCCTTCATCAAGATCATCCTGTTGCTTGGTTCCTCTTGGTCTTTAGCCTTGATAGTTTTTATACTTACAATGTAGTATTTGGTATCTGCTAAGTGTGATTCAACTTCAGTGAAAAGTTTGTTATCTCCAAGCACTTTTTTTACTGCACCTTCTCGACAATACTTGAAACATTGGTGCCAAGTAGAGGGAGCTACATCATTTTCATGTAACCAAGGTTGGCCTAAAAGCATATTATATGATGTCTTCGCATTTATGACATGAAATAATGTCATCGACAACATATTGTCTATCAATAGCTTTATCTTTATTATTCCAAGAGCCCTTTGCCCCCTTGATTGAACCCTTGGATCAGCATACGACTATTTGTCAATTCATCTGTGGAGATTTCTAAATCCTTCATCACATGCAATGGTAAAATATTGACTGTAGAGCCTCCAGTCAAAATTCTATTTATTTTCTGCTCACGAGCATAGTCAATTACAAATAGTAGCCTATTGTGGAGCTTGGAGCAAAGCAACAAGTCTTCATCAGTGAAAGTCATCGCCGACATGCATTCCTCAGTTACATCATGATTTTCTTCATAAGATAAACATGCTTCACTAGAGGGAATTTTTTCTTCACTTATCATATTGCACGCAATGTTATTATCGTGATCACCAAGTGCATCCTTTTTAATCTCGATGGTAGCATGATTTGAGGCTGCATTATCCTTCTTAAGTGAGATTTTCCTTTGTCGAGCCAATTGCTTAACTTAATCTTTGAATACAAAGTAATCATGAATTGGGTGACCTATCAACCGATGGTACTTGCAATATTTTGGGTTATCAATTTTCCCAGCTTCTTCAGGTCATTTCATTTCAGGTAATTCAATGAGATTAGCATTTAGAAAATCATCAAATATTCCAGAGACATCAGAATCGGGGAATGGGTATGTTTTAGCATCTATCTCATTTAAAGCTAATTTTCTTTGTCCTCTTTCTTGGGAGACATCCTTCTTTTCATCCTTTGTGCTTTTTGCCTTTGTACGAAACTTTATAGGTGTTAAATTCACCGCCATAGATTCTTTATTTTGTGCTTTGGCAAGAGGTTTGCCCCCTTTCTTGAATTCTTGTTTTTCCTTAGATTTACGAGGCTCTTGAATTGGTGGCTCTTCTATTCTACTAGCAAACATGCTTAACTCCATATCATGGGCTCGAGTAGCTAACTCTTCAAATGTTTTGTGCAAAATACCTTGCAAAATATATTGAAGTCCCCAATGCATCCATTGAATACACATCTCGATAGCTGAAGCTTCAGATAATCGATCTTTGCAATTAAGGCATAAATTTCTCCAGCGATTAATGTAGTCGATGATCGACTCTTATTTTCATTGGCGAGAATTGGTGAGCTCAATCATATTGTCCTTTCGGGTATTGTAGAAATGATTGAGAAATTCTTGTTCCAATTGCCCCCAGCTATCATATGAGCATATTTCTAGATCAGTGTACCAATTAAAAGCATTGCCTTTCAAAGATCGAACAAACTACTTAACTAGGTTATCTTTATACGTCCTAGCATTATTACAAGTTTCAATGAAATAAGCCACATGCTATTTTGGATTGCCTTTGCTATCAAATTGCTGAAACTTTGGTGGCTAATAACCAGTTGACATCTTTAAGTTGTTAATCCTTTGATTATATGGCTTGGAATATGTCATAAATGACTTAGAGCTTCATTCAAAATCTATTTTTGATAGTCCCCATGATAAACTCCCTCAGTTGGTCGATAGGAATTAGTCCATCAGTGGAAACTTGCAGTTCCTTTATTGTAGGCTTCTCATTTTCAACTGGCTGCCTCTTTGTAGATGTTTCACCTTCATCTTGAGCCTCTATTTATTTCTCCATCACGTGACTAGTCTTAGCATTATCCACCTTGTTCATCAACTTGAAGATTTTAGAGTCTTTCTCTTGGACATGCTTTGCCAGCCTTTCAGTAATCTTTATCAAATTTGTTCCTCTAAAGTTGTAGCACTTGTTACCATCACTGGCGCTATGCTTGAGGAACTTAAGGTTGAGGGAGGAGTGGATGCTGCTGATTTCTTTGAGTTTCCACCACCTTCATTAGTATCAATAGCATGCAGCAATGCCTTTTCCACAACTTCAAGTGATGGATTTACCTCCAAAGATGATTGTGACTTTTTGGGCATACTCCTTCTGGTGACACCAACACTTCTTACTCTAGTATTTATGAAATTTGAGGTAGTCATTTTCAATGCAGCAGTCTTCTTGGTGGCCATAATACTTCTATCTTGATAAAGGAAAGAGATGAGAAGTAGAGAATGTCCCACTGGGTGTGCCAAAATTTGTAACAACAAATTTCGTATCTGCAAAAATTAAAATTACAAGACAAGAATAATCGTACAAATAAAAATAAAATTAAAATCAATCAATTAACTGTGGATTCAATTTCTAATCTAATCCTCTGATTCTTCCCTTCCAAATATAATCTTGAATTTAATGAGCTCCGCAAAAAACGCCTTAAACGCCATGGATCTCCTTAAGTCAAATAACACCAATTCGAGGGCTTTGCACCTTAATCTCAAATCAAATGCTAGAAATATATGAGTTCTATGAAGAACACCTTGAACGTCGTGGATTTTCTTAAATTTGATTTAAATAAAAATAATGCCAATTTGAGGGCTTCGCACCTTAATCTCGAATCAAACATTAGAAATATATGAGTTCCGTGAAAAACGCCTTGAATGTCGTGGATCTCCGTAAATAAAATTAATGCCAATTCGAGGGTTTCGCACATTATTCTCAAATAAAACGCCAAAAATATATGAGTTCCACAAAGAATGCCTTGAACGTTGTGGATCACCTTGAATTTACTTGAGAGAATTGCTGGGCTCCTTCAAAGTTTCTCTCATCTACTGGAATTTGTGTTGTGTCAAATGAGTTGGGACCACCCCTTTATATAGGTACTTGATGGAAGACTTCTAGATTAAGTTGAACTTTTTCAACGGTTATCTCTTTGATAAGATAATATCAAATATCAAGAGATAAGATCAGATATATTTGATTTGATAATATCAAACATCAAAAGATAATATCAACATCGAATATCTTTGATTTGATTGGTTCATAGATGTAGACACTCCATCTTTGACACTTGTCAATGTTTGATTTGAATATAAAATAAATGCTAAATTATTAATTAAAATTAACTATTTATCTTTAGAAATCAAATTTAATAAATTCAAAATATAAATAGAAAATTTTAAATTAATAATTAACATATTATTTTACACATGTCACTTTTCTATTGGACTAAAATTAATTTTTCCACAACATACATATATAAAATATAGGCCTTTAATATATATATATATATATATATACTAGCATGTGCCCGGTGCGATGCACCAAAAAGAATTTTAATATTGAAATAATTTATTCTATAATACTATTTATTTTCCTTCATGTCATTAAACATGGATAATAATTATTTTTAGTATTTAAAGAAACAAAATCTATTACTAATTAAATGAAATAACATGAACATTTGGCACAATACAAAATGATTACATGATAATAAATAAATAAAAAATCAAATAGGATTGAAGACAATCCCCACAAAGTATATCTACATGAATGAGGATATTAAAAATATACATCTTGCTATTTGACACTTAACAATACTTGTTTAAATTAGCCATTACAGCTTAGGGGTTGTCTGCTTTTGTTTTTAAATCCTCATTTTCTCTTTTAAAATAGAAAAACTATCAGCTTCTACATATATTTATTGAAAATATTACTTATTATTATTATTAATTTTTATTAAACATATTTTATCTTTCCTATTATCGCACCAATCAAATTCAAATTCAAATTCGATTTCATATAACATATGTTATCATCAAAACAATTAAATATATACATATAATTTGAAAAATACGTCTTCTTAGACATAAAAATGATAAACCATATATTTTTTCATTTCTATATCTACACTAATTATTATTTTTAGAGAAAATGTCCAACTATGAGCTGGTTTTCATTTTCAAAATTATAATTAATTTTTTTAACTTTGACAGTGGTGAAATTGAAAATGAAAATAAAAATAAAAGCAAATTAAAGAGCCTTTATTGAAGCCAATGAACCTTTTTGGCTAGCAACGCATTGAAAATATAAAAAAGATAACTTGTATTTTCAACTTGATGTTTTGAAACTAAGAATAAAAATTAGATTAATGCCCTATTATTGTGGGAATCTTCTGACTTCTTCCTTTCGCATTTTAACAAATCAAGATTTTATACACAAACTAAGAAGGGTCAACCCATAGATTAGTTTGAGCAAAAAATTATTGTGTTTGTTTGTATGAACACATTCCATATATAATGTCCAAAGTTATAAACTTAAAAAGTTAATAGGTGTATTTTTTATTGAAATGACCATCTCATAATTTTTTTAAATAGATCAAAAAAGATCTAAGAATATATATTGATGTAGTATACATAATTTTTAAAAAGAGTTTGAATTATACATACTTATACATACATAATTACAAATATATGAATATAAAATAAAAATTAAATGACATACTTCTAAAATTATAAATACTCAAAAAGTGAAATAAAATTTGAAAATGTTAAACAAAAAAATAGATCTCATCCTATAAAATTATAAACTTAGATGAACAAAAAAAACCAAAAAGCGAATTGAAAAATAAATTACAAAATTTGACAATAAATTAATAACTTGATTCAAAAAATGAATAAAAGGATACTAAATGTATAAAAATTTAAATAAAATAAAAATTAAATGACAAAATTTACCAATAATTAAAGAGAAAAATGTACCTAATAAAAAATTAAATTAAATTAAAAATATTAAACGCAATTAATAAATCTCATAATAAATGAATTGATAGCATAAACTTAGCTGTAAGCAAAAAAGATATAGAAATTTACAAATTTAATAACAATAGAAGCTAAATGATAGACGTTATTTAGGTTAAAGTGAAAATTATAGCATTAAAATCCAAAAAATCTATTCCATCATGTAATATACCTAAAATAAACCAAGAAAAGAAAATAAAATCAAAAAGGTGAACAACAAAATCAAATAAACAATAAACACGTTGAATAATGAACTAAAGATGCACACAAAGAGATAGAAGAAAAAAATGCTAGAAAATAAAGAGGACACAAAGAATAGAATGAAAAAAATGCTAGAACCTGAGAATATTAATGAAATAACTTTTGAAAGACTTTGTATATAGTTATATTGATATAAATTAGTTATTAAAGATAACAGAAAATCATGAAAGACTTATCAAACTATAAATTTCAAATGATCAAAAAATCTTCCACATATTGAAAGTAGAGATTGAAAAGATTTTGTATATAAAATGCAATCATTTTTTGATATTAGAGGTAAATAAAGAATATTGTTCTAATCAAGAAAATGATTTCGAAAAATCATATATCTTTAAAAGGAATAAATAATATCAAATTTAATAACTAAAAATTTATTTTTAAATTTAATTAAAAAACTCAAAATTCTAATAATTCAGAATTTGATCAAAATTGTAGAATTGTGGGTCTCACACCGTTTGCTATATGTAATAGTATAGATAGATAATATCAAATCTTATACCTGATGAGCGTAAAAACTGTATGTCATTAGATTGTGACAGAATCTGGGTGGATCGACCTGCCTGGTCGAGTAAATAAACTCCATAGATACCAGGGCTGAGTCTTGCAACTATGAGCAAACGTCAGGCTAGCCGAGTTGCCCTTGGCTATAGCACTCCGACGCTCAAGTCAACATGGGAATGACAAGATAAGATAAGCAGCAAAGTGAGGGCTTTGTAGTATAGAATGACATATCTTTAATAAAGCTGGAAATAGGGTATTTATAGCCTTCCCTAGGTGAGGAATTTGTCTGAGATGCCCTTAGCATGCAGAAAGGGTTCTTGTCCTTGCATGAGGGGCTCTAGGTTCTCCTATTCATGTACTATTCCACGTGGCTTCATCTCCAGCATTTAGCGCGGCAGTATGGCCGGTACTGGGGTGGCACGTGCCATTAATGCAGAGGCATGCTGCATGTTAGTGCATTTAATGTGGTAGATAAGGGATTCCGCCGTGAGTCAACCTCAGGGTGAGGTTGCCGGCCAGTGGAAGAGGCAGTCGAACACTCTGTTCGAATGAGCCGAGCGTTTGCATTTGGCTCGTGGCCTAGTCAAAAAACATCAGCGCTACTCAGTGTGCCATAGGAAAAGTGTGAGAGGTCGACTAAGGTCGATAACGTGATTAGGCTTCGAGGACGAGATAGGCTTGATGATATGCTGTTGAGTCGATAGTTTTTAGGCTGGGCCTATTGGGCCATCCCATATCATGAGTCCCCCCTACTTCCAAATTTTGAACGAGATGGTCGACGAGAAGGATTGGGGAGTACTTTGTTGCGAAGATATGAGGACCAGTCGATGAGGATTTCTTTTTAAAAATTGACCTGGGTTTAGCGCATTTAATGTGCCGGTTACATCACGCCATGCAGAGTGCCAAATGACAGTTACGCCATTATTACAGACGCTTGGGGTTCCCACGCTTGGATGTTTATAAATAGGCACAGTTAAAGTCTTCATTTTTACTTTTACCACTCTGCATTTGGTCGAATTCTAAGCCAACTGCCTTTCCTGCAATTGTTTTGTACCCTAGACTTTGTCAAAACCATGTAAGTCCTTTCTTCAGTTTTTATTTAAGATCCTCCTTTATTTAAGAAATGCAGCGCTTATATGATTCTGAGGGTTCAAGAGGGGGATAGTGAGGCCATTTATTCTGATCGGGAAGGGGGATCGACAAATAAGTCGAGTAACTAGTTGAGTGATAGCTCGAGCTCCAGCAGTTCGAGTAGCAATCGCGCTGCTAAAGGGGGTGGTGCTAGGCCAAACTAGGTCCCAGCGTCGCATGGTCGACTATTCAGAGATAGTGTCTACAATAACTCATAACTCCTGTTGATCTGGCACGTATTAGGTAGCATACCATGTCCCCGTGGAGTATGAGCTCATAGTACCTGGACCTTCTGATAAAATGCATCGACCTCTGTTAGGATGCATAACCGTGTTCAAGGAGACTTTTCGATGTGGCCTTAGGTTTCCCTTAGCTGGACCTATTGTTGAGCTACTAAGGGGTTTAGAAGTATGCATAATACAACTGTTGCCAAATTGCTTTTCTATGATATATAGTTTTGCGGTCTTAATGCACATATTCAACCAGCCATCCTCTTTCACAAATTTTTCAGAAGTCGGGTAGCACCTACGAGTCAGGTTTTTATTACCTCAATGCTCGACCCCGCCAAAAATTCTTGTCACCCTAGCCTCCTCCTACTACTAGGAATGGAAAAAATATTATCTATATGTTCGAGTGGTTGAGGGCTTTAATATTTCAATGAGGTGGTGGATAGGGCATGTCGAGATGTCGGGCAATTTAACTCCGACCTGGCCCAATACATTCATCCAGAACTTGGTCGAGTTTGGTTAAGTGGAGGCCTAGGTATTTATCGAGGAAAGGAGTTTGGTGTTAGCTGGCTTATCGCCAGCTCAACTAGACTGCCAGCAATGATCTACTAGGTTGCTAGTGCTGTCGATTCTTGATTGGTTTGTTTACTTGTATTCATCTTTCTATTTAACTTTGATATTTTGTTATTTGCTTTGTTGGCAGATCGAGATGAGATCATGAACCGTTCGCGATTAGAAGCTTTGGCTAGGGCCCAGAGGAATAAGCAGCATCGTTAAGATGCAGCGGCTCGATGCGGGGCTGTTCTAGTCGTGGTGGTGCAGCATGAGGCGATGATGTCGTCGCCATCGCCTACTCAGTCGCCAGCTCGACCTGTGGCGATGATCGGGAGAAGCCCTGCTGGTCGAGGCAAGAGGCTAGAGGTTGAGCAGGCCGGACCTGCTCCCAAGAGAATTGCTACCAAGAATGGCAGAAGGAAAGCTGTGGGGTCGGGTCAACCCTTTGGATATGATATGTTCGAGTGGCGCAGGGACGACATGATATTCTACTTATCGAAACTACCATTACCCCAGTTTGGGATGGAGTCGAGTATGGTTGTGCACAACTCGTACTCTATGGAAATAGCGGGGTTGATCGGGGCTACTCCTTTAAAGGTAATGATAGCTGGACTGTTCACATCCGATAAGAAGAAACTCATAGAGCTGCTCTAAGATACTATACTCAGAGCTTTAGCTCACTCAAACACAGTAAGGGTCTAGTCGATAAGTTTGTCTCGTTGAATTTTATTTGCTAGTCAAGCACTCTTCGTTCATCGTGCATTTTTATTTTTCAGGTGAGCCAATTAGGCTATCATTTTTATAGGAGATCGGGTCTGGCTGTGGCAAACCATGAACACCTGTAGGAGGGCGAAGATTTGGAGACGCTAAAGGCTCAGCTTGAGTCTTCACAAATGAGGGTCGAGGAGCTCAACGGCCAGCTCCAAGTGAAAGATAGTTAGCTGGTTGCTGCTATTATGAAAAAGACGAGGATGGATAAGCTGCTGAATCAAGCCAGAGTGGACACACAGTGTGGCTATGAGTCCGATCGGATAACCGGGCATAATGCAGCGATTCAAGAAGCTCAAGCAAGATTCTGCATGAAGCTGCATTTGATGCATCGAAAAACTGTGTAGTAGTTCATGCTATGCTCGGCATTCTAGGATGCAAGCATTGTCTTCTCTTTAGATGAAGCCAAGAGCTCGTTTGACAAAGCGATTAAACACTTGGAGTATTTAGGCTATGCTTTTCAAGTAGAGGATAAAGATCGCATTAGCCCCATCCTGGAGGAACAGCTACAAATGTATCCTGAGCTCGATGAGGCCGATGCTAAAGAGGGAGCTGTGGAGACTCCTATAGTTGAGGGAGCCGTAGAGGATCCTCCTGTTGAGCCCTTGACTAAGGCGTAGAAAAAGGCGGCTGAGGTGGCCAAGAAGTTGGCTGAGGTGGTAAAGGAGTTTACTTTTATGAATGACTTTGCATTCAAGATTCAAGACGGAATGGTCGACGCCGCTGAGTATCTTTCACTGCTTGGGGGTGATTTCTTGGTCGATGAGGCCAGGCCTTCTCGGCCAGCGACTGCTGCTGTTCCTCTTGCTACCGTGGTGCCCTAGCATGGAGTGCATAGCCCTGTGGTAGTTCCCATCCCCTCGAGCGATGAACTCAGCTAGGCCATTGAAGAGGGCGCTCGAGCTGCACATACTGAGGGTGCAGGGTTGAGCAATCGTTGAACTCCTTGCATGGCGTTGTTTTTTCGATTATCATTTCATGTATTTTTTATCTTTGCTTTTGAAGGCTATAATTGAAAACTTCTTAATGAAATGAAATATTGCTTATTGCTTGTCGACATATATTAATCTTTGCTTTGTTTTTAACACTTTGGTTTCTATCGAATGTTAATTGTTGATGAGTAAATAATTCGATCTAACACAGTGTGACACTAACAATAATAGAATTTATCCAAGATACTCATTGACTTTTGGTGTTGATTTTGTGCTATCATATTTCGCTAGAACGAACGTCTTTGTCGAACGAATCATATTAGCTTAATGCATCACACTGAGTAGGTTTCGACGACAGGGTCGAGTTTTTATTTATTATTTTTTTGATTTGGATTGTACGTCTTTAGTTTGGCGGGTGAAGCCTGTTTGGCCGACTTTGAGGTCGACTGTAAACAATCGATTCGTTTATTATCTTGGCTGAAAAGCCTTGACTTAGCGGCTCAAAACCAGCTTGGTCGACATAAGGGTCAATTGTAAATGATCGACTCATTTACTATCTCGGCTAAAAAGCTTTGACTTGGCAGCTCGAAGCTAACTTGGTCAACTTCGAGGTCGACTGTGAACGATCAACTCGTTTACTATCTTGGCTGAAAAGCATTGACTTGGTGGCTCGAAGCTAGCTTGGCCAACTTCGAGGTCGATTGTAAATGATTAACGTGCTTAATATCTGAGCTGAAAAGCCTTGAATTGGTGGCTTGAAGCCAACATGGTCGATTCCCCGGTCGACTCTGTGGTCATGGAAGCAGATATTTGTAGAAATGTCGAAAATTGCATTTTCATGAGGTAATACAACGGAGATCAATAGTCTCTTTATACATAGAACTTTTTTAAATTTATAGCATTCCAAGGTCATGGTAGTTCATTGTCGTGCAAGTCCGCTAGTCAATATGCATTGTGCTTTGACACATTGACTACGGAATAAGGCCCCTCCTATTTTGGCTCGAGTTTTCCTATGTTCATTGACACTTCAACTTTATTGATGATGAGGTCTCTGACTTTGAAGCTACATGGTCAAACTGCTTTATTGTAATGTTCTGTCATTTTTTACCTGTATCGTTGCATCGTGTTGTAAGCTTCGTGTCTTAGCTCGTCAATGGTATCCAGGTCGAGTGCCTTTTCGGACACGTTTCTGAGTGTGTTATAATAGATCACTTGAGCCATGTGTTGTATCAGCTCGGATGGGATAACTACTTTAGAGTCATATACCAAACTGTAAGGGCTGTGGCCCGTAGCTATTTGAAGGGTCATTCTGTATGCCCACAGTACCTCGGGGAGATCGTCCGCCCAACTTGTTCCTATTTTTTCTAGATGAGCTTTGAGGTGGTCAAGGACAGTTCTGTTAGTGACCTCTATCTGGCCATTAGCTTGGGGGTTTCTGGCTGAAGTAAAGTATTGGCAGATCCCCAGAGCCTTGCACTAGTTTCTTGTGATCTTGCTTTGGAATTGGGTTCTATTATCTGAGATTAGAACCTTGGGTAAACCAAAGCGACAGATTATGTTCTTCCAAATGAAACTCTTGATGGCCACGTTAGTTATTTTTGGGACTGCTTTTGCCTCAACCCACTTAGTAAAGTATTCGACTGTAATAATGATAAATTTTCATTGGCCTAATGTTTTTGGTAAAGAACCAACTATGTCGATCCCCCATTAGTCGAATGGCCACATGATCTGGACATTTACCATCGATACTGAAGGTTGGTGCAACGTGTTTGAGTGGAGCTGGCAGGATGGACATCTTCTAGCAAAGTCAACAGAGTCTTTTAACAGTGTGGGTTAGAATGCCTGCATGGATGCCGTGAAGAACCTCACTAGCTTGATCGGGTACTAAGCATTTCAGGGGTGGTCCCGATATCGACTCCTATAGAGCTATCCATGCTCATCGAGGGCAAATTTATCTACTTGACCTCTGAGCTTGTGCACCTCATTTTGTCCCCAGGGACTGTCCTTTAGCTTAAGTAGAACTTGATTAGGTCTTGCCAAGAGGGAGGAGTTTCTTCAATGCTCCCTACCAAATTCTGGTCGTGCGTATTTATGGAGGGATTGCTGGCAACCAAAAACATTATGGTAATTTCTTTGGTCCCTCTCGAAGAGCTTGCAAACTTGGAGAGGGCGTTAGCCTGCTTGTTTTCTGATTGGGGTACCTAGCTGAGGGTGAAGCTCTTGAACAACTATTGCAATTTTTTCACCTCGGCCAGGTACTGATTCATCTTAGTTTCCTTGGCCTCAAAGTTTCCTTCAACCTGCTCTGCGACCAACTGGGAATCGATTATTGCCACTAGCTGCTCGATGCCACGAGTTGCTGTTGTTGGTGACTGAAAAGTCGAGTTTGATAGCAAAATAATATTCCTCCTTGAGTGAGGAGCGGAGTGAGACACCAATTCCACCTTCTGATGTAGTTGTTGATCCATCGACGTGTAAAGTCCATACAGAGGAGTTTTGGTCATGTTGTTCAGGGAGGTCGAGTCTCTCGGTGAGAAAATTGGCTAGATGTGCTTTGATGGCCGTCTGAGGTTGAAATGTGATGTCAAATTTGCCAAGCTCAATGGTCCACTTAGTCAGTCTTCCCGATGTATTTGGCTTCGACGGCACATATTTTAACGGCTAATTTTTCAACACTGTCATCACATGAGACTAGAAGTAAGGTCATAGATTCCATGCCGTGGTAACCAAGGCGAGGGCAAACTTCTCGATCTCAAGGTAAAATTATGTTCAGGCCCTTGAAGCGCTTTACTGTAGTAGACAGGCCGATGAGTTTTATCTCTCGTCAAGACCAAGATTGAGCTGATCAAGGCGGTGGACACGGCTAGGTAAAAGTGCAGAACTTCTCCCAGCTCAGGTTTGGCGAGCATAGGTGGCGAGGAGATGTATTGCTTGAGATCGACCAGAGCCTAGTTGCACTGTTTCATCCATTGGAATCCCAATTTTTTCGCTTTCCTGAGTATTTTGAAAAAGGTAGACTTTTGTCGACTAATCGTGTAATGAATCTGCCAAGAGCTATTATCCTACCAACCAGGCTCTGTATGTCTTGGACTATTCGGGGCGGGGCGATGTCCAAAGCAGCCTGGATCTTCTGTGGGTTCGCTTCGATCTCCCTTTGACTAACCATGTAAACCAGGAACTTGTCTCATGGATCCTCGAAGGTACACTTGTTGGGGTTGAGTTTTATATCGAATGCCCACAACATGAAGAAGGTATGGTCGAGGTCGATTAGGTAACTCTCAGCTTTTTCTGTCTTGATGATCATGTCATCGACGTAAACCTCCATAGACTTTCCTATCTCGTTCTTGAACATGAAATTGACTAATCTCTGATAGGTTGCTCCTGCATTTTTGAGCCCAAAAGGCATGACTAAGAAACAGTATATCCTATTGGAGACGACGAAGGAGGTCATGTCCCTGTCTTCTGGTGCCATGGATATTTGATAATAGCATTGAAAGGCATCCATCATGCTCAACAATTCACAACCAACAGTAGAATCCACTAGTAAATTTATGCGATGATGGGGGTAAGGATCTTTAGGGCAAGCTTTATTCAAGTCGGTAAAATCATTACATATACGCCATTTCCCCTCATTATTGGGGACGAGTACAACATTGCAAAGCTAAGAGGGATATTGAATTTATACAATATATCCTACTTCTAAGAGTTTATTGACCTCCTCTTCGATGATCTGGGATCTCTCAGCATTGAAGTCCTCGTATTCTGCTTCACTGGCTTGTACAAAGGGTCTACATTGAGGCGATGGAAAATGATACTAGGGTCGATTCCCTAGAGGTCTAAAGCTTTCCATGCGAACACATCAATATTTCTACAAAGAAAGTCGACCATAAGACACTCCATACAGTAGCCCATATTGCTTCAGATCTGAGTGGTCTTATCGGGGTTTCCAAGCTACAACTCGATTGTTTTGAACTCCCAGAGGGGCTCAACCCTAGTGTTCCCTAGCTTGCGCTTCTTGCTCGTCTTCCCTTCCTCAGGTTTTGCTACAGGGGCATCTCGCGAGGGCTTCAACTGGGGTTGGTTCTTTTGCTCGCTGGCTTCGACCGAAATGGTGTAACAACACCATACTTTCTTTATGTTGCATAAAAGCTTGTCTGTGCCTGCTGGGGTCTGGAATTTGATTTTCATGTGGTATGTTGAGACAATGGTCCGAATGTCATTTAGGGCTGGTCGATCAATAATAACATTGTAGGCAAATAGAGCGTTAATGACCAGGTAATTTATCATAAGGGTTTTACTACGGGGGGCTCTCCCAAACGATGTGGATAGGCTGATGGATCCTTCCGGAATGATTTCTAATCCCCCGAATCTGACCAGCGGCGTATGAATTGGCTCAAATTTTAACTGCCCCAAATTTATTCTTTTTAAAGTTGATAAGAATATGATGTTCGCGGAGCTGCCATTGTCGATCGGGACCTTTCTTACTTCAAAATTGGCTATTTCAATTGTTACATTCATGAGGCAGCCTATCTTGCGGTCAACCCCTTTGTTCTAGAGGTGGTCGGGGTCAGCTTCAGTGAAGGAAATCGGCTTTGCGCTGGTTGAGAGCTGGAAAATTATCTCGACCTGGGTTAATTTGTTCGATTCCAGTCATCGCTGGGTCTGTCTTCTAGCGAACTTCGAGTCCTCTCCAGTGGGACCTCTGCAATCATGTCGATGACTCCTCGAATAAGTGGGTAGGGATCTTGGGCAGGTTTTTTTCTTTTATCTTCTCTTTTGGGCTAGCCGACCTTGCTCTACGGGGAGCCCGATCGATTTTGCTCCCTTCTTGCCTAGTATGCTCATTAATGTATTTTTTGAGATGGCCTTGTCGAATTAGCCTCTCAATTTCATCATGTAAGTTGAAACATTCTTCCGTATCATGGCATTTTTGCTTGTAAAAATGGCAGTACTTCTTAGATTTTCTCATGGCTTCCGTCTCGATCAGCTTCCTAGGCTTTTTTCGGAGGTTGTCATGATGGATGGCGAACAACTCCTCTTTCCTTGGAAGATTAAGTGGGGTATAATCATGGAAGTGCTTAATAGGAGATTGGTGACCTTCCCTGTGCTGACGATCATCTTTCTCCTTGTTATTCTTTTTGTCGACCTCAGGGTTGCCATATTTAAGTTTGTTCATGTCCTCCTGACTTATATATCTTTCTGCGATGTTGAGCAACTCCTCCATCAATCAAGGCCGCTCACGCACCAATGTGTTGGCGCATTCTTTGTGTTTAAAGCCTAAGAAGAGTACGCCGATCAAGAACTCCATCTAAGGGCTATCAATCTTCAGTATTTCCATATTAATCCTAGTGAAGAAGTCGCAAAGGGATTCTCCTTCATTCTATTTCACTGTATACATGTGGGTATGAGGGAGCTTTGCCTTTCTCCAGTTGGCGAACTGGTGCAGAAACTTGTCATATAACTGGTCGTATGAATATATTGACGCTGGCTCAAGCTTAACAAACCAGTCGAGCGTAATCCCTTGGAAAGTAGTCACCAATATCTTAGCATGGATGTAGTCATTATGCCAGTGCAGCTGCATCATCTGCTCGAATTGCATCAGATGCTCGCATAGGTTCAACGAGCCGTCGTATTGGGGTAGGCCGGTTGGGACTTTGGCGTCTATAGTGATACGCTAATTGATGATCTCTTGGACAAACAGCGACTCCCTTTCTCGTCAAAATCTCTATGGCCGCTCAGGGTGGTTCCTCTCAGTATTTCTCTTCGAGATCTCTTCTAAATACCTGTTCAGCTGCTGGATTTGATGAGACCTTTCTCCGACTCTTCTCGATTGGCCTGAGATGTATTTTTGTACAGCTGGGGCCTTGAGCGCTTGACCCTATCGCGCTATTGGGCTTGAAAGGGTCGAGCGCCATGATGAAATGAATCCGCCACTTTCTCACATGTGGCGTGTCAGGGTATTTCCCTTGGAAAATGTCCTAGACTGGCTTTACATTTTGAAGGGGGTCGTCTAGACTCTGGTCGACCCAGATTCTCACTGGGCGACCTCTTCTCAAGACGTGCTAGCTGCGGGGTAGCGCTGGCTGCTGGTCTTGGTTGAACGGCATGTTGATTCAGAGCAGCGAAAAGTTGAGCAGAAGTTTGGGCAGATATCTATTCGGTGATGAACTATATTAATTGGGGCATGGTCAGGGTGACCACCTGTTCTAGCTGGGCGCTCGGCCCGAGTACGCCAGGTTCTGGCTGAGGTTGAGAAGGAGAAAAGGTAGACCTCCTATTCTCTTCTCTTTTCGAAGTGACTCGCTTGGTGTTAATCATTTTTTGATTACGGACTCAAATTTTCCCACAGATAGTGCCAAATGATGAGGGTAAAAACTGTATATAACTAGATTGGGATGGAATCTGGGTGGATCGAACTTGCCTGGTCGAGTAAATGAGCTCCACACTCCACAGATACCTGGGCTAAGTCTTGCAACCACGAGCTAACGTCAAGCTAGCCGAGGTGCCCTTAGCTATGGCACTTTAACGCTCAAGTCAGTATGAGAATGACCAGATAAGATGAGTAGCAGAGTGAGGGCTTTGTAGCATAGAATGACATACCTTCAATGAGGCCGGAAATGGGGTATTTATAGCCTTCCATAGGTGAGGAATTTGTTTGATATACCTTTAACATGCAGAAAGGGTTCTTATCCTTGCATAATGGGCTCTAGGTCATCTCCCATTCTTGTACTATTCTAGGTGGCTATATCTCCAGCTTTCATAGACAGAATAGTACACTGGAGGTGCACCCCTTGCCTAGCGCGGTAGTATGGCCGGTACTGGGGTGGTATGTGCCATTAATGCAGAGGTATGCCGCATATCAGGGCATTTATGCAGCAGAGAAGGGATTCCGCCATGAGTTGGCCTCACTAGTCGACATAAAGATTGACCTCAGGGTGAGGTTGCCGGCCGGTAGAAGATGCACTCGAACACTTTGGTTAAACGAGCCGAGCATCTGGATTTGGCTCACGACCTAGTTGAAAAACATCAGCACTGTGCAGTGTGCCGTGGGAAAAAGTGTGAGAGGTCAACCAAGGTCGCCAACCTAATTAGGCTCTGAAGACGAGATGAGCTTAATGATGTGCTCTTGGGTCAATAGTCTTTGGGCTGGGCCTATTGAGCCATCCCGTATTACTACCAGATAAAAATTATGAAACATTATCCAATATATTTTAAATTTTGGATGAAAGAAAATTAGAGATAAGATACAATCATATCAGTTAGAGATAATAATTAACAACTAATAATTTTTTTGTAATTGAATTAAAATACTCAAATTTTTAAAAATTTGACATGTAGCAAAAATTGCGCAATCAAAATGAAAATTTTATAATTAAATAAGCACAAAATTGTGCTATATATAATAGTATAGATATATGTAATCTTTTAAAAAATGTATATATATATATATATATATTGGAGCCCACATGGTTTCTAGCATCAAGTTGCCATGGCCAAGCAACAAGTTGATTTTTCTCTTATCGGTAACAAACAAATCAAGCTTTCTATAACTTTTCCTTACTTAACTATATGGCCTACGCAAATTCTATTAACTAATTAAAACTTCTAACAGCAGGGCGGCAATCAACTGTTATCTTACAAAACCAATTCCTCTCATCAATGGCTAAATTAACCACCAGACATGAAGGTTGCAATTGCTTGAAGGAGTTTGTCTTAATTACCATACTCATAATGGTGTTGGCATTTCTTTCCTCTCAAATTGAAATTCGGTCTTTGCAAATAGTGAATAAGATCAAATAACTTCTGCAGAGTTTGGCTTCATTGGGAGTCTTGCTTATTCATTAAGTAGGATTTAATCTTCTGAATATGCTTGAATTGGAACTCTTCAAAATCAAACTATAGAGAGATAACTAAGTATTCCTAATTAACATAGTTGAGAATTAAGTTAGGAATTATTGTGGTACATTCATCTACTCAACTAGTGATATCTTCCTTCTCTTAGTTTCTTCATGACAACTGTTTGAAGAAAATACTCATAGAGTTCTCCATTCCAACACAGTTCAAAAGAGGATTGCTTGGGCTCCCTTGACATTCATCAATAAAAAATCCTTATCAACATATAGCAAATACACAAGTTTTGAAGACTTCAGGTGAGTCATCAAATTGAGAGGGATGTTTCTATATCTTTTCATTCTCTTGTTCATCTTTTTCTTATATATGACTCCTTAAGTTTTTGTTCATTTACCTTTTCTTTTGTTGTAGGTTAAGAAACATAGCCCATTCCTAATCAACTCGTGAGGATGTATATTGAGGATCACATAGAACCATCTCCATGTATTCTCATTTGAAGTGATAAAGACAATCTCAAAGTTAAAAGTACCAGATTGATTATCTATAAATCAACCAATTATGTTCTTCATTCCATGACTCGACCTCCCAATAACTCCATGCATATCCATGAGTGGCCAAAGAGGCAACAAAAGAAGTAATTGATCCACATTCTAGCATTACATCTCGTTCTAAGATACTTCTCTTGAAGTCCTCTCTTCATGATGCCAAAACTATTAGTTTAGAATTTTCATTTGCAGGTTATCACCCCAACATTAATGGACACTCATTGAGAATTCCTACATCAAGGTTTGGCGAAATATTTTTTCATGCAGGTTATTGGGAATGGACTGAGGATGTGCTAGGCCATCATACAGACGCTCTTTGTCAAGCTAGGATCTATGCAGCAGTCCATACCTCACTTTTCACATATGTCTACCATAAAAACGTCCTCCAAGCCTTCCTTAAGCTGTGGTGCCCTTCCACGAATACCTTGCACACTACTATTGGTGAATTTTCATTTTTTTTATGAGATCTTCGTGTAATTGGTGGATTGCCTGTCTATGGAAGTTTCTATGATGAAGTTATCCCCATTGCGAAGAAGCTACTTAGTGATAACAGATATGCCCTTTTTTTACCATGAAGCTACAAGTATCTATTCCTAGCTTATCATATGCTCCCAAAGGACTCTGATGGTGTTCTTATTTCTGATTGGATTAGCTTTTGGTTTAAAGGACCAACAAGATATGCAGAGCCATCTTTGAGGTCTTCCCGAAAAAGGTTTACTGAGCTAAAGATCTCTCACAATCCATGTGGAAGAATCGATGCATCACTTTTGCCTCGCACTAAGAAATATAATGAGCTATTTATGATGTTGGAGGTTGAAGAAGATGTTAGAGAAGAGACCTACTTGGCTACCTTTCTTTCATGTATGTTATGCAGCTTTGTTCTACCACATCGCAAAGCAAATTTGATCCTTGCCACTGTCTTCAGGGTTGCTAGTAGAATGGCAAACGTTGATAGCTTTTCTCTTACAGTTTCTGTATTGGCGGGCATATACCATGGTTTAAGGCATATATCAACTTCGCCAAATCTTCAAGAATCTTTTTCTATCTTTCCAATTCATTATGTTCATGGTTGGATAGGGCACTACCTCGGCACTCATTTTTTTTTATCTAAGATTGATGTAGGAGGAGTTGAGATGGTCAAATATTTTGATCTTTCAGAGGTACGAGATTTGTTCCTGAGTATAAACCCTTTAACCATTCAAAATCCATGCTTATTTCCACGAAAGCAATTCACAGTAATACATGGCCCATGCATATCAAATACTTATAAAGACCTTTTTGTGGCTTTATGTTCTAGCTATTTGATATTTTGATCTGGAAAAGAACATTTCATTGAAGCTTATAGCCTTTATCGATTCAGTTGGCAATGTGAATTTTGTCAACACGTCCAGGGCAACTTAAAGAAAGAGATCTTTAATTGTGATTCGCATGAGCTTGTTCAACTTTGACAGTCATGTACATTACTAAACACATCTTACAAACTAATAATTCTCGGAACTACTTCTTCCTTTCCATTGGCCACAAAGAAATATGTAGATTGGTGGGACAAACACTGGAAGGCTTCACAAACAAAAGGTACTAAAATTATTCTCAAAGTCAATCAGAGATATGTGTAATCAAATTCTAGTCAACTCAATCAACTTGGAGAGAGAATTGAACATCATACATCTAAGCCTGTGCATCCTGGAAAGAATCCATCTCATCCTAAACAAGCCTTAATGAAGGATCCTAAAAATAACTTAGCAGCTTCACCTCTTCAGAATCCTATTGTTTCAAAGCAAGTTAAAGGAGGGAATTTAGAGCCTAAGGAGTATAATATTGTTGACCATACCAAAGTGCCATCTAAAAGACGTAGCTTTCTCAAGGTTTCATTCCCCACTGATGTTCCAATGGAAGGAAATGAAATAATTTCTGCACTTTCTTGCTCAAATGATAACTCCAGCAACCAATGCATTCTCAAGAAGAAACCAAGGGTTTTGGATTTAGATAACATTAGTATTAATTCAAATTTTTTTGCAGATGTTCCAAGTTCTTCTTTACCTTTGGATGAATTAGCAAAATATGTAAAGTTGTTATTATTATTATTTTTTATCCACCTCTTTTTTTTTTGTCAGTCCTTTGCAGTAATCTCTTCTTTTTTTTCTTCTTCCCCCCCTTTTTTTACAGCTTGCAGATCTTGAAATACCAATCCCAATTACTTCTAAAGATACTATTGGTTCGATAAATAGGGCTAATCCTTGTAACTTGCTTGAAACAACTATTCCTCAACCTCTTGATGATGGCATGCAAGCTTCCCATAACACTACTAATTCCAATAAGCGACCAAAGGTAATATTACCTGAGATTGCAAATGATAAGGCTTTTGCCGAGAAAGACAAGCCTAAAAAGACATTTGAAACCCATCTTAGGCATTTTCAGCTGCTGAAGTTTTTGAATTTTGTCCCGAGTTATAAAGATTGAATCTGAGCGGATATTACTCAAATTCTATTGGGAATGAATATGTCAAAAAATCATGAAAACTTCATTTGAGCAACTCTTAGAGATAAAACCGAAAATTGATGATATGATCGCAAAGATGAGATTATACATGAAAAAAACACATCATCTTTGGAGAACCACTTGAGATCTTTCTTTGAGGGTGCCTCCAACTACAAAAAGGTTAAGTCAAATTCAATTAAAAAAGAAACACAAGAAACTTATGAGAAAGCACTATTTTTTGCACAACAAGATCTTTTTTAGGCTGAAGCAATAGAAAGTGAAAGAGTTGAAGAGGTGAATGGTCTCAAGGATGAACTTTTTCAAATCTCCAAGCAGCAAGAAGAATTGAGAACATGACTTGCCAAGTTAAGCAGTAAGGAAAAATTTACAAAGTCATCACTCCACAAGGCTAAAGAAAACTTGTCCATTATTCAGAAAGAAATGACCACCAAGAGAGACAAAGTTTCAAAGCTTAAAGACACTTTATTTTTTATTGATCCAGAGGTTGAAGCTTTAAAGAGGAGGGAGGCACTACTTGAAGAATCTCGCAAGGAACTAGTAGATTTTCATATACTTGCGTAAGCACTTAGCTACTTAGCATTTTTTTTTCTTTTTTTTTTAGCATCATGGATGTAAAAGAACACTTGATTACTACATATGCAATAAAAGAGTTTTTTTTTTTTTTTTTTTATAAATTCTCCTTGTGCATTCTCCTTTTTTTATTTATCTAGTATTTTATCAAATTGATGCCAACTTCAAAGAAAAAATTGTATCACATGCCTCCAGTAATGAAATAAACTTACTTAAGCTCATAAGTAAAATTGACTATTTAATGAACAGACGACTTAATGTGGATCATGAATTTGAAATCAACCAAACCGTCTTCCAATGATATGCTTGAACTTGGCAAATCATCCAAAATTACTCCAATGATCTGATCGAACTTGGGAAGTAAGTAATCCAAAGTTGCTCGAATGATATGATTACACTTGGGAAGCTATCAAAACTTATTCTCATGATGTGATTAAACTTGGCAGGCCATCCAAACTTATTTCAATGATGTAATTGAATTTGGCAAGCAATCTAAACCTGTTCAAATGACGTGATTGAACTTGAGAAGTAAGTAATCCAAAATTGTTCCAATGATATGATTGAACTTGGGAAGCCATCCAAATAAACCCCTTTTTTTAATAATGTGACTGAACTTGTGAAATAACTCCTAAGCGCTGTCTACATACCCCATCAAGGGGATCAAGTCGTCATGTAGTTCAATGTAAATATTTTTTTATTGGGGAGGATTCCGTTCACAGTTTATACTTATACGAGTTAGGAGTATCCATTGCTTAACCACCTTGGACTAGGTGGGGTATTTAATATTTTAACCACATAAAATACCTTTAGTGGGGAAAGTTTATAGTTTAACCACATGTACTTCCTTTGAAGATTACCGTACATAGTTTACACTCATGCGGGCCAGGAGTAACATGCAGTTTAGGCTTATGCGTCAAGGAACAACATTTTTCATGGATAATATTGCTTCAAAAACTTGCCATTTATGGGGCCTATGCGCAATCCATCTTTGTCAACCAATTTCTAAGCACTATTGGTGTAGACTTCTCTGTCATATATGGACCATCCCATTTTAACATAAATTTACTTCACATTCGCTGGGTGATGGTAATGGGCCTTCTTACTGCCAACACCAAATCTCCCACCTGAAAAGACTGCGGACGAGCTTTCTTATTAAGCGCCCTTTTCATACGTGCTTGATAACATTCAAGTTGTTGTTGCGCTTTAAGTTTTTTCTCATCCAATGCTTCCAACTCCTCAAGTCGAAGACGAATATTGTCTTCAGCAGTAAGTCCTTCTTGAATTGCTACACGAAATAAGGGTATTTGACTTTCAAGAAGGAGAACAACTTCAACTCCATAAACTAGTGAATTCGTAGTAGTTGGGTAGCAGTCCAATGAGTCGTCCGATATGCCCAAAAAGCTTCTCCAACATTTTCATGCCAATCCCCTTTTGATTTTGACACCACTTTCTTTAGCAAGTTGCATAAAGCTTTATTGAACTCCTCTGCTAGACCATTTGTAGCTGTATTGTACATAGAAGAATTGTATTGCCTAAAAATCAAATGACAACAAATAAACTCAACAACAGTTTCTTCCTTAACTTCCTCGAGGGGAATCGCATTTGCCCCTACTTGAAAAAATAGTTTGTAGCTGCCAATATATAAGCATGACTAGTCGACAACTTAGAAGCAATAGGACTTACAACATCAAGACTCCATGTATCAACCGACCGTCCCAAAAGCAAATGGTAGGAAGTCCTTACATCAATGATATGAAATAAAGTACTTGCTTCCAACTTCTTGATTGTGAGGTCTAGACGAATCATATCAATAGCTCGTTGGCCTCTTTGATTGAAAAATTGAATAGTAAGGCAGCTGCATGCGAGTTCTTCAACAGAAATTCCTAAATTTTTCATGGTAGACTTCGGCATGATATTGACAGTAGATCCTCCGTCAATAAGTGTGTGGTTAACCTTCTGCTCCTACATGAGCCCTAAAATAAAAAAGTGGCCTATTATGAGGTTTTGACCCCACCAGCAAATCCTCATTTGTAATAGTAATGATTGTAAAATAAGAAATAGAGTGTTGCTCTTCAGTTTCACAAGATATATCATGCACTGTTTCAACTCTTTAGTCAAAGAATCTTGTAGGAAAATAATCCTTCAAAGTCACTTGGCTCCTTTTATAACCTGCTAATGAAGTTTTCAGCTTACCATTTGTAGCCTTTAGACTCTTCATCATCCTTGCTTTAGGGCACCTGGCCACATGTGAGAGCTTTAATGCTAATGGATGATATTGATTGACACTTCGTCTTCTACTTCGTCAGCACGTCTAGGAATCCACTCACTACTATTTTTAGTTTTAATGGTAGAACTTGTTTCCAGCTTAGTCACCTCATTAGCGAGTTGAGTCTCAGCTAGCATTGGATCTAAACTCCCAAACTGAAGCATTGTTGATGCCCCCATGAACGAAGATGAAGAAAATACATTGTCTTTGCTTGGTAGAACACATGTGGCGTTGGCTACTGCTATAGCGCTAGTAACACTTGACCTAACAAAGTCTTCTATGTCAAGAATTATCTTCCCATCTCTTGCTAATACCATGACTTTATCCTTGAAAAAGAAGCATTTCTCTATTGGATGATCGACAACTTGATGATACATGCAATATTTTGGATCATTCACCTTTCCAGTTTCTTCAGGACATTTTGGTTCTCGTAGTTCAATCAACTTCACTGTCAATAATTCATCAAAGATGTGAGAAACATCAAAATCTGGAAATGGATACTCCTTCTCATACATTTCTTTTAATGTTTTCTTGCCTGTTGAAATGCGTTGATCTTTAGTTTTCTTAGCAACCATTTTATCACTTGTGGGAATCTTGATGGAGGTTGTCTTGATTGCCATAGCTTCCTCAGTAGTAGCTTTTGCATATTTTTCGCTTTTCTTTTAATCTTTCTTTTCCTTCTTCTGGTCCTCAACAAGAATTTTGATCCCATGATTAGCAATGCTAAGCTCCATGTCGTCGGCACGAGTGGCTAATTCCTCAAAAGTGTGAGGTTTGATTCCTTGAAGAATATAGAGAAGTCCCCAATGTATACCTTGAATACACATTTCCACCACAAATGTCTCTGAGAGTCTATCCTTGTAGTTTAAACTTAATGCACGCCAACGGTTGATGTACTTTACCACCGGCTCGTCCTTCCATTGTTTTGCATTGGTAAATTCAATCATACTCACAGTCTAGCGTGTACTGTGGAAGCGATTTAAAAACTCTCTCTCCATTTGATCCCAACTATCGATGGATTCAGGTTCTAACTCAATGTACTAGTTGAAGGCATTTTCTTTCAATGAACACACAAACTGTTTCACAAGAAGATCACCATAAGTCCTTGCATTATTACATGTCTCTATGAAATGGGCCATATGCTCTTTTAGATTTTCCTTCCCTTCAAATTGCTGGAATTTTAGTGGTTGATATGCCATCGGCATTCTCAACGAGTCAATCCTCTTTGTATATAGCTTCAAATACACAATAGAACTTTAAGAAGACATGCCATACTAAGCTCTAATAGTATTGGTGATCAAGTCCTACAATTATTGAACAGACAGTGTAGCAATAGAAGTTATAGAGTGGTTGATTTTTCGATCAGCTTCTTGCTTGTAAGGCATCTCTTCAACTTGTTTCTGCACTATTTTATGGGCAAGGAAAGATTGATGGTTATAGCTAAATCCTTCAAGATGGGAGTATTCCTGTTTGTTCATGAGTTATGCAATTTGTAGATCTTTATCTTCTACAGTCTTTTGGAGGTCAGCTATAGCCTGAGCCATCCGAGCAAGTTGTTCATCCATTGTTGTCGTTGCAGTCGGCCACTCAACAAAAAGATGGTATCTTGGGATTTGTTTCCCTTGGACTTTTAGAGTCAGAATTATAAAATGGAATGAAATCGATATTCTTGCCCCCAGTCATAGGCTGATTGACAGATTCAATAGCAGAGGCAGCAGCATCTTTCTTGGCCAAGGCTATTTGTTTCCTTATAGGTGCCATTGAGTGGTTGCAAATATCTTCAAAATTTAAATGGGAGAAAGAGATGAGGGGTAGATTCGTGTCCCACTAGGCATGCCAGAAATTTGTTCACACAAATTTCGTTGTCTGCAAAATTAAATCACAAGATAAAGAAAAATAATGGACAAATAGAATTTATATTAAAGAATAAAAGAATTACAATTTATTAGAGCAAAAATATAAATTCCCTAACAAAACTAATCCACTGATTCTTCTCCCAATATATGATCCAAGGGCTTGAAGCTTGTTCTTGGATATATAGTACAATATCCTTTGACTTGATGAAAGACACTACAGAATTTCTTTGAACTCGAACCTTGGTTTTGAGATCAAAGGACTTGATGACTTGATGTTTTGAAGATGTATAGGACCTTTGGTAGCAATACTTCATTGCAGCAGAAACTTGAAGATTGAAGATTTGAATCTTTGACTTGAGAATGTGTATATGTGAATATGTGTATATATGGATATATGAGTCTCTAACCATCCCTTTATATAGGTGATTAGTAAGAGACTCCAAAATGATTTGAACTCATTTGATAATTATCTCTTTGATGCACGTATTATAGACAATATCAAATATTTCGATTGATAATATCAAACATTTTGACTTGATTGATCCATGCACATAAACACAGCACATGGCACAACTTGATTAGCCTGAGATTATCAAACCACCAGACTTGATTTGATTGGCATGATCCATCATCTTGACACTTGTTGATTTTTGATTTCTGCATAAAATAACATTAAAATATTAATTAAAATTAACTATTTATATTTTAAAATTAAATTTAATAAATTCCAATACATAGATAGAAAATTTTAAATTAATAATTAATATATTATTTACATGTGTCATTTTTCAATTGGCCCAAAATTAATTTGCCAACAGTAATAAATCTAGATAACTTATTGATTTATCACATATCACAATGAGAACTTAAAAAACTAGTAGAAGGATGTATTCAAATCCTGTTCATTTGGATGTTAGAGTTATGGGTATACTTGGACAAATATCTCGTTAATGGAATATTTGACACAAGCATTGATAAATGTACAGTTTGAATGTGTGAATGGGAGAATTAACTGTGGCCGGTGGTCTATCAACAACCACTTTTAAGGAATGACACATTCATTTCTTTAGAAGTCTTAAAAAATTGATCTATAGAAATTAAAGATTTAATATTAATTGTTACATTTTTTTATCAATTTTAATCTTTGAATCTTTGAAAATAAATCGTAAATAGCCTTTTAAGAAAAGGGGCTTTGTGCAAAAAGTCATCAGGGATTAAATGCCAAAAGGAAAAATTCAAAGGGTGTAATTGCAAAATAATTATTGACTTCTTTTTTGTAGTTTAAAAAAGTTTAATTTTGTGCTTCTAGTGGTCATCACACGAGTTTTCTCGTATATTAATATTTTTTGAATTACTCAAAATTAATGTATGAAATTTTGTTATATATTCAAAACTTAAATTAATTTTATTATTAATTATAGTTTTTATTAATCTTAACTTAACACTTTCTCTAAAGAAAAGAAGTATTTAATTATACCAAAATTTCTTGAGAACACACATCTACCTGCACTCATCAATCAATTTTCATTCCCGGATAAATCTGCAAACAAAACAAAACTTTTGGCGATTATGACGATAACCTAATTCAAACCTTCTATATTTCTACTAGAGCAGGAAAAAATTTTCCTCATTTCAAAAATCTCGATCACTACTACTTGCAGACGCAATCTAAGCTTGAGAAAGAAGGGTTGGGAATCGCGAGATGCGTGGGGTTTTTTTCCCCGGCCATAATCACCGCGATCTTCGTCGTCGTATCCTTGACGGTAGCGGCTGGAGAGGGCTCCGCCGCCTTACTAGTTATCTCCGCCGAGATCAGCTGGCCGAGAAGATCGCTTCCGGTAGGAACAAGCCAGGATGATCAAGGCAGGAGTAATCAATACTGACGACCTAATCCGACGAAGAGGTGATGTAGAGGAGGATTCCAATGCCAAAAAGAAGAAGGGTGTCTTACTAAGTAAGATCTATTATTTTTTATGTTGATTCAATAAAGTGATAAAGATAAACCTTAATACCCAATTTCTCAATTATTTGAAATTAAATTAGGGCTTCTTCATGAAATTAATTGGGGTTTCTTTTTGGGGGGTTTTCTGAAAGATTTCCTATATTGTAGCAAAGAGAAACCACGCATTGAAGAGATTGAGTAATAACATAAGCGATGTATGAGTGCGGGGTTTATTATCCACACCAAATGGGGCAGAGCATAAACAACTTGTTATTGATTGAAAAGGAATATTATCTGTTCGATTGGCTTCTATAATTCAGAAAATGATCTTTTAGAATTTTTTGTGATGGTAGATCTAAGGTGAGAATGAGCATGGGGATTAAAGTTGCCATGTTTGTTTGTTTGCTTCTCTGGTTTTGGCTTTCAGTTTTTAGTGTTTTTTTTGCTTTTTCTTTAGCCACATGGAAATAGGATATTCATCTATTGAAGTACTGTCATCAATAATTACTGTCTTGTAAAACACTAGTTTTCCTCTATTACAATATGGATGGTTTTTGAATAAGGGGCAAACTTTAATGAAAGTGATTTAGTTTACATACTGAGAAAAAGCAGTTAACTTTGATGCATTTTATTAGTTTAGGGTACCTGGACCTGATGGGGCATGCAATAAATTCCACCACTTGGCAAGCTGATTAGTTACTTTTTTTCACTCAGAAACTCAATCTCCAACTGACTAGATGCTAAATTGTGAAATTATCCCAATATGTCTATTGTGAAAATTCATGAATTCTAGTAGGATAAAGTGTTAAAGTGTTGAAAACATTAATTAGACAAGCTTCTGTAGGTTGCTGCATCTGATGTTTGTTTCTAATGAAATTACTCTTGCTCATAGATAAACAACCTGGATTAGCTTATTTGTCTAACATTTATATATAAGTTCTCAAGTGTGCTTATTGCATCTAAGAATAAATGCAATGTTACGCGCTGCTCTTCTAACTTAAAAAATGTTTCTCTTCATAAGAACATCACAATTTATATGCTGCTAAAATTTTCAATCAAATTTTCATATAGTTAAATGATAATGAACTACCGTTTTTAGTTTTTCGGTTTTTGATGGCAGAAAATGCTAAGATGAGGGAAGAAATGGCCAAAAAAAAGAGAGGGAGAAGAAAGCAAGAGAAGGCTAGAATTTGTTCTTGAGGTGGGTAGGAAAAGAGAAGAGATTCTTCAAGAGATATTAAGTAAAATGATTCAAGAGGTGGAATATGCAAATCACCGCTTTCCTCGTAGGTTTGGAATATGAGACCAACAAACCTTTGATGGAGAGTAATTGACACATCTTTATCGTCTTTGGCTTGTAATGTTTGATTACTACTTTATTCGAATTGTTAATGACTGCGTACCTTGGTTTTGTGGAAGATTTATTTTGTAAACTGGGATACTAATAATTTTATTTGTGTTAGTTTATTGGCTAATTAAATGTGATGTATTTGGATGATAACTAAGTGCATATGTTGCTTTTATAGCATTAATTTTGAAAACTAATACTTGTCTATAAATTTGTATGAAAATAACTATTAAATATGGTGATTAGAGACAAATTCTAGCCAGAAATTTTCAAATAGATCAAAGGAGGTTAAAGGAATTTAGAGACAAAATTGAAGACAATTATGATATAGAGTATGGACGGTTTAAATGTCAGATTATTATTCTCAGAGACAAATTTTGAGACTAATTTACCAATGGAATCCTCATAAAATATTGACGAAATTTAAGACAATTTGAAACAGAATAAAAGACAGTTATATTCTTCAAATTGACAATGATTAGTCATTATTTAAGACGAAATTTGAGATGAAAATAATCCGTCTTAGAATTTATTGATGGATTTTTTTTTTTTTTTTGGTCTTGTAAATTACCCACGGTGGCATCAACAACATATTTGAAGACGAAAATTTCCATCTCAAAATTCAATTTGAGAAGAAAAGATAGATTTTTTCGTCTCTGAAGCCCTGTTCTCTTGTAGATTAAATTAATACTATTACATATAATATTAATAAAGATTTTAAAATAAAATCTATATATGCTATATTAGCATAACATCTATTTTAACGTCTATATTATGCTATTAATATTGAATCTTTAATATCAAACGTAAGAGCGATATTGATAAAATATCAAATATAATAATAGTTCAGTACTCATGCATTAATATATATATATATATATATATAATGTGAAATAAGAGTTTAGTATTCAAATATTTAACTTTTGAACTAGTATATAATAAAAAGTTGTTAAAAATTCAAATATAATTTAAATTTACTTTATAAATACAATATTTTTATACAATCGGGAGGAGGGGGGGGGGGGGGAGAAAGAAAAAATATTAAATAGGAT
The DNA here is from genome assembly GCA_018894105.1 of Jacaranda mimosifolia. Classification (NCBI taxonomy): domain Eukaryota; kingdom Viridiplantae; phylum Streptophyta; class Magnoliopsida; order Lamiales; family Bignoniaceae; genus Jacaranda; species Jacaranda mimosifolia. Next base: position 35,460,215 of record CM032118.1, read on the forward strand.
TGAATTTTTAAATTGAATTTTGGATATTCATCGGATTCAGATATTATACTGACTAACATAAATCCTATAGGATATCAGGACAAATTTAGATATGAATTTTGATAATCGAATTTAAATTCGGATATGACTGATTCGATCCAAATTCAATCCGTTGATAGCCCTAATTTGTACCGTAAATTCCAAAAAGTTAGACTATGTGTACTTATCCAATTACTTTGCGAGTGGATATCTAATTTAGCAATTGATAAGGTCCATTTTATCTTGAAAGCTTGATTGAAAGAAATTTTGACGGTTCAATGATTAAAAGCTTAATAAGATAGTTTTTAAAACATTTAAGTTTAAGCTTATCTTCGCTTGCTATATGTTTACTGCCGCATAAAATAAACCAGTTTTTTTATAAAAGTTGACAATTAGTTTTTCTTTATGATGCATAATTAATGACTAGTACTTTAAAAGGCGGGTTAAATAAGTTCGTTTTAGTGGGCAATTAATAAAATTTATTAATGGTCATCGGTCAGTGTTGTTAATGAATCGATATGCCACCCCCCATGACATATTACAGCTCCTAACCACATTATAACATAGGAGGCCGCCGGCCGCCGTAGCAAATTGAGTTGATATTATTATTACCTAAATTATTGGCTTATTAAACCATCCCTTTAGTTTTCTTTCTTCCGAATATGCAACTTTTGGGAATGGAATAATGAGGAATGAAATTGATGCAGTGCCACGTTAAGGTTTTAGGTCTAAGGTGAGATCAATAATCAAATTAATATACAAATTCTAAGGACCTCGATCTCAATCGATGAGAGCAATAGGATTTACTATGAGAATACAAACTTTAGATTTATCAAGGTGACTTTGAAAAAATCTAATCAAAATTTATTTGCAAATAGTCAAGTCAAATCACAATAATATCAAATACTATAGGTTCACACATACTATATGTGCATGCAATTCACACTTGTCACACAAAAATGTGAAGAAAATAATATTTTATACATGTTTTTATGAGGTGGTCACGTAATGAATTTAGCATGGTATATACGGGCCCTCATTCTCAACAAACATATATAAATCGAAATTGAAATTTTGGACACTTTATGGAAAGAAAGGGTGCATAATTAGTATGGTTGGAAGCAAAAGTTGTATAGTATTATGAAAATAACTTGTTCTATCACAAAAAGGTTAGGTAGATTTCTTTTTCACCACTCTCATCACAAGATAGGACGGCAGGAATCATATCCACACATTTCCCTTATCTTCCTTCTTGATACTATACAAACATTTTTCATGCTTCTAACTCTGGGTAGCGACAAGACTACGCTCAACAAGACTTGAAATCAGGTCAGTCTTGTTTCCTTGGAAGCTTTCTAATTCCGTAAGAGCCAATTCTGCCAATTTTTCAATCTTTTCTTTCATTCCAGGGTTGTTTTTTCTCATCATCCCTTGTATCATGCCTAAATAAAGCCCAAAAGTTCTCAGTTTCTCAATTTCCCCTTCGGCGCCCCCTCCCAATATGGCACCACAAGCGCCTCCACAAGAATGCAGCTCACCTTCTTTTTTCTTGCAGACATATTCGATGATTTCGGAATCACTGGCTAATTGATCAAGACCCAATTCTTGGTATTGCCCATCTATGGTTCCCTGTGAGCCAGTGGCCCTGGTGATTTCTGTTATCACTCTGAGGATTTTGTCCTGATTGCTCTGGGCCAGGTCCATGGATCTAGCCAATAACTCCAGGCCGAATGGAATTATCCCATCTCCTGTTAGAAGCTCGATGTTTGGGTTGTACTTGTGCTGAATTGTGGGCTTGGGCCTCCGCCTGTCTGTCAACGGAAGATGCTCATGGGTGTAGGCTGCGGCATGCATGAGATGTATTGCCGATGCTGCTGCCGTGGCTTGGCCACGATCACCGCCGACGAGCTCACAGGCTGCCACGCACAGAGCTGGTGCGGTGGTCCTTGGGACAGCAAAGGTGAGGTGGAGCATGGGCTCGAAAACCGACCCCGGCGCCCTAATTGGGATGGCCTTCTTCAAATAAGTTTGGATGTCGTCCTCAATTGAAGCCCAATAAGATTGGTTTTGGGCCATAGCAACAGTGGTAAGCATGTAACGCGCTGACGAACGGTTTAAGTTTGATTTCAATTTAGTGGAGAAGCTAGTCTTGGCATGGAGATGGGAGAGGGCGGTGGTCATTTTTCTCAAGTTTGTGGTGTAGTGGTATTTTGCTATTTGTATGTTGTAGGCTGTAGGAGAGGGGTTTGGAATGCTAATATGAGAGCCAGCAATATTTATAAAGGAGAAAATGTTAGCAGTCAATTTCGCTATGTTTATGTTCATACTTTGGATATTTAAGGGCCCGTTTGTTTTCATTCTCAAATTCCATTTTCATTTTCTGCTAAAAATGAAAATAAAAAACTATCAACTTTTACATCATTTTTTTTATATATTTTTATTCTCAAAACATTCCTTTTTAAATTCTCTTTCCATTTTCATATATATTTCCCCCCTATTATTACATATATCTACTTTTTTATCTTTTCAATACTTCTCAAACAACATTCATTATAAAAATATTATAAATTCAAATTCAAATTATAATATTATTTTTTCAAATAATAACACATCATATCATCAATTCAAATTCAAAAACTACACAACTTTTAATACAAAAACACCCAACATCCAAATACATATAATTCTCACAACTATATAAATCTACAATTTCAAACAACACATCTGAGCACAACTTCATTTTCAAACACCTTTTCTAATTAATTTTTCATTAAAAAATAAAAATGACTCTAGAAAATGAAACCAAACGGGATGCAAGAGTTACAGAATTATTATTTATAAATTTATTGTTGGTTTCCTCGAGTGTGGTGGAAGTTGCATCCTGGAACACTTACGGCGTTCATATAGGCGTGTATATGTGGTCCATATGGTGTTCATGCATGTGCATGTACATGTGGTCCATAGCTACCGGAACTCAGAAAGTAATAATGTCATGCCTAACTTCCAGTTGGTATCGGAGCCATGGATAGTTTACTACCCAAGCCATCTACCTCATCTTCCTCTTCCTCTACCCTTGTTCCTAGTAACAGTTTCCGTCAGTCTAATGCTTCTAAGATAGACTCCCTATATGAAATTACCTATCTACCAGATAATGAAAAGGTTCCACTCACCAATTTGCCGCTCATAAATCCCTATAATGCCTTCACCAAACCTAGATCTTCCTTTACCAAAACAGTCAAAAGCCTCATTACTCCTTCTAAAGTTCAGGTTAAGGAGTATGTACAAGCCTCAGCCTTTGATCACCACTTTCTTCCTGCTCCTGAAAAGGAACATATGGTTTCAATTGAGCTACCCTCTCACTTACCCGGGTTATGGCTTTCAGAAGGATATACTCATATCCATTTTGGAGCCACAAGGTTTGCCCTTACACTTCATGGATGAAAATGCTTACCTACTACAACAAGAATAACTCTTTTGGATACTCGGTATTCTGATTATCAGCATGCATGTATTGGCACTGTTCAAACAACATTGAATTCAGGAACAGTATTGGTAACAATGTTTCCTAACTTCAACATGCCAATATCAGATCCATGCTTACAGTCGGCGCTCAAACTCCAAATTCAAATTTGTGGAGCAGTTCCTACGGCTACAACCTATTATGTAACCCTTCACTACCAGATGGTGTACAGGATTCAAAATCATTCTATTGATTTTGCTTATCCTCAGGAGACAAATGAAGCTTTGTTAATTTCTGTAGACACAGATCATATACCTAGCTGTATGTATGTCCCCAGACAATTACCAAAGGAGGAATTGCAGAAGTTGATTCCTGACTCATGGATAAGGGCCTATGAACAAACTCACCAAGCGTCGAACGAATCAAAGCCGATTCAGTCTACTGAACCATCTTTTCACAAAAATAAAGATGGAACGGAAGAGATTAAGTTCCAAAAGCAGAAAGAGAAGACCGGAGTTCCCAGCAGTTTTAGTCCCATGTATTCTATTGAACCCAAAATGTCAATTTACGGATTTGATGGATACGGCAGTCCCATCTATGCACCACCAGAAGTTCCAGACGCCCCTAGACAAAGACCATCAAGATTATCTAGGGATGATCCTTTTGTGGATACCTTGGGACAACCTTCAGGCAAGTTTGACTATTTGGTTAAATACACTCCACCGCCTCCAACACAGTGGCCAACAACTCTACTGGATGGGGAGTTCAAGAGGGATATGAAGACAGCGATGATGAGGAATACTACAAAGATGATGATGACTGTATTCCTTTCATACCCTCAGACAACTACTCAAACGATGAATCAGTTCCCAACCAGATTATGATGTTTGGTCCTTCTTCTTCTTCTTCCTTCCAACAATTGAATTATCCCCCTAAGGAAATTCAAACTCCAGAGTACATTCACTCGTGGAAGATTAAGAACCCTACAGCTCGAAGGTCAGACGGTTCGACTATGGAAGTTACTGCTGCAAAAGCAACTCTCAATTGGCAGTCCGAAAATGCAGTAGTTCAAAACCATATGCTGCAAAAGATTGTAAAAAGCCAGGAGAGAATTGAAGCCAAGATGGAGAATCAGATTGCGGTTACAATTCAATCCTTAAAGGAAAGGATTGATATGGTGCACAATGAAATCATGAGACTTCTCCAAACCTCACAACCATTCAGCCATAAAGAATAGGAGATCAGGACACTCAAAACCCAATTAAAGTCTCTAGAAGAATAGTACCAGAGAGACTCTATTTGGAGCAGGCCAGAACCCTCAGTGTCTTCCTATCCTGTTGTCTCACAACCACTTCATGGGCTGGATAACTTCAAAAAGATGTTTGGAGGCTCATCTTCATTCTTTTCTCCAGAGGAATACAAAAGGAAAAGTAATCTTCAAACTGCTACAGCTTTAAGCACATCTGAACCAACGGTTTCAAATCCACCACAGTTCATGATGCAGAATTCCTCTACTTCAAATCCACTCACTGATTATCTCAAGAAGGTTGCTAACCGTGAGGAACATAAACCAAACAGACCATGGCCAGTATTTGTTACAGAAGATATCAGTGACTCAGAAGAACTCTCAGAAGACGTCCCGTTACTTTTTATGAATCAACCTCCAGATGAAAGAACTCCAGATACTCCACAAGAGCCAGTTGTTGATGACGAACCAGAAACCAGTCAACAAGGTCAACAAAGGAATACTTCCAACAGTTCCTATTCTAGCAATTCAGGACATCTGTTTTGTTTTGATGATATTCTTCCTTCTCTCTGGAAGGATAGAATTCATGAAATGATGTCTTGGTGTGTGACAGAACTTCAGAAACCAGGAGCCACTTTAATTAGTGTTATTAATGGTTTCACTGCTAGAATGACTGGTACTTTGAAAGAATGGTGGTATGCTCTTGGAGAATATCGACAGATCTAAGCCAGAAATGTAGCAAACGTTGAAACCTTCATAAATTATATTTATGTTGAGTTTCTGGGACAGCATCAAAATAATATTGATGTTGCTAGGGAGGAGTTCTTTAAGATGAAATGTTGTTCTTTCGAAAGAAAGGACCTGGAGAAGCATTTCCAACGGATGTCTCAAAAGTTCTATATTCTTGGTGGGATGGACAATCCAAATCTGAAGCAAGCTTACATCAATTCCATTCCTGAGTCCCTTTGTCGTGAAACCCTAAGACTAATTGAGATGAGATGACGAACACTTGAAAATGTCTCTCTTGGAGAAATTTATCAATTTGTCTTCAAGGCCCTGGAAAAACTGTGCAACAATTGGAAGTTTTTCAAAGAGTTCCAGGAGACAGGGAGAATGTTCTCAAAGGAATGTGACAGGAAGGATCTTCAGATCAAGTGCAAGTCAGACAAGTGCCAGTGTCCAGAAAAATCTCACAAGCATCATAGAAGATTCAGAAAGCATCGTCAACAACATCACCAATAATGGAGACCCAGGAGGAGAAGGAGATATTTTAAGTGAAAGTTCTCGAAAGACAAAGGAGACAAGTGTCATATCTGCCATAAGCAAGGTCACTGGGCTAGGAATTGTCCTAATAAGAAAAGGGACAAGATACTCAAACAGGTGTTCCAGCTGACCAAGTGTGATCTTGAAAATGAGGATCTGGAATCACTCTTTTCTGAGGAGGATGAGCCCTCTGAAAAGATGTTGTTTGCCCTGGAAGATGTCTCTGAAGATGACTCTTCTTCTGAGGATGAGATCAAAGAAGACCAGCTTCCTATCTTCGAAATTCAATTCATTGGTCTTGCTATTGCAGTACCATTCGTGCAAGTACAACTCATTCCTAAAAAATATGACAACCCAATAACTTTGGTTGGTCTGATTGATACAGGGGCATCCAAATCTATCCTCAACCCAAGAATCTTACCTGCCTCATTCTGGGAAAAACATGTTGAAGTCTTTCAGGTTGCTAACAGTGAGAATCTAACAATTGACCTGATTAGCAAACCTGTCAAGATACAATTCTTTCCTGAACTCTCCATTACCCATAAATTCCTTTGTTCTTCTTTGCCTAAACAAGATGTTGTGATTGGGTTTGATATCATTAAACAGCTTTGGGAGAAGAAAGTAATACCTAAGTCAGAAGGTCTTAGATTTAAGTCTTATTTTCTTCCCTATATCAAACCACGTTATAACCTTTCTTTCCAATCTTAATCCTTTACTGATATTCATACCCTTCTAATAAGAGATTGTTGTGCAGAATCTCATTATGAATTCCTCCATAAATGCACAAATCCCCTTTGGAAAAATCGAGAGTTTTTTGTACAACTTCCTTTTAAGAAAGATATAAATATTAACCCTACTAAAGCCAGTGATCCAGGGATGCCTCCAGAACAACTTGAACTAGCAACCAGAGAATTAGCTCAGCTACGTGATGAAGGTCTTATTGAAGTCACCAATTCTCCATGGGCTACTCAGGCATTCTATGTAAATAAAAGATCAGAACAGGCGAGGGGAAAAATGAGATTGGTGATCAAGTACAAAGCCCTCAACTACTTTCTTGCTGATGAGAAGTTCCCTTTGCAGAATCGGAATTGCCTATTTTATAATCTGACCAAAGCCAATGTCTTTTCAAAGTTTGATCTGAAAGCAGGCTTCTGGCAGATAGGCATCCATCCAGAAGATCGGTACAAGACAACATTTTGCATCCCAAATGCTCATTTCCAGTGGACGGTCATTCCTTTTGGTTTAAAGACAGCTCCATAATTCTTCCAGAAAGCTATGGTTCAAATCTTTGAGGCTTTGTTCCCAAATGCATTAATCTACATTGATGATATATTGTTGTTTTATGAAGATATGCAGACACACTTATTCCTTCTGCATAAGTTCGGGGACTTAGTTCGACAATATAGAATAATGCTCTCAGAGAAAAAGATGACCATTGCACAGAATGAAATAAAGTTCTTGGGAATGTTTATAAACGATAGACAATACTCATTGCAGCCTCACATTGCTACTGAACTTCTCAAATTTCCTGATAATTTGGAATCCAAGCAGCAGATTCAGCAGTTTCTTGGAGTTATTAACTATGCTGCGGATTTCATTCCAAGACTAGTATCAATCATCAGACCATTGCAGGATATGCTCAAGAAAAATCCTCCACAATGGTCCAGTGCACAGAGGAAAGCAGTTCTTGCCATTAAAGTTGTCATACAAAAGCTTCCTCCTTTACAGATTCCTTCAGATGGGAAAAGGATTCTTCAAACCGATGCTAGTGATACTTTCTGGGCTGCTGTTCTCATTGAAGAAAGGGAAGGAAAGAGAAATGTGTGCGGGTACAAGAGTGGATCATTCAAAATGGCAGAACAACATTACCACTCTACATACAACGAAATTTTGGTGGTAAAGAAAGGTATTGAAAAATTCCAATTTCATCTTATCGGCCATAATTTCTTAGTAGAAATGGATATGACTGCCTTCCTTAAGATGCTGAGTTTCAAACCCCATACTATTCCTCCTAAGCAATTACTCAGATGGGCGGAATGGTTTTCTCAGTATTCTTTTACTGTCAACCATATCAAAGGGAAGAATAATGTTCTCGCAGATCTTCTTTCCAGGCCTAAACTCTTTGAAATACCCAGAAGTCATATTCGCATCATTTGCATGTTTTGTCCTGTACCACCTTCAAAAATCCCTACCTTCTATGATTTCCCCCTTGATAGTCTTCCTCCAAAATTGTTTGATCTGATCAAAACCAAAACCCTTAAGTTCAGAGCTAAAGAGTTAATGTTAAAATACCAATCCCTTACTGTTAGCAAAACTGGACTTCACACTTTTGGTGGTTTAGGTTTCCATCCAGACTATCCATTCTTCACCTTGTTCAGCGTCTCTAATCCTTTCCACCTCATGTTTTCCAAAGAATTGATTTGCATGCTTTGGTACATGCTAGAACAATGGAGGATTGTTGTGGAATTTCCAATTGAGCAATCTATCAGATGGATAGTTGAATTACACAGTGGATGGTTCGATGACTATGATGATAATCCCTGTGCCAGATCATTTCTTGAATGGTTTTATCCTTTATCAATTTGGATGAAACTATTTAAATTAATTCAAATCAAACAGGTTGGAAGAACTGAACCAGGAGTCTCTGTTATTTTTATCTTATCAAGACAAAGTTCTCCTCACATCTATAACTTACCATATTTTTACTCAGTCCAAGAATATGGTGTTTTCCCGTATTTTCTCAACAAAGAGTTTTTTGAACATGGAAGTGAGATAAGGGAATTCCAAAGAAAAATGGCAGAGAATTATTCTGTTGTGCCACCCCAAATTTGGCCTAGATTTGAAGATGATGCTCCGTGGGAACAAGTGCCTATTGACTATGCTATACAACTGCAGAATGATGCTAGAGCTTATTTTGAGCAGTTCTATACAGATTTCAATAGAACTACAGCAGAGCATATGTGGGGATGTTCGAAGACTTATTTCAACACTAATTGGAATTCACTATCCCATAATAAGTCTTCCCAAGTTGTTGCTGCTACTGTCCCATGCTCGTTTCCAGTTGTTAATCCATTCATCCCTACTATTCCTACTGCTATTTCATCATATAAGGGGAAAGAAAAAATAATTGATCAAGACGACATGATGTATTCACAGGACCCTTATGAGCTGGAATCGCAATGGATGGAAAAAGCTGGGATCACTTTTGACCTGAATAACCCGTTGAGTCAGACTCCACCACAAAATACATCAAGTGTGGTGTTTGGCCCATTTCCTGCTGGTTTTTTGACTGATTGAAAGCTGGCGTCTTTACAGCTTTCGGTTGCTTCTGCTTTGTTTTGTCATTTGCTTGTATTATTGTCCTTTGCCTTTTATTTTGTCTAAAGCTGTTTTTAAACTGTTGTACTGGTTGTCCGGTGTGTCAGATAGGAACTGTAGCACAGCTGTTGTAAGTTTGTCGTGTGTTAATTCTCCATCTATATAAAGAGATGAATTTTATTAAGTTTGTAAGCTGATTTGGGGAGTGAAATAAAATATTACTTAGAAGTACTTCAAGTTTTCTTTACTATTCTGCTAACTTCTCCGACTTTTAAAAATTAAGTATGCTCTGCACTTGCCTTTAAGAGGATCCTCTGAATTAGAAAGATTTTCATTTTTCCTTCTCTAAGTTTAGTTTTCTGGCTTTATTCAGTTTTCTACTCTTGATTTTGATCCTGACCGAAGCATGTGTCTTAGCATAAAAGGACACTTCCTTGTTGTTGCCCACAGTTGAGGCCTTTCTCGGAGGACGTCATACCTTGCTAAGATACCGGCTTCCAGTTGGAAGAAGAAGAAGAAGGACCAAACATCATAATCTGGTTGGGAACTGATTCATCGTCTGAGTAGTTGTCTGAGGGTATGAAAGGAATACAATCATCATCATCTTTGTAGTATTCCTCATCATCGTTGTCTTCGTATCCCTCTTGAACTCCCCATCCAGTATGAGTTGTTGGCCACTATGTTGGAGGCGGTGGAGTGTATCTGAACAAATAGTCAAACTTGTCTGAAGGTTATCCCAAGGTATCCACAAAAGGATCATCCCTAGATATTCTTGATGGTCCTTGTCTAGGGGCTTCTGGAACTTCTGGTGGTGCATAGATGGGACTGTCGTATCCATCAAATTCGTAAATTGACATTTTAGATTCAATAGAATACATGGGACTAAAATAGCTTGGAACTCCGGTCTTCTCTTTCTACTTTTGGAACTTAATCTCTACCGTTCCATCTTTATTTTTGTGAAAAGATGGTTCAGTAGACTGAATCGGCTTTGATTCCTTCGACGCTTGGTGAGTTTGTTCATAGACCGTTATCCATGAGTCAGGAATCAACTTCTGCAATTTCTCCTTTAGTAATTGTCTGGGGACATACGTACAGCTAGGTATATGATCTGTGTCCTATAGAAATTAACAAAGCTTCATTTGTCTCCTGAGGATAAGCAAAATCAATAGAATGATTTTGAATCCTGTACACCATCTGGTAGTGAAGGGTTGCAGAATAGGTTGTAGCCGTAGGAACTGCTCCACAAATTTGAATTTGGAGTTTGAGCGCCGACTGTAAGCATGGATCTGATATTGGCAGGTTGAAGTTAGGAAACATTGTTACCAATACTGTTCCTGAATTCAATATTGTTTGAACAGTGCCAATACATGCATGCTGATAATCAGAATACCGAGTATCCAAAAGAGCTATTCTTGCTGTAGTAGGTAAGCCTTTTCGTCCATAAAGTGTAAGGGCAAACCTTATGGCTCCAAAATGGATATGAGTATATCCTTCTGAAAGCCATAACCTGGGTAAGTGAGAGCGTAGCTCAATTGAAACCATCTGTTCCTTTTCAGTAGCAGGAAGAAAGTGTTGATCAAAGGCTGAGGCTTGTACATACTCCTTAACCTGAACTTCAGAAGGAGTAATGAGGCTTTTGACTGTTTTGGTAAAGGAAGATCTAGGTTTGGTGAAGGCATTATAGGGATTTATGAGTGGCAAATAGGTGAGTGGAACCTTTTCATTATCTGGTAGATAGGTAATTTCATATAGGGAGTCTATCTTAGAAGCATTAGACTGACGGAAACTGTTACTAGGAACAAGGGTAGAGGAAGAGGAAGAGGAAGAGGAAGATGAGGTAGATGGCTTGGGTAGTAAACTATCCATGGCTCCGATACCAACTGGAAATCAGTATCTTAGCAAGGTATGACGTCCTTCGAGAAAGGCCTTAACTGTGGGCAACTACAAGGGAGTGTCCGTTTGTGCTAAGACACATGCTTCGGTCAGGATCAAAATCAAGAGTAGAAAACTGAACAAAGCCAGAAAACTAAACTTAGAGAAGGAAAAATAAAAATCTTTCTGATGCAGAGGATCCTATTAAAGGCAACTGCAGAGCATACTTAATTTTTAAAAGTCGGAGAAGTTAGCGAAATAGTAAAGAAAACTTGAAGTGCTTCTAAGTAATATTTTATTTCACTCCCCAAATCAGCTTACAAACTTAATAAAATTCATCCCTTTATATAGAGGGAGAATTAACACACAACAAACTTACAACAGCTGTGCTACAGTTCCTATTTGACACACCCGACAACCAGTATAATAGTTTAAAAACACCTTTAGATAAAATAAAAGGCAAAGGACAATAATACAAGCAAACGACAAAACAACAAAGCAAAAGCAATCGAAAGCTGTAAAGACGCCAGCTTTTAATCAGTCAAAAAGCCAGCAGGAAATGGTCCAAACACCACACTTGATGTATTTTGTGGTGGAGTCTGACTCAACGGGTTATTCAGGTCAAAAGTGATCCCAGCTTTTTCCATCCATTGCGATTCCAGCTCATAAGGGTCCTGTGAATCCATCATGTCGTCTTGATCAATTATTTTTTCTTTCCCCTTATCTGATGAAATAGCAGTAGGAATAGTAGGGGTGAATGGATTAACAACTGGAAACGAGCATGGGACAGTAGCGGCAACAACTTGGGAAGACTTATCGTGGGATAGTGAATTCCAATTAGTGTTGAAATAAGTCTTCGAACATCCCCACATATGCTCTGGTGTAGTTCTATTGAACTCTGTATAGAATTGCTCAAAATAAGCTCTAGCATCATTCTGCAGTTGTATAGCATAGTCAATAGGCATTTGTTCCCACGGAGCATCATCTTCAAATCTGGGCCAAATTTAGGGTGGCACAACAAAATTATTCTCTGCCATTTTTCTTTGGAATTCCCTTATCTCACTTCCATGTTCAAAAAACTCTTTGTTGAGAAAATACGGGAAAACACCATATTCTTGGACTGAGTAAAAATATGGTAAGTTATGGATGTGAGGAGAACTTTGTCTTGATAAGATAAAAATAACAGAGACTCCTGGTTCAGTTCTTCCAACCTATTTGATTTGAATTATTTTAAATAGTTTCATCCAAATTGATAAAGGATAAAACAATTCAAGAATTGATATGGCACAGGGATTATCATCATAGTCATCGAACCATCCACTGTGTAATTCAACTATCCATCTGATAGATTGCTCAATTGGAAATTCCATAACAATCTTCCATTATTCTAGCATGTACCAAAGCATGCAAATCAATTCTTTGGAAAACATGAGGTGGAAAGGATTAGAAACGCTGAACAAGGTGAAGAATGGATAGTCTGGATGGAAACCTAAACCACCAAAAGTGTGAAGTCTAGTTTTTCTAACAGTAAGGGATTGGTATTTTAACATCATCTCTTTAGCTCTGGACTTAAGGGTTTTAGTTTTGATCAGATCAAACAATTCTGGAGGAAGACCATCAAGGGGGAAATCATAGAAGATAGGGATTTTTTAAGGTGGTGCAGGAGAAAACATGCAAATGATGGGAATATGACTTCTGGGTATTTCAAAGAGTTTAGGCCTGGAAAGAAGATCTGCGAGAACATTATTCTTCCCTTTGATATGGTTGACAGTAAAAGAATACTGAGAAAACCATTCCGCCCATCTGAGTAATTGCTTAGGAGGAATAGTATGGGGTTTGAAACTCAGCATCTTAGGGAAGATAGTCATATCCATTTCTACTAAGAAATTATGGCCGATAAGATGAAATTGGAATTTTTCAACACCTTTCTTTACCGCCAAAATTTCGTTGTATGTAGAGTGGTAATGTTGTTCTGCCATTTTGAATGATCCACTCTTGTACCCGCACACATTTCTCTTTCCTTCCTTTTCTTCAATGAGAACAGCAGCCCAGAAAGTATCACTAGCATCGGTTTGAAGAATCCTTTTCCCATCTGAAGGAATCTGTAGAGGAGGAAGCTTTTGTATGATAGCTTTAATGGCAAGAACTGCTTTCCTCTGTGCACTGGACCATTATGGAGGATTTTTCTTGAGCATATCCTGTAATGGTCTGATGATTGATGCTAGTCTTGGAATGAAATCCGCAGCATAGTTAATAACTCCAAGAAACTGCTGAATCTGCTGCTTGGATTCCAAACTATCAGGAAATTTGAGAAGTTCAGTAGCAATGTGAGGCTGCGATGAGTATTGTCCATCCTTCATTCTGTGCAATGGTCATCTTTTTCTCTGAGAGCATTATTGTATATTGTCAAACTAAGTCCCCGAACTTATGCAGAAGGAATAAGTGTGTCTGTATATCTTCAAAAAACAGCAATATATCATCAATGTAGATTAATGCATTTGGGAACAAAGGCTCAAAGATTTGAACCATAGCTTTTTGGAATAATGATGGTGCTGTCTTTAAACCAAAAGGAATGACCGTCCACTGTAAATGAGCATTTGGAATGCAGAATGCTGTCTTGTACCGATCTTCTGGATGGATGCCTATCTGCCAGAAGCCTGCTTTCAGATCAAACTTTGAAAAGACATTGGCTTTGGTCAGATTATAAAATAGGCAATTCCGATTCTGCAAAGAGAACTTCTCATCAACAAGAAAGTAGTTGAGGGGTTTGTAGTTGATCACCAATCTCATTTTTCCCCTCGCATGTTCTGATCTTTTATTTACATAGAATGCCTGACTAGCCCATGGAGAATTGGTGACTTCAATAAGACCTTCACCACGTAGCTGAGCTAATTCTCTGGTTGCTAGTTCAAGTTGTTCTGGAGGCATCCCTGGATGACTGGCTTTAGTAGGGTTAATATTTATATCTTTCTTAAAAGGAAGCTGTACAAAAAACTCTAGATTTTTCCATAGGGGATTTGTGCATTTAGGGAGGAAATCAGAATGAGATTCTGCACAACAATCTCTTATTAGAAGGGTATGAATATCAGTAACGGATTAAGATTGGAAAGAAAGGTTATAACATGGTTTGATATAGGGAAGGAAAAAAGACTTAAATCTAAGACCTTCTGACTTAGGTATTACTTTCTTCTCCCAATGCTGTTTAATGATATCAAACCCAATCACAACATCTTGTTTAGGCAAAGAAGAACTAAGGAATTTATGGGTAATGGAGAGTTCAGGAAAGAATTGTATCTTGACAGGTTTGCTAATCAGGTCAATTGTTAGATTCTCACTGTTAGCAACCTGAAAGGACCTGGAGAAGCATTTCCAACGGATGTCTCAAAAGTTCTATATTCTTGGTGGGATGGACAATCCAAATCTGAAGCAAGCCTACGTCAATTCCATTCCTGAGTCCCTTGGTCGTGAAACCCTAAGACTAATTGAGATGAGAGAACGAATACTTGAAAATGTCTCTCTCGGAGAAATTTATCAATTTGTCTTCAAGGCCCTGGAAAAACTGTGCAACAATTGGAAGTTTTTCAAAGAGTTCCAGGAGACAGGGAGAAAGTTCTCAAAGGAATATGACAACTGGAAGCCGGTATCTTAGCAAGGTATGACGTCCTCCGAGAAAGGCCTCAACTGTGGGGAACAACAAGGGAGTGTCCTTTTATGCTAAGACACATGCTTCGGTCAGGATCAAAATCAAGAGTAGAAAACTGAACAATGCCAGAAAACTAAACTTAGAGAAGGAAAAATAAAAATCTTTCTGATGCAGAGGATCCTCTTAAAGGCAACTGCAGAGCATACTTAATTTTTAAAAGTCGGAGAAGTTAGCAGAATAGTAAAGAAAACTTGAAGTGCTTCTAAGTAATATTTTATTTCACTCCCCAAATCAGCTTACAAACTTAATAAAATTCATCCCTTTATATAGAGGGATAAGTAACACACGACAAACTTACAACAGCTGTGCTACAGTTCCTATCTGACACACTCGACAACCAGTACAATAGTTTAAAAATAGCTTTAGACAAAATAAAAGGCAAAGGACAATAATATAAGCAAATGACAAAACAACAAAGCAAAAGCAACCGAAAGCTATAAAGACGCCAACTTTTAATCAGTCAAAAAACCAGCAGGAAATGGGCCAAACACCACACTTGATGTATTTTGTGGTGGAGTCTGACTCAACGGGTTATTCAAGTCAAAAGTGATCCCAGCTTTTTCCATCCATTGCGATTCAAGCTCATAACCTGGGTAAGTGAGAGGGTAGCTCAATTGAAACCATATGTTCCTTTTCAGTAGCAGGAATAAAGTGTTGATCAAAGGCTGAGGCTTGTACATACTCCTTAACCTGAACTTTAGAAGGAGTACTGAGGCTTTTGACTATTTTGGTAAAGGAAGATCTAGGTTTGGTGAAGGCATTATAGGGATTTATGAGCGGCAAATTGGTGAGTGGAACCTTTTCATTATCTGGTAGATAGGTAATTTCATATAGGGAGTCTATCATAGAAGCATTAGACTGACAGAACTGTTACTAGGAACAAGGGTAGAGGAAGAGGAAAATGAGGTGGATGGCTTGGGTAGTAAACTATCCATGGCTCCGATACCAACTGGAAGCATGTGTCTTAGCATAAAAGGACACTCCCTTGTTGTTGCCCACAGTTGAGGCCTTTCTCGGAGGACGTCATACCTTGGTAAGATACCGGCTTCCACGGAAGTCCCATCTATGCACCACCAGAAGTTCCAGAAGCCCCTAGACAAAGACTATTAAGATTATCTAGGGATGATCCTTTTGTGGATACCTTGCGACAACCTTCAGGCAAGTTTGACTATTTGGTCAAATACACTCCACCGCCTCCAACACAGTGGCCAACAACTCATACTGGATGGGGAGTTCAAGAGGGATATGAAGACAACGATGATGAGGAATACTGCAAAGATGATGATGACTGTATTCCTTTCATACCCTAAGACAACTACTCAGACGATGAATCAGTTCCCAACCAGATTATGATGTTTGGTCCTTCTTCTTCTTCTTCCTTCCAACAATTGAATTATCATCCTAAGGAAATTCAAACTCCAGAGTACATTCACTCGTGGAAGATTAAGAACCCTACAGCTCGAAGGTCAGACGGTTCGACTATGGAAGTTACTGCTGCAAAAGCAACTCTCAACTGGCAGTCCGAAAATGCAGTAGTTCAAAACCATATGCTGCAAAAGATTGTAAAAAGCCAGGAGAGAATTGAAGCCAAGATGGAGAATCAGATTGCGGTTACAATTCAATCCTTAAAGAAAAGGATTGATATGGTGCACAATGAAATCATGAGACTTCTCCAAACCTCACAACCATTCAGCCATAAAGAATAGGAGATCAGGACACTCAAAACCCAATTAAAGTCTCTAGAAGAACAGTACCAGAAAAACTCTATTTGGAGCAGGCCAGAACCATCAGTGTCTTCCTATCCTGTTGTCTCACAACCACTTCATGGGCTGGATAACTTCAAAAAGATGTTTGGAGACTCATCTTCATTCTTTTCTCCAGAGGAATAAAAAAGGAAAAGTAATCTTCAAACTGCTACAACTTTAAGCACATCTGAACTAACGGTTTCAAATCCACCACAGTTTATGATGCAGGATTCCTCTACTTCAAATCCACTCACTGATTATCTCAATAAGGTTGCTGACCGTGAGGAACATAAACCAAACAGACCATGGCCAGTATTTGTTACAGAAGATATCAGTGACTCAGAAGAACTCTCAGAAGATGTCCCGTTACTTTTTATGAATCAACCTCCAGATGAAAGAACTCCAGATACTCCACAAGAGCCAGTTGTTGATGACGAACCAGAAACCAGTCAACAAGGTCAACAAAGGAATACTTCCAACAGTTTCTATTCTAGCAATTCAGGACATCTGTTTTCTTTTGATGATATTCCTCCTTCTCTCTGGAAGGACAGAATCCATGAAATGATGTCTTGGCGTGTGACAGAACTTCAGAAACCAAGAGCCACTTTAATTAGTGTTATCAATGGTTTCACTGCTAGAATGACTGGTACTTTGAAAAAATGGTGGTATGCTCTTGGAGAATATCGACAGATCCAAGCCAGAAATGCAGCAAACGTTGAAACCTTCATAAATTATATTTATGTTGAGTTTCTGGGACACAATCAAAACAATATTGATGTTGCTAGGGAGGAGTTCTTTAAGATGAAATGTTGTTCTTTCCAAAGAAAGGACCTGGAGAAGCATTTCCAACGGATGTCTCAAAAGTTCTATATTCTTGGTGGGATGGACAATTCAAATCTGAAGCAAGCCTACATCAATTCCATTCCTGAGTCCTTTGGTTGTGAAACCCTAAGACTAATTGAGATAAGAGGACGAACACTTGAAAATGTCTCTCTCGGAGAAATTTATCAATTTGTCTTCAAGGCCCTGGAAAAACTGTGCAACAATTGGAAGTTTTTCAAAGAGTTCCAGGAGACAGGGAGAAAGTTCTCAAAGGAATGTGACAGGAACGATCTTCAGATCAAGTGCAAGTCAGACAATATAGAATAATGCTCTCAGAGAAAAAGATGACCATTTTACAGAATGAAATAGAGTTCTTGGGAATGTTCATAAAGGATGGACAATACTCATTGCAGCCTCACATTGCAACTGAACTTCTCAAATTTCCTGATAATTTGGAATCCAAGCAGCAGATTCAACAGTTTCTTGGAGTTATTAACTATGTTGCGGATTTCATTCCAAGGCTAGCATCAATCATCAGAGCATTACAGGATATGCTCAAGAAAAATCCTCCACAATGGTCCAGTGCACAGAGGAAAGCAGTTCTTGCCATTAAAGCTGTCGTACAAAAGCTTCATCCTCTACAGATTCCTTCAGATGGGAAAAGGATTCTTCAAACCGATGCTAGTGATACTTTCTGGGCTGCTGTTCTCATTGAAGAAAATGAAGGAAAGAGAAATGTGTGCGGGTGCAAGAGTGGATCATTTAAAATGGCAGAACAACATTACCACTCTACATACAAGGAAATTTTAGCGGTAAAGAAATGTATTGAAAAATTCCAATTTCATCTTATCGGCCGTAATTTCTTAGTAGAAATGGATATGATTGCCTTCCCTAAGATGCTCAGTTTCAAACCACATACTATTCATCCTAAGCAATTACTCAGATGGGCGGAATGGTTTTCTCAGTATTCTTTTACTGTCAACCATATCAAAGGGAAGAATAATGTTCTCGCAGATCTTCTTTCCAGGCCTAAACTCTTTGAAATACCTAGAAGTCATATTCCCATCATTTGCATGTCTTCTCCTGCACCACCTTCAAAAATCCCTACCTTCTATGATTTCCCCCTTGATAGTCTTCCTCCAGAATTGTTTGATCTGATCAAAACCAAAACCCTTAAGTCCAGAGCTAAAGAGTTGATGTTAAAATACCAATCCCTTACTGTTAGAAAAATTAGACTTCACACTTTTGGTGGTTTAGGTTTCCATCCAGACTATCCATTCTTCACCTTGTTCAGCGTCTCTAATCCTTTCCACCTCATGTTTTCCAAAGAATTGATTTGCATGCTTTGGTACATGCTAGAACAATGGAAGATTGCTGTGGAATTTCTAATTGAGCAATCTATCAGATGGATAGCTGAATTACACAGTGGATGGTTCGATGACTATGATGATAATCCCTATGCCAGATCATTTCTTGAATGGTTTTATCCTTTATCAATTTGGATGAAACTATTTAAATTAATTCAAATCAAACAGGTTGGAAGAACTGAACCAGGAGTCTCTGTTATTTTTATCTTATCAAGACAAAGTTCTCCTCACATCCATAACTTACCATATTTTTACTCAGTCCAAGAATATGGTGTTTTCCCGTATTTTCTCAACAAAGAGTTTTTGAACATGGAAGTGAGATAAGAGAATTTCAAAGAAAAATGGCAGAGAATAATTCTGTTGTGCCACCCCAAATTTGGCCCAGATTTGAAGATGATGCTCCGTGGGAACAAATGCCTATTGACTATGCTATACAACTGCAGAATAATGCTAGAGCTTATTTTGAGCAGTTCTATACAGAGTTCAATAGAACTACAACAGAGCATATGTGGGGATGTTCGAAGACTTATTTCAACACTAATTGGAATTCACTATCCCATAATAAGTCTTCCCAAGTTGCTGCTGCTACTGTCCCATGCTCGTTTCCAGTTGTTAATCCATTCACCCCTACTATTCCTACTGCTATTTCATCATATAAGGGGAAAGAAAAAATAATTGATCAAGACGACATGATGGATTCACCGGACCCTTATGAGCTGGAATCGCAATGGATGGAAAAAGCCGGGATCATTTTTGACCTGAATAACCCGTTGAGTCAAACTCCACCACAAAATACATCAAGTGTGGTGTTTGGCCCATTTCCTGCTGGTTTTTTGACTGATTGAAAGCTGGCGTCTTTACAGCTTTCAGTTGCTTTTGCTTTGTTGTTTTGTCGTTTGCTTGTATTATTGTCCTTTGCCTTTTATTTTGTCTAAAGCTGTTTTTAAACTATTGTACTGGTTGTCCGGTGTGTCAGATAGGAACTGTAGCACAGCTGTTGTAAGTTTGTCGTGTGTTAATTCTCCCTCTATATAAAGGGATGAATTTTATTAAGTTTGTATGCTAATTTGGGGAGTGAAATAAAATATTACTTAGAAGCACTTCAAGTTTTCTTTACTATTCCGCTAACTTCTCCGACTTTTAAAAATTAAGTATGCTCTGCAGTTGCTTTTAAGAGGATCCTCTGCATCAGAAAGATTTTTATTTTTCCTTCTCTAAGTTTAGTTTTCTAGCTTTGTTCAGTTTTCTACTCTTGATTTTGATCCTGACCGAAGCATGTGTCTTAGCATAAAAGGACACTCCTTTGTTGTTGCCCACAGTTGAGGCCTTTCTCGGAGGACGTCATACCTTGCTAAGATACTGGCTTCCAGTTGGTATCGGAGCCATGGATAGTTTACTACCCAAGCCTCAGCCTTTGATCAACACTTTCTTCCTGCTACTGAAAAGGAACAGATGGTTTCAATTGAGCTACCCTCTCACTTACCCAGGTTATGGCTTTCAGAAGAATATACTCATATCCATTTTGGAGCCATAAGGTTTGCCCTTACACTTCATGGACGAAAAGGCTTACCTACTACAACAAGAATAGCTCTTTTGGATACTCGGTATTCTGATTATCAACATGCATGTATTGGCACTATTCAAACAACATTGAATTAAGGAACAGTATTGGTAACAATGTTTCCTAACTTCAACCTGCTAATATCAGATCCATGCTTACAGTCGGCGCTCAAACTCCAAATTCAAATTTGTGGAGCAATTCCTACGGCTACAACCTATTCTGCAACCCTTCACTACCAGATGGTGTACAGGATTCAAAATCATTCTATTGATTTTGCTTATCCTCAGGAGACAAATGAAGCTTTGTTAATTTCTGTGGACACAGATCATATACCTAGTTGTACGTATGTCCCCAGATAATTACCAAAGGGGGAATTGCAGAAGTTGATTCCTGACTCATGGATAATGGCCTATGAACAAACTCACCAAGCATCGAAGGAATCAAAGTCGATTCAGTCTACTAAACCATCTTTTCAGAAAAATAAAGATGGAACGGTAGTGATTAAGTTCCAAAAGCAGAAAGAGAAGACCGGAGTTCCCAACTGTTTTAGTCCCATGTATTCTATTGAATTCAAAATGTCAATTTATGGATTCAATAGAATACATGGGACTAAAACAGCAGGGAACTCCGATCTTCTCTTTCTGCTTTTGGAACTTAATGAGTTCTTTAATCTGAAGGTTGATTCATAAAAAGTAACGGGACGTCTTTTGAGAGTTCTTCTGAGTCACTGATATCTTCTGTAACAAATACTGGCCATGATCTGTTTGCTTTATGTTCCTTACGGTTAGCAACCTTCTTGAGATAATCAGTGAGTGGATTTGAAGTAGAGGAATTCTACATCATGAACTGTGGTGGATTTGAAACTGTTGGTTTAGATGTGCTTAAAGCTGTAGCAGTTTGAGGATTACTTTTCCTTTTGTATTCCTTTGTAGAAAAGAATGAAGATGAGTCTCCAAACATCTTTTTGAAGTTATCCAGCCCATGAAGTGGTTGTGAGACAACAGGATAGGAAGACACTGAGGGTTCTGGCCTGCTCCAAATAGAGTCTCTCTGGTACTGTTCTTCTAGAGACTTTAATTGGGTTTTGAGTATCCTGATCTCCTATTCTT
Organism: Jacaranda mimosifolia; assembly: GCA_018894105.1. Classification (NCBI taxonomy): domain Eukaryota; kingdom Viridiplantae; phylum Streptophyta; class Magnoliopsida; order Lamiales; family Bignoniaceae; genus Jacaranda; species Jacaranda mimosifolia. The sequence continues at coordinate 35,481,699 of CM032118.1, forward strand.
TATGGCTGAACGGTTGTGAGGTTTGGAGAAGTCTCATGATTTCATTGTGCACTATATCAATCCTTTCCTTTAAGGATTGAATTGTAACCGCAATCTGATTCTCCATCTTGGCTTCAATTCTCTCCTGGCTTTTTACAATCTTTTGCAGCATATGGTTTTGAACTACTGCATTTTCGGACTGCCAGTTGAGAGTTTCTTTTGCAGCAGTAACTTCCGCAGTCGAACCGTCTGACCTTCGAACTGTAGGGTTCTTAATCTTCCACGAGTGAATGTACTCTGGAGTTTGAATTTCCTTAGGAGGATAATTCAATTGTTGGAAGGAAGAAGAAGAAGAAGGACCAAACATCATAATCTGGTTGGGAACTGATTCATCGTCTGAGTAGTTGTCTTAGGGTATGAAAGGAATACAGTCATCATCATCGCTGTCTTCATATCCCTCTTGAACTCCCCATCCAGTATGAGTTGTTGGCCACTGTATTGGAGGCGGTGGAGTGTATTTGACCAAATAGTCAAACTTGCCTGAAGGTTGTCCCAAGGTATCCACAAAAGGATCATCCCTAGATAATCTTGATGGTCTTTGTCTAGGGGCTTCTGGAACTTCTGGTGGTGCATAGATGGGACTGCCGTATGCATCAAATCCGTAAATTGACATTTTGGATTCAATAGAATACATGGGACTAAAACTGTTAGGAACTCCGGTCTTCTCTTTCTGCTTTTGGAACTTAATCTCTTCCGTTCCATCTTTATTTTTGTGAAAAGATGGTTCAGTAGACTGAATCGGCTTTGATTCATTCGACGCTTGGTGAGTTTGTTCATAGGCCGTTATCCATGAGTCAGGAATCAACTTCTGCAATTCCTTCTTTGGTAATTGTCTGGGGACATACGTACAGCTAGGTATATGATCTATGTCCACAGAAACTAACAAAGCTTTATTTGTCTCCTGAGGATAAGCAAAATCAATAGAATGATTTTGAATCCTGTACACCATCTGGTAGTGAAGGGTTGCAGAATAGGTTGTAGCCATAGAAACCGCTCCACAAATTTGAATTTGGAGTTTGAGCGCCAACTGTAAGTATGGATCTGATATTGGCAGGTTGAAGTTAGGAAACATTGTTACCAATACTGTTCTTGAATTCAATGTTGTTTGAACAGTGCCAATATATGCATGCTGATAATCAGAATACCGAGTATCCAAAAGAGCTATTCTTGCTATCTTGACAGGTTTGCTAATCAGGTCAATTGTTAGATTCTCACTATTAGCAACCTGAAAGACTTCATGATGTTTTTTCCAGAATGAGGCAGGTAAGATTCTTGGGTTGAGGATAGATTTGGATGCCTCTGTATCAATCAAACCAACCAAAGTTATTGGGTTGTCATATTTTTGAGGAATGAGTTGTACCTGCACGAATGGTACTACAATAGCAAGACCAATGAATTGAATTCCGAAGATAGGAAGCTGGTCTTCTTTGATCTCATCCTCAGAAGAAGAGTCATCTTCAGAGACATCTTCCAGCGCAAACAACGTCTTTTCAGAGGGCTCATCCTCCTCAGAAAAGAGTGATTCCAGATCCTCATTTTCAAGATCACACTGGGTCAGCTGGAACACCTGTTTGAGTATCTTGTCCCTTTTCTTGTTAGGACAATTCCTAGCCCAGTGACCTTGCTTATGGCAGATATGACACCTGTCTCCTTTGTCTTTTGAGAACTTTCTCTTAAAATATCTCCTTCTCCTCCTGGGTCTCCATTGTTGGTGATGTTGTTGACGATGCTTTCTGAATTTTCTATGATGCTTGTGAGATTTTTCTGGACATTGGCACTTGTCTGACTTGCACTTGATCTGAAGATCCTTCCTGTCATATTCCTTTGAGAACTTTCTCCCTGTCTCCTAGAACTCTTTGAAAAACTTCCAATTGTTGCACAGTTTTTCTAGGGCCTTGAAGACAAATTGATAAATTTCTCCGAGAGAGATATTTTTAAGTGTTCGTCCTCTCATCTCAATTAGTCTTAGGGTTTCACGACCAAGGGACTCAGGAATGGAATTGATGTAGGCTTGCTTCAGATTTGGATTGTCCATCCCACCAAGAATATAGAACTTTTGAGACATCCATTGGAAATGCTTCTCCAGGTCCTTTCTTTCGAAAGAACAGCATTTCATCTTAAAGAACTCCTCCCTAGCAACATCAATATTATTTTGATGCTGTCCTAGAAACTCAACATAAATATAATTCATGAAGGTTTCAACATTTGCTGCATTTCTGGCTTGGATCTGTCGATATTCTCCAAGAGCATACCACCATTCTTTCAAAGTACTAGTCATTCTAGCAATGAAACCATTAATAACACTAATTAAAGTGGCTCCTAGTTTCTGAAGTTCTGTCACACACCAAGACATCATTTCATGGATTCTGTCCTTCCAGAGAGAAGGAGGAATATCATCAAAAGAAAACAGATGTCCTGAATTGCTGGAATAGGAACTGTTGGAAGTATTCCTTTGTTGACCTTGTTGACTGATTTCTAGTTCGTCATCAACAACTGGCTCTTGTGGAGTATCTGGAGTTCTTTCATCTGGAGGTTGATTCATAAAAAGTAACGGCATGCGGGATCCTCTACACTATTTATCACATTGATGACTCATTGTCTGAATTTTTTTTATTTTTTTTCATTTATATCTGCCTGTTTCGAATGACTTTTAAGTTAGGTCGGATTAATTATTGAATTATGTGTTTTACTTTTTATCTCATTTTATGCAATAATATGTCAAATTAAAATATTATGGGCATAAAAATAAAATTTAATAAGAGATCAAATTAATTAAATAAAAAAGCCTAAATCATCTTTTTTTTTTCTAAACTAAGATAAATTAAAACAAATAGGCTGGAAACAGTTGATAAGACAGTCAAAACTACAATAAAAGGTAATTTATTCTAAGATAAATCAGCCAGAACAGCAAGGTAGTCCGATAAATCGGACTGTCGCGGCATTGTCGGAACAGACCGCGATTGAAACGAAGAAGATTGGCGTTGGGAGCTTTGGGTTGTGGCAATGGATGCTGAGTTTGGGTTCCGATGCTTGAAAGTGGTGGGGTTGGGGTAGGTTGAGCGGGGAAAAAGAAGACTCCTTTTTTCTATATTGTTTTTTCTTTTCTTTTTCATTTTTATGTTTTTCATTATTAATTTATTACTTTAATATTCTTTTTTCATTTAAAAAATTGTATTTAGATCATATGTGTATTTCTAGTTCTTAAATATGAAATTTATTAAGATTTAGATATTTATTTGAATTTATTATAGATAATTTAAATATTATTATTACATTAGATTAAAATATATTTAGTTTGTATTTTTCATGTAATAATTTTTAAACATTATATCTTTAGTTACATGTAAATTTTATTTATAAATTTGTAAAGGAGAAGGAAAATATAAAGAATTAATTAAAACATTTTATTTTAGTTTGAATTTAAAAATCTTATTAGAAAAAATATAACATTTTATAATTAAATTATACATTAATTATATATAATGAATAGAAAAACTTTTACCAATATTACATCCCAATAAATCATAAATCACTATAATTAGCTGTTAGAATATTTTATCTCGATATATTATGTCAACAATACACAAATGGCATGATTAATACGCGAAAATCAAGTGGGAATGAAATAGGTATTTCCAAATTCATTTCCAAACACTTGATTGGTATAATTTAAAGACGGGAGTCCACATTCTCATGGGATGCTTATTCCCAAATGTATGGGATTAGTCATTCCCTTCGTCTCCCTTGGGTTTAACTATTCCCGATCTATTGGGAATACATATATATATATTTCTTTGATAAAATTATCCTCCAATTAAAAAAAAAATGATAAATCTTAACAAATCCCAATTTACCATGTCTTTCAATTATATTTTGATTCTCTCTTATATCCTTCATCATCCTTGTATATGTTCACCAAGAACTTCATTATCTCTTAGATCACTCACTGATATGGGATAAACAAACGGACTTTTAATCAAAGCCCACTCTTATTTCTTGAAGGTAAATGCATATATGGGCCACAAATTGAGGCCCATATTTATTCTTTGATGCTATAGAATCCTAGAGAATCAGACCCCAATAATTTGAAGATATTTAAATTCAGTCAAACTCTACAACTCTTCATTATAAATATCTCATATTGCAATACGAAATGATATCGGTCTTTGAATTCTCCATAATCTTTAAATATCTCTGCAGTGTTGTTCAAATAATTTTCAATTTCTTTGTCTAAACATGTTGATCAAATAATTATGGTGAGATAATGGATGCTCCATCAAATAACTACTAGAACCTTTTTTTCTGATATTGTTTCAATAATTGTTTGAATGTATAAATTAATTTCCAAGATATCAATTATGAAGACAAATGTGTATTTTAAGATAAATAAATACTTGAATCAATTGATGAACCTTTTTGTAGATTCAAGTAGCAAAATGGTTTGATTGAGAAGAAAAAAGTGTATTTTAAGAGAAATAATTTATCTAATTTTGACTAGAATATTTAATATGATACATAAAAGAATTTTTGTGAACAAATAATTTTATTTTAATAAATTTTCATAAAAGGGTAATTTGGTCATACAAAATAATTTCAATCCATTCCTATTAACTTTTCCTTATTACCAATCATAGGATAAGTATTACTAACATTATTCTTTTCCCACCTTCTCCATTCCTAGAGTCATTCCATTCCCACATAATTTCATTACTGCATACCATTCACCACCTAAGACATATAATAGCGGTTTTGCATATTATCATATGACACTTAGTATTAGTAATGTTTGTAAGTTTCTTATACCACGTTTACTTTTATTGTGTTGTAAAATAGTTGAACGGAATATATATGAAATATTATTGTTAGTGTTGTAACAAAGTTTATGTAGTCTATTGTATTAATTTATAATACTCAAAAGTATGTTAATTATCTAATATAAGTAATAATAGATATTTTAAATGTTTTAATATTTTTAGAATTTATTTTGAAATTTTTGAATATTTTAAAGGAAAAAATGAAAAATTGAACCTGTAACTTGACTATACTATAAATATTCAGGTCTTATAATAGGTACACCTGCTTTTGAAATTTGGCAATTTGAAGACAAATTGAGCCCGAATCCCATTTTCTTTCAACTCGATCCTACATAGCATCCTATGTAGCGCCGCGTGGCGACTTGTGAGGAACCTCTCTCCCACATGGATTACATGTTTGACACCTCTAAAAAAATGGCGCCATGTTAGCCAAAAGAAAAAACAATTCGCCACATCAGGAAAAAAAAAAATATTTACATGTCAAAAACAAATCATAACTTAAAAAAAGTAAAAAAAAAAAAAATCACATAAATAAAATGCTATTTAACATTTACAGCCTTTTTCATACCCATTTGCACGATTTAGAAAAGAGGCAAAAGTCATCTTCGAAAACCCTAGGTTTTGAGAAAGCAAAATCTATATTTTAATCCTGTAGTTCCTCAAAAATGTCTGATATACTACCACCAATAAATTGCTATTGTGGAAATGCAGTTGTCCTCCACACATCCTAGATGGATGAAAATCCATGTTGGTGTTTTCAAACCTGTGCCCAAAAGATTGGTGGATGCTCGTTTTTATAATGGGTTGATAAACTACTCTGTGCCAGGGTGAGGCAAATCATTCCATGGCTTCTATGACAACTCAATGGGATGGAGTCCATAATTAGAATTGTAGAGCAGGAGATTAGGAGAATGCTCAATTGAAGTGAAAAGTTGAAAAAAATGAAAAATTTCTTTGTTGGATGTTTGGTGATTGTTGTTATGAAGCTTTGGGCTTGATGGGTGTAAGTATTGGAAGAAGAGTTTTGTAGTTGTTTTTTTCTCTTCTTCCTCACTGTACTTAGTAATTGGTGCATGGCTAGTTTTTTTTTTTTTTTAGATTTTTTAATTTTGTATTTTTTTATATTATGCTCTATAATGATGGAAGGAATGTGTATCTATTATAATATGTAGTTAATATTTCCTAACAAATGAAAAATTGATATATTTTTTGAAAATATTCTACATTTTGGTTTGTGATGCTTTGATTGTGTTAATCTGTTGGAGTAGATAGTGGTGCTGGAATAAATTGAGTTGGATGGCTTGACAAGGAGATGAAATTTTCTAAAGATTGTGGATTTTGAACTCTATTAAGGTCATATTTTGCAGCTAAGTTTCCAGCAAGCTTCCCAGCAAATTCTGGCAAATTTCCACCAAAAATTTGTCAAAATGCATACACCTTTGATGTCTACCAAAAAATGCATACAAAAGAGATCACCAACACCAACAAAATGCTAAAAACTACACACATCAAACCATACAAAACTGCACTATGAAGCTATACAAATCTGCATTATCATTATGCTAAAAAACAAACAAAATGCACCAACAAAATGCCAAAAGAACCATTTTCATTTCCTCAAAAGACAAGTGCCAGAACAATTAAGAGTACCACCATTGAGTTATGCCAAAAAATTTATATCAAAAACAACAAAAACAAATAAAATGTTTCATCACTGAGCACTGGCACCTACATTTTCTATCTATCATCTGCACCCATGCCTTACATCTAATTTGTATTCTTCCTCTTAGTATTTCTCTTTTCCTTCAAATCCCTCACAATAGAAGTGAGATCTGACATTGTCACATACTTCTGACCACCTTCCTTGAAAGTTGGCAAATTCAAATGAGTGAAAGAACAACTCTAAGGAATAGATTGGGTCTGCTGAGTTTTAATGAATATTGGTGGTGCTCTTATGTTTACTCTCTTGCTGCCATCCCCCCTCTGGCTCCTTCAGCCACTAGTGTTGCTGAATGCTAATGAATATTGGTGGTCCTGGCTGCAACACTAGTGGTTGAAGGATATCTCCAACAAAAGCTTGAGATTCAAGAGGCATAGTCCACTTTTCAATTTGAGAAACAGCTGTAGGTTGCTTTAGTGGAGGCAAGATGATTGGTTCTGTAGTTTCAACATTTGCTTCATGCTCTATCTCTTCTTGGTGCTACATAGTAGGACTTTCTATGGGATTGTTGCCCTGAAATGCAAATTCATAATACTAAATGGATCAATAAACTTAAAAAACTTAAAGACATATCAAGAAAGTTTCTTACCATGTTCACTGCAGTACTTGCATCCCTTCCGCTCCTACTTAATGCCACCTCCTTGCCTTTCCTCACCTAAGAAAGGAAGATGATTATAAGAAAAATACGTACACAATATTTACAGATTAATACTATTAAAATAATCAATATCACCTTTCTTGTAAATGGTTCTCCACTTTTGTTATTTTTCATTGGACATGTTGCAGCATTGTGTTTCTCTTGGCCATAGATTATGCATTTTAAAGTAGTTTGATGCCTCCTCATTTTTGTTTTAAGTGGTTGCTCTCTTTTTCTTTTTTTCCCCTTATCAATTACTTCATCTGCTCCTCTTCTCCTTACCTTTTTAGGTCTACCAGCTTGTTTGCCAAACTCTGGAGACATTGGTGGTACAATACCACTTTCACCCCACGCCTCACTTCCACAAATTCGCATTATTGCAGGCTGATATACTTGCAGATAAGTCTGAACACTATAGCAGGGTAGAATATATCTTTCTGGATCTTCATTTTGGTTATTAATTACCCTAATAGCACGTTTGCAAGGTATGCCAGTCAAGTCTCAATACCTGCAGGAGCATGTCCATTTCTCCAAGTCCACACAGTGCTGAGAACCATCACCATAAGAAACTTGATGGTGCTTGTTAGTGGACTTTATAGGTATGCAGCTAGATACATTATTTGAATTCTTTTCAACAATCTCTCTTATCTTTGGGCATAGATAACTATTCTTCCATTTTGCTTTGGCTTTATCTCTGTTAGTGGCTAATCTTTTCATCAAAAACTCCCTTATCCATTCTAGAATAGTCAAGATTAGTTTATCTCTGTTAAGAAAAATGTTGCGATTGAAACATTCACAAACATTATTAACAACCAGATCACATCTTGAATGTATGCTAAAATGAGATTTACTTTGCTGATTTGGAGGTTTGTCACACAGCCACTGATATGCTCTATCATCTACATCTTTTAATTTTTGCATCTTTCTTTTGAAGTCTCCAACTATTGTAGAGTAGTAGCTTTCCACAATGCTAGCTTGAAAGACTCTCCCCTAAAGCCATTCTTGTACATGTTTTTACGCAAGTGCTGCACAGAAAACCTGTGCTCTGCACCTAGGAAAACCTCTTCGAAGGCTTGAATTGAGCTTTTTTGCTTATCAGACATAAATATGAACTCTTTAGGTACACTTATGTCCAGATCCTGCTTTGGCATTGTTAGAAACCACTGCCAGGTTTCACCATTCTCCTTAGACACTACAACATAGGCTAAAGGAAATATATTATTATTTGGATCAAGTCCAACTGCACTTAATAAGACCCCCCAACCCATGTGGTGTATTGAGATGAAATCCATCAACTACAATAAATGGCCTATAACCTGATTTAAAACCTTTTTATACATTAAGGCAGTAGTAAAATTTGCTGAACATATTTTGAACTTCAACCACTTCTGTACCCACCAAAATAGTAGAACCTGGATTTGTTCTTCTACTTTTAGCAACATAGTCCTACAACTTCCTATATTGCCACTTAGGAGCACCTTCAAGCTTAAGTAAGGCCATTCTTTTAGCTTTATAAGCTTGATCTTTAGATACATTAACATTCATTTCTTTAATTATATCTTACCTAAAACCCTCAACATTCCTCTTTGGTTCAAATTTCCATAAGTGTAAGTACTTATTGGACAACCATTTTCTTTTCATTTCCTTAATATCAAATCTTTCACCACAAGTGTATGTAGGATTGTATTCTCTAATTTAGAAGGTGCTCTCATCCTTTAACTTTATGGAAGAGCATGTACTTTCTTTACCTTTCCAACATCTTGCATAGACTCTTGTTTTGTCATTTTTAAATATTTTCAAATCTCTTTTAATAGCTATTGCATGGGACTGAACAACCTATCTAAACTCATCTTTATTAGAAAATACCATCAATAGTTCAAACTTTGGGTTCCACATGTTCTTAGGGTTGAATACAGGGTACTTGGATCCTTTATTCTCATCATTTGACTATAATCTCTTAGCCATCTCACAGTCACTACCCAAAAAATTATCCTTACTGCACTCAATATCTTCACTGCCCCCATTCTCATTATTCCCTATATCCTCATTATCTTATTTCTCATTTTCAAGACTTGATTGGCTTAGTGGAACATCATCACTGATATTTTGTTCACTCATTACATACTCACTATTACTCTCATTCTCAGATAGAATAGCAGTAGCAACATTAATTGGTGCATCTGTTTCTAGACTAGCCTCATGAAGATAAAGATCTATACTAGTTAAGTTTCATCTAATTCAGCATCTTGTTCATCCTGCCCCACTCCCACATTTTGTTCATCCTATCCCTGAGCCTCTAAATTCAACCTTTTTACATTTACTTCAACACCCTCATTAGCCATCTGAATATCAACTTCAACTCCATCATAATGATCACTCTCAATCCCAAGCCGAGCTCCCTTATTACCCTTCTTAAACCCAAGCTGAATTCCCTCATCATCATTTTGAATACCCTCAGTACCCGTCTCACCTTTATTTTGAACACCCTCAGCACCTTTCCCAACATCATTTTGAGCAGCCTTATCATCCAACACCAAAACCTCATCATTTTTATCTAAAGCTAATCCCTTAGCCCCTTCCTCTTTCTACTTCTCACCCTTATCACCCTCAGCCTGTTTATGTCCTATATTAGGTTCAGGTAATACAACTTTATCACCAACTACTTCTACTACAAAATATGTGAGCTCCCTAGTAGTTTTTAATGCTTTGGCAGTTAGTTTCAACAACTCTCCATCATTTATCTATTTAAAACCATGGGCTGCTTTACAAAAAAATAAATAAAATTCCCAACTAACCCAACCGTTTCACAACATTATTTAGAATACTATGACCACAGTGAGAAGCAAGAATATAGTCAAACTTACTCAATGTCCCTCCAAGGTACTTAGGTATTGGCTTGTACTGGAACTCACCCCGTGATACAATGTGACAGTGATATATGAGCTTTCTGGGTCTATAAAAAAAAAATAATTAAAAAGTATTTTTGATATAAAAATAATAAAGTCATATGTGGACAATACAGTACTATTGGGTGGGGGATCATTTTTAAACATTTGGCCAACATTAGGGACCATGTGTTGCTCCAAATGTATATTTAAAGATTCTTCACAAAATAATTTGTTTAAACTCATAAACTTTTTCCCCCAACGTGGACCCATTTGCATCCCAAATACCCAACAAGAAAAGTGACTATAAATATTCAATAAGAAAAAGGAACTTATGATAGAATGGGGTCAGAAGATATAAGTTTCTTTGTTGCCTAACAACCATCTTGATAAGCACCATTCTCCAAAAATCTAGCAATTTTGCTTTACACTATCCATGATTTTGCGGGATTTCACTTCGGTTCTTGGATTATCAGTGAACTAGGATTTTTTTGTTGGGAGAGTATTTTGGCTTTCTTTTGATTGTTTCAAAATGAGAAAAGGGCGATGACTTTTGATAAAAAGGCAAAATGTTAGTCATTAAACGTGTTTTATTTGTGTGATTTCTTTTTTTTTCTTTTTTTAAATTTTTTTAAGTTATAATTTGTTTTTGACATGTAAATGTTCTTTTCTAATGTGGCCAAAAAAAGAAAATTTCTTTCAGCTAACTTGAGCCTTTTTTTGACATGTCAAATGCGTAATCCACGTAGGAGAGAGATTCCTAACAAGTCGCCACGCGACGCCACATAGGATGCCATAGAGGATCAGACTGAAGAAAAATGAGATTCGGGCTCAATTTGTCCTCAAATTCCCAAATTACGAAAGCTAGTGTACCTATTATAAGGCCCGAATATTGAAAGTTTTATTTTGCCAGTAGAGTCAAGTTACAGAACCAATTTTGTATTTTTCCCCATTTTAAATAACAAAATATGTGGAACAGTCATGATTGTTTTGCAACATTGTAATGAAATTGGAACGGTAACCTCCATTCTGCTAGCTCTTCGCAACCTTTCCTACAAACCATGGGTACACCATTAGGGCCAAACTCGTCACAAGTAATAAGAAAATCAAGAAACAAACTGAAGCATTTGCATGACAATTGTAGAATTTGGCATGTGGCATGTGAACCACCAACTTGGTGTGAAATGAAAAGGTGGTTTTGCATATTAAATTCAAAGAGACATATGCTTAATGTATTCATCTTGATGAGGAGATGTTAATAATGTATTTACATGCCAAATTAATGAAATAATTAAAGTGAGCAACTTGAAAAGGCTATTTTGTGGCAAACCAAGGGTCAAACCAAGCTATCTTATATCTAAGTGATATGTTTTATACATCTTAGATGCTATGTGAGTGTGGGTGTGACCAGATTAATTTTTTTTGGACAAAATTTTAATTTTCAACCCAAAAGTCACACCTTTACATAAATGACCTTTGAATTGAATGGTGTGCCTCTTCATTTGTCAAATTAATTACCTTATTAAAAGAGTATCTTTTCACTCTTAACCTTTTATGTTGCTCGACTAATTACTCATTATGAAGGAGTAATGTGGCCTAATTAAACTATGTTTCTTCATGTAGCCATGCAACACCTATAAATAGGACTAGTTAGAAAGGGGGTGACATACATTCACAAGCACTCTACCATACATAGTACATTGTAGTATCATTACAAAGAAAGAGTCTTAAATCAGTAGGTTCGATGTCACAGATAATTGGAGTGCCGCCTTTGGTTGTGGAAGAATCATTATATCTTGGGAGGCTGTTCATCGGAGTCCTTCAAGTACTGGTTAGGGGACGATTAAAGCCTTAAGGAAGCTATGGTTCCGCATGCCTCAATTCTACTTTAATATATTCTTATTCAATTCAACAAGTAGGATCCTCTCTTGCAGTATTACTTAAATTTGTGATTCCTATTGATAATCTCAAGTTATTTGCTATTGCTCATTATAAGTTCTCTTGGTTTCTATTTCTAGCTTATGTTTGTTGGGTCAACTGACACTAGCACAAGCATACACTTCTAAAATTGTCCAACAATCTTAAAGCTTTACAAGTTTGCTTAATCGTTGTGCTGTGTCAAAGAGCTCATATTGTTCCCATTTTCCATTTTAGCAAGGAAAGTGGAACATGGCATCAAACACTGAAGCAACAAATGTTGCAAAACGTTGAGTCCAATGCCAGTTCTAGCAGCGTTGGTGGTAGAGCACACCCTATTCTTGTTGTGCCTCATGTTGTTCCTACTCCTATACCAGTAGGATAGGCTGAAAAGCCAAAGAAGTTTAATGGGCATGACTTCAAGAGGTGGCAGCAGAAGATGCTGTTTCATCTCACTACTCTCAATTTGGCAAGATTTTTGTGAGAGAAACGTCTTCCACTTGGCGAAAATTCAAACATGCAAATTGTTGCTGTGGTTGATGCATGGAACCACACGATTTTTTTATGAAAAAACTACATCCTCAATGGGTTAGAGAATTCTCTATACAATGTGTACAACCTAATTGCTACTGCAAAGGAGCTATGGGAATCTTTGGAAAAGAAATATAAGAGTGAACATGACGGCACAAAGAAATTCATTGTTGGTATGCTAAGTAGATTTACTTGCAATCCTGATCAAGAGCACTGGACCGCCTTAATTAGAGTTTTAAGGTATTTGAAGCATACATTAAATTATGGATTGCACTATACAAGATATCCAGTAGTAATAAAATGATACAGTTATGCGAATTGGATATCAAACTCTAATGAAACCAACGCCACAAGTGGATATGTGTTTGCATTAGGAGGAGGAGCCATCTCTTGGAAGTCCTCAAAACAAACCTGCATAGCTAGATCGACTATAGAATCTGAGTTCATAGCATTAGACAAAGTAGGCAAAGAAGCTGAGTGGGTACACCATTTCTTGGAAGATATTCCAAATTGGTCGAAACATGTGCCAGCAATTTGCATTCATTGTGATAGTCAATCTGCAATTGAAAGAGCACAAATTAATATGTACAATGGTAAGTCTCGACATATTCGTCAACGACATAATACCGTTAGACAATTGCTCTCTAATGGAGTTATTTCTATTGACTATGTGAAGTCAAAGGATAACATTGCGGATCCACTTACAAAAGGTTTAAATAAAGAGCAAGTTATTAAATTATCGAGGGGAATGGGACTTAAGCCTATAAAATAACTGAGTCATCACATATGTGATTGGAGATCCCAAGAAATAGGTTCAAAGGGAAAAACAAGTTGTTATGGCTTGACGTGTAAGCACTGTAGGGGCCTAAGCCTCAGTCCTATTCCTATGATGAGTATACAATGCCACCTGCAAAGGTTTGAGGTTAAGCGTTGCTTTTAATGGATTTTATATCTTGATCTTTCAAGTGGAGGTGCAGTAGGAATCTCTTAATAAGAAGCCACCTATATGAGTAAGGATTGGGTTGATCCTACGAGAGTTTTAAGGCTAAATTCTCAAAGAGTACTCATGAATACCAAGAGTTGTTTAGGGCCGTAATGAACACAACATTGAACAATAATACTAACTATCAAAGGTATCGTGTGCAATTTTATTGTCTTTGTATACACAAAATCAAACAGTTCAAAATATCACGTTTACTAATTGGCAAGTATATCCGATAGTTCTCACTAAGGAAGGTTCAAAGCCAAAAAAGCTACCTCTCTTGATGCGGTATCTCTTGAGGCGAGATGTCTGCATTTATTTGCACATCTAAAGAGATGCTTTCTCATTCATGTTAGGGATTGTAGAATTTGGCGTATGGCATGTGAACCACCAACTTGGTGTGAAATGAAAATGTGGTTTTGAATATTAAATTCAAAGACACATATGCTTTAATGTATTCATCTTAATGAGGAGATGTTAATAGTGTATTTATATGCCAAATTAATAGATTAAATGAGAAAATGAAGATAAAGTGAGCCATTTGAAAAGGCAATTTTGTGGGCAAACCAAGGGTCAAACCAAACTATCTTATATCTAAATGACATGTTTTATACAGCTTGGGTGCTGTGTGAGTGTAGGTGTGACTAGATTAATTTATTTTGGACAAAATTTTAATTTTCAACCCAAAAGTCACACCTTTATAGAAATGACCTTTGAATTGACTGGTGTGCCTCTTTATTTGCCAAATTAATTGCCTTTTTAAAAAAGTGTCTTTTCACTCTTAACATTTTGGGTTGCTCGATTAATTACTCATAATGAAGGAGTAATGGCCTAATTAAACTATATCTCTCCATGTAGCCATGCAACCCCTATAAATAGGACTAGTTAGAAGGGGGGATGACACACATTCACAAGCACTCTAGCATACATACTGCATACATAGTACATTGTAGTATCATTATAAAGAAAGAGTCTCAAATCAGTAGGTTCGGTGTCACAGCCAATTGGAGTGCCGCCTTTAGTTGTGGAAGAATTGTTGTATCTTGGGAGGCTGTTCATCGGAGTCATTCGAGCACCGATTGGGGGACGAATAAAGCTTTAAGGAAGCTGTGGCTCCATAGGCCTCGAGTCTGCTTTAATATATTCTGATTCAATTCAACAAGTAGGATCCTCCCTTTTCAGTATCACTTAAATTTGTAATTCCTATTGATAATCTCAAGTTATTTGCTATTGCTCATTATAAGTCATCTTGGTTTCTGTTTCTAGCTTATGTTTATTGGCTCAACTAACGCTAGCACAAGCACACACTTCTAAAATTTTCCAACAACAACCATAAAATTCCCAATCGAGGTGCAGGTGACATCAGCTTCCACCTTAATTAGTGTATGCATGCTAAGACACCAACTTACTCAGACACATTTCCTAGTGATTCTTAATTCAGAAACAGAGGGATATATAACCTAAGTCAAACACCTTAGTGTACTTGTAGAATGACATTGCAAGAACAAAATGAAAAGTGAACTAACCAACATTGCTTGCAGGGAACCAGCGGCAGAGGATATATATTTATTTCATAGTTTCTTCGCATGCAAATTTAGGCATTGCGCCGGCCTTGTATGGTTTTCAAATAGAGGATACATAAATAAATAATTACCCACCGCCAAATTAAGCAGCTAGAATAGAATATCATATATAACTAAGATTGTCCTTTAATTTTTCTCAGATACTGCATGAGATCAGCCATAAAATCCAAGTCCATTAGATGAGCAAATTTTCCAATTCCATGCAAACATGGAGCAATTGTAGGGAATGGCTTCCTGCAGATGCACCTGCACTTGCATGCCTTGGGATATACAACAGTTATGGCTGATATTAATGTACATTGTAGAAATTAACTACATTTGAAGCCAGGCGTGACATGCCTGCACAATACAAACCAATATAATGTTTGAAATACGTATGGCTGAAAGCGTCTGTCTGAGACTGGATATATCCTTCTTCGTTCTCTTAATTTCTTTTGGAAAACAATGCCGTTTCATGGGCAATCAATCATAGGGAAAATTAAAGTACACTTACGCCTTGTTTGGTTACCGGGACAGTCAAAACTTTGGGGTTTTCAAATGCAAACAAGCCCAATGAATTCCAGCATTACTAAGCGGTCACAAAGGATTATCTTTAATAGGAAGTGGGCTAGCTTTTGTACCGAATTATGGGAGTTAGGCCCAGCTTTGCGTAGGTGACTCGTGACTGGATATGCTATCAGGCAAGCAATGACTGAATAATTTCAATCCATTTTCTAATTAAGGATTCTACAGATGTTGATTCCATTTCCGTTTACATGCTAAATTTGTGTTTTGCAGATTAATCTTTCGCTAGCAAAACCAAAATGATCTATCAGCTCATCTAAGGTCACTAACCAAAAGTATGAATTAATTATTATACAGACCACATATTTACACATCTAAGTAACTTAAATATTTGATATATAAATATATTTAATTTTTTAAAAAATGGCCGGATATTTTTATCAGTTATTTAATGTATTTGTTTGAATTTACTATATGGAACGATATAATTGTAAAAATTAATTGCAGAGAGTTAAATTTGAAGGCGAGAGAAAAGAATAATATAATTGAAGAAAAATAAAATATTACAAGCAGGAGATAAGATACGCAAATTTTATTTAAATAAAATTAATTTAATAAATGTTTCTCAAAAATATATCAAGTAATTATTCGAGTATTCTCATGCTTTATAAATAATGTAAAAGATTTAAGCTCTTACCATGAGCACAAGTATTAGAGTGTGCTTGGGTGTGAGCTTATAAGATGTTAAAAAATGTTTGGTAATTTTTTTTAAAAGAAAAACTTATAAGCTCCTAAAATAAGATGTTATAAGCTTATAAGCTCTTTTCAAAAAAGTATGGAGTTTCTAACTTATTTTTAAGATCTTAACAAGCTCACTTAATTTTAATCATATTAATTATAAAATTGTCATTTCTAACATCTTATAAGTTCCAATATTTTATTTTATCAAAACACTTTAAAAACTTATTTTTTTTAAAAAAATTAGCAGCTTATAAGTTTCAAAAATATTTTATAAGATGTAGGAACTTATAAGACATGTTAAATAAACTTAACCAAACACCCTCTTACTTAATGCTAATTGTTCATTTATTGTTTGTGTTAGGTACGGAAATAAATGGTGGTAATTAAAGCCTTCCAAACACGATGAGGAAAAACCATAGGACATCTCTTTCAATAAAACTTAGAGTCCGTTTGGTTTCATTTTCTGGAGCCATTTTCATTTCTTAGTGAAAATGTATAGTGAAAAGTTAGTTAGAATAGTTAAATTTGAAAATGAAGTTTTATTTGGATGTGTTGTAGAAAGTTATAGGTTATATAGCTATGAAAATGAAATGTATTTGGATGTTGGGTATTTTTGTATTAAAAACTGTGTAGTTTTGAATTTGAATTAATGATGTGATGTGTGATTGTTTGAAAAATAATAATATAATTTGAATTTGAATTTATAATATATTGTGAATGGTGTATGAGAAGTATTAGGAAGATAAAAAATGATTAAGGTAATGATAGAGGTTGAAAAAGAAATGAAAATGGAGAGATAATATAATAAAGAATGTTCTGAAAATGAAAATGTTTGAGAAAATGGTGTAAATAATGATAATTCTGTATTTTCATTTTAAGGAAAATGAAAATTGGGTTTGAAAATGAAAACAAACGGGCCTTTAGGTAAACACTCTTTTCTATCATTTATAGGTTAATTTGCAGCCATAGATTGTGCGAGACTTTTGCCTCCTTTTGAAGCTTTGTTATTAAACGATGATACGAAAAAGAAAAAGAAAAAGCCTTTCTATTGGAAGAAAATAGAGAATTGGATATATATATTGAATTTAAATAAAACAAAAATAAAAATACTACTATGTATGTGTTATTTTACACGTAAGGGTTGAGACAATTACTAGGGCAACAAACTTTACATTCTTCAGACAATGTCCCAATCAGCAATTAAAGATTGAGATTAATGAACAAACTACTTAGTTCCATTTACTAATAAGGCCATCATGCACGTAACAGCTTTTGTTGTTTCTTTATAGAGCGAAAAGAACTTTAAACCAATTAATGCCACTATATTTGGTTCTCAATAATTGGATCAAAATGATATAAAGTCGAACTAATAATAATAATAATAATAATAATAATAATAATAATAATAATAATAATAGAGAGTTTTAGGTTACTATACAAATTTAAATTAATCAAAATTGCTAAGCTGATATGACTACCTAAGTAATATATGCTGAATTGGTCCATTCATTGGTATGTAATTTGGATTGATGAATGTCCAGGCTCAACAACTTAAATGTCAAATCGAAAATATACATGTATGATGATGTCACTTTAAAATCTTCATGAGTTGACCTATACCCATGATAATTCAATAGAGGTTTTCTTTGTTATTTCCCAAGAGGAGTTGACCGAGCCGAAAATCAAGATAGAGCTCGGAAGAGCTGATCAAGCTGAAAATCAAGATAGAGCTTGGAAGTGCTGACCATCAAGACAACGCTTGGAAGAGTTGACCATCAGGATAGCTTGGAAAAGCTGACCATCAGGATAGAGCTTGAAAGAGCCGACCAAGCTGAATCCAGGAGAGAGCTAGGAAAAGCTGGCCGATCTGAATCCAGGAGAGAGAGAGCTAGGAAGAGCTGGTCGAGCTAAATCAAGGGAAGAGCTAGGACCAGCTGGCCGAGCTGAATCTAGGAGAGAGTTAGGAAGAGCTGGCCGAGCTAAATCCAGAGAAAGAGCTAGGAAGAGCTGGCCGAGCAGGACGAGCTAAATCCAGAGGAAGAGCTAGGAAAAGATGGCTGAGCTAAATCCAGAGGAAGATCTAGGAAGGGCTGAGTCCTACAAACTCAACGTGGCTCGCTAGTATGTTTTTTTGAGATTATAGGAATCAGTTATAGATTAGTTTCCATGTGATAACTATATATAACACTATATAGAGCATTATAGTTAGTGGGCTAGATATGAGGAATAATGGGTAGTTACAAGGGGAAAGTGGGTATCTCTAGAGAATTTAAGCTCTTTTGTAAAATAGAATAAAGCAGATTGAGATAATTTTTACAGAAAAGATTAAAGTGATTTCGTGAGTATTTTCTTTCTTGATTGGTGCTATTTTAAAGTTTGTATCAATAGGCGCCATCTGTGGGAACGTTAGAGTTAAAATGTGAGAAGATGAGTGAGTTCGGAAGGAACGTAGAGGGAAAGATGTTTAACGCCCCACAGGTTGAGCAAACAAGAATTTTATCGGGAGAGAGGGTGCCTGGTCCACCGGAGGAGGTAGTGCCACCAAAGGAGAGGGGTTTTCTCCCTGTACCCCCTAGTATGTGACAATTTATTCCTGAGCAATGGAGTTTTCTGTATTCTACGGCCAATCCCTTCATGACTGTCCAAAAACCAGGAGTCGAACAGGTTATGTTTCCTACTGCACCACCTTTTTCGATGGCCATGCACTTTGTACTAGGAATGACACCTCCTGGTTTGCCATTTCATGTCCCTATACCAATGCCTTTCCCAGCGCCTTCAATAATTACTACACCAGCATCCATAGCGGGAATCCCACCTATACTAGTCTCGATGCCGACAGGTAATGTGCAATTCCCTTTCATCCCACAACCTATGGGGGAGAACCAAGTGGTAGGCTCTATTATCGTAGCACCTATTCTAGCAATGGTGGCTCAGGGAATCGTTATGGTGGGGCCTCCATTCCCTATATGGCAAAAAATTGTTTGGAGGACCGAAACCTACTACTGCACATGCTGTACCACCTGTAGATAAGCCAGAGAAGAGGGCAAAAGTAGGTCGCTTTCTTAGGAAAAATGGAGGTAAGGATTTTGATAGGAGGGTGGAAAGAGAAGAGGTAGCTGAAAGTTAAATATCTGTACGCTTTGTTAGACAACAGGAAGGAAGAAGATTGCCAGCCAATGTCGTTGCTGCAATAGAGGACATGAGAAAGGAGTTGAGAGAGATGAAAAAGAAGCTGATGGGAGAAGAAAATGGAGGAGTTAGGAAGTCGCCTTTTGAGAGTTCGATCATGTTGGATCCCTTCCCAGAAAACTATAAGTCTTTTCCCATGCAAAAATATAATGGAGGTTCCGATCCTGCTGACCACCTATGTGAATTTGAAAATTTGGCACTACTATATTAGTTTTCAAACGGGGGAAATGCCAAAATTTCTTAACAACCCTGGGGGGAATGGCTCAGGGGTGGTTTGGGCAACTGCACCTCAATGCATACGCACTTTTGAGGATTTTTTTTTAAGGTTCTTGCATTAGTTCACCAGTAATAAGCATTACCGTCGAAGTGTTCAAAGTTTGCTTTCATTTCGACAAGAGGTTTTGTTAAGAGATTCACCATAGCTATCCTAGAAGCTCCATCTACCACTCCAGAAGTGATGGCTAGTGCTTTTACATAGGCACTGAGGCCCAATTCATTCTTCAGATCTTTGAGTCGAAGGCTGGCTAATAGTTATGATGAATTATTAGGTCGAGCTGAGAAATACAGCCATGAGGAAGAAGCATGTGAGGCTAAGGAAAGAGTTAGGAGAAAAATGTAGGGATAAGAAAGATGGAAACAAGAGCTCGGTTATGGAACATTCAGAACTTGAGATGTTCGTACACGTACATGTGGTCTTTTAACTTATTTATCATTTCATTATCCTTTGTTGATTTTCATTCCTACTCTTAGCTCTTTATAGACATGATATGTATATCACATATGCAAACAAAAGCTATTTATTTTTCATTATCAACTCTCTCATCTACAGAAGAAGAGCTCCAGTGAGCTTGGTGAAGAAAAAGCTCTAATGAGCCTGATAAGAAGAAGAGCTCCAATGAGCTCGGTGAAGACAAACTCTGATGAGTTGAAAAACTCTAATGAGCCTAATAAGAAAAGCTCCAATGAGCTAATAAGAAGAGATCCAATGAACTTGGTAAAGACAAACTCCAATGAGTTAAAGAAAAGCTCCAATGAGCTTGGTGAAGGCAAACTCCAATGAGTTAAAGAAAAGCTCTAATGAGCCTAATAAGAAGAAGAGCTCCAATGAGCTCGGTGAAGAAAAAACTCTAATGAGCCTAATAAGAAGAGCTCCAATGAGCTTGGTGAAAAACTCTAATGAGTTAAAGAAAAGCTCCAATGAACCTAATAAGAAGAAGAGCTCCATTGAGCTCAGTAAAGACGACTCCAATGAGTCAGAAGAGCTCCATTACGCTCGCTAAAAGCAACTCCGATGAGTCAGGAGAGCTTTATTGAGCTCGGTAAAAGCGACTCTAATGAGTCAGGAAAGCTCTAATGAGCTCGATTAAAAAAAAAGAAAGAAAAAAAATAGGAAAAAAAGAGAGAAAAAGTTACCAAATAGCTCGGCTGTGTCTCTTGATATGCATTTGAAAAAAGGGGTGCCAAAAAACTTGATCTCTCCTCAAGTTTTTTGCTAAATAGTACAGTTATGCATTTTCGGAGGGCTCATCCCTCAAAGCTCGATTTTTCCCCAAGATTTTATGTTGAACAGCTCGGCCTTCAAGGTCAGTCATGTTACCCCAGCATAAATGAGCTTTCCAGCTAGGGAAGTTTTATCTCGACTACTGGTCACCTTATGTTAGTCTAAAAAATATTTTTTAGACTGACGGTAGGGGGAGTGATGATGTCACCTTAAAATCTTCATGAGTTGACCTATACCCATGATATTTCAATAGAGGTTTTCTTTATTATTTCCCAAGAAAAGTTGATTGAGCTGAAAATCATGATAGAGCTCGGAAGAGCTGACCGAGTTGAAAATCAATATAGAGCTTGGAAGAGATGGCCATCAGAACAAAGCTTGGAAGAGTTGACCATCAGGATAGCTTGGAAGAGCAGGCCTTCAGGATAGAGCTTGGAAGAGCTGACCAAGTTGAATCCAGAAGAGAGCTAGGAAGAGCTGGCCGAGCTCATTTTAGAGGAAAAGCTAAGAAAAGCTGGCCGAGTTGAATCCAGGAGAGAGCTAGGAAGAGCTGGCTAAGCTAAATCAAGGGAAGAGCTAGGAAGAGTGGGCCGAGTTGAATCCAAGAGAGACCTAGGAGAGCTGGCTGAGCAAAATCCAGAGAAAAAGCTAGGAAATGTTGAGTCCTACAAACTCAACGTGGCTCCCTAGCATATTTTTTCGAGATTATAGGAATCAGTTATAGATTAGTTTCCATGTGGCAATTGTATATAACACTGTATAGAGCATTATAGTTAGTGGGCTAGATATGAGGAAAAATGGGTAGTTACAAGGAGAAAGTGGGTGTCTCTGGAGTATTTAAGCTTTTTTGTAAAATAGAAGACGACAGATTGAGATAATTTGTACAAAAAAGATTAGAGTGATTTCATGAGTATTTTCTTTCTTGATTGGTGCTATTTTAAATTTTGCATCAATGTCAAATTCAGTTACTTAAATCATAATTTCATGAATATTATGTTGCATCTAAACACCAAACTAACTAACTAATATAACATTATTTAATATATATGCATGTAAGAAAGTCATGTCTTCAATTAATACTGATGGTAATTATTACTGCCATTATGCAAAAAGACTATTTTACCCCCCCCACACATTATAATTAAAATACCCATACGGGATAGGATCTGTGTCTTTTATTTGAGTCGGGTCACGACCCGAATGAACCCGACGCGGACCAGGCCATGACCCGCATGCTGGATCGTTGATTAGTCGATGATCCTATGCGTTATACAGAGCTAGCATGATCTATACAAAAAGGGCCAAACATCGCATATAAAAAACATATCCAGCATAGTTCGAGGTCAAGTCATATCATCCAATTACCACTTACTATCTGCATCTTATCTCCTCTTGATCTCGAACTTGATTAATCACCTCACTAACTTAGGATCGGAGGGCCTTAGCTGATGGCAATCTCAGCTAGCCTAACGTGTACTTTTGTGGTCAGGTCAGAAGCCCAAAATTCACTTATGTGGTTCAGGGTCGAGGTCTTGACTGTGATCAAGGTTACAAGGGACATTCAGGATCGAGGTCATAGCCGTGGAACTCGAGCCGCATCAGTTGGCACCATCTATGGGAACTCTGACTTGATTCATTGGTAGTAAGAGTCAGCCGTAAGTAATGGATAGAAAACCTGGATGAACCCTAGATACTCCTATCCCCATATTGCCTATGACCCCATCTTCGCCAATATCGCCCACCTCTCCCTCGCTACCCACAGTAATATTGCAGAATGCTCAAGCAGGAGTAGAACCAAGGACTTTGCCGCTAGATCCCAGTGGAACACAGATTATTCAAATGAGTAGAAATGATCTAGAAAAATTGGTCTTTGAGATGAGCCAGCAGTTATGGGAGAAACACGAACGCAAGGCCTGGGAAGAGGTAGTGGTGCCTCTCCAGACAGCCCCCGTGTTAGTAAACCGACCGCTATTCCAAGAGATGAAGCCGGGTCCATTGCTGGAAGAAGGGGTGCAAAGATTAAGAATATCGAGGGAAGAGGAGACAACAGAAGCTGAGGAGACGGGGAGCAAGGTAGATAAAAGGATAAACCACCCACCAAATGTTTATCGAAGGGAGGAATAGTCAAGATTGGAACCGTTAACATTGAATAGGGATGACCCGGCACTCAAGAGGCCCCAACCTTCGCTTTCTAGGGAAGAGGTTAATGAGATGAGTGACCAAGTTGAGCAGTTGAGCAGGAAAATCAATGAGCTTAAAAATAAAGGGACTTCGGCATTGCAGAAGAAGAACTCACAATTCTTTACAAAGATACTGGCTGAGTCTGTGGCTTCACACTTTAAACTACCCGACTTGCCTAAGTACGATGGGAACCAGGACCCCCAGGAACATGTAACCGATTTTGAAAATATCATGAACTTATACGGACAGTCTGACGTCATGAATTCCAGGATCTTTGTAACAACGCTCAGCGGGAGGGCGCAAGAGTGGTTCATGGGGTAGGTTTCAGAAACGATAGTGTCTTATGATCAGCTTATAAGGAGATTTTTATACCAATTTGCTAGTAAGAAGAAGTCTAAGAGGTTAGCCACATACTTGTTTACCATGGACAGAGGAAGGACGAGAGCTTGAGAAGCTTCATGAACAGGTTCAACAATGAGATGCTAGAAGTGCAAGACTTGCATATTGACATGATCAAAAGCATCACATCCATGGCCTCAAGAAAGGACCGTTGGCATCGGCTCTTACAAGGATGGAGGACATGGAACAGATGATGAAAGTAGCACAGCGTTAGATTCAAGAGGAGGAGATCAACACCATGAAGGACCATGAGTGGTCCAAAAATGCTACCCGAAGGTCTGAAAGAGATTAGGGACCTCCCAAGGCTCGATCTGAAAAAGATCACCAACGTTCCCCACTACGAAAGTACAATCACTATGCCTCGCTTAACACCAAGAGGTCCCACGTATTTATGGCTATCAATGGATTGAATATACTATAATGGCCTCGAAAAATGCATGATACACCTGCGAGACAAAACTCAAACAAGTATTGCCGCTTCTATAAGGATCGGGGTCATGATACTGAGGATTGCATTCAACTTAAGAATGAAGTCGAGAGACTCATTAGACAAGGATACTTGAAGGAGTTGATTGCCAAAGAGTTTAGAACCAAAGAGTGCGAGTTCAAAGGGGAGCACCGGGAAAAGAGAGATTAATCTCGAACTCGAAGCAGATCCCGCAGTAATGAGAAAAAGGGCAAGGAGGTAGCCGATGATCCCGTGGGAGACAACTTACTCAAGCAAGGAGTCATATACATGATAGCAGGAGGCCCCACATATGGGGATTCCCATAGTGCAAGGAAGAGGCATGTTAGATCCATCAGGAACCAGGTAAACCAGAAAAGAACAAATATCATGATGAATATTGCTAACAAGCCCATTATTAACTTTGATGGTAGGGACTCTCAGGGGGTCGTTGGACCCCAAAATGACCCCATGGTCATCACCATGGACCAGTGTTCGAAAAATCGGATCGTTCATTGAACCAAAAAACTAACCAGTTCACAATTCACTGGTTCAACTGTTGGTCGGACCATAATTGAACGGCAATTGAATCGTGACGTCAGAACTATGAAATATATATATATTTATATGAGTAAATTGCAAAAAGAACCCCTGTGTTACTTCTAATTATCAGAAACCCCCCTAGGATATGAATTTAAGCCAAAACCCCCTCATGTTACAATATAAATTGCTCACTGCCCCCCACAGCCATTTATCCGTTGACTAGGTGCATCTTGACGAAAATACCCCTATGCAAAAAGCCCCTCCTAATATTGAAATTAGCAAAAAAAAATCCTTGTGTTAGTGTATTCTTTATTCACCGCACAATTCTATTTTACTCATTGACTAGGTGTAACTTGATGTAAATACCCCTTGTATACTTATCAAATGTAAATGCATGCAACAAAAAATTACTTCATGGTCAACTAATAATTCTTTGGTAGAATCAATCATCTCATAATAGGTTTTTCTGTATTTGGCTCCAATCTCCATATTTCTAAGCAATATATTTTTGTGTTTGTCTCTCCATATTGAAATTGCAAACAAAATAAAAAATCATAAAATGCCAATAGAATGGCAAAATGTCAGGTATGAATACAAATCCTTCAAATAGTAATATCAATTCAATACTTCATTGTACACTCATAACTGGAAACCCATTTTATTAGATGTATTCAAATCCAATCCAATTAAAAAAAAAAAACCATGAATCGATCCAAAAAATCAAAAACCGATCAAAGCCGAACTTTTTTGGATTGAATTGGATTTGTTTTCTAAAAATCGATCGAATTGGATCAATTTCAGTTTTAATCTCAAAAGTTGATCCCATCCAAACCAAACTGAAATTTATATATTAATAATGTAAAATATATATATCTTAATTGTAAAATACACAAATAAATTAAAATAAACTAAACTTAGAATTTTTTCACTTTCAAAAATTAAATACATATGAATAATTATTGTGGACTTATAACTTTATAGTTGCGTGTTACTTACATAATTTAACTTAATTCCACAATATTAGTGTGATATGATAGTTAAATGAAATTTACAAATGGATTGATTAAATTAATTTAATTATCAATAGTAACTAGTCAAATATTTCAATTGAAATTTTAAATTAAAAAACCGAATTAACCAATCCAATTCAAACTAATTTAAAATAAATTGGATTTGATCGAATTTACAATAAAAATTTAACCGATCCAAATCTATCAAATATACATTATATAGTTTGGATTGATTAGCTTTTATCCCAAAATCGATCCGAACCAAACCGCGAACACCCCTACATTTTATGCAATGCCTCATTGAGATCAAGATATCTAATTGCTAGTTGTTTCCTATAAGAAAATTTCATCTTTAAGTATCAAACATGAGTTTAATTTGAAAAAAATCCATAATATAGAAAATAATAATTCCTCGCAAAATATTATTATAACTTCTAGCATAGATGAAGTGAGCCTGAGCCATCAGATTCCACTTGGCTTTGCAAGCTTAAATTGCTTGACGACAACTTTTGCTTAAATTCATAACTCATGGGGGGTTTGGCAATTCGAAATAACACAAGGAGCTTTTTGCAAAGGGTGAAAATGACTTTTTGGTTGACAAATACAACTACCAGTCACATATCAAGTGCGTGTATAACACCAATGGCCAAGAAGGGCATAAATGCCTTTGACTACATAACACAAGGGGTTTTTTCATAATTTAAAGTACATAAGGGGGTAATTGCATACGAGACATTTCACAGGGGGAGTTTTTGCAATTTACTCATATTTATATTATATATATTACTTAAAAATTAATAAAATACCAAAATATAAAACATAAAGAGCTTAAATGATATTATCTAACATTACAATCTAAATTTCACAATTCATATTATAAATTATCACAACAATTTAAATATATCAAGTCTAAAGTTTAAAGTTGAAAGTGTGTAAGTTAATTCTAAACTCTAAATTAAGTCTTTTTAAAACTTTTATATAGCTTGCGAGGTGTGCTTTAACCTTCAAACTTTGTATTTAGACCAAAAAAAATTTAAAAAATAATAATAATTTCATTAAAATTTAAATGGGAAAATTAGTCCGGTTCAACGGTCTAACCGACTGGTTTGAATGATTTTAAAAAATATGGCATTTTTTTAATTTCCCAATTTTTTAGGAAAATTGGACCGGTCCGATCGGCCGGTCCGGTCCGATTTTTAAACAATGCCATGGACATAACAAATTTCTCTGTACACAAGGTCCAAGTAGATAGTGGAAGCTCTGGAGACATAATATTTTTGGAGGTCTTAAAGAAGATGGAGCTCACGCTCATTAGAATTTCACCAGTTTACACACCCTTTGTGGGGTTTGGGGGAGCCGAGATCACGCTAGTAGGAACAATCGCCTTCCCGGTGTCCTTAAGAAAGGAGTTGTGCCGCAAGACCTTGATGCTTAAATTTTTTGTAGTGGATGCCCCTTTCGCATATAACGTGGTCTTGGGAAGGCCTGGCTTGAATCAGTTTCAGGCGATGGTCTCAGCTCTTCACCTCAAAATGAAGTTCCCAATGAGTAAAGGAATTGGGGAAATGAGTTGCAACCAAAAAGAAGCAAGGGAATATACCATGTGTCTCTAAAAAATAGGCTCAATGGTGAAGGCTTGAACTCGGGATTGGGGTCGACGGCGAAGACATGGGGTCAGGGTTAAAGGGTAAAAAAGCCATTATGACTTCTGCTAAAGACCTCGCAAACTTGAAATCCCGGGAGGAGAACAAAAAGAGGGAGTAGAGAAATGCAGAATTGAACTAGCATGTGGGATCAAGGAGATCGAGTTAGTGCTAGGAGACCCGAGCAAGACGATGAGAATTGGCACCCAGATGACCCCAGAATTGGAACTCTTGACAATTGAATTCTTGCGATAAAACGTGGACATCTTCACTTGGAAACCTTCGAATTTTGAGGGAATAGACCCTGGGGTGATAGTGCACAGGTTAAATGTGGACCCCCAAGTCAAACCCGTCTAATAGAAAAAAAAGGAATCATGGGGCGATGAAGAACTGGATCATTGAGGATGAAGTAAACAAATAGTTGGAGGCGGGTTATTTCATTCGGATCTAATTTATGAAGTGGCTGACGAACGTGGTGATAGTGCCAAAAATAGGGGATAAGTGGAGAGTGTGCATGGATTACTTAGACCTGAACAAAGCCTGCCCAAAGGACCCCTACCCCTTGCCTTGGATTGATGTGCTAGTGGACTCCACAGCAGGATGTGCCCTTCTTAGCATGATGGATGCTTTCCAAGGATACCACCAAATTTTTATGGCATAAGAGGATCAGGATAAGACGACATTCGTGACTGAAAGAGGGATCTTTTGCTATAACATCATGTTGTTTGGATTAAAGAATGCAGGAGGCACCTACCAGAGGTTGGTGAAAAAGATGTTTAAGGACCAGATCGGGGTCACAATGGAGGTATATGTGGACGATATGCTGGTCAAGAGCCTGAATGAGCTCGATCACTTGGTGTATTTGGAGAAAGCTTTCACCATAATAAGAAAGTACAAGATGAAGCTCAACCCATCTAAATGCACTTCTGGGGTCAAATGAAAGAGGTTCTTGGGATATCTAGTCAGAAAGCGTGGGATAGAGGTAAACCCAAAAAAGATTACGGCCATAACCGATATGAGCACTCATAAGTCAGTAAAGGATGTGCAGAACTTGATGGGCAAGATCGCTTCTTTAAATCGGTTCATCTCGAGATCAACTGACAAGAGCGTGCCATTCTTTAAAATCCTGAGGAACATGAGGAACTTTCAGTGGGATAGCGTATGTGAGAAGGCATTCCAAGACCTCAAGGAATACCTGGCCTCACCATCTATGTTTGCAAAACCTATTCTTGGGGAGCCCCTATACTTGTACCTGGGGACGTCAAAGTATGCAGTGAGCGGTGCTGGTCCGAGAGGAAAACTCGATTCATAAACCTGTGTATTATATAAGCAAAGTGTTGCAGGGGATGGAAAATAGGTATTTGGAGGTCGAAAAGTTAGTTCTTGCCTTTATGACGACAACGAGGAAGTTGAGACCTTATTTTCAATTTCATAAAATCGTTGTCTTCACTAACCACCCATTAAGACAGGTCCTTGCTAAACCTGATGTTTCTGGAAGACTGACCAAGTGGGCCGTGGAATTGGGGAAGTTCGATATAGAGTATCGGAGCAGGAGCTCGGTGAAAGCCCAAGTCCTGGCCGACTTTGTAATTAAGATGGTGGGATAAGACCCCGAACCAAGCGAAGAAATGTGGATGATGCATGTTGATGGGTTCGCCACATCACAGTGTGGGGGAGCGGGAATTTTCTTTAAAGGACCCGAGTGGGTGGAGCTTGAGTTCGCTGTTAAACTGGCTTTCGGGGTTACAAATAATGAGGTTGAATATAAAGCCATGGTTATAGGATTGAAGGCTGCCAAATGCATGAATATCAATAAGTTGAATGTTTATACCAATTCACGGCTAATGGCTCTGCAAATCAAAGAAACTTTTGAGACCCGAGAGAGGTTAATGACTAAGTACCTAAGAAAGGTAAAAGAGCTCATGTCAGAATTTGAATTTTGCCTAGTACAGTAGATCCCGAGGGAGGAGAATGAAATAGAGGTGGTGATGTAAATCGAGGAAGAAGCGACTTGAGAGGATAACCTGGATTGGTACTTGACGAATGGGACCCTACCTGAGGATTCGAATGAAGCCCAAAGGCTAGCCTTCAGGGCAAATCGATTCCTCATGATCAACGGGATTTATATAAAAGATCAGTTGAAGGACCTTTGCTAAAGTGTTGGGGACCCAAGAGAGCTCAGTTCGTGATGCGAGAAATCTATGAGGGTAGCAGTGGAAACCACTCGGGTGGAAGGTCTTTGGCAATGAAGACCCTCAATTAGGGTTACTTTTGGCCCATTACAAGCCAAGATGCGGCCGCCTTGGTGAAAAAGTATGAGGAATACCAAATCCATGCCAACTTAACCCATCGACCCGCTGTCCTGATGGAGCTAATCCCTGTGTCGTGTCCTTTTGATCAATGGGGGATTGATATTCTGGGCCAATTTCCAACAGCTCAGGGTCAAAAAAGGTTTATGATAGTAGCTATCGAATATTTCAGTAAGTAGGTCGAGACAGAGGCATCAGTAAAGGTCACAGAAAAGGAGGTCATGGGCTTCCTTTGGAAGAGTATCATATGTAGGTTCGGGATCCCTAGAGTAATAATCTCATATAACAAAACTCAATTTAATGGGAAGAAAATCACTGGTTGGTGTGAAGAGCTTAAGATCAAACAACGGTTCACCTCAATAAGGAACCTGAAAGCGAATGGCCAGACAGAAATGACTAATAGGGACCTTTTGAAAAGCCTAAAAGCCCGATTAGATGAAGCTAAAGGAGGTTGGGCCGATGAACTCCAGAGGGTCCCGTGGGTACATCGCAATACCCCAAAAATGGCTACAGGAGAGACCCCCATGCTGCTTGGTGTTCGGATCAAAAGTCGTGATCCCAACCGAGATTGGTGAGCCAACCCGGAGGATCTTGGAGTATGAGTTCGGAAATAATGATGATGTCAGGGAGTTCGAGTTAGAGGTAATAGAAGAAAAGTGGGACAGGGTCTATATCAAGGTCCAAGAATATAAGAAACTCATGGCAAGGCAGTACAACAAGAAAGTTCAACGGAGGAACTTCCGGGTAAGAGATTGGGTCTTGAAAAAGTTAGAAGTTTCTAAGCATGTAGGAAAGCTGGACTCGAATTGGGAAGGACCATATAAAGTGGTAAAGATAACTAGGCAAGGGTCATACAAGGTTGGAAGATGCCAAGGGAAAGGAGCTAATGAGGCCATGGAACGTGCAGAACTTGAAAAAATTTTATGTTTGAAAGTGTAATGAACTTTGTAAAGCCAGTGCATAGCTAATCCTTTTTTTTTTTTTTTTGCTTCAAACTTCCATCGTTTTAATGCCCCCGCTTAGGTTACAGGCTTACACTGCTGAGCCCGGCGCATGGCTAATCCTCCTTATAATGCGTTTTACTTAATACGCTTTATTTAATTCCAAGAATTTATCTCTCATGCAATCTTGTCTGTGTTTCCCCCATCAGCAACGCAAAGATCCCGAGTCGATGAGATCAAGTTCCTGCATGGGATCTGCACAAGATCCCAGCAATGCAAAGATCCCAAGACAACAAAATTGAGTTCCTGCATGGGATCTACATAAGATCCCAACAACGAGGAAATCCCAAGTCAATGGGATCGAGTTCCCGTATGGGATCTGCACTAGATCCTAGCAGTGAAGACATCCCAAGTTAATGGGATTGAGCTCCCGCATGGGATCTGCACAAGATCCCAGTAGCGAGGAAATCCCAAGTCAATGAGATCGAGTTCCGCATGGGATCTACACAAGATCTCAGCAGTGAGGAAATTCCAAGTTAATGGGATTGAGTTCCCACATGGGATTTGCACAAGATTCCAACAACGAGGAAATCCTAAGTCAATGGGATTGAGTTCTTGCATAGGATCTGCACAACATCTCGGCAGTGAGGAAATCCCAAGTTAATGAGATCGAGTTCTCGCATGGGATCTGCACAAGATCCCAATAGCGAGAAAATCTCAAGTCAATGGGATCGAGATCTCGCATGGGATCTGCACAAAATCCCCGCGACGCATGAGTGGATATTTGAGACAATGCATAGATTATGCTATTCAAAGCGATGCCTTTATGTTTATAACAATAATTGACAAGAACCTCGTATTTCATTAAATCAAGGTGATTATAACATCTTTGTGCCTCGAGTTCACAATACAAAATAGGGATTGGGGCATTGGGGAACTCGATCCAAGAAAACAAAAATATAAAATTTCGCCAAGTGCAGAGGGACTAATTCTGCTGTGCTTAGAGCCCAATTTCCACGGCCACTTTGGGAGCAGGGGCTTCGAGGGGAATCTCCCCTTCCTCAGTCGCAGAAGAAAAGACCTTGACCTCCTTGGCTAAGAATGCGAACTCGTCGTCAGCGTCATCCTTTTCAGGGAGCCCACTTGATGGATAGTCTTTTAAATTGGCATCCTTGGTGGGGTCTAGTCGCTTTAGATCAAAGCCTTCAACGATTCCACTCAGCTTCTTCAATTGAGCTTGGCACTTCAAGAAGCTCATGTAAGCATACTCCGAGGCCTTTTCTTCGACCATGGACTTAGATGTGCCTGACTTCTTGAAAGCTCGTGCTCCCTCCATCCTAGTGTTCTCGATTAGTTCCTTATACTCGAAGGAACTCTCGAACTCTGTGCACCCCTTCGAGCAGCCCAACTCATAGGACGCCTTCTTTTTCGAGGCTAAGGACTTCTTCATTTTAGATAGTTTTTGTTCCAAGTCCTTGATCTTTTGGTCCCGGTCCTCCAGCTTCTCTTTATGTGATGCAAGCTCGCTGTCGATGGACTGCTGAGTCGACTTTAGATTGGCTTCGAGCTCTTCTTTGGTTTCCTTGAGTTCTATGACCTCCATATCTCGGGTCATGGAGTGGCTCCTCCAATAGGCACACTGCAGAGACAGTTGATGTATGTACGTAATCCCCTGCAAAAGAGACAAATGGCATTAACTCACGAGCCCCAATAGTTGGAAAATTTTCAAAAATAATTTCGCGAGATTCAGAACTTGCCTACATTAGGGCATGGGCGCCGTGCTCCTCGAGCGGAGCGAAGTTCATGGGCACGAGTAGGGCCTGGTCTGGGGTCATCAGGCACCCTTTATACAACTCAAATGAAGTCTCTCTTGATCGCGATCATCGCATGGAGCTTTGATCTATAATTTTCCAGTTCGGGATCAAAACTGGGCGCGAAGAAAGCTGGAAAAGCTCGAGTTGATGGTCTTGTAATTCTTATGTGCGTCGTTCAGCATGACCTCGCTTTGAGCAATGATGTCGAGGTTGGAGAAAGAAGTAAGTGAAGAATCAGGCTCGTTTCGCATCTTCTAGTCCGAAAAGCCCCCTTTACTCGGCCCCTCACCCTTCGATTTCTCTGAGGGGCTCTTACCAAAATGACCAAGGAAGGTGAGCTTTGGGATCTTACTTTTGGATCTATGTTTTCGCTTTTTGCCCTTGCTCTCGGATACACTCTTAGCAGCAACTTCGGCATCAGGATCGGGCTCGGCCTTGGAACCAGGAACTTAGTTGAGGGGGACTCGCTGTTCAACCAGAGCCGCCACGCTAGGGGACTAGATCGGGGTCAATGCGGGAGTTAATGTAAGTGGAGCAGCCACGAGCCTAGAAGATTGTGCCTCAGCTAGCAAGGCCTCCTTCTAGGCCTTCATCTTGTTGATTATCCTTAGGTTCTTGCTCGACATGATTGAAATAAAAAATAGAAAGAGTTATGCGTTGACCTGGTACAGATAAGCAAAGAATGGAGAGAGAATATGTAACAGAATGTCAGAAAAGACCATTTTCCATAGTCCTTTGGACCCGAATGTTAGCCGGCGTAAGACCGGCGATCTTTAGGACCTCCTCTTGCAAGAGCTCATTAGCCTTATACAGGTGGGTAGTCATAGTATCTATGAAATCTTCTCCCCACGTGACCTCATCCGACATGGAAGGCTTAGGCTTGCTATGCCTCTAGCTAGATCTGAACCGCCAAGGACGATTGGCGAGGGCTCGAATAAAAATGAACTTTTCCTTCTAAGGGCCCAAGAAAGAAGGAATCTTATCTACGAACTTGCATAAGGAGGGCAAAGGAGGATAAAGGAGTAGAAATTGAGTAAAGCGACCAAAAGTGGACAAAGGAGGGCTTGACCCTGAGATGGGTCATTATAATAAAAAACAGAGGATATGTCTTATTGCGTTGGGAATGAATTGGGCTGGGCAAACGTCTAACCCTAACAGAATGTTATGGGGTCAGGGATGGGGAATCTCAGACCCCCTCTAGCATTCCTATTGAGAAGATGGCGCTACCAGAAGGGGGGAGATTCATCTGATCTAACTTATTGGGGAAGATTATTTCATAATTTGGCGGAATAAAGAATCGTGACCTGACCTCGATGACCACTAAGGACCCTAGGTTTGGAATATTACTAGCCAAGGAGGCGTTGAGAGAATGTATTCTTCCATCTCGGGATCTTGGATTGACTCACCCATTGGGGTAGACAGTGGACTGACTAAGTTCGGGGTCGAAGAATTGGGATCCCGGGAAGTGAAAGGAAGAAGGGTAGGAGCCAAACCTGAAAATGGGACAATTTGAAGGGAGGTCACACCCTCAGAACCTGAGGAAGATGAAGTACTTTCATTCGATCCCAACTGATTAGGGCTACGAGTCCCTTCAAAGGAGGAACTCGAACCTAAACTCGAACTCGAGGCCATTATTACAGAGCAGAAAATGAACCTAAAGAGAAGGGATCTTGAGCTAATGATAATAGATAGATCTCGGGGTCTGAGAAGGCTAGCGGAGATAATATAGAGAGAAAAAACCAAATGAAGTTGTGGAGTAACCCTAGGGAATTTATAGGATAGGAAAGTGATGGTTCACTCATCAAGGCGGCATCAACGACCCAGATCAGAAGGGTTTGATCGAACGACTGTGATGAGCCAGCATCTACTTCCATAATTGCATAGGCTCATCTCCCCAAGTAGGAGCATGAACCAATGCACTTTAGAAGTAGGGGAGTTAATGATGGTAATTATTACTGCCATTATGCGAAAAGACTACCCCCACACTATAATTAAAATACCCATACAGGATAGGATCCACGTATTTTTATTCGGGTTGGGTCACGACCTAGATGAACCCGAACCAGACCAGGCCACAACCCGCATGCTGGATCGTTGATTAGCCGATGATCCTATGCGTGATACAGAGCCAGCACGATCCGTACAAGAAGGACCAAACGTCGCTTATAAAAAGCATATCCAGCACAGTTCCAGGTCAAGTCATATCATTTAATTTCCACTTACTATCTGCATCTTATCTCCTCTTGATCTCGAACTCAATTAATCACCTCACTAACTTAGGCATCGGAGGGCCTTAGCTGAGGGCAATCTCAACTAGCCTAACGTGTACTTTTGTGGTCAGATCAGAAGCCCAAAATTCACTTGTGTGGTTCAGGATCAAGGTCTTGATTGCCATCAAGGTTACTAGGGACATTCAGGATCGAGATCATAGACATGGAACTCGAGCTGCATCAAATACTTCAAAATAGTTTGATTGCCCATTTGAATGAGGTCCTAAATATCATATTTGACATGCGCATGTCCGATTCACATATAATCACGAGTTGTTTATGACTGCATTATTCTCCCTCATCATGACTTATTAAGAAAAAGGACGGGGGAAAAAAAGGAAAAAATCCTTCAAATTTTGGTTATGTTTGAGAGCATTTCGGGAATTGTGTTCATTCTACAAAAACAAAAATAAATATTTCTTTTTCTAAATTTACTTTTTTTCTCCTAAAGTATTATTAAAAATTAAAATTAATCTAAATTGCCGCATTAATCAGAACCACATATATTTAATTATTATTTTTTATTATTACATTACTATAAAAATAACATATAATAATATAATTTAATATATCATTACTAATTTGATAAAAATTTACATGAAAAGACATTCCTAGAACTACAAGAAAACACCCCTTTACTAACAAAAAATTCATAACAAAGAGGGTTCCGCCATTGTCCAAAGATAGTTGTGATGGATTTTTTATGATTTGGTAATTAATCTAAAAAAGTAAGCAAAAATATACATTGGTTATTATACTTGTGACAAATATGAAGAATATAAATTAATATGAAGAGTCCATCACAAATTTCATAACTCTAAATACGATTCTTCAATCTGTGATGAAAATTCCATCCTAAAATTAGTTTTGTGACGCATTTTTTTTTCATTACAAAACTAATCAGTGACAAAGCATATACTAACAAATTTAGAAATAAATCCATTATAAAATAATAGGTTTCATTAAATTTATGATGGATTTATTTTACAAATCCATTAGTATATGCTTTGTCACTAATTAATTTTTTATGAAAAGAAAATGCGTCACATAACTAATTTTGTTATGGAATTTCCACCACGGATCGAGAAATTATATTTAGGTTATAAAATTTGTAACGAACTCTTCATATCAATATATACTTTCCATATTCATTACAAGTGTCATAATCAATATATATTTTTACTCATTTTATTAAATTCGTTAGTAGTCCATAAAAAATCCATCACAATTGCCTTCAGACAGTGACGAAACCCTCTTCATCACAAATTTTTCATTAGTGAAGGGGTATTTTTTTTATAGTGTAGTAAAATTTATTTTTCTTTCAAATAAAAGTAAATGTATTTATAATATGAACACATCATCGAATTTCACTCCAAAAAATCTTGTTTGTTCATGTTTCCCTAAAACAAACTCCAACTCCTAAAATATTTTTAAACAAAAATATGTGTTTCTCGAAACCATTACTAAAACAATTTTTTTTTCTCAATATACTCTTCCAAAATATATTACAGTTATAAAAATATATATAATAAATTAATTATTATATTTATATATGCACAACTAATTAATCGTTACTTATATATAAATATAAAAAAATCATTTTCACCCTACTAACCCAATAAAACTAGATTGATGTGAGAGCAAATTTTGTCTTCCTCCAAAATATTCTCAAACAAATCATTTTCCCCTAAAATATTTTTCAACAACCCCCAAAACAATAATAAACAAACATCACATTCTCATTAATTTCATTACCAAAATACATTCTCCTTTAAAACACCCAAAATATAATCAAGGAAACGCACATTTTCCAAGCATATGTATTCTTCTACTAATCGCTAAATATACAATCAAACATTACCCAATTATTATATTAATCCATCACTAGTAAGCACTGTTTAAAAAATCGGACCGGACCGGCCGGTCGAACCGGTTGGACTGTCAACTGGCCACCGAACCGGTCCGATTTTCTCAAAAAATCGGAAAAATGAAAAAAATACCATTTTTTAAAAAAACCGTTTAAACCGGCCGGTCGTACCATTGAACCGGTGAATCGTTCACGGTTCAATTGAACCGGACCGGTTTTTCCATTTAATTTTTAATAAAATTATTTTTTTTTAATTTTTTTTTTGTCTAAATACAAAGTTTAAAGATTAAAATATACTTCACAAACTATCTAAAAGCAAAAAAAGCTTAATTTAGAGTTTAGAATTAACTTACACACTTTCAACTTTAAACTTTGGACTTGATATATTTAAATTGTTGTGATCATTTATAATATGAATTGTGAAATTTGGATTGTAATGTTAGACAATATCATTTAAGCTCTTTATGTTTTATATTTTGGCATTTTATTAATTTTTAAGTAATATATAATATAAATATATATATTTTGTAATTATGACGTCACGGTTCAATTGCGGTTCAATTACGATCCGACCAATGATTGAACCAGTGAACTGTAAACTGATAAATTTTTTGGTTCAATGAACAGTCCGATTTTTCAAATAATGCTAGTAAGCTAGTAAAATAATGTTGCTGTGCTAAGATGGGGCTTTAATTTTACAAATGTCGGAAGGCGAAAGTTGCACGGCAGCAGACAGGGGAGGGCCCAACATAATGATGAAAACCTGAGGAATCACAAGTGCAATAGATCTATCAGGCGCTTAATCGTGTGTTTTTCAGATTGCTAAATTGAGAGGGACCTATCAATTAATAGGCCATTAATATGGTTGCTTGAGGGCCAGCTCACGGCCTCACTATCAATATTTATGAATATGTAGAATGAGATTTTTATTGAAGCAATATTCAATTTTCTC
Source organism: Jacaranda mimosifolia (assembly GCA_018894105.1). Classification (NCBI taxonomy): domain Eukaryota; kingdom Viridiplantae; phylum Streptophyta; class Magnoliopsida; order Lamiales; family Bignoniaceae; genus Jacaranda; species Jacaranda mimosifolia. The sequence continues at coordinate 35,519,113 of CM032118.1, forward strand.
ATCATAAATGGATTTTTAGTTGACTGATGCTAACACACAAGAAGTTTACTGTCCTGCTTCTTCATTTATCTTCTGCCCACAAAAATCGCTTGTTTCCCCTCGATCGTGGGCTCTTCCACTCGCTCTCGTGTATATTGGTTCGTGTGCGAATGAATGAGCTCTGATCATCATTTGTTCTTTTCCTTCTTTTTTTTTTTTATTTCTTTTTTGCTTCAACAAAAACAAGGTTAATGTTTTGTTTTATTTTGGATTTTTTGGAACAAAATGTTGCAGAGAAAATATTTTTGGAAGTGAATTGAGAGAATGTGTAGCACCCTCTCTTGGGATAACCTCTAAGTTGATATACCACTTTGATTCAAACTCAAATCTTAATCCGTAAGACAGTCAATAGGCCCATACAAAAATTTTAAACTCTTCCAAGACAGCAACAAACTTCAACTTAAACAGACCTCAACAAACTACTATATACTTGCCATAAGTGATCCTATAACATTCAACATAACATATACATGTTGCAAGTCTTTAATTCAATCTTAATATATCACAACGTCTCTAAGTCGTAATATAATATTCAAGTGAATCCAATTGCACATAGAAAAACCTATTCCATTACCAAATATATTTCCTTCAGTCCAAGCTAGAAAGCCCATGTCCATCACTTACCCTATATGAGAAAATCAGGAATAATACAGGAGGGTAAGTTCAAAGAACTTAATGAGGAATAATATTCAGAAATAGATCATAAGGGCTCTGTTGAAGAGGAAACAATTCAATAGATCATAAATTAACAAACAATGCAATCGGAACATGAACATAGCAGAACACAAGCATTATCAAATTCAAGGTTATTGGTAGGTGCTAGTTCAAGAGTTGTTACCATCGGCTCAAACAGCTCAGGGTAGTCTCAACCGGATCAGTTCAAGAGTAATTGCCATCTAAACCGATTCAGCTCAGGAGGAATTATTGTCGGCACGTTCGGCAACAACAACTCGGTCTAGACAAGGAAACTATACCATCCTTATTGCTCCATGAGCAGAATACAAACAATTGGAATGCAATCGAACTAAAGCAAACCCTATTAACATATGCAATCCAATGAATCATAACACAATATGCATATTATATTCTCCTTATTCCAACCAAACTGAACTTATCCAAACGTGATAGCTTGGTACAAACTTGCCCAAGCATGATAGCTTGGTACTAGGCTCAACATATCTCCGTACATATATCATGTAACATCAAATGGATTTACCGACAAGGTGAATCAATAACATACATAATAGACTTAAGTAGGCCAACAAGACCAAGCAAGTGATAAGCAGTACGAAATCAACTAATCGATATCAAATAAGGCAATGAGAGTTCTTGGCTCTAGAACAAACATGCTAAGCTCTTATTAGAAACAAAATCAATGAAACAACCCTCACAGAGGTATACGTATCAATTAACAAATAACAAAGAAGATCTCAAACAATTCATGGATTTCAATAACCAAGATGCAGTCACCGAACAAAAACAAGTTTAACCCTAACAGGGATTTATCACAAACGACAGATAGGTATAATCAACTGCCAGATTGGTAGACCCTCACCTCCGTAACCTCAGAGATGCAGTCACAGCCTATTGGTCTACGGGATCCAACTCCTCCTCACCTAACCAAAAGAATAGGTTCACTGTTAAAATTCTCATTCGATCCTATAATTACGATTATACAAATAACAACCTAAAATCGATAATTACTCGATTAATATGGTAATTTTAGGTTCATCTCAAAATTAACGCTACGAAACGTGTTAATTACACCGTTATTACGGAATATTCACAGGGTTCGTATTGGTTCCAATAAAGAGATATAATCAGGTCCTTAATTACATAATTAACCTCGCAAAGTAACACCAATTCAATAATACTAGTCCAATTACCCTTAATAATCCAATTTGTTACTTAAGTCTTTAATCCATTTATTATCCTTCAATTAATTCTATTAACCCAAAATTATCATGTAGTAATACAAATTTAGTCCCATTGAGTTAATAGTCCATGCATGGTGTGTATATATATATTCAAATCCTATACCAATTCCTCATTTTTTCTCTTGGTATAATACAAGATTAGGAAAGAATTAACGGTACAAAGCTTAAACCCAAATTCCAGATCGTTTACCCAAAAAGTCCTTATTGAAACTCCAAAACCACGAACCAATGCCACGCACACAATCGCTGCTATGAAGAGAAGAATCTGCCCTCAACGCTGCCGCCGTCCTCCATCGCTGGAAATGGCCAACACCACCACCGTTCGACACCTTTCAACGAGAGAAATCCAATGCCCTAAATAATTTCACGTTTTGCCACTGAGAAGACAGTCAACTACACCTCCGATCACCCAATGCTACCACTCGCCACCGTTGACTATTTTCTTAAATTCTGCTGGCCCCAGTGGTTGAAAGCAGAAATTGATGGTACCCCATTGCTCCTTGAGCTGAGGGCCTCCAAACCCACTACTCAGCCGTAAACTTCCACCGTCGGTGAAGTCGTGTCCATCACCTCCACTGCTACTCAACCTTTAGCTTCAAATAATGGCCATTTGACTGGATGGTTTTGGAGGAAAAAGGTGGCAATGTGATCCTCGTGATGAGAGAATAGAATGATATATGGCACAATGAGGTCATCGTTTGCCGAAGAAGGTCGCTGGGAAGGTTGAAGACGGATTTCATGTGAGAAATGGTGAAATGCTGGGGGGAATTGATATATAAGGGTTCACTTTTGAAAATTAGAAATTGGACTCCAAATCTTTAATCCAATCTTCAATTGAGTCCTCTAGAATATAGTAAAACCTCAATTTAGCTCCTGGACTAGGTTAGTGCCTAAGATTTGCCTGGTTGACCAAAAATATTCTCATTTTGACCCATAAAGCTCCCAAAGGTTGATAAATTAGGTTTTCCCCAAATTGCAATTTGACCCCAAAATTTCAATCTCCATGCAATTAAGTCCTTATTTATTTTTTGAGCCCCACAATTTCAAACTAATATTTTGATTTCTAAATCCTTATTTTCTAAAATATCAAATTTAGGGGTGTTACAGAATGTGATGTATGTTTGGTTTGATTTATAATTTTGTTTTGGATGAGAATAATATATTTGATTTTATTTCGGAAGAAGATAAATTATAACGTAAATATATGTTAGCACAATATCTTTTTTGTTTGGTTAGTGGAGTGAAGATGTAATTTTATATTATTATTGTTTTATGTATATATAATTGTTGTAATGTGATCTCTCATGTTTGTCTTCGGAAATGATAGAAAAAGGGTACTGAGAAAATAAAAGAATTGCATTTATTTTTATTTTTAAAGAAAAATATTTTGGAGAGATAAAAACAAACATTGCCAAGGTTTCTTCACATTCCAAAGAGCTAATAAAGTTTGCTAGATTGACGTGACATATTTTGGAACATGTATTTTAGTTAATATTTTTGTTATATATTTTATGTTCGTAACATATATTAGATGTAACCATGAGTTATATATTTGTAGAATGACACCATATGGAGTTTATATATATAAAGTTTGTTATTCAAATTTGAATACATACCGTATGTATGTATGTGTATAAATAAATAAATAAATGATAGATACTAAATTGCAAAAGTGTTAGATAATGTATCCAACCAAAAGATGTGTTGTAATGATCAAAACTATTAAGCCTCTTTTATATTTTATTGAAAAGATCATCTCATGTCTTTAATTATTAATAACGTTATCAAAATTATCCTTATCTCATAAAATTTGAATATTTTGGAACATCTTATTAAATATATTCTATTATGACTAATTAATCAATTTAATATTTAGATTTCCATCATATTAAGCAAAATAAATAAAATGATAACATTTATTTATAATAATAATAAATAAATAAAAAAGACGAAACGTTCATTGAATATAAGAACTAATTGTCGCGACAACATTTTCTAGTGTCACAGTTAGCGTCGGGCGTGAGCTGAATTATAGTGTGAACATCAACATGTCGTTCAAATTAATGTGAAAGTTAATAGAGTTTAGCCAGGAAATAAATTGAAGCGATGCAGCTTTAATATTTTGTTTGGTTTTGTTTTACTATCAAAGGTCATTAATTCCACATGTTTTCGATGAATATAATTTTATATTTTTTTTCCTGCTGAAATTCTTCCATTATATATATTACCAGCACGTGCCCGGTATGATGCACCATAAATAATTATATGATTGAACAATTTATTTTATAATAATATTTATTTTACTTCATGTCATTAAATTATGAATAGTAATTATTTTTAACATTTAATGAAAGAAAATCTATTACTACTTAAATAAAATAATATGAATATTTTAATTAAAAATATTATGTTTGAAGATAATTTATGCTTAAATAAGTTGTAGAATATCAAGAATTGCTTTCTTTAAGTTTACAAATTATATAAAAATTTATAAAATGATAAATTTTAAAAAAACAAATAAAAGATTTAAGAAAATACAAATAGCGCAGAATATTTTACTAAATACGTTGTTTTAAATTAGATATATATATATATATATACATACTTATTTTGATATGATAAATAAGTAAATGATTTTTTTATGATATAAAGATTTTTGCATGATTTCTTAATAATGTGAAAGTTATAGTTACAATTTTCATGATATTTGAAAATTTTAAATGTTAAACATTTTTTTATTAAGTAAATATAGAATATCTTTGAACTTTATCTATGAAAATAGGTTACATTAGGTTATTAATTATTTGATAACTAATTCAATAGGTAAAATGTAACATAAAATTTTTATAAGCTAAAACATATCTCTTAATATTGCATATAACTCTAATAAGTAAATTTTTTTTTATATACGTAGTTTTTTTATTATATTTGAAAGTATCAATTAACATATATTATGTCACGAATAACATAATAAGTAAATTTTCAGTATTCAATTTAAAATAAAATATCAATCTCTCATAAATTTCTTTTATAATTAGAATACAAAAATTACAGACAATTAAATGGATACTTATTTTTTCAGTCGAATTTTTTTGACCTCACATCATTAATCCATGTGAAAATATTTTTATGAATTATTATAAGAAAAAATATTAAAATAAATGTACGCAATATAATTACAAAATAATGTAATTAAATATATTGAAAAATATAAAAATTGATATCGTTTGCTATTTAAGTGGTCATTTATCAAACTTTTGAAAAATTTCAACTGTGTCAACTATACATGTGTCCCATATAAAAGAATTTATTTCAATTGAAAATGAGTTCTCCATTATTATATTACTAAACAACTAAAATTATTTAAATTAATAATATAAAAATAAAGTTAGAGTTTATAGTTGTTATAGGGAGTAACTATTTATATTTGAGACAAATTTTTCAATGAAACTATTTGTTATATTCTATATATGTGTGTGTGTGTGTGTGTGTAATTTTATCTAAAAATATTATTGTAAAAATATTTGTTTCTCTTTCATAAGCAACAAATAAGTTGTAAAATTTTTTAAGTAAGCCACGAAGTTAAGAGATAATTATGATTATTAAGTATTTTAGTTTTACTTTTGAAGTTGTCTAGAAAATAATTATTTAATTAATAAATAAAAAGAATTTATTTGATCAAATGATTGAATATTTTTATTTACTTATTAATTTTTTATTAGAAATAATTGAATGTTGTATTACTTCAACTAAAAATAATGTGATCGTATCTATATAAATACAAAAACAAATTATTAAATATGAAAAATTGATTAGTGTTTTGAAATAACTTAGTTAGCAACTACTTTTTTAGGATAAATTTTAAGCTTTTTTGGATAAAAGTGTATAATTAAATCAAAAAGAAAAAAATCTCACTCTTTAAATAAAAATTAAGTTAATATTTATTGGAGCTCATATTTATTAGATAACTTCATTACTTCATATATTCATTTAATTTTTTATATTTAACATTATCAAAGTGAATATAAATTATTGAATATAAAATATATCAATTGTGTAAAAATATTTACTTAGCAATGAAATTTTAATTTTTAGTTGTATATACATAAATTTTTATAAATAATTTATTTCTTGAAGAGAAATAAAATAATTTTCTATTAAAAAAATTATAAAGAAGTAAAGATTCAACCAATCAAAATAAATTTATCAAAGCACATGACATTATATAGAAAAATAAAAAAAAAATCATTCTTATATGCACATAATTAGAAATGGGTAAATAAAGTGCTAATAAATTTAATGAATATTTTTTATAGAAAAATATATAGTATTTCTTCATTCATTTGATAAGACAATTAGAATAATTTCAACAACTTAATAAAATTAATAATATTTTTAAATATTTCATAACATTATATTATTCAAATATGACGTATATATAATTTTTTTTATTTAGATAAGTCGAGAGAGTTGCAACTAAAATAATAGAAAAATAAAAAAATCAATATCAAATATATATTCCTATATGAACATACAAAATATTTGAAAATAGTATTGAAAATAAATATATAAAATATAATTAATTCAAATAAAAAAGTACTACATGCTGATATTTTTAAGTAATATAAAGATTACAATCCTAAGTTGGCCATAAGAACTTTAATTTTAAATAAATATTGAGGAAATAATAAAGTAATAACATTGATAAAATATTTAAATATATTAGAAAAGTATCTGATTAATTTACAATAAAAACAGAACAAAAACAATATAAAGATGTGTTTCAAAAAAAATATTAAAATTTTTCTACAAAATGAACTTTAAATTAATTGAAAACAAAAAAGAAACATCATTATAGTATGATAATTGAGGAAAGAATTCCTACAATTAAAATATAAAATTGTACTACAAATAATGTGGAAATAAAATGTAAAAAGAAAAATTGTAGAATAATAAATTTTATATATAAAATAAATGAAATATTTATCTATTAATCTTGTGATAAATTAAATTTATAAGATAGAATTTTGTGATCAGATTATTTAATATGATACTTATAAAATATTTTTTAAATTATAAACTAATTTAGTGAGATAAAAATATGATTATAGATATTATTTGAATTATCTTATGGGATAGAAATCTATATTGCAATTTTGGATAAACACAACATGATATTTTAGTTATAATGGATAAATTGATCGTATTAAAATGAAATATAAAAGTAAATAAACAACCAATGAAAAATTTTCAACTGAATTAAAAAACTCAAAATTCTAAGAATTTGATACGTTGGCCAAAATTGCATAATTAGAATTAAAATTACACAATTGCGGTCCCACAATGTTGTACTATATATAATAGTATAGATATGTACTATATTGTGAATGATATTTAGTAGTAGTCCACAAAATAAATATTTGTTAAAGAATAGATTTGAGTCTAACTCAATCCCAAAAGCTAGCGCAAGAGGTGAGGATTGTTCAAAACCATATGTAGAGACTACAACTTATTTATTTCACTGATATGAGACATTAACAATATTCAAGTTCCACATTATCACTAAAAAGAGAAAAAGAAAAGAAAAGAAATTGTAATTTTGGGGAATAATTCATTTGGTGATCAACAATCAATTCCTCTTTTCAATTGATAGCTATTAGGAAATCTCAAATGTCCCCCTGTCAATGCAGAGAGCTAACTGAAAATTTCTCTCTTTTCTTCGTTTTGGATCACAACATATGATTAAGCATTATTGCACGTGTAACATTTAATCTTGAGAGCAACACCAATTACACTTATTAAGATTTTAATATAAATAAATAAATAATTCATGAAATAACAAAGAATTAATCTTCAAAAATGTAAAATTTAAGTCGAGGATGAAATAGTTAACTCCTCCTAATGTTGAGTTTTCAAATATAAAATGAATTCAGAATGTACCTGTTGTTCGCAGGATATTCCAACATGCATAAGTGCAACAATATAAAAGAATATCGCAATTCAGATTATCAAAATTTAATCAGATAATCATAAGATGGCAAACGTGTGTTTTTTATCAAATTGAAATTCAATTATTTAGCATGCATGATCAGAATAATTGAATTCAAATATAGCATGCGCGATCATAATAATTAAATTCAAATGTATAGCATGCGTGATTAGAATAATTAAATTCAAATGTAGCATGCGTGATCAGAATTATAAGCACAATAAATTCAAGGCAAGACAAAATTCATTCAATCAAATACAAGTCTAGGAAAAGCCAAAATTACATATTAATTGAGGCAATAAAGGAATAAAACATGCTATCAGTATATTGAATATAGATACGAAATTTAAAGGAAAACTTAGCTTAAGGATTCTATATTGTAACAGAACCAATCAGACGACCAAATCACAGAATTCTGTTTACCTTGAAGAAACGAGCGCCCCAACTCACCAGTGCAACGGGTACAGTGCTGCTCCTCCCAGGATGAGATGGTCCAGAACGAGCAGGTGCACTCCGTCTCGTTCACCTCGAACATCATTCAGTCGCCAGAATCAAATAGCCAGAAAAACAGAATTTTGGGAAAGGAAGAGGAAAAATGAGAAGGAGAGAATATCAGTATACAGGAGTAGAGGAATAACACAAGAGTAAGCAGGGGTATGCTCTTTTTGTGTTTTTTCAATTCTGCCAGAGGCAGGGTATTTATAGGCGAGATTAGGGTTAGGGTTAAGGTCAGCAGCAGTTAGAGTCCGCCAATTAATGGCCTCTAACATGTCACCCATGCGTCACCCGTCCAGTAGCAACTCGCCATGTTGCCTATACACGTCACGCACATCCAGCAGCACTAAGCTACATCACGCATGTCCAGCATCACTTAGCATAACCACCTCTGCTTAAATCCCGATTACCATGCTAAATCTCGCCTTATCCGATTACAAGCCTTGGTAATCTGGACTCTTAATCCTCAAGTCCCGGTTCAGTTAAGTTTTTGAATTTTAAAATTTAAATTCAAAAAATTCATTTGTTGAATTTCGTCCAAAAAGATAAGACTGAGACATTTGCCCTAACGCCCGTACCCGCGACACGGATCCAGAGCCGAGCTGGGTGACGGCGGCGGCGCGCACGTGTGGTCCACTTATATGAACCCCTTAGTGAACACTTTAACAAGCATTCATACTTGAGTTCAATATAAACTATTCACCACTTGTTTACAAAACCAATGTGGAACAAGTGAAGGGTTGAAAACCCTTCAACTCCTCCACTTGGTTTTATAAGTCACAAGTAAGTCTCCTCTTTCTCAAGGTATCAATGTGCGACAATCCAATATAACACTTAACCATCTCTTTTCCTCCAGTTCCACACAATAATTATCTTTGGATTCTAACCAATAATTGGCATCCATCCAAAATTAATTAAACATGTAATTAGATTATTTGTTCCAATTACAACAGTACCTAATGGGGCAACCCTAAAATATCGATCAAAAATATTCTTAATGAAGGCAAATTGTCCTTTTACGATTGCTTCGTATCCAAGACCCAATTAACTCGATTCAACTTCGACCCTACTCAATTCAGACTGTTCAATAGTTGTGATGTTGAGTACCCAGATTCTATCAAGTCACACACTCTATGGTTGATGTAGACAATAAGTATATATAAATATCGGGTGAAAATCTTTTTACCTTGTATTATATGAAATGGACGGTTTACTCCCTTGTGAAAAAAAAAATTGAAATACCACCTTATGTTTTTAAATTGTGGCTCATTGCCCCCTTCCATCTATTTGGGTTGAATTTTGCATTGAAAAGATGAAAATACCCTCATATATACATAAAATTACTTTATATCCTTATGTTTTTCTTTTTCTTTTATTTAATCTAAATTAAATAGTTTTGTATTTATAAAATACATAAGGTATTTATATAAATTAAATACTATTTATTATTTATAAAATTATATATACATGCATATATATATTTATGAAATATATAACATGCTTATATAAATTAAATACTATTTAATATTTATAAAATACATAACATATTTATGTATATAAAATACTATTTATTATTTATAAAATTATATTTACATACATATATTGTAGCGCCCCCACTCGAGATGACCCCTAGCGGAGGTGCCACCAATTCAAGCTTGAAATCTAAATTAAATAATAACTGGGGAATCAAGAATTTAACCAACTTAGGAAAAAAAACAAAACTTGCACTAACCTAAAATGTCACTCCATAGCATACTATGTGCAACCAAGTATCTTAGGTTTCATACAAACATCTTTATAGCACCTCCTAGATAGTTATCTCGATCAGGTATAGACTATATGTACAATCATAATGCCTGATCCATTACAAAATACACTTTTCAGTCCTCCATAAGTTCCTGCTTCTCACTTGGACCTGTCTAGGGAAAGAATAAAGAATAGCAAAGTTGGTGAGTCTTAAGGACTCAGTGAGGGAAACACATAACAGGAGATAGAGGAAAAATATTGAATTTTGACTACAATAAACAAAGTTATTAATAATAATCAGATAATCAGTTCATGATTGACGGAAATTAAATTTAGACGCATGAAAACTTGGAACATGTGAACATTTAGCAGGCCTGTTGGCATCCTTCCTTATTGCTCCTTGATGAATTACAAGATAACTTTACAATAGCATTTAATCTGAACTTGAAAATTTTCTCTTTATCTCTCCATTTGCTCGAGCAAACAGCTTGGCATGTAACAACTTGTTTTTATGGCATGGTCGACGGCATGCCCGATCCCGTCACTCACAATTTGCTACCTACAACTACTTGTAAGCCAGGATTGTAAGTGGCTTCTAGCCAGGAGATCTGTCACCATCAGTCCGCACCGCTATGCCATATTTTTGGACCTAGCCCCGGGCCCAACTTCCCATGGCGTCCCTCAGGGTTGAACTTCCCAAGGGCGTCCCCATGGGTTGAATGATATAATGCCAACATATATCAATTCAACTTTTCAAGCAATAACATGAACATTTCGAAACTTTACAAGATTTGCAATTTACAACGCATAACATTTTTCAATAATGGTCGGCAAGGCCTATTCCAATAAACAATGTACATAAACAATTTAAGAGAACTTTTGACACAAATAAGTCTACCAAATCTTTTCAAATGTTACTTTGTTAGATATCAAGAACATGGGTTAGCCGGCAAAGGGATAGAAATATAACAATGTAAAGAAAGCTCTAGGCACTAGAATGGATTTAAACATATAATAATATCCAAGAATGCATGCAAGTCATGAAATTCGACAATCAAGATTCAATAAGTTTCCGAATCAAATCAAACCAAAACCCTTACAGGGGTTTATCATGAAACAAACAGGTATGAGAAAGTGGCAGAGTGGCAGACCCTCACCTCCAAAGTCTCAGAAGGCAGCTACAGTCGACAACTTACTGGTCCACTAAACTTACTTCTTCATCACCTAACCAAACTAGTATATTTATAGTTAAAATTCACATTCAACCCTAATAGTCTCAATTAAGCCATTAATAGTCTAAAATTACTAATTAACCGATTAATATGCCAGTTTTAAGCTTAAGCGATACTATGGGCTAAAAATGGCTAATAAAGCCGTTATTACCAAAATATTCTCGATTTTCATATCAAGTACAATAACAAAATATAACTAGTCCTCAATTACATTTTAACCTTGTCTCGTCATCTTAAATTAAGAAACTATCTAGATATCTGAATTGTCTAGGTTATTTTCTCTTAGGTCCCAAAATTTCCAAATTTAGGGTTTTTCTAACTCAATTAACTCAATAATTCCCCAATTATCATATTTTGATACAATTTTGGGTCCAAAAATCCAACATCAATCATGCATGAAATATTTTTTACTACCTAATACAATTCAGAATCAATTATTCAAAGGTCAAGAAGTTTAAATGAATGAAAATGTACAAAACCCTAATCTTAATACTTATCTTTACTCCAAAACGCACAATCGAGACTCCAAAACTACGAATCAACCACACCACCATGACCACCATGATGAAAGGAAGATTTTGTCTAAAAGCCGCCGCTACGCCTAAAAAATGCAAAACCACCACCATCCGCTGCGTTTTGTCCTCCTGAGTTCAACAGTCTTATTAGTTTCCAGTTTTGAAGCCAAAATGACCTTCAACCAAAGCCCACTGTCTCAACATCTCCTTCTCGCCACCGCATTTGTTGCTCCGATTCCTGTCGTTGTCGCCGTATTACACAGCCATGTAAGGTCACCAATGTGAAGCCTATGTCCAGTTCTCACAGAAGCTCCACCCAGATTATTCCTCCAATGCTGCCTTACCATGGATCACTACCTTCCCATCGTGGTCAATTTTTGGGTTTTAAAATTAGGGTGACTCACCGGTAGTGGTGTGTGTGCATGTGGTGGTGATGAAGTGCTAGGGGAGAGAAGAGATGGTTGGTAAGGTTAGATGGTGGAGATAGTCGTCGGGGATGGCTGCCGAGGGTTGCCGGTAAAGATGGTGAAGAAGTGATGCGGTGAGAGCAAAAAGGAATAAGAAAATAGAATCAAAAAAGGAAGAAAATTTGTTTTTATAAAATTTAATTTTTTGTAATTGCAATTTAGCCCTCAGTTTCTTAATAAGTTATTCAATTAAGTCCTCATAGTTTATGGAAATATGATCATAACCTTAGTTGACTAGAGTGCTTCCATGCAAACCCCTAAGTTTTTAAGAGTGGCTCAATTAAATCCTATCTATTTGTAAATTGAACCCCAAAATCTTGAATCCTAGAAATCAAGTCCTCTTTATTTATGAATTGGGCCCAAGAATTTTAGAAAATAATAATAATGTAACACCCCTAAATTTGGTATTTTAGAAAACAAGTATCGAAAATTAAAATATCAAGTTTGACAAATTTTGAGGCTTGAAAAAAAAAATATATATATATATATAAAGGACTTGATTGTAAGAATTTCAAAAGTTTTGGGGATGATTTGAAATTTGAGAAACTTGATTTTTAAGAGTTTTGAAACTTCGTGGGTCAAAATAGAATTATTTTGGCTCAAAGGGGTTAAAATAAGGCACTAACTAAATTTAGGGCTGAAGTGAAGAGTTTTGAATCTTAGAGGACTCGATTGAAAATTGGGAAAATGATTTGCGTGTCGAATTTGAATATCTGAAAGTTCCCCACAAATAGTCCAATTTCCATTTTCCTCCCCCATTCTTCCTTACTCTTCACCGTTTACACATCTCTCCCCTCCTTACCGGCGAACTCCTCCAGCGATGCCCCAAAACCGTAAACTAACCCACCCAACCTCTTCTTCTCACTCACAAAACCTCAACCATACCACATGCAGGTCACCTTCTCCAGCAAGATGTCGGAAAAATGAAGCTCAAAGTAGCTCCAACGGCGGTGATGCGTCTCCAACCTTCAGCAACTGAAGCTAGAATGTGAGCAATGGGTTTTGTAGTGCTCAGCTTGAGGAACCTTTTGGTAACCTAAGATTCCAGTTTGACGCGGCGGAAGTGAAGGAATCGAGCTAAAATCGTGCAGCGGCGAGTGGTGGTGCAGTGAGTTTCAGGTGGCAATTGAGCCAATCTAATGGCATTTGGTAAAATTGATGTGGGGGTTGTGTCTGTTGAGCTAAAAAGAGTCGAACGGTGGTGGTGTTGCCCGTTTTCGGTGACTGTGTACAGTGGCACTCCAGCGACTTTTGAATAGAATCTTTGCCTCATCGCGGCGATCATTATGTTGTTCTCGGTTTGCAATTTTGGAGCTTTGATAGTCAAATTTTGGGTAAAATAGTTGGATTGAGGATTTCATATATATATACACACATATATGTTATACCATTTTATCTCATAAATATTGTATTATGATACATGCAGAAAAGAAATCTGATATATGACCAGGATTTGGAACATGTACGTACTATTGTAAGTTTAGTAAGCACGAATTTGTATTATCATGTGATAATCCTGGGTTAATTAAGTTAATTAAGCAATTAAAACTCTAATATTGTGAAATTGAGACTTAAGTTACAGTAATTGGGCTATTGTTCTAATTTGGATAATGAGATGAGGCCAATTATATAAATAAGGACCTAACTATGCCTTTTGTTAGTACCAATATAAACCCCCATAAATATTCCCATATTAACAGCTTAATTAGTTGTACCGTAATGATAGTACTAATTGAACCCTAAAACTGCCATATTAGATGAATAGCTGTTGATTTTAGATTATTGATATTATAACTGTAATTAATAGAGTCGAATGAGGATCTTGACATGGACATATTCTTTTGGATTAAGTGACGAAGAAGTGGGTCCCGTGGAGCAGTAGGCGATGATAGCATATCTGAGGCTAATAAGGTGAGGCTCTAAGATTCTGGCCTTGATTCTATCTATTCTTGTGGAATGACCCCTGTGAGGGTTCAACATGCTTGTGTACCGTACTTTTTCTTATTATTAAAACCCGTAAATTGTTTGAGATCTTGTTTGTCGTCTGTTGCTTGTTTCGTAAACCTCCATGAGGGTTTGTTTTATTAGTTCTTGCTTCTAATATTGTTCAGTACAATCCATGGCCTTGCCAGCACTCTTGTTATCTGCTACAGCTTTAGTAGGCCATGTTGGATTACCTAAATTGTTTATTGACACTGTATGGCCTTGTTGGCATATTTGATTATTGAATTTATTTATAGATACTTATATGCAAAATCTTTTTGGGCCGAGTGGCAATCCCAGCGGAATGCTTGGATTACTATTTTAGAATTGTATCATTGTATTGGTGATAAAAACAGTGTTATTGGTTGACCTGGGTTACGATCGTGACTTTGGGCAGTTAGGGGTTGATTGTGGCCTAAAGCTTGATCGGAGAGGATCGATCCTACCAATTCGTGTGGTTGCGATCTTGTCCTCAAGAGAGGCTTGATTGGCGAGGATCGATTTTATCGATTTGTGCTGCTGCGGTTTGGTGAGGTGGCTACTTGTCGAACCGATATAAGGGGGTAGGCTATTTTACGGTCAAATTAAGGAGATATAAGGATGCAGGCCATTTTATGATCGTATCGTTTATACAAGATCAAGTGGATATAAGGGGGCAGGCAATTTTACGATCATATCGTTTATACAAGATCAAGGCGATATAAGGGGGCAGGCCATTTTATGGTCGTATTGTTTATACAAGATTGAGGAGGTATAAGGGGATAGGCCAACAGTGGAACCAAGAAGGAACTCTCTGTACCTAGGAGAACTTTAAAAGCGAATTTATGAATAAATTTATGCCTAAAGTGGTAAAAAATGCTCGGGAGCGGGAGTTTTTGGAACTTACTCAAGGATCTAGTATGCCAGTATGAAGCCAAATTTAATCATTTAATCTGGTATGCACATCATATATTGGGTGATGAGAAACGTAGAATAAGAAAATTCGTTGAAGGGCTAAAGATTGAGTTGTGACGAGCTCTCTTAACTTGTGAATTTCCCACTTATAGCAAGGCCATGCAGGTAGAATTAGATATTAAGGAGATATTTAAAATCGAAGAAAATATTAAGAAGGGAAAGAATTTTGATTCCGCGGCTCAAAGTGGAGAGAGAAGTGACTCTGGGAGGAAACAATAGAGGGTTCAAGGTAAGACATCAGTCAGCCACATCTCTTTTAGTGGAAATAACATTTGTCCAACCCAACTGACTCCAAGAAAAGTTTGTGCATTTTGTGGTGATGCCCGTCACAATGAATCTACATGTTGGAAAAAGCATGAAAAATGTATGCGGTGTGGCAGTGACCAATATTTTATTAAGAATTGTGCTAGGAGTAGGAAATTTGTCTCCAACGATCAAGGAAATAAGGGAAAACAACTTATGGAATCTAGCCAAAGATAAAAGGGCCCGACTGGCGCTAATGCCCCTAAGAGAAGTGCATCGGACTCACAAGAGGTTGTCTAAGGTATGGTTATGTTCACAATATTTTGAGAAACTAATGCGACTCGTTCTCTTACATCTTTCTGTCTCACTTTAAAGTTAAACTAAATTTTGAACCCATGTCTCAATCAAACTCTTACAGATATGAAAATTTATAACTGGCATTGTATGGAAGCTTTAGTGTCACCCTTGAAGAAGTATATCCATGTCAATACTTCTTATACACATCAGTGTTGTTCTAAGTTTCTCGAATATTATATGAGAATCTGGGGACCAGATTCTTTTAAGGGGGAAGGAGTATAACACCCCTAAAATTGGTATTGTAGAAAATAAGTATTGAAAATTAAAATATTAAGTTTGACAATTTTTTAGGCTTTAAAAAAAATAAAAAATAAAAAGGACTTGATTGTAAGAATTTCAAAAGTTTTGGGGATGATTTGAAATTTGAGAAAACTTCATTTTTAAGAGTCTTGAAACTTTGTGGGTCAAAATAGAATTATTTTGGGTCAAAGGGGTTAAAATAAGGCACTAACTAAATTTAGGGCTGAAGTGAAGAGTTTTAAATCTTGCAGGACTCGATTGAAAATTGGAAAAAAGATTTAGGAGTCGAATTTGAATATCTAAAAGTTCCCTATAAATATTCCAATTTCCATTTTCCTCCCCCCATTCTTCCTTTCTCTTCACCGTTTACACCTCTCTTCTTCTCACCAGTGAACTCCTCCGGCGACGCCCCGAAACCATAAACTAACCCGCCTAACCTCTTCTTCTCACTCCCAGGACCTCAACCATACTACATGTAGGTCACTTTCTCCAGCAAGACGCCGAAAAAATGAAGCTCAAAGTAAGCTCCGTCGGCGGTGATAGGTCTCCAATCTTCGGAAACTTAAGCTGGAATGTGAGCAGAGGGTTTTTTAGTGCTCAGCTTGAGAACCTTTTGGTAACCTTGGATTCCAATTTGGCGAGGCGGAGGAGAAGGAATCGAGCTAAAATCGTGCGGCGGTGAGTGGTGGCGCAGTAAGTTTCAAGCAGCAATTGAGTTGCAATCTCAAGGCGTTTGGTAAAATTGATGTAGGGGTTGCGTTTGTTGAGTTGAAAAGAGTCAAACGGTGGTGGTGTTGCCCGTTTCCAGCGACTGTGCACGGTGGCGCTCCGGTGACTTTTGGACAAAATCTTTGCCTTGTCACGGCGATCATTCTGGTGTTCTCGGTTTGCAATTTTTGAGCTTCGATAGTCAAATTTTAGGTAAAAGAGTTGGATTGAGGATTTCATATATCTATATATACACACACATATGTTATACCATTTTATCTCATAAATATTGTATTATAAGACATACAGAAAAGAAATCTGATAAGGGACCAGGATTCGAAACATGCATGTACTATTGTAAGTTTAGTAAGCACGAATTTGTATTATTATGCGATAATCTTGGGTTAATTAAGTATTAAGCAATTAAAACTCTAATCTTGTGAAATTGAGACTTAAGTAATAATAATTGGGCTAATTAAGATAGTTGGGTTGTTGTTCTAATTTGGATAATGAGATGAGGTCAATTATATAAATAGGGATCTAACTATGCCTTTTGTTAGTACCAATACAAACCCCGTAAATATTCCCGTATTAACTGTGTAATTAGCTGTACCGTAATGATAGTACTGATCGAACCCTAAAACTGCCATATTAGACAAATAGCTGTCAACTTTAGATTATCGATATTATAACTGTAATTAATAGGGTCAAATGAGGATCTTGACATGGACCTATTCTTTTAGATTAGGTGACGAAGAAATGGGTCCCGTGGAGCAGTAGGCGGTGATAGCTGAGGCTCTAAGATTCTGGCCTTGATTCTATCTATTATTGTGGAATGACCCCTATGAGGGTTCAGCATGCTTGTGTATCGTACTTTTTCTTATTATTGAAATCCATAAATTGTTTGAGATCTTGTTTGTCGTCTGTTGCTTGTTTCGTAAACCTCCATGAGGGTTTGTTTTATTAGTTCTTGCTTCTAATATTGTTCAGTACAATCCATGGCCTTGCCAGCACTCTTGTTATCTGCTACAGCTTTAGTAGGCCATGTTGGATTACCTAAATTGTTTATTGACACTGTATGGCCTTGTTGGCATATTTGATTATTGAATTTATTTATAGATACTTATATGCAAAATCTATTTGGGCCGAGTGGCAATCCCAGCGGAATGCTTGGATTACTATTTTAGAATTGTATCATTGTATTGGTGATAAAAACAGTGTTATTGGTTGACCTGGGTTACGATCGTGACTTTGGGCAGTTAGGGGTTGATTGTGGCCTAAAGCTTGATCGGAGAGGATCGATCCTACCAATTCGTGTGGTTGCGATCTTGTCCTCAAGAGAGGCTTGATTGGCGAGGATCGATTTTATCGATTTGTGCTGCTGCGGTTTGGTGAGGTGGCTACTTGTCGAACCGATATAAGGGGGTAGGCTATTTTACGGTCAAATTAAGGAGATATATGGATGCATGCCATTTTATGATCGTATCGTTTATACAAGATCAAGTGGATATAAGGGGGCAGGCAATTTTACGATCATATCGTTTATACAAGATCAAGGCGATATAAGGGGGCAGGCCATTTTATGGTCGTATTGTTTATACAAGATTGAGGAGGTATAAGGGGATAGGCCAACAGTGGAACCAAGAAGGAACTCTCTGTACCTAGGAGAACTTTAAAAGCGAATTTATGAATAAATTTATGCCTAAAGTGGTAAAAAATGCTCGGGAGCGGGAGTTTTTGGAACTTACTCAAGGATCTAGTATGCCAGTATGAAGCCAAATTTAATCATTTAATCTGGTATGCACATCATATATTGGGTGATGAGAAACGTAGAATAAGAAAATTCATTGAAGGGCTAAAGATTGAGTTGTGACGAGCTCTCTTAACTTGTGAATTTCCCACTTATAGCAAGGCCATGCAGGTAGAATTAGATATTAAGGAGATATTTAAAATCGAAGAAAATATTAAGAAGGGAAAGAATTTTGATTCCGCGGCTCAAAGTGGAGAGAGAAGTGACTCTGGGAGGAAACAATAGAGGGTTCAAGGTAAGACATCAGTCAGCCACATCTCTTTTAGTGGAAATAACATTTGTCCAACCCAACTGACTCCAAGAAAAGTTTGTGCATTTTGTGGTGATGCCCGTCACAATGAATCTACATGTTGGAAAAAGCATGAAAAATGTATGCGGTGTGGCAGTGACCAATATTTTATTAAGAATTGTGCTAGGAGTAGGAAATTTGTCTCCAACGATCAAGGAAATAAGGGAAAACAACTTATGGAATCTAGCCAAAGACAAAAGGGCCCGACTGGCGCTAATGCCCCTAAGAGAAGTGCATCGGACTCACAAGAGGTTGTCTAAGGTATGGTTATGTTCACAATATTTTGAGAAACTAATGCGACTCGTTCTCTTACATCTTTCTGTCTCACTTTAAAGTTAAACTAAATTTTGAACCCATGTCTCAATCAAACTCTTACAGATATGAAAATTTATAACTGGCATTGTATGGAAGCTTTAGTGTCACCCTTGAAGAAGTATATCCATGTCAATACTTCTTATACACATCAGTGTTGTTCTAAGTTTCTCGAATATTATATGAGAATCTGGGGACCAGATTCTTTTAAGGGGGAAGGAGTATAACACCCCTAAAATTGGTATTGTAGAAAATAAGTATTGAAAATTAAAATATTAAGTTTGACAATTTTTTAGGCTTTAAAAAAAATAAAAAATAAAAAGGACTTGATTGTAAGAATTTCAAAAGTTTTGGGGATGATTTGAAATTTGAGAAAACTTCATTTTTAAGAGTCTTGAAACTTTGTGGGTCAAAATAGAATTATTTTGGGTCAAAGGGGTTAAAATAAGGCACTAACTAAATTTAGGGCTGAAGTGAAGAGTTTTAAATCTTGCAGGACTCGATTGAAAATTGGAAAAAAGATTTAGGAGTCGAATTTGAATATCTAAAAGTTCCCTATAAATATTCCAATTTCCATTTTCCTCCCCCCATTCTTCCTTTCTCTTCACCGTTTACACCTCTCTTCTTCTCACCAGTGAACTCCTCCGGCGACGCCCCGAAACCATAAACTAACCCGCCTAACCTCTTCTTCTCACTCCCAGGACCTCAACCATACTACATGTAGGTCACTTTCTCCAGCAAGACGCCGAAAAAATGAAGCTCAAAGTAAGCTCCGTCGGCGGTGATAGGTCTCCAATCTTCGGAAACTTAAGCTGGAATGTGAGCAGAGGGTTTTTTAGTGCTCAGCTTGAGAACCTTTTGGTAACCTTGGATTCCAATTTGGCGAGGCGGAGGAGAAGGAATCGAGCTAAAATCGTGCGGCGGTGAGTGGTGGCGCAGTAAGTTTCAAGCAGCAATTGAGTTGCAATCTCAAGGCGTTTGGTAAAATTGATGTAGGGGTTGCGTTTGTTGAGTTGAAAAGAGTCAAACGGTGGTGGTGTTGCCCGTTTCCAGCGACTGTGCACGGTGGCGCTCCGGTGACTTTTGGACAAAAGCTTTGCCTTGTCACGGCGATCATTCTGGTGTTCTCGGTTTGCAATTTTTGAGCTTCGATAGTCAAATTTTAGGTAAAAGAGTTGGATTGAGGATTTCATATATCTATATATACACACACATATGTTATACCATTTTATCTCATAAATATTGTATTATAAGACATACAGAAAAGAAATCTGATAAGGGACCAGGATTCGAAACATGCATGTACTATTGTAAGTTTAGTAAGCACGAATTTGTATTATTATGCGATAATCTTGGGTTAATTAAGTATTAAGCAATTAAAACTCTAATCTTGTGAAATTGAGACTTAAGTAATAATAATTGGGCTAATTAAGATAGTTGGGTTGTTGTTCTAATTTGGATAATGAGATGAGGTCAATTATATAAATAGGGATCTAACTATGTCTTTTGTTAGTACCAATACAAACCCCGTAAATATTCCCGTATTAACAGTGTAATTAGCTGTACCGTAATGATAGTACTGATCGAACCCTAAAACTGCCATATTAGACAAATAGCTGTCAACTTTAGATTATCGATATTATAACTGTAATTAATAGGGTCAAATGAGGATCTTGACATGGACCTATTCTTTTAGATTAGGTGACGAAGAAATGGGTCCCGTGGAGCAGTAGGCGGTGATAGCTGAGGCTCTAAGATTCTGGCCTTGATTCTATCTATTATTGTGGAATGACCCCTATGAGGGTTCAGCATGCTTGTGTATCGTACTTTTTCTTATTATTGAAATCCATAAATTGTTTGAGATCTTGTTTGTCGTCTGTTGCTTGTTTCGTAAACCTCCATGAGGGTTTGTTTTATTAGTTCTTGCTTCTAATATTGTTCAGTACAATCCATGGCCTTGCCAGCACTCTTGTTATCTGCTACAGCTTTAGTAGGCCATGTTGGATTACCTAAATTGTTTATTGACACTGTATGGCCTTGTTGGCATATTTGATTATTGAATTTATTTATAGATACTTATATGCAAAATCTATTTGGGCCGAGTGGCAATCCCAGCGGAATGCTTGGATTACTATTTTAGAATTGTATCATTGTATTGGTGATAAAAACAGTGTTATTGGTTGACCTGGGTTACGATCGTGACTTTGGGCAGTTAGGGGTTGATTGTGGCCTAAAGCTTGATCGGAGAGGATCGATCCTACCAATTCGTGTGGTTGCGATCTTGTCCTCAAGAGAGGCTTGATTGGCGAGGATCGATTTTATCGATTTGTGCTGCTGCGGTTTGGTGAGGTGGCTACTTGTCGAACCGATATAAGGGGGTAGGCTATTTTACGGTCAAATTAAGGAGATATATGGATGCATGCCATTTTATGATCGTATCGTTTATACAAGATCAAGTGGATATAAGGGGGCAGGCAATTTTACGATCATATCGTTTATACAAGATCAAGGCGATATAAGGGGGCAGGCCATTTTATGGTCGTATTGTTTATACAAGATTGAGGAGGTATAAGGGGATAGGCCAACAGTGGAACCAAGAAGGAACTCTCTGTACCTAGGAGAACTTTAAAAGCGAATTTATGAATAAATTTATGCCTAAAGTGGTAAAAAATGCTCGGGAGCGGGAGTTTTTGGAACTTACTCAAGGATCTAGTATGCCAGTATGAAGCCAAATTTAATCATTTAATCTGGTATGCACATCATATATTGGGTGATGAGAAACGTAGAATAAGAAAATTCATTGAAGGGCTAAAGATTGAGTTGTGACGAGCTCTCTTAACTTGTGAATTTCCCACTTATAGCAAGGCCATGCAGGTAGAATTAGATATTAAGGAGATATTTAAAATCGAAGAAAATATTAAGAAGGGAAAGAATTTTGATTCCGCGGCTCAAAGTGGAGAGAGAAGTGACTCTGGGAGGAAACAATAGAGGGTTCAAGGTAAGACATCAGTCAGCCACATCTCTTTTAGTGGAAATAACATTTGTCCAACCCAACTGACTCCAAGAAAAGTTTGTGCATTTTGTGGTGATGCCCGTCACAATGAATCTACATGTTGGAAAAAGCATGAAAAATGTATGCGGTGTGGCAGTGACCAATATTTTATTAAGAATTGTGCTAGGAGTAGGAAATTTGTCTCCAACGATCAAGGAAATAAGGGAAAACAACTTATGGAATCTAGCCAAAGACAAAAGGGCCCGACTGGCGCTAATGCCCCTAAGAGAAGTGCATCGGACTCACAAGAGGTTGTCTAAGGTATGGTTATGTTCACAATATTTTGAGAAACTAATGCGACTCGTTCTCTTACATCTTTCTGTCTCACTTTAAAGTTAAACTAAATTTTGAACCCATGTCTCAATCAAACTCTTACAGATATGAAAATTTATAACTGGCATTGTATGGAAGCTTTAGTGTCACCCTTGAAGAAGTATATCCATGTCAATACTTCTTATACACATCAGTGTTGTTCTAAGTTTCTCGAATATTATATGAGAATCTGGGGACCAGATTCTTTTAAGGGGGAAGGAGTATAACACCCCTAAAATTGGTATTGTAGAAAATAAGTATTGAAAATTAAAATATTAAGTTTGACAATTTTTTAGGCTTTAAAAAAAATAAAAAATAAAAAGGACTTGATTGTAAGAATTTCAAAAGTTTTGGGGATGATTTGAAATTTGAGAAAACTTCATTTTTAAGAGTCTTGAAACTTTGTGGGTCAAAATAGAATTATTTTGGGTCAAAGGGGTTAAAATAAGGCACTAACTAAATTTAGGGCTGAAGTGAAGAGTTTTAAATCTTGCAGGACTCGATTGAAAATTGGAAAAAAGATTTAGGAGTCGAATTTGAATATCTAAAAGTTCCCTATAAATATTCCAATTTCCATTTTCCTCCCCCCATTCTTCCTTTCTCTTCACCGTTTACACCTCTCTTCTTCTCACCAGTGAACTCCTCCGGCGACGCCCCGAAACCATAAACTAACCCGCCTAACCTCTTCTTCTCACTCCCAGGACCTCAACCATACTACATGTAGGTCACTTTCTCCAGCAAGACGCCGAAAAAATGAAGCTCAAAGTAAGCTCCGTCGGCGGTGATAGGTCTCCAATCTTCGGAAACTTAAGCTGGAATGTGAGCAGAGGGTTTTTTAGTGCTCAGCTTGAGAACCTTTTGGTAACCTTGGATTCCAATTTGGCGAGGCGGAGGAGAAGGAATCGAGCTAAAATCGTGCGGCGGTGAGTGGTGGCGCAGTAAGTTTCAAGCAGCAATTGAGTTGCAATCTCAAGGCGTTTGGTAAAATTGATGTAGGGGTTGCGTTTGTTGAGTTGAAAAGAGTCAAACGGTGGTGGTGTTGCCCGTTTCCAGCGACTGTGCACGGTGGCGCTCCGGTGACTTTTGGACAAAAGCTTTGCCTTGTCACGGCGATCATTCTGGTGTTCTCGGTTTGCAATTTTTGAGCTTCGATAGTCAAATTTTAGGTAAAAGAGTTGGATTGAGGATTTCATATATCTATATATACACACACATATGTTATACCATTTTATCTCATAAATATTGTATTATAAGACATACAGAAAAGAAATCTGATAAGGGACCAGGATTCGAAACATGCATGTACTATTGTAAGTTTAGTAAGCACGAATTTGTATTATTATGCGATAATCTTGGGTTAATTAAGTATTAAGCAATTAAAACTCTAATCTTGTGAAATTGAGACTTAAGTAATAATAATTGGGCTAATTAAGATAGTTGGGTTGTTGTTCTAATTTGGATAATGAGATGAGGTCAATTATATAAATAGGGATCTAACTATGTCTTTTGTTAGTACCAATACAAACCCCGTAAATATTCCCGTATTAACAGTGTAATTAGCTGTACCGTAATGATAGTACTGATCGAACCCTAAAACTGCCATATTAGACAAATAGCTGTCAACTTTAGATTATCGATATTATAACTGTAATTAATAGGGTCAAATGAGGATCTTGACATGGACCTATTCTTTTAGATTAGGTGACGAAGAAATGGGTCCCGTGGAGCAGTAGGCGGTGATAGCTGAGGCTCTAAGATTCTGGCCTTGATTCTATCTATTATTGTGGAATGACCCCTATGAGGGTTCAGCATGCTTGTGTATCGTACTTTTTCTTATTATTGAAATCCATAAATTGTTTGAGATCTTGTTTGTCGTCTGTTGCTTGTTTCGTAAACCTCCATGAGGGTTTGTTTTATTAGTTCTTGCTTCTAATATTGTTCAGTACAATCCATGGCCTTGCCAGCACTCTTGTTATCTGCTACAGCTTTAGTAGGCCATGTTGGATTACCTAAATTGTTTATTGACACTGTATGGCCTTGTTGGCATATTTGATTATTGAATTTATTTATAGATACTTATATGCAAAATCTATTTGGGCCGAGTGGCAATCCCAGCGGAATGCTTGGATTACTATTTTAGAATTGTATCATTGTATTGGTGATAAAAACAGTGTTATTGGTTGACCTGGGTTACGATCGTGACTTTGGGCAGTTAGGGGTTGATTGTGGCCTAAAGCTTGATCGGAGAGGATCGATCCTACCAATTCGTGTGGTTGCGATCTTGTCCTCAAGAGAGGCTTGATTGGCGAGGATCGATTTTATCGATTTGTGCTGCTGCGGTTTGGTGAGGTGGCTACTTGTCGAACCGATATAAGGGGGTAGGCTATTTTACGGTCAAATTAAGGAGATATAAGGATGCAGGCCATTTTATGATCGTATCGTTTATACAAGATCAAGTGGATATAAGGGGGCAGGCAATTTTACGATCATATCGTTTATACAAGATCAAGGCGATAGAAGGGGGCAGGCCATTTTATGGTCGTATTGTTTATACAAGATTGAGGAGGTATAAGGGGATAGGCCAACAGTGGAACCAAGAAGGAACTCTCTGTACCTAGGAGAACTTTAAAAGCGAATTTATGAATAAATTTATGCCTAAAGTTGTAAAAAATGCTCGGGAGCGGGAGTTTTTGGAACTTACTCAAGGATCTAGTATGCCAGTATGAAGCCAAATTTAATCATTTAATCTGGTATGCACCTCATATATTGGGTGATGAGAAACGTAGAATAAGAAAATTCGTTGAAGGGCTAAATATTGAGTTGTGACGAGCTCTCTTAACTTGTCAATTTCCCACTTATAGCAAGGCCATGCAGGTAGAATTAGATATTAAGGAGATATTTAAAATCGAAGAAAATATTAAGAAGGGAAAGACTTTTGATTCCGCGGCTCAAAGTGGAGAGAGAAGTGACTCTGGGAGGAAACAATAGAGGGTTCAAGGTAAGACATCAGTCAGCCACATCTCTTTTAGTGGAAATAACATTTGTCCAACCCAACTAACTCCAAGAAAAGTTTGTGCATTTTGTGGTGATGCCCGTCACAATGAATCTACATGTTGGAAAAAGCATGAAAAATGTATGCGGTGTGGCAGTGACCAATATTTTATTAAGAATTGTGCTAGGAGTAGGAAATTTGTCTCCAACGATCAAGGAAATAAGGGAAAACAACTTATGGAATCTAGCCAAAGACAAAAGGGCCCGACTGGCGCTAATGCCCCTAAGAGAAGTGCATCGGACTCACAAGAGGTTGTCTAAGGTATGTTCACAATATTTTGAGAAACTAATGCGACTCGTTCTCTTACATCTTTCTGTCTCACTTTAAAGTTAAACTAAATTTTGAACCCATGTCTCAATCAAACTTTTACAGATATGAAAATTTATAACTGGCATTGTATGGAAGCTTTAGTGTCACCCTTGAAGAAGTATATCCATGTCAATACTTCTTATACACATTAGTGTTGTTCTAAGTTTCTCGAACATTATATGAGAATCTGGGGACCAGATTCTTTTAAGGGGGAAGGAGTATAACACCCCTAAATTTGGTATTGTAGAAAATAAGTATTGAAAATTAAAATATTAAGTTTGACAATTTTTTAGGCTTTAAAAAAAATAAAAATAAAAAGGACTTGATTGTAAGAATTTCAAAAGTTTTGGGGATGATTTGAAATTTGAGAAAACTTCATTTTTAAGACTCTTGAAACTTTGTGGGTCAAAATAGAATTATTTTGGGTCAAAGGGGTTAAAATAAGGCACTAACTAAATTTAGGGCTGAAGTGAAGAGTTTTAAATCTTGCAGGACTCGATTGAAAATTGGAAAAAAGATTTAGGAGTCGAATTTGAATATCTAAAAGTTCCCTATAAATATTCCAATTTCCATTTTCCTCCCCCCATTCTTCCTTTCTCTTCACCGTTTACACCTCTCTTCTTCTCACCAGTGACCTCCTCCGACGACGCCCCGAAACCATAAACTAACCCTCCTAACCTCTTCTTCTCACTCCCAGGACCTCAACCATACTACATGTAGGTCACTTTCTCCAGCAAGACGCCGAAAAAATGAAGCTCAAAGTAAGCTCCGTCGGCGGTGATAGGTCTCCAATCTTCGGAAACTTAAACTGGAATGTGAGCAAAGGGTTTTTTGGTGCTCAGCTTGAGAACCTTTTGGTAACCTTGGATTCCAATTTGGCGAGGCGGAGGAGAAGGAATCGAGCTAAAATCATGCGGCGGTGAGTGGTGGCGCAGTAAGTTTCAAGCAGCAATTGAGTTGCAATCTCAAGGCGTTTGGTAAAATTGATGTAGGGGTTGCGTTTGTTGAGTTGAAAAGAGTCAAACGGTGGTGGTGTTGCCCGTTTCCAGCGACTGTGCACGGTGGCGCTCCGGTGACTTTTGGACAAAATCTTTGCCTTGTCACGGCGATCATTCTGGTGTTCTCGGTTTGCAATTTTTGAGCTTCGATAGTCAAATTTTAGGTAAAAGAGTTGGATTGAGGATTTCATATATCTATATATACACACACATATGTTATACCATTTTATCTCATAAATATTGTATTATAAGACATACAGAAAAGAAATCTGATAAGGGACCAGGATTCGAAACATGCATGTACTATTGTAAGTTTAGTAAGCACGAATTTGTATTATTATGCGATAATCTTGGGTTAATTAAGTATTAAGCAATTAAAACTCTAATCTTGTGAAATTGAGACTTAAGTAATAATAATTGGGCTAATTAAGATAGTTGGGTTGTTGTTCTAATTTGGATAATGAGATGAGGTCAATTATATAAATAGGGATCTAACTATGCCTTTTGTTAGTACCAATACAAACCCCGTAAATATTCCCGTATTAACTGTGTAATTAGCTGTACCGTAATGATAGTACTGATCGAACCCTAAAACTGCCATATTAGACAAATAGCTGTCAACTTTAGATTATCGATATTATAACTGTAATTAATAGGGTCAAATGAGGATCTTGACATGGACCTATTCTTTTAGATTAGGTGACGAAGAAATGGGTCCCATGGAGCAGTAGGCGATGATAGCTGAGGCTCTAAGATTCTGGCCTTGATTCTATCTATTATTGTGGAATGACCCCTATGAGGGTTCAGCATGCTTGTGTATCGTACTTTTTCTTATTATTGAAATCCATAAATTGTTTGAGATCTTTTTTGTCGTCTGTTGCTTGTTTCGTAAACCCCTGTGAGGGTTTGTTTTATCAGTTCTTGCTTCTAATATTGTTCAGTACAATCCATTGCCTTGTCAGCACTCTTGTTATCCATTACAGCTTTAGTAGGCCATGTTGGCTTACTTGAATTGTTTATTAATATCGTATGGCCTTGTTGGCTTATTTGATTATAGAATTTATTTATAGATACTTATACGCAAAATCTATTTAGGCTGAGTGTCAATTCCAGCGGAATGCTTATATTACTATTCTAGAATTGTTTCATTGTATTGGTGATAAAAACAGTATTATTGGCTGACTGGGGTTGCGATCTTGACTTTGGGCAGTCAAGGGTTAACTGTGGCCTAAAGCTTGATCGGCGAGGATCGATCCTACCGATTCGTGTGGTTGTGATCTTGTCCTCTGAGCTTGATCAGCGAGAATCGATTTTACCGATTCGTGCTACAGCAGTTTGGCAAGGTGGCTACTCGTCGAAGCGATATAAGGGGGTATGCCATTTTACGGTTGGATCAAGGCGATATAAGGGGGCAGGCTGTTTTACGATCATATCGTTTATACACAATCGGGAATAATAAAAGGGAATGCCGTTACACGGTCATATATGTAAAATATGCTTATACCACTAGTTTTATAAAATGTTCTTGTCTAGTCTATTTTATAAAACTGATCAAAATTTTGGATTTTGGAATCTGAATATTTCATGAAACGATTTGTTCACTGAGTTTCATTAAATCTAATCATGTCTATGAGTTCTGAAATTTTCCATGAAATTTATTTAAATGTAAAATAACTCTTCACCGGTATGGGACAGCATTGAGTTAGCTCTTTAAAGTGTTGTACAAGAAATACTATTTTCTGGTTTTAGTTCGTAGATTCCGTAAATTCCTTAAAATCTCCAATACCCAGATATGTCACTTGTATTTTAGTTATTTGAATTCAGAACGAATGTTCTTTTTATACTTGTATATTGTACTCCATTTCCTTCTGATTTTTCCTATACTTGCAAATGCTTGCCTCACTGAGTCATTCGGACTAACCCTCATTGTGTTTTTCCTTTTGTTCTTGGGCCAGATTGAAGAGTAGAAAGCATCCTAACCTTGGGTTACCTTTTGGCATATTGTAAATATTATTATCATGACATCTATAACAGTAAGGATGCGAAATTTTATGGTTGTAATGTAACAGGGGTATAGGTTGTAAGTTAGTGTTTTCTCTTATACGAAGTGTGACAAGTTAGAGTTCTTGATGAATGATGTATATATGTAAGTTAAATTATAGGCCTTTGAGAAATTATGACTTGTTATGAGAACTTGGGTTTTTCTTGTCATTTTCAGCATGACTAGCTTGAATTTTAAATTATGAAATTTCTTAGGTTGAGAATGTTGGAGAGTGTAATTGGTTTTGAAAAAATAATATCGGAGTAGCACCTCGATTTGAATCAAGCACCTCTCAGACGGGGTGCTACAAATAATATAAAGAATAATGAAATTTTCATAAATTTTAAAATGATAAAATTTTAAATGCTATTAATCATAAAATTTCAGGGTGCTACAGATATATAAAATTATATACATATAGAAAATTATATAAATACACACACACACATATATATATATATAATTATTTATAACATATCTATATACATATATATAAAATAATAAATCATATACTATATAATATTTATAAAAAATTATATCCATGCATATATAAAATCACATATATATAATTATATATATACACATATGCATATAAAATTATTCATAACATATTTATGTATATTAAATACTATCTATTATTTATAAAATTATATTTACGATTCATCTACTGTATTTATCCTAATAAGGGGCAAGAAAACTCTATGGAAAGATGGTGGTTTAATTCAATGGTGTTTAAGGAGTTAGAATGCAGGTGTGGGATAAAGAAATCAACGAACAATCTTGGTCCTATTGAAAATACTAGTGAAAGTGAAGATCTAAATAGAAAAGGTAGGGCTAAAAACATTCATAGTTGGAGGGGTCGGGACAATTCTAGTTGCAGTAATGTCGATCATTTATTTGGCATCAAAGACATTCGGAATTTCATCTCTGATGATACTTTTTTAGTTCGGGATAGTATTATTCTATCTATTTTGATATTGAAAATCAGATTTTTGAGATTGACAACGATCATTCTTTTTTGAGTGAACTAGAAAGTTTTTTTTTCTAGTTATCGCAATACTAGTTATATGAATAATGGATCTACGAGTCAAGATTCCTTATACTATCGTTACATGTACGTAACTCAATCTAGTTGGAATAATCACATTACTAGTTGCATTGATAGTTATCTTCAGTCTCAAATATGTATTGATACGTCCATTGTACATGAGAGTAGTGACAGTTACATTTCTAGGTGCGTTTCTGAGAAATGTAGAACTAGTAGTGAAAGCGGGAGGTCCAGTATACAAACCCACGCAAAGAGTAGTGATTTAACTCTAAGAGAAAGGTCTATGATCTCAAGGCAACTCAAAAATACAGGCATTTGTGGGTTCAATGAAAAAATTGTTATGAATTAAATTATAAGAAATTTTTGAAATCACAAATGAATATTTGTGAACAATGTGGATATCATTTGAAAATGAGCAGAAAGAATCGAAGTTTCGATCGACCCCCGTACTTGCAATCCTATGGATGAAGACATGGTCTCTCTAGATCCCATTGTATTTTATTCGAAAGAGGAGCCTTATAAAGATCATATTGATTCTTATCAAAGAAAGACAGGATCAACTGAGGCAGTTCAAATAGGTGTAGGTCAACTAAATGGTATTCTCGTAGCAACTGGGGTTATGGATTTTCAGTTTATAGGGAGTAGTATGGGATCCGTAGTCCGGGAGAAAATCACCCATTTGATTGAGTACGCTACCAATCAATTTCTTCTCTTATTATAGTGTGCGCTTTGGGGGGGGGCATGCAAGAAGGAAGTTTGAGCTTGATGCAAATGGCTAAAATATCATCTACAAATAAAAAGTTGTTGTATGTATCAATCTTTATATCTCCTACTACTAGTGGGGTAACAGCCAGTTTTGGTATGTTGGGAGATATCATTATTGCAGAACCTAATTCCTACATTGCATTTGCAGGTAAAAGAGTGATTGAACAAACATTGAAGAAAACAGTACCCAAAGGTTCACAAGCAGCTGAATATTTATTTCAGAAGGGCTTATTCAACCTAATTGTACCATGTAATCTTTTAAAAAGCATTCTGAGTGAGTTATCTAAGCTTCATGCCTTCTTTCTTTTGAATTCCAATTCAATCAAGTAGAGCGCACTAAGGTCAATTATTTTATTTGTAGCAAACAAGTAGTTAGCTCATCGAAATCAAAGTAAATAAGAATGGAGTTTTCTTTGGGAACTTAAGATCTACTTGTAGAAGGAATGAAAAGTTGTAGATATCTCTTCTTTTTTTTTACCTAGATTCCCAATTACTAATTAAGAAGTCTCTATCAATAAGATAAAAGTGTGAGTTCTTCCTTTCGTGAAATTAGGCAAATAAAATGAATTTCATCTTACGTATATAATAAACTTCAAAGATAGAAAGATAGATATATAGTTTTCTATCTTTCTCCATCTCCTGAAAATCTCATTTTCACTAAAAATCCCGGTTGTGTCGTATTCTAACGAATCTTTCGATAATTTTTAAGAAACTCTTTCTTTAGTAAATTAGAAGACATGAACAAAACACAAAGAAAAGAAGCAAAATAATAAAGTTGATTATCATACATATCTTTCATGTAGAAAGATGAATAAGTCCATTTATTTAGTTCTACATTCCTTGGAC
This sequence comes from Jacaranda mimosifolia, assembly GCA_018894105.1. Lineage (NCBI taxonomy): Eukaryota > Viridiplantae > Streptophyta > Magnoliopsida > Lamiales > Bignoniaceae > Jacaranda > Jacaranda mimosifolia. The sequence continues at coordinate 35,550,852 of CM032118.1, forward strand.
TTATTCTATATACTCACTTAGATATATAAATACTTATATCTCTAGTAAGAATTTTCAAATTGAATTAATTAATAATAACTACGAATTCATAATAATTCCAATTCTTAATTATAATTAGTATAAATATAAAATATGATATTTAAAAAAAATCATAACATGTACAAATAGTAAATCGAGGTACCCATTTTATGACAACTTTCAATTTTCCCTCTATTTTTGTGCCTTTAGTAGGCCTTGTATTTCCGGAAATTGCAATGGCTTCTTTATTTCTTTATGTTAAAAAAAAACAACATTGTTTAGATCTAAGGGGACCCAATCTCATCCATTTTTTTTATTTTTTGAAACTTACACTTGTAGCATAACACAGATATTTATTTCAGGAAATATGCTATAACATGTGATTTTCGCCGAACATAAAGGAAAAAGCTCTTATGCCTGCAGAAAATGATATATGGGTAAATGAATTCTAGCTAGTTTCAAATATATCAGGATCGCTGGATGCCTAAAATGTAAAGTTCGTGGATCTATATGTATATCAATATGTATATTGGGATCATATGAAGGGTATGTTATTATTTTAGATCTAACCAATTTGATGAACTGCTCCTAAAAGTTCATATCAAACTAGTGCTAGTTGATGAGAGTTCCTTCAGAAACAAAAAAAAAGGTAAAGTCAAAATCATTTGGGGTATTCTCTCAATTCCAATAAAATGCAATCGGATCAAGTATGAGTTGGTGATCAGAACATACATGGATAGAACTTATAACGGGGTCTCAAAAACTAAGTAATTTTTAGTGGGCCCTTATCATTTTTTTAGGTTCATTAGGATTCTTATTGGTTGGAACTTCAAGTTATCTTGGTCGAAATTTGATATCTTTTGTTCTGTCTGAGCAAATCAATTTTTTTTCACAAGGGATCGTGATGTCTTTCTATGGGATCGCGGGTCTCTTTATTAGTTCCTATTTGTGGTGCAAATTTTCCTGGAATGTAGGTAATGGTTATGATCAATTCGATAAAAAGGAAGGAACAGTGTGTATTTTTCGTTGGGGATTTCCTGGAAAAAATCGTTGTATATTCCTCCGATTCCTTATAAAAGATATTCAATCCATTAGAATAGAAGTTAAAAAGGGTATTTATGCTCGTCGTGTCCTTTATATGGACATCAAAGGCCGGGGGGCTATTTCGTTGAACCATACTGATGAAAATTTGACTCCACGAGAAATTGAACAAAAAACCGCAGAATTGGCCCATTTCTTGCGCATACCAATTGAAGTCTTTTGAGAAAAGGAACGAATGCTTTCTCAACAGAAGAGAAAAAATGCAAGAATCCTTTCTATAACATAACTTAACTAAAGTTTCGTCAAAACGTTTAGTCGAGCCAAAGCCGACATATATGGAACAACCATAAAACAAAACTCTTTTTTTATGGTTCTTTATGCGTATCCAAATCCATGCAACTTAATTGAAACAAGTAAGAAATGGAACTACTAGATTCAATTCATCTCATATATCAAACGATTTGAAAAGAAAGAAATTTCTCGTCTTTTTTTTTTTTAAGTTCAATATTTGTTGGACGTTATACTTTAGATGCAGATAAATCATATCTTGTAAATTATTTCCTTTTTGTCAATCAACCTTTTTTTATCCTTTCGTTTGTGTTCTTTACTAACCAATAATGGGTTTTTCTTAATAATGATAATAGGCCCATTTGAGAACGAAGTAACTAGAAAGATTGTTAGGATCACATTCTTCTAGAAGGATCATCTAGAAAGCAATTTGTTTTGTTTGTATTCAGACAAAAATCTGACATAGGTGTTATGGGTATAATTTTGTTCATTTTGTTCACATCTTAGATCTAGAAATTTACTCATCTTCCATAAAGAAGCCGAATGAAACCAAAGTTTTATGTTCGGTTTTGAATTAGAGGTGAGGGTCTACCAATTTGGTAATTACTTTGTATACCCCTATGAGGGTTAAGCTTGTCTTTGTTATGTGAAACAATTGGTTCTTGATTATTGAATTTCGTGATTTGTTTGAACTATTGATTGTTATTTGTTAATTAATTCATATACCCCTGTGAGGGTTTGCTTCCTTGATTTTGATTCTAATAAAAATTGAGCATTTTGTTCTGGCGCCAAGAACAGAAATTGTTTGATCTAATATCATCCTGTTTAAATCCGTTTTGTACACCAGTTATTCACCTTGTTGGCATATCTGAATTTGTTTTGTATATTATTGACTTGCCTTGACGACCTATTTGAATCGTTCCATGCTATTGATTGTTTTGGCTTTCCGGCATACTGGATTATGTTCTGTCCAGTGTTTCTCATATTTGTAATATATAACATATTTATATAAATCAAATTACTATATAATATTTATAAAAAATTATATACATGCATATATATAAAATCACATATGCATATAAAATTATATATATAATTATTTATAACATATATATATAAATATATCCATACATATATATATATAATATATACATAACCCCCCACCCCTAACCCCGACAACCGGTTGCCATGGTAGCCTGAAGCCAAGTTTTTTTCCTTTTTTTTCTTTTTGTTTTTTAAACACGATGGTCGAATCTGGCCGGATCTGGTCGGCCAGATCCAGTTGGCCCTTTCCGCCCTTCCTCTAGCAGAGGTAACCTATCGCTGGCCAGATCTGGCCAGCCAAATATGGTTGGCATGGGTGCCATGGCAGCCTCTATATATATATATATATATATATTATATTTATAATATATTATATAATATTGCAAAAATATATTATAATATATATAATATGTTGTATATATATGTATATAAATATATAAATAATTTTTTATATATTTTGTTTTATAAATATTAAATACTATTAAATCTGGACCATTCATTTAAACAAAAAGATCCAATGGTTGATATACTAAGGGTATAATAGTCATTTTATCTATAAAAAATTACAACCACTCGCATTTTTGGGCGCGTGCACTCCACTTATGGTCTCAAGGAGGTTTTTCACTTATTTTTAAAAACACAAGGCTATATTTCAACCTTTATTTTTTCACAAGGAGGTAAACCACCAAAATCATTTTTCCGAAGGGGCTAAAAATACATTTTCCCTATAAATATCTAACTCTACTCCACTTTGCACAGTATGCAATAAAAATTGACTAAATACTCTCTAAAAATACTTGCCCAGCTTTATTCATTCTTTTATCTAATGAACCTGACTTGAGTCTTGATGACAATCCTACCACTTTTTGATAGTTGTGAATTAAAAAAATTATTGATTTACGATTCACTAGTCCAATCATTTGTCATAAATGAAGGATTAGCCAATGGCATGCAACTTTGATAGCCTCAACATAGGACAAAACTTAAGAAATTAAATAAATCAAGGAAAAATAAAATTGTGGTGAAGAATGAAAAGAAAGAAAAGGAAATAATCGGAACTAAATCTCATCACCTTTTCCCTAATAGTTTATATTTTTCTTTAGTGAAAAGCAATCTTAATATTTTTCTCAATAAAGTTTAACATCCAGTTGAGAATTTAACATCTGAACACAGTCTCAATAAATAGGTTATATAGTAGAATTAATATGGCAATATTATATTTTAACACATGATGAAACATAATCTCAATAAATAGGTTAAAATTATTTTCTAAATCAGAATACTATTACTATATCCCAAAATATGACATCATTAATTGTCATCTATATATTACTTATATACCCTATTGCAAGCCCAAAAAATCATTTATATAATTATAATCCAATAAGCTCTATAGTTATATGTTCAATATAATAAAAAGTTGGCTCAAGAGGCCCATGAAGAACTACGTTAAAATACTGACTTTATTGAAATTACATTTTGCATCACAATCTCTTCTAAGCAGGCCATGTTGTATTTATTTCATTCATTAAAATTAGAGCAATAATAACAACCTATATTCTTTCTCTAAATTTCATATGCGTGTTTAAGGCTAAGGAAAAAATCAATAAATTGAATGGAACCGTCCTACTGAATTGAATATGAAAAAATGAAATAAATAAATAAATCATCCAAACAAGTTCCTTAACAAAAAAAATGTTGTAAATAGCAGATTATAAACAATAATTTAAAGATGTCTAAACAGTTTATAATCACAAGGGCAGTGTTTGTAAAATAGATATATATATATGTGTGTGTGTGTGTGTGTGTGTGTGTGTGTGTGTGTGTCAATTCAATTCAAACAACATAAACCAAAAGCAAATAACCAGTGGAATATGAAAAGAAAAAACAGAATTGAATTAAAGAGAATGGAGAAAACATAGTTACAAATTCTGTATAGTAACAAAATTTGGTAATCCAACTGAACCAGATAGTGGTTAGCCTTGAAAAAATAATTGCCCTTCACTGGTGCAAAGGGTGCTACGATGACTTCCTACAAGCTAAGACAGTCCAGAAGCTTTATGCTGTACTCCAGAACAACTTTACCTTGAACACTACTCAATCGCGCAAATTCTGATATCAACATAACATTTCAAAAATGTTGACAAAAAAATATATTCTGTATTGCAGATGTGAGAGGAAGAAGAGTGAAGATTAGCTTTTCCTTATGTTGTATCAATTCTGCCTATTGTAGTAGGTTTATATAGTTGAGAGAAGAGTCAGAATGTGTCCAGATACATTCTGGAGCAGGTGCAGAAACGTGTCCAGATTCATCTTGGACCAGGTGTAATACACTTGTAACTCTGAACTATTTCTAGACAGTTTCTATAACTGCAAAAAATGTGTAGAAATGATTATGCACCTTAAGTTCAGAATTTAAAATTCAAACTTTAACTTTTGAATTTAAAGTCTGATTTTAAATTTTAATTCCAAATAAAAGTTGGAATTTGTTGCACAAAGATTAACTTGAGACCTAAGACAATTTGTCCAAATGCTATAGGAGGAGCCAAGCTGGGTTAGGCCGGGACAGACGGGTGACGGCGACAGCACGCGTGTGTGGGCACACCTTTATGAGTCCTTTAATTGATACTTTACCAAACACCAATATTTGAGCCACATATAATGTGCATTCCCATTGGAAACAGTTCCAATGTGGGATAAGTGATCTAGCATTAGGTTTTTGAAGCCTTTTATACTTTTACTTATTCCCCCACACTTTGTCTCGTATCTAATGTGGGATTCCCCCACATTCATAACCTTTTGCACTTTGTTTCCCTCTTCTTATTTCCGCAACAACTATGTATTCCCACCAAATTAGTATCAATCTATAAAGCTAAACCACTTCTTAAACATATAATTAGTCACAAATCCTAATTATTTGATGCCAATTACAACAATCCCCCACAAATCCATAGTGTTAGATTATCAACATTATCGTAACTTGCTTTCAGTGATGGTGCCTCTTGCTTTGAACCACCACCTAAGATATCCAACTTATGCCATCACAGAGACAAATGGAACAAAGCTTTAAATTTAGCCCTTAGATGTGGCAATGTCCATTGGTAACAACAAGCTACATAGCTATGTAGTAATCTTTAGGTTTGACACGTTACGACCATGTGTCCTGATTCTGTATCAGGAATGTTTTTGAGGAATAACTCTTTCCTCTAGTCATGGCCAAATGACTTTATTCACTTAGTTGGGCATCTCCAACGATGCACTGCTTGCATCTTGTCAATATGACTTGACCCCATTCAGAGTTTAAACTCTTACTTTAGTAGCAACAAATAGCACCTTCCAAGTATATCAGTAGATAGATTCAAATACTCAAGTATTAGTTAAGTTTAAGTGCTCTTCGACACACTCAGCAGCTTGTTTATACCATATTGAACCTTTCATGTGGGATCTCCACTTGGTAAGTTAGGTTGCCACTGCAAGTGCATCACTGATGGGTTTTCAGTCCCATCCCCAGCTTAGATTTTTGGACTAAGGATAACTCAAGTCTTTTGATCAAAGGATCGGCCATGTTGTCTTTAGATCCAACAAAATCAATGGCCACAACCTTATTAGACACAAGCTTCCTTATAAACTTTAGTCTAACTTGGATGTATCTCTAGGTCTTTTGATTATACTTTGAACTTCTGATCTTTGCAATTATGGTTTAGCTATCACAATGCACTGCAATCGCAAAAAAGGGTTTACGAACCATGGGTAATTGGACCATTAGCCCACGTAGCCATTCAACCTTTGTTCCAGTTGTGTCCAAAGCACATAACTCTGCTTCAAATGTAGACTAAGTTACCAAAGTCTGTTTAGTAGATTTCCAGGAGATAGTGCCTCCACCCTAAGTAAATACATACACTGTACACCTATTACTATCAAAAAAATTTGGCTATCAAGCTAGCATCACTATATCCCTCAAGTATTGCAAAGAATTTTCCATAATGTAGAGCTATTGATGCTGAGCTCTTAAGATACCGAAGTACCCTATCTAACGCCTCCCAATGGGTTCTATTGGGACAACTTGTATACCTCGCTAGCTTCAAGACTACGAATAAGATATCCAATTTTGAGCAATTTGCAAGATATTTCAAACTTCTAATGATTTGAGAATATCTCAATTGATACACATGAATACCACTTTCATTCTTGAAAAGAGACATAGAAAGATCATATGGTGTCTTAGTGATTCTACAATCCTTATAGCCAAATTTCTCAATAACTTTCTCAACATAATGAGACTGAGAAACGGTTATACCCTCAGTTGAATGAATCAACTTGAGTCCAAGAATAACATTAGCTTCACCTGTATCTTTCATTTCAAACTTACTTTTGAAGTATGATTTCGTCACATTGATAATTAGAACCAATCAACAAAATATCATCACGTATAAGTATAGCACAATACAATCATCACCTTTAACCTTACAGTTAAAGCACTTATCATTCTTATTTACACTGAAACCAAATGATAAAATAGTTTTGTCAAATTTTTAGGCGCTTGTTTCAATCCATAGAGGGATTTAACAAGTTTATATGTCTTTTGCTCGTTACCTCTACAAATCCCTCAGGCTGATCCATATAAATCTCTTCCTTGAGATCACCATACAGAAAGGCTGTTTCACATCCATTTGGTGAATCGGGAAATCATATATAGAAACCAATGCAATAAGCACCCGGATTGTAGTCAACCAAGCAACCATGGAATAGGCATCAGAGAAGTCTATTCCTTCTTTTTGTCTAAAGCCTTTGGCAACTAATCTACCTTTAAACTTATCTATAGTTCTATCAGACTTAAGTTAATTTTTAAAGATCCATTTGCATCTAACCGTAGTACACAGCGGAGGTAGATAGACTAATTTACATGTCCTATTAGAGACAATAGAATCCATCTCACTTTTGATAGCTATCTTCCAATGCTTGGCTTTCTATGAGGCCATAGCATCCTTGAAGGTTATAAGATCATCCTTGATATTGTAAGTAATGAAGTCACTTCCAAAATTCTTAACAACCCTAGCTTTCTTACTCCTTCTAGGTTCATGTGGTTCTTCAAGTACTATAAATGCTAAACCAGAACTACTTGAATTAACCCCCACATTTGACATCCTTTCCACATGTTCAAGAATAGAGGTCAATGCAAGAGTTGAATCTAAAGAAACACTCTGAAGTATTCCTGTTTTCATATGAAACATGTCCTTAAAGAACGTAGCATCTCGAAATTCCATGATTGTGTTTACCTCTATGCCAGGAATTTCGGACTTAATTACTAGAAATCTCAACACATAGCTTGTTTACACATAACACAATAAGACCGCATCAATAGTTTTAGGACCAAGCTTTTTCCTCTTGTGTTCTGGGATAAGAACTTTTGCGAGATAGCCCTACACTCAAAAAAATTTAAAGCTAGGTTTCTAGAATTGAAACGTAGTGAATTCTTTATATTTTAGAGGGACTCTGTTCAGAATATGACAAGCTATATTCAAAGCTTCTCCCCGCATATATTTAGGCAATCCAGAATTAAAAAGTGGATTGTTAATAATGTCTTTAAAGGTTCTGTTCTTTCGTTCTGCTACCCTATTAGATGAAGAGGAAAAAGGAGAAGTCTCTTCATGAATAATACTAAAGTTTTGACAATATTCATCAAAAGGATTCAACTCATACTCTCCACCTCTATCTAATCTTAATCTTTTAAGTTTCTTACCAGTTTGATTTTCATCTTTGTTTTTGAAAATGATAAAATTTTCAAGCGTTTCATCCTTATGTTTTAACAGATAAACATAGTTCTAATCATCTATAAAAACAATGAAATATCTTTTATGATCTTTAGTTAAGATCCCATTGAACTAGCAAATATCTATGTACACTAGCTCAAGTAATTCAGAATTCCTTTCAACCGATTGGTAAGGTTTTCTTACTTGTTTAGCTTCAACATATTTGACATTATGATCACGTTCAATATCTTGTTTAGGTATTAAACTCAAGTTCCTCATGTGTTTAATAAAACCATAATTTAAATGTCCTAAACGGCTATGCCACACATCAAAACTTTCAACAGTATTCACTAAGGATTCAAAATATGCATTTTTAATGATTGAATTAGTACTAACATACTCGACTCTTAATTTGAATAAAACATTGGACAAATAGCCCTTTCCAATAAACAAAGAAAGTGTTGAATTACAACTTTATCAAATTTAAAAGTAAGCTCATAGCCTTCCCTAACTATTATAGAACCACTGATAATATTTCTCCGTATAGTTGGGACATGGTGCACCCTCTGCAAAGACAGTATGTGCCCTAAAGGAAACTCCAGGTCCACACATCTTATCCCAAGCACCTTGGCAGCATTGGAGTTCCCCATCATCATGGATTTTCAATCAACTTGCTGATAAGACACAAATAACATTTTTTTAGCACAAACATGCACATTTGTCCCAGTGTCTATTAATCAATCAAAAGGTTCATAAATATTACAAACTTCAGGCTTTGAAGTTACATACCCATCAACAGTTGTCTCTGGAGCTCTAGCATCATTAGTCTCCCCAACAACCATATTCACCAGTGCAGGAGTAGCAGTGTTGGGTTCACCTTTAGCTTTATTCGAGGGGCAATCCTTAGCCCAGTAGCCTATCTGCCCACAATTCCAGCATGATTTGTTTGCTTTTGGTCTCTTAGCTTTAGCTTTTCCCTTATTTATGGTTTTAGAGTTCAAGTTTACTTGGTTCATTATATTGAACTTCTTTTTTCCTTTAATTATCATATTTGCCTTAGGTTGGTGCTCAATAGGAACTCCATCAGTTTGATTATGATGTTCTTACTCAATGCTTATGGCGATCATGAGATTATCCAAGGACAACTTCCATTTCTGATGCTTGAGTGCCATTCCAAAATTTTCCCAAGAGTTAGAAATTTATCTACTATGGACATGGCCAGAAACTTCTCAGGAAGTTTCATCTTAGCATCAGAAAGAACATGCTCAAGATTGATCAATTCATGCGTCTGTTCAGCTACAGACTTTCCCTCAACTATCTAATATTTCATGAACTTGGAAATATAATGTTTCTTGAGCCCTTGCTCTTGAGTATTTTATTTTCGATTCAACTCATCCCACAACGACTTAGTAGTGTACGAGTCAAAGTAGCATACATTGAAGAGAATATCTAATAGTGACAACAAAATGATCCCTCGACCAATCGATCTTTCTCAGTTCACTCAGTTATTTCAGTTGTTTTGGGATCATTATCAATTGGTTCAGGTCTAGTCACCTGAATCACCAAAAGAATACCTTTCATTATGAACCATATTTTCATTCATTGTTTCCAACATTTGAAAAACTAGCCTCCCAAACTTTTTGGCAAGCGAGATAAGTCAACTTTGGAGGACAACAAAGAATCAACACCAGAACCACTCGCAAAAGAAGATGCCATTTTCAGAAATATAAGCAATTTTAAACAAAAACTAAGAAATTATTTCTTCTAGATTGTTGTAAAAACAACATATTATAAACAATAATTTAAAGATGTCTAAACAGTTTATAACCACAAGGCAATGCTTGTAAAACAGAGATATAAAATTTTCATTCGTCGTTGCCAACATTTGAAAAGCTGGCCCCCCAAACTTTTCTGGCAAGCCAAATAAGTCAACTTTGGAGGACATCAAAGAATCAACACCAAAACCACTTGCAAAGGAAGATGCCATTTTCAGAAATATACACAGTTTTAAACAAACACTAAGTAATTATTTCTTCGAAATTGTTGTAAAAACAACATATTATAAACAATAATTTAAAGATGTCTAAATAGTTTATAATCACAAAGGCAATTTTTGTAAAATAGAGATATAAATTTTTCCTAAAAATAGCATACAATTTTTGTGTCAATTTAGTTCAAATAGCATAAACCAATAGCAAATGACCAGTAGAATATGACCAAAAAAAAAAGGAACTAAATTAGAGGGAATGGAGAAAACTTAGCTACAAATTTTTTATTGTAACAGAATTTAGTAATCCGACTAAATCACCAAATAGTGGGTAGCCTTGAAGAAATAATTGCCCCTTACATGTGCAAAGGGTGCTGCTATAACTTCCTCTAGGATAAGACAATCCAAAAACTTTCTACTGCACTACAAAACAACTTCACCTTGAACACTACTCTGTCCCGGAATTCAGATATCAACACAACACTTCAAAAGTGTGGATAGAAAAATATATTCTATCAACTTTGCTTGCTGTAGGTTGTAGCAGGTTTATATAGTTGAAGATGAGTTAGAATGTGTCTAGATTCATTCTAGAGCATGTGCAAAAATGTAGGACTAGGTGCAATGCACTTGTAACTCCGAATGTAACTCCGAATTGTTTCAGGACAGTTTTTGTAACTGCAGAAATGTGCATAAATGATTTTGAAATTTAAAATTCAAACTTTAACTTTTAAATTTAAAATCTAAATTTTAAAATTTAATTCCAAATAAATTTTGTAATTTACAGCAAAAAGATTAACCCGAGATAATTCGCCCAAATGCCTGGGCCGGGCCTAGCGGAGCAACGGGTCTCATGAGTCCCTTAATTGATGCTTTACCAAGCACCACTAGTTGAACCACATAAAAAGTGCATTCCCATTGGAAAAACTTCCAATGTGGAATAAGTGATCTAGCATTAGGTTTGGGAGCCATTTATACTCTCACTTATTCTCCCACACTTTGTCTCATAGCTAGTGTGGGATTCCCCCACATTCATAAGCTTTTGCACTTTGTTTCCCTCTTCTAATTTCCACAACAACTATGGATTCCCACCAAATTGACATCAATCTACAAAGTTAAACCACTTCTTAAATATGTAATTAGTCACAAGTCTTAATTGATTTGATGTCAATTACTTCAAAAATGATCTGATTAGTTACATATTATGTGTAATTTGATTAACTGCAATTAATCGAATCGAACCATTTTAATTTAAAAATAAAATTTAAAAAATTTAATTAGTTGTTCAATTTTTTATTTAAGGAATTTATATTTTTTTGGAGGAAGATTATATTTTTATGTTATTGTTATGGGATTTAAATGAATGTTAGTTTGATTGGATGTACTTTAAGTTTGAATTTTCTTTATTTGTATTTTCATCTTGATTGTTGACGTATTCTTAATTTTGAAGTTATATAGTTAGTTGTGTTTCGGTAAATGTGATATGAGATGGGGATGTTGTTTGCTTCATGTATTTTTAAGTTTAAAGTTAATTTTGATGTGAGATTGGTATGTTACATATATATTATTAATTTTGAAATTATATTTACTTGTTGTAATGTGGATTTTATGACGAGAAACTATCAAGTTAATAGGGATTCACCATTAAGATGGAATTTTTTAAAATGATTTGGTTTAGCAAAATTGAACCAAACCAAACCAAATTAAAATTATTTTTATTAATTAAATTTTAACTATTTTACAAAAATAATTAATCTATTAATTGAATTATGATAATCAAATTTAAAAAATGCAATTTTTTCTTCCTTAAATAGCTACAGTTTGATTTTATACCCTCAAAGCACATCGATTGAATTTTCAATTGATTCGATTCGATGCGATTTTCCAAATCAAACCAAACTATGCCCACTCTTATGCATGTTGAAGGTGGAATCGTAAACATTATTAAATTTCGAGATGATACAGATAATTACACTTTTAAACTATATTATGTACACATAATTACATCAATTACTTCTGTAAATAATAATACAGTGATAACATAATTACACTTTAAGTTGTAATCCAAAATTTTTTATATAATAAAACTAAATCCATAATTTTTTAAAACAGTGACATTGAAAACATTTAAACCCATCTATAAAAGTATTGTATGACCAAACTATTTACGAATAAATTTCTATTTAACTAATATTTTAATGAGATTATAGTATGTTTGTGGTGATAAACTTGTCAACTTTATATAGGGCTCCAATCACTTAAAGTGAACATGGGATGAGGCAAGATGTGGGCCTTCATCCTGCCTCATCTCTCAAAGTAAACAAGCCCTAAAATGATATTTATGGCTCAAATTAAAAAATTCACAACTTAGAAGACTCTTATATATATATATATATATATATATAGTCACATTTAAAACTTTGTTTGGATATGAATTGGGGCATTCTTCCAAAAAAATTTGGGAGAGGATTTTGAAAAGTAGGGTTGGAGAATGTGATGGTTGTTTGTTTGTATTTTGGGAGATAAATAGAGAATGAATTGAGAAAAAATTGTTTGTTTGTTTGTGTTTTGGAGGAACAAGATGTCACATCAATGACTTTTTATTGGATTTGTGAAGTAAAATGAATATTTTAAAATTATGTATATATGTGTATATATAGATTATATAAGTGGTAATATGTGTATATATTTTTAACGATAAAATAATTGATTGAAATTTTGAGGAATATGTTTAGAGTAAGAATAGTAGAAAAATTTTTGGGATAAATTTTATATTTTGAAAATAAAATTAAAAAATACATAATATTTATTCGTTTAAATTTTAAGAATTGAAAAATAAATTGACAATTTATAAACAAACAAACCCACTATCCACACATTAAAAAAGTCAAGGGGCAGAAAAACAGGAAAATGAGTAGGAGAGAGAGAGAGAGAGATTTGATTGAACTGACAAAGCGTACGAGCCTGCCCGCTCTAAATATTGACAGTAACACATAAAAGGTAATAAATGAAATTTTTACATTGGTTTCATCTGAAAGGGTAGGTGTGCTATTTTAAAAGCTCCATAATAAAAACAACTACATATTATTATCATCGAATTTATTATAAGTTAGGTAGGTATACATAATGAATAGGTCGAATAAATGCCATAATTAGCTTCACGAATTGAAGGAACCCAAAAAGAAATATTGCAATCCATTTATAAAGTTTGCGTGGATACTGTTTTCAATCATTTATTCTGAGCCAGGAGAAGAAGGCCTTGGCCCTTAGGAAAATAAATATTTTCTCGCACAGTTGCATTTACAACTGGTGCATGATTTTATTTATGTGAATTAAATACATCAGGGAAAGGAACTACTCCATTTTGACCTGACACTCCAACTGCATCGATATACATCCTTAACTGTCCCATATATAATAATAGGTTTTTTTATCCCTTGTTATCACAAAAGTTCATCTTAACTTATGGCAACTTTTAAAATCAAGTTTGATTGTCATTTTCAACATAACTATACTTTATGAATTATATAAAAAAAATATAAATTCACTTATTTTATAATTAAATTAAGTAGGATTAAATGATATGGGATCAAATTCTCGTGTTTTTCCCAGAGGCAGCTAAGTAGGTGGCTCATGTTTTCACCCCCCCGCAACATGAATTTTGAGTTCATAAATTAAGAAAATAGCCCACATAACTCAACCACATTAGGTGACCAAACTTTGTGATACAATTTAAGAAATATATGGATTGTGACAGTGAGCATAGGATTTGATTGCAATTGAATTTGACAACTAACACTTGGACTATAAAAAAAGAAAGGATACAGGAGACCCTCCAATAAATTGCAAGTAATTAGTAAAATCCTTTGATATTAATGAAACCATGACTAAGAGGGTGTTTGGCTAAACTTATTTTAAACATCTTATAAGATGTTTTTGAAATTTATAAGATGTTAGATCTTATTTTTAAAATAAGTTGTTGAAGTGTTTGGATAAAATAAGATGTTGGAGCTTATAAGATATTAATAATGGCAGTTTTGTAATTAAAATGATTAAAAATGAAGAAGCTTGTTAAGATCTTAAAAATAAGTTAGGGTCTCTTTACTTTTTTCAAATAAACTTATAAGCTCCTAACATCTTATTTTAGGATCTTATAAACTCTTTTTTTAAAAAAATTTACCAAACACTTTTTATCAACTTATAAGTTCTTAAATATTTTATAAGATGTTTTGAGGAGCTTATAAGCTCACCCAAACACACTCTAAATACAATCCATCCTTTTAACATGCGAAAAGTCAAGAATCGGATCATATCTTAAGAATTAATTTGCCGACTTATATAATATGATGATCCATCAAGGATCTGAAACCAAACAGCAAGTAACGGGTCCAATTTGAGTCTTCGTGCAATTTAATAGCCTGAGTTTCCAGGCAGAGGACTATTGAATTGAATAGAACAAAATTACGAGTTTCTCTCCAGAGATGGGGATCCATCTCCAGACTCCAAATTCAAACCAATAAAAAGGAAAACATTGACTCCAATTAAAATTTAGCTGACAAGGTTGTATGTTCAACTCTTCTAGGAAAGTAGGTGTGTATATTCAAAGATGGTAGGAGGAAATAATTCTCATTTATTATTTGTTAGGTGCATAAATGAAATACACAATCTAGTGGGATGCCTTAACTTGCTTGTTGAATCCACCATGGAGCCCTTTGACAAAACCCTTGGTACAATCTCTCTCTCTCTCTCTCTCTCTCTCTCATAACTCATTTATACCGACAGTAACATCTACCGCAAAGCCTACGAGAGGTTATTCACTCTCAAATGCTCTGGCCATCAAGAAATAGCTTTGGTAATTCAGTTCACCTAAATGATGGAAAATCTTCGACTATGTGTTTGTTTAAATCTCGCGTTTTCTTTTTCCTTTTCAATTGCACCCATCATGAATTATGCAACTCATTGTCAAATTCAGCTTAGGTGGTGAACAGATATCAAAATGCCAAATCAAAGGATGGCACTGCACTTGATTGGTTAGCTAAAACACATTTAATTGATGACACCCCACCCCATTCGCCACTTAAATGCATATCTTCAATATCAATTCAATTGATTCCCTAGTTGAACACATTTAATTGACGGCGTCCAACTCGCAGCTAAGCACATATAATATATCAAGGTGAAAAATTAATCGATTTGTTAACTTAACACGTTTAGTTGATGGTGTCCGAATCGCCAATGGCATCCAACTCAAGTTGGCACAGCTAATCACATAAGAAGCATAACAATTTCATTATGCCAAGCCAACTTGTTGGTCCGGCTGACACACCGACTCGTTTGCGAACATATACACATCAACTCATCCACTAAATACATTCAATCACGTGACAAGTACAATAGTTCAACACACCACTCATTCACTGAACACATCGATCCAACTTGTCTGCTAAATACATTCAATCACATGACAGATATAATAGCTCATATTAGATAAGTATAATAGATCAAGTCAGGTCATGTAAACTATTCCTCGACAGTGTGTAAATCCATGTATTAGAGTCGGGAGCAATTCTTTTCCAAAATGAATGAATATTCTTCCTTTCTAATTCTATCAACGCTAAAGAAGAAGATTCAATGATTAAAAAACAGTATATGGCAAAAGCAAAATTGGATGAGAGAAAGGCTCAAAGGATGCATTCAACTTTATCTTAGCTATACTACTGCAAAGTAGAAACTAAACCTTTTAAACATTTATATACCGATTCTTTAAGCTTATACAACCTATTATCTACCTTTACAAAAAATCACAACCATTTGATGATGGCTCTCTCCAATATTTCAAATAGATATGTTCAGATCAATTCGAGGTTTCTTGGCAGCCACAGGGAACGGCACATTACTATTGCATCGAGGGCACTTGGGGTTGCTCCTTGAGATCAGCACATACAGCAGGCAGCTGGGGCAGCCAGCAGCAAATGAGGTTGATGATTTCTCTTCTTGATCAATATCGCTGTCTTTTGTTGAGGACGAAGAGTTGGAGCGTGGAGAAGATGACTTAGACATTGATATAGAGCGCTTCCTCACAGTGTCTTTCTCGGCCCTCTCGAGTGCTGACTTCACCTTGTCTAGAGTGCACACACTCTGGTAACAGTGCGCTGAAGGGGATATAGCGGATGATAAGGAAACTAGCTTTAAGTCTAAGCTAGTGTCATCGAAAAGGTTTAACATTTGCTTCGACGATGCTGGAGGGAAGTTGAGGTCTTGAAACTTGGACATGGCCTTATTAGTTTCTGGCTTATTTTCTGAAGTTGAGGAGGAAGAGTTCGAAGAATTGCATCTCTGAAGATAAACCTTTCCCGACTGCAATCAAAGATAACACGTTATCGAACGCCAGAGTCCACTGTTACATACATATCAGTAAACTATTCTACCCTCCAAGGAAACTGTAGACAATCAAAAATATGTTTCAATTGTCTATGCAGCACAAGTACTATGTTGTTTCGAGGCCAAGGACAGATTGATGATGTTCTGTTATAAGGTACTTTGTGAAATAAAAGCAACTCCAGAAGCAAGAGGATTGGCTAAATTATTGGCACCATTGACTTTCTCTAAACAAACAAACAAATTAAATAAAGAAATCTACACAAGAAAACACCTTCCTAGTTCCTACACCAGATAAAAGCTGCTGACCTCTTTTTCTCAATACTCAAAAAGTAATTACTTGTCTATGCATGACATTAATTAAACTTCTTATTTGCTTCAGAAGACACAGTAATTTATTGGATATGCAATTAATCTTGTTCACTTCAATCATGGAAGAAAAATCTCCATTATCCCAACAAAATAAACACAGTTACAAAAAGTAAACACAGAGAAAATCATATCATTAACATTTAAGCATCTCAAATGGATACCATAATGACAACTTCCCAAAGAATCATATACCATGATGAACTTAATGAATGCTTATAATAATGTCCTCATAAATGATCATGAATATGCAATTGAAATTCTGATTACTCACAAGGTAAATGCAAACATAGAAACAGAAACAAACCATTCAAATCTTAAACAATGAATGCTTATAATAATGTCCTCATAAATGATCATGAATATGCAATTGAAATTCTGATTACTCACAAGGTAAATGCAAACATAGAAACAGAAACAAACCATTCAAATCTTAATCAATGAATGCTTATAATAATGTCCTCATAAATGATCATGAATATGCAATTGAAATTCTGATTATTCACAAGGTAAATGCAAACATAGAAACAGAAACAAACCATTCAAATCTTAATTATAACAACACCGCTAATACTGCCAACCCAAACCACAGCCAGAATTGAAGCTACACCAAATTATTATCATAAAAAGCATGACAAAATAATCCAGGTAGTATTACAATAGACACAGGTGATAATCATCAATCAAACAGAAAGCCAGAAAACCCAGAAAAAAATCACATAAAGAAGGAGAAGAAACAGACAAAAAGATTGTACCTTTATGTCGAGACGTTTTTCCCAGCCGCAAGGCACTTGCAAGTCGAGGTCCAACTCCTTGGAATCAAGGGTACAACACCCACCAAGCAGGTCCCTAGTGATCGGGGCCGTCGATTTCCCCGACTCATTTGTATCACCACCGTTGATCAATCTGATCAAAGAACTGACATCAGCAGCCATCCCACCAAAAAGTAATATATCTATTATCTTCTTGTTTTGCAGAACCAGAGAGAGAAAGCCAGAGTTCAGTTCAACAGAAAAAATAAAAAATAAAAAAAGAGAGGAAAAAAGGAACGGAAGGCTTGGAGTGTATGAATGAAAAGGGCCTGTTATATAAGAAGAAGATGATGCAGGAAATTACTATAATTGTTTAAATGGGCATTATTAGGAAATGAAATTTCTTTTATATTTTTTCTTCTGGTATTTAAGAGTATTTTAAATGGAGTAATAATTTGGAGGAGTTGAGTCGAGATTGTTGGAGGGGTGGAGGGGCCGTCGGCATTAAATGCAGTGAGAAGAGAAACACTAAAGGACAGCTGTGAATTAATGCCACGCACAATACAAAGACCTTTTTGGCTTCCTTTGATAGCTCATTAATGCTGGTAATGACTGCTTCTATTTTATTTTATTTCAATTTTCGTAAATCGTATCCATACGTGTTTCTAGTTTGATTGATGCATTAATCACCTTATTTTCATTTTTCTGTATTATGACCACCAGACTTTAGTTGACAACTTTGTGCCCTGTTTGGCTCCGCCCATTTCAGTTGATTTATCATCACTTCTCTACGTACAATATGATGAATTTGAACTACTCCTTTTTGGAGCCAACGTTGCCAATATTATGTCCCAAAAATAGAAAACAAAAGACCCATCTCCCAGTCCAATCAAATATTTTGTTCAAGCTATAAGTATTGAGATTCCATTGTCGAGAGGTTTTGTATTCGAGTTCGATCGATATTAAATGTTATTCTATTTATTTTAATAGTTTTTTTTATAATTTCAACTGTTAGTATTTGATATTTTGATGTTATGAATAATGTAATTATTTGCATTTAATAAGATGGTATGTACTTGATTATTTCTGAGAAACAGAACAAATTACTTTTACATTCAAGATAAATATCACTATTATAATGATTCGCTTCCCCATTAAATCATAAAAATCTCACACCTACTAAAACTTTATAGTAATTTGGTCGTGCTGATGCTTGAAAATGCAACAAAATATTATGATATTGAAACACGATATATGATTAAAAAAAAAAGCGTAATTATCAGAAGAGTTCATCAAATAAGTTTTAAACAAACAGTCTTTAGGTATAATTTATTTAGCTGATTTTGGTAGTAACATTAATGTAAATATAACTTGTTTTGACTTGATAATAAAACAAGCAATATTGGTTGAACGTGCAATCAAGGCAAGATGGGCTAGCATTCAATTTAATGAGGTGGCGCTGGGAGATAATGAGTGAGTGCGTAATAGTAGGAGCATTGGACTAGGAATAGAGCCTCTTGTAGTCAATGATATTAAAATTTGGCTTGACAAGTAGTAAAGGAAAGTGAAGCCTAAAACACCATTAATTACCAAAAAGGAGACTTTCCTTTTGACTCTAAATGGCAAAGGGTACTTTCACCATTTTGAATGCGCCAATTAGGGAAGAGATATTGGTAGCTACCAGTTTTAACTCTAAAATTCCTTTTTTATTTTTCTTTTCCTTTCTTTCTTTCTTTATTTTTTCCCTCTTTGTGTGTGTGTGTGTGTTTTTTTTTTTTTTTTTTTTGGGGGGGGGGGGGGGGGGGGGTTGTGTGGAGGGTGGAAGTTGTAGTTTTGTTCAATTGATTTCAGCAATTTATGTTTTTAGTTAGCATCAAATTATTTGATACCATAACTAGCTTGTAAATGTGTTAAATATCTTATTAAAACACTTTATCAAAAATAGTGCGATACTATTTGTTACTGTTGAAAGTTGCACCCACCTAGTGCAACTTTCAACAGTACCAAAAAATTTTTGATACGGAAGTATAGATAGAGAATAGGAAGGAAGAGGAAACAAATTTTTTTTTTTTCAAAACTTTACAACCTCTTTCCACTTTCGATTTTTCTTTGTTTCAATTCCAAATTAAAAACTAAAATCATGGTTGGATTTCTATCAGCTCAAGGATCACAACCATACAAAATGTGAATCAAATTGACGGTGATTTCACCGAAAAAATTTAAGGCAACGGACCAAGGCGGCGGAGGTGGTGGGTTGCTCACTTCCGGCGGCGAAAACATTGAAAGGTTAGGTGGATTTTGACGGCCGACGGAGGAGTAATTGAGGTGGAAAGAAGGCGGCAGCACTAGGGTTTTAGTGGCGGTTGTCATCCAATTTGTCGGCTAGGAGGCGGCGGACCGCGAAATTGGTTGAGGGGTTTTAACGGACTCGGCGAGGCATACCTTTTGGTCCAGGCAGTTTCCACACAGGACACGGCGGCAGCCGGTGACCAGCTTGCTCCAAATTTAATTTTGGACTCGAGTGGACTAAATTCGGGACGTGATTTGGACTCCAACTCAATTTAATTTGGTAATTTTCAATTCTATCAAATTATTAGCCCTGATTAATTAAAATTTCAATTTTATCATATTTTTAGCCCTAATTTGATACGATTGAGTTATATTATGACGAAATTAGATGCATAAATTAATGTTGAAAGACATAAACGGTTAATCAAGATCTTGTTATTAGTCTCAAGTTGATACAACTTTCGTTGGAAATTATTAAATTGGATTGATATAGATAGAAAAGTTGAAGAAAAGAATATTTAACCCAATGCGGATCAACCAATGAATTTATGAGTATATTGATTGTAGCCTATTGAGTTACTGATGTCAATATACAGGTAGGTTTTGAAAATATTATGTGTGATTTATTATAATTTGATAACAAGTCAAACTCTTAATGGATGTTACTTGTGGGAATTAGTTATTTGGTTTTTAAAAGACCTATTTTTTGTAATTCAGAGAACTTGTGGTATTGATTTGAGTAGCACGTCGGATGGGAGCATGCGCCTCCCGATTGTGGCGCTACAAAATTAATTCATTCAAAATAAGAAAATATTGTTAAATAGTTAAAAATATTTAATCTATTAATTAGTTAAAAATATTAAATACCTTACTAATATTTAAATAAAAAATTATTTAAAAAATTCTTTCAGAAGAAATGTTAGTTCAATTATGCAAAAAATGCATTAAAAATGACCTTAAATATATTTAACTTATATTAGAAATGAAATTGTAATTTGTATTGTAATTAGTAACATAAATTCATAAATTGCAAAGAACTTTCATAAATTACAAATGTAAAAATTGAAAATAATTTTATATTAATTATTTAACTATTTTAGAATATTTAAAATAAAAAAAAAATTAAATTCATATTTTTGTCTGTATTTATAATTTATATTCATGATATGTTTATTTTTTGTATTGTATTATTTACATGAACATTTATTTATTGTATTTGCATTTTTTGTAGAACACAAATTTGGCAGGAATTGAACATTTCGATTCAATTTTCTTTTCTACAAATATTCAGGTTAGTGTATAACATGGGTTGATTTTTTTTTTTTTTTTATCTTTTCTAATAATATTTTTGTTCATTGTTATATGTAGTGTTAATTAATTTTTGTACTGTAGAAATGTTGAATAATGTAAATCTTAATATTTTATGATAGTTATTAATTAGACTGATTAATTAATATAAATTATTGTAATTAGTAATATAAATTTATAAATTGCAAATAACTTTCATAAATTGTAAGTGTAAAAATTAAAAATAATTTCATATTAATTATTTAACTATTTTAGAGTATTTAAAATAATAAAAAGTCAAATTTTTTTTGGTACTGTTGAAAGTTTCACTCGCATTTGTTATTGTTGAAAGTTGCACTCGGTGAGTGCAACTTTCAACAATAACAAATAGAAGTTGCACTTGGAGAGTGCAACTTACTATAAATTTGTAAACCTTCTCAATTTGCTATATTTTTGTAATTTTTTTTAACAATTTTTTTTTAAAAAAAAAACCTCTTATTCTTTTTATTTAGAGAAAGGGCAATCAAACGCGTGGTATTTTTGTTCATCTATTCATACTTTTTCATGAAATATCAACCCTATTTATATATAATTTTGAGTGATATTTCTAAAATACAACATTATTATTTTAGTTCTAATAATTATAGTTTATCTATGAAATAATTATCATTTACAAGTCACTATTATTACTTTATCCTTAATACTATCACTTTATCATAATTTTTCTTTTTATTTATCTAAAAAATTGTGGTGCCCCCACTCATGGGTAACCCCTAAACTGAGGTGCCACTAGTTCATACTTAAATCATAATATATAAGACAACCAAAAAGCCTAAAATTCAATAAGCTCCAAAAGGTAGCAGCATAATTTTAAACCTAAAAGAACACTACGAGGAGTGCAACATATACATACCAAACCCTCCCAATTAACATTCAAACATAACAACAGTCTCAAGTTATAGAACTACGATCAGGTGTAATCTATATATACATACGAAACACCTAATCTATTACAAAACTATCTCTGGGGGCCAAGTCATAAGCCGTAGGTCTTCACTTAGTCTTGTTTGGGAATAGAATAAAGGATAACAAAAAGGGTAAGTCCCAAAGACTTAGTGAGGGGAAATACAATAAATAGTTAGAGAAAAACTGTTGAAGGAGAAGCAATTCAACAGATTTATCAACAAGCAAGGCTCTACAATTAGAAACATGATTATATCACAACATAATTAATATCAAATTCAACAAACGGAACATCTCCGTCCTTATTGCTCCCTAAATAGAGTACAAACAGATTTAAACAGAAAACCTAAAGCATAATATGCATAATAGATTCTCTTTATTTCTCCGTTAACCCAAGCATAACAGTTTGTCCTAGGCGCTAGGCCTGTTAATTATTCAAAGCATAACAGCTTGTCCCAAGTACTTAGCCCATTAATTATCCTCATATGACAATACATGTGATAAACAAATGCCAGCAAGGCCATAAAATGATATGTAGAAAGATTTCAATTACAAGTACAAAAATGCGATTTGGTTAGCAAGATGCAAAATCAGTGCAACAAAGGGAAAGTTGACAAGGCTGTAGGGCATACCGGACAATAATAGATGGGACAATAAAAATTCTGGGCACCATAACGAGTACAATCAATTTCAATGAATAGACGAACAAAGAACGGCACCAGAATGAATATAATCAATAATAGACGAATAGGCACAAAGAATCATGAACAACGAAATAGTTCATTTCCCAGAAAAACAGATAGGTTAGACCCTCACCTTAACTTCCACAGACAATGCTATCCTTATCCTACTGTTCTTCGGATCTCGGCTCCTCGTCACCTAATTAAAAGAATGGACTTATCGTTAAAATACTCGTTTTAACCTATTAAACAATAATTAAGCTGTTTACACTCTTAATGTCAGTTGTTTATAGTTAATACATTATTTTAAGACTTGATCTCGAAAATATCGTAAGGTGTTATGTTAATTATGCCATTAACGTTATAATACTTACAAGGGTCATACTTGCTCTGATTAATGAATCAATTCAGGTTCCTATTTTACAATTATCCTTGCAACGTTACACAATGTCAATTATAACGGTCAAATTACGATTAATATGTCATTTTGTCACTTAGGTCTCAATAACATAAAATTAGGATTTTAATCACCTAATATAACTTAATTAACAGAGGTTTACATATTATATTATAAATTTGGGTCTACTAAGCTTTATATATATATATATACATGCATTTAAATGGTCCAAATCATATCCGTCCATATGTTTCAAAATACATGAAATAGGCAAAATTAACAAGAATAATATAAGGTAATGAGTGTTAATCCTAATTCCAACTATTATACCAGAATTTAGTTTCAGAATTTGACCACCCTAAATCGATGGCACACACACGACCACTACGTCAAAATAAGAAATTTATCTCAAAATCACCACTGTGTTGCCGCCGCTAGCCGCTGTGCGCAGCAGCCAAAGTTGATCACCACCATCATCGTTAGACGCATCTCAGTGAGACCAAAAGAACGCCCAAGTTAATTTTCAAAACTGCCGCTTAATTACTTGTTAATTGGAGCTCGAATCTCTCAATGTCATCACCTTCGTTGTTGCTGTTTCTTTCCAATTTCGCCACTGCCAACGGTCCAAATTGAGAATTAAAGATGCCAAGATACTCCTTGAGTTGAACTCTATAAGAACCACTCCCCATATTCAAGATTTTGCTACTACACCATTCTATCTGCCGCTGGCTGCCGTCACTCAACTTTGAACTTCAATTTCTCGATGGCTTGCCAGTAGATTTAGGTTGCATGTGGTACCTTTGTGTTCCCAAAGAGGTGAGGAAGCTTTTGGTTGGATTAGTTTTTAGGTTTTGGCTGTCTCTAGAGAGGAGAGAGAGGGATACGTGGGTGGAAATGAAGAAAAATTGGGGGGAGGGAGAGAGGGAATGCATTTGAAGGGAAATTTTTTGGCATTTACACATTGACCTCAGCATTTTCTTTCAGCTTCCAATTGAGTCTTTCAGTTAGTGAGTTCATAAGATTGACCCAGTTGACCAAGAAAAATTTCACTTCAGCCCCCAAAACTTTCAAAAGTTGAATAATTAAGCCTTTCCCTATTTCCATTTTGACCCGAAAAGCTTCATTAAAAAAATAATAATAATGATGATGATGATGATGATGATGATGATGATGATGATGATGATGATGATGATGATGATGAAATTCTACTAATTATATATTTAAGGGTGTTATAGACCTCCCATCTTAAAAGAATCTGGTCCCCAGATTCTCATTTGACCACTAAAAGAGTTCAGGATACTGTTGACGCATGAGGTCTTCTCGTTCCCAAGTCACCTCTTCTACGTTATGGTTGCACCATAACACTTTTACTTGAGGAATCCTCTGATTCCTAAGCTCTTGAAATTTTCAATCCAGGATACAAATCAGTTGCTCTTCATATGCCAGGTCACTTTCGAACAGTATGCTTTCATGATAAAAGATGTGGGAAGGGTTAGGATGGTATTTCTAAAGTTGTGATACATAAAAAATGTCATGTATTCTTGTTGAGCCCTAGGGTAATGCTCTCCGGTAGGCCGCTAGTCCAACTCCCTTTCACAGATTTGATAAAGACTAATATACTTTAAGCTAAGTTACCTAATTTTTCCAATCCTTCAAATCCTTTTTCTCGGAGATACTTCAAGAAATACTTGATCACAATTTCAAACTCTAAATCTTTTCTCCTCTTATCTGCATAGCTTTTCTGTGGATCCTAGGCTGCTTTCATTTTTTGTTTAATCATTTGAGCTTTCTCAATGGTTTCTTGGATCAGTTATGGCCTTAGGGTTTCCAAGGGTTTATCGGCGTTGCTTTTATGTTCTTTAGATCTCAATGTAACGGAGATCGACATTTCCTACAATATAAGATTTCATACGGGGCTATCTGGATGGTAGACTAATAGCTATTATTATGATCAAATTCTATCAGTGGAATGTGTCTATCCTAACTCCCACCGAACTCTAAAATATAAGCACGTAGCATATCTTCCAGTATCCGAATTATCTTTTTTGACTGACTATCAGAATGGAATGAGCAGCAGAGCTGAATTGTAACCTCATGCCCAGATGTCCTTGTAGACTTTTTCAAAGTCTCGAGGTAAACTTTGGATCTCGGTCTGACACAATATTGGATGAAATTCCATGTAATCTAAATATTTTCCTGATACATAATTCTGCCAATTCCTCAACCCTAAAATGTGTTCCTACTGGCAGAAAATGAGCAAATTTAATTAATCAGTCTACGATCACCCTGATACTGTTATATTCTCATCGAGCTATGGGTAGACTTGTTATAAAGTCCATTGTCACATGTTCCCATTTCCAATCAGGGATTGAAAATGGTTGTAGCAGCCCTGATGGTCGCTTATGTTTGTTTCCACCAATTGACAGGTTCAACATTTCTACACATAGTTTGCAACATCTCTTTTCTTTCCTTTCCACCAAAACTGCTTCTTTAAGTCTCGATACATCTTCATGCCCCTCAGATGTATTGTGATTCTAGACCTGGCAATTGGGTACCTATAGGTAACCCAATGACGAGTATCAACGGGTTGGGTAAAT
This sequence comes from Jacaranda mimosifolia, assembly GCA_018894105.1. Taxonomy (NCBI): domain Eukaryota; kingdom Viridiplantae; phylum Streptophyta; class Magnoliopsida; order Lamiales; family Bignoniaceae; genus Jacaranda; species Jacaranda mimosifolia. The sequence goes on from CM032118.1 coordinate 35,576,689, forward strand.
TTATCCAATTTACCCATTTTTTATTGGGTACGAGGTAGGGGACCCATTACCTATGAGAATGGGAAACGGGTAACCCACGGGTACCGGTAATTTTTTTTTATAAATTATTTAAAGGTAAACATGATGTTACTCAAATATTAACTAAAAAAAAAAGACTACAAATTTCAAACATTAAATTGAAAAAATACGTAAAGCATATTAATAATATTGTAGTTTAAAACTTATATCTTAAGTATTCAAAATCTACCAAATTTAAAGTACATCGCATTCAAAAGTTCAAATTTAAATTCCATTACATGCCAAAAGTTTTCTGAATTGAAAATTTAAATATCAATCAAACATTGTTGTTCTTGTGGAAGAAGATGTTGCATCCATAGGAATATACACAACAAGTTGTTTTAGGATATAATTTAACTTAATTTGCTATAGAATTTTAATTTATGAAATTAAAAATTAATATTTAGATTAAAAATATTTATATGTAAATATATATGAATATATAATATATATTTATATGTATATATAATATAATATATATATAAATAAAAAATATTTACGGGTTACCCACGGGTACTCGCGGGTTGGGCCAAAAGATGGTAGTAAATTGGGTACGGGTAAAATTACCCATAATTTTTTGGGTAGGAGAAACAAAACCCATTACCCGTATTTTTTTGGATACCCACGGGTATGGATTGAATTTTGCCAAGTCTAATTGTGAATCTTATCTTGTGCGCCTTATCCAACAATCTTTCTTTCATTTCTTCCGACACACATATTCTCTTATGGAACAAAAGAGTAACTTGACTATCTATACTGAATTTGGACTTCTCAGAACTCCCGATTGCTTCTTTTTATTTCAGCATCCAATCATTATTAGCCTAAGCTCGTAGTATTTCATTATACAACTCCAGTTGCATGTTTACTCTTGCAAGCCAAGCTCGTTGTTTCATTCTTACTATGGTATTTGCTCTTAGACCTTTTGATACTTCTATTCCTAGTATGTGGGCCATCCCAACCTTTCGGCTTAGGGCATCCACTAGATTCACCTTTCCTGGATGATAGGTGATAGAGAAGTCATAATCTTCAAGAAATTCCATCCATTTTTGTTATCTCATATTCAGATCTTTTTGCAAGTGTAAATAATTGAGGCTTTTATGGTTTGTATATACCTCGAATGTGGCCCTATAGAGATAATGTCTCCACTTTGTCAATGCAAAAATTACAGCAGCTAGCTCCAGGTCATAAGTTGGGTAATTCTCCTTATGTGGTTTAAGTTTTCTAGATGCATAGGCGATAACTTGCTCCTTCTGCATCAGTACACATCCAAGCCCTTGTTTAGAAGCATCCATATATACAACAAAACCTTCAAATCCTTCCAGAAGGGCCAAAATTGGAGCCGAAGTCAATTTGTTCTTCAACCCTTGATAATTCTTTCATAATTTTCATTACAGTTAAACGACTATCTTTCTAAGTTAACTTAGCCAATAAGCCAGCTATTTTGGAGAAATTATGTACAAACCTTCAATAATAGCCGGTAAGACCCAAAAAGCTACGAACTTCTGTCATGTTTTTGGGTCTCTTTCAGTTGACTATTGCCTCTATCTTGGAGGAATCAACCTCTACCCCATCCTGGGATATGATGTGTCCAAGAGAAGCTATTTTCTCTATCTAAAATTCGCACTTATTGAACTTTGCATACAACTTATGTTCTCTCAAAGTTCTAAGAACCATCTGTAAATGCTTTATATGGTCTTCTCTAGTTTTCAAATACACCAAAATGTCGTCAAAGAAGATGACCATAAACTAATCTAGATATGGTCAAAAAATTCGATGCATCAGATCCATGAATGCTGCTGGAGCATTGGTTAAACCAAATGGCATTACTACAAACTCAAAATAACCATACTGGGAATTGAACGCAGTTTTTGGGATATCATCTTCCTCAATCTTCAGCTGGTAATATACCCTAGTATCAAATCCAGCTTTGAGAAGATCGTTGATCCCTGCAGAAGATCAAATAATTCTTCCACATGCGGCAAAGGATATTTGTTCTTGATAGTAACTTTATTCAACTCCCTATAGTCAATGCTCATCCTCAAGGATCCATCTTTCTTCCTAACAAATAACACCAGAGCGCCCCAAGAAGAAGTGTTGGGTCTTATGAATTTCTTTTTCAGTAACTCTTGGAGTTGATTTTTTAGATCTTTGAGTTCTGCTGGTGCTATTCAATAAGAGGTTTTTGAAAAAAGCATGGCTCCCGAAAGAGTATGGATAACAAATTCAATCTCTTGGTCAAGTGGTAATGAGTCTAGTTCTTCCAAAAATACATTTGGGTAATTAGCTACTTCATCTAGTTCTTCAATTCTAGCCGCGTCTCGGGGCTTATTGATAAGGTAAGCTAAAAATCCCTGTCCTTTTTCTCTCAAAACTTCTCTGGCTTCTACTGCAGATATAGTGGGTACCATGGAAGTTGTATCCGTAGAATGATGGGTCAGTATTGGTACCATGTCTCCGAGAGTAATGCACTTAGCATAACAATTTACTTGTGCTTGGTGCTGGTAGAGCTAATCCATCCTTAATATTAAATCATATTTTTGAATGGGCATTTCTATAAAATCAACTGGCTATTCTTTATCCCCTATCTTGACTAGACATGTCTGGTACATAATATCTATTATTAACCCTACCCTTAAGGGTGTCTATACCTCTATATATCATGATTTTATGTTGCATGTTCAACTTATGCGAGAAAGATATAGATATAAAAGAATTTGTAGCTCCAAGATCATACAAAGTATTACCATTAATTCTAAAAATAGAAATCATACCTTCAACCACTTCATTAGCATCTAGTGCTCCCTCTCTAGTCAAGGTATAGGGGCAAGCTCGAACTGTCTATTTCCTGCTGGTTCCTGCTACCTGTTTCCCTTTTTTCCTACAGATGCTGGGTTTTTTTGTTTGGGGCAATCTCTCACAAAGTGCTTGTCGCTACCATAATCCACACATTTGCCCTGCTTTCTTCAACACTCAGGCTCCTCATGGTTAAATCCTCCACAAAATCCACATTTTTTCGATGCTACCTCTTAAGCTAAATTTGCAACCCTACTAACTTGGTGTGTTCATTGATTAGTGCCTCCAATCTATAGTTTCGGTTGTTTCCTACTAGGATTACTCTGTCCACTAGGGTGCATTATTTCTTTTTGGCTTCTATCTTTGATCTTCCAAATTTCCTGCAGTTCTAACTCCAACTGATGTGCTTTACTCATTGCCCGATTAAAGCTTGGCAAATCACAAGTGGAAAGGCCCCATCTAAGTTCCGATCGTAATCTTTACACGAATCTGCGGGTCTATCACTTTTCATCTGCAGATATGTAGAGCACATATTAGATTAATCGACTGAAAATAGCTTCATACTGACTGACAGATGGTGTTCCCTGTATCAAATCCATAAATTCTCTTTCTCCTCCAATTCCTGAAACTCATCCTCCATAACGATCTCTAGCGGTACCTCAACCATAGGCTCCTATAGAGATCCTCCTCGGGCTCCTCCTCAAGCTCTTCCTTAGGATTATGTTCAGGTTTCTCCTTAAGTACCTCCTCAATACAGATACCTTGTATATGTTTCGACTCTATGGAAGGATGAACTTTGGAGAGTCCAGCCTCTAACGCCTCATAACCCCTAGAATCTAGTCCATCGAACTCCTATAATATGTCGACATCATTCGGACCTCGCCCATAATCATATGTGTCATATTAACAATCTTCTAATGGTCCAACTCTAATGTTCTAAAAGTTTCTTCCATATGTGCCTGCACTATGCGAAGTTTCTCCATATGTCCTTTAGCTATTTTTACCCGTTCACCTTCTCATTCATTTTTTTCCATAAGCCTTTCCACAGTATAGTTCCTAACCCTAATTGACATTTTCAAATAATATGTTTCTGCTCTCCTGTCTCTTAGTGCCTTATGCATATCATAAAGTAGCACCTCATGGCATTGGCACAACTCCAGTAGACTTGCCTTTTTCTTGATCTAAAACCTTAATTCTTTCTTTTAAAGATTCCTTGCTTTCCTCGTCCATAAGTTCTTCACCTTCACTATGTTCACCTATTATCCTGCAGTATAAATTTTATTTCATCAATACCATACTAATCAAGCACATTTCTAACACACAAAGTAACCAGGGTTTAATTCCAATCTAAAGTCTAATGCTCAATTTCTCAAAAGTGAATATTACAGACTGGTCAGCCATCCCAAGTATAATCTCCTACCTCCTAGGATCAAATACTATACCTAAGAGTTCATATCTTAACCAGCCTTCTATCACGGAGGCTAGTCCCAATTATATTCATTTTCTAGATCATCGACAAACTTAGGCTCTGATATCACCTCTGTGGCGCCCCACTCAAGGCAATCCCTAAGCTGTGGTGCCACTAGTTCACACTTAAATCATAATATATGAGACAACCAAAAAGCCTAAAATTCAATAAGTTTCAAAAGGTAGCAAACGTAATTCTAAACCAAAAGAACACTATGAGGAGTGCAACATATACATACCAAACTCTCCCAATTAACATTCAAACATAACAACAATCTCAAGTCATAGAGCTATCAGGTGTAGTCTATATATACATACGAAATACCTACTCTATAACAAAATCGTCTCTTAAGCCAAACCATAAGTCCTTAGCTTTCATTAGTCCTGTTTGACAAGAGAATAAAGGATAATAAAAAGGGTAAGTCCTAAAAACTTAGTAAGGGGAAATATAGTAAATAGTCAGAGAAAAATTGTCGAAGAAGTAGCAATTCAATAGATCTATCAACAAGCAAAACCCTACAATTAGAAACACGATTATATCATAACATAATTAATATCAAATTTAACAAACAAAACATCTATGTCTTCATTGCTCCATGAATATAGTACAAATAGATTCAAATAGAAAACCCAAAGCATAATATGCATAACAAATTCTCTTTATTCCTCCATTATCCCAAGCATAACAGCTTGTCTTAGGCACTCGGCCCGTCAATTATCCCCATATGACAATACATGTGATAAACAAATGCTGTCAAGGCTATACAATGATATGCAGAACGATTTCAATTAGAAGTACAAAAACGCAATTCGGTCAGCAAGACCCAAAATCAGCGCAATGAAGGGAAAGACGACAAAGTTGTATGTATATGGGACAATAATAGATAGAACAATAAGAGTTCTGGGCACTAAAATGAGTACAATCAATTTCAATGAATAGACAAATAAAGAACGGCACCAGAACGAACATAATCAAGTACATACGAATAGGCACAAAGAATCATGAACAATGAAAATAGTTCATTTCCCTAAAAAAATAAATAGGTTAGACCATCAACTTAACTTCCATAGGCAATGCTATCCTTATCCTACTATCCGTCGAATCCCAGCTCTTCATCACATAATCAAAAGAACGAACTTATTGTTAAAACACTCGTTTTAACCTCTTAAATAATAATTAAGCCGTTTATACTCCTAATATCAGTTGTTTTACAGTTAATACAATATTTTAAGGCAAGATCCCAAAAATATTGTAAGGTGTCATGCTAACTATGCTATTAACGTTATAATACCTACAAGGGTCATATTCACTATGATTAATGAATCAATTCAAGTTTCAATTTTATAATTATCCTTGCAGCGTTACACAATGTCAATTATAATGGTCAAATAACGATTCATAAGTTAATTTATCACTTAGGTCTCAATTACATAAAATTAGGGTTTTAACCACCTAATATAACTTAATTAACCATGGTTAACATATTATATTATAAATTTGGGTCCACTAAACTTTATATAATATGCATGCATTTCAAAAGTCCAAATCATATCCTTCCATGTATTTCAAAATACAAGAATAATACAAGGTAATAGGTGTTAATCCCAATTCCAACTATTATACCAAAATTTAGTTTCGGAATTTGATCACCCTAAATTGATGCCACACACAGCCACCACGCCGAGATAAGAAATCTGTCTCAGAGCTGCCGTTGGCTGCCACCACCACCATCGTTAGACGTATCTCAGTGAGAGCAAAAAAATGCCCAAGTCAATTTTCCAAACCACTGCCGAATTGCTTGTCAATTGGAGCTCTGATCTCTCAACGCCACGATCTCCACCGTCGCTGTTGTTTTCCAATTTTGCCACAAACTGAGAACTAAAGATGCCAAGACACTGCCCGAGCTAAATTCTACAAGAACCACTCCCCCATATTCAAGTTTCCGCTGCTGCACCACCACGTCTGCCCCTCACCGCCGTCGCTCAACTTTGAGCTTCAATTTCCCAGTGGCCCGCTGATAGATTCGGGTTGCATGTGGTACCGTTGTGTTCTCATAGAGATGAGGAAGCTTTTGGTCTGATTGGTTTCTGGGTTTTGGCCATCGCCGGAGAGGAGGGAGAGGGTTGCACTTTGTGGAAATGAAGAAGGGGGGGGGGGGGGTGGGAGGAATGTATTTAAAGGGAAGTTTTTTGGCATTTACACATTGACCCCATTATTTTCTTTCAGCTTCCAATTGAGTCCTTAAGTTAGTGAGTGCATAAGATTGACCCGGTTGATGAAGAAAATTTTCACTCTAGCCCCAAAACTTTCAAAAGTTGAACAATTAAGTCTTTCCTTATTTTCATTTTGGCCCTCAAAACTTCACAATAATAATAATAATAATAATAATAATAATAATAATAATAATAATAATAATAATAATAATAATAATAATAATAATAATAATAATAATGATAATAATAATAATAATAATTATACCAATTATATATTTAGGGGTGTTACAAAAATCAAATAAATATATCAAAATTATTAAAAAAAATCTAATATTATATATAAAAAAAATAATTATTCGCATAATTTTAATGCACGGATAGGTTATGTCAATACCACTAGTATAACTTAGAAGCCCTTTCCATCTAAATTTACATTTGATAAACTTCGGGTACCTAAAATAATAAATGAACTTCCTTTCCTTTTTCTTTTTTAAAAATCAATTTGAGCAGGTGAATTTTATTTTCATTCTCAAGTTTTCACTCAAATGGCAAAATAGGTTCTATTTTTCATTTTTTTAAAAAATTTATGATGTGGCAATTTCGAACAAAAAGACTTTACCTTAAAACCCTAGAACTAACTTTTATCTATTCGCAAAAATTAAAAACATCCTTAACTTTTGAAACCAATTTCAATTTAGCATCTCACTTTTAAGAATCTTATGTACTTCATCCTTGAGTTGATTGTGTTCGTTTATCACTTATGAAAATAATAATCATTTTAATGTATATATATTAAGGTAATCAAAACATATTTCTAACTATTTTCATTTTTTTCATTTTCTAATCATTACTGCAATTGGAAGGAAAGAAAAAAAAAAAAAAAGGAACATAATCAAAATGAATCCAACTAATTGAAGTAAATAGACCAAAAATAAAATTAAAACAAAAACTAATGGAAAGTAAAGTAATGTCATACAATAAATTAAAGTAAACAATCCAAAATAAATAAGTCGGAAATAAAAAATAATTTTTAGCTTTTATTTACAGTTTATTCAACTTTTATAATACATTTATTTTTATTTTATTTTATTTTCAATTTATTGGATTCATATACTTTAATTTACTTTATATTTTTTTCAATATTTCATTTTAATTTACTGGATTCAACTGTTTTATTTTTATTTCTATCCAATGAATTGTATCCTATATCTTGGCACTTTACTTTGCAGAAATAATTTAAAAGACTTTTTCCTCTTCAATTTATATTTATTATTTTTACCTCCTTAATTCATATTTATTATGGCACCTTGCTTCCTAAATCCTAATGATATTTGTATGCTGATTTTTTGTCGAAAAGCTTTTCATAAACATCAGTCATCCTTTGCCTTAATTTCTACTAAAAAATAATTATAAAAAGCTTCATAATTTTTTTTCATTTTTTTTAAGAGAACATTACAAAAGAACCCATTCGTGTTGGACCTCGATCTCTTACATAATAAGAGAGACTGATGCCACTGGACTATAAGCCACTAGACTTCATAAATTTTCTTTTAGTACTATCAATGAGGAAGACTCCATTAACTGCAGTACTTTTGTTATAAATAGCATTATGATAAATAATAAAACAATTATGGATGGCAATGATCAAATGCAATATGTTCGTGTGATTATATAATAGCAAAAATTCAAAGTTTCAAAAGTTAGAAAATGAGAGCTAATAAAGAGTAGTTTCTCGATCAAAATTTGCTCTTGAGAATAAAAAAATTCTATAATAAGTGCACGTCAAGAACGTAAAGTGTACGTTAATTTTAATAATATAATGTGTAAAAATAATATCTTAAATTTAATCCACAAAATTCAAATCTATCCATTTTCAAGAAAAGGAAAAATTGAAAACTAAAGAATTGGCGAATAGTGATGTACGTTGAGTAGGCAACAACACTTCAAAATTAAAGCAGCCAATTATATACCTGTGTTAAATTAATTTGAAATCGTCGCTAAGCTTAGTTTTTGAGCTGCGACTAATTTAAAATTTAATAAACGTGACTATTCGAAAGATGAAAATATGAACCATAAAATACAATTATTTCCCTCTGAGAAACTGAGTTGGTGGCTCCCCACCCAATCTGTCCCTCTTTACTCTTTTTTAAAAAATAAAAAATAAAAATCAGTAAATATCATTCAGGAAAGAAAAGAAAAGGGGAAGAAAAAAAAAACGAACAAGGATATGAGTATTGAAGAGTATCATTAATTGTTTTTGAATTTGCATTAAATAAAGAAGGAATTAGGTATTTTTCAAAGATTTATTTTGCAGGCCAGGGAATTGAAGATGAAACTGCCTGCCCTCCGGCACTTGTCATAAAACTTCGAATGCGATAATTTCTTGTGAAATTACTATGACGAGTGTCATAGGTCTTCATCAACTTCAATTTCTAAGCCACTTTCAAAAATAAAATAATACAAAATACTGTGATTAAAAACAAGTTTAATATTAAATTGGTATGTTTAATGGAAGTCAAAAATGATTCTGACTCGAAATGAATCAATCGCTAAAAATTCATATGAATTTATTCGTTAGATTAATCAAATTTATACAATTAATTTTTTTTTAAATAAAAATTTGAAGTCTAATTTGAATTCGATTCAATTAGATAAGAAAATGAATGATATATGTGCAAAAACTCGAATTATTTTAACTGATTTTGTATCCAACTCAATTAAAATTTATTCAAATTCAACTTATTCAATAATCAAATTAAATTTAAACATAATTTTAAGTTTAATAAAATAAATATAAATTAATTAAACTCGAACAATTAATTCTTTATTCAACCAGCTCAACTCAAATTATTTATATCTCAGTGTGTTATTGATATTGTTGTTGATTGAAGGGAGATAGTTTGAAGTGATCATTACTTCACAATTATTACTCCTTTATTTAAATTGTTTTTACCCAGTAGAAGATGATTATTTTAATTATCAGAAAAATAAATCGAAATACTGTAGGTTACATAATTTCGGTGGCTATATTTTCACAGAATTACAACAAGGCACGTGAGAGCCGAATGTTAAAATTTAGGATTCGAGAAATTTGAAGTCTAATCATAATAAATGTGCAATTGTTATTCTAATGTGGTACCATTACCATTTCTCCTTATTTTTCATTTTTGCTTAGTTGACTTTTGATCTGTTGAATAATGTCTGATGAGGCTGCGCTAATTAATTTCCAATTACTGATATTGATTTGATATATATATTTTTCTCTCTCTCTTTTATTCTTTTTCAAGAATTCAAATCCTTCACAATGGGAAAATGTATAATAAATTCTCAAAATTATATTTTCTTATTAAATAATGTAATTTTATAACTTATATTTTCAAATAGTTCATTTTTTTCTCAATATTTTTCATTAATATTTAATATCCAAATACGGCCTAATATCAAAGTACTCCTCGTTTTTAACTATTTGGAATTTTTGCGAGATGGTCATCTGATATTGTACGAATTTGAAGCCAAAAAAGATATTATAAATTTGAATTTCACCATCACTCAGTTATTAAAAAATATTTCACATGCTAAAATTACTAAAGAAAAAGAAAAAGAAAAAAGAAAATATTCCATTTATGTAAAACAACGTGTTAGAAATATCAAATTTAAACAAAGTTATCATTTGAATTAACTATTACTTTCCATAAGCACTCAAAATTAAGCTCAATCATATTAATTGGACAAGGAGAAGAAAGTGCACTTGCACGTATTATAAACCCAATTTGGCCAATAATGAAAAGCCCACTTGGTGAAATGAACTTCTCAACTAAGAAATGGTGCCAAACACCCCCTAATCCCAGCTCCCCAAGCTCCTCAGCCCATCAAGGCCCAATCTCTGCCACCAAGTGGGCCCTGCAAATTGTGAAAAAATTTAATGATTAATTGAATGTTTGCCAATATCAACTAGAAATTTTGAATTTTGAGAGGATCCAATATGAGTACAAAAATCTTATTATATTTTAAGAAGTAATAATGTATAAGAATAATTATAATTCAAATTACCAGTTTCCCACTGAGATTAGTCTGATTATTTGTGTGTAATAGAGTAGGCAGAGTTAACCTGGTCACCTCTGATCATACAGACAAAACTATAAAGAGATTTATGCAGACAAGTGCTGAAAGCATTGAAAGGGACGTATGTTTGATAAAATATTAAAGGTGTGTCTGGTCCTAGTTAAATAAGCATCCAAAATCACATAATTCTGGCTTGTTTTTATATGCGGGGTGCAAGTAAAATAAGTGACAACTCGACTTTATATTCATTAATTACAACCAGAATTTTCTATGCGTCCAAATGTTTTAGGCCCAACCAAGCGACATATTTAATGTACAGTTTAAATTTGTGTCCATAATGTATTAGGCCCAACCAAACGACATCAAATCTTATCCCAATGCACACTTGTGAGTTGTGACATGCCTAAGTTCTGAGTATTCAATAATTTATGGGTGCAGGATGAACCCTTTTTGTTTGAGTAAGATTTGATCCGGGCTTTTTGAATTTGAATCTATTAATATGTGAATTCGAAAGTTTACTATCTGATGCGCGGATTTTTTGTTCTTTAGATTTTTTTTTTTTTTTTTTAGAGAAATGGTGCCCATTCGAGCCAAACACGAGACCTTCCACATAATAAGGAAAACTAATGACACTCAGTTTACAAGCTACTTAGCTTTATTTATTACTACTAATAATATAATTATTTTTATTAACATTGGAATGAGATTTATTGATAGTTTTTATATATCTATACTATTATATATAGAAGAACGGTGTGAGACCTACAATCATGCAATTTTGACTAAATTCTAAATTCTTAGAGTTTTGAGTTTTTTAATTAAATTAAGAAAAATCTCATTGGTTGTTAATTTGATTTTTCTTATTTTTCTTTTAACATAATCAACTTATTTACTATAACTAAAACATAATTTTGTGTTTATCCAAAAATTGAATCATATATTTTTATCTCATCAGATAATTCAAAATATCCATAATCATAAATTTTTATTTCAACTGATAAGTTTGAAATTCAAAAGATATTTTATGAGCACCAAATTAAGTACTCCTACAAAAAAAAAAAAAAAAAAATCTATAAATTTCATTCCATAAAGCAAATCATTTCTTATTTTTCTATACTACCGAAAAAGGATTTTTTTTCTTTTTATCCTCTCTATTGTTCTTCATCTTTCTCTTTAAGGTAACCTTAACAAAATCTCTTGCATCTTAAACTCTCAAGTGAATGTTCATAATATCATGCATTTGCATTCATATTTTTTCCCACTTTTATGTTGATCCATTGTCAATATATGCATGAAAGCGTAACATCATGTATTGATGCATTTGTTACTCAATTATCATTTAGATCTTTGTTTCTTTTTTTTTTCTTTTTCTCTTGTGTTTGTGTGTGTGATAAATAAATATTTTGCTGATAATAAAAAATATTAAAGCACTTTGTAAGTAGATATCCTACATTTAATAGTGATAAATCTAGAAGATTATAAAGTTTTTTTTTCTTTTAATTACTTGCAAACAACCTTTTTTCCCCCCTTTATTTCCACAATCACCTTTGCCATTTGGGAGTTTTGAACCTTTACTAGGATGTAAGGTACTTCATAAGCTGCAAGTTTTGCGCTTTTTCTTTTTTTCTTTTTTTTGTCAATTATAGTAATAATTTGGTTTAGTTTGTAATTCAATATAGTTCCTTTTTGTTGGGTGAGTTTTTCTATTCAATATTCTCTAAGTTCATATGTTTTTCTTCCTCTGTTTTGAATCATAAATATCATGTTTGAAAGATAGTTTTTTCAATTCTATTTTTAAAAATTATTATTATTTTCACTTTCATTATTTTATTATGGTTTTTATTCATATTTTTTCTTTATAAAATTAATTCAATATTTTTCAAGTTACCGGTGTGAAAATAATGTGCATATAATATATATATATATATATACATATGCATATATGCACCAAATTTCCCCTTTTCATATTTATTTGGTTTTAAGAACTACTTTTTAATTTTTTTTTTCATTTTGATTAATTAATTTAGTTTTATTTATTCATTATAAATCCTTTTCATTTGATTAATTAAATTACCCAAGTTTCTCAAAAATATCCTATTTTGATGTGTTACATAATTTTTGTAGTTTTATCTCTAATTATTATTTTTTTGTCTATGCAACAAGAATTTTTTAAACAATATTTTATATATTTCTAAACTTCTTCTTGATTTAATATAGAATATTCAAACTAATAAATGATCTTAGTTTTTTGGACCAAAATAATGTTATTACTAATTTTTTTTTTGGAATAATATAGAATTTATATTTTCTATGTGGATTCACTTGATCTAAATGAATTAGATCACAATTTGAAACTAAAATCGTGGAGCTCTACAAAAAAAAGTTCAAAGTAGATAAAGTGTTTAAATCTATTCCCCTCATTACAAAAAATTAGTTGCATATTTATACTTTTTAGTTTAATTTGATTAAATAAATATATCGTGCATACCACATGTTTACGCTAGTTAATATTATATTACAAAACATGTATTGGAATAAAATAAGAATAATAACATCAATATATTATTATGTATTTTTTAATAGACGATCCTTCCGAATAATAATAATAATAATAATAATAAAATGTATGAATGAGAAAGGCTAATTAGCAGCAGTCCCCCCCCCCCCTCTTGGTACAGTCAAATTGAATCAAAGTGTATTTGGCTTGGGTTTTGAATATATTATTAAAAGAAAAAAATCAGTTCGATTTGATTTCTCTAAGATAAATCGTATTGATAATGTCCTCTTAACCAGTATTTCCATTGATTCATTTCGTAACTCAGAACTTTCTTATCCCCTAATTTCTAATGAACCATTCCTTGTGTTTCAAAAGAATCCTTTAGTTCAAGCTTAAGAAAAAAAGGGATTCATTGATATTGAAGAACATATCTTAATTTATATGAGTTATTAACTTGGATTTGTGATAATTTGTAAAACACATATGCTTGTGACACGTAGGATAAGTCATAAAAAGTAGGTGAATTTGCTTTACTAATATTATCAAGTGACTTTTTTATAGTCGAAATAAATGGAATTGTATTTTTCTTTTTTTTAGTAATTCTTTCTTGTTTTCTTTCATTATTGTGAATGGATTTTTTTTGTTGATTCAAGAAAAAGTTCTGTATTCATTCTGGGAATATTAATGCTAGATAAAAATATATCTATGTATATTCTTTCAATGAAAAATTTCAAAAAAAGGGGTAATTTATGGATTAATCGAGCATTTCTTCTTTTTAATCTTTGCCATTTTTCGAATCTTTTAGCATTATAACTTGTTTTGGTAGGACTAAGATTATTTATTATTGGAGTTACTGTTTTTTTTCTCTTTTGTGATTCTTTCGATTTGATTTCGAATTGTACTTGTTCTATTAGTCAGATCCTTTATTTTTTTTAATTTTATTATAAAAATTGAAGCAAAAATGGATAAAAATTAATTTGAATAGGTTTAACCGAATAAAAAAACGATAAAAATTGTTCAGATAGATCTAATCGAATCAAAAATCGATAAAATAGGTCCAATTCCAACTAATTTGAACACCTATCTTTCTTCACCCCCCTTAGATTTTTCTTTGTCTTTTTTGCTTATTATTATTATTAAGAGTATCCCTTCACAACAAGTCTATAGATCCAATTATCAAATTAAGAATATCAATCTTACAACAAATTAATAGAATACAAATATCAAATCAAAGAAGATGGAAGTGCAAATTCCACAAGACCACAACCAAGAGGCACACATAAGATGCACACAAAGACGTCCATTCAAGTCAAACACGAGACCTCCCACATAATAGAAAATACTTTTTTGCTTATGTTGCTTTTCCTTTTTTAAACATAATATGAATATAATTTACTAATTTAGTATTTGGAATTTGGATTATTTGTTTGGATGCAATTTAGTTTTAGACTACTATTTGGAGCTTTGATAGTTATTTTTTGATAGTTGGTATTTGCAACTTGTAAGTTGTAACTGCCATATTTCTTTCTTCTTCTTTTTGTTTGTTTGTTTTTTTATTTTTCTTTTTTAAATCTTATGGCTAATTAGTGTTCTTTTAAATTATGGATGTTTTGTTTATCTTTAATTTGTTTGATTGATTCAACATGTTAGATTTCTTAAATTGAACTCTTGATTCATATATGTATATTTCAACTTTAGTGATTAGTGATAATATTCTAAAAAAAATGTACAAGTTTAATTTAGTTCAACTCAATTTTGATTAAACTAGAAAATCAAAATCGAATCGATTTAATGCATTTGGTTCGCTTTTGGTTTCAACCAAAATAAAATTTGTGAAAATCGACTTTTAACCTAACGGAGCTAAACTTCGTTGGATTCCATTTTTGGTTGTCCATATTGGACAATTGAAAGTTTTGATTTCAGCCGATTGAACACCACTAATAAAAAGAAGTATGAAGATGGAAAAATTTGCTCACATCATTTAAAGTTAAAGAAGAAGATGATTTCTACTGACATGTGAAATTGTGAAAGTCTAGTCCGTTATCTCTAATCTAACAAATAACTAAATAGACTTTGAATAACTAAATATAAGATTGAATCTATTAGTCATAAAATATATAGACTAGCTAGACAACAAGGGCTTCTTTGCTTGGGCATATAGGATTATGAGGGATTAATATGCTAGTGATACATAAGCTAGAAATGGTGTCCAAAATTATGTAATATATTGTTTGCTTGGATTTTAGAAATTAGTGATATCCCATGCTTAATACTATATAATGTTTGGTTGACAAGATTGCTCAATGTGATTAGACTTTGTAATGTCCAAAATATCATAACTTCTAAGAAGGTAAATTTTCAAAATTTGACAGAAAGCGTTAAGGATAGGATTTTTATGAGAGTAAGAATGTCATTTTCATTTTTTATCAGATTAAATTTGAAAGGATGGAAAATAGATTAAGCCGAGATAGCTTGATCCATAAACCAACCTAACCCATGATACTATGTCGGGCCGTAAAGGTATATGGACCATGAAAATGTGAAGCAAACAATAGATAAAACTTGAAATGGATCTATCAAGTTTTATCCAATAAAACAAACAAGCCCTAGGAGTTTATTATTTTTATTAACCACAAACTAAGATCTAAAATTAGAATGGAGATTATCTTTAAAGACTAAATTATAAAAGAAATTAACAAACTATGAATATATATATACCCACAATTATACAAATTCGACATTCTCTCTTATGTTCGTTGTTCATATTGTTCTTTCATTCCCAAAGCTCATTTTTATATTAAAATAACAATAATTTAAAATTATACATTAATTTAATCGATAATTGTAACACCCCGACTAAGAGGCGCCTACTCCCGATCGGGATGTTACACATTCTATATCATAAGCTTTCTGAATAACAGAAAGTACACTTCTCAAAATTCAAAGTATTTAATTCTTAGTTCTTACAAGCAACACCCAACAGAGGTTCAACTATGAACTGAAATATCATGAATCATACTTAGCACTTCTATCACCCTCATTACCTCTTGTGTCACCTAAGTTAGTCTATCTTCGTCACCCGTTCTTATATGGGGTAAAGAATAGAAGATAACAATAAAACAACATAAGTCCGAATGACCTAGTAAGATATCTTAGCAATAGCAATAGAGTGATAATTTCACAAATAATATCAAGAAATAAGTAGAAGCCTTAAAATTTTCAGAAGTCGTGAAAGAAGATTTTAGTCGAAATTCTAAGGGATCCATCTCACCACCGTCCCCCACCAGTAATGAGACTTCACAAAACTCATTGCCATTTTGTAGAGATTTGAATCTCAAATGTGACCAAATAATTTACATATTTTCGTTTAAGGAATACAGTTGACTAGCGAATTTAATCAAGAATAAATTAATAGATACTTTTACAAACTTGTTGTTAGTAATTCTCCTACCTTACTACTCCACTTTTGAAAATGTAAAAATTCTTATCCCTCTAAGTTTCCTAGTGATTGGCTCGGATACTTAAACACACACACACACATTTTAGGCATGGCTAGCCACATGCGTGATCCCGCTCATAGATGGCTACCTCTACCTGATCGTTGAATAGGGATTATATGTACATCGCGTACGTGTATCAGCCGAAAGATCTATCACCGTTGGTTTGTTTCACATAGCCATCTCTCGAAGCCGATCCCAGGGCCCACCCCTGAGGGTAATATTTATTCATGTATATCATGTGATATGTCTAACAACATTTTGAATAATACGTTAATTCGCCATAATAAGCAAATAACCACTAAATTAGAACCAAGCTAATTCCAAGACAGACATGGTGATGATAGAAATTATTTTGAAATCTCTTTTTTGGTTTTCATCACATGATCGCCAATTTTAGGTAAATGACATAAATAAAATTCAATAAGAACCATAATCAGCATAAAGTGGCAATGTGTGGTAAATTTCTCAATACATAGATTGAAAGGAATCAAGCGACCATGATATATAACAAGTATATTTATTCTTTTCCCAACAAAGAAATCTCATACTAACAAGTATAAACTCACCTGGAAAATGCAGAGGAATTCCTAGTCGTATTGTCACTCAGGTTTTGGTTTCCTAGTCAAACCGAGAACTGTCATAAGATAACCCTAGTTATCATCTTATCAATCCTCTAAATCTCAAGTATAAATATGATAAATGTCTTTATCAAACTAAATGTTATTTTGACACAATCCCAATAATCTTGATTTCATATCTAAATGCTTAAGACAATTAAATGTGGTCTTAGTTAGTCTTCAGATACATGCTACTTTCAGTATTACAAGACTTTAGTTGAACCCATTTATCCCCATTTTATTGTTTTAATGTTCTAATCATCTTATTAGCTTTACGTGCTCGGTCCAACTCAATCTTCAAACTACTCACAAACTCCATTCATCACTCTACTTATTTTATAGTTATGTAGTAGGGGTCCAACTTCCTAAATCAGTTGGGTTTTAAAAGTCCATAAGATTCAAGTTGGGTAGTTCATTTCGTTTTAATGTTTATACAACTTAATCTTCGGATTAAGCTTAACTCGATTTTGTTCACAACATTTTACGTTATTGAGTCTAAGGACATAATTTTAGGTTATTCTTGATTCAAATTATATCCAAATAACCTTGATTTAATAGACATTTGATTAGAATCGTAAAGTCAATCGAATTGATATTTGGTATGAAATTTACCCAAATGGGATCAAATTGAGATCCAATTTCAAGCCAGAACTAGTCTAGACGAGTTCGAAATTTAATTCTGAGCAAGCTACCAAAAGACGGTCTCACGTGCCACCGTCGGAAATGGAGGCCACCACAACCACCACCACTAGGTGTGCCTCGTCGTTAGGAACAAAATACCCCAAACAATTTTTGATTCCGACAACGATAAGCTGGTCAATTGGCAGTTTGAACAGGCGGTTTCGCCCTAATGCCGCCGCTACTCCACCGTCCCAATTTCTCCACCACCACCAGTTGAAACTCCAAATTGAGATCATCTTTAGCTTGCCGATGTTGCCGCAATCAAAGCCCCTTTAGTTCCAGCCCACTTCTGCCGTTGGAACCGGTGAAACCACTAAGCCAACCATTTGCCACCATCGCCTCCATTTTTTTAGTGAAATACTCGATGGTTCTCAATGTTTTTGGTATGATTGGATTTCTTGGGCTGAGGGGAAGCTTTTTGTCATATTAGTTTGATGTTTTCTAGTAGTTTTCGCTGATTCATCGCCAGGGTGGAGTTGGGGTAAGTTTTGTAAATTAGATAAAAATTGATCCTTATATATATATATATAAATGACTTTTTTAGCCTTTTCATTTTAGCCTCAAAGGTTTTTGACCGACCTCAATTCACCCCAGAATTTTCATCCGCCTTACAATTCGGTCCCTAGTCTTCAATTAAGTCCCCTAACTTTTATTTCTTATACATTGACCCCTAATTAATATCTCTATCTCTGGGCAATCAAGTCCAAATTTAATTATTCTGAAGTCCTCAGACTTTTAATTCATTCACATTGGCCCCCTAAATTTATAATTTTAAATAATTAAGTCCTTATCTTATTTACAATTCGAATAATCAATTATGAGTATTTAATTCTAGATTGTAAGTAAATCAAATCCAAAATTGATCTAGCCAAACTTATCGGTTTCACATTTTCCTATATTTTAGGATTTTAAAATTCTGGGTGTTACAATAATAATAATAGTGATGATAAGCATAATGAAAAATTAAAAAGTAGTAATATCATTTAAAATAGTTAAAAATAATTTAAATGTTATTTTTTTTAAAGTGAGCTCGAACTTAATTTTTAAAGATTACCAAAATTGGGTTTGCTCAAATAATTTAAAATTTGAGCTTGAATGAAAATTGTTTTATAGCTCCAAAAAGTAGACTTTTTTTCTTTTTTATTACTGAAACAAATTTCTTTTTTATCTCCAAAAAGTAATATCTTTTTTATTATTGAAACAAAAAGTAGACTTCTTTCATTTTTACCCATGGAATAAATATATTTTCCATGTATTATGTTTGAGTATATGTTGTATGTCATTGAGAGCAAACTTTCTACACCTTATTTTGTTGTCTGGTTATGCTTGATAAAGACTTTCAGCCATCCACATCTAATGTTCTACTTTACACGATGTATTAAGGATCACAAATTTGACATCAATCAAATATAATGCTGGGCCTAGCCCATTTGTTCTGGGATAACATCGTGTAAAGTAGAACTAGGGCCGTCAATGGGTCTTCGGATCGAATTATACTGAATCCAAGTTTAAATTCGAAAGTAATATGCCAAATTCAAATTTGATCCAAGATCCATTGAATCTGTAGTTGGTATAACCATATTCGGATCCAAATAAAAGTCGAATATCCGTCGTATATCCAAAAAACTCAAAATTTGAATATTTTCAGAAATCATCATATATTTATTATTTTTCTAAAAATTTAGTAGAATCCAAATTCAAAACAATTATTCTTAAAAAAAATTAACTTAAAAATAATTATTTAATGAATAAATTTTCAAGTCTATTGATCACTTAAAAGAAACTATAAAATTTAACTTACTTGGCATTATAATTTTAGATTTCATTGCTGATAATAGTACTTATTTGACATTATAAATATATAGTAATACTTGATTATTCAATCAACTAACTATAGACTTAAAGTTTTATAAAAAAGTAATTCATTTTTGATTAAATCAAAATTTGCATTATATTCTTGCCATATTATTATATTCAACTCCTACTAATTATCCTTCCCTCATCATTTGTTGTTATGAAAATAGAGAAACAAGTAACGTAATTATAATATAAACAAGCTCAAAATCTAACAATTTATATGAAACGCACCTGATTTAATATATTGCATAGGAGTTCATTACTTTCTTCATCCAAATATCCACATTGGCATTATTATAGGACCTTGTATATACATATATATGCATAATACTATATATGTGACACCCCATTCCGGGTAACTCAAAGCTGAGATATCAACTCAATTCAAACTTAATCTGAACCTGATAATACAAACAATAATTCAAACGCAACGGAAAATAACATCGACTTAAACAATACTATTAGCCGTAACATTCGAACCAAGGTTCAAATCTTAAGTATAGCAAAATATATACAAAACCAAGGTGCCTCAGTCTATTCTGACATATCACAACATCTCTATGTTCACCTAACCATTTATCAGTCCATAAGCAAAAGAGAGACACCAAACTATTACAACAGAAGCCTTTCTATACTTCAAGTTAGAACGTTACATCCTTAGGCCACCCTATCTACAAAAGTAATAAAAATGAGAGGGTAAGTCCAATGGACTTAGTGAGGGATAAATATCAAGCAATAATAGAACCTGTCAAGGAAAGAACATCTCAACAGATCTAGAATCAATAGCAATACAAGTATAATTACAATTTTAGCAAGAACAAATGTAGCAACAAGAAACTCTCCTGCCTTATTGCTCCAAGAACATTTCACGAGCATGCAGAAACGAGTACGAGCAAGCAAACCCTTATAGAATATGCATTCCAACGAAACGAGAAAGACATGCATATCAAATCACCTTATACCAATCAAACAAGTACTTTCATAGCGTGATGGTTTGGTATACAATTGGGGTGCCTATACGGACTGTATGGCGCATAGTAGATACCTAAGCGGACTGCTTAGCGTATCGCGGATACCTATGTGGACCGCATAGCATACCCTGGACACCCAGGCGGGCTACAAGGCGTGTCCTAAGTATCCCAGCATTCCGCGTAAGTTTGGCACTCGGCTTAAGTACAATCTCCAAACAAGTACAACAAGTACCAATCAAGTACGTATAAGCCAACTGGCTAGATATCAGGATACAACAAGCGAGTATGCCAGCAAGGCATCTGATAACGATTCAAGCAGGAACAAGCAAGTACAATCAAGCAAGTACCAGACACGATAGACAGGAGTTTTGGGTGCCAGAACATACAAGAACGATTGAACCAGTACGATTGAACAAGTACGATTGAACAAGTACAATTGAACAAGTGCGAACCCTCACAAGGGTATACAAGTTAATAACAAGTAACGACCAAGTACAAGTCAAATAATTACGAACAAGTACAATCAAGCAATTTACGAACGGGTACAATCAAGCAAATTAAACCCTCACAGGTTATGCCACAAGAACAAATAGATATCAAGACCAAAATGGCAGACCCGCACAAGGGTTCAACAATTAACGAGAAGCTTGTACAAAGCAATAACCCAAAGTGGGAGAACCTCACTGGGTTCAACAATTAACGAATAGCTGTAGTCAAAACAATAACCCAGAGTGAGAGAATCGCTGATGGTATAAGTTCTGCATAATGTCTATTGGTCCTCGTAACCCACTTCTTCGTCACCTAACCTAATGATATATATATAGTCAGAACCCATTTTTAAATTCCTAATACAACGTTATCATATTGATTCTTAACTCCAAATTTGCTATTCATCCCACTAACATGATAACTTAAATGGCAACATTGATAAATTCCAAGAATGGCTATAATACTAGTTTTGCTACAATAATCTTAATTCTCATTTTGTTCCCCCATCAATAAAATCAAATCTCTTAACCACAAGATTTACATATTGTTACTTAAATCATCAATTGTTCAGGGTCCCAATAATTTCCATTACTCTCTAATTTAGGTCCTCAATCCAGAATCTCAAGTTCAATTTTCTTATCAATTCATAATTTCCAATTCATAACTTAATATAAGGTCCAAATCCACTATAATCTCATCCTTAGCATGGGAGAGCTCAACACATACACATAGAAATACACAATACATCATCATCCTCAAGCTATTCTTATCATAGGTACAACATCAATTAGGGATATACACACATGCATGTACATACATATACATATATGTAATTTCCACCAAGCTTTTACCATAACTAAGCAACGAGAGCTCGGATCCACGAACCAACTACGCCACTACGATTGTCTCGACGAAAGGAAGTTTTTGCCTTCCTGCCGCCGCCGTCTGCTGCCACCGGAAAACTCCAAATCACCACAGTCTTGTTCCTCTCGAGCTCCTGAATCCAATGCCGCTTTCGATTTTCTGTTTTGAGGTCTGTAGCCACCGAAAAATAGCTTAACAGCCTTCAACTTCTTTTTCTCCGCCGGATTTCGATCACCGATTTTCTCCCTCTCTGCCGCGCCAAACCTACATGTAGCCACTTACTCCTCTTCTCCTCACTAAGGGCTACCCAAAACGCCCTTTAACCGTCCAAAACGTTGCTGGAAAGATGCAAACCCACTTCACCCGTTTTCTTGGTTCCTCAACCTTCACGGCGGCTCGCCGGTCCTGGGCTATGCATGGCTGAAGAAAGGTGGTCAGGAGGTGGAGAAGAGTAGTTTGAGAGGTTTAGGTTTGTGGTTGGTGGTCACCGGTGAGAAGCCGCGGTGGTGGTGGTTCTCGGTGAAGAAAGAAAATGAAGGCGAAAGAAGGAGAAAAGAAGGAGGAAAGAAAAAGAGAAGGAAAAAAGAAGAAGGAAAAATGAAACAGTATGCTGCCCATTTGGTTTTTTTTTAAATTAATTTTTTCATTTATTTCAATTTAGTCTTCAACACTTAGAAAATTTCCATTCAACCCGCAAGTTTTGAAAATTTGCACTTTGGCCCCAAATTTTTAATTAATCATGAAATCAAGTTTATGGTAATATATATTAATTACAAAATTCCTAAAATACCAAATAATCATGGAAATTCATAAAACACATTAAAATGAATTATCTAGCAATTATAATAGTATAATTTAAGAAAACTAGGGGTGTTACAATATATGTATAATACTAAATATGTATAATACTAAATATATTCGGATTCAGATTATTAATGAATCGAATCGAGCCATATCCATATTCGCTCCATTTATTTTATATTACGAACTTTTTAAATTAGATTATATCCATCGAATTTTTTATCGGTTAAAAGTACTAAATAATTAGATCAAATTCGAATTAAAATCCGCTCCATTGACAACCCTAATCTTCTAATCTTTAAGTTCGGATGACAAATGGGTATGTATGTTGCCTATTTCAATATTTCCATTGTTCTCTTAACTCCATTTCTTAGTTACCAATTTGGCCTCACTTTATCGTTAAGAAGAGATCTCATATTAATGGTCTCCTATAAAGCTTATCCTCCAATGGTTCATTATATTTCCTATGGATCTAAAGTTAATTAATGTAGGCTTGGGGCTCCTAGATCTTAATCCATTTGTATTTTTGGTCCATTTGTCCACTATAAATATGAAACACATTAATTGCCAAAATTAATGTAAAAGAGTTGCTCATCTAACATGATCAAACATATAAGATTGAGCACACACACACACACACCCCTATATATATATTAGCAATTTTAACACATTCGATATATGGACTAAATTTTTTACAACATATAGTAAATAAAATAAATAGTAGTTACTATATAAGTTAGAATTATGGGGATTTAAAAATGAAGTAAGGACATTTTAGGTATTTCACATGAAAAATACCAAAAAGGGGTAGGCGTTTTATTCATAGTATAGATAAAGTTTGAAATTCGAATTCTAATAAATTTTAAATATACATATGCATGTGTAACTAAAAAAATATTTATTTAATTTATAAAAAATAAACAAAAGAAAACACAAAACTATTGGAATAATTAGATCAGCGCAACATCAACCTATAACCTTATATATATCGAGTGGTCAATTAGCATAGAAATGATATCGCCCTCACATTTATATATATCATATATGATATTCATATCTTAACAAATACTTAGTATTTGTGTGTATAATTAAAGTTGTAAAAAAACTCATAGGACAATTTTTTCCAATGCCTAATATGCATGCATGCGACAGAACATGAAATACAATTTATAAGCTAAGTCATCAAATAGAGACCATGGCTAACATAGTCATCAAGAGTGTGGTTGAATGTGTTGTAATTTGCACTTTTGTAGGTTTCCTTGATTTCATGTTTATTTAGAATGTGTTAGTTTCCTAGTTCATTACTAGTTTTATGTTTAGAGGTTCGGTAGTTTTCTCCTTTCTTTGATGAGTTATGGTTATGTAAGAATATCTAATTTTCTCTATTTAAAGACTTTCTGTAACATAATCTATATAGTGCAGAAATCAATTTCTAGCCTGCAATATTCCTTCTCTCAAAATTACTTCTTTATCTCTTATTAGCATTGGGTATTAGAGCCAGAACAAGAGAAGTGTGAGTAGAGTTAGTAAAAAGAAGCAAGTGAAATAGTGAGTTACTATTGTTCTCCTAGTTACTTTGCTGCACCAAACAATCAAGGATGGCCTCTAAAAATTTTGTCCAACCTGTCATTCCTCGCTTTGATGGTCATTATGATCATTGGAGCACGTTCATGGAGAACTTCCTTAGGTCCAAAGAGTATTGGCTAGTTCTCAGCAATGGCGTGCAATAGCCAGCGGTTGGGACTCTGATGTCTGAAACACAATGAGCAGAGATAGAAGGACTAAGGTTGAAGGATCTCAAAGCAAAGAATTTTCTTTTCCAAGCTATTGATCGCTTGATACTGGAAACTATTCTTTGCAAGGACACTTCCAAGCAGATATGTGACTCTATGAAAATTAAGTTTCAAGGGACAACGAAGGCGAAACGAGCGCAGCTCCAAGCTCTTTATGCTGAGTTCGAAATGCTACGTATGAACATAGGAGAGTCGATTACGGAGTATTTCTCAAGGACGATGGCAATTGCAAATAAAATGCGGATTCATGGGGAGAAGCTAGCGGATGTTACTATTGTTGAAAAAATACTACGCTTAATGACAGCAAAGTTCAACTATATTGTTTGTTCTATTGAGGAATCTAAAGATATTGATACCCTTTATGAACAGAAAATAAAACAACAAGATATAGATGAGCAAGCATTGAAAGTAGTAGCAAGTTCAAATGGATCTGGCCATGAGAAAGGCAAATGGAAGGGCAAGTACAGACGAGACAAAAATGAGAAGAATACCAAAGTTGGTGATTCTCAAAGGAAGGAGAAAAGGCATGAAAAGTCAACTGTGGAATGTTTTCGTTGTCATCAGTATGGCCACTATTGTTCTGAATGTCGCACTAATTTGAATAAAATTTATGGTGGTAGATCTAACTTTGTAGAGACTAAGGAATAAGAGGTTTTTCTTTTGATGGTGTGTCATCTTGAAGAAAAAATTTCCTCAAATATATGATATCTTGACATGGGCTACAGCAATCACATGTGTGGGGATAAATCGGCTTTCTCTAATTTGGATGAATTCTTTCACAATATAGTCAAATTCAGAGATAATTCCACTGTTACTGTTATGGGAAAAGGAAAGGTACAAGTCTCAACCAAGAGCAATTCCATTCATACTATTAATAATGTTCTCTTTGTACTAGATTTGAAGACGAATTTCTTGAGTGTTGGACAGCTTCAAGTCAATTTTAAAGGAGGAATATGTTATATTCGGGTCCAAAGTTGGGCTTAATTGCTCAAGTTAATATGACGTCAAACCGATTGTCTCCTTTATCCTTTCATAACAACACTCAATTATGTTTTTCTACAAAATTGAAGGATGAAGCATGGTTGTGGCATTTTCGATATGGCCATTTGAATTTTGGTGGCTTGAAAACTTTACAGCAAAAAAGGATGGTGCTGGGTCTTCCAAAATTTGAGTCACCTAGAGAAGTATGTGAAGAATATGTTGTCAGCAAACAACACCACAATCCATTTCCTGCACACAAATCTTGGAGGGCGAAAAAAATGTTGGAACTAATTCACTCTCATATTTGTGGTCCCATAAATCCTATGTCCAATGGAGGTAAACGCTATTTCATCATTTTTATTGATGATTTGAGCAGAAACACATGGGCTTATTTCTTGCAGTATAAATTTGAGGCATTTGAAACTTCTAAGAAGTTTAAAGCACTTGTTGAAAAAGAAACAGGTAATCAAATTAAAAGTTTATGCATTGATCGTGGAGGAGAATACAATTCATGTGAATTTGCAGAATTTTTGCAAAGCATGGAATCAAAAGGCAACTTATAGCGGCATACACACCTCAACAAAATGGTGTATTTGAGCGAAAGAATTGCACTATTCTCAAGATGGTGCGTAGTCTTTTGAAGAGAAGCAGCTTGTCGAAAAGCTTTTGGCCAGAAGCAGTTTTATAGAGTATCCACATATTGAATAGAAGTCCCACACTTTTTGTTCGAAATATGACTCCTCGTGAAGTGTGGAGTGGTTGCAAACCTGTTGTAACTTACTTCAAGATTTTTGGGTGTATAGCATATGCCTACATCCAAATGCAATGAAAAGAAAATTGGATGACAAAGGACAAAAATGTATTTTTCTTGGTGTTAGTGTTGAATCCAAGGCTTACAAATTATTCAATCCTATTACCAAGAAAATTGTTATTAGTCATGATGTTATTTTTTATGAAAAGGCAACTTGGAATTGGAGCAATGATGGTTTTCAATAGCAAAATCCAGTAGTGCTTGAAGATGAAGAGGAACAACAGTAGATTCAATTAGAAATTAATCCACAGGAAAGTCCAGGAATACAAGAAAATAGAAGTGCTTCAACAATAAATGAATCTGATGATGCTCAACCCAATGATGAACACCTTGGATGGCCCCAGCGTAGAAGAAGCTTGCCAACATGGATGAAAGACTATGAGGTATATGGAATTTGTCAATATGAAAATTTAGTTACTCATTTTGCTTTGTTTTCAGATTGTGATCCAATAACCTTTGAAGATGCTATCAAAGATTCGAAAGTGGCAGCAAGTCATGGATGAGGAGATTAAAGCAATTGAGAGAAACAATACTTGGGAGTTGACAAATCTCCCAATAACCAGAAAACCATTGGTGTCAATTGGTTTACAAAACAAAGTTGAAGAAAGATGGACAAATTGACAAGTATAAAGCTCGCTTAGTAGCTAAAGGCTATAGACAAGAGCATGGTGTTGACTACAAAGAGGTTTTTGCTTCGGTTGCAAGACTA
This sequence comes from Jacaranda mimosifolia, assembly GCA_018894105.1. Taxonomy (NCBI): domain Eukaryota; kingdom Viridiplantae; phylum Streptophyta; class Magnoliopsida; order Lamiales; family Bignoniaceae; genus Jacaranda; species Jacaranda mimosifolia. Next base: position 35,603,853 of record CM032118.1, read on the forward strand.
GATACCATTCGTCTCGTAATTGCCTTGGCAACACCAAATGCATGGCCTATTTTCCAGTTAGATGTGAAGTCCGCATTTTTACATGGCGAGCTACAAAAGAAGGTTTTGACCAACAACCTCCTCAATATGTGAAAATAGGTAGTGAGAATAAGTTATATAAATTGAAAATGGCTCTATATAGACTAAAACAAGCACCAAGAGTTTGTTACAGCCGTATATATTCTTATTTTTCAAAGGAGGGATTTCAGAGATGCCCATATGAACATACTCTTTATATTATGAAGATTGAAGGAAGAATTTTAATGGTATGTTTATATGTTGATGACTTAATTTATACTAGAAATAATAGAGCTATGATTTAAAATTTTAAAAAATCCGTGATGATAGAGTTTGATTTGTCTGATCTTGGCATGATGCATTATTTTCTGGGTATAGAAGTTAAGTAACAGTTGATGGAATCATCATTCTCAAAAGAAATATATCCAAGAAATTTTAGACAGATTCCAAATGAAGAATTATAACTCAGTAAGCACACCAATGGAAAAGAACTTGAAGCTTATAAAAGAGCCTGATGGGAGAAAAGTGGACAACACATTGTTGTTGGAAGTTTGATGTACGTGACAGCAACAAGGCATAATGTAATGCCTGTTGTAAGTCTCATTAATATTTTTATGGAATGTCCAAAAGAAATGCATCTACAAGCTACCAAGAGGATTCTTCGGTATTTAAAAGGTACAAGAGATTTTGGAATATTTTATAAGAAGAAAGCCACTGGAAATTTGCAAGGTTACACGGACAGTAACTATGCTGGAGATCTAGATGATAGAAAAAGCACTTCCGGGTGTGTTTTTATGTTGGGTTCGGGAGTTATTTCATGGTCCTCAAAGAAACAACCAATTGTTACATTATCAACCATAGAAGCAGAGTTTGTAGCCATAGCTTTATGTGCATGTCAAGCCATTTAGTTGAGAAATATTCTTGAAGAACTTCATTTCAAACAAGAAAGTCCTACGCCTATTTTTTGTGATAACAATTTAGCAATTAATCTTTCAAAAAATCTAGTTCTATATGGGAGGAGTAAGCATAGAGATGTGAAATATCACCTCTTACGTGATCTCACCAAAGATGAGAAGATTAGCCTTGTTTATTGTAGAAGTGAAGAGTAGATGGCAGATATATTTACCAAGGCCTTGAAGTTAGCATCTTTTTTGAAATTGCGAGAATTGCCTGGTGTTTGCAAATTAAACTGAAAGAATTTTCAGTTTAGGGGAGGGAATGTTGTAATTTGCAGTTGTGCAAGTTTTCCTGATTTCATGTTTATCTAGAATGTGTTAGTTTCCTAGTTCATTGGTAGCTTTATGTTTAGAGGTTGAGTAGTTTTTTCCTTTCTTTGACAAGTTATGGTTATATAAGAATATCTAATTTTCTCTATTTAAAGACTTTCTATATTAGAATCTATATAGTGCATAAATCAATTTCTAGCCTGCAATATTCCTTCTCTCAAAATTACTTCTTTATTTCTTATTAACAGCATGAATTTATAAGCTCTCTAAAATATTTTATAAGATACTTAAGAAATTATAATAAGAGTGTAAATTAGACATAATACATATTTGACATGAAAAAAATTGAGTTTGGGTTTACCTATTTTAGGTTCACTACAGGAGAAAATTTCTTCATCAACAAAAAAATTAACCATAAATTTAATAAAATCTGTCACAAAATATGATTTTTTGATGAACTTATTTTACAAATCATTAGTATATGTTTCGCCACTAATTATTTTTGTGACGAAAATAAAATGCATCACATAATTAATTATATAATAGAATTTCTGTCACGAATTGAAAAATCATGCGATCACATTATCTAGAGTTATGAAATTTTTGATGGATTCTTCATATCAATACAAGCTCTTCATATTTGTCACAAGCGTCATCACTAATATAGGTTTTTGCTTCTTTTTCGAATTTGTTAATTAATCTATCAAAATCCATCATAACTACGTTTGATCTGTGATGGAACCCTATTAACCACAAACTTTCCATCAGTGAAAGGATGTTTTTTTATAGTGGTACGTATCCAATAAATTTGACATGACTAGATATTTGAAAAAAATAAATTGGATTCTGTCGAATTTTTGAGTTATATGAACAATTTGAATTTTGATTTTGAGCAAGACAATATCCAAACCCACCTAAACCAATCCGACCTAAACCAAAATAATCAAATAAAAATTAAAAACTTTTCACTAATATTATACTTATGTTCTACATAGTAGGGATGTTAATTTGAAAATAAACATTTCATTCCATTTTCTAAAATTAGAAAGGCTAATTATGAGAACAAATGAAAGAAATGTTCAAGATTAATTATTGTAAATCACGTAAGTAGGTTAGGTTGGATGGATTGACCTAATCAATATATGATTTCATCAAATCGATTTAAACCAAAAATGATGAAAATTAGGTCATATTAGGATTAAACATTTTTAGATTGTCATTAAGTTGGGATAGGTTAAGGTTGAAAATTTAATATTATTAACTCACTCCAATTTGATGCGAACCCATCCTATCCACCTGAGTTGCCATCTCCAGATAATAAGATGTCATCAAATACTTAGTATTTTTGTTGAAACAAAGCTTATAGAACTTATAAAATCATATGTTAGAATTTTATAAACTTTTTTTATATAAAAAATAAAAAAGTTCCAAATTTATTTTTAATTTTTTTTTTTTGGCTTTAATCATATAATTACTTATAAAATTATCATTACTAACATTCTATAGATTTCAAAATCTTAGTTTATCCAAACGTATAAAAGAAGATTAGAAATTTATAAATAAATTAATTTAACTAGACAGCCTCTAGATCAGAAACATTTCCAACCATGTAATATCTTATTTTTCACTTAGTTCATTTCTAATGTATCTAAATATACTTGGTATATACGTTATACAGCTAGCGAGCCATACATATATTATCACGTTATTTACTTTAAACTTGTCAAATTGAATTTGCGTTGAACCATAAAATAAGTATTAGTTTGAAATGAGAACAACTTACATATTGAAATTTGGAAAGCCTGTTTGTTTGCTTAGTAATATATTCAAAGCATCTATGTTAGCAGTGACGCTTATTTCACATAGCAAGTCAAGAAATTGGTACCTGTTATTGAATATGCGGGATGAATCAATCATAGGTCTGTGAAACAAAACACGACGTCAATGGGGTCGGGGCCGTGTTCAAATCCTCCTTTAGCTTCGGGTCAAAAGCCACAGCCTTTTTATTGACCAAATCATTTACTTTAATTAGAACAATTAATTCATCTCAATATTCTTCATATCTGCCTACCATTTGCACCACTTTTGACCAAGTTTTTGTCTTGCGAATGCCTTCTGCTGTTAATTAATGTCTTGCACTACATTTGCATTTACTTTTGTCTTGCTATATATGAATGATCAATCTCATCAACACATTAATCCGCTGGCATGTATTAATGGAAAATTTATTTTGAAAAGATGTTCCAAATGGAGAAATAAGGGAACAACTTTAAACTGCTTCAAAACTGTTAATTAACTTTTTCAAAGTGGTAAAGATCAAGTATTATATATGTATATGTATGTATGTGTATGTTTTCACCACTATCTTACCAACTTAAGAGGTAAACATCGATCATAAAAATATACTTCAAATTTTTCAAAATTTGAATGTTATACATATAAAATACTATTCAAAAAAGAGTATTAGTAACTGATTTAGTGATTGATCGGATCGATCACAAAAATTCTCGTTACTAATTAGTATCAGTTACTAATTAGATGGTTACTGCTTTGAAGTGAATAAAAAATATATAGTTTTGAACTCCACACCTTGAGGATTCAAACATTTGGCTCATTAATTGTAAAATGTCTTACCAACCACTAGACCAAATATACTTGTAGTGATTTTTGCAATAGAATAAATATATACACACACACACACACACACACACATATATCATATACAAATTAAAAAATGATTATAATTAACATTCTTGTTAATAAGTTACTATCATTTTTTAGATTTAAAATTTAACGAAATTAACAATTGTTCATTTAATATTTATAATATAATTTTTCTCTTCAATCTAGTTTAGTACAATATTTATTATTAATAACTATTACATCTAAATTTTAGACATATTTATCATAATATATACACGAATTAAAGTAGTATATACATACTAATATGTATACTAATCATAGTATGCTTATATACGTATATATAATATATATTGTTGATAAGTATGTATATTAATTCTCATATATATATGTGTGTGTATATTCTTTCTTTGTTTAAGATAATATTCTTATTTAATTTTTTTGTGCCTATCATACACTTACAAATGTTCAATTGTATAAATACAATATAAAAATATTTAATAATTATATTTTTATTTGTAAATTATGCATATTTATATATTTTTACATATATATTTAGAGATACTTTTATTTATAAAAATATATAAAATATACATGAATATATATAATAATATATATATTTATATATTTTTTGATACATACATATATATATATTATTGTCTCCAAAAATACATAAATATATAAAAAATTATATTTATATATGTATCTAAACAAATATAGTATTCTATTAGTGATATAAGTGTACATAGATTTTACGCTTTTATATTATAAAAATATGTAAAAGAACAGAATTTTATATGTGATCGATATTGACTATAAAAATGCGGTATTTAATTAGTGACCTCATCGATGCTTCAAAGACAACTTGATCACAAATTAGTGACTAAAAAATAATTCGATTATTAATTAGTGATTGAACTATTGATTGAAAAAAAAGTTCGGTACTAATTAGTGATCGATCAGTGATTAAAATAAAATTTAATCATTGCTTAATTAGTGACTGAATCAGTGACCGTGTAAAAATATCACTAATACGATCACTTATTCATCAATAATTAGTTACTATAGTATGTTGTCACTGAAATGTGGTCAACTAAATTTATTTATTTATTTATTTATTTGATAGTGATAGGTATAGAGATCACCATTTAGGAATATACATAAAGCGGATTTTTACTTAATTTTGAAGGAAGTTTCAGTTTGATTAGATTAAGTTTCTTGAATCCATAACTCTAAATTAATTAATTGCTACATTGGACTAAGTTTAGCTTGTACAACAACTATCATATTCCCGGAAATAATTCTTAATTATAAGCACAAGAAATATTTCTTCATATTTGTTAGCTGATTACCTAGCCCGTTTGGTTTTATTTCCACACCTACTTTTTCTATTTTTTATTATTCTAAAAATAGAAGCCATCACTTTTTAGAAATTTTCACCTGATATAATTTTCATTTTTATTTTTAAAACACATTCTCCAATAACATATATATCTTTTTTCAATAACATATATATTTTCTTTTTCTATTCAATTATTTCTATGTTTCTCCACCTACAACCTATTAAAACCAACATAATCATTTATATTTCCAACATTTCACCCAAATACAAAATCATTTCAATTTATTTTCCACTAACTAACTTTTCAAATTTTAAAAATGATGGAAATGAAAATTGAAAATGGAAATAAAACCAAACAACCCCCGAATCATTATTGTGATGTCCCCAACTTGCAGGGAATTTATGTTTGAAACTATAGCTCCGTGCTAACTTCCACATGGCAAGGTGCTGCGTCGTCTCAAAGGATTTGTACAGTACAAATAATTCTTATGTCAAACTAGATGCACGCATGATGTCCTACCCCAAGAAAACTACTTCCATGGATACCCCGACAGGCAAACTCCTGAAATCAAATTCTGCAGATATATTACCGACGAAAGACATGAAAATATTTGGCATGAAGATTTTTATACATAGGCCACACGTCATGCATAAATATCTTCACACAGCCACACGCGAGGGCGCGCATATTATGTTATTTTGTAGAAAAGTCATGCAAAGTTAATGAACAGAATTTTCATGTAGAAAATGTCTGGACGATATGTCAAATAAAAAATATTCTTATATATGTGGATTAATGTAGAAATATAAATATTTATGAATTATACTATATATATTATTACAATACAGATTGTACTATTAGTATAACTTAATTAATTCCGATCGTTTACATGTGTTTGGATTTGTTTTCAAATTCATTTTTCATCATTTTTGCTATTTTAAAATGAATTATATATCATCAATTTCTTTATTTTTTTTATCAAAATAATTACAACTTATTTTTATCTTAAAAAATATATTCCTTAATAACCTTATATCTATTCTCTCTCTTTATTTTTTACTAGTAATTTTGACACATTCGATGCATATGTTAAAATTTTTATAGCATATATAGTAAATAAAATGAATATTTATATTTAGTAAAATATTAGTTTTTAAGTAACATTTGATATTTATTTAGTTTTTTAGTATAAAGACACATAAATTATGATATATAAGATGATAATTATAATTATATATAGAATATGTGAGTTATATAAATGGTAGTTATTACTTAAGTTGTATTTATGAGGAATTAAAAAAAAGAAGTGAGGGCATTTTTATAAATACACTATATGAAAACATATCAAAAAGGAGGTAGATACTTTATTAATAGTATGGATTATTATCTATCTTTACCTATAACCTATTAAATCATATGCAATTATTATTTTTCAGATAACTTATCCAAATATAAACTTATTTTCAAATAATTTCTTTAATTATTATTTTTTTAAAAAATTTGAAAATAGTAAAAAAAATAAAAATAAAAACATATTCAAATGGGCTCTTAGGGGCAATTTGGTTTTACTTTCATTTTCAACTGTTTTTACTATTTAAAAATAAATTGTCAACAGCTCATCATCATTTTTACCAATATTTCAATTTATTTTCATTTTAAAATACATTTTCAATAACCTATATATAATTCCACTCTTCTTCATTATTACTATCTCTCTCTACTTACAACTTACTAAACCCTATATAATCATTATTTTGCCAACAAACAATCCAAATACAAAATCTATTTTCAACACATTTATTCTAACTTTTTAAAATTTTAAAAATATTGAAAATAAAAATTAAAAATGAAAACACAACTAAACTCCTTGATGAATTTTGTAAAAGACTTTTAGGACAGAAAGAGCAATGGCGAATTTTGTTGAAGACTTCGGCCGCCGGGTACTTGAAAATGATTGAAAAGGTAATCATTAAGGTCCTTTTTGCGGTTGTTAATAAGTTTGAATTTGGTCGTTGTAATCAGATGACTTTATTAGACGTTTTGCATGATTGCCTTGTAAAGCTGTCACGTATTCTTGCACCATAGTTGTAATAATACTAATACATAAAGTAATTTAATTTAATATGAGATAGTTTTTCTTAGTTGTTAATAATATCATGAGACACCAACCTGAAAGGCTGACCTAAATCACTGGGACTCAGTTGGATCACTTTTCTTGATGTGGACATGGCCAAAGCCGTGTCTATGCACGACATCAACTTTTGCATATAGAAATTTTATTTCACTTACTTAATTAAACGTATATTCAAATGAATTATAAAATGTAATAAAATATAACACTAAAACCATAAAATAAGTTGATAAATAATTTATATATATTTAATAAATAAGTAAAATGATATAAGTCGTTTGACAAATTATAATATTCTATTCATAGTATCTGTTTTCTCTTATCATTCTTTGCATCAAAAAAAGGAAAAAATCTAGCTTCTCCTCTCTTATGCGATCATGAAGCTTAACAGTTAAAGTAGATTTATGAAATGAGTCGGGCCAGCTTATAAATCTAGCGAATAATTAAGAGTATTTGAATGTAATGCTCGAACAAAACTAATTCACTTTGAGCTATTTAAAAAGTTGAATTCAACTCCAAATGTAAATATTAAAAACTTGAACTTGATTAGCAAGTAATTTTTATTTTTTATATTTTAAATATTTATGTTATTATTAGTGTTGGTTAGAAATTTAATAATACTATTATTTTTATTAACAATAATGCCAGATTTATTGTTAATATATGTGTATATATATAAATTAAATTAAAAGAATAACTAAACTAAAATGATAAATATATTATTTTATTGAGAATAATTATGTATCATAATAAAATAAAAAATAATGTAAAAATTTATTTTAATTTAACAACAATAATGTTGATGAAGACGATGAAAATTAAATAATCTTAAAAGTAACAAATATTTAATTATGAATATATTAATTTAACACATATTTTAATTTCGCAAGTGGTTCTTTTCCCTTGAAATTAATAATTTTGAAATTCAGTTGCAGTTCCACAGTTTAATTGGCTTCGGAATTTTTGTATGAACTAATTATACCTAGCACTGTTTAATTAATTCAAGTTTCACTAAGAATTTCAATATTTGGTGTAATTCACATGATTATTGTTATATTCTATAAATATTCGTTATACTCCGTATTTGGCTGCTTTCCTTTACTCATAATTTAATACAATTTTAATAGTATTGGCAACGTGTTACGTATGATTTTCCATGGATGTGTCCAAATTTTCTTTTATGACCATTGACTCAAGCTCAAAACACGTGCTGATCGATCAAGTCGCCACAGAATCTACATTTGTGGGGGGAAAAAAGCACTCTTATTCGATTTCATCTGCCTTTATTTTACTTCTGTACTTTAACTCTGGGATAACTACAAAACTACCCTCAGGTTGGGGTAACAATAGAAACTTCTTTTGTAGTTTGTAAAATTACAAAAATTCCCCTAAAAAAAATTGCCGTCCAAAAATCATGACGAAAATTGTCAAAAGACCATTATACCCATTAGTTTAAAAAAAACCCTCAAAATTTCTAAAAGCTAAAAAGACATCAATACCCCTCCGTAAATAAAACAAAAAAACAATGCCATCAATAACACACACACACACACCCACCCACCCACCACTCTCTCTCTCTCACTGAACACACACATACGCACGCACGCACAACCCCATTTATTGCATGATCACAATAAAGAATGCTGATTGCCCATCGAAAATCTTGTTTACTAATATACTGAGGAAGGTTGAGTTTTTGGTAGTTGGATTTTGGAGTGTTTGGGAAGCAATTTTTTGAGTTCGAGTGAAATACAAATACATACTGATATGGGATGGCCCAAGTACTTAGGCCCAAACCAGCAAGACCCAGTAGGGGATGGCCCAAAGGCTCGAGCCCAAACCGGCAATGCCCAGTTTAGGGCTCAGGGCCCGTATGTCTCATCGATTTCACTTGACCAGACCTGCCCAGGCCCAGTCTGGCACCCAAAGGCCCACGGATTCCATCGACCTAAGTTGACCTGGTCGAGGTCGACTATGAGGTCGAGAATAGTACAATACCCCTGCCACCGCATTAAATGCACTGACGGGCGCCACGCCTCCGCATTAATGGCGCATGCCATCCCCTTCACCGTCTAACACAGCAAGCGCCGCTACAGTGTACTATCTTGTCCTTGAAACCTGGAAGGATAGTTAGCTGGAAATATTCAAACAGGAGAAATGACCAATTACCTCTTGCATAAGGCTAAGGGCCCCTGGATGCACCGAGGGGCTTCCCAGACATTTCCCAAAAGGGAGGAGGATATAAATACCCTCAACTTAACCTCCTGGAGGTATGCACTCATATACACTAAAAAACCCTTACCCTGCTGCTCGATTTCTGAGATCGACTTCTACTGACTTGATTATCAGAGGGCCTGAGCTGAGGGCCTCTCGGCTAGCCTAACGTTTGCCGTGGTTGCAGGATTCTTCCCTAACTTAGCAGGAACACGGACCTCTCAGGTCAAGTTCAACCCAAATTCAAACCTTGATTCTTATCCCGTAGATCGAACCCTCATCATTTTGCGTCGTCTGTGGGAACCCGGAATCCTCTATCGAAAATGGTGAACACTTCGCGAGCCCCATCTAGAAGAGAAGACAACTGGAGGTCCAGCTCCCCTCCCTCCGACAGGACCCAAAACCAAATGCACAAGGGCCTAGCGCTCAGCCTAAGCCTGTGGTCACACTCACAATGCCTTAGTTAATGCAGCTCATTAGTGAGCAAATCTCTGCACAGATTTCAGCCCAACTCTCTGCTGCATTAAACAGACAGGCCGTGCAGCCGGAGCCGGCAGTTAGCACCACACCTCAGCCTGCAGTTCCAGAGAGGGCGCGGCCAGAAGAGCATTCCTAGCGACAGGAGTCGCTAAGACACCAGCATATGAGAGAATTGAGCCCGGGTCATTTTCCTAGGGAAGCAGCCCGCCCCCTACCGAGAGAGGAGGTGGCAGACTCCATTGACCATGACGTTTGGCCCCTTCGAGCCCCGCATTGCGATAGGGTCAAACATTCCAGACCTAGGCCAGGCAGAAATGCATCCCAAGCAGATCAGAAAGAGCAGGAGGAGGTATCCAACCAGGTGCAACAGCAAGCGCTTGGAGGAGATCTCGAAAATGAATGCAGACAGAGCTGTTCAGCCAGACGGGCCACCAAAGTTCAGGAGGGAGCGAGATTCGCCGTTTGTTCAGGAGATCATTGACAAGCGTATCGCCGTCGATACAAAGATCCCAACAGGACTCCCGAGGTACAATGGCTCCACAGACCCGAACGAGCACCTACTGCAGTTTGAACACATGATGCAGTTGCATGGGCATAACGAGTACATCCATGCAAAAATGCTGGTGACCATGTTTCAAGAAGTGGCTTTGGATTGGTTTGTGAAACTGGAACCAACATCCATCTTCTCCTACGACCAGTTGTGTGATAAGTTTCTGCATCAGTTTGCGAGCAGGAGAAAAGCGAAACTCCTCCACACCCACATGCATACAGTGAAGCAGGTTGAAGGAGAATCCCTTTAGGATTTTTTCACCAGATTCAACACAGAAGTGCTGAAAATCGATAGCCCGAGAATTGAGTTCTTGATAGATGTGCTTTTCTTGGGCTTGAAGCACAAAAAATGCGCCAACACCCTGGTGCGTGCACAACCCAGAACAATGGAAGAGCTCATCGACCTTGCAGAGAGGTACATGACCCAAGAGGAGATGAATAGGATTAAATATGGCAGCAATGAAGTCGACAAGAAAAAAGCCAAGGAGAAAGATGATAGACAAAATAAGGAGGGACGTCGTTCCCCGATCAAGCGCTTCTATGAATATACTCCGTTGAACCTGCCGTGGAGAAAAGTGTTGTTCGCCATTCAACACGACAACCTACTTAAGAAGCCTCGAAAAATCACAGAAACTGAGGCCATGAAGAAGTCAAAGAAGTACAGCTATTTCCATAAGCAGAAAGGGCATGACACCGAGGAGTGCTTTAACCTGAAGGACGAAATCGAGAGGCTAATCAGGCAAGGACACTTGAAAAAGTTCATCAAAGAGCAAGCTCGAAAAGAGAAGAGTGTGGCCGACCGGACTCTCTGAAGAGAAAGGTCGGACAGCCCAAGAAGAGAAGGCAAGGGAAAGCGACCCGCCCATCAAAGGAATCAATGACATGATCGCAGGGGGACCCACGGGAGGAGATTCCTGAAATGCGAGAAAACAAACGCAGAGGCAACTCGACTCAACCAGACTAGCCAAAGTCGAGATAATTTTTCAGTTGTCAACCAGTACTGAACCAATTTCTTTTGCCGATGCAGACTTGGAACACATGGAAAACAGAGGAACGGACCATAAGATAGATTGCCCAATGGTGGTCGCCCTGGAAATAGCTAATTTTGAGGTCAGGAAAGTGCTAGTCGATAACGGAAGTTCAGTGAACATCATATTCCTGTCGACTTTGAATAGAATGAAATTGGGAAAGTTGAAGTTTAATCCGATCAGAACACCCTTGGCCGATTTGTTGGGTCTGAGATCATCCCAGTAGGATCCATCAATCTCTCCACCACGTTCAGGCAGGGTCAACGCAGCCGAACACAGATGATCAGTTACTTGGTGGTCGATGCCCCCTTTGCATACAATGTTATCATAGGTCGACCAACCCTTAATGATTTCAGAGCCATTTTGTCCACCTATCATATGAAGATAAAGTTCCCAACCCCAGCCGGAGTAGGTGAGCTTTTATGTAACCTCAAGGACGCTTGGTGCTGTTATACCATTTCTGTCGATTCAACCGACTAGAAGAAACGACATGAATTAAAGCCCTCGGGGGACGCCCCAGTAGCAAAACCCGAGGAGGGACCTTCATCGAAGAAGAGAAAGTTGGAAGACCCCAGGGTCGTGCCCGTTGGTGAATTCAAAACAATCGAGCTCGAGCCTGGGAACCCAGACAAAACCACCAGGATTGGGAGAGAGCTGGGAGATGGATTAGAATGCCTTATGGTCGATTTCCTCCGGCGCAACATTGATGTTTTTGCCTGGAAAGCTGCGGATCTTCAAGGCATTGACCCCAACATCATTGTCCACCAACTCAACGTGGATCCAGCCCACGAGGCGGTATGGCAGAAGAAAAGAACTTTCAATGCTGAGTAAACCCAGATCATCGAAGAAGAGGTTGGTAAACTTTTGGAAGCAAAATATATTATAGAAATCCAATACCCCTCTTGGCCTTGTAACGTTGTACTTGTCCCCAAGAATGAGGGAAAATGGAGAATGTGTAATGACTTTACTGATTTGAATAAAGCTTGCCCTAAAGATCCTTACCACTTGCCTCGTATAGATTTGTTAGTCGATTCCACTGCTGGTTGTGAGTTGCTTAGCATGATGGATGCATTCCAAGGGTATTACCAAATATTTATGGCACCCGAGGATAGAGAAAAAATAGCATTTGTCGTCCCAAACGGAGTATATTACTTCTTAGTTATGCCATTCGGACTTAAAAATACAGGAGCAACATACCAAAGATTAGTCCATTTCATGTTCAAAAATGAGATTGGAAAGTCGATGGAGGTCTACGTGGATGATATGATCGTAAAAACTGCAAAGGCCGAGGACCATCTAGTCGACCTCAACCACACCTTTTCCATTCTCAGGGCTTTGGGTATGAAGATCAATCCCAGCAAGTGCACATTCCGGGTTCGAGGTGAACCTACAGAAGATCCAAGCAATTCTGGACATCACCTCACCTCGAACAGTTCATGAAGTCCAACGCCTGGTCAGCAGAGTTGTAGCCTTAGGAAGATTCATTGCCCGACTGGCGAACAAGAGCCTATCTTTCTTCAAAATCCTCAAAAATGCCAAAAAGTCTAGATTTAAGTTGGATCAGCAGTGCGATCGGGCCCTGCTAGAGCTCAAGCAATACCTCACTTCGCCACTTATGCTTGCCAAACCCAAGCTGGGAGAAGTGCTACAGCTATACTTAGCAGTCTCGTCAGCCTCTATCAGCTCGGTGTTGACGTTGACAAAGGAATGAGCCCCCATCCGGTATATTACTGCAGCAAGGCTCTTCAGGGGCCCGAACATAATTATCTAGAGATCGAGAAGTTCGCGCTAGCCCTTGTGACGTCGGCTAGGAAACTCCGTCCTTACTTTCAGTCTCACACAATACTAGTGCTGACAAATCAGCCACTAAAGCACGTGTTGTCAAAGCCGGACACTTCGGGTCAGCTCACCAAATGGGCCATCAAGCTTGGGGAATTTGACATCACATTCCAACCGCGGACAGCCATCAAGGCGCAAGTTCTGGCCGACTTCATCATCGAACGGCTCGACCTGCCAATGCAAGATACTGAACACACTTGCATGTGGACTTTGCACGTCGATGGGTCCGCAACCTCGTCCGGAGGTGGGATAGGAATATCCCTCTGATCTCCGTTTGCCGAGGAATATGACTTCGTTGTGAAACTCGACTTCCCGATCACCAATAACGAAGCAGAATATGAGGCTCTCATCGCAGGAATGCGTATGGCCACAACCCGTGGTGTCGAGCAGCTTGCTGCATTCACTAATTCTCAGCTGGTGGCAGAGCAGGTCGAAGGCAACTTCGAAGCGAAAGAGTATAAAATGGCGCAGTATTTAGCAGAAGTGCACCAATTGAGGCAAATGTTCAAGAACTTTTCACTGAGTCAAGTCCCCCGATCAGAAAATGAACGAGCAGACGCGCTCTTGAAGCTCGCCAACTCGACGAAGGGTACCAGATAAAGAACAATAACATTCTTGGTGGCGGACAAGCCCTGTATCGCCACCACTGATCAGGGCCATGTCGGGTGTCTCGATAGAGTAGGCCTCTCTTGGCAGGACCCAATCAAGCTTTATTTAAGTTGGGGTACCTTACCCCCCGATGATAAGGAGGCCCACAGATTTAAAGGGTTAGCAGCCAAGCATGCGCTCGACGAGCACGGCCAACTATATCGGAGGTCGTCAGCCGGACCGCCACTCAGATGTCTGGAACCCCACCAAGCAAAAGAAGTGTTGCAGGAGATTCATGCTGGCATTTGCGGCAACCATTCGGGAGGTCGATACCTGGCTCATAAGGTCATTCGCTACGGATATTTTTGGCCGACACTGTTGAAAGATTCCGTCGACTTTGCTAAAAAATGCTCATCATGTCAAATCTACTCGAACATTCAGCACCAGCAGGCCGCACCGATGATCAATGTTAATATCACTTGGCCATTCGATCAGTGGGGAATCGACATCATCGAGTCACTCTCGAAGACTTCAGGCCAGCGTAAATTCATTATAGTGGCCGTTGAATACTTCACTAAATGGGTAGAAGTTGAGGCAGTCCCAAAAATTACAGACGCGGCCATTAAAAGTTTCATTTGAAAGAATATAATATGTCGATTTGGATTACCTAAGGTCTTAATCTTCGATAATGGCACCCAATTTCAAAGCAAAAACACCAGGAAATGGTGCGAGACCTTGGGAATTACCTAACACTTCACGTCGGTGGGAAATCCGCAGGCTAATGGACAGACCGAGGTCACCAACAAAACTGTCCTCGACACATCAAGAGTCGAATAGCGGGAACCGGGACCAGTTGGGCAGATGACCTCCCTGGAGTACTTTGGGCTTACAGAACGACGCCTCGTATAGCCACAGGCCACAGCCCATACAGCCTAGTCTACGGATCCGAAGCGGTAATCCCGTCAGAGCTAATTCAACACACCGCACGGGTGATCTACTATAACCCGATAACGAATGCATTAGAGAGGACGCTAGATTTAATCACCATTGATGAGCAATGCCATGAAGCTTACAACACAATGCAGCGATATCGCTCAAGGATGGCAGACCGCTATAACAAGACAGTACGACCACAGAGCTTCAAGGTGGGCGACCTCATTCTCAAGAAAGTGGAAGTATCTAGACCTGTCGAAAAACTCGACCCAAAATGGGATGGACCGTACTCAGTGATCAAGGTGTCAAAAAACAATGCCTACCGACTAGCCGATGCATCAGGCCGCAAGCTACCTCGACCTTGGACTGCAATAAACCTGAAAAAATTCTTTGTATAACCAATCTATATCCAAAAGAAATGCGATTACGACATGTCCAAACCATATGAAACAGAACGAATCTTTCTCAAACAAGTCGACCCCGCAGTTGACAAAAGGCTTCACGCCGTCAAGTCGAGGCCTTCGCGCCGAGACCACACAGTCGACCCCGCAGTCGACAAAAGGCTTCACGTCGTCAAGTTGAGGCCTTCACGCCAAGACCACACAGTCGACCCCGCAGTCAACAAAAGGCTTCACGCCGTCAAGTCGAGGCCTTCGCTCACAAACCACAAGTCGACCCCGCAGTTGATGAAGCAGGCTTCACGCCGTCGAGTCGAGGCGTCCGTGCCCAGACCAAAGACATATTCGTAAAACAGCCTTCATGGCGCGAAGTCGAACCCTTGGGGCCGACTTAGTTAAGATTATCAATTACAGTTGCGATGACAATAAACTTATCCAACGGTTATCAAGGTTCTTCCAAACTTGAATATCAACTATTATGCTAACTGGATTAGTTACAACTTGCTCGACAAGAGCCAAAAATCAAGTCCGGAAAGCACAACTTTCCATCCGATATGAGACTTGAACGAAAATTACTTACCACAATTTGTGGGCATTCATTCGGAAATACTGACAAGCAGAACGGCAATTTAATGTTCCGCAAGACTCATACATTTCATCAATCCAAACAAAATTGCAACCAAAGCAACTCGTAACAAAAGCAAGAAAAGTTATGATCAAAGTCGCAGTTGAAGAAAGACAAACTAATTGCTTAATTATTCCAAACCAAAAGCCTCATCGAGGCAACAATCCAACTATCACCATCAAAGGCCTCATCGAGGCATATACATAAACATCAAAACAAAATAAACAAGAGAACCAGGTCTAGCTGGAGCTGCCGGTCTCTTCCATAGCAGGGGCAGGGGCAAGAGCAAGTGCACGAGCTGGCGCAGCAAATGGTTGGGGCTCAGGCGGGGCCATTGACAAGGGTACAACGGCAGTCACGGGCCGAGAAAGGCCAGTCGTATCTTGTAAGAACGGCGGCTCGAGGCCCGAAAAGAAGGAGGCCACATCAACTCTTCCATCTAATACATCGTAAGCGAGGTCGCCGGCAAACTCAAACTCTCAGGCCACTGCCTTCAGTCTTCTGTCAATTTCAGCCTGCCTTCTTTCTTTGGGCGTCAGTTCAACCTTCAGCGTGACTTCGACGACGGGCCTTGCCGCATCGACCTCTTCCTATGGATAAGGACGCAGCTGCTCATCGAGAGCATGGCTCATTCTAGATCGGTCCTCAGCCCGAAGCGCATAGCCTAAAAACATCATCTGCTGAATTACTTTTTGAAAAGCGTTCCGAGCGACGTCCAGGGCGAGCACAACACTCGCATCCTGGAAAGCTGGACTCACCACGAACTGCTGCACAGCTTCCCGGTATACTTCCAGCAATATCCGGGCAAACTCAGCCGTGGCATCGGCCAGGTGTTCATCCCGACCAGCAGCTCGACCAGACTTATAGGCAACTTGCATGTCTAGCTGCAGCTTCTTCACATTTTCATCCATCTTGGTCCTCACTTTAACAGCAATGAGGACTTGCTCATCCTTCTTCTCCATCTCCCGGGCGTGCTTGCTGACTTGCTTCTCTAGCTCGTCCAACCGTATTTGACAAGACTCCAGCTGAGCCTTCAAAGTTTCAGCATTGCCACCAGCATCCAACTGCTCTTGATCAGCAAGAGCCAACTCGGAGCAGCGGTAGAAATGGTAGCCCATCTACTCGACCTGGCAAATAAGGGTCATTACTTCCTGATCGAGAAAGGGTAAACAAGCAGGAATAAAAAATATAGGAAACCTTACCATGTTGGCATGATAGGCAAACTCACAAAGCGCTGTAGCCTGACTCATTCCCATAAATCTCTTCTGGTCAGCCAGAAACTGACCCGCCATCAACACTTTCAGAGGATCCATCCCGGTTGGCCCCGCTGTATGCATGCTCAAAGAATTGTGCACAATGGGGCTTGGCTCAGGCCCAAACCGTGGGGAGGGAAACTTCGACAGGGTGAATAGCACATCGTCTCCCCAATCTCCGAAGAGATCGCTCTCAGTCGGTGGCCTCGACCCTGCTACCTTTCCTTTGCCTTTTCCGGCAGCAGCTTTCTTGGGCGGAGGACCGCTCTGTTCGACCATCGCTCTTTTGCCCCAATCTGCGGGGCTCTCGCTCACGGCTACTGTAGCTCGACCGGGCGAAGGAGTTGGTGATGGTGTTGGGAGTGCGAAAATTCGACGCGGCTCCTCGGAGCTATAGGCCTCTTGATGAGCAGCGCTGCCTTGTCGATGCTGCTGGTTCTTTTCTACTCGGTCTAGTGCCTCAGCTCTCGATTTGTTCATGATTTCTGCACGATCTGCCAAACATCAAAATTAACAGAGATCAAAAGCAAAGAATCACGCATACCATCAAAATAGAGGCCTCCATGGGGCCAAACTCGACCAGGTCCCGCACAAATGTGTTCGGCCAGGTCGGGGTGAGATTCCCCGGCATGTCGACATGCCCTCTCAACCAGCCCCAAGGAATATTAAAACCCCTCTTCACTCGAACAAAGAGGTAGCATTTTTTCCACTCCTGACCATACGAAGAAGAGGAAGCTACCAGAAATCTTCGGCGAGGTCGAGCAGTGAGGTAATAGAACCCCGACTCGTCGGCACTGATCGAATTTCAGGACATGGGAAGATGAAACAAGTTGGAAAAATTTTCAAAGCTAGGGGGTTGGTTGAACAAATGCATCAAAACTATAAAACTACAAAGGGTGAAAAAACAGTTGGGCAGAAGTTGTGTTATACACACTTGAAGACCCCTAAGTAGACCTATCAGGCTATCACTTAGAGGAAACCTAAGCCCACATCTAAACGCATCCTCGAACACAGTTATGCAACATGCAGGAGCGCGATGCATTCGACCAGGGGGACCAGGAGTTAGAAGCTGGTATTCAGGAGGAATATGGTATAGTTCTCTGAGACGCCTCAAGTCCCCAGGGTTCATGGTCGATATTATTTCGCTATAGTGATTGGGAGTAAACAGTCGACCTCGCGATGGGGGTATCTGGCTTGGCTTAGCTTCTTCCCCCCCGTGGTGGCTGCTCGAGAGCTGCTAGAACTGGAAGACCACGCAGAGGAGTCCCTACGCCTTTCAGACTGGGTGGCCTCACTATCCCCCCCGACTGCCCTCAGAGCTATATAACCCCAACATGATTCTCAAAGAAAAGCAGACGACATGAAGTAAAAGCAGCGGAACACTTACTCAATGCAAAAGTTAGACGCAGAAAGTCTTAGCAGCGAAGAGTTTTCTACAAGCACTCGCCCAGTTTCTAAAGCGATAAAAGTAAAAATGGCTAGAATTACCGTGGGTATTTATGAAAAGACGGACGCAACAAACCAAACGTCTGTAATAATGTCTGTAACTGCCACGCCGCCCGCGTGCGCCACGATGTAACAGCTCAATAAATGCGCCGAACCCTGGTCGATTTTCAAACAACCCTGGTCGACTATCATTAATTTCGGTTTCGCTACTTTCCAACGCTTCTCGTCGATTCCTCGTTCAACCTTACGAAGTGGGGGGACTCATGATATGGGATAGCCCAAGTGCTTAGGCCCAAACCAGCAAGGCCCAGTAGGGGATGGCCCAAAGGCTCGAGCCCAAATTGGCAATGCCCAGTTTAGGGCTCAAGGCCCGTATGTCTCATCGATTTCACTTGACCAGACCTGCCTTGGCCCAGTCTGCCGCCCAAAGGCCCACGGATTCCATCAACCTAAGTTGACTTGGTTAAGGTTGACTATGAGGTCGAGAACAATACAGTACCCCTACCACCACATTAAATGCACTGACGGGTGCCACGCCTCCGCATTAATGGCGCATGCCATCCCCTTTACCGTCTGACATAGCAGGTGCCGCTACAATGTACTATCTTGTCCTTGAAACTTGGAAGGACGGTTAGCTGGAAATATTCAAACAGGGGAAATGACCAATTACCCCTGGCATGCACCGAGGGCTTCCCATACATTTCCCAAAAGGGAGGAGGATATAAATACCCTCAACCCAACCTCCTGGAGGTATGCACTCATATACACTAAAAAACCCTTACCCCGCTGCTCGATTTCTGAGATCGACTTCTACAGACTTGATCATCGGACGGCCTGAGCCGAAGCCTCTCGGCTAGCCTAACGTTTGCCGTGGTTGCAAGATTCTTCCCTAACTTAGCAGGAACACGAACCTCTCAGGTCAAGTTCAACCCAGATTCAAACTCAGATTCTTATCCCATGGATCGAACCCTCATCACATACTAAAGGTAATATTCGATGTGATTATTCATTTTTGTTGGCTTTATTTTATCAAAAATATTGATATAATCTATAATTTGTTTGTTTGTTTTTTGCATCATTGTTGTTATTTAAAAGCTTAGGATTTTATAAGAATGCATTATGTTAATGTTTTGTTTCAAATATGATTTTTGTACAATGATTTAATGAATGTGGCATGTTATTGATTTTGATGTATTTCCAAAATGCCCCAAATTTTGGATTATAAAACCTTAGTTCATGGTTTTACAATTTTTTTTTTTGTTCGCATTTTCATAGTTTATAGTTTTTTGTGTAATGTCTGAAAATGTTTAAGGTTCTTTCAGTAATGATTTTCAGTATACAGGGGGTTAATTATGTTGTTTTAAAGTTTGTTATTTTCTGAATATTAGTTATGCATATGTTTGAAAATGTTTAAAGTTTTTTCTGTAATAGTTTTTTGTACTCAGGAGGCTAATTGTGATATTTTGAAAGTTTACAGGGTTTTGATTATATATAATTACTGGGAAATGATTCTAGCCATGTATATTTACTATTTTTGCTTAAATGTAGAGCCTACTGGAGACAATTACTAGATTAGTAGTTCATTCAATCACTCTAAAATGTTATAGGCACATATATTCAGATTTTAGATTTTAGTTCTTTGGGATAATGCTAAGGAAATATTTTTGGGTTGTTGTAAGAGCTTACAATGTGCAAGAGTACAACTTTGCCATGTACAAAATAAAAGAGGAGGTTGATATGAAACTAGAGACTGTGATGATGGAGGTGCCACAGATGCTGGGATTATTGGTGGAGGCACTGCTGATAGAGGGATTGCTGATGAAGAAAATAGGGCTCGTTTGGTTATTTTTCCATAGCCACTTTTTTCATTTTCTACCATCCAAAAAATGAAAATCATCACTTTTTAGGAATTTTCGCCTAACATTATTTTTATTTTCATTTTCAAAACATGTTCTTCAATAAACTACACATCTTCTCTCTCTATTCCATTATTTCTATCTTTCTCCACCTACAACTAATTAAAACCAACATAATCATTACATTTCCAACGTTTCATCCAAATACAAACTCATTTTTAGTTCATTTCTGCTAACTAACTTTTCAAATTTTATAAATGATGCAAATAAAAATTAAAAATGGAAATAAAACCAAACAACATTGTTCCTAGTTTTTAGATTCAAACTAGCCAATATTTTTGTAAAAAACATGTGAAAAATCAAACAACTATTTTTATTTTTATTTTTTTTGTGCAGATTCAAACCAATAATTTTGGCTGCAATTAACATATGTAATTATTTGGAATCCTGGTGTTGTATCCATTTGGTGTAATTTTGGTGCATACTTTATGCATTTTGGTATAAAGGACTTGAATGTTTGCAGGTTTAGTGTAAATTTGGCGTGTTGCTTTGTACATCTTTGTGCATTTGAAATGTTTATTTTGTCCATAAGAGATGTGCTTGCAGGTTTTTAAGAAAATAAAAGTTTTCTATATTTGATAGCTAAATTTACAGGGGATTATATGTCATGTTGAAATTTATTGAAGGGATTGGTTTAATCTAATCTACTAAACTTGAAAATAAGAGAACAACAAAAATAAATAATATTTTAATCAATTAATTTTTTTTAAAATTAATTAGTTAATTAATTAATTGATTAATTTAGTTAATTAAATTAAAATTAATTAGTAAATTATATTTCCAATGGCAACATTAAGCAATATTTTAATTTATTACATTAATTCCCTTGTTATATTTATTATATTACAATTACACCCCTACATACATGGCACATGCAAAAATAGCACAAGGGCATGTTCACATTTTGTTCCAACAAAAAGTCAACATCTTGGAACAGTTAACTGAAGGGTAAAATTAATTTTTTGAAAAAATTCAATGATCATGTCAGCAAAGTCTGTTAGTTTAACTAATGGCAGGACTTAATTGTTATATGAAGATTACACAAACCGCATGAGAAGTTTCAATAAAAATCTTCCAATGTTATATTTGAAAAATATGATGTCAAAATATTGAGAGAACATGCAATAAATGTAGTAAAAATAATTGCGCATCTATAATTGTCCGAATATGGAATACTTATAAATGCTTATTATTTGACGAATTAATCATAGTTTAGGTAGCATACTAATTAGAACTGTTTAAACCTCTAAACTCGATCACGAGTTGGCTTAACTTGGATCTTATCGACGTATTTAAAAAAATACAAATTTTTGAAATGTTAAGTAATTAATCGATTTTGTCTAGAAATTTTCAAAAATATGGAGACCGACTTGCTTGAATACGGGGAAAAAAAGGTAACAGATCAATATACTGGCATGTTTTATTATAAATGAAAAAAAATCATTTAATACACACACACACACACACACATAGCCACTGATACACTTTACAGGGATAATTAGACAAAACCATTTTAAAGTCAATTTCGGTAAACTTCGCAGTAAACCAGCCCAACTACCCGAGACGTTTTCAATTGGACACCATGCATCATTGAACCTTTCTCTATGAGTCCCCAACCTTGACCACACCGTAGCAGCAATAGATTTCTTTTCTTCTTTCATAATTGCCAAAGTAGTTTGATTCTTCTTTGGTCTTTGAATGTAAAGTGCGTCTAAAGTCATTAGGTCGACAACTCATCTATCTCAATATCTCACGTACAAAATATCAGGGAAAGAAAAATGAAAAAAAAAAAAAAAAAAAGACCAATTCCTCTCGAACATCAAAAGAGATATCTGTTTTGAGTTGTATTTAATTTGAATTCATCTTTGTGAGACGAGTTTTAAAGCTTGAAATGAGTTTTTCAATCGATGTTGTGTTTTAATTTTTTGGACCTACAAAAGACGTAAGTGAACTTAGTTAGTTCCTTCAATTATATATTGTATGTATATATAATTTTATGTACTATGTATATTGATGTGACTATATTATATAATATATTCTCACATAAAAATTATAAATATGATATTTTTATAATTAAAATAGCAACTTAATTTCATAAATAGTTTATACTGTAAAAAGATATAATTTAAAATTTTAGAGTTTTTTAAAAATCAAAACATGGATTTATAATTCTGTAAGTAATTAACTTTTTGTTAAAGTATTATTTTTTCATGTTTTAGACAGTTAAATTAGTGGTATTATTTCTTTTTTGATATTTTTAAAATTGTAAAGTGGATTTAATGATGGATCCAATCAGTTGGATGTGAATATTGGGTTGGACCATAAATCCTGACTAATATAATTCCGTATTCTGACAACCCCCCCCCCCCCCCCCCCCCCCCAAAAGCCCCAACACAGAAAATACTTTATAGATAATTAGGAAATCTCCAATAAAACAAATCCTGACAATATTTATGCACAGAGGGCATGAGAAAAGTCTTAACTAGTCCAAATAAAATATAATTTGGTTATTTGCTAATAATCCTAAATTTGGAATCTTTGTTCTGATATAGTCCTTGGCAAGAGTACTCCCACGTATTCTTCTACAAGTGATTAATTATTTCATAATTTTCTTGAAAAAAAAAAAAGTGTATATATATAAATTAATAAATTATTAAAATTATAAAATGTTAAAAGAATGGAGGGACATAATTTACAAATGCTAGATTAATTTAAAAGTCACGTATATTCATTAAATGATTAGAATATTTTTTACATGATTAAAAATTTTATAATTATTGAAAAATTATTATTTGATCAAAATTGACCCTAACTACATGTCCAGTATAGATGACGCCAAATGGACAGAAAATGGTGACGCCATAAGTTCCCATATCTATATGGCTTAAAAGTCGAAACTAATACAAAGACTAACAGTTCGTTTGTTTTTATTTTCAATTTTTTTTTCATTTTTTATTAAAAATGAAAATAAAGAATCATCAATTTCTCCCATATTTTCACAAATATTTTTATTCTCAAAATATTCTTGTAAACAAACTCTTAAACTTTCTTTTCATTTTCACTTTTCATTTTCTCTTACTTATATTTGCACGACTTTTAATACAAAATACTACATTATTCAAATACAACTTATTTTCAATCATACATAATCATTACATTTTAAACAAAATCTCCAAATAACATTTCATTTTCAAAAACACAATTATAACTAATATTTTACTATTCTTTTTTACCAGAAAATAAAAATGCATAAAAAAAAAGGCCCGTAAGTTATTACTAACCCCTATTCAGTATGATGCTTAAAATCTATGATTTTTGTTAATAATGTGGGTTTGCGTGAAATGCTTATATATATATATATATACATATTGCTATTTTCGTAAAATACAATTAAACTAATCAAAAAATGACATTCTATCGGAATCTTTAACAAATCGTTCCTGGATTTGCTTATTTAAGTCTTCCCAATTTTCTTTCAGTTAAATATATATTTTTCTTAATTAGTATTAAATTTTTTAAAAAAAATCCCTTGTCCACTTTTGAGGTAGGAATATCATGTCTAGTGTCTCTGCCGATCCTTTATATAGAGAGAGAAGGTAGAGTGATGAAAGTATCCACCATGGAACAAGGCAGACAAGACTGATCGGTAGTGGTTCTATATACCTTATATAGTCTCTGTCTGTGTGTATATATATCTAAACATTGCTCAGTTATCAGACAGAGAGAAAAATGGGCAAAGGCCGAGCCCCGTGCTGTGATAAGAGCAAGGTGAGGACGGGACCCTGGAGCGCTGCAGAGGACTTGAGGCTTATAGATTTCATTCATAAACATGGACACAGCAACTGGCGCGCTCTACCTAAACAAGCCGGTAAAATCTCTCTATATATCTCTTCTCCATCTGTATATCTACACGCAGGTGTGTCAGAAACACGTGCAAATATAACGTACGTAATAATCTTGATGTACGCTATGACTGAGTCATGCTCAACTGTGAATGGCCATTGGCCAGAGAGTTTTCTGTTTTTTTTTTTTTTTTTTTTTATGAAATGTATGTAGGATCCAAGAAAGTGAAGTTCTTTTCCCAGTTTCTTTCGTGCATCATTTTGGTTTTAATTAGTGGCTGTCGAAAATCTTTCTTGATACTGTTTTTCTTTATAATGGAATTCTCCATGTTTTAATCGGTTGAGTCAAGAAGAAAGCTATAAATTCCGGCCTTAACACCTGCTCAATGATTTCTTTGCTGATTCCCTGTTTTCTAGTAGGGTTTTCTCTTCCTTTTTTCTATTTTTCTCATGTATCAGGAATTGGTAGCTAATCACATCCTACCTGTCTCAATTGGTTTTACTTTTTATTTTATATTATAAATAATATTAGGAGTATTAAATATTTTTTTGGAAAAAATTAACTCCCGATCGCTCGCATTCACTTGGCATATATTTATGAATATAATTAAAGTAGAAAATAAAATTAAATTGGGAACAAATAAAGGATCCAAAATGCCAATAAACATGGTGCAATTTGTTATTAATATTGGAAAAGTCTGTCCTTTGTATGAAGCAACAGCAAAGAAAGAAGGTGTTCGGTAGGTCTGATCCTTGGAAGTAGATAAAAGAATGAAATAGGACAAGTTAGTAACTTAACTGATTATCATCATCTAATAACAATGAAATACATGAGATGTCTTAATTCACATTTCTTACTCTTAAGAGAAGTTAACAGTCATTCATTTTTTTCTTACCAAACAAAATTTTAATGAAAAAGATGAGGTTTGGTTGGGAATTCAGTCACGGGTCCTCATCATTCCATCAACAAAACAAAGAAAGAAATTAATTATATTCTTTCTACGAAATTCTTGATTCAGCTGGTTGTTTGCAGGGCTATTGCGATGTGGAAAGAGTTGCCGTTTGAGGTGGATTAATTACCTAAGACCTGACGTCAAAAGAGGCAACTTCACGCCTGAAGAAGAGCAAACCATAATCAACCTCCACAATTCTTTTGGAAACAAGTATGTTATTGACAGTAACTCGCTAACTCAAATTTCACATTTTTCTTCAATTAATGTCTGAAAAACCTTAAATATATAATTAAGTTTTCTTCAATTAACAAGTATGTTATATATATATATATATATATATATTCTTACGTACTTGTCCAATCTGCGTTAATTATACAACCCGCAGGTGGTCAAAGATTGCATCTTGTTTGCCAGGAAGAACTGATAATGAGATCAAAAATGTCTGGAATACACACTTGAAGAAAAGAGTACTGTCAGTAGATTGTCATAAAACTGAAGCCAAAGGCTCTCAAATGGACAATTCGCCTTCTTCATCTTCTACTTCAAGTTCTATTACAACATCCGGAGATGAAAACATGGATAAGTTACTTGATATTGGACTAAAAGAAATCACAGCTTCTGATCATTCTACATCATCTTCTTGCTTATCCATTAATTTATCCAACTCCAGGCCAAATGAAGCATTGGGGTTTTCACAGTCCGAGGCTACTAATACTAATCCAGAGGGAAGTTCAGATGATGGAAAGAATATTGAAATCTCATCAGACATTGATATTAATTTTTGGGAATTACTGGATTCCCTGGACTCTTTAGAGCCCACTAAAACTGAACAGTGTGGTGGGAAACCGGAGACTAGTCCTTCCATTGATGGAGAAAGAGTTGACTGCCAAGTAGAATTTAGCAAGTCGTTGAGATATTTGGAAAAGGAACTTGGACTAACAAGTGATGACGATGACAAACACCAAGAAGTGAATTTGGAGCCAGAAATTGATCACTCTCCAATATGGCATTGGTCTCCTGAGTATCTTGGCTTCTAAAAGTCAATTAGGTTGGGCAAATCTAGAAATCGTGTCAAATTTGGCTAATTATTTTTCTTTTTTCACTCTTTATTATCATTTTAATTACATGTAAATCGGTCATGTTTTTCAAGTAGAGTGTTTTATTTTTGTTTCGCGGTGCAAAAAGAGAAACCAAGAGACAAAGACATGTTGTCTTTCTTAGCATTAATTATCCATATGTACGTTAAGACTTGGAAAACTAGCTATATAGTCAGGTAACTGGGTAGGTGATATTCCCCACTAGCTACTGCTTAACTTAAAGTTTCAAAGTAATTTTTAGTCTTGTATTATGTCCCCACATTTGGAGAATGGAGCAAAATGAGTTGAGAAAGTACAAATTCTTATACTTGCTTAAAATCTGACAGTGTGACATCCCATCTAGTCATCATTGACGATCCAAGATTTAAATTAGTCTGCATTTTGACACAATCAACTTTTAAGCAATAGGTCAATTTAATGAGTTAAGGATTGGACGGAGTAATGTTTCAAGTTGATTCGGTTTAAAATAAAAAATCTTTGATAGTACAGAAAAATGATTAGAATTGTTGGAACTGATTTTACAAATATTCATTGACACTCAAGTTAATAAATAATTAAGAAAAGTTGGAGATAAATAATTAAATTGTACTATATCTGTAAATCAATTAATGAAAGATGTATCTATAATTAATAGTGTACTGTTAATGATTGACATATATATATATATATATATAATTGATATGGCCTAATTCGAATCTAATTTAAAGTTGGTCGGATCATTATGGTCGATTGATTCATATTAAAAAAATATATACAGATCCTGAGTGTGAGAGGTAACATAGTAATTTCATAATTATACCAACCATATCAAGAAGGCGGCAGAGGATTTTTTGTTTAATATAAGATTTGGAAGATATGAGAGAATACCAGAAACGAGGACTACTTAGCTCAGTTATATTTCTCTATTCGGTAGACGTCTTAGAAAATATGGCACAAATGAAAGAACAAGCAAAAGCGATGAGCAACTAGTAATGTACAAGCCGCCTTGAAAACTCGCGAACTACTCTTTATTCAATGGTAAAAGTACTTTAAAAAACTTAAGATAAGATGTAGTGATGGCAGTGATCCGAAATATATTTATTATTTATAAAGTATATAAGAACGATAAAATCATTATTTAAGAATTTTTTAGTGTATTGATTACATTATATTTTTTAAAAGATCGAAAAAATATATATTTATTTTTATCTTTCTTCTCCACTCTTCTCCCACTTCCTTGTATTAGGGCTGTATTTAAGAAATAAAACCTGAACTCATAACTTTGGGAAAAAAAAAAAAAAAGAACAGTTTATCTATTATATAATAATGTATAATACTTTATCTATGCAATAATATAAATAGGAGTTTAGTATTCAAATATTTATCTTTTGGATTAATATATAATAAAAAACTATTAAAATTTCAAATATGACTTAAATTTACTTTATAAATATAATATTTTTATACAATCCAAAAGGGGGGGGGGCGGGGAATTAAATTGGATCAGATTTTTTTTATCAAATTTTAGATATCCATCGAATTTGATATGGTACTAACTAATAAAGATCATATAGAATATCAGGTCGAATTCAGATATAAATTTTAATAATCAAATTCAAATTTGGATATGCCAGATTCGATGTAAATTTGACCCGTTGATAGACCTACCTTGTATTATGCTTTTATCTCAATTTTTTCTATTTATGTTATTTCTTCTTTTTTTTAATTCTTTTTCTCAATTTATTATTTCATATTATAACTTTAAGCAAAAGCATTTAAATAATTAAAAAGGTATATTTTTATATAAAAGTTGAATAACTATTTCAAATTTTATTTACACTGAAAATTTAAATATATATACACTTTGAGTGTGCCATGACCACTAGAACAAAATTTTCCACGAGTATCATATCGTGTACCCTAGGCTAAGTACTTTTAAATCACAATTTATAAATTTTATTAAAACTCTTAAAAATAATCTTTATATTCAAAAGATTTCATGAAAATATTTTTCACTCAACAAATCTGTTTGCACTTTTTATTAGAGAAAAAGAAAATCAATTACCTTCCCTTTATACTAGCACCATTATAGTTAATGATTTACAGACTAAAATACATTGGGTTTCTTTATATAATTAAATTTTTATTTGTTCTTTTTTTTTTTTTTCCAAAGTTATGAGTTCAGGTTTTATTTCTTTTGAATTTTGGTATTTCTCAAAAATTTTTAAAAAAAAAAAAAAAAGGAAGAAGAAGAAGAAGATGTCACTTTTAAGTTGGTTAATTACGTCTATGGAGTATGATTGAACTTCATTCGCATGAGATTTTCTTAAATAAATGGCAAGTTTTTTTTACAATAAATTGTTAATTTCACAGTAAATCATTGCACAATTTATACTCCATAATAGTGATTTGAAACCGGATTGGACTGATGGTCGGACCGGTGACCGATGGCCAGTCCGATCTGATTGAAGCCTGAAAATCGGTGGTGGTCAAAACAGGTCAAAAATCAATTGAACTGGTCATAATCAGTTGAAAACGGGTCAAAACCGGACCGGTTCAACCAGCTCTCTCTCTCTCTCTCTCTCTCTCTCTCTCAATTTAAAAGTAAAAAAAAAGAAAAGAAAAGAGAAATTGTGAGTTGAAAATGATGACTAAAGATTTTGGCAATGTAATTTTTTGAAACATGAATTTATTTTTTTGAAATTTAATGAAGTAGTAGTTATATGTGAATATTTATGTTTAATTTGTTATTTTATTTTGTTTAATCTCTCTTAAATTATATTGAATATTTAGCGCAGAAGAATTTATTTTTACTTGGAGTTGAAGTATGAATCGAATGATTACTTAAATTAATATGAAACATTATTTTTTATTTATTTATAGTTGACTAATTGTGAAATAGTATTATTTTCTAAAAACGTACTTAAAAATAAGCAAGTTGAAATTTCTTTCAAATAATATTCTTTCTATATCAATTGAAAGTTTTATTTTTTGGTAATATTAAAATATTATATATATTTATAAAATTAAATATAATTATTACGTCATACCGGTTCGACACTGGTCGAATCAGTTGAACCAGTAACCAGTAAGATCACCGGTTCATTGTCCGATTAGATTTTGAAAACATTGCTCTATAACCTTAACTCGTTTCATATTTGGTAATTTTTTTTTTTTTTGAAAAAGAAAATGAAAAGCAGACAAAAAGAACCTTTCTTTATTGGGTGCGAGCAATTCGAGACAAAAAAAGATTGGATCATAAAGTTATTTTTAATTTCTTCTATTTGACATTAAATAAAAATTATTAATACCATTCTCAATAAATAATAAAAAATATATATTCGAATAAAATAGTTTATTAATACTAGGGATGACAACTTCCAACATGACATGATAACCTGACATAGGTTCGGCACAAAAAAATTGAGTTTAGGTCAACTGATTTTGGGTTTGGATCCAATAAGATCGACACGAATAAGAACCCAAAGAAAATGAGTTTGATTTGGTTGAATTTCACGTTACACGAACAACTTGAAATTTGAATTTGGGTCACACGACAATCTGAATCCACCTGAACCAACTCGACTCAACCACAATTAAATAAATAAAATTTAATTTTTTTAGTAATAAAAATATAAAATAACAAAATAAAGCTTGAAGTTTTGAACTTTAGCAATATCAAAATTACTACTTTGATATTTTTCGTCTTATTCATTTTTGTAAACATATATGATTGATATTATAATTGTTGGAATTATATATGCACCAGTGTATACATAAAATAGACAGTAACAAAAGCAAAAGCATAAATAATTAATACATAGAACGTCTATCTCAAAAACAAATGTTAAGAGAACAAAAAGTCTATAAAACAAACTAGGAACATAAATTGAGTTAGCACTATAATTGAGTCGAGGCCTACACGAAAGCAGTGTCCTTAAGGTTTTATCCGCCTCCCAACGGTGCATGAGGACTTTCAACAGACAACCTCCCAAGAAACAACGACCTGGCCAGACAAAGGCTGCACTTCAATTGACTGGACTCCAAACACTAAACTAACTTGAAGCTTTGTTTTGAATGCTTTGTATGCGTGAGTGAGTATGTATGAATGTTGTATGTTATTTCTTATGATGAATGCACGAATGTACCCCCCATATTTATAGATGTTAGGTGCCTGCTACTGTGAGACACGACTATATGCCCATCAGACATGTTAAAGGTTGCAAACCTTAATTTTCAAATGTTAAGGACACAGCTTTAGATCTTCAATGAACAGACATGACCGGAATTGGTTAGAGTTTCTGGACATGACTATTAGGAGAGGACCGATATTGGTTCTCAATACCGAAAAATTAATTATGTAACGTAATTATAGTTTAAATCGAAAATAATTCGGTAACATAATTATTATTTAGAGCTATTTAATTTATTTTATTTTAAAATAAATTTTATCTAAAAAGATAATATTCGGACCGCACCCGTGCCCTCGACCCCGCCCCCGCCTCGCCATGATCCGAGCCAACCGACTGGGCGGGCAGGCAGCGAGTGCGCAAGCAAACCCAAACCCACACTAAAGTAGGTCATCTCCCTTCCAAAAGCTTGAGTACCCCAAAGGGGTCTAATCCCTTAGGCCACACCCAAGTTATTTAACTAGCTCCATTCTAGCTTTAGATTCCAATGTAGGATGGACACTTTCAAGCCATCCATCCACACATGTCTTAGCTATTCCTTAACTTATTCTTCATTCTTTTGGCTCAATTTTCTCATTCACTCTCTCATTGATTTTTGGCATATAACCACTTACTAAACATCTCCTCAATGAGATGAAATTGTTAGTTTAAAGTCATTAAATTTGACTTCATAAAACTCTCATTAAACTCTAACCAAAGTTGGTAGGTTATCACTCATTAATGCCAAATTCTCACAATCCCCCACATAAATGAGCAAATTGTCTGATATGTAAACTTATGAGTGTAATGGAATGACAGGATTCAACTCAAATGGTACTGCATCAGGAGATTTAGCTTTTGGCTTTGAACCTTCCCTAGTGAGAACTATCGATTGCACTTGCCAACCAATGAATAGTATTTTGAACTATTTGGATTTTGTGTACACCAAGACAATAGAACTACACACTATACCACTCGATAATCAACTTTTGTGGTTCATGTTGTGTTCATTTCGACCCTGAACAATTCTTGGTATTCATGAGTACTACTCTGAGAATCCAGCCTTAAAATTCTCATAGGATCGGCCCAATCCCTACTCATATAGGTGACTTCTCATAAAGAGGTTGTTGCTGCACCCCTACTCAAAATATCGCGATATGAGAGCCATTAAAAGCAACGCTTAACCTAGAACTTTTATAGGATGCACTGTCTGCTCATCAACGGAATGGGTTAGAGGGTTAAGGCCTCCCACAGTGTGTCTACATCGAGTCACAGTTACACAACTTGTTTTTCCATTTGAACCTACTTCATGGGATCTCCAATCACATAGGTAGGGTTCTCGTTATGGTGACTCAGTTACTTAAAGGCTTTAGTCCCATTCCCTCTGATGATTTATTTACTTGCTCTCTATTTACACCTTTGGTTAGCGGATCCGCAAGGTTATCTTTAGACTTCACATTGTCAATTGAGATAACTCCATTATAAAGCAGTTGTCTAACGGTATTATGTCTCTTCCGTATGTGTCGAGACTTGCCATTATACATACTATTTAGTGCCCTTCCTATAGCAGATTGGCTATCACAATTAATGCAAATTGCCGACACAGGCTTTGGCCAGTTTGGAATGTCTTCCAAAAATTAGCGTAGCCATTCTGCTTCTTCACTTATTTTATCCAAGGCGATGAACTCTGATTCCATCGTTGGCCTTGCTATGTGGGTTTGCTTCGAGGATTTCCACGATATGGCAGCTCCACCTAGAGTGAATACATATCTACTCATGGACTTGGACTCATTTGAGGTAGATATCCAATTTGCATCATTGTATCCCTCAATTACAGTTGGATATCTATTATAATGCAACCCATACTTTGTGGTCTGTTTTAAGTATCTCCATACTCTAACAATAGCATTCCAATGCTCTTGTCCAGGGTTGCTTGTGTATCTACTTAGCTTACCTACTGCATATGTAATATCTGGCCTCGTGCAATTCATAATGTACATAAGGCTTCCAATTATACGCGCGTACTCCACTTGAGCCTTTCTGTCGCCTTTATTCTTGGTAAGCTGTTGGTTTGCATCTATTGGTGTTTTCACCAGACTACTAGTGGGATCTAGAAACTTTTGTAACTCTTTCTTAATATAATGCGACTGCGTTAATGCTATCCCATCCGGTGTTCTTACAATTTTAATTTCAAGTATGACATCAGCAAGACCCATATCTTTCATATCGAAATTACGGCTTAGTAATTTCTTTGTCTCTTTGATTATGTCATTGTTGCTTCCCATAATTAACATATCATCCACATATAAACACACAATGATGTATCCAGTTGATGTACCTCTAATATACACACACTTGTCACACTCGTTAATTTTGAAGCCATTGGCTATCATTACTTGATCAAATTTAAGGTGCTACTGTTTAGGTGCTTATTTTAAACCATATAATGATTTAATTAACTTACACACCTTCTTTTCTTGTCCCAAAACAACAAACCCTTGGGGTTGTTCCATATAAACTTCCTTATCGAGATCACCATTCAAGAATGTCGTTTTCACATCCATTTGGTGTATCTCAGGATTATTTATAGTAGTAAAGGCAATTAATAATCGAATAGAAGTTATTCTAGTCACCGGTGAGTACGTATCAAAGTAGTCAAGACCTTCTTTTTGTCGGTACCCTTTGACTACTAATCTCACCTTGTACTTGTCTATTGTACCATCAGCTTTCATTTTTCTCTTGAAAATCCGTTTACACCCTCAGGGTTTGTTCCCAGGAAGTAAATCTACTAGTTTCCAAGTATGATTATGCATGATGGACTCTATTTTACTATTTACTGCTTCCTTACATAATGGAGCTTCTGGGGTGGTTATCGCTTCAGTAAACATCTGCGGTTCACTTTTCAATATATAAGTAAAGAAGTCGAGGCCAAAAGATTTAGCTATTCTAGCTCTTTTGCTATGTCTCGGCTCCAAGTCCTCTTTGCTCGACTTTTAAACTTCTCGAAGTCTTTTAAATATCACTTGCCCCTCTTCCTTTTTCCATGGAAATATTTCTTCAAAGAAGCTTGCATTCCTTGACTCTATAATTGTATTGACTTGAATGTCGTCAATATCAGATTTATGTACAAGAAACCGATAGGCTGCACTATGTTGTGTGTAGCCAATAAATATTCCGTCAACAAGTTTTGGTCCTATTTTGACCATTTTAGGATGTGGTATTCCTACTTTAGCTAGACACCCCCATACTCGAAGATATTGATACGATGGTGGGTGTCCTTTCCAAGTCTCATATGGTGTCTTTTGTAATTGCTTGTGGGGTATCTTATTAAGTAAATGATTTACAGTTAGCACTGCCTCTCCCCACATGTTTTGAGGTGTACCTGCATTAATTAGTAATGCATTCATCATTTCTTTTAAAGTCCAATTTTTGCGCTCAGCAATTCCATTTGATTGTGGTGCATATGGTGTTGTTACTTCATGGATAATTCCATGTTCAGCATAAAATTCTTCAAAGGGGTGAACATATTCACCGCATTTATCACTTCTAAGTATTTTTTATTTTCTTCCCAAGTTGATTCTCAACCTCATTCTTGTAATGTTAAAATACTTCAATAGCTTCATCTTTACTTGAAAGTAAATAAACATGACAATATCTTGTGCAATCATCAATAAAGGTTATAAAATATCTTTTCCCTCCTCATGATTGCACCATTTTTAAGTCACATATGTTTGTGTGAATTAAATTTAATGGTTCAGTGCTTCTCTCTATTGGCTTAAATGATTTTTTTGTCATTTTTGCCTCAATGTAAACTTCACACTTAGTTTTTGTGTCAAAGTTCAACTTAGGTAGAATTCCACTTTTAGCTAGCTTACTCAAGGTACCAAAATTTACATGTCCTAGTCTATGATGCCATAAATCTAGAGACTCCAACAAGTAAGCCAAATTTACTTTATTTCCATTAAAAACAACTTTTGGTACATTTTTAGGTATGATGGTCATTACATTCATTTTAAAAAGACCATCATATAAATATCCTTTTCCGACATACACACCATTTTTGGTTAATACAAATTTATCGGATTCAAAAACTAGTCTAAAGACATTCTTGCTAAACATGGGACCTGGCACTAAGTTTCTTCTTATATCTGGCACATGAAGCATGTTGTTGAGAGTCAGCTCCTTCCCAGAAGTCATCTTAAGCACCATTTTGTCAATTCCATGCACTTTGGAGGTTGACGAGTTTCCCATGAACAAGTTCTCATCATTTGCATCCTCATAGGTTGTGAACAAGTTTTTGTCTGAGCACGCGTGTCGAGTGGCCCCAGTATCCACCCACCACTGTTTGAGATTCTCAGTTAGGTTCACCTCAGAAACTACTGTTGAAAGATTCAAGTCAGTGACACCATCCGAGAGATTATCAACTTCGGCTATGTTAGCATGAGCAACCCTTTTCTTCTTTGGGAACCTATCTCTCTTTGGAATTCTTCCTTGATGACGGTGTTTGCAATCCTTTTCCCTATGGCCTGGCTTGCCACAAACGTAACAGCTTCCTTCAAACTTCTTTTTCTTTCTTTTGTCATGTTGGTTGTCAGAAGCATCCATTTTTCATTTGTTAGACGGACCCTGCTCCACAATGTCTGTTTAGCTCTCATAAGCATTGGCACCACTTTTCTTTTTGGGAAGTCTGTTATCTTCCTCTATTCTCAACCTCAAGATCAAATCCTCAAGATTCACCTTCTTGCGTTTGTGCTTGAGGTAGTTTTTGAAATCCTTCCACCCCGGAGGCAATTTTTCAATGAGCGCTGCCACTTGAAATGATTATCCAAGTCTCATCCATTCGACAGCTAACTCATGCAATATCATCTGATATTCATTAACCTAGGACATCACAGATTTTGAGTCAATCATAATAAACTCAATAAACTTACCAAAGACGAATTTCTTTGAGCCGGCAACTTCTATTATGTATTTTTTCTCAAGTGATTCCCAAATTCCCTTCGACGTAGCAACTGTACTATAAACGTAATATATACATTGTCCAAGCTGTTGAGGATGTAGTTTTTGCACAAGAAATCCCCATAATTCCAAGCATCAACAATTGCCACAGTTTGCATATCAGGATTTTCCCCTGAGGTAGGACATTCTTCACGTAGAAACCTTGTTGGGTTCAGAGTAGTAAGGTAGAACAGCATCTTCTGTTGCCATCTTTTAAAGTCCTTCCCATTGAACATTTCTAGTTTCTCTGCTTGTCCAACTACAACCGGAGCAGGATGTGTATTACCAACTGCAACTGGGGGTAGGAAGAATAACGACTAGAGGGAGAGCAACAGGGGGATTCTGAGATCCACCGCCGACGTTGGACTCAGTAGGCACATTAAACACATTTGTCGCCATCTTAAAAATTCTACAAGAATAAATTATGCAACGATAAATAAAGATTTATATAACCAAGCAAAACTTGAGCAGATTGTCAAATTATTGGTACAGAAATAGTATCACTTGTGCAGAAATAAAATATAAACAGAATGCTCTTGCACATATTTGTATATAGATAGAATACTGTTGCACAGATTTGTAGACAAATATGTTGTTTGCAAATGAATTAACTGACTCATCACTTAAGACAGAACAAAAGTTAAAACTTTAAGACATAGCAGAATATCTATCTATAAACACTTAAACAATTAAAAGCAAAATTGATCATTACTACTGACTACTTGAAACATAGAAGAAGCTTAAAACCTTAAGATTGTTGGAATCATATACGCACCAATGTATACAAAAAATAGACAGTAACAAAAGCACAAGCATAAATAATTAACACATAGAACGTCTATCTGAAAAACAAATGTTAAGAGAACAAAAAGTCTATAAAACAAATCGTGAATAGAAACTGTGTTAGCACTATAATTAAGTTGAGGCCTACACGAACGCAGTGTCCTTAAGGTTTTATCTGCCTCCCAACGGTGCACGAGGACTTTCAACGGATAACCTCCCAAGATACAATGACCCATCCAGACAAAAGGCTATGCTCCAATTGACTGGACTCCGAACACTAAACTGACTTGAACCTTTGTTTTGAATGCTTTGTACATGTGAGTGAGTATGTATAAATGTTGTGTGTTTTTTCTTATGATGAATGCACAAATGTACCCCCCATATTTATAGATGTTAGGTGCCTGCTACTGTGAGACACGGCTGTTTGCCCATCATACATGTTAAAGGTTGCAAACCTTTAATTTTCAAATGTTAAGGACACAACTTTAAATCTTCAATGAATAGATATGGCCGGAACTGATTAGAGTTTTTGGACATGACTATTAGGAGAAGACCAATATCGGTTCTCAAAACCGAAAAATTAATTATGTAACATCATTATAGTTTAAATTGAAAATAATTTGGTAACATAATTATTATTTAGAGCTATTTAATTTAATTTATTTTATTTTAAAATAAATTTTCTCTAAAAAGATAATATTCGGACTGCACCCGATAACAAAATTATTATTTATAGCTATTTAATTTATTTTAAAATAAATTTTCTCTAAAAAAGAAAATATTCGAACCGCACTTGCATTTGCGCCCTCTCCTGATTCGAGCCGGCGGGCCCTGCACGCGCGTGTGTGGTTCATTACAAGCAAACCCAAACACACACTCAAGTAGGTCCTCTCCCTTCCAAAAGCTTGGGTACCCCCAAAGGGGTCCAACCCCTTAGGCCACACCCAAGTTATTTAACTAGCTCCATTCTAGCTTTAGATTCCAATGTGGGATGGACACTTTCAAGCTATCAATCCACACATGTCTTAGCTATTCCTTAACTTATTCTTCATTCTTTTAGCTCAATTTTCTCATTCACTCTCTCATTGACTTTTGGCATATAACCACTTAATAAACATCTCCTCAATGAGATGAAATTTTTAGTTTAAAGTCATTAAATTTGACTTCATAAAACTCTCATTAAACTCTAATCGAAGTTGGTGGGTCATCACTCATTAATGCCAAATTCTCACAATAATTTAATACTGCTTCTAATGGTTATTTTTGTTATCCAAGCGAACATGAAAGTTGTTCTGCAAAGAGTTGACAAAACACTACTTTGATTTCTAAATTGTCCTAGAATTTTTTCTTAAGCCTTATGCAATGCAAGATTATATATATATAAATAGACAAGAATTCTTTCTATTGAAAGGTTATACAAAATTCAAAGACTCAAGAAAGTTTTTATAACAAATTATGTGTATTATAAAAATACTTATTTACTTATTTGCTTGATGATATATTTTTATGATTTATCTGCTTAATTGAATCAATTTAAGGTTAAAAAATAATGTCATTTTAAGAAGTTAAAAGAGATAGTTGGTTGACACAAAAGATACAAAAATTAAAGAGAGCGGATGAATAAAACTTGAAAAAGTATGTTATTTTTAAAAATAAGATACTTTGTGATTTCAATATTTTTGTAACGCTAATAGATACTACAAAATGAAAGGAAAAGAAATCCTAAAATAATATACTATGTGGTTCAATTAAAAAAAAATTAGAAAGCTACTATTATGAATTTATGATGAGAACTCCTTAGTCCTATTTTAATTTATTAATAATTAAAAATAGATAAAAGTAAAAAGTAAAAATACCAAAAAAAATTCAAAAATTAAAATAAATATTTGAAATAATTATTTTAAATTAGGTTGGCAGGTTGGATTGGGTGATTTGAGTTGGCAAGTTGACTTAATAAAAATCGGGTCGACCCGAACTTGACCTGATACAATTCAAGTTGGATTAGGGTTGAGTATTTTCAGGTTGTCACCATGTTAGGTTGGGTTGGGTTTAGGTTGAAAAAATTAATGTTATACCGCTACTTCAACCCAACCCAAACCCACTCAACCCACTCAAATTGCCTTTAATACATAAAGAAATTATTAATGCATTAGTTAGAGATCTTAATAGTCGGATCGAGTTCTAATAAAATTTTAATCCATTGAAAATCATATGAAATATATTATTTATCTTATAATAGATAAATATGTTCCATATACTATTTGATTTAGACCTAAAATTGAATTCAATAAGATTTTTATTTCCTAAACCATAAACTTAGATCAAATAATCCACTAAACGTACTCTAGATCGAAATATCATGAGACTATTTAATTTACTTATTGTTTGGTATTTGCATAAACCA
The DNA here is from genome assembly GCA_018894105.1 of Jacaranda mimosifolia. Classification (NCBI taxonomy): domain Eukaryota; kingdom Viridiplantae; phylum Streptophyta; class Magnoliopsida; order Lamiales; family Bignoniaceae; genus Jacaranda; species Jacaranda mimosifolia. Next base: position 35,642,744 of record CM032118.1, read on the forward strand.
CAACTCATATAATAAGATATCAATAGTTATTGCAATTATAAAAAGATAGCATTATGTTTAGTTAATAATATTATATAGCATGCCTAAATATGTAGCAAATATAAAAAAAAAGAAAAGAAAAGAAAAATTATAAACATAAAACGAAGTATGTGGACCCCAATATTCATCATAGAAATTAGCTCATATAAAAATAAATTGTGCAAAAATAAAGTTAGAAATATTAATATGGATTAGCCTATATATTAATGTAAAATATTAAAATAATATGGCTAAGTTTTTGGATTGATTTGAGAATGTTAATTGAACATACACTCTTAGGAAGTTTGTTAGGGCGACATTTTATGTATAATAATATATATTATATATGATTAATTGATATTTATATATTGCGTATCTAATCATTACTTTTCATTGATTTAGAAATGAAAATGCATCAAAAGGCATTGAAACACATTATTGTATGAAAAATTAAAGATAAAATATTGTAGTATAATAAATACAAGTAGATCTATTTTTAACAAAAAAAATCATTTAAATAAAAATCCAATTTATTGGTTCAAAATACACACCAATTATTATATATACACACACACACTCATGCATGTAGTGTTCATGAGGTTCAACCCCCAAACCTCACACTTTATGTATGAAACTTATGATAATGGACCAAAGACCAATTGACAAATACATACAAAGTATAAATAAAAATCTTTTGACATTAATGGCAACTTCCATTTGAGTGCGGTGTACAATAGAGATGGGAATAGGCCACACTACCCGTTACAAGCCTACGACCTAACCTATTTAATAAATAGGCCATGTCAAGATTTACATAGTAGCATTTTTAATTAAATATGCTAGACTTAGGGTCTTCTAAGAGCTTACAAAGCCTAGCAGGCAAGCCCGTTATCCTTATTCATATAAAAAACACAATCATAATAATGTAATATTAAATAGCTACTTGTATTTGATTTCTTTCATTACTCATTACAGAATTCTTTATATTGTTAAGTCTTGCTTTTTGTTGAATTAAATAATACTAGCTTATACTTAGATTTGAACTTTTATAATTATGCATTTGTTGTTTATCATTTCGGTTATTGCCTACCAAAGTTTATTACAAGTTTGAGCATATTAAAATTTTATATTTATGTGATGTTTAAACTTAATTGAAACTTTAGTAGAAAATAGGGATGGCAACGGGGTGGGTTGGGGCGGGTTTTGACTCAATATGAACCCACCCTATAAAGGTTTTATAGTGCCCCTACCCACTCCGCGGGTTTTAGAAATGAAAACCCAAACCCTACACATAATGTAAATGTAGAATCCGAATTCTACCCGATCCTATTCGCACCTAATTAATATTTTCTATTTTTAAAAATACTATGCACTTTGCAATTAACAAAGTATTACAATTTTAACTCAAATATTATATAAATTTAAGCTAAGACAAACGATTTAATGTAGTTATCATTCTGTCACAGTAGCCCATAATTTAAAGCTATTTTATTTCAAATGAACAATCAAGACCTATACTAAAATTTCTTATCTGATCATTCTCAATTTCCAAATTTCTGAACATGAATTCTTATCTCTCCAGGAAAGCATTTTGACCATATAGCAAAGCCATACAAACAAACAATATCAAAAGGTTCCTATCCACCAACACTTATGCAAAAACATGTTTATTGAGATTGTGAGGAATGAGAGGGAAAGGAAAAAAGGGCTAACAACTATGTTATGTTTAGGGTTTATTGGTATACATATTTTTTGTACAAAATTAAATTAAATATAAATATATATATATATGTGATGAGAGTATAACCTATTTTTGAGTAAGTTAGGCTGATATCCGATCTAGTCGACCGGGTGGGAGGTCGATCTGGACATTTGGTGATTCAACTGGGTCAAGTCTTGCAACCAACAGTACACATCAAGCTAGCTGAGATGCCCACGGTTAAGGCACTTCGACGCTCAAGTCAGTATATTATCAATTAGAATGTGGAGCAGCAGAGTGAGGGCTAATGAGTGATGAATGGCATACCATGCTAAACGGTGGCAATGGGATATTTATAGCCTTTCTAGTGTGGTTGATTTGCCCATGATGCCCTTGTTGCATAGAAAGGGCATTTCTCCTTGTTTGAGGACCCTTAAGTCTTTTCCAACTTGTGTACTATTCCAGATGGCGCTATCTCCAACTCCTAAAGACAAAGCGGTACACATGAGGCTCGACATAAAAGATGGTACTGACAGTAGCATGCACTATTAATACGAAGGCGTGCTACTTGTCGGAGTATTCAATACGGCAATGAGGCTGTCCTGACTATTCGACATCCTTGGTCGAGATAAATACTTGCTTGTGAAACATTTCCACAGACCCTAGTCGAGATGGTGGCACTTTGTTGGGTCTCGAACACCTTCTTAATTGGGCACTAGGCGAGTATCTTGACTATCGTCGACCATATCCTAATCAACTAAGCTAGTCGCTGGCGATCAATCTGGAGGAAGGAGCCCAACAACGTCGAGTTCGATCAATAAATAACGAGTTGGGCCTAATAGATAATTGGGCTATCTCACATCATATCTTTTGCCTAGTCGAGAGTTATTGGGTTGGCCTTAGAGGTGTCAAATGAGCCGGGCCGAGCCAGCCCAGCTCGTTTAACAGACGTTTAATGGCGGTCCCGAGCTGAGCCAGGCCTGCTCGCGAGCCGTTCACGGTTCGGACCGTGACGGACTGAAAATTGAAAAGTCCGGCTCGGCTCAAAACCAACCCACTATATAGGTGAGCCGGTTTATATATGAGCCGAGCTAGGCGGTCCGGCTAGCGAGCCGGCTCGCGGGTTAGCCCGCGAGTTTCTTTTTTTTTTTTTTTTTTTTGAAAATGAATTTAAAATTTTGAAGTTTTTATATTTATGTGATTATTAATGTTTTTTTCAACACTTATACTTTTTTAAAAGACTTAATAATTTATACTTATGTGATTTTTAATATTTTACAACACTTAAATTTTTATAAAAACTTAGAAATTTATACTTATATTATTTTTTTTTTATCAATTATATTTTTCCAAAAACACCACCAAATAAGGTGGTGAGGGGTTTGACATGGACCACTCTACCCGTCATTAATTTAGAAAAAATAATTACATAAAGGTGGATTTGACCAAACCTCTAAATGAAAGTACATAATAATAAAATAAAAAAAAAACTTTGTAATATCTAAACATGTCCAATGATAAATCGATCGTTCACTCAAGTGATCTAAATTGCTCTCGGATTGAGATGCGATGGTGGATGCAGTTTCAAGCCATTCTTCATCATCTTCTTCAAATTAAGGCAATATGGTCTTCACCTTTCTCAATTTTTTTTATAATTTATAATTTTTATAAATTTATAATTTATAATTTAAAAATTAAAATTTCTTAATTATTGATTTATACATTTATAAAGTAATAAATTAAATTATACATTCTTAATTATAAATTATAAATTTATAATCTTTTAAAATTAATAATTTGTAATTTGTAATTTAAAAATTATAAATTCTTAAATTTTTAAAATTTATAGTTTATAATTTAAATTAAAAAAATATTGCGGGCTAAGCGAGCTAGCCGACGTAGCTCGCGAGCCGGCTCGTTTAGCCCACGAGCTGGGCTAGCCTACGGTCCTTCACGGTCCGCGTGCCGAGCCGATGCTGGGTTGCAAAATTTCAGCTCAAGATGGGTTTTCAAGCGAGCCGGTCCAGCCCAACCCATATTGAAAAATTAAACAAGCGGAGTTAGGCCGATTTTTTTTGCGAGCCGGGCCGGGTAGGCCGGTCCACCCGACCCGTTTTGACACCTCTAGTTGGCGTATTGGGCTATCTCATATAATGAGTCCCCCATACTTCTAAGTCCTAATTGAGATGGTTGATGAGAAGGAATGGGGAATAGCTTATTTGTGGGAACTAAATACGCTCGACGAGGGGTCAGGTGACGCCTGTATAATAATTGCAATCATTTGGGTTACCACACGTTGAGGCCTATAAATAGGCATGGTAGAAAACTTCATTTGCACTTGATGCATCTAAAGAGGTCGAAATTAAGTTTTTACTGCTCTTTCCTACTCATCGAGTTCTGTTGTATTCCTTCTGACCGCGTAAGTTTCCTGAATTGCACTTCGATTTGAGCAAGCATTGATTTTTGCTTATTTGAATCAAATTGGAGTATTTAACATGTTAGGGGTGTTTGATAAGAGTAGTAATAGAGAGAGCGGTAGCGAGGAGACGAGGTTGAATGAAGGTTTGACCAGGAGGGGAATAACTCGACTAGTGAATTGAACGATTCTAGTAGCGATAGCTCTAATTCCTCTAGCTCTTCAAGTAATACTCGGGTCAATATTAGGGATGGTCCAGACCCGAGTCAGCCTCCTGTATCCCGTGTTCGATTATTCACACCCGACCAGTATAGTGAAATCACATCTACAATCACACATAGTGACCTTGAGTTGCTTAGGCAGTTGTACCATATTCCTCTGGAGTTAGAGTCATTCCCGAACCCCATGATAGGATGCACCAACCTCCCACCGGGTGTATAACTATATTCAAAGAGATGCTGACGTGTGGCCTTAGGTTTCCCTTGGCCCAATCTGTAGTCGACCTATTGACAGATCTACAGGTTTGTATAACCCAACTCTTTCCAAACTACTTCTCGATCCTGTGTAGTTTCATTGTCCTGATGTGAATAAACGATCAGCGCCTCCCCAGTTTTGCTAATTTCTCCAACCTTTTTCATCTGCCAATATCTCGCAAGTCGGGCGATACCAAGGAGTCAGAGTTTTACTATCTCACCGTCTGCCCTTCTCGAAAGTTTTTGGTGACTCCCGCTTTATCCAACGGTCAAGAGTAGAAAAAACGTTATCTTTACATTCGGCCATTGGGGAGTGGTGAGTTTAGCATTCCCAAGGGGTGGCGAATGGGTCATGTCGAAATGCTATGGAATGAGAACCCTAATTACCACAACACTTTCATACGAGACCTAACCCAGCTTGGTCAAATGTAGGCTACTGAGTTTATTGAGGAGAGAAATTTAGTGCTGGCAGGCTTATCACCTACTCAGCTCGATTTGTCTACGGACGCTCGACTAGGTAGATGTTCTTATTAATTCTTTTTGCATTGAATTGCTAATATTTATGGTCAATTTGTGTTAATTTCCTTATTCCCTTACAAATCAAGAAGAAATCATGAATTACGTACGCCAACAGACCATCACCCGCTAGCAGTGGCTTCAAGAGCATTGATAAGCATCTGCTCAATAACAGATCGCCGGTCAGGATGCCTTACCACCACTAGCTGCTTTACGTCCTCCCTCTGTTGCACATGTAGCTCCAGTCGAGCTCCGCAGAATCATCCCTCATCGAATGAGGCCCGCAGTAGAGCAGGAGAGGCCTGCTCGAAAGAAGATAACGGCCGAGAAGGGAAAAGGCAAGGCTACAGCTCTGACTAGCCCAACAGGGGCGTCTTTGAGTAGGGATCGCTATGATGATGAATATTTCTCGTTCCTCAGCCTTTCCTCTCCACAAGTTGGAATGGAACTGGGGATTCATGATACGTACTCGATGATATTGGTGGGGTCTACTAGAGGAGCCCCATTGAAGGTTATGATGGCCAAGCTATTCATGTCTGACCAAAATAAGTTACTTGAGATAAGTCAGCTGAATATGCTAAAAACGTTCATATACCATACGAATATGGTAAAGTATTTGGTCTAGTGTTTATTGTTGCATTGCTCGTGTTTGATTTCTTTAATTGAATTCATCGTTATTAATGTTCCAGGTGAGCTAGATGGACTACTGTATATATCGGAGGTCGGAGCAGGCCCTCGGCAATCGTAAGAAGCTCCAGAAGGAGCAAGGCGATGCTAAGGTGGCCAAGACCAAGTTTGAATCTCTGTAGTCAAGAATTAAGTAGCTGACAAGGAGCTCGAGATACAGAGCTCTTGGCAATTGTGGTCGAAAAAAGCAAACTGGAAAAGCAGCTGCGGAAGGCCAGGCTGGAGAGTGAGGCCTCATATAATATTAGTCAAATGCACAAAACAATAGCGCGACCAAGTATGCTCGAGATAAGTTTTTTCGTGTACTTCTCGGCATCCGACAAGAGGTTGTGTAGCAATTCATGCTCTTCTCGGCATTTCAAGATGTGAGCGTTGTATTCTCACTCAATGATGAGAATGAGGCATTCGAGAAGGCCATGAAATAGCTCGAATTTTTAGGCTATTAGATTTAGCCGATGACAAGGAGCGTATTAGCCTGCTCCGAATTGAGTAACTGGAGGAATACCTAAAGGATCTGTTGGTCGAAGAGGATCCGTCAACGGGCAGAGCCGTGGCCACTCCCCACCCCAAAGTGGTTGAGGTTGCTAAAGAGTTTGCATTTGCCAACGACTTTGCTTTTGAGATTAAAGAGGGCAAAGTTGATGTGGCTGCCTTATTTCCTCCTATCGAGCACGCATTTTCACCTTACGAGGCGAGGCCTTCTTGATCAACTAGGGTTATTCAACCAGCTCCCGCGACCGCGCTTGGTGAAAGGCCTTAGGTAGTGGTGTGAGTGCCTTCTAATGATGACCTTGATCATACAATCGATGAGGCTACTGCTGAGGGGTTAGGAGAGAAAGGGGTTGGGTCGAATTGACCGAACAATTTTGTCATTGTTTTTATGTTTTTGTTATGTTTGCTCTATGAGGCATCGAGATGGGTTTTGTGTACAACTTTTGTAAATATGCAACTGAATGTTTGAATTTGTTATAAAATTAAATTTTAGCTGAATTATTGCGTTGACTCTCCTACCCCTTTGCTTTGTTTTGCATATTTGAACTGTTTTCATTAATAAGCAAAAACTGAATGGTATTTCTATGTAATTGGTCAAATAAGGCCCCACTAATAAAGATATGGGGAGTATTTAATTGGTTTAAAACTAAGTTAGTTGTCAATTACGAGATCCATTTGGGAAGGCATGGTTGCACAAGTCTAAGTGATATTCAAATCGACTTAACTTGGTTGAGGCAAGCTGCGAAATAACTTTTGTTGTTGGCTTTGTGCCATTGTCGATCCTGGATCTTCACTAAATCAAGTTCTAGTTTTTGGTCGACATTTGCATTGGCTGGTTATGAAGGGCTGCTATTTGAAACCGTTTTGTAGTCAACTACGAGGTTAACTTGAAGTGATGGACTCGTTTAACGATTTAGGCCAAAAGCCTTACTTTGTTGTTTGGAAATGATTTTTGGTCAACTATAGGGTTGACTCTAAATGATCAACTCGTTTATAAATTTATGCTAGAAGCCTTAGATCGTGGTTTCAAACTAATTGATATTCAACTTCACGGTCGACCTAAACGATGAATTCGTTTATAAATTTGGGCTAGAGGCATTGGTTTTTGGATTGAAATCGATTTGTGGTCGACTACTTGGTCAATCCAAACGATTAACTTATTTATTGATTTAGACTAAAAACCTTAGTTGCTGGTGCGAGTGAATGAGTGCAAAAACATAAGTAGTTTTCATTGATTTTGGGTCATGTTGTGGTACAATTAGGTGGAGACCTTGGTCTCCCTATAAATAAAATTTCTTCAGGTTTATCGTGTTCCATGGTCGAGAGAGCTCATTGTCGTTCATATTTGCGAGTCGATAGACATCGTGCTTTGCTACTTTGACCACTAAGTACAGGCCCTCCCACTTTGGATCTAGTTTTCCCACACTCTTCGACACTTCAACCTTTTTGAGGATAAGGTCTCCTACTTTGAAGCTCCTTAGTCGGACTCCTTTATTGTAATATCGCGCCATCTTCAATCTGTATCTTTATATTATTATGTATGCTTGTTTTCGTAGCTCGTCGAATGTCTCGAGGTCGAATTCTCTTTCAGAGTAATTCTTGATTAGGTTGTAGTGGATTACTTTAGCTATATGTTGTATCAATTCTATTAGTACGACTGCTTCTGACCCATCGACCAAGCTATAAGGACTGTGACATGTGGCTGTTCAAGGCGTGGTTCTATATGCCCAAAGCTCCCCAAGGAGGTCATCTGCCCAACTCGTTCTGGTTCCTTCAAGTCGAGCCTTGAGATGGTCTGGGAAAATTTTGTTCATGACTTTCGTTTGGCCATTGGCTTGAGGGTTCCCAATTGAGGTGAAGTGTTGTCAAATCCTTAGGCTCTCGCACCAGTTGCTCATGCTCCTACTTTGGAACTATGTCCCATTATTGATATCAAGAATTTGGGCCAACTAAAATGGCAGATGATGATTTTCCATATGAAACTCTTGATAGCCGCATCGATTATCTTTGGGACTGCCTCTGTCTCAACCAACTTTGTAAAGTATTTGACCATGATGATCATGAACTTCCTCTAGCCAGTAGTTTTTGGGAAAGAACTGACTATGTTTATCCCCCACTGGTCAAATGGCCACGTGATCTGAACTAGCATTAATGTCGACGCGGGCTACTGGGTATGCTAGAGTGGAGTTGGTAAGAATGGCACTTTCTGGAAAATTCGACGGTGTCCATCAGCAAAGTTGGCCAAAATTACCTGTCTATGATGATTTTGTGAGCTAAATATCAACCGCCTGAGCGGTTACCATAAGTTCCTGAGTGCACTTCTTATATGACATCCTGCACTTGTTCTGATGTCAATCATCTTAATGGTGGTCCAAAAATTGATCTCCTGTAGAGTTGACCGTACTCGTCGAGGGGGAACTTCATCGCTCGACCTAAGAGCCTACGTGTTTATGCTTTATCTTTGGGCACGATTCATTCCCTTAGATAGAGCTTTATTTCATCTTGCCAGGAGGGAGTTGCTTCATCGACCTGCTCAACTAAGGACTGGTCGTGCCCTCTTATGGTGGGTTTGTCGACGACCAAAAATGTGACAGTTCTATTTCTAGTTCCTTTCGTCGAGCTAGCGAACTTCAAGAATGCATTTGCTCTTTCATTTTCTGCTCAAAGAACTTGGCTAGGGGTGAACTTCCTGAACTGTTGTTGTAACTCCTTGACCTCAGCTAAATATTTGCTCATCGTAGCTTCCTTGGCTTCGAAATTCCATTCAAACTGTTCTGTGACTAGTTGGGAATTAGTAATGGCTTCCAACTGCTCGACTCCTCTATCAATGACCATCCTCATGCCAGCGACGAGGACATCATATTCTGCTTCATTATTTGTGATGGGGTAGTCGAGTTTAATTGCAAAGTCATACTCCTCGACTTGTGGAGAGCGCCAGGAGACGCTAACCTCTCCTCCTGAAAATGTTGCTGAATCGTCAACATGTAAAGTCCACAAGATAAAATCTTGGTTGATCTCGTCGGGAAGGTCAAGTCTCTCCACGATGAAGTCTGCTAATACTTAAGCCCTTATATAGCGATTTGAGGCTGGAAGGTAACGTTAAATTCTCTTAGTTTGATGGCCCATTTTGTCAACCTTCCTGAGGTGTCTGGTTTCGACAGCACTTGCTTCAATGGTTTATTTGTTAGGACAACAATGAAGTGAGATTGAAAGTAAGGCCTCAATTTTCTTATTGCGGTGACCAAGGCGAGTGCAAATTTTTTGATCTCCAGATAGTTGTGCTCCAGGCCCTGCAATGATTTGCTACTGTAGTAAAAGGGTCGATAGGTGCGGTGCCATTTTCGATTAAGACCAATACTGAGGTAATTGCCGTAGTCGAGACTGCCAAATAAATATGCAAAACCTCTCTGACCTCAGGCTTCGCAAGCATAAGTGTTGTTGGTAGGTGTTGCTTTAGTTCAACCAGGGTGTGGTCGCATTCCTCCATCCACTGGAATTTCCTCATATTCCTATGGATTTTGAGAAATAGTAGGCTCTTGTCGACTAACTGAACAATGAACCATCCTAGAGCGATAATTCTTTTTACCAGACACTGAATGTCTATAACTGTTTAAGGGGTTGTGATGTTCAAAATGGCCTGGATCTTTTGTGGGTTTGTTTCGATGCCTCTTTGGCTGACTATGTAGCCCAAAAACTTGCTCCTTCTCACCTTGAATGTACACTTGTAGGGTTGAGTTTCAGGCCAAATGCTCACAACATTGAAAATTTATTAGCGAGGTCAGCTAAGTGGTTTTGTTCTTTTTCAATTTTGACAATCATATCATCGACATAGACTTCTGTGGTTCTGCTAATCTCATTTTTTAACATAAAAGTTCATAAGTCTTTTATAAGTTGCACCTGCATTTTTGAGCTTAAAAGGCATGACTAGAAAATAATACATGCCATTAGGGACCACAAAAGAGGTTTTATCCCTATCTTGGGGTGCATGAAAATTTGATAATAATCCTGGAATGCATACATCATACTTAAAAGATCACACTCAGCAATAGAATCAACTAATAAATCAATACGAAGCAGTAGGTAAGGGTCCTTATGGCAAGCTTTATTTAAATCAGTGAAGTCGTTACACATTCTCCATCTTGCCTCATTCTTAAGGATAAGGACTACATTACAAAGCTAACTTGGATATTGAATTTCTATAATATATCCTGCCTCTAAAAGCTTGTTGACCTCCTCTTTAATTATTTGGCATCTTTCGGCATTGAAGGTCATAGTCTTCTGCTTAACTAGCTTGTATAAGGGGTCTACATTCAGATGTGGACAATGATGCTAGGGTCGATTCCCCATAAGTCGGCAGCTTTCCAAGCGAAAACATCAACATTGTTTCTAAGGAAATCGACCATCAAACACTCCATGTTGTTTCCAAGGTTAGTCCCTATCTTGCTAGTCTTGTCGTGGTTTCCTAGTTCGACTTCGATAGTCCTGAACTCCCCTACGAGCTCAACCCTAGTTTTTTTTAGTTTTCTTTTCTTGCTCGGCTGTCTTTCCTCGAGTTTTGTTACCAAGATATCCCCCAAGGGTTTCAGTTTTGGGTGAGCCTTCTATTTATTTGCCTTGACCAAGATTGTGTAATAGTGCCAAGCTTCCTTTATATTGCAGAGGAGTTCGTTAGTTCCGGTGACAGTTGGAAACTTGACATTCATGTGATAGGTCGAGACTACGGCCCTGAAATCATTCAATGCTGGTCATCCTAAAATGGCATATAAGCAAAGGGTGCATCGACAACCAAGTATTTAACCATGAGCATTCTTCGCACAAGGGGCTACTCCAAATAATATGGACAAGCTTATAGGCCCTTTAAGGATGATTTCGATCCCTCGAAACTAAGCAATGGGGTGCGTACAAGTTCGAATTTCAGCCTCCCCCTATTCATTCTCTTCAAGGTCAACAGAAAAATTATGTTTGCAGCGCTGCCATTGTCGACCGACACCTTCCTTACCTCGAAGTTGGCTATTTCAACAGATACTACAAGGGGGAAATCTAGCTTGTTGTCTACCCCTTGATTCTCGATGTGAGAGAGATCTTTGTTAGAGAAAGAAATTAGGTCCACACTAGTCGAAAGCTGGAAAACTATCTTGATTATGGTGGATTTGTTCGATTCCAGCTTTCTTTGGTTCTGTCTTCTTGCTGATTTAGAGTCCTCTCCAGTCGAGCCTCTAGCAATGGTATCAATCACTCCCTTGATGGGTGGGTGGGTATCGTGGGTAAGTTTCTTTTCTTTATCTTTTTTCATTGGTTTAACCGACCTTTTTCAATGGGGAGTCTGGTCGGTTTGGCCGTCTCTTGTCGAGCTCTCTCATTGATAAACTTTTTCAAATGGCATTATCAAATCAGCCTTAGAATCTCATCGTGGAGATTAAAATAATCCTCCATGTCATGATCTTTCTGCCTATGGAATTGACAGTATTTCTTGGACCTTTTCATAGCTTCCATCTTGGTCAACTTGATGGGTTTCTTGAGGAGGTTGTTGTGCTGGATGGAAAATAATACCTTCTTTCTGGCAGTATTGAGTGGAGTGTAATTATGGAAACGCTTGATCAAAGATTGATGACTATCTTTGTGCTATCAATTGTCTTTCTCTTTGGTCTTCTTCTTGTTGGCATCAAGATTGTCATATTTGAGCTTATTCAGGTCCTTTTGAGTCATATATCTCTCTGTGAGCTCGAGCAATTCCTCTATGGTCCTTAGTCGCTCCCTGACCATGGCATTAGTGCACTCCTTATGTCGAAGGCCCAAGAAAAGACATCGATCATAAACTTAATTCGGGGGCTGTCTATCTTGAAAACTTCAGTGTTGAACCTGGTGCAAAAAATTATGGAGGGACTCTCTCTCATTCTGGTTAACAGTGTGCAAGTGAGTATGGGGGAGTTTTGCTTTCCATCGACTAGCAAATTGATGAGGAACTTATCACAGAGCTGGTCATAAAAATAAATTGACATCGATTCCAATTTCACAAACCAATCGAGTGCAATTCCTGGAACGCGGCAACCAGATTTTGTCATGGATAACTCATTGTGCCCGTGAAGCTGCATCATATGCTCGAATTGTAGAAGGTGCTCATCCGGGTTGGATGAGCCATCATACCTGGGCAATCATGTAAGGACCTTAGCCTCAACGGCTATACATTTGTTGATTATTTCTTGCACGAATGGTGACTCCCACTCTCGATGAAGTCGATGAGCACCATCACAATGAGGGTCCTCTCAGAGTTCCTCCTCGAAATCTCTTCCAAATGCCTATTTAGCTACTGTACTTGGTGGGATACTTCCTCCCACTATTCCCGATCAGCTTGGGATAGATTCCAATTTATTGGGGGCCTTAGGCACTCGACCCTATTGCACTGTGGGGCTCGAACGAGTCGAGCGAGGTGATCTACTGAGTTAGCTACTTCTTCTTGAAGGTTGGTTTGAAGTTCTTCCCTTAGGAATCATCCTGGGCTTTCCTCTCGTCGAGTCGGGAGACATCTGCTTTTGGTATTCCCTTCTCCTTTCTTGTGCGCCTCTCTTCTCAATGAAAGGGTTACAAGGTGGCACTGGCAGCCAGACTAGATTGGTTGTTATGCCTATTGAGGGTAGCTAACAGTTGAGTAGAGATCTGAGTCGATATCTACTCGCTTATCAATTGTATGAGTTGGGGCATGGTTAGAGTGACTACTTGCTCCAACTGGGAGCTAGGTCCTCCACATCATGTTCTTGGTGAGGTCGAGGAGGAGGGGTTGGGAATCTTCTGTTTTCTTCCTTTCAGAAGCAGCTCACCTTAGTGTTAACCATCTTTCTTAATTGCAGACTCAAAACTTTCCACATATAGCACCAAATGATGAGAGTATAACTATTTTTGAGTAAATTGGGCCAATATCCGATCTAGTCGACTAGGTGGGAGGTCGATCTGGACATTTGGAGATTCAACTAGGTCGAGTCCTGCAACCAACAACACACGTCAGGCTAGCTGAGGTATCCTCAGTAAGGCACTTCAACGCTCAAGTCAATATATTATCGACTAGAATTGGAGTAGCAGAGTGAGGGCTAATGAGTGATGAATGACATATCTTGCTGAAAGATGGCAATGGGATATTTATAGCCTTCCCATAGTGTAGACCTGGCAAAATTCAACTCATACTCGTGGGTACCAACGGGTACCCAAAAAAATACGGGTAATAGGCCTTGTTTCTCTTACCCAAAAAATTGCGGGTAATTTTACCCGTACCCAATTTACCCGCCATCTTTTGGCGTAACCCGCGGGTACCCGTGGGTAACCCATAAATATGTTATTTATTTATATATATATTATATTATATATACATATAAATATACTATATATTTATATATATATTTACATATAAATATTTTTAATCTAAATATTAATTTTTGATTTCATAAATTAAAAATCTATAGCAAATTAAATTAAATTATATTCTAAAACAACTTGTTGTGCATATTCCTATGGATCTAACATCTTGTTCTACAAGAACAACAATGTTTGATTGATATTTAAATTTTCAATTCAAAATTTTTTTGGCATGTAATGGAATTTAAGTTTGAACTTTTGAATATGATGTACTTTAAATTTGGTATATTTTGAATACTTAAGATATAACTTTTAAACTACAATATTATTAATATGCTTTAGGTATTTGTTTAATTTAATATTTGAAATTTGTAATCTTTTTTTTTTCTAGTTTTATCTAGTTAATATTTGAGTAACATCATATTTACCTTTAAATAATTAAAAAATAAAAAATAAAAAATAAAATCACAGGTACCCGCGGGTTACCCGTTACCCATCCTCATGGGTAACAGGTCTCCTACCTCGTACCCAATAAAAAATGGGTAAATTTACCCAACCCGTTGGTACCCATCATTGAGTTACTCATGGATACTCAATTGTTAGGTCTACTAGTGTGGTTGATATGTCCATAATGTCCCTATTGCACAGAAAGGGCCTTTGTCCTTGCTTGAGGACCCTTAAGTCTTTTCCAACTTGCGTACTATTCCAGGTGGTGCTATCTCTAGCTCCTAAGGAAAGGATGGTACACAGGAGGGGCGCACTAGCCTGGCGCGGTAGAAAAGATGTACTGATGGTGGCATACGTCATTAATGCGGAAGCATGTTGCCTGTCGGAGCATTTAATGCGGTAACGAGGCTGTTGTGCCTGTTTGACCTCCCTGGTCGAGATAAATACTTGCTTGTGAAATGTTTCCACAGGCCCTAGTCAAGACAGTGGCAATTTGTTGGCTCTTGAACACCTTCTTGATTGGGCACTGGATGAGTATCTCGACTATCGTCGACCATATCCTCGCCAACTAAGCTAGTCGCTAGCGATCAATCTGGAGAAATGAGCCCAACAAAGGTCGGGTTCAGTTGATAAATAACCAAGTTGGCCTGACAGATAATTGAGTTGTCTCATATCATATTTTTTGCCTGGTCGAGAGTTATTGGGCTGGGCTTATTGGACTATCTCATATCAATATAAATAAATACTTTGGGGTGGGTTTACTATAAGCTTGAACCCAACCCAACCCGCAGCCATTAGAGCATAAACCTGCCCCGAACCACTACGAAGTGAGTTTTCTACCCACCCCAATTGGATTGGAGCGGGTACCTACAGATCGGATATGAATTGCTATCCCTAATAGAAAATAAGCTTTTATGTAGGCTTTCAGGCGAGACTAAGACTTTAGAATTTATTAAAAAGGCTAGGCCTAACCTTAAAAAAAAAGTCTATAACAAGTAATAAGTTAGGTTCAGACTTGTTATATATATTATAGGCTTAGCCTATTTAAGTTGAAGCCTAATCTAGCCTAGTCTATTTCCATAGCTAGCGCACACTCAACACATAATTAAAGTCTATCTTCAATAACTTGCCCAGGTAGTAGATTAAATATAATATACTTTGTCCTACTGCTATTTAATTAGCAAAAAAAGCGTTATGATTTCATACTTTTAATCGGACTATCATATTAAATATATACTTGTATCTATCACGTGAGACATGTATTTAGTCAATTTTGCATGGTAAAATACTCATTTTAAATTTTTTTAATTTTTTTTTACTCTTATTTTAAGTTAGTTAACCTGTTATTTTTAAGTTAATACGAATTCAACTTTTGTAATTGTTCACATAAAAAAAATATGAACATATAAAAATTTAAAATCCTCACATACAATTTAAAAAATAAATAATTGAAAAATGTATCAAAATAACTCAGGGAGTATTTGCTACAGTAAAAAATATCTCCCCTAAAATAGAAACAAGCATACCAAAAAAATAACTTTCACATTTTCAAATAATGCATTCTCTAAAAATACATAATACAATCAAACAAAAAACATAACCAAACATTACCTCAATTTTTAGTAATTTTCTCCGTACTTTTAATGGGTGTCAATTACACTATTCTATGTCTAAAATTGATTTTTGGAGCAGAATCACCGGCGCGAATAAGGCCTGGCTTTTCCAGTTTGGACCTCAATATATGGGCCTGAAATTTTCTTCCCCAATATCTGGACAGTGGATTCCTTACAGTTAGACTTTAGACCCAATATCTGAAGACCATACTTATCCAGTTGAAATTAATATATATTTGTATATATAATATATATTTATATTTATTTGTTTATTTTCGTGAAAATAAAAAAGAAAGAGAAAAGAAGAAGTTTTGAGCAATTAGGTCAGGTTTGAGGGGGAAATCAATCAGCTTGAGCGATGGGCAAGTCCAAAGACGATTACAAGCTGAAGAGATCTTCTCCTTCCTCTCCACGAGGTGGAGGTGGGTTTTTATTTATCCGTTTGCTGGATTTATTATTTTCTTAACGGTGGGAATGTTTGGCAGATGAAGAGAGAATCAAAAGGCATAAAATTAAGGAAGATGACAAGAAACACAAGTCCAAGAAGAAGCACAAATCTCATAAAATTTCCAGGCACCATTCTGATAAAGGTATTTTCTTCCTACTCTACTGATTCTAAAGTCGAATTCACTTCCTGAGCCGTTGAAAAATTTCTGACTTTTTTGTTAATTTCTTTTTTTTTTTTTTAAATTGAGCTTATAGTTATTGGTCGGCTCCCTCTAAATTAGGTTAATCTGCATAGTTAATCCCACAGTAGTTTGAGGGTAAGTTTGGTTGGTGGGATTACATGGGATTAGAGAAAATAATCATTTTCAATCCAATATAAGATTTGTGGGATTGCATACACATAGGCTTGGGATTTATCATTCGGTCCATATACATAAACTTAACATGTGGTATTATTAATCCCACCCTCACGCATGGGATAAATTATCCCACTTTCTCATGAGATAATTAATCATGAAATAAATTTAAAATCCAACCAAACTTGCCCTCAGAGTTTGATGGAAATTTCAGGGGAAATTTGGATTATATCCTAAATGTAGATTTTGATTTAGGAGCATTAATGGAAATTTAAGGAAATGTTTGGATATTTTCAATGAAACTCTGGATATTTTTAAATAACACAGTTATACATGTTTTAAACTAAAATATTTATATGCATAAAGTATATGGTAAAGTTTTGTTAAATGGTATGATTTTAGGTTTATTATATGCATTTTAAAAATAATATCCATCATAAAAATTTCATTAAAACAAAGCACATATATTACTGATAAAATCCATCGTCCAGAGCCAGATGGAGGTCCCATGAGGATGAAAGTTGCTACCAATCTCCTAACTCTACTTTTATGTTCTGACCACAAATTATTAGTTGGCAGTTTGAAAATAAACAGAAACATTATGGGTATATACTTGTCATGGCATATATTACTTAGCAGCATATATGAGATGAGTAGTACTAAAAACTAAAAATTTCCGGGCAAGTATATGCATTATGGTTGACCTAGCACTGGATTCAATATGGACATGCATTAGTATTTGAATTTGGATTTAAAACTAATTAAGCTATATTCTATGCCAATAATTATTGATTCATATTATTAGAAATATCGGAAAAGAACACCTGGTGGGATATCATTTCCAATTTTGTTCAATTAATAAAAATGATTTAATCTCATAGTATTTATTATTTATTAGAAAAACTTTAAATAAAATAAGCATTTATTCAAAACAACCTCATTTCCTATTGAAGTTCTAATGTTGGTTCCTTATTACTCCTATCTCTCTTATAGGATGTCTTAGAAAAAGCTCTATTCTTTAAAAGTAGAAATATTTTGCAAAGCTATCTTCAAACTTAAATTATTCGTTGGCCCAGTGGCATGAGTCTCCCACGGGTCAGGAGTTCAAACCCAAAGGGGCTCCTGCGTGTGTATTACAAATTGGATTAAAATAAATAAATAAATAAACTATTTGTAAATATATTCTTTGAAGAATCTATAATTTAAAAAATTCTTTTAGTTATTTTGTTATTTAGTGATTGAAGGGATTATTTTGTTATTAATTTATTATCATGTTTTATGTTACTTAAATATAAATATTTTAATAATAGTAAAATATTGAAAACTTTCAACGATATTCTGAAACTTATTTTGACATTCTGCAAATTGAACTGAAAATTATGTTATGATTCGAATACTCAGGAAACCCTTAAATTGGTTGAGACAAATTTGGAATTTCAACCGAAATTTATTTCCATGACTATATGACTGTGTTGATTTTCTTCTCTAAATTCTCTCATGTATGCTCGGGAAAATAACTTTTTTGTTTTGCTCCACAAATTTTGTCTTTTATAATTTTACCTGGACTTATGTTTTCATTTAGGACATTCTGCTCTGAATTGAATTATTATCCAATTTACATTACTGATTGTGACGCATCTTGATGTTTTGAGGAAATTAACTGATTAATATTACTTCAGATAGGAAGTCTGGTGGGAAACGTAAGGACAAAGGCCACAAGCATGATAAATCTTTGGTGAGTTTCTTGCTATAATCTATAGACTTAGCAAAGTTTTAGTTGCATTCTGATCATTTTCCAAGCTGTGAACTTAATTGTTTTTAAAGCGCTCGCATTACCTCTCTTGGTTTCACTCTCTCTTGACGTGAAAAGTTCATATCGGGTAATGATGGTTCAGTCCGAAGCATATGCCCTTTTCTCATTTTAGTTAAGTTCAGTATATTGCTTTGCCATATTTCTCCCCTTTTAACTGTACTGCTTGTTCAAAGTTTACTATATATTATGCCCTGATTATGTCTTAGTAGTTCATGCATTGATGAGAAAGTCATATTTTGTAAAGAATATCTGAAATGGTATTACATTGTCCTCATTATTCTCTCTTTGACCACCTTCCTGCAGAAACTCAAGTTCCACGAATTGTCCAATGATGACTACTTCTCAAAGAACAACGAATTTGCTATGTGGCTTAAAAAAGAGAGAAACATATTTTTCTCAGATCTATCTTCTGATTCTGCACGGAGCCTATTTTCAGAATTTGTGGCAGAATGGAATAACCAAGAGCTTGAATCCCAATATTATGAGGGCATTGCAACTGGACCTCGTTCATCACATAAGTGGAACATCAAACAGTAGCTTGACTTAATCCTCAGTTGTATGTACTCATGTTTTGTTCAGTTTCTCTTATATCTAACGGACAAATATAGTGGTCCCTACCAATGCGGTAGTTGTTGAATATGTACCCTTGAACAGTTGAATTTTCTAGTCTTCATTAATAAGCAAGAAAAAGAAATTGATTTGTGGACACAAATGGATATGGACTATGGATGGGCTGGCACGTTGAAATGGTAAACCTTGTTATTGCTGTGGGAGTAATTTTCTGCCGCTCGTGGCCCAGTAACTATGTATGACTGCTTGTTCAATCATCTTCGGAGGTAACATGTAGAACCAGCTACAGTGCTTAACGTGAATCTTCATGCCAAACATATGTTTGATCGCTTTTTGGTATCCATGCTCCGCTCCTATGAGTCCTTTTGTAGAATGACTGAGTTTTCTACCTGCCAAGATTCTACATGTTATGTTCAGTCTCATCTTTGTACATTATATAATGTGAGCGACCATGATTGATTATGATTATTCCATCTACATGTAAATTTCTTGCTGAATAATTGAAAGATTTCTCAAAAATCCAATTGCTGCCCCGCTGGAAAATGAAGATATTTACAGGTTTTATAAACTTAAAATATATTTCAATAGATTATAAATGTAATATGTGTACAACAGCTTGTGAATGTAATCTTTTCATGTTATTACAACATATTTCCCCTCCATTGGCTGAGTTCTTACTTATAGGAATAAAATAATTAATGATGGGGAACTTCATTATGAAAAAGGGACAGAAAATATGATTGAGATTGTCACAATATAGCAGGTTACATTAACTAAATGTTGATTCTTGTAATCTGACTTCATATTTGATCTCTTGTATATATAACAAGGGCTCAAAGGGTTTCGTTTTTATTTTTCACTTAAAATTAAACAATAAAATTGATCTTTATTCTCAGCAGATGGCAATAAGGCCTCTCATTTTCTTCTTCTTTACTCTTGTCACAATTTACTCTGCCCATGTTTGTGAGTACAGCACTCATTCTACTCCAGTTCCAATGTTGTCTTTTTATGGTATGAATTATTTAACTCTTAGTTGAATGATGTTGTTGGGCAGGGGGAGACGATGGATGTGTGCTTAGCGCATGCGGGTATAGGCTGAAAGATCCATGCTGGTGCTGTTATTCGGCAGAGGTGGAGCCTCCGCTCCACCCGGAAGACATATGCTTTCCAACCCATGAAGCCTGTGAAGCCTATCCGTGTCCTCCCCTGCCTCCCTCTGCTGCTAATCCCAACTCTTCCAATTTCTTAGCCTAAGGGTTAATGGATATAAATTCTTCTTATAGTGGAGGAAATAAATATAAAGTTATAATCGCAAGTGTTTTTCATTTTTAGGAATCAATCTGACTGCTTGATTAAAAGTAATAGATCTAGAGAGAGAGAGGAGTTTTTGTTATTTCTCTTGTCCTAAAGAGGAAAAGGATGGTCCAAATTAGGGGGGCGTGTTTGGTTGGATTCCAAAAATCATGTCGAACCAAGTCGAACCGAAAATATGGTTCGATGTAGTTCGAGGGTATAAATTCAAATCGTAACCACTTAAGAAAAAAAGGACCGCAACATTTAAAACTGGTTATTACAATTTAGTTAACCGATTAACTTTTTTTTTAAATAATTAAAATTTCATCAATAAAAATATTACTTTTGACTTGATTTGGTTTGATTCAATTTTATTGAACCAAATCATTAAAAAAAAGTTCAATTTCAATGGACACATATTCATCAATTTGATAATTTCTCATCACAAAATCTACGATATAAAGGCAAATATAACTTCAAAATTAACATTGTAATATATATATATATATATATATAATATTTTCATCTCACATCAAAATTAACTTTAAAATTAAAAATACATCAAGCAAGCAACATCTTCATCTCATATCATATTTACTAAATCACTATAAATAATATAACTTCAAAATTAAGAACACACCAAGCAATTAAGGTGAAGACACAAATCAAGCTAAGTCCAAAATTAAAATACTTCTAATCAAACTAACATTTATCCAAATTTCATTAGCAATTAATATAAAAATATAAGTTTTTCTCCAAAAAAGATGTAAATTTGTAGCACCCCACTCAAGATAATCCCTAAGCTGAGATGTTACTTGTTTAGACTTAAATCTTAACTTATAAATAATCAATAGGCCCATCAGAAACATTTCGAAACTTATCAGAGGCAGCAGCAGACTTTAACTTAATGAAACTTCCATAAAAGTACTACATACATACCATTACTAATCCCATAATATGCATCATATTATACATACTGCAGATCTAAATTCAACCTGATATATTACAGTATCTCTAAGTTAAAGCTTAACATTCAAGTGAACCCATAAGCATTTACAAACATCTATTATGTTACAAAATGTATTCGCCGAGCCAAACTGGAGTCTAAATCCATCACCTAATCTCTGTCTGGGAAAAAAAACATGAATAATACAAGAGGTAAGTCCAAAGGACTTACTGAGGGATAATTTTCACAACATACAGTAGGGACCGATAGAGAAAGAATCAACTCACATATCATAATTTAATAATCAAAACAAGACCATATCAGATAAAACTAATAGTTTTAGCAAATAGAAATCTCTCCTTTCTTATTGCTCCATGAATAGTTTATGAACAATCGGATACAGTCAAAATAAAACAATCCCAAGTAACATATGCCGTCCAATGAATTCAGAACAAAACAGACATCAGATTTTTCTTATACCAGTCAGACAACCAGTCAGTCAAATAGTAATTCAGTGAATCAGTCAGTCAATCAATTAGTCGGTCAATCAATCAATCAGTCGGTCGGTCAGTTTGTCAGACATATCAACACGTCTTGAGCATAATAGCTGGGAACAACTTAACGGCACATCACGAGCTCAACAACTAGGATCAACTTATCAGAACATCTCGAGCTCAACAGCAAGGATCAACTTATCAGCATGTTTCGAGCTCAATAGTTGGGATTAACTTATTCCAGTCAATCAATCAGTCTTACCAAAGCATGACAGCTTGGTACACGGCAAATGCTCATATGGTCCGTATGGAGCATTACTGATACCTAAGTGGCTTGCTTAGCGTATTGCAAATACCTAAGCGAGCTTCTTGGCATGTCCCAATTATCTAAGCATTCCGCTAGGATTGGCACTCGGCCCAACAAATCTCCGTACATATAACCAATATCCATTAACAGCCTGCTGACAAGGCAAAATAATAATAGTTAACAAATTCGAACAAGCCAACATGGCCACATAATGATGTATAGATAAACAAGTGTGCCAGCAAGGCAACATATAACAATTCAGAACGGTGACAGGACAACAACAGGTAACAGAATAGGAACAAGTACAGTAATAGATAACAACAGGAAGTTCAGGGCGCCAGAACTAAAAAAACACTCTTATCAAAGCAAAATCAAGAAATAACCCTCACAGGGGTATACGCATCAATTAACAGATAATGAACGAGATCTCAAGAAATTACATATTTCAATAACCAAGAGTAGGTATAGTACAGGAACACGTTTAACCCTCTTAGGGGTTTTTCTATAAGAATATATAGGAGTAAACAATGCTAGAATGGCAGACCCTCATAGGGTTTTCGAAATGGATAACAGACATGTTTAATCAATACAAGTACCAAAGTGGTAGACCCTCATAGGGCATACAAACAAATAATGGATAGTTGTATACAAGACAAGTACCAGGTTGGTAGATGCTCACCTTAAAAGTTCAGAAAAACAATCACAGCCTACTGGTTCGCAGGACCCAGCTCCTCGCACCTAATCCAAAAGGATAGGTTCACAATCAAAATCCTCTTTTATTTCTAATAATCCTTAATAATTACAATCATACGAATAATAGCCTAAAATCGATAATTACTCAATTACTACGGTAATTTTAGGATTCGTTCGGCATTAACGATACAGAATGTGCCAATTATGTCGTTATTACGAAAATATTTATGGGGTTCATATTGGTTCCGGTAAAAGATATAATCAAGTCCTTAATTACATAATTAACCTCGTAGTTACACCAAGTCAATATCAACAGCCCATTTATCTTAAATGACCCAATTTGTCACCTAAGTCCCAAATCCATAAAATTAGGGTTTAAATCTTCCAATTAACTCAATTAACCCATAATTATCACATGATAATACAACTCCGGGACCACTAGATATAAAATAGTCCATGCATGGTCCATCCTAATTCCCATATCGAAGTCTTACATCAATTCATCAACAATACACAAGATTTAGAAGAAATGACGGTACAAGGTATCAATTCCAATTCCAAGTCTTTACCCAAGATTTGATTAACAAAGCCCCAAAACCATGAACCAATGCCACGTACACAATTGCCGCAACAAACAAAAAAGACTGTCTCATTACTGCCGACCACCGTTTGACGCCGTGTGCTTCCGCCGGAATGGACCAACACCACCACCAAAAGATGCCTTTTAGCTCACCCAACCAAACCCCCAATTCAATTTTTCCAATCACAGTCGAATCGAGGTTCAATTTCAGCTTCAAGCCCACTGCGCCACCATTCGCTGCCAAGTTGTTTTCTTCCAATTTTATCGCCGCTACCAAGCCAAACTTCAATCCAAAATGTCGTGATGTTCCTTAAGCTGAGCACTACCAGGACTCAGCTTTCGCCACCAGTGAAGTGGCGCTACCACCTCCGCAATGGCCATAGCTTTGAACTCAAACTCCGGCCGCTACACCGATGGGTTTTGCAAGAAAGTGGTATGATTGTGTTCTTGTTCAGAGAAAAAGAGATTAGTACCAAATTTGCTGGGGTTCAGGTTGTTGGAGAGAGGGGTCACGATGGTGCATGGGGTGAAAATGAAAAATAAAAGGGGTTGAACTACTATATATATGAATTTTTAAAAATTCAATTTTTTACCCCTAAATCTTTCTTCTAACTTATAGTTAAACCCTCCACCTCTTGCCAACTCTTCAATTCAGTCCTCCAAAAGTTTGAGTGCCTAACATTAATCTATTTGACCCAAAATATTCTTGTTTTTGCCCACAAAGCTTTCAAAATGATGTACACTCAAATTTCTTCAAATTACAAATTGACCCCAAAACTTCCAACTTCATGCAATTAAGTCATTTTTATTAATTTTTCAGGCCCTAAAATCCGACCAATTGATATCTTGATTTGTAAATCCTTTTTTTCTCAAATACTCAATTTTAGGGGTGTTACAAAACCCCTTATATCGAAAGTTGGACAATGAACTAAATTTTTTAAATTTTATTTTTAAATTAAACTGGTCCAGTTTGGTTAATTTTGGTTAACCGAATTGCACATAGTAAGTAACCAACTGAATTGTTTTTTGCTAAAAGAATCGCATTGTTAAGGAACAGGTTTAGATGGTTCGATCTTTTTTTTGTTTGGTTTAGTTCGATTCGATGATTCGATTTTTTTGCCCACCCCTAGTCCAAATATTACTAAGTTTTCATTTCCTCTCTCTTTATGAAGGATATACACATATCCTACTAGCTTATCAAAGAAAAAAGAAAAATACAAGATAGATAAATAAGGGAAAATAATTTAATCAACCATTTTATGCGGACTTTCGCACAAGAGGTGGAGGATTGGCGCATATAAGGGCCATGTGAATATATATATATATATATATTTCCTTCTCTTGGTTAATTACAAAAACTTTTCTAAAGGTTGAGGTAATAACAGAAGTTTTCCCTGTGGTTTATGAAACTACAATTAACTCCTTTACAAACCAAACATTTTTAAACCCTAGTGTAGGGGTAGAGCATTTTGGGTGGGTCGGGTATGTTCGAGTTGGGTTGAAATAGGGGTATAACATTAATTTCATCAACACTAATCCAACCAAATCTAATGACAACCTGAAAATGCTCAATCTTAACTCAACCTGAATCGTATCAGGTCAAATTCGCGTTGACCTGATCTTTATTAGGTCAACTCGCAAACTCAAATCCACCCAATCTAACCTGCCAGTCTGATTTAAAATAGTTATTTAAAACATTTGTTTTAATTTTTATAAATTTTTTGGCTTTTTTATCTTTTAATTTTATATATTTTTAATTATTAATAAATTAAAATAGGAGTAAGGAATTCTCATCATAAATTCATGCAGCTTTCTAAAAAAAATTTAACTGAACCACATAATATATTGATTTTAGGACTTTTTGTTCCTTTCATTTTGTAGTATCTATCAGCATTATAAAAATACTGAAATCACAAAGTAACTTATGTTTAAAAACAACATACTTTTTCAAGTTTTATTCACCCACTCTCTTTAATTTTTGCATCTTTTGTATAAATTAAATTGTCTCTTTTAACTTCTTAAAATGACATTATTTCTTTACTTTATATTGATTCAATTAAGTAGCACACAAATCAATAAAAATATGTCATCAAGTAAATAAGTAAACAAGTATTTTAATTAGACACATAATTTATCATTGTTTGAGTTTTTTGAATTTTTTATAACCTCTCAGTAGAAAGAATTCATGTGATCTATTTATATATACAAAATCTTGCATTGTATAAGGCTTAAGAAAAATTTGTAGGATAATTCAATAATCAAAGCAGTGTTTTGTCAACTCTTTATAGAATAACTTTCATGTTCGCTTAGATACCAAAAAATAACTATTAGAAACAGTATAAAATTATAATCATCCATCTTATATATTTGCGAAAATAAATAAGATTAAAAAATACCAAAGTAGTAATTGTGATATTCTAAAGTTCAAAATTTCAAGTTTTATTTTGTTATTTTATATTTTTACTCCTAAAAAATTTATATTTTATTTGTCTAATTCGATGTGAGTCGAGTTGGTTCAGGTGGATTTGGGTTGTCTTGTGACCTAAAATAAAATTTTAGGTTGTTCGTGTAACTTGAAATTCAACCCGACCCAACTCGTTTTCTTCGGGTTCTTATTCGTGTCGACTTTATTAGACTCTAACCCAAAATATATTGACTTAAACCCAATTTTTTCTTGTCGAACTTGTGTCAAGTTATCGTGTGGTATTAGAAATTGCCACCCCTATGTTATGATCCATGCAAGAAGAAACACTGCATAAAGAAGAGTCGTTTTTTTCTTTTTTTTTTTTCTAGAAAATGTGTCAATCTTACACAACATTGTCTTTAGAAAACAATAAACATTTGAAGGATACTACGCCACTTATTCAACAACATTGCTGCCATCTAATTAAGGTAAAATTTAGGTTAAGTAATCGAAATTTCTATAAATTGGCATTAATTAGAGCCGTTAATGGTAGTTAGGTCGCTTTTGTCTTGTAGGTAGCTAACCTGATAAGTAGACGGGTCCAACATCCAAAGTAATCACTTGAATGAAATTTGATTTCTGTTCTCTCAACCTTTTTAGCTCCGTCTCTATGTTTCCATCCCTCTCACTCTCTTTCTTCTCTATCTCTGCTCACAAACAACAAGGGCTAAGATAATCGGAAAATTTGGGACGGGAAAGAAAAGAACGAGATTAGGAGAATAATAGAAGTAGATGGGAGATAGAAATGGAAACTAGAAAAATTCATTACTTAATGACCAAATCCAATAGCTACTGAAATGGAAAAGAAATGGAAAAGTGCAAGCGGCAACTGGCAATATTTAAGGGCCCGTTTGGTATCATTTTCAAACCTAATTTTCACATTTTAACACTTTATTTTTTTACTAATTTTCGCCCAACATTATTTTCATTTATATTCTCAAAACACATCTCCTAATAACATATATAGTCCATACAAAAGAATATTTTAAACATTACACATAAGTAAAACACTCACCTTGCAAATTCTTATAAAATTCAGTAGAAGCACCACTTCAAGATCCCTCCTTTCCTCTTCTTCCTCTAATATTTCTCCTCTTCTTCTAATATTGTCTCATCTCACAACGTAAGTATGTTCTCGCATATGCCCAACATATATATGAACAATTATGTAACTCACAAATTAATTTATATTATACATGCATAACACACCACTACTCTTCATTCTTAAATAAAATGCACTTCTACATATTCTTGAATAAATATACTATCACTCCATATTTCCAAGTAAAGACATCACTATTACATGATTAATACATCATTCCTCATTCTTAACACACCACATTCTGAGTAAAGACACCACTATACATGATTAATACACCACTATTCCTCATTCTTAAGTGACACAACTTCATATTCCTCTTGTAATTTATAAAATAGTGGCCATAAGTAATTATCAAATTCTACTAATTCGTACACTTAATGCTATATTGAATTTGTTATATTTTAATATTATTATTACATTTTTGGGGCCATTACAATATCACTCCATATTCCCAATTAAGGATACCACTATTTCATGATTAATACACCACTGTTCCTTATTCTTAAGTTATACCACTTCATATTCCTTTTATAACTTTTAAAATAGTGGCCATAATTAATTATCAAATTCTACTAATTCCTACACTTAACACTATATTGAATTAGTTATATTTTAATATTATTATTATTATTTCTTGGGGGCATTACAATCACCCTTCCTTCAGAACGTGACGTCCTCATTCCAATTGACAAAGTTTAGATTAGTTACCAGGCATCGTAATTCTAGAGATGGCCCCTACAAGTTCAAGAGAAAGCTTGTGCGTGTGTAGCAATTTATCCCACAAGTTCAAGAGGTGGCTCCCACACGTGTAGCATTTTGTCCCGCTAGCACTTAGCTCCCTATATTCCGACTGGTGATTGGCTCTGATACTATTTTGTCATGCCCCAACTGAACAAAATAAAATAATTTCTATGCATAAATCAACTTAATAAATGAATGGAAACTACAATATAAAAGAATATTTTAGAATACAAATGAATATTTTGAACCTAATTAAACATAAGTAAAATATTCACCTTGCAAATCCTTATAAAGTTAAGTAGAAACACTACTTCAAGATCCCTTGTCTCCTCTTCTTCCTTTAATACTTTCTCCTCTTCTTCTAATATTTTCTCATCACACAAGGTAAGTATGTTCTCACATATTCTCAACATATATATAGGCAATTTTGTAACTCACAAATTAAATTCTACTATATATGCATAATAAACCACTACTCCTCATTCTTAAATAAAAAGCACCTCTACATATTCTTAAATAAATATGCTATCACTCCATATCCCCAAGTAAAGGTACTAATACACCACTATTTCTCATTCTTAATACACCACTATTTCTCATTCTTAATACACCACATTCTCAAGTAAAGACACCACTATACATGATTAATACATCACTATTCCCCATTCTTAAGATACACCACTTCATGTTCCTTTTGTAACTTATAAAATAGTGGCCATAATTAATTATCAAATTCTACTAATTCCTACACTTAACACTATATTGAATTAGTCATATTTTAATATTATTATTATTATTTGGGGGGGGGGGGGGGCATTACAGAACGACAGTCGGACAACACTATAGAAAATGTGTTTTCATCTACTTCTCCATGATTAGGAAGCGTTAAATGAAAATGTCTAAGTGACTCTCCATAGAAATATCTAAGTGACCATAGCATCAATTATGAGAAAAGGCTGCAAGTATCGAATTCCATAATACAGTATTACATTTATCCATGTCATTAAATATATAACTTGATAGTTCTACCCTGCTAAAACTATCAAAGACCGATATAAAAAAATTTGCAACATAGACATTTGTTAGAAGTCTTGACTTAGTAATATGACCAAGCACTTGATGAACCAAAATTTTATCATCAATAGCTCCACGAGAACTAATAATCATAGTAAAGGTATACATATCATAACAAGCCCCATCGCGCCTCATTCTCTGGTACAAGTTAAGAACAAGAACATCACTGAATAGCTTGCCATCTTCATAGTTAACCATCAAAGAGTTCAAAGAAACTACATCTCTATCTGGCATCTCTTCAAAGAGAATCTGGGCATAAAAAATGAGTCCATAGCCACCATAAAAATGCAAAAGAGAATTGCCAATGAAAACATCACATGCATCAAACCATTCTTCAAAATCAAACCATGAATTTGAAGCCCTCGAGAAGCATACTCCCCAACCTAGTAAATGAAGTTAATAAGCTCAGTATATTATACCAATTCAATTTAAATCTTCGATCCCACATCTCATCAAAGAGTATGCACGCATCTACATACGACCTTTTCTTCACATATCCAGAAATCATGTTATTCCAAGAGTCTTCATTTCTCTCAGACATTCTCTAAATACTTCTTTGGCATATTTGATGTTCTCGCATTTTAAGTACATACTTATCAATGTGTTTGTGTGAAATATGCTTAAGTGAATCCATCCCTTCATGCACGCAGCATGCACTACTTTTCCAACAACTTCTTTGGTTATCAGAGAAAAGCCTTTCTAAAAAATTCCAAAAATTTGTGGGTGAGGATTGCTTGTAATGAATTACATTATGATAAGAAACTCGTGACCCTATTAAGAAATCACTAGGAATCTTCAACAAAAATGGTAGCTAGGCGAGTGAATGGAGGATGCAGCGCAGTGTTTGTTTCATGACCTAACCTGGAACTAATCCATGCCATTTGATTAAGATCAGGATTCCACTTCACAGCCGTTGGATCAACACATTGGAAAATAGTATTTCGTCAACTCAAACAGCTGGCCATCACTTAGTAATCCAGACAACGCCATTTGAGCCACGCATCCACAAACAAGCACCGTCTAATCAATCTTGGATCAAGGGCTAGGATTCAATGCATTTGTGCCGTCCATCTACAGCAGCAAATCAATAGTTCAAACTGTAGTGGCCTTGGACCAGTGTTTTGAAAATCGGACCGGATCAAACCGGCTAAAGGCATGTCTGGTCCGGTTGAAGCCTAAAAATTGGTGGTGGTCAAAAGCAGTGAAAATCAATCAAAAATTGGTTGAACCGGTCAAAATCAGACTGGTTCAATTGGTTCACTTTTCTTTTTTTAAATTTTAATTTTTTTTCAAAAAAGAAAAGAGAAATTATGAGTTGAAGATGATGATTAAAGATTTTGGACATATAATTTTTTGAAACATGAATTTATTTTCTTGAAATTTAATGAAGTGGTAGTTATATATGAATGCTTTTGTTTAATTTTTTATTTTATTTTGTTTAATATCTCTTAAATTATGTTGAATATTTAGTGTAGAAGAATTTATTTTTATTTGAAGCATGAAATGAATGATTACTTAATTAATGTGAAATATTATTTTTTATTTATTTATAGTTGACTAATTGTGAAATAGTATTATTTTCTAAAAAACATATTTAAAAATAAGTAAGTTGAAATTTTTTTCAAATAATATTCTTTCTATATCAATTAAATGTTTTATTTTTTGGTAATAATAAAATATTATATATTTACAAAATTAAATATAATTATTATATAATTATGGCGTCATACCGGTTCACCAGTGGTCCAACTAATTGAACCAATTGAACCAGTAACCAGTAGCCTCACCGGTTCATTGTCCAGTCCGATTTTGAAAACATTTCCTTGGACAGCTCAACCAATCAGAACTTGACACCAAGCAAGAGAACTAAACAAATTTTGGAATCTGTAACAGAATTAGAACCTGTTTAGTTTTATTTTCATTCCCATTTTTCATTTCCAACAGTTCAAAATTTGAAAAAATAGTTAGTGAAAATGAGTTTATATTTAGATAAGTTGTTGGAAAAGTAATGATTATATTGGATTTAGTAAGTTGTAGGTGGAGAGAGATAATAATAATGAAATAGAAAGAGAAGATATATAGGTAGGGGCGCAATCGAGCTGAGCCGAGCCGAGCCGAGCCGAGCTGAGTTTGGGCAAAATTTTCGAGTTCGAGCTTGAGCTTGAAATATATATTTTAGGCTCGAGCTCGGCTCAGCTCGATAAGGCTCAAATTGAAAAATGAATTATTAAAAACTGCAGGCTCAAGCTGAAGGTTAAGTTTGAGCTTGAGCTCGAACTCAAAATAAAACAAATAGTGATATAATATATATTTATTAATAAAATAAAAAATAAAATTTAATTATATACCGGCTCACGAGCCTCGGGCCTAGATACAGATAGCTCGAGATCAACTTGAATTAGAGCTCAAGCTTGATTCAGCTTGACTCGAGCTCGAACTATTTCCAACTCTAGTTAGCTACCTCGAGCCAACTCGTTTGCAACCCTAGTATGGAGGATTATATTTTAATCCTTAAGATGTGTAAATATGTTTTTTTGTATAACCATGTTGACTATAAGATTTTGCTATGTGATATGGAATCTATGCGATGTGGATCTTTGTAGACGCCGGCTCGGAACTAGTTTCGAATACTTTGAGATTATAGTCATATCATAATGTTGATTATAAGTCATTATAATTTACTTTGAACTATTGAATATTTTGCATCTTAACTATATTTAAAATGCTTACTAGGCTTTCAAGCTCATTCTTTTTGTTGCCATTTTCATATATAGAGGAGAATTAGCAAGGTCAGGAGATAAGGAGCAACTTACTAGTTGTAGTTTTAATTCATTGATTTGTATGTAAAAAAAATTTATTATTTTATTGAGTTGGGGCATGACATGTTCTATGGATAATTTGAAGTGTGGTATAGGAATTCATGGTTTGGTGTTGAAGTTGGGATGGGAATTGGATATCTGCATATCCAACGCTTTTCTTACTATGTATTTTGAGATGGGAAGATATAAAGACACAGAAAAGTTGTTTCATATTATGCCACAAAAGAATTTTGATCTCTTGGAATTCCATGATGGCAAGTTATATTGTGGAAGGCAAGTACTTATATGTCCTAAAGGTGTTGAGAGAATTGCTCTGCATGGACAACATGATGAATTTTGTCACTTTTGATAGTGTATTGTCTGCCTGTGCCAATGCTGAATTTCTATCTAAAGAGGTAATCATGCATGCCCTTGTAATCACATCTGGGCTCCATGAGAATATGGTAGTTGGCAATACACTAGTTATCATGTACAAGAAGTATGGCATAACACAAGAAGCCAAGAAGGTATTTCAGAATATGTTTGAAAAGGAGCTGGTTACTTAGAATGCCCTAACTGGTGGTTATGCAAAGAATGAAGAAATTGGCGAGGTAATAAAAACTTTTAAGTTGATGAGGGAGAGAGGTATTATCGCACCTCGATTCAATAAAGTAAAATATATTTTTTTCATATACAAAAATGAATGAACACTTCAACTAAAAATGTTGCTCTTATCTCTTGACCTCATCCCTCTGCATCTAAATATCAACAAAAAGAGTGAGCTTGAGAAGCCGGGAAGTATTTTAAATATGTTTAAAATACAAAATATTCAATAGTATAAAGTAACTTATAATGACTTATAATCAATATTACCATGTGACTATAACCCAAAAATTGGTGAACAATCCACCACCATAGCAAAACTTACAAAGTTTTTGAAATTAGTTTCGAGTCGGCATACACAAAGGTCCGCATCGCATAGGTTCCATGTCACATAGCAACATCACTATAGTCAATATGATTATGCAAAGAATATTTCCAGAGATTAAGGTTTATAACATAATCCCCCCATGTTAAAGAACATTTTAAACCTTAAAGATAAGTAAAACACTCATCTTGCAGATTCTTAGAAAGTTAAGTAGAAATACCATTTCAAGATCCTTTCTCTCCTCTTTCTTCCTCTAATACTTTTTCCTCTTTTTCTAATATTTTCTCATCCCACAAGGTAAGTATGTTCTCGCATATTCTCAACACATATATAGCCAATTTTTGTAACTCGCAAATTAATTCCCACTATACATGAATAATATACCACTATTCCTCATTATTAAATAAAATTCACCTCTATATATTCTTGAATAAATATACTAACACTCCATATTCCCAAGTAAATACACCACTATTACTTGATTAATATAGCACTATTTCTCATTCTTAAATATATATATATGTACCCTTACATATATTGAATTAAAATCCAGCATTCCATATTCCTAGGTAATACATCTCTTGACATTCTTGAATAAAGATAATACTACTTCATTTTCTTCTTTCTATTTTATAAAATAATAATCATAATTAATGATTAAAATCCACTATTTTCTTCATTTAACACTCTATTGAATTAGTTATATTTTATTATTATTATTATTATTATTTTCTTTGAGGCATTACAATCACCTTTTCTTCAAAACACGATGCCCTCATTGCAGGTGACATGGTTCATATCAGTCACTACGCATCTTAATTCTAAAGGAGGCTCCTGTGTGTGTAACACTTTCTTCTATAGGTTCAAGATAGGGCTCCCACACGCGTGGCACTTTGTCACACATAGCACTTAACTCCCTATATTCCAACTAGTAATGAGCTCTGATACTATTTTTTCATGCCCCAACTCAACAAAATAAAATATATTTTTTTAGATACAAAAATGAACGAAAACTTCAACTGAAAACGTTGCTCTTATCTCTTGACTTTATTCCTCTGCATTTGAAAATATCAACAAAAATAGTGAAATTGAAAGCCCATTGAGCATTTTAAATATGTTTAAGATGCAAAATATTCAATAGTTCAAAGTAACTTATAATAACTTATAATCAACATTACCACGTGACTATAACCCCAAAATTGGTGGATAATCTACCACCATAGCAAAACTTACAAAGTTTTCGAAACTAGTTTCGAGCCGATATATATACAAAGGTCTACATCGCATAGGTTCCATATCACATAGCAAAATTGTTATACTCAACATGGTTATGTAAAACATATTTCCATATATTAAGGATTATAACATAACCCTCCCCCCCCCCCCCATATTAAAGGACAATTTAAACCTTAAACATAAGTAAAACACTCACATTGCAAATTTTATTTGAAGTTTTCATTCATTTTTCTATATAAAAAATATATTTTATTTTATTGAATCGATGCGTGATAATACCCCACTTCCTCATCAACTTAAAAATTTTTATTGCCTCATCAACTTCTTCATTCTCTACATAATCACTAATCAAAGCATTCTAAGTAACCAACTCCTTTTCAGAAATATTATGAAATACCTTCTTAGCTTCTTATGTCATGCCATACTTCTCGCACATGATAACTAGTGCATTGCCAACTACCAAATTCTCGTGGAGCCCATATGTGATTACAAGTGCATGCTCTATTACCCCCTTCAGATAGAAATTCAACATTGGCATAGGTAGACAATAAATTAACAGAAATGACAAAATTCATCATAGTGCCCATGTGGAGCAATTCTCTCAACACCTTTAGCACATATAAGCACTTGCTTTCCAAAATATAAACTTCCACCATGAAATTCCAAGAGATCAAATTCTTCTGTGGCATACTATGAAACAACTTTTCTGCTTCTTTATATCTTCTCGTCTCAAAATACGTAGTAAAAAAAGTGTTGGATGTGTAGATATCCAATTCCCATTGCAACTTCAACACCAAACCATGAATTCCTATATTACACTTCAAATTATCCATAGAGCATGTCATGCCACAACTCAATAAAATAATTATTTTTTTTTACATACAAATCAATGAATTAAAACTACAACTAGTAAGTTGCTCCTTATCTCTTGACCTTGCTAATTATGTTCCATATCTAAATATGGCAACAAAAAGAATGAGCTTAAAAGCCTAGTAAGCATTTTAAATATGCTTACGATGCAAAATATTCAATAGTTCAAAGTAACATATAATAACTTATAATCAACATTACCATGTGACTATAACCTCAAAATTGGTGGAGAATCCACCACACAACAAAACTTACAAAGTATTCAAAACTAGTTTCAAGCCGGCATCTACAAAGATCCACATCACATAGATTCTATATCACATAGCAAAATCTTATAGTCAACATGGTTATGTAAAAAATCCATATTTACACATCTTAAGGATTAAAATGTAATCCTCCATACAAAAGAATATTTTAAACATTAAACATAATTAAAACACTCACCTTACAAATTCTTATAAAGTTAAGTAGAAGCACCACTTCAAGATCCCTCCTCTCCTCTTCTTCCTCTAATATTTCTCCTCTTCTTCTAATATTTTCCCATCTCACAAGGTAAGTATGTTCTTGCATATTCCCAACATATATATAAACAATTTTGTAACTCGCAAATTAATTTCTACTATACATGCATAATACACCACTACTCTTCATTCTTAAATAAAATGCACCCCTACATATTCTTGAATAAATATGCTATCACTCCATATTCTCAAGTAAAGACATCACTATTACATAATTAATGCATCATCCTCATTCTTAACACACCACACTCTGAGTAAGGACACCACTATACATGATTAATGCACCACTACTCCTCATTCTTAAGTGGCATCATGTCATATTCCTCTTGTAATTTATAAAATAGTGGCCATAATTAATTATCAAATTCTAATAATTCCTGCACTTAACACTATATTGAATTAGTTATATTTTAATATTGTTATTTTTTTAGAGGGGCACTGCAATATCACTCTATATTCCCAATTAAAGACACCACTATTTCATGATTAATACACCACTATTCCTTATTCTTAAGTGATACTACGTCATATTCCCATTGTAACTTATAAAATAGTGGCCATAATTAATTATCAAATTCTACTAATTCCTACACTTAACACTATATTGAATTAGTTATATCTTAATATTATTATTATTATTTCTTGGGGGCATTACAATCATCCCTCCTTCAGAACGCGACGTCCTCATCGCAATTGACACAGTTTAGACTAGTTACCAAGCATCAAGATTCTAGAAATGGTTCAAGAGGTAGCTCCCGCATGTGTAGCACTTTATCCCACAAGTTCAAGAGGTGGCTCCCATACGCATTGCACTTTGTCCTACTAGCACTTAGCTCCCTATATTCCGACTGGCGATTGACTCTGATACCATTTTGTCATGCCCCAACTCAACAAAATAAAATAATTTATACACATAAATCAACTTAATAAATGAATGGAAACTACAATACGAAAGAATATGATAAAATACAAAAGAATACTTTAAACCTTAAACATAAGTAAAATATTCACCTTGCAAATCCTTATAAAGTTGAGCGGAAGGACCACTTCAAGATCCCTCGTCTCCTTTTCTTCTTCTAATACTTTCTCCTCTTTTTCTAATATTTTATGATCTCACAGGGCAAGTATGTTCTCACATATTCCCAACATATATATAGGCAACTTTGTAACTCAAAAATTAATTTATACTATATGTGCATAATACACCACTACACCTCATTCTTAAATAAAATGCACCTTTACGTATTCTTAAATAAATATGCTATCAGTCCATATTCCCAAGTAAAGGCACTAGTATTACAAGATTAATACACCACTATTTCTCATTCTTAATACACCACATTCTCAAGTAAAGACACCACTATACATGATTAATACATCACTATTCCTCATTCTTAAGTGACACCACTTCATATTCCTCTTGTAACTTATAAAATAGTGGCCATAATTAATTATCAAATTCTACTAATTCCTACACTTAACAATTTATTGAATTATTGTGACACCCCACTCCAGGTAACCCAAAGTTGAGATATCAAATATTCCAATCAATAATTCTGAACCCAAAAATGCAAGCAATAGCCCATAATTAAACTTTTCAAGCTTATCAGAAACAGCGGAATATCAAACCAAAACAAACCTTAACAAAACTATATCTTACATATTGCAGCCTTAAGGTCATCATCTGATATATCAAACATCTCTAAGCTTGAAACTTAACATACGAGTGGTCCTTCAACAAATAACATAATATTTACATTACATATGCCAGAATTCAAACTTAATGTGGAAATTTCTAATATGTTACAAAGCAGTCACCAATCCATGCCTGAAGTCCAAGCTTAGCACATAGTCCTGTCTGAGAAAATCAAGATAAACGGGGAAATAAGTCTAAAGGACTTAGTGAGGGATAATTATAAACATATATAATGGGGATTTGTTGAGGAAGAAATCGACTCAACAAATTATCAATCAACAATTAACATAAATACAACAAAATATGTTCAAACAGTCAGAATATGGTCAGACAAGAAAACTTCGAATAACATTTACATTACAGTCAGTCTTACCAAACATGATGGCTTGACATACAGTAGATGCCCAGGAGTATCCCCAACACATCACAAACAGACCGAAGATACCTAGGAATCTCCCTAGCATATCACAGATAGATGGTAGATACCTAGGAGTCTCCCTAGCATATCACAGACAGACGATATGCCTAGGAGTATCCCTAGCACATTATTGATGCTCAAGTGACACATCGTTGATACCTAGGAGTCTCCCTAACATATAACTGACAAACGATAAATACCTAGGAGTATCCCTAGTGTATCACAAATAGACGGTAGATACCTAGGAGTCTCCCTAACATATCACAGACAGACGGTATGCCTAGGAGTATCCCTAGCACATTATTGATGCTCAGGAGTATCCTAACACATCGCCAATACCTAGGAGTATCTCTAGCATATTACTGACAAACAGTGGATACCTAGGAGTATCCCTAGCATATCATAGACAGACAGTAGATACGTAGGAGTATCCCTAGCATATCACAGACAGACGGATGTGCCAGTATGGCAACTAACAGTACAAAAAGTCAGACAATACAGACATATCAGGTAGATAGCAAAACAAATAGTATAGCGGAACAGTCGAATAACAAGATATTCGGATATCAAAACAGTACAGATAACAGAATGAACAGATAACATA
This sequence comes from Jacaranda mimosifolia, assembly GCA_018894105.1. Lineage (NCBI taxonomy): Eukaryota > Viridiplantae > Streptophyta > Magnoliopsida > Lamiales > Bignoniaceae > Jacaranda > Jacaranda mimosifolia. Next base: position 35,680,400 of record CM032118.1, read on the forward strand.
TATTAGATAAATGTTCTGGGCGCCTAAACAAATAGGAAATAGAATCATAACAGAAATAACCCTCATAGGGGTATCCGGATTAGATAACAGAATATCAAAGAGATCTTAACAGATCCCGAATTTCAATAACAGTACAGTCAGTTCAGAAACAGTAACCCTCACAGAGGTTTATCACAAATACCGAAAAGTGAAATGAAGTGCCAGATTGGCAGACCCTCATCTCCAAAATCTCAGAAAACAACAATCTCAGATAGCAGCTTACTGGTCCATGGGACCCACTCCTTGGTCACCTAACCAAAGGAATAAATTCGCAATCAAATGTTTTTTCAACCTCAATGACCTTCAACAATTACAATCTTACTATTAACCTCATATAATATCCCAAATCATCAATAATAGACCAATTAGCTTAAAACCCCAATTATTGCCATTAGGTCCCAAATTCATAAAATTAAGGCTTTCTCGTCTAATTAACTCGGCAATTCCCAATACTTGCATAAAATAATATAATCCAAATTGACTAAACTCATACTGGCACAAGCATACACTGAATCTTAGTCCATAACATCTCAAATTGCCCAATTATCATTTCTTAAGTTCCAATTTCATAAAATCATAAATTAATTACTTAAATAACTCAATTAATCCTTACTTAACATCTACTAATACATAATCCAGGCCAACTATGCGATACCTTAAACCATGCATGGCCAAAGCATAAAACAACTATATAAATCCCAAAATACAAGATTAAGGAATATAATACAACATATGCATATATATATGTACACATACATAAACATCAACCAACTTCTATACCCTCGATCTGATCAACCGGACCTCGGATTCACAAACCAAGACCATCACCACGATCCTCGCAACGAGCTGAAGAAACTGTCCAAGCTCCGCCGCCACTCTGTTGTGCACCATCACCAAAAAACACCCAAATCACCACAAAAAGATACCTTTCAGCTCAACTAAGCAAATGCCCAAATCAATTTTGCCAAACACAACCTAATTGAGTTCCAATTTCATCCTCAATTGTGCAGCTCCACCACTCGCTGCCGTGCTATTTTTTCTTAATTCCTCTTCCTCCGCTGCACCAAACTGAAAACCAAGGGTACCAAAATGCTCCTTGAGCTGAGCACTACAATGCCCACTACTCATACTTGAGCTTTGGTCGCTGGAAAAAGAAACCCACCAACCACCACCATGGCCAAAATTTGGAGCTCAAATTTCGGCCGATGTGCTGGTGGGTTTTGGATGAAAGTGGTATGACTGTGTTCCTTGTTCAGAGAGGAACAATTTGGTACCAAATATGATAGGTTTTGGTGGACAGAAAAATGGGGAAGAAGGAGTTGACCAAGATTTTTAAATCCAATCTTTTGGAAATTATGATGTTTCCCCAAATACTTAAGTCAGATTTTCAATCAGGTCCTCCAAAGTTTCCTCAAACCTCAATTCAGCCCCAAGAAATAGTTAGTGCATAACTTTAACCCCTTTGACCAAAAATTATAGCCATGCAACCCCAAAACTTTCAAGATATGGTCGAATTAAGTTTCTAAAAATTGCAAATATACCCCAAAACTTTCAAAATTCTTGCAATCGAGTCCTTTTATTTTATTTTCGAGCCCTAAAATCCGACCAATCAAAATCTTGATTTCTAAATTCTTATTTCTGAAATACCGAATTTCAGGGGTGTTGTTATTATTATTATTATTATTATTATTATTATTATTATTATTATTATTATTATTATTATTATTATTATTATTATTGTTGTTGTTGTTGTTGTTGTTGTTGTTGTTTGGGGCCATTTACAGAACAATAGTCGGACAACACTATAGAAAGTGTGTTTTCATCTACTTCTCCATGATTAAGAAGCACTAAATGAAAATATCTAAGTTACTATTCATAGTGTCAATTATGAGCAAAGGCTACAGGTATCGATTTTCATAATGCAGTATTACATTCATCCATGTTATTAAATATATAATTTGAAAGTTCTACCCTGCTGAAACTACCAAAGACCAATATAAGATAATTTACAACATAGGTATTTGTTAGAAGTCCTGACTTAGTAATATGACCAAGCACTTGATGAACCAAAAATTCATCATCAACAGCTCCACAAGAACTAATAATCGTAGGGGGCGTTCAATTTTGACAATCAGATTATATTAATAGGCATAATATCACTCAATAACTTGTTTGATGTTCAATATTCATGTTGCGGGCCCATTCGATATTAATGCTCGGCCCGCAATTATTCATCGTATTATCAGCTACTTGAATCTTATTTGAGAGAGTGTGATTAGTTCTACCACCCCCATGGACTACTTTTTCATTTACTTCTCTATCCTTATGAATTAAAGAAAATTACAAATAAGACCTCACATGAACATATTTTAAATTAAATTACATTATTTATTAAAATAACAGATTTAAATTAAATATATTTAAAATAATTAAAATATTTATTCAAATAATAAATCTATCTAAAATAACAATAAATAAGTAAAAAAAATTATTAATTAACAAAAATAATCGACAAAAAATTAAAAACTATATTAATTAAGATTAAATAAATAAATAAAATTAAATATATGTATTTTTAACTATACTATTTATTAATTAAAAATTTTAATTTCTTAAATTTAATTATATTATTTATTAAAATAATAATCATATCTGAATTAAAGATATATAAAATAATTAAAATATTTATTCAAATAATAAATCTCTCTAAAATAATTAATGAAACTTACTTAAATTTATTAATTAATTCAAAACACAATAAATAAAAAATTAAATATATATTTTAATTATATTATTTATTAATTAAAAAAGATAAATTTAAAAAAAAAAAAAATCAAGCCCTACCTAGCTTCCCCCTCCCACCTTCCTCCTCCTATCTCCTCTTGGCATCCCCCCACCCCCGCTTTTTCTTCTGCTGGCCATGGCTAGCGATTGCTCCCCGACAACTACGGGCAATTTGCTACCGCCTTGCCACATGGCTAGACGGCTGAGTGGTGCTGCTACCACCATGACAATAGCAACACCATGATGGATGCTGGCAATGGCTACTGGCAGCGGCTGCCATGGCCAGATTGGCATATATAGTCAGTGGGGGGTAGAGGGTGCAAGTTAGGAAGTTGGGTGTGTATATATATGTATATATAATATTATATTATATAGTTATGTGTATATATAAGTATTTATACATATTTTTTAATAATAGTATTTTTTATGAAGGTTTAAGGACATGTTGGTACTTTCAGATAATGAGGCTATTTATCATATTATTAGAAGGGCACTTATAAAATTTTACATGTTATTTTTAACGGAAATTTTGAGAAATTCTAATGGCAGCTAACAGTTGGACTAAATTGTTATATGGTAACAAACCTTAGAGGGATTTTTGTAATTTTTGACAAAGTGAGGACTTTTTCGTAATTACACCAAACGTTAGGGCGATAATAGTAATTCACCCTTAAAATTATATTATCATGTTGAAATTCATTGAAGAGGTTTCATGTAATCTTCTAAACTTGAAAATAACAGAACAAAAAAAATAAATAATATTTTTAATTAATTAAATTTTTAAAAAATTAATTATTAATTAATTGATTGATTGATTTAATTAATTAAATTAAATTAAATTAATTACTAAATTATGTTTTCAACCACAACATTAAGCATTATTTTAATTTGTTACATTAATCCCTCTATTATATTTATAATATTACAATTATACCCACATATGTATGGCACATGCAAACTACCACAAGGACATTTTGGTCTAATAAAAAGGTCAACATTCTAGTACAGCCAACTAATGGATAAAATTCAACTTTTGGAAACATTCAATGATGATGTAAGCAAAATCTATCAATTTGACTAAAAGTAAAACCTAATTACTAGACGACAATAAACCTCAAGGGAGGTAATAGTAATTTCACAAACCACAAGAAAAAGTTTTGTTATTGCCCCAAACCTCATGGGAGGTTTGTGTAAGTATCCCTTTTTTCTTTTCACATAAACACACACAATTCTTTAATGTTCGAATTCCAAACTTTACACTTCTATAAGATCAAGTGTTCGTTAGCCCAACATTATAAGTCTCACACGTAAAGTATGAGGTTAGGGTTCGAACCTAGCAGACATCCAACAGTGCAACAGGCTTCATACTTATATAAGTGAGAGTGATATTATTGGACCAATCAGCAACTGAACACAGAGTAGCCATGTGATGTGATTTATAGAATTATTCATGAAATTTGGAAAAAAAATATTATTATTATTTTTAAGGATTTCAAAAGGAAGAAAAGCATTGAATGGACTCGAAGACACGCAGGAAAGAAAGGAATATCATTAAAGCCATCGAAAAATGAAACAAAGTATAAAATATCAAAACTAGTTATTTAGTATCTCATTATCATCATATAGAATGTCTAAGATTTTAAAAGTACTTTATAGTATTTAATAAAATTAGAAATCTAATAAATTTATAAATTTTTACAATAAGAACTTTTTAAGAGAAGTAAATAATTTTTAATTAAGTTTAGAAGTTAATATACAAATTGGTGATGACAAGATCCATGCATCAGACATGGAGGCTTTATAAGAAAGAACGCTTTGAAGGTGAGAGAAGGGAATAGCTTATAAACTATTTCAAGTCACTCAACTCCTTAAATGTGGGACAAGATAGGATATCATCATAATTCCCTAGTTGAGACTTGAGAAGAGATACATAGCCAATGTTTTCTATAGAAGGCGATGATGACCATATTGATCCATCACAACATGGAGGCCCAATTGCATCAAGGTATTGTTTCACTGACGAGCATCTAGTGGGGGGTTTTGTTCTTAAAAGAATGCATCTCGAATCATGATAGTAGAAAAATAACTTATAAACTACTCCAAATCACTCGACTCTTTCAATGTGAGACAAGATATGTATCTGATGAGGGCTCAATTTGCTGGACCTGGGTCCAAGTACTGGGTTTAATGAGACTTGACCTGACTGGTCGGGATTCTTGTTTGGGTGGGATGAATCCTGCAATCACAGCAAACGTTAGGCTAGCCGAGGAGCCCTTGGCTTAGGCCCTCCGACGCTCAAGTCAGTGATAATCGACCAGAAATATCGAGCAGAGGAGTAAGGGCTTTGAGTATATGTTAGTGCGTACCTCAAAAGACTGGAGCGAGGGTATTTATATCCTTTTCCCTTTTGAAAATTGTCTGAGATGCCCCTAGTACACCTAGGGACCCTTACCCTTGTGCCAGGGATGACTAGTCATTTCCCCTATCTGTACATTTCCAGATGACTGCCCTTCCAGGTTTTAAGGACATGATGGTACACTGTAGCCACACTTGTTGTATCAGGCGGTGAGGGGATGGCATGCGCCATTAATGCAGAGGCGTGCCGCCCGTCAGTGCATTCAATGCGGTGGCAGAGTACTGTACTATCTCGACTTCGCAGGTCGAGAAAATCAACCTTACGTCGTTCTATGCATGGGGCACCATCAGACGAGTGGTCGATTGAGGTCGATTATGCATATGGGCCACAGGTGCCAGATTGGGCCTGGTGCCGCGCCTCTGGGCTGACTTGGTTTGGGCCTAGGTATTTGGGCCACCCCATATCATGAGTCCCCCCACTTCGCGAGGCTGAACGAAGATTCGACGAGAAGCGTTGGGAAGTAGCGTAATGGGCACTAGTAATAATCGACCAGGGTTTAGCGCATTTATTGAGCAATTACATCGTGGTGCGCGTAGGGCGGCATGGCGGTTACAAGCATTATTACAAGCGCTTGGTCTCCCTCGCTAGCTTCCCTATAAATACCTATGGTAAAACTAACCATTTTTACTTTTACCGCATTTGCTTCTGGTCGAGCACTTGTCCAAATGTTCTCGCTTTCAAGATTTTCTGCTCCTAGTTCTTCCGTTCAGTAAGTGCTCATTCACTCCTACTTCCTGTCCTTTAGTTTTTTCTTTGAAAATCATGCTGGGCTTATACAGTTCTGAGAGTAGTCAAATGGGGGATAGTGAGGCCACCCACTCTGACAGGCCTAGATATGCTACTGGTCAGTCCAATGAGTCGTCGAGTGATGATTCCAGTTCCAGCAGCTCGAGTAGCAACCGCGAGGGGAAAGAAGCTAGGCCAAGCCAGATTCCCCCGTCGCGAGGTCGACTGTTCACCCCCAGTCATTACAGTGAAATCGTATCCACCATTAACCATGTGGACTTGAGACGTCTTAGAGAGCTATACCACATCCCTCCTGAATATCAACTTTTGACCCCCGGACCCCCTGGTCGAATGCATCATCCTCCTACAGGCTGCATAATTGTGTTTGAGGACGCTTTTAGATGTGGTCTTAGATTCCCCTTGAGTGATAGCATGGTTAGCCTGCTCAGGGGTCTTCAAGTGTGTATAACACAACTTCTACCTAACTGCTTCTCCACTACTTGTAGTTTTATTGTTTTAATGCATCTGTTTAATCAGTCCGCTAGTTTTGAAAATTTTTCCAACCTTTTTCACCTACCCATGTCTCACAAGTTGGGTAGTGCCGACGAGTCGAGCTTCTATTATTTAACCGCTCAACCACGGCGTAAGTTCTGCGTAGCCCCTGCTTCTTCATATAGGCAAAAATGGAAAAAACAGTACATGTTTGTTCGAGTGGCGGGGGATTTCAATATTCCACGGGGCTGGTGGATGGGGCATGTCAACATTTCGGGAAACCTTACCCCGACCTGGCCAAACACCTTTGTTCAGGATCTGGTCGGATTTGGTCAGATGGAGGCCTTGGTTTTTATCGAGGAGAGACATTTAGTGTTGGCTGGATTATTGCCGGCTCTGTTAGATTTGCCTGTGAATGACCAGCTAGGTAGATAGCGCTTTTTGTAATTTTGTTGCTTTTACGTTGTTGTTATGGTTTCTGATTGTTGTTAATCTACTGCTTGGCAGATTGCGCAGGTATCATGAGCAGGTCGAGGGTAGAGGCTCTGGCAAGAGCAGAGAGAAATAAACAGCAATGATAAGGTCCGGCTCGTCGAGAAACCACTGCCATCGAGGAGCCACGCTCGGAGGTCACGGTGCCAATTCCTTCTCCGACTCCATCACCTGGTCGACAGCTGGCGACCATAGGCGACAGCCCTACGAGTCGGGGTAAGTGAGCCATGGTGGAGCAGGGAGGGCCTGCTCCGAAGAAAACTATTGCCGGCAAGGGAAAAGGCAAAGCAGCGAGGTTGGGACAGCCGATCAGGAACGATCTTTTTGGGGACCGAGGGGATGAGATACTATTCAACTTACCTAAATTCCCCTCTCCTCGATTCGGGGTAGAGCTAAGTCCTGTCGTGCATAATTCCTTATGCATGAATACTGCGGGACCTACCGGGGTCGCCCCTCTGAAGGTCTTGCTGGCAGGTTAGTTCATGGCTAACCAGAGGAGGATCATGGGATTGAGCCAGGACGCGGCTCTTTGAGAGTTAGCTTATCATGCCAACATGGTAGAGTTTCCAACTCTTACTTTTGTATCATTGCATTCTGGTCGAGTATCTAATAGCTTTTATCTTTCAGGTCGGGCAACTGGGCAACAATTTTTACCGATGGTTGGAGCTAGCCTTAGCTGATCAAAAGCAACTGGAGGCCGGAGGGGATGTGGAGACTCTAAAGGCTCAGCTCGAGTCTTCACAGATAAGGGTCGATGAGCTGGAGAGACAGGTCGGCCAGCTGACTAAGGACCTCGAGCTGAAGGATGAGCAAGTGATCCTGGCGGTCCAGGAGAGGACCAAAATGGACGGGCAGGTGAAAAAGTTGCAGTTGGACCTGCAGGTCAGTTACAATTTCGGTCGATCTGCGGGCCGGAATGCAGGTATTGCGGAGGCCCGGGCTGAGTTCAACCAGATACTGCCGCTGCTTCGTCGGGAGGTTGTGCAACAATTCACGGTAAGTGTTGCCTTCGAGGATGCCAGTGTTGTTCTTGCTCTTGATGACACCCAGAACTCATTCGAGAAAGCCGTCAAGTAATTGCAATTTTTGGGCTACAGCGTTCGACCTAAGGGCCGATCGTGCATGAGCCATTTGTTTGACGAGCAGCTGCGACCCTACCCCGAGAAAGAGGGCAATGCCGAGGGACCCGTCGTCAAGGTCGCAGGGAGGAGGACGCGCTGGAGGTCAAACTGACTGAAGAGGAAAGAAGGCGAGCCGAAGTCGAGCGGAAGCTGAAGGCTGTTGCCAAGGAGTTTGAGTTTGCCGGTGATCTTGCCTTCGAGGTGTCAGAAGGAACAGCCGATGCCACTACATATTTCCCAATTCCTGAACCGCAATTCTTGCGAGATGTTGCCGGCCCTTCTCGACCCGCAACCGCCGTAACTACTGTTGTGCCTGTTTTCGTGGCTTTGCCTGAGCCTGTGCGTACTGCTGCTCCAGCTGCCGAGAAAGGCGGTCCTGATGCTGAAAAGGTTGCCAGCTCTAGCTAGGCTTGATCCTTTATTTTTATTGTGTTTTTGTTTTTTGTTAAGGGAATGTATATGCCTCGATGAGGCCTTCAAACGATGTATGATTTTATGCCTCGATGAGGCTTTTGGAAGTCAATGAATGATTATTATTTTTATTGCTCCAAATTCGATAATGATTACTCTTGTTTTTATTATAAATCACTTCCATTAATGAGCATGTTGCTTGATAGGAATCAACTGTAGTGTTTATTATTCTGCGTTTTGGAATCTTTGGGCTAATACTCTCGAGTGGGTCAAGTAGCATTCATTTATGATCTTCGTCGAATAAATGTTGTACTTTGCAAAATTCATTCTTGGCTCATGTTGAGAAGATTGTAATTAATTCATTAGTGTAATAGCTAGTCTTTAGGTTTTAAATAATCTTAACGACTGTGGAGTCGATTTTACCGATGTTGGGGGTCGACTGATTCGATTCGTCTTACAGGACGCGACTCGTACGCGTAAAGCCTATCTCTTCAACTGTAGGGTCGACTGCTTGGTCTCGGGGCATAGGCCTCGACCTGGCGACGTAAAGCTTGTTTTGTCGACTACGGGGTTGACTGCTTGGTCTCAACGCGCAGGCCTCGACTTGGTGGCGTAAAGCCTATTTTGTCGACTACGGGGTCGACTGCTTGGTCTCGGCACATAAGCCTCGACTTGGTGGCATAAAGCCTGTTTTGTCGACTACGAGGTCGACTGCTTGGTCTCGGAGCATAGGCCTCATCTTGGCGGCGTAAAGCCTATTTTGTCGACTACGGGGTCGACTGCTTGGTCTCGGCTCATAGGCCTCGACTTGGTGGCGTAAAGCCTATTTTGTCGACTACGGGGTCGACTGCTTGGTCTCGGCTCATAGGCCTCAACTTGGTGGCGTAAAGCCTATTTTGTCGACTACGGGGTCGACTGCTTGGTCTCGGCTCATAGGCCTCGACTTGGTGGCGTAAAGCCTATTTTGTCGACTACGGGGTCGACTGCTTGGTCTCGGCTCATAGGCCTCAACTTGGTGGCGTAAAGCCTATTTTGTCGACTACGGGGTCGACTGCTTGGTCTCGGCTCATAGGCCTCAACTTTGCGGCGTAAAGCCTGTTTCATGAAGTTTAATCGTGCGATAATCTTATTTCGGTGGAGAGATACAAAAGGGTGCCGATGGCCCGTTACACAAAAAAAAATTCAAGTTTATAGCATTCCATGGTCGAGGTAGTTCACAGCCTGATGCATCGGCTAGTCGATAGGCATTATTTTTTGACACTTTAAACACTGAGTAAGGTCCATCCCATTTTGGGTAAAGTTTTCCCACATTTTTTTACACTTCCACTTTCTTGAAAACGAGGTCGCCAACTTTGAAACTCCGCGGTCGTACTATCTTGTTATAGCGTTTCGCCATTTTCAACCGATATCACTGCATTATGTTGTAGGCTGCGTGGCGCTGCTCGTCTACAGTAACTAGATCCAAAGCCCTCTCCGATACATTTCTGATCGGGTTATAGTGGATCACCCGAGCTGTATGTTGAATCAGTTCGGACGAGATTACTGCTTCGGACCCATAGACTAGGTTGTACGAGCTGCGACCCGTGGCTGTTTGAGGTGTCGTTCTATAAGCCCAAAGCACCCCTGGGAGGTCATCTACCCAACTGGCTCCCGTCCCTACTATTCGAGTCTTGAGGTGGTCCAGAACAGTTCTATTTGTGACCTCGATCTGGCCATTAGACTGGGGGTTTCCCACCGACGTGAAGTGTTGAACGATTCTCAAAGTCTCGCACCACTTCCTCGTGTTCTTACTTTGAAAATGAGTGCCATTATCCGAGATTAAGACCTTAGGCAATCCAAATCGACAGATTATATTTTTCCAAATAAAATTTTTAATGGCCGCATCGGTGATCTTCGGGACCGCTTCAGCTTCTACCCATTTAGTGAAGTACTCGACCGCCACTATAATAAACTTACACTGGCCCGAAGTCTTCAGGAGAGATCCCACTATGTCAATCCCCCACTAGTCAAATGGCCAGGTGATCTGAACGTTGATCATCGATGTGGCTGGTTGGTGCTGGATGCTCGAGTAGATCTGGCAGGATAGGCATTTTCTAGCGAAGTCAACTGAGTCCTACAATAAAGTTAGCCAAAAATAACCGTAACGGACAACCTTGTGTGCTAAAGATCGGCCGCCGGAATAGTTGCCGTAGATGCCGACATGTATCTCCTGCATGACTTTGTTGGCCTCATTAGGTTCTAGACATCTCAGCGGAGGTCCTGATATCGACCTCCTATAAAGCTGTCCATGCTCATCTAGCACAAACTTGGCTGCCAACCCTCTGAGTCTGCGGGCCTCCCTGTCGTCAGTGGGCAGGGTTCCTTGCCTCAAGTAAAGTTTGATTGGCTCTTGCTAAGAGACAATTACCTCTTCAACACATCCGACGAGGCGCTGATTGGGGGCATCGACACAGGGTTGGTCGGCTGCCATAAACATTATAGTCCTTTCTCCGGTACCCTTCGCCGAGCTGGCGAGCTTCGAGAGCGAGTCTGCTCGTTCGTTCCCTGCCCGGGGGATTTGGCTCAGGCTGAAGCTCTTAAACAACCGCTGCAATCGCTTCACCTCGGACAAGTATTGGGCCATTTTGTGTTCTTTCACCTCCAAGTGGCCTTTGACCTATTCTGCGACCAATTGAGAATTAGTGAATACTACAAGCTACTCGATTCTGCGAGTTGTGACCATACACATTCCTATAATAAAGGCCTCATATTCTGCTTCATTATTGGTGACCGGGAAGTCGAGTTTTATTGCGAAATCATACTCCTCAGCAAGCGGGAACGGAGGGATACACCTATCTCACCTCCTGAAGTGGTTGCCGATCCATCCACATATAAGGTCCATACGGAGATGATGTCAGCATTTTGCGTAGGTAGGTCGAGTCTTTCGATGATGAAGTCGGCCAAAACTTGTGCTTTTATGGCAGTCCGTAGTTGAAATGTGATGTTGAATTCCCCAAGCTCGATAGCCCATTTAGTGAGTCGACCTGAAGTATCGGGCTTCGACAACACTTGCTTTAACGGTTGATTCATTAGCACCACGATCGCATGGGACTGAAAGTAGGGCCGAAGCTTTTTGGCCGACATGACAAGGGCTAGAGCGAACTTTTCAATCTCCAAGTAATTGTGCTCAGGTCCATGCAAGACCTTGCTGCAATAATATACCGGATAGGGGGTCCCTTCTCTTGTCGATGTTAACACTAAACTGATCGAGGCCGATGACACCGCTATGTAGAGCTGTAAAACTTCCCCCAGGTTGGGTTTGGGAAGCATGGGTGGCGAAGACAAGTATGGCTTGAGCTCTACCAAAGCTTGATCACAATGTTGGTCCCACTGGAAACCAGATTTCTTGGCACTTCTGAGGATTTTGAAGAAAGGTAGGCTCTTATCGGCCAGTTGAGCTATGAATCTGCCCAAGGCTATAACCCTGCCAACCAAACGTTGGACTTCTCGAACTGTGCGAGGTGGGGCGATGTCCAGAACTGCTTGGATCTTCTTCGAATTGGCCTCGATCCCTCTCTGACTGACCATATACCCGAGGAATTTACCCCCTCAAACACCGAATGTGCACTTGCTAGAGTTGAGCTTCATGCCAAAAGCCTTAATATGGAAAAGGTGTGGCTGAGGTCGATCAGATGGTCCCAGCCTTCTCAGTTTTTACAATCATGTCGTCAACATAAACCTCCATTGACTTCCTAATTTCATTTTTGAACATGAAATTTACCAGTCTTTGGTACGTTGCACCTGCATTTTTGAGTCCAAAAGGCATGACTAAAAGACAGAATACACCGTTGGGGACGACGAAAGAGGTTTTGTCCCTGTCCTCTGGTGCCATAAATATTTGGTAATAGCCTTGGAAGGCATCCATCATACTGAGCAATTCACGTCCAGCAGTAGAATCAACTAACAAATCTATACGAGGCAAGGGGTAAGGATCATTCGAGCAAGCTTTATTTAAGTAGGTGAAATCATTACACATCCTCCATTTTCCCTCATTTTTAGGGACAAGTACAACATTACAACGCCAAGAAGGGTACTGGATTTCTATAATATATTCTACCTCTCGAAGCTTGCTAACTTCCTCCTCGATGATCTTTGACCTCTCTACATTGAAAGTTCTTGTCTTCTGCCTTACTGGCTTGTGAGTTGGGTCCACGTTGAGTCGATGGACAATGATGTTGGGGTCGATGCCCTAAAGATCCGCAACTATCCACGCACATCAATGTTGCGTTTGAGGAAGTCGACCATAAGGCATTCCAGTCGATCCCCCAGATCACTCCCGATCCTGGTGGTTTTTTTGGGGTTCCTGGGTTCGAGCTCTATTGTTTTGAATTCGCCGACAGGCTCGACCCTGGTGTCTTCCAGCTTTCTTTTCTTTAATGAATGTCCCTCCTCGGGTTTCGCTACTGGGGCGTCCCCGAAGGCTTCAATTCAAGTCGTTTCTTCTGCTCGCTGGAGTCGATTGAAATGGTGTAACAGCGCCAAGCATCCTTAAGGTCACATAAAAGTTCTCCAACTCCGGCTGGTGTCGAGAACTTTATCTTTATGTGGTAAGTGGAGACAATGGCTCTGAAGTCATTGAGAGCTGGTCGACCCACGATGACATTGTATACAAATGGGGCGTCGACCACCAGATAGTTGATCATCAATGTTCGGCTGCGGGGGCCTTGCCTAAATGTAGTGGAAAGATTGATGGATCCTTCAGAGATGATCTCGGATCCACCAAATCCGACCAAAGGTGTTCTGACCGGATCAAACTTCAGTTTCCCCAATTTCATTCTGTTCAAGGCAGACAAGAACATGATATTCACTAAGCTTCCGTTATCGACCAGTACCTTTCTAACCACGAAATTCACAATCTCCAAGGTTACTACCATGGGGCAGTCTATCTTCCTGTCAATTCCCCTGTTCTCCATATGGTCAAGGTCTGAGTCGCTGAAGGATATCGGTTCAACGCTGGTCGATAGCTGAAAAACTGTCTCGACCTTAAATGGTTTGGTCGAGTCAAGCTATCTTTGAGTTTGTTTCCTCGCATTGTGGGAATCTCCTCCGGTGGGGCCTTCCGCGATCATATCAATGATTCCTCGAATGCGTGGGTTGAGTTGTTGGGTGGGCATTTTTCCTTTTTCTTCCCTCCTTGAGCTGACTAATCTTTCTCTACAGAGAGTCTGATCGGTCCCGCCCTCTTCTCACCTAGCATGCTCCTCGACGAACTTTTTCAAATGGCCCTGTCTGATCAATCTTTCGATCTCATCTTTCAAATTGAAGCACTCTTCTATGTCGTGGCCTTTCTGTCTATGGAAATAATAGTATTTCTTTGATTTTTTCATGTTTCTGTGATTTTCCTGGGCTTCTTGAGCAGGTTCTCATGCTGTATGGCGAACAACACCTCTTTCCTCAGGAGGTTGAGTGGAGTGTAGTCGTGGAAGCGTTTTATTGGGGAACGACACCCCTTTCTGACCTGACGGTAATCTCTCTCCTTGTTTTTCTTTCTGTCAACTTCCAAGCTACCATATTTCAACTTGTTCATCTCCTCCTGGGTCATGTACCTCTCCTCGAAGTCGAGAAGCTCTTCCATTGACCTGGGCTGCTCACGCACCAGCGCGTTTGCACACTCCTTGTGTTTCAGGCCCAAGAAAAGCACGTCTATCAAGAACTCAATCCTTGGGCTGTCGATCTTCAAAACCCTCGTGTTAAATCTGGTGAAAAAGTCACGGAAGGACTCCCCCTCATTTTATTTCACGGTATGCAAGTGGGTATGGGGGAGTTCAGCTTTTCCTCCTGCTTGCAAATTGGTGCAAAAACTTATCACACAACTGATCATAAGAAAAAACAGACGTCGGTTCCAGCTTTACAAACCAATCAAGGGTCACTCCCTGAAACATGGTCATCAGCATCTTTGCATGGATGTACTCATTGTGCCCATGCAGCTGTATCATGTGCTCAAACTACAACATGTGTTCGTTTGGATCCGTTGAGCCATCGTACCTCGGCAGTCCAGTCGGGATCTTAGCATCGACGGCGATACGCTCGTCAATGATCTCCTAAACAAACGAGGAGTCTCTTTCCCTCCGGAACCTCTGTAACCCATCTGGATGAAGGGTTCTGTCCACGTTCCTCTTTGAGATCTCTTCCAAGTATCTGTTCAGCTGCTGCACTTGATGGGATACCTCATCCCATTCTTGTTGGTCCACCTGGGACACATTTCTACCTGGCCTGCATGTAAAGCGTTCGACCCTATCGCGTTGCGGGGCTCGAAGGGGTCGAGCGTCATGATCAACAGAGTCTGCCATCTCTTCCCGCTGTGGGTGGCGGGCCATTTCTCTAGGAAAATGGCCCGGGCTTGGTTCTCTTCTCGACTGGGGCCTTCGCGACTCCGGTCGCTGGGATTGCTCCTCAGGTAGCGCCCTTTCCGGGGCCGCAGGCTGGGGGGTTGCTTTAACTGTCGGCTCTGGTTGCACAGCGTATCTGTTCAGCGCAACTGAGAGTTGGGCCAAAATCTGCGCTGAAATTTGCTCACTAATGAGCTACATTAACTAAGGCATTGTTAACGTTACCACGAGCTCAGGCTGGGCGTTGGATCCCTGGGCATTTAGTTTAGGGTTCTATCGACGGGAAAAGAGCTGGACCTCCTATTTTCTTCTCTCCCGGAGGGGGCTCGCCTCGTGTTTACCATTTTTCGATAGAGGATTCAAAGTGTTTCCCACAGACGGCGCCAAAATGATAAAGGTTCGATTTGCTGGACCTGGGTCCAAGTGCTGGGTTTAATGAGACTTGACCTGACTAGTCGGGATTCTTGTTTAGATGGGATGAATCCTGCAATCACAGTAAACGTTAGGCTAGCCGAGGAGCCCTCGGCTTAGGCCCTCCGACGCTTAAGTCAGTGATGATCGACCAGAAATATCGAGCAGCGAAGTAAGGGCTTTGAGTATATGTTAGTGCGTACCTCAAAAGACTGGAGCGAGGGTATTTATATCCTTCTCCCTTCGGGGAATTGTCTGAGATGCCCCTGGTACACCCAGGGGCCCTTACCCTTGTGCCAAGGGTGACTAGTCATTTCCCCTATCTGTACATTTTCAGATGACTGCCCTTCCAGGTTTTAAGGACATGATGGTATACTGTAACCGCGCCTATTGTGTCAAGCGGTGAGGGGATGGCATGCGCCATTAATGCGGAGGCGTGCCGCCCGTCAGTGCACGCGGTGGCAGAGTACTATACTGTCTCGACTTCACTAGTCGAGAAAATCAACCTTATGCCGTTCTATGCATGGGGCACCATCAAGCGAGTGGTCGATTATGCATATGGGCCACGGGTGCCAGATTGGGCCTGGTGCCGCGCCTTTGGGCCGACTTGGTTTGGGCCTAGGTATTTTGGCCACCCCATATCAATATAATTGCTAATTTAATATTAATTGTATTAATTAAAATTTTAAATTCCTCATAATCTTAAAATTTTATCTTAAGATCAACTTTAATATTCTATAAATTTTAGAAATATTTTATAAAATATAGCAACTTCTATAATTTTAATAAGTTTATGGAAGCACCCTCCAAATCCAACTTTAATTCATTATTGCCAGCACATCAAATTTTTACCACATTTACATTATTATCTATCTTAATGCATGATTTCGTTTCTTAATTTTGGTAAAAAGTTTTTATGTTACCCAGGCAAAGCAAAAACAAGCACTCAACTTTCAAATTTGAGTCTTCATTCAAATTCTAAACCACTATTTTACTAAATTCCTCTTTCACCCAGTGTAGAAAAGATCCTGAGAACAATGTAACGTGTTATGATCCATGCAAGAAGAAACACTGCAAAAAGAAGAGTCGCTTTTTTCTTTCTTTTTTTCCTTTTTCTAGAAAATGTGTCAACCTTACACGACGCTTTCTTTTAAAAAAATAGACGTTAGAAGGATACTGTGCCACTTATTTAGCAACATCGTTTCCATCTGATTAAGGTAAAATTTAGGTTAAGCAATTGAAATTTCCATTAATTAGCATTAATTAGAGCCGTTAATGGTAGTTAGGTCACTTTTGTCTCTTAGGTAGCTTACCTGATAAGTAGACAGGTCCAACGTCCAAAGTAATCACTTGAATGAAATCTGATATCTGTTCTCTCAACCTTTTTAGCTTTCTCTCTATGTTCTATCCTTCTCACTCTCTTTCTTCTCTGTCTCTGCTCACAAACTGCAAGGGCCAAGATAATTGGAGAATTTGGGATGGGAAAGAAAACAACGAGATTGAAAGAATAATAGAAGAAGATGGAAAATAGAAATGGAAACCGGAAAAAATCATTACTTAACAACCAAATCCAACCATATATTTATATCTACTGAAATGGAAAAGAAATGAAAAAGTGCAAGCGGCCACTAGCAAAATTTAGGGGCCGTTTGGTTTCATTTTCAAACCTTGTTTTCACATTTTAATACATTATTTTTTACTCATTTTTACCCAACATTATTTTCATTTTTATTCTCAAAATACATTCTCCAATAACTTATATATATTTTCTCTCTATTTCATTATTATTATCTCTCTCCACCTACAACCTACTAAATCCAATATAATCATTACTTTTCCAACAACTTATCAAAATATAAACTCATTTTCACTAATTATTTTTGCAAATTTTCAAAATGGTGGAAATAAAAAATGAAAATGAAAATAAAACCAAATAGGTCCTAATTCTGTTACAGATTCCAAATTTGTTTAGTTCTTTCACTTGGTGTCAAATTCTGATTAGTTGAGCTGTCCAAGGCCACTGCAATCGGATTTGCTACTGCAGATGCATTCAATCCTGGCCCTTGATCCAGGATTGACATCTGGATTAGTGAGTGATGGCCAGCTGTTTGAGTTGACCAGATACTGTCTTCCAATGTGTTGATCCCATGGCTATGAAGTGGAATCCTAATCTTAATCAAATGGCATGGATTAGTTCCAAGTTGGGTCATGACACAAACACTGCACTACACACACCATTCACTCACCTAGCTGCCATTTTCGTTGAATATTCTTGGTAATTGCTCAAATAGGGTGGTGAGTTTCTAATCATAATGTAATGCATTACAAACAACCCTCACCCACAAATTTTTGGAGTTTTTTAGAAAGACTTTTCTTAGATAACCAAAGAAGTTGTGGGAAATATAGTGCATGCTGCGTGCATGAAGGGATGGATTCACTTAAGCATATTTCGCACAAACACATTGATAAGTATGTACACAAAATGCGAGAAAATCAAATATGCCAAACAAGTATTTTACAAAATGCTTGAGAGAAACAAAGACTCTTGAAATAACATGATTTCTGGATATGTGAAGAAAGGGTCGCATGTAGATGCATGCATACTCTTTCGTGAGATGTGGGATCCAGGATTTAAATTGAATCAATACAATATTCCGAGCTTATTAACTTCATTTGCTAGGTTGGGGAGTATGTTTTTTGAGGGCTTCAAATTAATCGTTTGATTTTGAAGAATGGTTTGATGGATGTGATGTTTTCATTGGCAATTCTCTTTTGCGTTTTTATGGTAGCTATGGACTCATTTTTTATGCCCATATTCTCTTTGAAGAGATGCCTGATAGAGATGTAGTTTCTTTGAACTCTTTGATGGTTAACTATGTAGATGGCAGGCTATTCAGTGAGGTTCTTAATTTGTACTAGATAATGAGGCACAATGGGGCAAGTTGTGATCAGTATACCTTTACTACAGGGGCGTTTGATATATAATACTAATTAGTAGTGGAAATATAGTGAAGATTAAATGAGATTGATAATGTGACATTCTTGTTTGACACTAGAGATTGCACAATCATATTCCTTGGCATTCTACCTCACATAATCTTTATTTTATTCTTTGATACATGATACTAACAAACAAAATGACTTCATTGCCCCTTAATTCTAATTCAGCCCACCAAGGACATACAGTGATCAACTTTTCATTGTTGGGGATTACTAGTTTTATCTTCATGTGAGGTCTTATTTGTAATTTTCTTCAGTCATAAGGATAGAGAAATAAAGGAAAAAGTAGCCGATGGGGGTGCTATTACTAATCACACTCTCTCAAATAAGATTCAAGTAGCTGATAATACAGTGAATAGTTGCAGGCACAACAGTACTTTCGATTGGGCCCGCAACATGAATATTGAGCATCAAACAAGTTATTGAGTGACATTATGCCTATTAATATTATCTGATTGTCAAAATCAAACACCCTCTACGATTATGAGTTCTTGTGGAGCTGTTGATGATGAATTTTTAGTTCGTCAAGTGCTTGGTCATATTACTGAGTCAGGACCTCTGACAAATGTCAGTGTTGAAAATTCTCTTATATTGATCTTTGGTAGTTTCAGCAGGGTAGAACTTTTAAATTTTATTTAATAACAGAATGAACGTAATACTGTATTAGGGAACTCGATGGTTGAGCCTTTGCTCATAATTGACTCTATGAAAAGTCATTTAGATATTTTCATTTGGTACTTCTTAATCATGGAGAAGTGGATGAAAACACAGTTTCTACAGTGTTGTCCGACTATTGTTCTATAATGCCCCTAAAAAACAAATATTAAAATATAAATAATTCAACATAGTGTTAAGTGTAGGAATTAGTAGAATTTGATAATTAATTATGGCCACTATTTTACAAGTTACAAGAGGAATATGAAGTAGTGTCACTTAAAAATGAGGAATAGTGATGTGTTAATCATGTATAGTGGTGTCTTTACTTGAGAATGTGGCGTATTAAGAATGAGGAATAGTGGTCTATTAATCATGTAATACTAGTACCTTTACTTGGGAATATGGAGTGATAGCATATTTATTTAAGAATATGTAAAGGTGTATTTTATTTAAAAATGACGAGTAGTAGTGTATTATGCACATAGAGTAGAAATAAATTTAAGAGTTACAAAATTGCCTATATATATTGAGAATATGTGAGAACATACTTAATTTGTGAAATGAGAAAATATTAGAAGAAGAGGAAAAAGTATAGAGCAAGAATAGGAGACGAGTGATCTTGAAGTGGTGCTTGTACTTAACTTTAGAAGGATTTGCAGGGTGAATATTTTACTTGAGGGGGGGACACAAGGAGGTGAGAGAAGGGGGAGGTGGGCACGGTTTGAATTTTAAATATATATATATATATATATATCTTTTTGAATTAATAAATAATGTAATTAAAATAAATAATATAGTTAAAAATACGTATTTAAATTTTTTACTTATTTAATCTTAATTAATATAGTTTTTAATTTTTTATTTATTATTTTTATTAATTAATATTTTTTTACTTATTTATTGTTATTTTAGATAGATTTATTATTTAAATAATATTCTAATTATTTTAAATATCTTTAATTTAAATCTGATTGTTATTTTAATAAATAATATAACTTAATTTAAAATATTTATCTTTTTTAATTAATAAATAATTTATTTAAAAATATATATTTAATTTTTTTACTTATTTATTCTTAGTTAATATAGTTTTAAATTTTTTATTTATTATTTTTATTAATTAATAAATTTAACTAAACTTTATTAATTATTTTAGATATATTTATTATTTGAATAAATGATAAATTTCTTTACTTTAAACATGATTCCTATTTTAATAAATAATTTAATTAAATTTAACTAAATTATTTTAGATAGGCTATTAGTTTAATATTGTTTAATATGTAACGCAAGTAATAAATGTTTTATTCTTTAATATTATTGAATAAATTTAATTATATAAGTAAATTATTTTAAATATATACTATTTAATATAATTCAAAATTTTAAAATATCATAACACATAGAGAGGCATTTAGGACTTTAGCCAACAAATTGATTTTCAATATTTTTGCTTTTTTAAATTATTTTGTTGTTAGGGGTACTTTAGACTTTTCACAAGTTCTGTGTACATTACAATTAGGCCTATCATTTTAGGGGTTCTATAATTTTCAAAAAACGAAAACCTTTTCATAATTATATCAAATTTTAGAGGTGGTAATCATAATTTACCCTAGTTTTAGTGTCAGCATAAAAACCTCATATGAAGTTTTCACGTTATCAAAATATTTTTTTTTAATTTTTTCTTTTTTTCCCTTCATCTTCCCACTACACCACACCCGACCCCACACCCACCACAGCCCGCACCCATATTTGACCAGATCTATCAGGCGGCCGCAATGGTCGCTGGCATGGTGGTCGTACCAACTCCCTTCTCCCGACCTTATGCTCCCGCTCCTCCCGCACTTATGTAAATATGTACATAAGTATATATATATATGTATAAAATGTGTATATAAGAGTAGATATATGTTTTATGAGTGTATATACATATACATAAATATATATGTAACATAAATTTTTTACAATTATTCAAATATAATCATAGATGTGTATACAAGCAAACGTATATAAATATTTTTTTTATTTTGATATACTAAAAGTCGTGGCACGCCATCCCTACATGCATAAATTTATCTAATTATATATAATACAAAATTAATTATAATAATAAATAATAATAAAAATTAAATTTTACAAATAATACAAATAAATGCATAATAATACAATTTTAATAATAACTATACTAAATAACCGAGACGTTTATTTTCAAACCGATCAATTTCGAAGAAATTTGTTAGTGAAAAATTCATCAAATAAAAGTCGAAATAAAATATAGAGTAATTCTAATGGCAAATAAATCAGCATTATTTATGAAGTCAAAAATTCAATGCAGAATTAATTTGGATTTGTCGGTTTGAATTAGTAATGCTTGCATCCCTTTCTTTCCAATCTCATTTTCTTCTTCTTTCTATGGAATAGAAGCGAAATCTCAACATTGAGATATTTTCAGTTCATAAAAAAAAAATTATAATAATAATAATAAACACATTATTGAAATATCATTCACATAGAAAATTGAATAGTTTATCCTCAATGTTAGAATTGGAATGTGGCTTATGTAATTTTTCACTTCAATTTCAATAATACCCATAATTTTGTTTGGATGGTAATATTACACTTTGGGGATGAATTTGGATTGTTCAAAAATTGGTTTGAGAACTATCCAATTTGAAATTTTTGTCATTTCTAACCTTAATAATAATTGATTATTATACTAGTTCTTTTTAGTGTTTGAATGTCTTGTAGGGGTAAAAGTTAAAAAAATAACAAAAATAATGAAGTAACTTTCATTTGTGAGAAAAAAAAAAAAGGTTTTCCTTTTTATAATAGTATAGGTAAAGGGTATCTCTATCTTTCAAATTTTGGTCCTTTTTTAATTTTTTAAATTATTAAGGGTAATATGGTCATTTCACACTTATCGATAGGGTTTAAAACATTTGTTAATTGTAAAAGAGATAATTGTAATTTCACAAATCATAGGAAAAGTTTCTATTACTACCCCAAACTTTAGGAAAAAAATTTATAATTATCCCAAGAAAAAAAAGTAATTAAAAAATAACAAATAAACAAACAAACAAACAAATTACATGGCCTCTATCTTCGCCAATCCTCCACCTCTTGTCAACAGTCCGCATAAAATGGTTGATTACATTATTTTTCTCTCATATTTTTCTTTGTTCCTTGATAAACCAGGAAGATGTCACACATATCCTTCATAAAGAGAGAGGAAAATAAAACTTACTAATATCTGGACCAGCCCTTTTCCTTGGGACAAGAGAAATATCATTATAATGATCATAAACCTCAAAATCTATGACAGATTACGAAGGTTGAAAGAATAACAAAAGCTCCTCTCTCTCTAGATTTATTACTAATAAAGTACTCAAATAGGAATGGCAACGAGGAGGATTCAGTTGGGGATCACCCATCTCTATCCCCATCTTCATTCTCTTAAAATTAGTTTTTTGGGGATGTCTACGGTGAGGTAAGATTATATTTTACTTATATGAGATATCGATAAATTAAATGACACATGACTTTTACAACAAGTTGTTGTTAATTTCACAAGAAGTTATTGTTTTGCATTTGAAATTCTTAACACATTTGGTTCTTGGTAAATATATTCCCAAAAAAAAGTTAAAATAAAAATATATTATCTTAAATAATATAATTTTAAATTTTTTTTGTTATATACTCTATATTGTTAAATAAAAAATATGTCCAAAATAATTTGAATAAATTTAATTTATTTATTTATTAATTAAGATATAGAATTTAAAAAAATAGAAAAATCTAAAACTATCATTCTACAATATAATTTTAACAATTTAACTTATATACTCAATAATATTAAATAGGCATATTTGATATAATTTAACTAAATTTAGTTAATAAGACAAAAAAATTTAAGCAAGAAAATTTTAAGTTTATTATTTCATATTATATAATTTTAAGTTACATACTTAATAATATTAATAAATAAATATATTTAATTTAATTAAATTTATTTTTAATTAAAAAGTAAATAAATAAATAAAAACAAAAACAAAAAAATAACTTCTTTCTTAAAAACCGCAACCACCCCACCAGTACCCCACCCACGCACCCGCTTCCACACTCAGCGTTAGGGGTGTAAACCGGCCGAGCCTAGCCCGAGCCTGCTAGGCTCGAGCTCGGCTCATTTACTGATTCATGAGCTTGAGCTCGGGCTCGGCCGAGCCTAAATAATCGAGCTCGAGCTTGGCTCGTCAGAATAGGCTCGGGCTCAGGCTCAGCTCGTTAAGGCTCGATTCGTATAAATTTGGATGAAATTGCTCTAACTCGATAAGGCTCGATTCGTATAAACTCGAATGAGCTCGAGCCCGTTTAGACTTAAAACAAAATTTATAATAATAAACATCATATTATTATTATTATTATTATTATTATTATTATTATTATTATTATATAAAAAATATATATAATAAAAAGCTCGTTTAGGCTCGCGAGCCTGTCAAGCTGAATACTATTAAGCTTGGCTCTGCTTGTTTGACTGGCGAGCTTGGGCTCGGCTCGGCTCGTTTAAGTTTGAGCCGAATTCGAGCTTTCATCGAGCCGAGCCCGAACTGTTCGTGAATAGTCTCATCTCATTTACACCCCTACTCAGCGTCCCCGTCCCCCCCCCCCCCCCCGCGGGAGGCCGTGGCAGCAGGATTTGTGGGTTATGGGAGTTGGGTGGGTTATATCTATAAATATATATATGTACCTAGAGATATATAATGATGTATTTATATATATAATATATAATATACATATATATATGCATATTTATATATGTATACATATAAATATTTTTAATATAATTTTAATAAAGAGCAATTTTATTATTTATTATTTAATTTTTTTATTAATTTTTATCCTAGAATTTAACTAATATAAAAATAAATTCTCTAATTAATATTAATTTATAAATATAGATTCCTATTAGCCAATACATTAATAATACCTAAAATTTTGAATTGATTTGAAGAATTTTAATTGAGAATAAATCCTAGCGCCTTTCCTAAAATAACTTGATAACATAATTTTTTTTAAGTATATTAATGTATATCATATGTATATATTTGACATTTCTATTGAAAATTCAATCAATTTATCATTGATCTAAAAATAAAAATACATCAAAAGATATTGAAATAATATATATATATATATTGAAATTAAAAGATAATATATAGAAGTATAATAAATAAAATATGCCAATCTTATATTTATGTGTTTAATAATAAAAAAGCATTTAAAGAAAAATCTAATTTAATAGGCCCAAAATATATATGGAGCCATTTAGTGGGATAGAGCTCAAAATAAATAAAACTTTATTATTGGTAGTAGTTATTTTACTATAATGCACCCACAACATATAAGCGAAACATACCATCAATTGCTTGTACAAGTAGCAAATTAATGTACTTTATTATATTGCCAACTAATCCTAAAAAAGAATGGTTATGATTTCATATTTTAAATCCAACGGTTCAAATTAAGTACATATATACATCCCTCACACGAGGTATGTACAATCATGATTGCACCGTAGACTACTCCTAGTTTCCATACCCGCCTCCATACCCAATAGAGAGGATAAATTATTATCCATCTCTACAACCAATTTATGCGGGGATTTTTTTAGGTATTTGGAATTTTCCATTTCTCATTCTACTTTTTAGAGTTGATTTAAGAAAAATACATAATTAATTTCAAAGCCCATTATTACTCAATCAAAATAAATGCAATATAAAATCAACATAAAACAACATAGGGTTAACCTAAATACAATCCAAAAGTTAAACATAAATTAAACCAAACTACAATTACAATAAAATAAATTCATAAAAGGTTATATCTATTTTTTTTTTCACTCTCTTCATCATTATTAATTTGAATCACAAAAATCTAAATCACTCATAAAATAAAAAAAGAAATTAATATAATTAAAGAAATTAACATCTATTGGGGCAGGTTTAGTGCGGGGAAAGAGCAATAGTACCATACCCACATCCCCCTCCTCATGGTCAAGTTCGATATTTTTCATACCCGCCTCTATATCCCATCAATAGCCAAAATTGAAAATTCCCAAATCCATTGGGTTGGAACGGCAGATACCAACGGATAATGAGTTGAATTGCCATCTCTACCGTCAGATTGATTCCTAAACATAAAAGAAACTTGTGATTATAACTTGTATATTTATTTCTTCCATTATGAAAACAATTTACATCCATTAGCCCTCATCCTTAGGCTAAGAAATTGGAAGAATTGGGATCGACAGTAGAAGGAAGCAGGGGAAGACAGGGATAGGCCTCACAGGGTTCTAGGGTTGGAAAACATATGTCTTCTGGGTAGAGTGGAGGCTCCACCTCTACTGAGTAACAGCACCAGCATGGATCTTTCAGCCTATATCCGCATGTACTAAACACACATCCATCGTCTCCCCCTGCCCAACAACATCATTCAACTAAGAGTTAAAATAATTAATAATACCAATAACATAAAAAAGACAACATTGGAACTGGAGTAGATTGAGCAGTGCAGTCACACGCATGCATGGGCACAGTAGATTCTGACAAGAGTGAAGAAGAAGAAGAAAATGAGAGGCCTTATTGCCATCTGCTGAGAATATCAAAAATCAATTTTATTGTTTAATTTTCAGTGAAAAATAAAAATGAAACCCTTGAGCCCGCCCTTGTTTGTATATAGTATATACAATACAAGAGATCAAATATGAGGTCAGATCACAAGAATCAACAATTTGTTACAGTAGCCTACTATGTTGGGACAATCTCAATCAAAATGAAGCTCCCCATCATGTTAATTATTTTATCCCTATAAATAAATAAGAGCTCAGCCAATGGAGGGGAAATATATATATATATGTATATATAGTAATAACATGATAAGATTACATTCCCAAGCTGCGCGCTACAGATATCAATACATTTATAATCTATCGAACTATAAAACCTCTGAACATATATGGTACGTAGCAATGGAATGAATAAAGTCATGATGCTACCGTTCGATGTTCCACATATGTGATGAACCAAGTCCAGTTGCCCTAATAGTATTGGGACTCAAGCGCAGTAGTCGTCATTGGATAATTAATCTTGGAACTTGAGTTTCTGCGGGAAGGTGGTCTAAAGAGAGAGTAATAAGCAGCAGTATGGTTTCCTCAAAAATGGGAGAAATATGGCAAAGCAATGCACTGAAGTAATATCAATCAGTTAGTTTCCTCAAAACATCAAGATGCGTCACCATCAGTAATGTAAATTGGATAATAATTCAATTCGGAGCAGAATATCCTAAGTGAAAACATAAGTCCAGGTAAAATTATAAATGAACAAAGTTGTGGAGCAAAACAAAAAAAAAAAAAGTTATTTTCCCCAGCAAACATGAGAGAATTTAGAGAAGAAAATCAACGAATTAATACAGTCATACAGTCATGGTAATAAATTTCGGTTGAAATTTCAAATTTGTTTCAACCAATTTAAGCGTTTCCTGAGTATTCAAATCGCAATATAATTTTCAGTTTAATTTGAAGAATTTCGAATGAAATTTCAGAATATCCTAATTAAAAATTTCCAATAATTTGATATTATTAAAATATTTATATTTAAATAACATAAAGCATGATAATAAATTTAATAATAAAATAATCCCTACAATTACTAACTTAATAATAAAATAATAGAAAGGATTTTTCAAAAAATAGCTTCTATAGAAAGCGAGGACGTTTCAAAGAAATGCTTATTTTATTTAAAGTTTTTCTAATAAATAATAAAAAATAAGAGATTGAAACATTTTTATTAATTGAAGAAAATTTGAAATAAATAATATATGTCGTAGCAAGCATATTACCATCAAGTTTCTTTTTATTTTCAAACTATCAGCCTTCAATGGCACGAGTTGAGTACTGACAACAGATTAATAATTTGAACTATTGAATTCAGAACATAAAAGTAGGTTAGAAGAGTGGCAGCAACTTTGTCTTTTGATTTGATGAAATTTTAATGATGTTTATTATTTTTAAAGTGCACATAATAAGCTTAAAATCATACCATTTAACAAAACTTTACTATATGCTTTATGCAAATAAATATTTCAGTTTAAAGCGTTTATAACTGTGTTATTTAAAAATATCCAAAGTTTCATCAAATTATCCGAACATTCGGTTGAAGTTAGTAATTCAAGTTTGAAAAAGGAGCCAAATCCAAGTTTGAAAAAGGAGAGCCAAGTGGTACTAAGCCCGTTCATTCGGTTGAAGTTAGTAATTAATTTAATGCTTTAGATGATATGCAGCAACGGGTTGATGAGAATGTTACGCTTAATGCGGCTGAACTGAGATATGATAAGGGATCTAACGATTTGTATGATGCGGAGATTAACTTGTTCGGTGATGTTGAGGAGAATGCCCGCCCATCGAAAAATGCTATTAAACCCAAATCTGCCCAGCCTAAACCTTCCCTTCGAGCCAAAAATCCCGTTAAACCTCCCAGACACCTACCAAAAATCCCCCCAACTTGCCCGGTGAGATTATTCACAACCCCCCCCCCCCCCCCCCCCCCCCCAAAAAAACGAAACTTAGATCCAAGAAACCATCTTCCTTTGACGTGGCCAGTGACCTGGACCTGATCTCCCCCGTTTCCCTATTCCTTCCCAGCCTTCTAATTTGTCTTCGAGGTGATTTTGGAAGATGCCCAAATCCAAGCCACAGCCCCAAGATACTTGTGTTGGAAGTTCAGATTATAAACAACAGTTTATAAAGTAATTATAAACAGTTTATAATCATAGGACAGTGTTTGTAAAAACAATATTATAAATATTTTAGTAAACGGCAAACAAATATTTCAAAATTGTTCAGTTGCAATTCAGTTTAGCACAAATATAAACCAAAGCAAATATACCCGTTTGGAATATAAGAACAAAAATACAAAGATCAGTATATATAAACCGAGAACTTATCTCAAAGTTCTGTATCGTAACAGAACTCAGACTGAATCATAAGAATCTGATTTGCCTTGAAGAAATTATCGCCCCTACTAGTGCATAGGGTGCAGCAAAACTTCCTCCAGGGTAAGACAATCTCAAAAGCCTTTTGGTGCACTCTAAAACAGCTTCACCTCGATCACCACTCAGTCGCCAGAAAATGATAAACAACACTATTATAGAAATATATAAGAGGAATAAAAGAGAATCTGTTGTTTTATTTTTAGTCTACACTCAGCAGACTAATTTATAACCGCTAGGAGGGGAGCACTTTTGAAGGAATTTCCAATGTGGGACAAGAAAGGTTAGTATTATATATACTAGTAAAGTTTATACCTTTCTTTTATTTCTGATGTGGGACAATTAGCATTTTATACTAGTATAGTATGCCGTGCTTTTCTTTTATTTCTAATGTGGGACAAGGACTAAACAAAAAATATTTTGTACTCCTACAAGTCCCCACATCTTGATTCCAATGAGGGACAACTATATAGAATCTATATTTATTAAACCCCTCTTTACATTTCAACATCTATGGATTTCATCCAGTAATTAGCACTAATCCAAAGAAATAAAATATCTTTTTAACATGTAATTAGCCCTAAATATCAATAAAATGGGTGCCAATTACAATAGCTAGTCTAATGGGAGGACTTTAATCACCCTAAAAAACCTCCCAACAATGCCTCCAAAAAACCCCAATCCCCAACATGACCAATAACCCTCTTTTAGACACTTCCTTATGAGTGACTTTCTTATTTGGAATGTTCGAGGTATTGGAAACAAAAAATCACAAAGAATGGTACATAATTTGGTGAAAGAATGTAATGCTAAACTTCTTGCCAATATTGAGCCGAAGGTTGACCTGGATGATAATTTTATGCCTAGAAGGTTGGGCTTAGATCATGGAGTGGCTAATGTTAGTAAGAAAATTTGGTGCCTCTTTCATGATAGTCTGGAAATGGAAGTTTTGATAGATTCTGAACAATTGCTTCATGTTAGAATCACCTGCAGGGCCTGGCCATCTCAAGTTGTTTGTACCTTTGTTTATGCTAAATGCTCTAAGTTGGGTAGGAGGCCGCTTTGGGAAGAGTTGAGACTTATCTCTAATACTGACCTCCCTTGGCTTGTTTGTGGGGATTTCAACATCATAATGTCGGTAATTGAGCAAAAATGGAGGGCAGACCCAGATGTGAATGGTATGGAAAACTTTAATAATATGGTGTTGGATTGCGAGCGTGTGGATGCCGGCTTTCATGGCTCACCTTACACCTGGACCAGCAACAGTGTGTGGGAAAGAATTGATAGAGCCTTTTTTTTCTTCTAGATGGGCGGATTGTTTCAACTCTACTAAAGTCAATCATCTTTTTAGGGGGTGTTCTGATCACCATGCTCTTCATATTGCTATTTCTGGACAATCAATGCAATAGCCTTCAAGCTTTCGGTTTCAACATATGTGGGTTAAACACAATAGCTTTCTTAATGTTGTCAAAAATTGCTGGAATTCTCCCATAGAAGGATATGGTTTGATTAAGTTGTTCCTAAAGCTGCTTCGTTTGAAAAAGACCTTAAAAAAGTGGAATCGGGAAGTGTTTGGTAATTATTTTTTCAGAGGCACCGGAAGCCAAATCTATGATATGTCAGTCTGAAGAATGTTTTGATACGAATCCTTCCGAAGAGAACTTAGTGGAGCTCAAAAGATGTAATGTCGTTCTTGCAACTACCCTATCTATAGAGGGATCATTTTGGAGATAGAAATCTAGTTGCTAATGGATTAATGAGGGAGAAAGAAACAAGTCATTTTTTCATGCTCTTGTGAAAAAGAAGAACGCTAAATCACGCATCCATGAGATTGAGGACAATGGCACAACTATCACATCCCCCGAACAGGTTTCAGTTTTTGCTGCATCTTTTTTTGAAAATTTGCTTACTGGACAAGAGGGCCAAGTTTCTAGTGGTGATCTTGATTTCATTCCAGACCTTATTAGCTCTATTGAGCACAACCTGCTTATTTCACAGCCATCCAGCGATGAGGTCAAGGAAGCTGTTTTTGACATTTGCACTAATAGTGTTGCGGGTCAGATGGGTTTGGTGCCTTATTTTTTCAAGTTTGTTGGGATATCATCCATGGTGATGTAGTTGCTGTTGTTATGGATTTATTTGCCAGATCTCCATTGCTTAGAGGTATCTCATCCACCACTATTGCATTGATTCCGAAAGTTGAGTCTCCCTCCTCTTGGAAAGAATATAGACCTATTAATCTTTGTAACACCTCTTGTAAAATCTTGTCAAAGAATATGAGCAATAGACTTGCTCCCTTTCTCACTAAAATCATCTCCAAAAACCAAAGTGGTTTTGTTCGGGATAAGTTTATCACGGACAACACTTTACTTGCTCAAGAAATGGTTTATGGTTTAGGAAGAAGCAAAGAGAACATTATCTTGAAACTTGGTATGCAAAAGGCATATGATAGAGTGAATTAGGATGTTCTTTTGACTATCTTGAGAAAATTTGGCTTCTCCCCATACTGGATTTCTTTAGTTCGTAATCTCATTTGCAGTTGTTGGTTCTCGATTCTTGTGAATGGGGGCCTTTCTGGTATCTTCAATTCTGAAAGAGGACTAAGACAAGGAGATCCTCTATCTCGCAGTCTCTTCATCATATTTGCAGAGCTTTTTTCTAGGGGTTTAAACAATCTTTTTAAGCGTCACTCTGGCTTAGTTTTTGATATTTTTAGAGGGATTCGGTTATCTTATCTAGCGTATGCTGATGATGTTATTATCTTTACTAATGCTAGAAGGGAAAGCCTTCAAATTCTCAAGCATTTCTTATCCAAAGTTAAGGAGACTTCGGGGCAAAGCGTCAGTGCTTCTAAGAGCTCTTTCTTCATGTATAAGACTAGCCAGCCAGTCTTGAATTCAGTTTCAAATATTATGGGGTATTCTCAGGGTCAGCTGCCATTCATTTACTTGGGTGCTCCTCTCTACAAAGGAAATCAATCTCTTTTGATGTATGATGTTATTATTTCAAAAGTTAGAAAGAAACTATTGGGCTAGGCACATTCACGCCTCACTGTAGGAGGCCGACTTACATTGATCAACAGTGTTCTTTACTTTATTCCTCTTTACATTTTACAAATTATGCATCCTCCTAAAAATGTTTTGACCTTGTTAGAAGAATTTTTAACAAGTTTTTCTGGGTTTCGAATGAGTCGCGAAAGAAAATTCATTGGCCGGCTTGGAACTTTATGTGCTTCCCAGTTCAAGAAGGAGGTCTGGACTTGCGAAGTTTGAGGGATATGTTGAATACCTGCACATTCAAGCTTTAGTGGAGATTTAGGGCCAAAAGTTGTCTTTGGACAGAATTTTTGCACAAACGTTACTGTGGAAGCAGACATCCTTTGTCTATCAAAGTCTCCCCAGCTAGTTCCTTTATTTGGAAAAGGTTATGTGCAATTAGATCTGAAGCTGATAGGCTCATTTTCTGGAGGATTGGGGATGGAAACTTGTCATTTTGGCATGACAATTGGATGGGTGAGTCTTCTCTTGATTCTTTTCTTCAACGATAGATTTCCAAGCATGTTTTTGTTCACCTTTTTTGGCAAAATGGTAGATGGAATAAAGCGTTATTGAGGGATGTGCTTCCAGCAAGTATTGCTCATCAAATTTGTTGTACCCCATCCATCAATCCCCTATTGATACACCATTCTATAAACTCTCAAATGATGGTATATTCTCTTTTAAGAGTACTTGGTTACATGATAGGCAAAAAAGGCCCCAGAAACCACTGACCGAAAGCTGCTGGAGCAATGCTCTTGTTCCATCCATCTCCATCTTCATGTGGCGCCTTCTTCATGATCTTATTCCTATGGACAACAAACTTCAAAGTAAAGGAATCTTCTTGGCTTCAAAATGTCAGTTTTGCTCTCAATAGGAGGATAATACTCATCTCTTCATCAACTGCAGTTTAGCCAAAGAGGTATGGAGTTTCTTTGCTAACCTCTTCAACTTCAGCATACCAGATTCACCCAGCATTCATACCATCTTTCAATCTTGAAAAAACAGCTCTCCTAAAGGCTCTCCAACTCATATTCGTTCCATTATCCCCATGTTAATCTGTTGGTTTATTTGGTGTTCCAGAAATGACCATAAACATAAGCGTCTGTCCATTACAGCTGAAAGAATCATATAGCATATAAATCATTACATTTTTGTGGCTTGCAAATCTAATTTAGTTCAATATAAGTTGTGGAGGGGAGACTGGTTAGTGGCATCTCTTTTCGACTTGTTACCACCAACCAAGCCACCAGATTCTTGTCGAGCAATCATTTGGGAGAAACCTGTTGTGAACTAGTTTAAACTTAACTCAAATGGGGCATCTCAAGGTAATCCAGGTAGAGCAGGTATGGCTAGCATCCTTCTTGATGATCAACATAATGTGATATTTGCTTTTCTTGAACCTATTGGCATCAAAACGAATAATTTTGCTGAACCTGTTGTGGTGAAAAGAGGGTTGGAAATTTGTGAGAAAAGAAATATCAATAACATTATTGTTGAGATGGATGCGCTTGTGACTATTAACCTCATTCAAAATGGTAATACTTGTCACTGGAAACTTGTTTGTTTAGTCTCTAGAATCCAGCAACTGGCCGCCAAGCTGGTTGTCAAATTCTGCCACACATACAGGGAAGGAAATGCCATTGCTGACCACCTTGCCAAAGCTGCCTGCTATCGGGAGCAAGGAGATATTCTTTGCTATGATCAGCTGCCACGACAGGTTCATGTTTTGCTGCGAATGGAGGAGCTTGGATACCCATACTTCAAAGTCAAATAGTCTCATGTGCTGGATTTCTTGTAGTGGGTTGCTATTGGAACCCCGTTGCCGCGGGCTAGAATGTACTTGAGCAGAACACAAGGCACCCGTCATTTTTGGCATTCAGATTAGTATCATCCTTTTGTGATTAAGTTGCATATTTCTTTTGTCCATAATTTATCTCTTTTTACATGGATGTAAAGGAAGTAGCCCTTTTCCTTTTTTCGTTAGCCCCTCAAGATCAATCATTTTGTACATCTGTGTAAACTTTTTAATGGTTGAATGCACAGGTTGGGGTTCCCCGCCTTAACCCCCCTCAAAATGCGGCCCTCTAAAAAAAAATTATCTGAACATTCTTTAAATTTTCGTAGGTGTTCATAAATCAAAATCTACATTTAGGATATAATCCAAATTTCCCTTGAAATTTCCGTAAATTTACAACTCTAGAACTACTGTGGGAATGATTATGCAGACTGACCTAGTTGAAGGGGACTGATAACCATAATAGGAAGAAGAAAAAAAAAAGAGTTAGAAAATTTTCAATGAAATTTAAAAAAAAAATAATAATAATAAAAAAAATAATAATAATAATAATAATAATAATAATAAACAATGAAATTAACAAAAAAGTTCCTTATTTTTATGCCTTCCGATCCTCTCTTCATCTGCCCAAAATTCCCACCGTTAAGAAAATAATAAATCCATCAAAGTTTGTAATTGTCTTTTGACTTGCCTATCACTCAAGCTGATTGATTTTCCTCTCAAACATGACCTAATTGCTCAAATCTTTCTTAATTTTTGTCAAAAGTTTTTATGCTGGCCAGGCAAAGCAAGAACAAGCACTCAGCTTTCAAGTTTGAGTCTTCATTCAAATGCTCAACCGCTGTTTTACCCAATTCCTCTTTCAACCAATGCAGAAAAGATCCCAAGAGCCATGTAACGCAATGCATTATAAACAACCCTCACCCAGAAATTTCTGGGTTTTACCAGAAAGGCTTTTCGCAGATCACCAAAGAAGTTGTGGGAAAAGCAGTGCACGCTGCGTGCATAAAGGGATGGACTCAGTTCAGCATATTTCACACAAACACATTGATAAATATGTACTCAAAATTTGGGAACATCAAATATGCCAAACAAGTGTTTGACAGAATGCCTGACAAAAATGAAGCATCCTGGAATAACATGATTTCTGGATGTGTGAAAAAAGGGTTGCACGTAGATGCGTGTGTACTGTTTCGTGAGATGTGGGATCGAGGATTTCAATTGAATGGGTATAATATTCCGAGCTTATTAACTTCATTTACTAGGTCGGGGAGTATGTTTCCTGAAGGACTTCAAATTCATAGTTTGATTTTGAAGAATGGTTTGATGTGTGATGTCTTCGTCAGCACGTCTCTTTTGCATTTTTATGGTGGCTATGGACTTATTTCTGATGCTCAGATTCTCTTCGAAGAGATGCCCGATAGAAATGTGGTTTCTTGGACCTCTTTGATGGTTAACTATGCAGATGGTGGGCTATTCAATGAGGTTGTTAATTTATACAAGAGAATGATGCGCGAGGGGGCAAGTTGTAATCAGAATACCTTTACTACGGTTATTAGTTCGTGTGGAGCTCTTGATGATGAATTTTTGGTTCATCAAGTGCTTGGTCATGTTATTAAGTCAGGGCTTCAGACAAATGTCTCTGTTGCAAATTCTCTTATATCGATCTTTGGTAGTTTCAGCAGGGTGGAAATTTCCAGTTATATATTTAATAACATGGTTGAACATGATACTATATCATGGAACTCAATACTTGCGGCCTTCGCTCATAATTGTTTCTCTAAAGAGTCTCTTAGATATTTTCATTTAATGCGCCTTAAGCATGGAGAAGTAGATGAAAACACACTTTCTACAGTGTTGTCCGTCTGTGGCTCTGTGGATAATTTGAAGTGGGGTAGAGGAATTCATGGTTTGGTGTTGAAGCTGGGATTGGAGTTGGATATCTGCATATCCAACACTCTTCTTACTATGTATTTTGAGATCGGAAGATCAAAAGATGCAGAAAAGCTGTTCCACAATATGCCACAGAAGGATTTGATTTCATGGAATTCCATGATGGCGGGTTATGTTTTGGGAGGCAAGTGCTTAGATGCCTTGAAGGTGTTGAGAGAATTGCTCTGTATGGGGAACATGACGAATTTTGTCAGTTTTGCTAGCGTATTGTCTGCGTGTGCCAATGTTGAGTTTCTGTCTGAAGGGATAATTGTACATGCACTTGTGATCACGTCCGGCCTCCATGAGAATATGATAGTTGGCAATGCACTAGTTACCATGTATGGGAAGTGTGGCTTGACACAAGAAGCTAAGAAAGTATTCCAAAATATGTCTGAAAATGAGTTGGTTACTTGGAACGCCCTGATCGGTGGCTATGCAGAGAATGAAGAAGTTGATGAAGCAATAAAAACTTTTAAGTTGATGAGGCAAAGCGGTATATTTCCCAACTACATAACTTTGATAAATGTTCTTGGATCTTGTAGTGATCCAAGCTACCTTCGAAAACACGGGATGCCCTTACATGCACATATATTGTTGACTGGATTTGAGTCAGATGAATATGTGAGAAACTCACTTATCTCAATGTATGCCAACTGTGGTGATCTCAATTCAAGTAACTCTATATTTTGTGCATTAGTCAACAGGACCTCTGCAACTTGGAATGCTATGGTTGCTGCTAAGGCTCATCATGGTCAATGGGAGGGGGCTTTAGCACTTCTTCTGGAGATGCAAAGGGCTGAAGTGGATTTTGATCAGTTCAGTCTTTCTGCAGCCCTTTCTGCTTCAGCTAACTTAACTATTCTGGAGGATGGCCAACATCTTCATGGTTTAGCCATCAAACTTGGTTTTGATAACTATCATTTTGTTGCAAACGTGATAATGGATATGTACGGTAAGTGTGGAGAACTTACTGAACTTTTGAAACTGCATCCTGAGACAAAAAGGCGATCTAAATTATCATGGAATATATTGATATCTGCTTTTGCTAGGCATGGATACTTCCAGAAAGCCAGAGAAATTTTTCACGAAATGGTGGCAGAGGGTGCAACACCTGACCATGTCACCTTCGTCTCACTTCTATCTGCCTGTAGCCATGGCGGTCTAGTCAATGAGGGTCTCGGATATTTTGCTTCAATGATAGCTGAGTTTGGCATCCCAGCTGCTATAGAGCATTGCGTTTGCATAGTTGATCTACTCGGAAGATCAGGAAGACTTGCTGAGGCTGAAGCATTCATTAAAGAAATGCCAGTGCCAGCTAACGACTTCATCTGGCGAACTTTGTTGGCTGCATGCAAAATCCATGGCCATTTGGAACTGGGAAAGAGAGCCTCTGAACATCTTCTTGAAGCCAACCCATCTGACGACTCTGCTTACATCCTTTATTCAAATGTCTGTGCAACTTCAGGAAGATGGCAAGATGTGCTGGGACTTAGAGTTAAAATGGAAGTAGAAAATGTTAAAAAGAAGCCAGCCTCCAGCTGGCTAAACGTGAGAAACAAAATAAGCACATTTGGCGCAGGGGATCAGTCCCACGCAGAGTCGGAGAAAATATACATGAAATTAATGGAGCTGAAGAGAGAAATTAAAGAGGCGGGTTATGTTGCTGATACAAGATATGCATTGCATGATACTGATGAAGAACAAAAGGAGGATAATTTATGGAAACACAGTGAGAGGCTTGCTCTTGCCTATGGATTGATTAGTACAAAAGAAGGTTCGACTCTTCGGATTTTCAAAAATCTTCGTGTTTGTGGGGATTGTCACTCAGTTTACAAGTTCGTGAGCAGTATAGTCAGCAGGGAAATCATACTAAGGGATCCTTACAGGTTTCACCATTTTAGTGGCGGTAACTGTTCTTGCGGAGACTATTGGTAGTGTACTAATTCCAAGTGCATTAGACAATTTTCGAGATTTCTTAATGATCCTTGTTACAGCTTTACAGGGTACTGCCTACTGCAATTCATTGGTTTCGTATTGGTGAATGTGTTAAGTTGTTGAATTAAAATGTGCTTATAAATTGGTCTTTTGCAATAGCTGTTATTTGCTGTGATCGTCAAAGTGGTGTCCTTTTTTTTTTCAACTTTGCCTTTTATTGTGTTGTTTCCTGAGTACTGAGAAGCACTTTCTTTTCTCTTTGGTGTGCGGCCGTGTGTGCCCACATTTTTCTTTTGGAGGAAGGGAAGAATAGAAACAGACCAAAATAAGAAACCTTTTCAAAATAAGGCAATTGGTGATTGCATCTGTGTGCTCTTGTTGAGAGTCGAACTCAAGACCTCCCGCTTACTAAACGGGTGCTCTAACCAACTGAGCTACAAGAGCTTTGGTTGAAATCATTTTGGGAATTTATTATAAACATCATCGACATCAATTTAGTGCTAATTTAATTGAAAAAATAGTTTATGTTGTGATGGTATGTTAGA
This sequence comes from Jacaranda mimosifolia, assembly GCA_018894105.1. NCBI lineage: Eukaryota > Viridiplantae > Streptophyta > Magnoliopsida > Lamiales > Bignoniaceae > Jacaranda > Jacaranda mimosifolia. Next base: position 35,717,610 of record CM032118.1, read on the forward strand.
GAATTCTGAAAAAGAGGTAGTTATGTTGTTATAAGGATAATGTGGTATAGTTGAATACTTGTAGATTGATTCTCTCATGAAATCATCAATACGTTTTTAACTCAAAAGCTAAAAAGAGTTCGATCATTCCTCATACCTAAGAAAACGAACAAATACATGACTAATTAGTTGTAAGTTGTAACAGTAATTATCCCAAAGGTTAGGTCCGAAAAATGCATCAGGCTCATAACAAATTCATTTGGACTTGCCAATCCAACCTACATTATTTGAAATTGTCAACTCTAAATTCTTTCCTGTATCTTAATTCAAGCTAAAGCTTATATTCACATTGAATGATTGTGATTTGATGTAAGAATTTGTGTTAAAGATTTCAAACGACTCCTTTAGTATGGTAGAAATTACAATTCATACCTATCATTATTATTTCAAAAAGAGTACAGAATAATTGTAATGAGTTTGCGATAAATAATAATTCAAAATTATCTAAGCAAGAGCAAATTGCCCAGGAGCAATTAAAAAACACAGCCAGATTTTCACTGGTCATCTCAAGACCCAACGTACAACAATGCATACCACCACAACTTCCCAGCAAATGAGGTATAAATTTAAGAGCAAAATCCAACAGATCAGTCCAAATAGATCAAACAGCTGATGATTCTATTTTCTGCCAAGAGTAGTCAAATGTTTAACATGGGAATTGATCTATTCTACTTCTTGCAAGTAATCTTCAATTTCAGATGGGCTCAGTACCCTGCAAAAAATTTTGCAGCCACCATTATTAACTAGCTGAGTCACAGGCACATGTTATGTTCAAAAGAGAACACTTACTTGAATATTTTATCACTGCTAATTACGCCAATCTCAATATTTTTGCCTGAAATCTGTCCTTCAAATCTGGAAAAATAATGGTGAGGGAATTTAATTATCAAGATTAAAGAAATACAAAGTTTCCAACATGAAGATTCTAAAGAAGTGCATGCACCAAAAGATCTTGAGCTTGCAGAATATGGTGAACAAAAATACTACAGATAATTAAAGTGAAAAACTGGATATATGAAATTTGAGACAGCAAGCAAAAATCATTCTCATGGAACTCACCCCTCCTTTAATGTCAAAATCGCTGTATGCACGGCATCGTCAAGTTCCATATCATCAGTGTACCTGCAAGAATTCCAATAAATACCAAATTACTAAAACTTGGTGTCACCATAGCAGGATAAGACTAACCAACTCAGGGATAAGTGTGACGGTAAACGGTTAAGAGTCATAAACAGAACTCAGATTTCTGGGGACTTAACCTTGCTTCTCCCAATGCAGTAAGAAAACATGAAATAGCTTTGAGTAGCACAATTGAGTTGAGCGTGTAGGGTGGTAACATCCAACTAAAAGGATGTTCATATATGCTTATATTAGACACATCTTATAAACTCCAAGAACTTACAAGATTTTCAGGAGTTTCTGAAAAATGTCAAATCTCATTTTAAAGACTAGCTCTCAATTGCTCTGGATAAAATGAGCTCCAAGAGCCATAAATGTGGCGTAAATTAATTGTAAATGTGGTGTAAATTAATTGGGTTACCCTTACTTTTTTAATAAGCTTATCACTTCTGCCATCTTATTTTCAAAGCTTATAAGCTCCATGTTGAATATTTTGTCTAAAGCTCTAAAACATCCTAAAACATGTTTTATTTAAGGAGCTTATAAGTTTAGCCAAAACACCATCTTAGCCACAAATACGTTCTCTAAAAGAAGGAATTTCCACCTGTTTAGAGACACGGAATTAATCAACTTACATACAAGAGGAACTTGCAAGGAAAGTCTCAACAGGTGAAAAACTAATGACCACCCACCTTTTCTCCAGAAATGTCTTTGCATTGGATACATTCTTCCCCATTGCTGAAGCTTTCCAAGAGAAGTATGAACCTGAAGGATCCACCTACATAGCAAGCAAAAATTAACATCTTAGAATATTATGGAGAATTTCATTTGGTCAAGGAGCATACGCAACTGTTTAACAGTAAATCATATCAACTCTCAGTGTTTTCTTAAGGTGAAACCAGAAAATCAGTTTGTCCAACTCATTTGTTTAGGTTCATGCAAAGTTAAGACCACTAAATGAAGCAAGACACCAGGCATTGAAAGCATATAAATTACGGCATATATCAGCAGGAATTAGAGAAGGATGTGCTGCATGGCACACACCTCCACTGCACTCTCCAGAACAAAATAAATAAGAAAAAAAGAATGAGAAAATATAAGAAAAAGAAATAGAAGGACAAAAGGATAAGTGGAATTTTAATATAAGCAAAATAAAAAAAAGTAAAAAATAAAAAAATTGAAATTCATCGCATCCTCAAATAATTTAGAGAAGTTCCAACTTTGATAAAACCAAACATGATCCACAAACAGATAAAATAAGGAGGAACATAGAAGGACATCAAGAAGAATTAAAAGAACTATAAATCAACATTGAAGTTAACTCATGACTTGGCCATATTTGTAAGAAACGAGAGATAAAGCTTCCCTCATTGAAAAAAGGCACAGAAAATGCAAGTGTGGTGACAGAACAAAAGTGATTGACATACCTGATATAGCTGGGGACCCTTGTTATCAAATCCAGCTACCAAGAGTGATACCCCAAATGGCCTCACACCACTATCAGGAAAGCATTCAGAAAGTTTATCAAGCATACTGATATAATATGAAAAATAATGTTTTAAAGCTAGGTGCAAGCAAGATGGATTCCAATTAGAATTTAAGGCTCTCCGGATTTGGAGTAAATAACGAAATAAGAGCTGACATGAGTTTCAACTACTGCCAACTGCTATTCAACCTAATCTTCCACAAGCCCACCCTTTCTCAGAGAAGTACTGCTTTGCATATTCATTTAAAGATCTACAATAAGAATTCACATCAAGAAAATTGACACCACGTGCCAATTGTAGGTATAAAAGCTGCCCGTAATCACTTGGTGTGAAGGCGGGGCATCAATCACCATTGGAAACACCACCTTAAGCCACACATACAGTGAAGCACAAAGGCTTCACAGTAAACAGATTAAAGAACTACATATGAAGGCTGTCTAGCCTCCTTTATCAACAAGGTATTACACAAAATAATCACGACACGACATGTGTAGTTTGAACTCATTCCTTGAGTAGTTTCTCTCAGTCAGTGAACCCTAATCGTGAAAAATATCTTTAACTTGCAGAAGATTCAGTTTACTGCATTAGACAATCTTTAGAAGTTAACATTTAGATAATTAGCAGCCAAACAACCTCCAGGGTGGTTTGACAGTAAAGTAGTAAAAGCAGCAAAGATGGCAGAAAACAGTGCAGAGGTAACCAGAAGTAGAAAATAAATGCATAAGGTAATTAATGCAATTTTTAACCATATGGTTTAACCTTTATTAACTAGGCCTGCCACCCAAAGGCTATCACTTTATAGATGCACATGACTTGTAGGATTTCTATGGCTAGTGAGGTGACAAGATGGAATGGCTCCTGATGAACAAAATAACCCTTGCTTCATTAACGCAGGAAAGGAATAAGTAATAAGAAGTAATACTTACCCTGATTGAGTAAATTCCTGCATAACAGTGGCGGTTTCCCTCACCAATTGAGTCACAGGAATTGGTTCCTAGTATTTTTTTTGGTCATATAACTGAAGGTCAGCATAAGTTGCTATAATCATGCTACAAAGGAATTTACTTCAAAGCAATTATATTATGGCATTAAATTAAAAATCAACAGCAAACTGTTCCCAAGCCATCTCCCTCTTACAAACTTCTTTTCATTTTACTATCAGGAAAATTAATGAGAAGATCAAGTGAATTAAGTGGAGCAAAATTTGGAGGAAACTTAGAACCACTGTGTTAAGACTTAAGAAGCACCTAAATTGACGTGTAAAACATGATGTAATACAACTTGCTACTGAATCTAATGCAATGAAAACGAAGATGAACTGTGCTTACAAAACTTTCCACCTAAGAAATAGTAGATTTTCATTATATTCTAATAAAACTTTATGGACTAATGCACTATAAATGATTTAATAAGATATGAGCAAGCCAGATCCATACATCCACTTCGCAATGTATGTTTAACTGCTTTCACTGTGTACATTGGTTTGATTGATTACAGTATAAAACCATGCAGTTAAAGATAAAAAGAATATGGATGCTATGTCACTCAAATGCGCTAACCACTAAAATGAATTGGTAGAAGTTACATATACAAAGACATTTTCCAATACATAACAATTTGTCATCACAATAAATGTCCAATCAAAAGAAGATACCAAGAACAGTCTCATAGTATCAGTATTGGAAACAGAAACATCAATAGGAATGTGCATACATACTTTGTACAGCCGATAATATTGCTCAGCCTGTTTTCTACTTTTTCGAACCAAAACTCGAGAATCAGGGCCCATGCCGCTGCACAAGGAGAAACATTTTAGCCAACCTATCAAAAAACTTTCAGGCAATTGCAAAACTCTGGGAGTAGTTCCAATATTTGTTACAAATGATGGAAGCTCATACAAGATGTCATCACATATTAATTTGAACAAAACAAAAGTTCAGTTATTAAAGATGACTAAGTGTCAGTTGATAATAACAAGGATGGCCTTGAAATAAAATGGATAGCCCCAGCGACAGTATTAAGATTTCAAGGACTTTACTCTTGTTAGATGTTTCTTTTGGATATGAAAGAACCAGAGACTGGTCACACTTGTCCAACATATATGATCATCAGCCAGATATTTGCAGTCAACAAGAATAGTGACATTATAGCAATACACTAGTCTCCTGAGATCATTCTCCTTGCATGCCATGTTTTGTCTGTTCTTGCAATCTTCATTAGATTCCCAATTAAAAAATAAAAATGGAGGCAGGCATTGTAGACTGATTAGATGAGTAGATGGATGAACGGATGGTTAGAGTGATAGACATCAACCTGTATACAACCCCAATGTTTGGTGTCAAAGTCTGAATCTTTTGCACCTGCAAGATATAAATACATTCTCAGAAAACAAGGACAATTATCAACATGATTAACTTGATATGCAAAGTTGGGAAATCAACATACAAGAGAAATATTTGTACAGTTAGGAAACATATATATAATCCCTGAAGTTTCAAAAAATATGCATTACCTTGAAAATAAATCTAAAGACAGACAAGTACAGCAATCACAGCAGGAATATCAGAGTAATTAGCAGTTTGGCTTAACTTTCCCTCAGGAAATAGTCTAGATGCAATGACACACTGAATGCATGTGCTAAAGTTGAGTAGATATGTGAAGCATGTTTGAGCATCATAGCGATATTTTAGTTCTTCAACAATTAAAATGGAATGAAGAATTTCTGCAAGAGGGAGAACAGATACTTTTCATTAAAATATTGTTTAATAGATAACAAACAGCAAGGCAGTAATTGCCGGTCATACACACTAGAGACCAAAAGTTAGAGGGTGAGAACAGGTTGGTTGGGGGTGGGGGGGGGAAGGGGAGGAAAATTCTCACATGACTCAAGTTTTGCAACTAGTATGAAATTGGTTAAGTCGTATGTCAGTGTGTTAACTACCACATTATACATTAAAGTTAACATGGTCAGTGCTTAATTAAGCAATCAAACTTCAATTCAGAGGGAATTAGAATTTATAGTTATATTTATTCAATTAGCATAGCAAAAGGCTTTCTCAATCAGGCAAAAAAGACATACTCCATGTACAAAGTAAATATAAAATACTTACAATCAATCAGTTTGCAGCACTATAAAACGTCAGTTTGGAATGATAACACTAGAAATCATCAGCTATCTCATCCATCAGAGAAGCCAGAAAAACGAGTGATCAAAGACCATGGTAAGGATAATTCATATTTAACATCACTAACAGAAAAAAGTCACAACTGCAAGCATGTGATCTTGAAACCCAGGATTGTTGCCACAAAACACTTACAGACGTTTCATCAACCAAAACTGATGGTAGTTTCTTCTCGGTTGCAATAACAACGCCATTCGCAGCTGCAACCACCCCATATAAGCATTCTTAGATTTTTGACAAAATATTTTATTTTTCATTGCACAATAGTGAAGAAATTAAAAACACGACAATTTTTCCTGTCATAATACTCTTTACAAATAGCTTCCTGTTCACCTTTGAGAAGCAGACATAATTAGTAAACCTATTAAATCTTAATTTAACAAAACCATCCATTGCCCTCAAAGTATATATTTCTGGAATAATTTAACAATATTATGGAAAAAACAAAAATAGTTTGTTGCAACTCTGCATGCGAAAATCATTCGTATTATACCTCCAAAGTTATAAGATTTGACATATGAAACCAAATGCTTCTTCAAATATAGGCACATCATTGTCAACATATCCATGAGCCAATTCACTGTTTAAACTCTCTGTTATTCGGACCATGCCGAGTGTTGCTGTGGCCCAAGTGAAAATATGCAGAGATAAAAAGTGCAATTCACCTTTAATTCCTAAAGATGTTTGACCAGATCCAACTGCTGTCAAAGCATGTTCAATTTGAACAAGCTTTCCTGAAGGGCTGCAGCAATGGAAAAGGGAAAAGAATCATCACTTCACTTCCTGCCACTGCTTTTGTTAAACAGCTTAGATAAAACATTATTGCAGCCTGTTAATGCATACCTGAAAGTGGTGAGGGAGAACGAATACTGACTGTCACCCATTGATCTCTCAACCAAACTTTAGCAATCTTGAAAAATGAACTGCAAGTAGAAAACAAAAACCACATAAAATACGACCTCGTACTCGACACATCCAGCCATACATTGAGATAATCTACAGAAACCGATCATTCTTAGGATGAATACTGGAAATAGCAGCAAAACACGAAACTTAAAGCCCTAATGAAGCCTGAAACTCCATTAATTGATTAAAGTTCTTTCAAGAAACTATACAACTGGTTTTCTCATAATAAGACAAAGGCCAAGTTCAATATCAAGGTTAGAGATGTGATCCACGCGAAATGCGCCAACAACAAATAAATACCATAAAACACACATATATTTCAAAGAAAAATAAGATGAATGCACTTTTCTTGGTTAGTCAGAAATTTTTTTGCATTTAAGTACTAACTCATTGATGTAAAATGCTAGAGCTTAAGAAAGACGACGAAAAAATTCTATGTACCTTTAGTTGAGTATTCCTTCGAAGAGGTCTTAGAATTACAGTACAGAAGCCCGACGACACAAGCTTTGTTGAGTTGTTTCTTGGAGGAGAAGAACGCGATTCTGAATATTTAACGACTCTGGTATGGTAGGCCCATCGGATCAGAAGATTAAGCCCGTTAGTCGATACATATACTGAACCGCTGGGTATTTATTTTAATATAAGATCTCAATTAAATTATTAATATACTAATTACTGGATTATATAATCATATAAAAAAATAATTCTAATTAAGAATAGCACCTTAATAAACAATAATTATTATTTGACATCAACATTTTAGTAATACACAAATGCTCATACAAAAACATACCAAACCAAGTCCCTGATATTGAATCAATATATGTTTATTATTGCGGTTTGATAATTGGATTCTCATTTAGGTTGGATTTGTTATAAATTTCAATTTATTATATCTGATGAGGGTTCGTTTCATTCTATACTGGTCCAATTAGGAAACTGGATGGGATTCGACCTCTATGGTCGATGTGCTTGTGCAAAGGGGGTTGAATCCTGCAATCAACAGCAAACGTCAAGCTAGCCGAGCAGCCCTCGGCTTAGACCCTCCGACGCTCAAGTCAGTACCGATCGACAAGATATATCGAGCAGCGGAATAAGGGCTTAGTGTATGTATGAGAGCATACCTTCAAAAGGTTGAAGTGAGGGTATTTATAGTCTTCTTCTTTTGGGGGAATTATCTTGGATGCCCCCTGTACGCTCAAAGGGCCTTTACCCTTGTGCAATGGGTGATTAGTAATTTCCTCTCTTTGGATAGTTCCAGGTAACTGCCCTTCCAGGTTTTAAGGACATGGTAGTATACTGTTGAGGAGCCTGCTGTGTCAGACGGTAAATGGGGGGTGGCATGCGCCATTAATGCGGAGGCATGCCGCCCGTCAGTGCATTTAATGCGGAGGCAGTGGACTGTACTGTCTCGACCTCTCTAGTCGACACAGTCGACCAGACGTCGTTTTGTCAAGGAGGCACGAGTCAAGATAGAGGTCGACCGAGGTCGATTACACCTATGGGCCTCGGATGCAAGATTAGGCCTGGCACTGCGCTTTTGGGCTAGCTTGGTTTGGGCCAGCCTTTCAACCTCTATCTTGACCCATGCCTCCGTGACAGAACGGCGTCTGGTCGACTTTGTCGACCAAAGAGGTCGAGACAGTACAGTCCGCTGCCTCCGCATTAAATGCACTGATGGGCGGCATGCCTTCGCATTAATGGCGCATGCCACCCCCTTTTTACTGTCTGACACAGCAGACGCCTCAACAGTCTACTACCATGTTCTTAAAACCTAGAAGGGTAGTTACCTGGAACTATCCAGAGAGAGAAAATTACTAATCACCCCCTGCATAAGGGTAAAAGCCCTTTGAGCGTACAGGGGGCATCCCAGACAATTCTCCAAAAAGGAGAAAGTTATAAATACCCTCACTTCAACCTTTTGAAGGTATGCTCTCATACATACACTAAGCACTTATTTCGCTGCTCGATATATCTTATCGATCGGTACTGACTTGAGCGTCGGAGGGCCTAAGCCGAGGGCTGCTCGGCTAGCCTGACGTTTGCTGTTAATTGCAGGATTCAACCCCCTTTGCACAAGCACATCGACCATAGAGGTCGAATCCTATCCAGTTTTCTAATCGGACCAGTATAGAACGAAACGAACCCTCATCAATATCTAAACTAGCAATAAAGCACTTATCTTCTTTTTTTTTTTTATGAAAGTAGGGGTGTTCATTCGATACAAACTGAATCGAACCAAAACGAAATTTCGGTACACCAAAATGCTATACTGAATACCGAATCAAACTACTTGGTTCGGTTCGGTTGATAACCAAAATACCAAATTTTCAACTTTTAATATTACTATTAATAATATTAATTAACAAATAATTTATTAATTAACAATATATATTAATATTAGTATATTAATACTAATATACTGTTAATTAATAGTATATATTAATAATATAACTAACAGTATATTAATATGTATATAATATATTTTTTAATTAACAATATATATTAATATTAATATATATTAATTAAAAATTTGGTTATTCGGTTCGGTTTAGTTCGGTTAACCGGTACAAAAAACCAAAATCGAACCAAAATTTTCGGTTCGATTCGACTGGATAACCGAACTGTGAACACCCCTAGATGAAAGCGATGAAATTTTACAACATAAAATCCTGAAGGTACAATGTTCCGAAGTACATCAAAAGGAAAATCATCACAATAAACTTGGCCTAAAATAAATTAGAACAAGCATTTGAATATTCAGCCAGAAATTGGGAGACAAACTGCATCGTTTACAAGGTAGACTATATTCTCTTGCCATAAAAAACCTAATTCCGCTGATACCAAATAGACCAACAACAGCCAAGGAAAAGATCAAACATATGAGTCTTAAGAGCATGAAACATAGAACGGATGCAACTCTTCACATTAACATCCAATTGGCAAAAAACTCTATGTGGAATATTAGACAATGCCCATATCTGCCTAGAAAAATCACAAGTGAAGAAAAGGTGGAAAGAGGATTCCTCGGCACCTCCACATAAGAAAAAATCTCCATTAGTAAAGACATCTCACTTCCCAAGATTATCACAAGTTGGTTGAGCATTTAAACACATTCGACAAACAAAAAGTATGATTTTGGGAGGCAATTTACTTGACCATATGAACAAATAATTTCACCTATGTATGACACTAGAGGATCCCCTCAATCCAAGCAGACGTTGTTTTGCAACATCACGCGCCAAATGATATGCACTCCTCACTAAAAAATTGCCAAACTGACCATAATGCCAAATCAGTGTATCCCCCTATTTAAAGCATCCAGTGGAATGGAAAGAATAAATTTGACATCATCTTCGTCAAAATTTGCAAGAATCAAATTCTCATTCCAAGATGCATGTTCAATATTGATAAGCTTAAAAACTTTGCAATCTAAAGATAATTCGAAAGAAGGAAGACCGAGGAATCCAAGGATCATGAAAAACCTGAATATTTTGACCACTACCAACCTTGAAACGTAGCCCCTCTAAAAGTAAGAATTTAGAGTCCCAAATGCTTTTCCAAGTAAAAAAAGAGTTGAACCTCTAGTTGCATCAAGAAACGTAGAGTGAGGGTAATGCCTTGCTTTAAGTAGCCTGCAAAGAAGGAGATAAGGATAATGAAGAAGTCGCCATTCTTGTTTGGCTAGTATAGCAATATTGAAGCTTCGTAATTTTGTAAATCCAAGTCCACCATCATTCTTCCTATCCATTAGTAACTCCTATCAAACCCAATGAATCTTGTTATGTCATCTATCGCCCCACCAAAAATTGACCATCATAGATTCAATTTCTTGTAGTAAAGTAACTGGAAATTTAAAACAACTCATTGCATATGTCGGTATACTCTGCACCACAGCTTTGAGCAAGACCTCCTTACCTGTTCGTGATAGGAATTTTTGACTCTGTCCCTGCATTTTGTTCCATAATCGCTCCCTCAAATAGGCAAAGACTTCCTTCTTAGATTTGCCTGTCACTCCTGGAAGACCTAAATATTTATTAGGTTTATCCTCCACACGCATGCCTAAAATATTCTGAATGCAAGATTTCAACTCTGATGAGGCATTATGGCTAAAAAAACAATGGTAGATTTATGAAGATTAGTATGTTGTCCAGATGCCAAAGCATAAGTCTTCAAAACCTCTTGAATAGCATAAGCACCATCCTCTTATGCATGACAGAAAATCAGTGTATCATCTACAAAAAAATAGGTGAGAAATACTGGGTGCATTCTATCAAATTTTGACCCCCATAAATTGCCCTATTTGTTCTTGATAAGAGAGAAAAGATTTCAGAGCCTTTGCGCAAAAAAGAAACAAATAAGGTGATAAAGGGTCTCCTTGTTTGATGCCCCTTTGAGTATGAAAGAAACCATAATGTTCTCCATTAAGCATAAAAGACACAATTTTGATGCATCGCATGATAGTATTTATGAATTGAGGAGCAAATCCAAGTTTGGTCATCACACCTTCTAAAAAAGCCATTCCACCTCATCATAAGCTTTACACATGTCCAATTTCATAGACATAAATGCTTGTCTACCTATAGTTTTGCAGTGCAAAAAATGATTTAACTCATAAGCAATTAAAATATTATCAGTAATGAGTCTAAAGAGTACAAATGCACATTGAGAACTTCAGATAATCGATTCAAGAAAAGGACGAAGGCAATTAACAATGGTCTTTGAAACAAGTTTATACACAACATTACAGAGACTTATAGGACGAAATTGACTGATGCATTCAGGTTGAGCACATTTTGGAATTAAGACAATATTAGTATAATTAAATTTTGGATAATCAATACCAAAATTTAAGAAATGAAGCACATAATTAGTAACATCAGGCCCTACAATATGCCAAAATTGTTGATAGAAAAGAACCGGCATACCATCAGGACTAGGAGATTTGAGAGGAGACATTTGTTTCATGGCTTGCGTCACCTCCTCAGCAGCGCATTGTCTTACCAATTCCTCATTTATTGTACTATCAACTTTTTGTTCAATGCAAGCAAGAATGACATCCATGGCATCAGAAGATGGCTAGGAGGTTTGAAAAAGTGACTTAAAGTAATCAAGAACCACGGCCTCCATCTACTGATTAGAACTACACCATTAACTAGTAGAATCCTTTAAATTGTTAATCCTATTTAATTGATGTCTGGAGGTTGCCTTTGCATGGAAAAATCTGGTATTCCAATCACCCTCTCTTAGCTATTGTGATTTGTTCCTCTGTCTCCACAAGATCTCTTCACGGTTAAGGATATCCTCCAATTTATTCCTCAATTGTGTTGCTTGCTGTCGAGCGGAGTCAGTAAGTATACCAGATTGTATATGATCAATTTCAGCCTTTAATTCCATAATCTATCTATTAACATTACCAAATGAAGTACGATTCCATTAAAGAAGACCCATACGACAATTCCTTATGTTATCCCACACAATAGCAAAAGGTGATTTGTCATGGCTCGATTTCCAACAATTCTCAATAACCTTAGCACATTCAGTAGATTTAAGCCACATGGCTTCAAATCTGAATGGATGATGCTTCAACCGAGAAGAATCAAAATCTTTGACAACAAAATTCAACAATATAGCATAGTGACTGATGCCCTTGCATGAATATGTTGAACCCGATTGTGAGGAAAAATATTAAACCAAGCAGGAGTTGCAAAAAGTCTGTCCATGCTCGTTTATCACACCAAGTAAAAAGGTAACCAGAGAACCCAAGATCAAAAAGCCCAGCATTAAGCGGTGCATAACGAATGCTTGTAGTCTCCAAGTATGTACCACAACTCCTCCTTGTTTCTCCAATTGACGCAGTATCTTATTGAAATCACTGGTGGATAACCACGAAAGTTGCTATGTGTACTTAGGCGATGTAATAAATTCCGGGACTCTTTCCGGTGACTTACCAATGGGTTACCATAGAATCCAGTAAATCAAAATTAAGAATTTCGTGTAGCATCATAGACCGTGACATCAATGTGGTAATGAGATAACATTCTCAACAATACATGAATAATTTTGTCCCACATCAATCCCAAACCTCCTGAATGTCCAACAGATTCAACAAAAACTCCAAACAAACCAAGAGAATCACGTATATGTTCCATTCTTGAAATAGAAGATTTTCTTTCCATAAAAAATATTAACTGGCATTTATGATGTCAAATCAAATCTCTAAGCTCACGAACTGTCCAAGGATGCCCTAAACCTTAGTAGTTCCATGATAAGGAAATCATAGTTCCCGGTGGGGTTGCAATGCAACCTCCGTCGATAAGTAATCAATAGGATTAATCATAATATGTCATCCATAATTCAACCTTTTAGCAGTAGGTTGCTCAGACTCGTCCCAGTTACTTTCCACTGCATTTGTGAGATTTTTTTTTTTGATCGCACCGAGACTCGACGAAAAATAGAAGTAGTTGCTCTATAGGGTCACTTAGACCCCAAAGTAGGATGAGATGCACCTTCATCAAGTGCTAACAGAACCTCAACTAGAGAACTAGTTTGATTAACTTCTATATCAATAGCCTGTGATTTAACTGGAATGCCCGAAATAGAAGAATTATCAGCATCTGGTTGTAGGACTTCAATACCGAGTAGTTGTGTATTGGGTAAGTTAGAATTTTCTACCAAAGATGATTGGTTGTGAGGAATAGGATTCAGGTCTAGAAAATTGGACGAAGAATGAGACGATGAGTTTGATTTGTGTTATGGTATAAGAGCATGGGGGATGAATTGTTGTATGCATCAACAAGAGAGGGGAAAGCGCTGGATGAATTTCCAAAAGTGCCAAAAATTGCTGGACTACGGACAGGTGCGTGTTGAGAAACTAGGCGAAAAAATTAAACCTACCAAAATAACCAAACTTCAAAGAAGAAGAAGGTTGAACAAATGGCCTGGATTCAGAGTCATATCCATATGAAAGGCGCACCGTGGAAGCCCGAAGCCAAGGTCCAAACTCAGGTTCCTTGGTAGAATCAAAATTTGCTGAATATTGAGATGAACATTTAGTCATAATATGTCCAAGAATCCCACATAAATAGCAAAAATTTGGTAACCATTCATATCGAAAGGATACCACCATTTGAGCACCAAAAGGAGTCATAATCTGAGTGAGTCGGGGTAATGGTTTACAAACATTCAAGCTACATGTATCCATAAATATTCTGTTGTAGAAGGACTTGAAGAATCCATATCTAACTTGAGAAACTGCCCAATTTTATTACCAATATACTGTGCAATGTTGGCTGAACGTTTATAAACTGGTAACCTATGAACTTGTACAAAAAAATCACACCAATTTAATGGAACTGATAAAGGATCGTCCCCAGGAAGAAGACCAAAGAGAATCAATAAATGTTTATCAAAAGACCATGGACATCCATTAAGAACTCATTCCCGATCTCTAGCATGATGAAACACAAATAAAAACCTCCAATCCTTTACCCGGGTTGAAAACTCTCGTAACTATATGACAGAATGCTTCAAAATTAAACAACTTTGTTGTGAGGATTATGCCGACCAAAGTAAGATCAAGATCCAAGGTATTAGGCATCCAAGTTTCATCAAGGATTATGAAACTTTCCTGCTCAGCTTCAGTAAGGTTAAAAGAAGTATGGAAAAATTTATCAATTGATTCCATTGAACCAAACCAGATCAAAGCATTGAACAAAATAGCGGACTGTACTAACCAAAATCGTAAAACAACACCTGTAGAAAAGGAACACAAGAAAAATCTACAGAGCACGAGAGAAGTTATTCTGGGAAGAAATAGCCAAAGGAAAATATAAATGCTAAAAAAATACTAAAAAGAAAGATATAGATTGACTGATGAGAAGGAAACAAGGAAGCAACCAGTGTGGAATCGTCTAGGAAGTACATAAAAGAAAATACAATTAAACTGGTCGGAAAAGGAAGATCACACAAATAAGCAAAACCTAAAACATGCAAACTAAAGCACAAAAGCAAACATTTACAACATAGAATAATTAAACAAAGGTAAAATCATGATAAGGTAGATACATCCATAAACACAAAATTGCATGTGGAAAAGATCAAAACTCCTCCCATAAGAGAGACCAAAACTCCCAGAAGAGAGACCGTATTAATAAATTTCATAAAACTTTATTACAACTTAATTAGTACACTATACTTAGGCCTTTTTTTGGTATGTTTTTTAATGATTTATTTAAAATATCCTCATTTCTTTTATATATATTATTAATAAAACACATACTTTTTCTTGTTGTATTTGTGAATGATTTGTCCAAAATGCCCTTACTTCTTTTATATAATAACATTATTTATAACTAATCTATTTAACACTTATAATTACCAATTTATCATAACCTTCTAATTCTTATTTATATAAAAAATTTAAATAAATACATTAAAACTATTAAGATAATTTTATATTATATAAAAATAAATAAATACTATTATTATATAATTAAAATATTATAGAAGTTATACCACAAACATCGAATATGCCAAATTACTAGTATTTATAACCGTGCGTCTACACTGATCAAGCACCAAACCCATGTTATATGATTATAGATACTTTTTTAATGATGTGTTTTTGACTATGAAGATGCGTTGGAAATTTATGTTAAAGTATAGATGCAGTGACAATTATCCTATAAAGAATCATTTTTGCTATAATTTTGATGGATTTCCTTAATCAAACTATTGCATATGGTTGTCCATTCATTCTCCGATGGGCATGCGGTTAGATATTAGCTCTTCCTACTGCTCAAGGACTTACAATTTTATATTCTATTTCACTCCCTCATAGAGATTTTTCTGCCAGTCTACCTTCAAATTTTGAATTTTCAAGTCGAATAAATAAAATTGCTTGATACACAATAATTCATCAAGACAAATAGAAAATTTGTTTTGTTTTTTTCTCTCTCCAATTTTTATTTTGGCTAAACCTCTAAAATGATGAATTCAACTTATAAAAATCTCTTTTTAATTAAAATTGAATAATGTTTAGAAAATTAATATTTATAATTTACCTTTACTCAATAAAATATGGATCATCTTATCATATTTTTAATACTTGTGAAGCGCCAGGAAAATTTTGTACCATTGTAATGATATATTGTAAAATTTATATAAATTTGCTCTCCAATAGTCCATTCTTATTCTTAAAGAGACTAAGGCTGTACTTGGTTGTGGAAATTTTTTTTAAATTTTGTTTCTTTGAGTTGAAAAAATAGAGGAGTGGTGATTGCTTGTGGAATGTGGATAAATTTTCATTCTCCAAAAAATATTCCTCTTCTCCTTATTCCATATTTGAAATTTCCCTCCAAAATGGACTCCTCTATTTCAAATTTCTTTGCTTTCTCTCAAAAAATGGATTCTCCTTCCCAAGCAAAATTTTGAAAGTTTTCTCTTTCTTTTTCATCCACCTATATGCATAAGGTTTAATTCTATATAATTAATTCATAATATATAATGATATTTACCCATAATATTTTAATATTTATTTAAAATTATTTTCATAATATATAATTATATTTACATGTAATATTTTTATATTAAAATATTATTATTTTCTTAATAAATTTATTTTGATGTATATTTAAACATTTTAAATAAAATTATTTTCATAGTACGTATATATCCACACGTAATATTTTAATATTTAAATAGAATTATTTTTGTAAGAAATAATTATATTTACGCATTTAAATATAATTATTTTGATAATCTAATTATTCATACGTATATTTTAATATTTCATAATATTACTTTCGTAATATATAATTATATTTTGCACATCATATTTATAATTATTTACATGTATATTTTGATATTTACATAAAATTATTTCCTAATACATAATTATATTTGCACATAATGTTTTATTATTTAAACAAAATTATTTATAATATAGTTATTTTCATAATATATATATAATTATATGTACACATTATACTTTATTATTTAAATAAAATTATTTCATAATATGTATTTATATTTACATGTCAATTTTTTTATTTAAATATAATTATTTTTTAGTAATATAATTATTCGCACTCATATTTTAATATTTCATAATATTATTTTCTGCATATATAAAAATATACAGATTTATTATAGTATAAATTAAAAATTAAAAATTAAAAATTTTTAATTAATTAAATCATTGCATAAATTCATTATTATATTTTAGTATGTGTATTATAAGACATTCTAAAGGATATTTTATTTATTTTATTTTATTATAATAAAATCCTATATATAAATATTATATAAAAAATATTACATACACAACATTTTAACTTATAACTCACAATCAATCATCATTTCACAAGTTTTTCTTAAAAAAAATTCACAACCAAACACTATCTCACAACTTTTTCTCACAAAAAATCTCACAATCAATCACTATCTTATAACTTTCACATACCACATCAACTATAATAATTACATTTTCACCTATCACATCAACTGTTATAATTACACTTTTACCTCACAAATAATCACTCATTCAAAAAAAAAATTTCAATCTCATAAATAAAAAAAATCTCACTATTTCCTCTGAAAAATAAGAAATGAGAAATGAGAGCATAAGCAATCACAATCTAATTTCTTTCCTATTTTTGCCGTTGTAATTGAATTTCATGCACATCAAATGAATACGTAGACGTGTGGACTTTATTGTTACACATTCCAGCAGCATCTGATCCATGTATATTTTTATATCTTATATATTGTCCAATTAATTTGATCGATTTTGATGAAACTTATGTTGTAATTAATTAATAATGAACTCCAACTAAAAACATGTGATGAAATATCGGAGGTATTTATGATTTAAATATGTAGTAATTCATCGATAAAACGTAATAGCAAATTTGAAAGATGCACTACCATGACAGGTGTCTCAACATTGGAGCTTAACTCAGGCATGAGCCAAATGCCTTTAGAAATTTTTGGGAATGTTTGGTTATGTTTTTTATTTGATTTTATTATATATTTTGAAAGAATAAATTATTAAAAAATATAAAAATTAATTTTTGGCATATTTGTTTAAGTTTTGTGGGATTTTTTTTATTTTATTATAGCAGTCAAATAAATATTTTTTTTTACTAAATTTTTAAGTTAAAAATTGAGTGATTTTTTTAATATTAAAATAATAATAAAAATATAATATATATGTATATATTGAAGAATGTATTTTTTGAAAAGAAAATAAAAATATGTTCGATTATGTTTTCTTTTAATACTGTTATTTCGAGAAAATATAATCAAACAAAGCCTTTAATGTGCTTCATCACCTAAATATTGGTCACACAAATTGATTAATCGAAAAACAA
The DNA here is from genome assembly GCA_018894105.1 of Jacaranda mimosifolia. Lineage (NCBI taxonomy): Eukaryota > Viridiplantae > Streptophyta > Magnoliopsida > Lamiales > Bignoniaceae > Jacaranda > Jacaranda mimosifolia. Next base: position 35,735,718 of record CM032118.1, read on the forward strand.
GAGTCAAGTAGCTTTTGCGCGATTTACGGGAGAACTGGAAGACACTGGATGGAACAAAGAGGAGAGTGCAAAATGGGCGCCAACACAGACATTACACGACGTCGTCTGCTGGTTGCCGGCATTGCTGTTCTCTACAGGGCACAGCAATCCGAAAGTTGATGCCAAGAACCGAAGCACAACGATGAAACGAACCACACGCGAAAACAGTCCACCGCATCAGCATGGCGCTTCAATTGACACCATTCAAGTCGATTATCGATTCACTTTGCCATTCGAGAAAGCCCGGAGAAGCTATGAGGCTTATTTTGTCCCACACATTGGAAGCAGACCAGTACTCTGTTTACTCCAAGATTCTTCAGCTTTGCACCGACTTTAAGTCCAGAAAAGTTGGAAAATTGATTCATAGCAGGATCATTACAGATGGGTTCCCGACAAATACCTGTTTGAAAACCAGATTGATCATATATTACTCCAAAATTGGCGAAATGGAAATTGCGCGTAAGTTGTTCGATCGAATGTCTGAAAGAAGCGTGGTCACCTGGACTGCTTTGATATCCGGTTACTCTCAGAATGCGGATTATGAGGAAGCTTTGAGAGTTTTCTGGGCTATGCACGGTGAAGGCGTCAAAGCTAATCAGTTCACTTATGGGAGCGCGTTGAGTGCGTGCTCGCATTTATTGTGCTTGGAGCGGGGGAAGCAGATACAGGGGTGTGTGCAGAAGGGTAGGTTTATGAATAACTTGTTCGTGCAGAGTGCATTGGTGGATTTGCACTCCAAATGTGGGAAGATGGAGGATGCTTGTTGTGTTTTCGAGTCGATGGAGACAAGGGACTTGGTCTCTTGGAATGCAATGGTTGGAGGATATGCTGCTCAGGGGATACACGATAATGCAATTTTAGTGTTTCGTTCGATGCTCAGAGAAGGTATGGCAGATTTTGAAAATTGAAATAGGCTTCTCTTTCTTAATTTCTTGATATTTCAACTAATTCTTGTTACAAGAGAGAACTATTATAGCCGTATGACGTCATTATAATGTTCAAAACAAAAGGGCACCCCAAAATATCGTCGGTTCTCTGTGGCCTTCAATTACATTTTATGGCTTTTGGATATGTTTATAGTACAACTTTAAGTGACCAACTTGAAAATTGGAAAATTTGTCTGCTCAAATGTTAAGGCTGTGGGTTTTCTCATTTGGATGAATTTCATGCTTATTGAATTACCAATGATCAGGTTTCTCTTTAATACCTTTTAACTGAAGAATTCTTTATATGGTTAGGCCGCTAGATTCCTTCTTAACCATTTTTGTTTTCGGTTTCGTGATACAAACGTCATATAGGCATGCTTCCTGACAGCTTCAGCTTTGGAAGTCTTCTGAAAGGCTCCGTTGGAAATAGTGGGCTTGCCAGAGTCAATATTGTTCATGGATATATCATTCAATTCGGTTTTGGGTCTCACAATTTTTTGTGCGGATCTTTAGTTGATGCCTATGTGAAATGTGGAAGTGTGGCCAGTGCAAATCGGGTATACAGCAATATGCAGGACAAAGATGTGGTATCATGCACTGCATTGATCAATGGGTACGCTAGTGAAGGTACAAATTGCACTGCAGCCCTTCAACTCTTCAATGAAGTACAGAGGAAAATGGCAATTGACGGTATGCTACTGTGTTCCATGATAAATATATGTGCCAAAATGGCATCATTGAGCCTGGGTAGACAATTACATGCTAATGTGCTGAAACATCAAAACCAGCATGACATGGCCATGGGCAATGCTTTGATTGACATGTACTCAAAATCAGGAGTGATTGAAGATGCTAGGCGTGTTTTTGATGAAATGGAAGATAAAAGTATAATTTCTTGGACATCTCTGATTGCTGGCTATGGGAAGCATGGTTATGGGTATGAAGCAGTTACACTCTATGTAGAGATGGAAGCTAAAGGGTTGAAGCCAAATGATGTAACTTTTTTGTCTCTTCTCTTTGCTTGTAGCCATAATGGTTTGACTGCACAAGGATGGGAATACTTTAGCAATATGGTTAACAAACACAATATTTTGCCTAGAATAGAGCATTTTTCCTGTTTGGTGGACCTTCTTGCACGTGCAGGTCGTGTGGAAGAAGCTTATGACTTGGTATGCGACATGCCTATACATGCTGTTCCCTCTGTTTTGGGTGCAATTCTTGGGGCATGCAGCACCCATGGCAATATAGACCTTGGACAAAGAGTTGCAAGGCATCTATTCAACTTGGAACCCGAGAACCCAACCAATTATGTGGTTCTTTCAGGTATTTATGCTGCAGTCGGCTTGTGGGATAGTGCAAGGCAGACAAGGATATTGATGGAAAAGAGAATCACTTCAAAATGTCCTGGATACAGCTCATGCCAATCAACAAGTAAGAAGGAAACACTCTAGCCAAAAGGTTGCAATCTCTTTCTAGTTTCAAATTGTAAATTGCTCAATCTGAACTCAAGAAGCCAAGATTTAGGGATGCTGTGTGACTAGGGCAATAGTAGTATTCATTTGTTCTTTATTAAGTATGATGTATCTTCAGTTTTACTTAGAATTATTAGTCCACAATCCACATGTGGGTTCTGTAAATGGCATTAGTTTGACAATCTTGAATTTGTTCCATATTTTGGAATGAGAATTAGGTACTTTTGCATGTTTTGATACCATTTGGTTGATTATTGTGATTTGAGCCATAGCATGGACATATTGGTTTTTTTCCTGAATTTGCCAATGCAATGAGGGTCTTTTGATGGTTATAATGGTTTAGATGAAGGTTATGTGATCTAATCTATAGTTGAGGGAACAAAGTTGTTTATGTTGATTATGTCTTGAAATTTAAGTTACAAATGGCGAGAAACGAAAGAAGTAGAGTGGGGTAGGCATGCAGTGACCGAGCGCCGCGGTGCCAAAAAACCAGTGCCAAGCATTCAGCATTTGGCGTCAGGTATTTTGTAATGCGCATTGCAGCACCAATTTTGTGCACTGTGGCACGGCATGGCGCTGCGCAGCGCATAGGCCCATGGGCCAGTTTGCGATTTCCTTGGATATTTAAATCCCGTTTTCTTCCAATTTGAGTGAGACAGATCATATAAGAGTATTTCTATACTGTTTTAGAAATAGTTTTCTCAGAAAGGAGTTTAGAACGAAGGTGTTAGGTGTTCTTGTGAGATTTGTGGAACTCAAGTTGTATTTGTTATTTTGATTTTGAATCAATAAAATTCTTTTCTTTGTCGAGTAGATTAAGCTAACGCCGAAGCACGTTAAATCTTGTTGTTTTTCATCAAATTACTTTACTTTTACTTACCAAGTTTATTAATCGATCCGATTAGGTTACAACAAATTGGTATGAGAGCCAATTTGACTTAATATCCACCATGAAGTATGAGGTACAGAAATTCGATAGGAAGAACGACTTTGGGCTGTGGAAGATGAAGATGCACGTCCTCCTGTGTCAACAAGGTTTACAGAGAGCATTCATGAGTAGAGATTTCTTGCCAGAGATACTGATAGATGAGGAGAAGAATGAGTTTATGGTGAAAGCTTACAGTACTCTGGTGTTATCATTGGCAGATAACGTACTGAGAGAGGTCGCCACAGAAAGTACGCCAGCGAAATTATGGACGAAGTTGGAGAGTCTCTATATGACGAAGACCATGACAAATCGATTGTACTTGAAACAACGGTTATACACATTGAGAATGAAGGAAGGTGCATCTATTACTCAACACATTGATTATTTCAATAAAGTAATTCTGGATCTCGCTAGTATAAATGTAAAAATTGAAAATGAAGATCAAGCATTAATTCTCTTGTGTTAAATGTCTAAATCTTTTGAACACTTGGTTACTACTTTGTTGTACGGGAGAGATACGATTTCAATAGAGGATGTGAGGGCCTCATTGAATTCCAACGAATTGGGAAAACATGTCGTGGGTAGTAACGATAGTGAAAGTAGGGAAGGATTGGTAGCTAAGGGGAGACCGAGAGAAATGGGAAGGAGTAGAGACTGATCGAAGTCCCGAACCAAGCCTAGAATAGGCAATAAATGTTTTAGGTGTTGTGAAAAGGGGCACTGGAAACGAAATTGTCCAGAATGAGGAAAGGCTAAAGATGCAAGTGAAACTTCTGATCAGAAATGGTATGATGTCGCATGAATTGTTGATGATAAGTCTGTTGGTGGGCTTATTCTCAACATTACTGAGAGTCTACTAAGTTCGGAGTGAATTTTGGTAGTGGTTGTTCCTACCACATGTGCTCACGAGAAGATTGGTTTACCACTTATCATAAATACGATGGTGGTAAAGTACTTATGGGAAATGATGCTTCATGCAAGGTTGTAGGAATTGGCTCAGTTAGTATTAGAATGCATGACGGCACAGTAAGGACCTTAACATATGTGCATTATGTTCTAGATAGTACTCTGGACAAGAATGGCTATAAGTATAGAGCTTGAGATGGAGTTCTGCGGCTTTCCAAAAGTGCACTGCTTATCATGAAGGGAGACAAGAGAAATGGCCCTTATATATTATAGGGCAGCTCAGTTTCTGGTATTGTAGTAGTTTCTTCATCAGTCAATGATGCTATGAAATTGTGGCATATGCGGCTTGGGCATATGAGTGAGAAGGGGATGTCTGAATTGAGCAAACGAAGTTTATTTTGTGGAGAGAAGACTGGAGAGTAGATTTCTACAAACAGTGTGTGCTTGGCAAGCAACACAGGGTACAGTTCAGTACCACAGTTCATAGGACCAAGGGCGCACATTGGATTACATTTACTTAGATCTTTGGGGGCTTTCTCAAGTTCCTTCAAAGGGAGGTGCTAGGTACATGCTGACTTTTATTGATGAATTCTCACGAAGAGTATGGGTGTCCATGCTAAGCATAAGGATGAGATATTTGTCAACCTCAAGCAATGAAGACTTTAATTGAGAAGTAGACAGGAAAGGCGATCAAACGCTTGAGGATTGACAATGGATTAGAGTTTTGCAACAAGGAATTTTAGGAATTCTGTGATAAGAAAGAGATTGTGAGGCATCACACAGTTGTACATACACTATAGCAGAATGGAGTTGCAAAATGGATGAACAAGACTATCTTGGAAAGAGCTAGATGCATGCTCTTTAACGTCGGATTGTCTAAGAATTTTTGGGCATAAGCGATTAACATTGTTTGTTATTTAGTGAATAGGTCACCATCGACTGCTTTGGACTGCAAGACACCAATAGAAATTTGGTCTGGGTCTCCTGTTGATTACTCAAATCTAAGAGTATGTTGGTGTCTAGCCTATGCTCATGTTCGGGATGAGAAGCTTGAGCCAAGAGCTAGGAAGTGCATATTCCTAGGCTATGTAGATGAAGTCAAGGGTTATCATTTGTGGTGTAATGATAATACGGGCTTCAAGATGATTATCAGTAGAGACGTTGATGAGTCTGCAATGATGAAGAAGAGGGAGCAGGCTGAAAGTAGTCAATAGGGTGTTAAGGAGAAGGTGGAAATTGAAATTGACACTTCACAAGTTTCAAAGGGGAAATAGAAGGTGGTAGATGAAGCTGGTGAGAGCATATTATCACCTAATCAACAGTAGGAAAATAATTCACTACAAAAATATCGTTTGGCTCATGATAGAGAGAAGAGGCAGATCAAACCACCACGGAGGTTTGCATATTCAAATCTGGTTGCTTATGCTTTGAGTTCAGCTGAGGAGTTTGTAAGAGACGATCAAGTCTTATACCAAGAGGCAATTTTTCGTCCAGATTTCGATAAATGGGCAACAACTATGAGTGAAGAGATGAAGTCTCTACACAAGAATAGCACATGGGAACTGGTTGATGTACCTAAAGGGAGAAGATTGTAGGTTGCAAATGGATCTACAAGAAAAAAGAAGGGATTCCTGAGATTGAGGATGCTAGATACAAGGCGCGATTGGTTGCTAAAGGTTTTACTCAGAGAGAGGGAGTTGACTTTCGTGAGGTGTTCTCCCCAGTTGTAAAACATACTTACATTCATCTTTTACTTGCCATGGTGGCTCTATTTGATATGGAGTTTGAGTAGATGGATGTGAAAACAGCTTTTTTGCATGGTGAGTTGGAGGAACAAATCTACATGAGCCAACTAGAGGGATTCATTGTTTCCGAAAAAGAAAATAAAGCATGTCTCTTGAAGAGGTCTATGTATGGCTTGAAGCAGTCTCCCAGACAGTGGTATAAAAGGTTTGATACTTTTATTATCAAGATAGGATACATTAGAAGCATTTATGATTGTTGTATATATCATAAAAAATGTAGTGATAGCCTTTTCATATATTTGCTATTGTACGTTGATGATATGTTGATTGCCTCTAAAAACATATTTGAGATCAATGTTTTAAAGGCTCAGTTGAGTGATGAATTTGAGATGAAGGATTTGGGCAATGCAAAGAAGATATTGGGCATATAGATCATCCGGGACAGACACGCAGGATTGTTATACTTGTCTCAACAACATTACATTGAAAAAGTACTTGAGCGATTTGGGATTGACAAGTCTAAGCTAGTTAGTACGCTACTTATAGCTCATTTCAGGCTCTCATCAGATCTATCACCGAGTATTGAGGAGGAGGTGGAGCACATATCTAATGTGACATATGCTAGTGTAGTGGGTAGCTTGATGTATGCCATGGTGTGCACTAGGCCAAATATTTCATATGCAATTAGTGTTGTGGGTAGGTACATGCACAAGCCAGGAAAGACTTATTGACAGGTAGTGAAATGGATCATGATGTATCTGAGAGGCTCTATAGATAAATGTTTGAAGTATAGTTAATTGAATTCTACTGTTAGAATTATTGGCTATGTGGATACGGATGATACCGAAAATTTGGACAGCAAAAGGTCCATAACAAGATATATGTTTTGCGTTTCAAGTTGTACGGTTAGCTGGAATGCGACTTTACAGTCACCAGTTGCATCGTCCACAATAGAAGCTGAGTACATGACTTTGGCTGAAGGCGTGAAGTGGCATTTGGCTAAAGGGGCTGATTGATAATATGTGTATGATTTATGATATCACTACAGTATTTTGTGATAGTTAAAGTGCCATACACTTGTCAAAAAAATCAAGCATTTCATGAGAGAACAAAGCACATAGATGTGATGTATCACTTTGTCCGGGATATGGTGTCTCAAGGTGTCATTTTGATTGACAAGGTTGGAACTAAGAATAATCTGACAGATATGTTGATCAAGATTGTCCCAGGAATCAAATTCAAACATTGATTGGATTAAGAAGGGCCCTTTATGGACTCAAATGAAGGGCCCTTTTAGGGGCAGGGACAAAGAAGATGGATGAAAATTTTCAGGTTAAAATGGAGAATTGTTAATTATGTTTTGAAATTTAAGCTACAAATGGCAAATAACGAAAGAATATGAGTGGGGTAGGCATGTAGCGACTAGGCGCCACGGTGCCAAAAAACTAGCGCCGTAGCGCCAAGCATTTAGCAGCTGGCACCGTGGCGTTGGGCATTCTATAATGTGTGCCGCATCGCCAATTTTGTGCGCTGCGGCGCGGCACACGAGCCCATGGGCCACTTTGTGATTTCCTTTGGTATCTAAACCCCATTTTCTTCTAGTTTGAGTGAAACAGACCATACACAAGTGTTTGTATACTGCTTTAGAAATAGCTTTCTCATAATAGAGTTTAGAATGAGGGTGTTAGGTGTTCTCGTGAGATTTGTGGGACTCAAGTTGTACTTGTTATCTTGATTTGGAATCAATAAAATCCTTTTCTTTATCGGATGGATTAGGCTAACGTCGAACCACCTTAAATCTTGTTGTTCTTCAACAAATTATTTTATTTTTACTTACTAAATTTATTATCTGATCCGACTGGATTACATCAGTTTCTTAGTAAACACTTGTAAAATAGATGCAAACTTAGACATATGTGCATACAATTCAAAGTTATTCTTGTTTTCCGCATGCCTTCTTAATTTATGCAAATATTTATAGTTTCAGTTGATTTATTTAATACGTGTATAAACATATTACATACTACATTCAACTAAGAAGTCTCCATTTTTGACAACATGCACTAATAACACTTTAAGGATGATAGTGTAGAATTATACAAATTTTAACTTTAATGTAAAACACGATATGGAATCAAATAAGAACTTTAATTTGAGGTAGAAAGATATTAAATTATAAAGATATCATCATATCAATATACAATACACGATAATATGATATAATTTAAATATGTATATTTTTCTTTTATTTATATAAGCATACAACTATTAGAACTTTGTTAGGGTCCAACTCTAAATTCCACACTTATTAAATCAATTAACCACTCAATAAATTAGTATAAACAATATGCATAAAAATGTATAAACAATATACATATAAAATAATGCAAAATTAAGTCTAGTAACTTATCACATTCTTATGTTGGTCGGACACATACGAACTCATACAACAATATCGTTTATTTTGAATTTGAATTGAAGTTTTTGCAGTAATTTAAAAAGATAAAAAATATTCAAAATATATTCATACTTATCATCTTTCTTTTTTGAGTTTGACTGGAATTTTTGCCACAATATAAAAAAGATAAAAACGATCAAAATATATTCATCCCTATAATTTTACATTTTTTCCTTCCAATATTTTCCCAAATATCACAAAATACTTTTATCCAAAAAGAAAAGAAAGAGATTGAAAAGGAAAAGATTTCTTTTTTCTTCCGCATTGATGAATATAATTACATTTACAGCCTTCCGTAAACCATATCTAATGGCAGTGGGTTTTTGTGATCCTTTCAATATCTCACTTCTCCACAAATCCACACTGCAATTCCAGAAACCCTTTCGTTATAATTATTATCTCGACACAAACATAAGAAGAAAACTCAGAAGAAGACAAAAGGCTTTTTTCTTAAATTTCCAGGGTAACTGGTGTCTGGTGGCCTCTGATTTATTACTTTATATATGACTTATAAAATGGCGTCTTCCGTTTTGTCCAAACCTCTTTTTGTGCGTCGCGCCCTTCTACCCTCCTCTTGTTCGTCTCTCTTCAAAAAATCGCAATTCTCTACCTTACTTTTCACAGTAAGTCTACCAACAAATTTCTTCTTGGTGACTGTAATTTGAGTTTTGTATTCCTTAATGAATGGGTTTTCTGCTAATTACTCAGAGAACAATCTTTTTTTAATGTGTTGTAATTGCTTTTTCTTGTGGATATTTTTTTCTCTCTCTTCAGATCTTTATGGGAGGGATTGCTGCTGTTGTGGTTTCTTTTAGCTCCTACGAACTCAGTGCTACAAAGATTTCGCTTTGCTGTCACTACCTTTTTGCTTGGCAAAATTTGAACTTTCTCTTAGTTTAACGAAATCATAGAGCGCGTGAATTGGTGGTTTTTATTTCAAGGGTCGTATAAATTTATCGTATTCGTAGTAAGTTAAATAAAGGCTCAACCTTTTACCATTTATTGGAAGTTTATAGTGAAGTTGAAAACAGCAAAGATCGTTTTATTTGTGCTATTTGTTAACCTTCCAGAGTTGAAACTTTTGAATATAAGGCACATCAACTATGCAAGTGTGCCTCGGTACATCACCCAATAATAAGAGAGTACTTCACCTCTCAATATCCCCCATATCAACTGGGGTTTGAATTTGGCAGAACATTCCGCACTGCCCATATCTACTATCTGGTGAAGGTTGTGATATTTGAAGGCGAAACTTATTGAGATATACCTTTGGCACCTATATCCAATCTAAAAGCTCTTGATTGTTAGAATCATGCATATGACCATTTATTTCTTGTTCCGTTTTTGTATTTAATATTCTTCTGCCAAGTTGTTGATAAATGAATTACTCACTAAGCTTTTTATTTTCTTCTTCTTATCTGTTGGCCTTGGTTGCAGGAAAGACCATTACCCTTGCGCTCAGTCTCCTCCCTTTTGGCATATAAGACTCCCAGATCTATTTCTTGTAGCATGTCTACGGCAGCAGTTGCATCTCAAGCTTCCTTCTCCATGCAGTCCTTGTCGACCAAAGAGCCTGTTGTTTCAGTTGACTGGCTCCACGCCAACCTCCGAGAACCAGATGTGAAGGTTTGAATCATTGTGATTTATTTGCTTTGTGTTCACTCAGTACATTTTTATTTAAGGATGCATGAGACATGTTTCTTCCCATGTTTCTAACTATTCATTGGAAAAAAAAATGTATTTCAAGTATGCCAAGTGACAAGCCTTTTTCCTCATTGCATGCATGACTAACCTGGGTGTTGGAAAGAAAGAAGGCACCAGAATATTGGTATATCACAAAAAACTAACTACACTCGAATCTGACTGGTAAACCTTCATGTAGTGGTGTCTTACCTTACCATTGGATAAAAGTTGGCTCAGTTTGCAACACTTTATCTTCATTTGCTTTTCTTTAACACTCTACCTTTTCTTTTCAGACTTTAATTCCCAACTTTGCTTTTGATGGTATTTAAAGAATCAAAACATTTTACATGAGTTGCATATTCTCTTGTCCTTGTACTCTGGTTATTATGTAAATCTTTATAACTTGGTGCTCAATTATTTTCAGGTGTTGGATGCATCCTGGTACATGCCTGATGAACAGAGATATCCACTTCAAGAGTATCAGGTGCTGAGTGCTGACCTGGATTGACATATGTAGTTTATTTTGTTTATTTCTTGCTTTCTACCATCACTGGCTTCACAAAATATCTACCTATAATGGCTCTACTTTTTAGTACTTGTATTCGTTTTCAAATTGTAACCATTTATTTTTCATTTGGGTATGATGATTTGTGATTGACACTGCTAGTTTAGTGGTCAATTCCATATCATAGTTTTATATTGGAGGTTTTTCTTGTCTTTTTTAACAGGTTGCGCATATTCCTGGTGCACTGTTCTTTGATATTGATGGCTTATCTGATCCAACTACTAATGTAAGATGCTCTCCTTTTGGATATGACTCTTTTTCGCTTTGTGCAGAAGTTAATAAATTTTGCTTAGGTTTGTTTGTATCGTAGTACTAATATATTTTTTCCTGGTAAAGCATCATCTATGTTTGTTTTCACTTTGACACTTGCATATGTGATATCTTGTTGTTCAATTGAACTTTATTTTTTTTTATTTTTTTTTTCTTAGCTTTGTTTATGCTCTTTATCAAGGTATGATAACACAGTGCAGCCTATAGTCCAACCATGTTCAAGAGATTTATTTTTTGGATATTTGTTCCGCAATTTAATAGTTTAATTGCTGGTATGTGTGTGCATTAAAATATTTGCATCAGCATATGAATAATCTAAACTTCTTTTCATTTCTGAATGGTGTATATAGTTGCCGCATATGTTGCCATCAGAAGAAGCATTTGCCGCTGCTGTTTCTGCCCTTGGCATTGAGAATAAAGATGGCCTTGTTGTTTACGATGGGAAGGGAATTTTCAGTGCAGCTCGTGTTTGGTGGTGAGTTATTAGTTTGATAAGTCAACAAGCATGTGGTATAGAACTCCAGACATCTTTTATTATTATTGGTGAAACTTCATTTTGTTTTTCAATAAAAAGGATGTTTCGGGTGTTCGGGCATGACAGAATTTGGGTTTTGGATGGTGGCCTACCGAGATGGCGTGCTTCAGGCTTTGATGTTGAATCAAGTGCGTCAAGTGATGCTATCTTGAAAGCTAGTGCTGCTAGTGATGCAATTGAGGAAGTGTACCAAGGACACCGGGTATGTTGTGCTTTATCAATGTCAATTTGCATTTTTCCCCTGATTCCTTATGCATGTCTCAGTTCCAGCTCTATGTGAATGTCATGCATGGTGTACCTTTAAGTTGACTTTCTATTATTTTGATTTCAATGTCAATATGTCTCCTGTTTTCTACTTCCCTTGCTTCAAGAATAAGAATAACTCCTTGATGATCTGTAGGTTGGACCAATTACATTCCAAACCAGTTTTCAGGCCAATCATGTCTGGACACTTCAGCAGGTATGTGTCTTCTTTGAGTTCCATTTTTCGTTGTGTAGCTCCAAATCTGTTATGTGCTTTACAGAAGCTGTTTCCTTCTCACTGCGTTCATTTATGTAAATGCGATGCCGCTGAAACCATGTGTCCCATTGCAGCAACTTGGGCCTTGTTCTTACATTTCGTACTCTCGATTTTAGTGTAATCCTATCACTTTTTAGATATCTTATATTATGTTACATGTATGGAGATGGATATTTGTGTGTACGTGCAATCATAATAACATAGGACTTCTAAGAATTTTTCAGTTGATTGATTTCATTGTTTTAGCATTTTTATTTTTCTTCGGGAAGGTTAAATGCTGTTACCTAAATCTGGAGCGTAGTCTAAGAAACGCAATGCTTTTTTGGGCCTCATCAGTGGCCCCAGTGGGTAGATTTGATTGAGACTGTTAAGAAAATAGCACATGCAATTCCATGCGAACAGGAATTTTGATGTTAATGACATAAAAACTTGATTCTGGGGACTGATAAGTTAAAAAATTATGGAGTACAATTTGACCTTTTCAGGCTTGTTATTTGTGTCATCGTGACTAATATCATATTTATTTCGATTCTTGCTTACCAAAATGCCTAACTGTAATCTCTTTTGGGAAAGTATTAACAATGGTTCTGATGGTTTTCGTACATGAACATGTAAAATGATGGGTTTCTGTTTGTTTTTCAGGTTCAGAAAAATATTGAAGAACAAACGCATCAACATGTAGATGCTCGTTCGAAAGCTAGGTAGTTTATCCTTGAGATGCTATTGCATTAGTGGCCATTTCTTATGTACTAATGTGTCTTGTTCTTTACCCTGAAAATATTGACTTCGTGTTCTGATATGCCTCCTTATGTGGTTTGTGAGGATCAGAGATTAATTGATCAGTTATATTCACAATAATATCCAAATAGCTGTTTTGTTTTGGCCTATGGAAAGAGCATTAATGAACTCAAAAATCTTGCCCAATCAAAGAAGAGGAACCTCACTGTCGGAAAATTCATATCTCAACTCTGTTGTATTTGGTTTTTTCTCAGGTTTGATGGGATTGAGCCGGAGCCACGTAAGGGAATAAGAAGTGGCCATATTCCCGGGAGCAAATGTCTTCCCTTTACCCAGGTAGAAGACTATCTGTAATTGGAACTAATGATTCACTGGAGCTTGTCTTTCAGAAGACTGGTTGCAGATCTACATAGTTCTGTACATCTAATTACTGATCCCCATAGTTTTATATAGAATATACAAATGTGGAAAGAATTTAGCCTCTAGTTGCCTTGAATCTCTTTCTCTACATACTTTATGGATCATGATTTTCGGGTGTCTATATTGAAATTTGAAATGAGTTCACTGTTGTCCCTAAGGTATTTTTTAGATACTTAACTAGCTTTTTACTCGCATTCTGGTGTTTCTTACAGATGTTAGATGGCTCTCAGACACTCTTGCCCGCATCTGAGCTGAAAAAGAGATTTGAACAGGAAGGTTACAAATAAATAGTCCCCTTCTTGTTCGAGCTTATAGGTGTTATGCTGCTGGCATGCTAGCTTAGGTTAGCTCAACAATTTGACCAGGTGCTTGGTCTTTTACAGGAATCTCATTGGACAGCCCTGTATTAACGTCATGTGGCACCGGTGTGACAGCATGTATTCTGGCACTGGTTAGTTCCATGTCTCAAAAGACAAAAATATCGAGTAAAAGGGGGTCTTTATTATTATTTGTTTATTTTTTTCCCTAATATTTTCAATTTTATCTATTTGCGACTTTGGTCATTACCTTGTATTTTCGTGAAGCATGCGAAACTTGTTTATCGTAACTGTATAGTTTCTCAGCGGATATTGACCGTGATAAGAGAATTAAACACGTTAAAGTTAACCTTTCAGGGGCTTCATCGACTGGGGAAGACTGATGTTACGTTATATGATGGGTCATGGACAGAGTGGGCTTCATCTGTCTCTTCCCAGGTGTAGATGCTTTTGATGATCATCGGCTTCATGCACATTCTGAGTTTTCATTTGTTCGTTAGTCATCATTGATTGTGACGAAAAGAAAAATGTAAATACCGATATAAATGAAAGGCTGGAGTTATTTTACCTTTAAAGAAGTAGCTGAATGTTTTGGTTCCTTTTGATGGACGTTGGTGTGGGGAAGTTATTTTATCTGGTGAACTTAATTAGGATATGAATTGATTGTGTGTTGGTTGTACTTTTAAGAAGGAAATATAGTAAAATGGGAAACAATATCATTCTCTTCAAACAAGCAAATCCAACACCAAATATAAGAAAAAAAAGAGGCAATTCTGATGAACAAGTTGTATATTCAAGGAAGAGAAGAAGAAAGAAGGAAGAAACCCAGTTGGAGAATTCGAGTGAAGGGAAAGAAGAATCCAGCCATATACTAGAGGGAATAAGAAAAACATAGTTCAAGACAACTAATTGCAATTGTCCAAATCAAATGTTGGTATTTATTCTGTAATGCCTTTATCATTTATGGCAGAAAGGTCTAGTACCCTTTTCTACTGCAATTAATCAAAGAAGAGGCAGAAAATTCGTGAATGAAATGTTTTTGTTGAATTCGTTGTACTTTTGGGAGGCTAGCAAGAAAAGAGAAGATAATAAATGTAGTTTACTAAAGATCTGTTACAAACCTGTCACGTCCGGGATCGCGTGGCCTAATGGATAAGGCGCTCGCCTCCGGAGCGGGAGATTGTGGGTTCGAGTCCCATCGCGATCGTGCTGTTGTTTTTTTGACACTTTTGCTGCGACACGGGGGGCCACAGCCCACAGGCGACTGTCAAGCATATCATATTTTCCGACTCCTTTTGTCTTTCAAGTTTCAACTGATGGATTTTCTTTCTCTTCTCTTCTCCATCTCAATATTTTTTTTATTTCTTTATTATTTCATTTACCGCTTTTCTGCAAAGAAATTGTGCAACTCTTTTCCATTTCAGTTACTCCTACATGTTTTCAGAATCTTTATTGATTAATGGCGTAAAAGCCCAAGAAGAAAAAAGCAGAAGTTCTCCACTTTTTCTATTTGAGCAGATTGTTCTATCGGTAAGAACTAAATATCCTTTTAGAAGAACCATCTTCTAACTTAAGTATTAGTTTAAGCCGAAACTCCAGATTTGGTTACTCATGAAACAGCATACTGTGCATAAACCACAAGGGACCTCATCAAGCACCAGTGCTCTTACATTTAGAAACTTTGTTTCGGAATTCGCAAGTCATTTGATCAGGTTTTCTAATCCACATTTTAATCGTTCCACCTACTTAGGAAGACAATCACAAAGACCTCACAACTCTACTAATTTTTTATCGCCAGTTTTCATGTACGAAAGCAGTCTGCGAGTTTGTCTGGTCGGAGACCAGAAGACTGGCAAGGTTCTTTTATTTCCCACGTAGGAGGAAAGCAGAACTTGTAATCACTTAGGCTATATTCTTTACCATTTTCTCATAACATTTTCCAACTCCCAAAACAAATATAAAAAATATACACATTTTTCAATCATTCTCTCAAAACACAAAAATTTCTTACCCAAAAAACTCCTCCCAAAACAATCTTAAAATATCTTACACCCTACAAACCATACATACTCCCTCATTTTCTCACTTTACCTTTCACATCACTCATTCATTTATCTTTCTCTTACTTCACTTATTCATAAATATATATGTACACACACATACATACATATATAAAAATACTAAAATTTTACTAGTTATAAAATTCTAAAAGTCATGTTTACAAATTTAATTAAATTAATTGTTGAAAATTTAATTAAATATTATTTATATTATTACTAAATAATTTATTTACTCAATAACTATGAAATTAATTAAATTACTTATTAATTAAATAATATTTTAGTTATATTTAATATTTAAACTTAAGATGTTTTAATTTGATATAATAAATAAATTAATTTTCTTCAAAAAATTAATCTTCGTTAAATATTAATCTTCACATTTATTTAAAATTATAATAAAAAATTTAATTAGAGTGTGATACTTATTTAATAATATGTTATGTTTAATAAATAAATATTAATATAATTAAAGTAATTGTCGAGAAAATTAATTAAATTTAAGTAAAAAAATATTTGATTCTTACTAAATAATTTATTTACTAAATAATGTATAATCAAATAATTAGTTACAGTAATTAAATAACATATTAAATTAATTAATTAAATTAAATTATTTAATTATTTAATTAACTTTTTATTTATATATTAATTATGTTTCTTATTTCACGTATAATTGAATATTATATGTATTTATTTAATAAATAATTTAAGATGACTTAATTTCAAATAATATAAAATTAGTTATTTATTTAATTTGATGAATTGTTATTAAGTATTTTATATATAAAAATTATTAAATAAATTATTTTATTTAACTCAATAACTAAGTTTATTTATACATAAATCATAAATAATAAATAGTTAAATAATTATAGTTTATTTAATAGACATTAATTAATTAGTTTATAATTAATGTACAATAATTAATTTTTTTTATATAAGCCGATATTAACAATTATGATGTAAGTCGATTTTTTATATTTGAGATATAATTATGATTTCGTAAATAATTAATATTTATTATTAATTATTTTCTTCCAAATAATACATCATTTATTAATGTTAAATTTATAAAAATATAAAATTTAAAATAATTACTAATTAAATTAATTATACATCATTTTGTTACAACCATATATCAATCATTACCCACATATATATACACACACATATCCAACTATAAATATACACACACAATAAAAAAATTACTTTTATCTTACAAAACCAACAAAAAATTAATTGATTTGACATTTACAGTAAAGTTTGTTTCCCTAAAAAATACAAAAGAACAAACAATTCATTCTCAATTCACTTTCCTTGTTTTCCCAAAACACAAAAAAACGCTTCACACATTCTCCAAATTTTCTTCCAAAAACTCATTCTTCCAAAATATTTTTCAGAAAATACCCAAAATACTAAAGAACAGAGCCTTAATAATTTCATGGAGAACACCCACCGTATACTATGCCTGGTAACGTGGGCTTGTAACTCGAGTGAGGGCATCAAGGTGGCTGAACATTGAGCTAGTCCAATTTGCTAGGCCTAAGTTGCCAATAGCTGGCTCACCTGTTCCAAGCGCAGAGTTGGGTCTCAGGGTCTAGGCGAGTGAGGAGGGCACCGCATCAGGCTGGTTTCACAGAGCCGCGATTACCTCCCGCTCTTTGTAGTGGAAGGATAATGGGCCGGTGCTCCTTGGGTCCAATTAAGTAAAAATGGGTCAGTCCTAATTGGATAGCCACTTTTTCGGGCATTCATGAAAGTGCAATGCCATTCATGGGTCAGTCGTAATTGGACACTCGCCATATTGGGCTTTTTTCAATTTTATTTTTTGAAATTTGATGGGTCACACTTAAGACTATCAATGGACCGAATTCGGATCGAATTTCAGAAGCAACGATTACCTCCCGCTCCTTGCCGTGGAAGGACAATTGGCGGGTGCTCCTTGGGTCCAATTAAGTAAATTGGGTCAGTCCTAATTGGACAGCCACTTTTTTGGGCATTCATGAAAGTGGCATTCATGGGTCAATTGTAATTGGACGCTCGCATTTTTGGGCTTTTTTCAATTTTCTTTTTTGAAATTTGATGGGTCACTCCTAAGGCTGTCAAGGGGTCGGATTTGAATCGAATCATGTTAGATTCAAGTCCGAATTTGAAAGTAATATATCATATTCAAATTCGATCCAAAATTCATCAAATATGTAGTTAGTATAATTATATTCGAATCTAAATAAAAGTTGAATATCCAAAAAAATTCAAATGTGATTATTTCACAAAAATCATGTATTTAGTATTTTACTAAAAATTTAGTAGAATCCAAATTCAAAACAATCATCTTTAAAGAAAAAAAATACACAACAGATTAATGAATAAATTTTCAAGTCTATTGATCACATAAAAGTAACAATAGAATTTAACTTAATCGCATTCATTCACCAAATCATTACATTTTAGGTTCCGTTGCTAATAGTAGTATTTATTTGTCATCATAAAGACATAGTTATACTTTATTATTCAATCAACTAACTATAAACTCAAAGTTTTATAAAAAAGAAACTCGTTTTGATCAAATCTAGATTTGCATTGCATTATTACCATATTATTGCATTTGGCTTTTACTCATTATTCTTCCCGCATCATTTTTTGTTATAAAAATAGAAAAATGAGTGATGTAATTTTGATGTAAATAAGCTCAAAATCTAACAATTTATATGAAAAACACTTGATTTGATATATTGCATATGAGTTCATTAATTTCTTCATCCAAATATCCGCATTGACATTATTATAGGACCTTATGTATACATATATATAATACTAAATATATTCAGATTCATATTATTAATGGATCGGATCGAACCATATCCATGTTCGCTTCATTTATTTTGAATTACGAACTTTTTTAATCAAATCATATCCGTTGAATATATTACCGGTTAAAAATCCTGAATAATCGGATCGAATTCAAATTAAATTCCGCTCCATTAACAACCCTAGTCACTCCTAATTGCACAGATTGACAAGCATCTTATATTGTTTCTTGTTTCAATATTTTAGCAAGTAGATAATCGCTGGTTGGATCAGAGAGAAACAATTACTGTGTCCTTAATGAATGTTTTTCATAATAGGTGCACATGCGCATTGATGGTAACCCAAGTTTTGATGTCGAAAAGGGAATTTGATTTTTCCCGAAAGAAAAGAAAAATAGGTTTTATAGTCAGATAATAAAATCCTGTAAATAAAACAGAGAAAGTGCTCACATAATATTATGGCTCTTGATTACTATTAATGAGGTTTAGATTGTAGTCTCTATGCTTCGATACTGACTAATGGTGTATTTTCTTCTTTTCAATACATCTTCTTAGTAACTTGGGCGAGTACTCAAATGTACTGTAAATAGGATTGGGGAGCTCAACACAACATCGAAGACAATAATCATTCACTTTAGAAACCCACTAATGGGTCAGGCCGTAATTGGACAGTCACCTTCTTAGACTTTTCCCAATTTTATTGTTTCTTGTTTCTCGTTTCAATTAGTCTCCTTAACTAATATTCTTCATAATAGTAACTTACGTTTTTATGTCAGAAAGTGAATTGCATTTTCCAGAAAGAAAAGAAAAATAGGTTTTGTAGTCAGATAATAGAATCTTGTTAATAAAAATAGAGAAAGTGCTCACATTTTATTATAGCTCTTGATTAGTATTGATGAGGTCAAGATTTTAGTCTCTTTATAGAAACTGATGCTTTGATACTAATTAATAGTGCATTTTCTTCTTTTTAGTACATTTTCTTAGCAACTTGAGCGAGTACTCTAGTGTATTGTAAATGGGATTCAGAAGATCAACATAC
The DNA here is from genome assembly GCA_018894105.1 of Jacaranda mimosifolia. Classification (NCBI taxonomy): domain Eukaryota; kingdom Viridiplantae; phylum Streptophyta; class Magnoliopsida; order Lamiales; family Bignoniaceae; genus Jacaranda; species Jacaranda mimosifolia. Next base: position 35,755,149 of record CM032118.1, read on the forward strand.
CTTCGAAGACAATAATCATGCAATATAGAAATCCATGGGTAGGTCAGGCCGTAATTGGACAGTCACTTTTTTGGGCTGTTTCCAATTTCTTTTTCGGGATTTGATGGGTTGGTTCTAATTGAACAAATTTGACAAGCACCTTAGATTGTTTCTTGTTCCGACATTTTAGGAAGCAGATAATTCGTTGTTTGGATGAGAGGGAAACAATTACTCTGCTTAGTGAATATTCTTCATAATAGGTGCACATGCGCATTGTTAGTAACTTAAACAACTTATATCAAAAAGGGAATTGCAATTTCCAGAAAGAAAAGAAAAATAGGTTTTATAGTCAGATAATAGAATCATTTAAATAAAATAGAGAAAGCACTCACATTATATTATAGCTCTTGATTACTATTAATGAGATCAAGGTTTCAGTCTCTTTATAGAGAATGATGCTTCGATACTGATTAATGGTGTATTTTCTTCTTTTCAGTACATTTTCTTAAAAACTTAAGCGAATACTCTAGTGTGCTACAAACAGGATTGAGAAGCTCAGCACAACTTCAGAGATAATAATTATGCGATTTTTTTTTTTTTTTTTCATATACATGCATATTAGAAATCTACCAGATTCAAATTTCAGCATCAAACTTTATGTGAAAAACTAACATCATTAGATCAAATGCCATTCGGCGATCATCCGCATATTGGGTTATCTTGTATTAATTGAGCCACTGAATGACCATGACAAGGTGGTTTCAATAGTAACTTGATTGAAAATTACACAGTTCTGTAAAATTAGGAAAAGATACTCTGCTGAGATCCATTTGCATTTTCCTTTCAGCATATTTTAACAAGAGTTCTTACAGTAAAGAAGGAAAAATAAAATGTTAAACTTATGTAGCCAAAAGAAATGGCGCTCTCATTTTTTTAGATAATATATAGTACAAGTACCGGAGCTAATGGCCAACATTCGGAGTTTGCAGCAGAGCCAATTGTCAAGTGGGAATTCAGCTGCAAAAGATTGGACTCCCTCGAACTCATCTTTACGTGGAATAAAAACATCATAAAGTTTATTAGTAGCAAAAACCAGAAAGCAAAGCCAAAGAGAATTTACCTATATGTGGTGACAACAAACAGCAGCACTGGTGCTAGCTGAACATAAAAATGATATCACCAGAGAAGCACATGCTTACCAAGATGAGTGAGTCATATAATTTACATGATGATAATCAACAAGAATAATTTTCTAGCAGAAAATGATAATAATTGGTGGCATATTGTTACCTTCCACCAGAATGACCCAGATAAGCCAGTATACTGATGAGACCTCCAGGTGAAAGTATTATCTTGGCAGCCTCAATTCAAATGCAGGCAGTTTTAATCTCTTCGTCTCCTTCTTGGAATCAACCCGAATTGAATGCAACTAACCTAACAACAAAGATGAAAAATGTGAAGATGGTATAGCAACATGAAACACATTCAGAAACTTGGTTGTTGAAGAAACAGAGACAAGAAGAAAGTAGTCTTGTTTAAGATGATGAGTCTTCAGGGAGATATGGGGAGGGAAAAACACAAACACGCACAAAACAGCAACAACAAGAAGAAGCATGACTGTTACTTTAAAAGCAATTATTACAGCTCAATCATAGCATCTATTCTAGACCAACAGAAGCAAAATGGGTAATGAGATTGCTAATACAGCATCAATAAAACTTGTAGTACACTCTTATGCGAACAAGGTCTAAATACAAGTCCGCATAATTGAATTGAATTGAATTGCATGAGTTCGAAAATGCCTTTTGAGGTCAAGTAAGGTTGAAGTTCTCAATGAACTTTCCCTATGATTGATTTATTAGAATGCAATAGAATTTGTTGATGATATAAAAATGCAGTCTTCATCAATTAATAGAGAGGCAAAGAAAATCATTAAGGATCTACAATCATAACAACATCATGCTGCATGCGCACTAGAGATTTGAGAATTATCTTTTATCAGCCGGGCTACAGCAAAAACAGCAGCACCTCATCAGCACTGACGGACCGGTCCAGAAAACACGAAGTACTTCCTAAAGCATCTATTAGGGGTCCTATCGCACAAGCGCGACCTCTGCCTGCGCCTGCGCATATCATCAGCAATTAATCTTAGCATAACTAGGGTGTCGTATCTATTACCGTAAGTAGCACCAATAACAAAGTGCCTTTCCGGACAACATTCTTCCACACCCTAACATAATAACACTAATTGAAATCACTATAATCACAACTCTCCAGCAACAATCCAATTATCATAATTATTAAATTTAAAAAAAAAAAAGAAAATTGAAATTTTACGGCAAATACAATCGTCAATAAATTCCTACGAGTGAGCAACATCAGTGGCCTTTTTCTTGCCGAATATGTATCCTGTCATCAAATCTTTTAACTTTCTGCCAAAAAAAAAAAAAAAAAAAAGGCTATCCATTCATTTGCTAAAAAATTCCAATTTCATTTATATGCTCACCTTATTAACCAAAATTCATAACAATTCTTCCAATTTAAGATTTGGAAATAATGTTTGTCCACGCTAAAACACTTATACATCTAATTTTAGAGAAGCATAGTATGATTGTATTAAGCCACCACCTATACACACTTCATAGACTCTAAATAATTTTTTTTTGGGGGGTGGGGGGATTGTTGGCTGTTGTTATTAGGATGCATGTAATTTTTATTTATAATTTTTTAACTATTTATGATATCTAGTATTTTTTTTATTTTTTTTTATAGAAGCCAAATGGATGCAAATTTATTGTTGGATTGAGCCAAATGTATGTGATAGAGGAATAGAGATTGAATAATTATTATTGAAGTTTATTGATCAAAGAAATGAAAAAAATAAATAATAATAATAATAATAATAATAATAATAATAATAATAATAATAATAATAATAATAATTTGCAAGTAATCAATGAAAAATTTCAACTTAACAATGAAAAATTACACAACGGAAGTAGCTATAATGATTCTTTTTTCTAATAACCATTTTTTAAATGAAATTGAAATTTTTTAGCAAACGAATGGATGACCTTTTCTTATTTTTTATTTTTTGTTCATTTATCTTTTTGTAGAAAGTTAATGTTCATGTTGCAAAAATGATAGTGTATTATATAGATATCATGAGCCAATTTGAGAATAAAAATTTAGAAGGCCAAAAAAGGGAGCATAATTGTCACATCATCCATTTCTTCCATTAATTCACTAATGGTGTGAGAGGTTTAGGGGGGTGTTTGAAGGTTTTGATAGCAAATTGGGGTAATTGATACCAATTCCATAGTAGAGGGGGGCAAAATGAATTTAACCCTAAACTAAATAGTAGCGAACCTAAAAAGGGGGATTCATTGTGCTTGGAAAATGAATTGGAACAGGGAACTTCAGAAAAGCAGTTCATATCCCACAGCACGAAAAAGCAGAACTCATGACCTGTAAATAAGTTGGTTTGGTGATGAACGCTCGTAGCTCTCTGAGCCTTGTAAGTTGTAACGTGGGTTAGTATCGGGATTTTCTAGGGTCCCGTACCCATGATTCTGACTTATCATCATGTACCCACTTTTTAGCCGTTCATATCAATTTGATTTAATCCTCACCTTCGAACCATCATAAAATAAAGAACTATGGTTCTACTGTGGTTCTTTTATAGAATCATCTTCTTTTAAAATTAAATTATGAAAAATAAAATAAAAATTATTATATTTTTGATATTAAATTACCAAATTAACCTTACTAATTTTAAGAAACTAAAAACTCCTCCTTTTCTTATATTAAACCCTAATTCAATTAGAATTCAATAAGAAGAAATAAACCCTAACAAACGAATTTCATTTTTTTTCCCCCACTCTTCCGCATGCGCCATTTGAAACAGAATGCAAATGCTAATCATGCAAAAGCAATTATGAATTTACTCAATTGTGACATGAAAGTAGATTACTGAATGAATCACTAATAATGTATATATAAATAATGCATATATAGTTTATAATGAACCATGGTTCTTCACTTTATGATGGTTCGAATGTGAGAATTAAATCAAATTGATATGAACGGGTAAAAAATGGGTACGTGATGATAAGTCAGAACCATGGATACGAGACCCTAAAAAATCCCGTGTAACTCGAGGGAGGACATTAAGGTGGCTGAACGTTGGACTGCTACAAATTGCTGGGCCTATCCGCCAATTCCAAGCGGGGAGTTAGGCCTTGGGATCCAGGCGAAGGCTTAGGCCCCCCGGCCTTTCGAGTGGAGGGCACGACATTAGGTTGGTTTCACAGAGCAACGATCACATCCCGCTCTCTGTAGTGGAAGGATAACAGGCCAGAGCTCCTTGGGTCCAATAAAGCAAGTTGGGTCGACCTTAATGGAACAACCGCCTTTTTCGGGCTTTTCCCAAAAAAATTTTGTTTGATGGGTTAGTCCTCATTAGGCCTGTTAATGGATTGAATTTTAATGCGAATTCGATTCGAATTTTAAGATTTTTATTAGATTAAAATATTCGATACATCGCATTCAATTATAAATATTTGTAATTTGAAATAACTTGATTGAATATAGAATTAAGCAATCCGATCCGTTAAAAATTTGAATCCGCACTTTAATATTTTCTTATTAAATTAATAAAATACTTTTTTTTTTCAAGTCAAATATAATAATGTCTAATAATTCACCTACGCATTAATATAATGTGAAATAGGAGTTTAGTTTTCAAATATTTAACTTTTAGATTAATATGTAATACAAAGTTATTAAAAATTCAAATATGACGTAAATTTACTTTATAAATACAAAATTTTTATACAATTCAAAAGAAAAAAAGAAAAAAAATATTAAATCGGATTGAATTTTTTTATCAAATTTCGGATATCTATCGGATTCGAATACAATACTGACTAATAAATATCGTATAGGATATCGTGTCGGATTCAAATATGAATTTTGATAATCAAATTCGAATATAATTGATACGATGTAAATTGGACCCATTGATAACCTTAGGTCTCATTTCAGCGATATGTTTGGACTCTTTCCTAATTCTTTCTTCATCTGCCATTCTGATTGCAAATAATCCGTTGATAATTAATCAATTCAAGGGCCTTATATTCCTTTTTTGCTCCGATATTTTTAGCAACTACATAATCGTTGGATGGATAAGAGGGATCACTCTTCCAAATGATATGAACCTCAAGGACATTGAAAACCACTTATTAACCAGTGACCTGCATTTTAATTTTAAATTTGAAATTTTATTCTATTTAATTTTATCTATAATTTAAAGGGCCACTTATTTAAAAGTACCAAAAGCGCTTTCTAATTTTGTGATCAGTCCCTACTTAATTTTTTTTAGAATAAGCTCCCTAGTTTTGTTAAAACTTTAGAGATTACTCCCTACTCACTTGATTTGATAAAAATGCCCTTAAGTATAATATTTTTAACTCATTTTTTTTCACTTATTCATCATCCACACAAGCAAACAGTAAACCCTAGCATATGTGCTTTCATTACTAGAAATAGAAAACGCAACAAGCTCCACAGCGGGAATGAGAATAATCTTCAGAGCTAACAACCACCAACCCGACATCTACATTGTTTTCTTCTCTTTTTATTTTCATCATTTTAGGGTTTCTTCTTCTTCTCAGTTTCTTCTCAGTTGTTTTGAGTTTCTTGTATTTTTCCGACAATGTCAACCAGTAGTGAAGCAGGAGTGTTCAATCAAGTATTAGGAAGTTGCCGTTACAAAGACGAGATCCATATAATGTCAATTAAGGATGGTATGACTTTAATGGACATGTACATTAATCTCGCAAGAAAATGGAGTGAAATCAACGCCGAACTCTTCAGTTTTCAATACATAGCTCCACAACAAAGATTGTACGTGACTTTGACTGATGACGACGATGTTATGAATATGGTCTTACCGCATTTGAGATTGAAGATAAACATTGTTGACATCCTGGTAAATCGAAAGGATGAATCAAGTAGCAGTGTAAAGAAGAGCAGTGATGTTTTAAAGTAATACTTCTACAGAATCTAAACTGTATTGCAGTTTGTAAAGTTTTGTACTTGAAGTGTTCTGAAATTGTACTCTGTTTATTTGAAAATCTTTCTCTACTTGGAGCGTTCTACATTATACTTCACTACAAATAAAATTGAACTTCATCTCACAAAAATTGTACTCTTATTATGTAAGTTTTATACTTCAAGTGTTCTACTAATGGATTATCCAAAATTGTACTGCAACTTCTACAGTTTATACTTGAGTGTTCCCAAACCGCATGTCTTCTATCTAAAATTATACTTCATTTACCTAAACTTATACTTCAGTTATCTGAATCTATTATTTAAGTTTATACTTCAAGTGTTCTATTAATGGATTATCAAAAATCATACTGCAATTGTTAAGGTTTTATACGTCAGGAGTTCTGAAATTGTACTTCACTTTATCTAAAATTGTTCTTCTGTTTTTTGAAACTATACTTCATTTTATATATCATTTTATCTAAACATGTACTCTATTCATTGAAGTTTTATACTTCAAGTGTTCTGAAATTGTACTTCATTTTATATAAATTTGTACTTGAATTATCTGAATCTATTATTTAAGTTTTATACTTCAATTGTTCTACTAATGGATTATCCAAAATCGTACTACAATTACTAAAGATTTATACTTCAAGTGTTCCGAAATTGTACTTCTTTTTATATAAAATTGTACTTCTATTTTATGAAATTATGCTTCATTTTACCCAAACATGTACTCTATTCATTGAAGTTCTATACTTCAAGTGTTCCGAAATTGCACTTCATTTTGTCTAAACTTGTACTTCGTTTACTTGAATCTATTATTTAAGTTTCAAGTGTTCTACTACTTGATTATCCAAAAATTGTAATGCAATTGCTAAGGTTTTATACTTCATGAGTTTTAAAATTGTACTTCACTTTATCTAAAATTGTATTGCAATTGCTAAGGTTTGCAAGTGTTCTACGAATGGATTGTCCAAAATTGTACTGCAATTGCTAAGGATTTATACTTCAAGTGTTCTGAAATTGTACTTATTTTTATATAAAATTGTACTTCTATTTTCTAAAATTATACTTCATTTTACCTAAACCTGTACTCTATTCATTGAAGTTCTATACTTCAGGTGTTCTGAAATTATACTTTATTTTATCTAAACTTGTACTTCAGTTATCTGAATTTATTATTTAAGCTTCAAGTGTTCTACTAATTGATTATCCAAAATTTGTACTGCAATTGCTAAGATTTTATATTTCAGGAGTTCTGAAATTGTACTTCACTTTATCAAAAATTGTACTGCAATTGCTAAAGTTTTATACTTCAAGTGTTCTGAAATTATACTTCATTTTATCTAAACATGTACTTCAATTATCTAAATCTCTTATTTTAGTTTTATACTTCAAGTGTTCTATTAATATATTATTCGAAATCGTACTGCAATTGCTAAGGATTTATACTTCAAGTGTTCTGAAATTGTACTTCTTTTTATATAAAATTGTACCTCTATTTTCTGAAATTATAATTCATTTTACCTAAATTTGTACTCTATTCATTGAAGTTTTATACTTCAAGTTTTTTGAAACTGTACTTCAGTTATCTGAATCTATTAATTTAAGCTTCAAGTGTTCTACTAATGGATTATCCAAAAATTGTACTGCAATTGTAAAGGTTTTATACGTCAAGTGTTCTAAAATTATACCTCACTTTATCTAAAATTATACTTATCCTTTTACATAAAATTGTACTACATTATTTAAGTTTTATAAAGTTCTATTAATTTTTATACTTCATTTTACCTAAAGTTCTATACTTCCAAGTGCTTTACTTATTGATTATCCAATATTATATAGCAATTGGTAGCGTTTTATACATCTATTGTTCTGAAATTATACTTCATTTATTTGAAATTATACCACCATACTGAATTGTTCTACATATGGTACTTTATTTTGCCTAAAATTGTACTTCATTTGTCAATCTTAAGGGATGCAATCAAGGAGGAAATTGGTTTGACCAATGCATCACACAATGAATTGGCTTTAATTTGCAACTCAATTGATGCATGGAGGAATTACATGTATGGAGAGGGTCAGTCATTCAAAGATGTTCAGGTGTTCAGAATTATGCTTAAGAATTATGCGGTGTCTACTTTGCGGTCATTTAAATACAAGAAAAATGACAACAAAAAAGTCATAGCTATTTGCAGTGATGAAAATTGCAAATGGAGAATCTATGCATCAAGGCATGAGGCTGATAAATTATTTGGCATTCGAAAATGCAATCTAGAGCACACATGTGGTGAGGCTAATCTTCGAACAAGGGGACATCCTAAAGCCGATTCCGCTTGGGTTGCTAACATAGTGAAGGATAAATTGAGATTAGAGCGATGTTATCGGCCTTCTATCATATTGAAAGATATCCACAGAGAATATGATATGGAACTTAGGTACCATAAAGTATGGATGGATAAGGAATTAGCTATGCATGATATCCACGGAGCTGAGAAGGGATCTTATGATAAGTTGAGGTGGTACTGTGATGTTGTGAAGAGGACAAACCCTGGAAGTATTGCAGATTGTGAGATAGACCCAATTACTCAAAAATTTCATCGACTATTTATATGTTTTAGTGCCTGCCTTATTGGTTTTCTCAAGGGATGCAAGTCGTTGATATTCTTAGACGATACCCATATTAAAAATAAATACAAAGGAAGCTTACTCAGCGTTGTAGTAAGGATGCTAATGATGACTTATTCACACTAGCATATGCAGTTGTTGACTTTGAAAATGATATTAATTGGGAGTGGTTCTGCTTTAAGCTAAGAAGTGTCTTATATTCTCAATATATGTCTGGCTTATCGAAGTTTACTTTCTTCTCTGATTGACATCCAGGTCTTCTTAAGGCCCTCCCCATGATATTTCCCGGTAGCCACCATGTATATTGCTTGAGACACTTAATGGATAACTTTAAGAAACAAGTAAGAACTTTATCGTTGCTTGTGAAACAATTATGTGAAATAGACTCTAATTCATAACATTTAGCACATTACTGATCTATTATTTTAAATTCAGGTATTAAGGAAGTACCCTCTACATAACAAGAAACTTGGTGTTCTGTTTTTATGAAAGCTGTATATGCGCCTACAAGGCAGGAGTATACACAACATATAGACAGCATCTTGGAGTCATTGTCGCTTGCTAGATACTTTATCATGCAGTCTGACCCACAATGTTGGGCAAATTTCTTATTCAGTGGAGATCAATGGGGGGTCATAAACAATAATAAAGCAGAATGTTGGAATAATTGGGCTAAACCAGCCCGATTTATGCTAGTTGCAGCCATGGTTGATCACATACGCATGCAAATAATGGTTATGATGCATGATCAATGAGAAGAATCTCATAAAATGGTTGGTCAATTATGTCCCAAGCAAGAGAAGAAGTTGGCAATCAATCATATGCGTTCTCATAACTTAAAAGTTGTCATGTCTAGCGGTTGGAGCTTTGAGGTGATTGAGAAAGATAAATCGTATGTTGTAGATTTACATAACAGGGTTTGTTTGTGCAAAGCATGGAAGATTAATAAAATACCATACAAACATGCTTGTGCTTGAATCAAGTCAAAGTCACTTTCACTGTATGACTTTACCGATCAATACTATCGAGTTGAAATGTATGAACAAGCATACCAAGTAGTGATAAACCTTATTCCTAAGTATGATAGGCATATGTTCCCTCTAGATGATGATGGCGTCATTAATGCACCTGATTGTTGATCTCAACCTGGGCGTAGAAGGACAAAGAGGATTCCATCACAAATTGAGAAATGTGTAATTAAGTGTAAAAGGTGTTTAGAACATGGCATAATTGTCGAACCTGCAAAGAATCAATAAAGTAGCTAAATTTTGTACCTTGAGCTGAGAGATTTATACTTGATTTCTTGACAATTATACTTCATTTAGGTAATTATGTATTTGATTTAGCGTGAAATTAGCATTTTTGCATGTTGTCCTAGATATCAGTGATTTTGTACCTCAATCTAGGATATCTATACTTGATTTCTTAACAATTGTACTTCATTTCTATGATATTGTATTCAAAATCGCTGCCCAATTTCATTTTAACAGAAGTGTACTTCAACATAACACCATTTATACTTTGTTAGTTCTAGGTTTGAACTTCATTTTCCTAATATTGTACTCAAATTGAGTGCCAAATTTCAATTAAATTAAAGTATACTTCAACATAACATTATTTATATTTTGTTAGTTCTGGGTTTATACTTCATTTTCCTAATATTGTACTCAAATTCACTGCCAAATTTCAAATGAATTAAATTTTACTTCAACACAACACCATTGATATTTTGTTTGTTTTACGTTTGTACTTCATTTTCATCATATTGTACTCAAATTTGCCCAATTTTAATTTAATTAAAGTGTATTTTAACACAGCACTATTTATACTTTGTCTGTTCTATGTTTGTACTTCATTTTCATCATATTGCACTCAAATTCGCTTCTCAATTTCATTTTAATAGAAGTGTACTTCAACGTAACACAATTTATACTTCGGAAGCTCTAGGTTTGTACTTCATTTCTCTCATATTATTCTCAAATTCAATGCCGCCCAATTTCAATTTAATTAAAGTGTATTTTAACACAGCACTATTTATACTTTGTCTGTTCTATGTTTGTACTTCATTTTCATCATATTGCACTCAAATTCGCTTCTCAATTTCATTTTAATAGAAGTGTACTTCAACGTAACACAATTTATACTTCGGAAGCTCTAGGTTTGTACTTCATTTCTCTCATATTATTCTCAAATTCAATGCCAATTTTCAATTGAATTGAAGTGTACTTCAACGTAACACCATTTATACTTTGTTAGTTCTAGGTTTGTACTTCATTTCGCTCATATTGTACTCAAATTCACTTCTAAATTTCAATGAATTAAATTGTACTTCAACACAACACAATTTATACTTTGTTTGTTTTATGTTTGTACTTCATTTCCATCATATTGTACTGAAATTCACTGCCTAATTTCAATTGAATTGAATTGTACTTCCGTATAGCACCATTTATACTTTATTTTTTCTACGTTTTTCCATCATATTGTACTGGAATTCATGCCTAGTTTCAACTAAATTGAAATGTACTTCAACATAGCACCATTTATAATTTGTTTGTTCTACGTTTGCAATTCATTTCCCTTATATTGTACTCAAATTCAGTGTTCAGTTTCAAATTAATTGAATTGTATTCAACATAATACTATTTATACTTTGTTAGTTTTAGGTTTGTAATTCATTTTTCTCATATTGTACTCAAATTCACTGCTTAATTTCAAATGAATTGAATTGTACTTCAACATAACACAATTTATACTTTGTTTGTTCTATATTTTTCCATCATATTGTACTGAAATTCACTGCCCAGTTTCAACTGAATTGAAAATGTACTTCAACAGAGCACCATTTATAATTTGTTTGTTCTACGTTTGTATTTCATTTCCATCATATTGTACTCAAATTCGCTTCTCAGTTTCATTTTAATAGAAGTGTACTTCAACGTAACACAATTTATACTTTGTTAGTTCTAGGTTTTTACTTCATTTTCCTGATATTGTACTCAATTTCACTGCCAAATTTCAAATGAATTATATTGTACTTCAACATAACACCATTTATACTTTGTTTGTTTTACGTTTGTACTTCATTTTCATCATATTGTACTGAAATTCATTGCACAATTTCAATTGAATTAAATCGTACTTCTGCATAGCACAATTTATACTTTGTTTGTTCTATGTTTTTCCATCATATTGTACTGAAATTCACTGCCTAGTTTCAACTGAATTGAAATGTACTTCAACATAGCACCATTTATAATTTGTTTGTTCTATGTTTGTACTTCATTTTCCTCATATTGTACTCAAATTCACTGCTCAACACAGCACCACTTATACTTTGTTTGTTTTACATTTGTACTTCATTTCCATCATATTGTACTCAAATTCGCTTCTCAGTTTCATTTTAATAGAGGTGTACTTCAACGTAACACCATTTATACTTTGTTAGTTCTAGGTTTATGCTCCATTTTCCTCATATTGTACTCAATTTCACTGCCAAATGTCAATTAAATTGAAGTGTACTTCAACATAACACCATTTATACTTTGTTAGTTATGGGTTTGTACTTTATGTTCCTAATATTGTACTCAAATTCACTTCTAAATTTCAATGAATTAAATTGTACTTCAACACAACACAATTTATACTTTGTTTATTTTATGTGTGTACTTTATGTCCATCATATTGTACTGAAATTCACTGCCCAATTTCAATTGAATTCAATCGTACTTTCGCATAGCACCATTTATATTTTGTTTGTTTTACGTTTTTTCATCACATTGTACTAAAATTCACTACCCAGTTTCAACTGAATTGAAATGTACTTCAACATAACACAATTTATAATTTGTTTGTTCTACGTTTGCACTTCATTTCCCTCATATTGTACTCAAATTCACTACCAAATTTCAAATAAATTGAATTGTACTTCAACATAATACTATTTATACTTTGTTTGTTCTACATTTGCACTTTATTTTCATCATATTGTACTCAAATTCGCTGGTCAATTTCAATTTAATTGAAGTGTACTTCAACACAGCAACATTTATACTTTGTTTGTTCTACGTTTGTACTTCATTTCCATCATATTGTACTCAAATTCTCTTCTCAGATTCATTTTAATAGAAGTGTACTTCAACGTAACACCATTTATACTTTGTTAGTTCTTGGTTTTTACTTCATTTTCCTGATATTGTACTCAATTTCACTGCCAAATTTGAAATGAATTATATTGTACTTCAACACAATACCATTTATACTTTGTTTGTTCTACGTTTGTACTTCATTTCCATCATACTGTACTGAAATCAAAATATTATAAATACTTGATATAAAATTACACTTACATAAAAAATAATATTATAAACAAAGTATGCTTCAATTTACATATGTATTTACATACAAAATATGATTCAAGCCCTGGCATTTTCATGAATTAAAATGGTATGTGTCATATGTCCACGATATTCATCGATGTTAATTGTTTTAGCAGTCCTCCAGTACTCAATGGTGTCTATAGCAAAACATTATGCCCAAAGGCACACATACACACCACAATCCATTGAACCCTATTGTTGTCTGCTTCTTTTTACCCTCATGTTTTCGTCCACACGACACCCTAATGAAAGCTTCATGTACCGAGAATAGAATACAACCTACAAAAATATTGATCAGTTGTTGACTCCCTACTTTATGAAGAAATCTTAGGGAAAGGAAGCAAACTTACAATGATACTAGCTATCGATTTGTAATGGGGGGCCATTATTGAATTCATGTACAAGAAAAAATCAGTCAAGGTGTTGAGGACAACCAAGAACCAGTGATGGTGCCGACAAGTTGATAGGAGTATGAAACGACACTAGTTTACAACATCCAACGTGAGCTCTTCCAAATCTTTACGGGTGAAGGAGTTAAGTGTATTTATGAACTCAACAAATTCTACATCCGTAATATCCTAAATGTTGCGTCCCTCGAGTCGGTCTAATATATCATCCTATGAAGTATAAAACAAATGATTAGACTCATTGGAAACATGAACTAAATTAAGTTAGGAAACCGCTACATACATGCGCTATTGTAGACATAAACCACACCTTCGAATGGCTTTCATTGCCGAAAGATGGGCTACATAATATCGACATGTAGCAATCCATTATGTCACCGGTAAGTTCTCCTCCAAATAAGAGCTCACAAAAGTTTCTTCCATCTAGAAAATATCTTTCTCCCTTCCAGACAGTCACCCTACACAATTGTTAATTGTTAATTCAGATGCTAATTTATCAAAAAGAAAAATAATAAGCAAATTTTGTTACCTTAAATTATCTCTTTGGATGAAGTTGTTGATGACTTATCACTCTTCTTCTGGAATACTAGCACGACCTCTATAATCAGCCATTCCTTTATAGGGATCAGGCGATTCAATCTTTGAGCTAGGTTGTTCATCTGCCTCCTGGATTGGGCCGCTGTCTTCTGTCTCCTGGGGTACAAAACACAGCACATTAAGTACAAAATATTAACTATTGAAGTACAAAATATCAGCACATTAAGTAAAAATATCACCAACATAGAGTACAAAATATCAGCACATTAAGTACATATATCTCCAACATGGAGTACAAAATATCAGCACATTAAGTACAAATATCACAACATGAAGTATAAGATATCATCACATTAAGTACAAATATCACCAACATGAAGTATAAGATATCATCACATTAAGTACAAATGTCACCAACATGGAGTATAAAATATCAGCACATCAAGTACAGATATCTCCAACATGGAGTACAAAAGATCAGCACATCAAGTACAAATATCTCCAACGTGGAATACAAAATATCAGCACATCAAGTGCAAATATCACCAATATGAAGTACAAAATATCATCACATTTAATACAGATATCCCAACATGGAGTACAAAATATCAGCACATCAAGTACAAATATCTCCAACATGGAGTACAAAAGATCAGAACATTAAATACAAATATCTCCAATATGGAGTACAAAATATAGCACATTAAGTACAAATATCACCAACATCAAGTATAAGATATCATCAATTACGTACACATGTCAACCAATTAAGTATAAGATATCGTTACATTTAGTACAAACAGATAGTTTACAAATGAAATGCAAATAGCAAAAAATCAAAACATTAAGTAGTTTACAACACATTCTTCTCTTCTTGTTCTTTGTTTTTTATGCACGAGCACAAGGACGATAGCTCTTTGTCACTTGTCTTGCATGTTTGGGGGCTGATAAAATCTGGAGATTTCCTTTTTGACTTCCTGTAAGCTCGATTACGCACATCTATCACAATCGAGGACATGATATTTGCCACTTCAATCTCAAATTGCTCGAACTCTGCCACATGAATCGGTATATTAAGTTCTATCTTCAAAGGGATGGGGGAATCTGAAAGATCATGATGGTGTTTTGTTCGACTTTCTTCATCCACCGTACCTTCATATTCATCCCCTTCTTTCTTTGCATCATCTACCAAATCATGCCCCCCTCATGTACATACTCACCAGCTTCCTGTTCATGCTCCCCCTCCTCGGCTAGATGCTCGTCCTCACCTTGCTCCTTCATTGCCATTGTATCGAATGAAGTAATATTTTCTTTCAATATTTTAATTTCTTAATCTTTCGCTTTAATAATTGTTTCATATATTATATGATCACAAATATGGACTTCACTGATAGCAGTACTGGCAGCCTCTGATTTCTTGATCAAAACTACCAATTCAAACTCCTCTAGAGCAGGGTTTAGGACTACAACCTATTACAATGAAAATAATTATCAAATTCAAATTATCATACAAAAAACTAATAATGAATTATTACAACTATTACCACATTTGCTGTAACTTGTTTCAATTTATTCTCTGCCTCCTCTATATTATTTGGGAGTTTGCTATCCTTCCACCGGTAAAAGCGTGGAAACTCAAACAAAATCTCTATGAACCCAGTGATGAGATGCGTTCGTAAACCTATGTTGTCATTCATAAATCAAAAAATTATACTCACTTAAATATAAATATAATCAATGTTATTAGAAAAATGAAGCAAACACTTACCATCAAACTGACTGTGCACCCGTCAATGTACTTCTTGGTTCTTTCTCCACCTCCTCCTAAATGGTTCCTCATATCTTGGACAAGAAAATTGTATGTAGCCCCATGCATACAGACCAACTCTAGACAAATTGTCTAAGTATGGTAGGAGAAATCATGGAGTCCAATAATTAGATGTTGGAAACAGAAAATAATTAAAAACAAAAAGTATGTACAACCTACAAAAGTGATTCAAGTCCTCCTCACTATCCTTATATACATACTCCTCAAACTTTTTTTGCTATTTCAAATCTAGTTATATTCTGCAACTTTCTGGAGAAAAAGCGGTCAAAGGTTGAAGACTTCATCTTCAATGTTATATCAACAGATTGCCCCACACGTGGCAACCTTAAAACTATAGAAAATTCAACTGCAGAAAAAGAAACCTCAACCCCCTCCGCAAAAAGAAATTGATAGCTTTTTTGGGTCAAACCTCCTAACTATAGCTTCAAAATGAATGAAGCTTGAATTTAACTTAGGCATATCCATTTATATATAGAAATGAGTCTTCTTCAATGCATCAAAATGTTTTAACCCCCATCTTGGACTTCACAAGCTCCAATTTACTCTGAAAATATTGGGGGGAGCAATGAGAGCAGACCTCATAATGTCTTGGCTTTGCTGCAATCAAATAAAGAAAAATTAGTATATAAACAGATTATAAACTACTACTTTTAGATAATGTGTACTGAAAGTTTGAATGTTTTGTACTACAAAAGCTTCTAAAATATACTGCAGATAAACAGAATATATACTACACTTTCAGTTAGTGTATACTACAGGCTTGAATGTTTTATACTACAGTTACTTCTAAAATATACTGCAAATACATAAATTATATACTACACTTTCAATTAGTGTACATTGAAGGCTTAAATATTTTGTACTACAATTGCTTCTACAATGTACTGCAAATACACAAATTATATACTACACTTTCAGTTAATATATACTGCAGGCTTGAATGATTTTGTACTACAGATGCTTCTAAAATGTACTGCATGTACACAGATTATATACTATAATTTCATTTAATCTGTAGGCTTGAATGATTTTATATTACAGATGCTTCTAAAATGTACTGCAGATACACAAATTATATACTACACTTTCAGTTAATGTATACTGCAGGCATGAATGATTTTGTACTACAAAATGTACCGCAGATACACAAATTATATACTATACTTTCAGTTAGTGAATACTGCAGCTTAAATATTTTGTACTACAATTGCTTCTAAAATGTAATGCAGATACACAGATTAGGCTTGATGATTTTGTACTACAGATGCTTCTAAAATGTACTACATGTACAAAGATTATACTACAATTTCAGTTAGTGTATACTGCAAGCTTAAATATTTTTGTACTACATATGCTTCTAAAATGTATTGCATGTACACAGATTATATACTATAATTTCATTTAATTTGCAGGCTTGAATGTTTTGTACTACAGATACTTCTAAAATTTACTGCAGTTACATGATTATATTTTGCCTAATGTGTACTACAAGCTTGATTGTTTATACTACATTTGCTTCTAAAATCTGTAGTTACACATATTATATACTACACTTTTGTCTAATGTGTACTGCAGACTTGAATGTTTTGTACTACAAGTAATATACTACCACTTTCAAATAATTTCACCATATAATTTCAGGTAAAACAAAGTATAAACTCCAAAAAGGTGAAGTACAACTTTCATGCCTTTCAAGTACAAATCAAAAACTTCCCATCTCACAACAAAAATCATATATATCAAATGGATTCAAGTGTTTAACAATTAAAAAAGCAATAAAAACCCTAAACATGAGAAAATAGACAAGAAATAAGTGTAACACTGGAAAATTACGGACATTTAAAACTGTAAATGCAGAAAACATACCTTTGTATATTTTGCTCAGTTCTTTTTGTACTTCGCTTCTTGTTGCCGCTGTTTCTCCTCCCATTATCACAAAAAAATGACAGAAATTTTGGTGTCTTTTTTTTTTTTTTTTTTCTCTTCTTCTTTTCGCGTCAATGGTAGAGGAACGGTTTCGCGCTCTTTTGTTTGGCTGCTTGGAGAAGTCGTCGATTTCAGGAAAAAAAAAAAAAGCGTTCTTCTTGAACAGAAAAACGCATTTCTCAGGTACTTTTGTTCTTTTTTTCCAGCTACAAAGATATATATGGGTCTTTTTAAAAGATATGGGGAGTGATTTTTAAGTTTTGTGAAAAAGTGGAGAGTTTAGTGTGTAAAAATTCAAATGGGGACTGATCACTAAAATGAAAGTAGGGCTAGGGATTTTTTTTTCCTAATTAACTGTAATTTAAATACTAATATTTTTTTGTAAATATATTACAAATATACCACTTAAAAAAATTGATAAAAAATTTATTAAGTATAATATAATTCATGATATAAATGAAACATAACAATATTTTATATGAATATAATTTATTATCAAATCAAATCCATGCATTAATTCATTTTTTGTACAAAAATTAATGACTAAATGTTAAGGTTATGTTTGGTTACATTCCAGGCAAACAAAATCATTTTCCCAGAATGCAACCAAACATGTATGCAATTTGGAACAGTAAATGTCCCCAGAATACCCTTAGAAAAAGGGTGGCAATTGACCAAAAACCCCAACAAATTTCATTCCACAAGGCTATCGGACACGGATGTCCCCCACCATATATAATATATATTATATTATATGTATATTATATATATAGATATAACTTCAAAATGACATCACAATCATTAATAATCATCACATACTAACTTGTACACCGTGCTATGCACGAATTTTACTTTTTTTTTTAATGTTTAAGTTCTTAATGAATAATATGTACCTTTACCTTCCCTTAGAAAAAATTCAACCAACTTTAACTTAAATAATTAATAATATATATGCAACTTCAATAAATATTTTTCTAAAAATCTAATTTTGAAATAGTTAGGAACTTTTCTATTGTTTAGGTTTGGTAAAAAATAATTTTTATTCAAATTTATTTATAATTGATATAAGTCCTTCTCATTTTACATAAAAGTGAGTTTTAATGCATAATTTTTTTTATTTATATAATTTGAAGATATTTTCTATCAATTTACAATATATCAAACCAACATCAATAAAGAATGGAATTTCATTTTCATTGTAATATGCATAAAGATAGACATGCGAATAAGAAAAAAGATGTTTGTGTTAAAAATATTAAAACAAAAGCACCATCACTATTATTTTGACAAATTATAAATGACAATAAATCACATGGAAATATAAAATTGTATGGCAAACATTTAAAAAATAATATATACTTTTAACAATTTAAAATAAAAATAATACTTAACACTTTGTGTATTTAAAAGAGCTCTTAGAAAGATAGAAACACTATTTAGACCAATCAACACCTAAAACAAAATTCACTGTACAATGAACATCTGGCCTCGCAAATTTTGGTTGAACGGGAATAATAAATGTGAATGCACAATCTTGGAAAGATTTGATATGCTCCTGTAATAGTTTTCTGCCATTTTCCTAATGAAATAATTATTATGTCAAAATTGTTAGATTGATTGTAATATTATTTTTGTTATAAATATAACTATAATAATACCTTTTCTTGCAAACTCTTGAAATAAATATCTTGATTACAGAACATATATTCGGTTTGTTTATTCAGCAACTTCAAGTTAATGAACACCACTACTGTCTTTTGCTCTTAAATGAACATGAAACCTACATTTATATAATAACTTATTTGCATAAAATAAATTATTGAAATTTTATAGATACATATAAAGTTGAAAAAAAAGATTGCTTGATAGTTGCATCAACAACATCATTACAATTGATGCACACCATTTTTCCATAAGAACATGTACAATATTTTTTACAATGATTGCATGTCTCGTACCATATTCTGTCAGCATCTATTTCCTCAATACGCACAACCATACGGAAAAATTTAACCTATGCAAAATAAAATAATTAGTTTGGTATATCAATATATACACACATTATTTAACTGATTATAACAAAATATTTTATAAAATAAAAAAATAAATTAATTAATCACTAAAATATTATCTTATAAATTTAGTAGATGACTAATAACCTGAACTTGAGAATAATCTATTCCAAAAAACCTACAAAATTAAATATATAAAAAATTAGTAGAACATCTATATATTGAATAATAATACAATTACTATTAAATATAAAAAATTAGGTAGAAGACTAACCTAAACTCGAGAACAATAATCTATTCCAAAAAGGCCTACAAAATTAAATATGTCAAAAGTTAGTCGAATAGATTGGAAGACCTTTTTTTTTTTAAACACAATTGAAAAGAGAAATCAAAATAGGTAACTCTAACTAAAACTACAGCCACCACCACACCAATGTATCTATTCTTCTGCTTAGGCACACTCACCACGAATGTGCTTGGCCAACTAAATATCCTTAGGCATGATGGTAACACTCTTGACATGAATATCGCACAAATTTGGTATATTCAAAGAGACCCACTAGATAAGTCTCAATCGCTTCCTAAAGCGCAAGCACGGCGTGACTTTGGAACCTGAAATCAGTAATGAAATCTTGTGTAATTTCACAAACCAACAGTTGGAACGGGAGCTTGCGAATGAGAAGCTCTATGCTCTTCGTGAGATGCTTGAAAGATTTGATCAGAGATACTTGCAACTTGGATGTGTTTTTATTAATCAAATTATATTTGGAATCCACCACTTTATACATGTATATGTATAGAAGAGTTTTAACTCATCCAAACATCTATGACATTATCTCATTAATGATATGAGAGAGATAATATCAAATTCGATTGATCAACTGAAAATTCAAAAAAGAAATTCTTTATCTAATGAAGATATTTTTTAAATATAATACATCCATATCAATTAAAGATAAATAAGAATAAATATCTTTAAAATAAAATAAATAATATCAAATTTAATAATCAACAATTAATGAAAATTTTTAAATTTAATTAAAAAACTCAAAATTCTAAAAGTTTGCCACTTGGCCAAAATTGCAATCAAAATTACATAATTGTAGGTCTCATACCGTTGTGCTATCTATAATAGTATAGATACATACATTTACATATTACAATATTTTATTATTATTATCATAATAAAAAATATTACTAAAATCCAATTACACCCTAAAAATCAAACAAAAAAGTATTGATTTGACTGCTACAGTAGAATTTGTCTTCTTCCAAAACATAAACAAACATATCAAAATTTTCCAAAATAATTTCCTTACTATTCCCAAAACATAAGGAATTGTTCTCCTATGTTTTGGGGAAAAAAATTTCAACTCCCAAAAAAATTTCAAAACACATGCACATTTTCTAATTTTTCTCCCAAAATACTACAATTTTTTACCCACAATACCCCTCACAATTCACAAAAAAAAAAAAAAAAACAAAAATCCTACATCCTAAAAAGCACACCTACCCCCTCATTCTCTCACTCTATCTTTCACATCACTCATTCATTTATTACTCTCTCACTTCACACACACACACACACACACACACACACACACACACACACACATTTACATATATAAAAATATTAAAATTTTACTATTTAAAAAATTCTAAAACTTATGTTTACAAATTTAATTAAACTAACTGTTTAGAAAATTAATTAAATTTAATAAATAATTTATTTACTTAATAACATATTAAATTAATTAAATTACTTATTAATTAAACGGTTAATTAGAAAAAAATCCCTAATCCTACTTTCATTTTAGTGATCAGTCCCCATTTGAATTTTTACACACTAAACTCCCTACTTTTTCACAAAACTTAGAAATCACTCCACATATCTTTTAGAAAGACACATATATCCTTGTAGTTAGAGAAAACAACAAAAATACCTGAGAAATGCATTTTTCTCTTCAAGAAGAATGCTTTCATTTTATTTTTTCCTGAAATCGACGACTTCTCCAAGCGGCCAAACAAAAGGGCGCGAAATCGTTCCTTTGCCATTGATGCGAGGGGAAAAAAAAAAAAAAGACACCAAAATTTCTGCCATTTTTTCTGTGACAATGGAAGGAGAAACAATGGCAACAAGAAGCGAAATACAAAAAGAAGTAATAAAAAGAAACAAATGTATGTTTTCTGCATTTACAGTTTTAAATGTCTATGATTTTTCAGTGTTATACTTATTTCTTGTCTATTTTCTCATGTTTAGGGTTTTTATTTCCTATTTAGTTGTTAAACACTTGAACCCAATTGATATATATAATTTTATTTGTGAGATGGGAAGTTTTTGATTTTTACTTGAAAGACATGAAAGTTGTACTTCACTTTTTTGAGGTTTATACTTCTTTTTATCTAAAATTTTATGGTGAAATTATCTGAAAGTGGTAGTATATTATTTGTGGTACAAAACATCCAAGCTTGCAGTACACATTAAGCAAAAGTGTAGTATATAATCAGTATAACTGTAGTATATTTTAGAAGCAAATGTAGTATAAATATTCAAACTTGCAGTACACATTAAGCAAAAGTGTAGTAAATAATCTGTGTAACTGCAGTACATTTTAAAAGCATTTTTAGTACAAAATATTCAAAGCTGCAGATTAAATGAAATTATAGTATATAATTTGTGTGCATGCAGTACATTTTAGAAGCATCTATAGTACAAAAGTATTCAAGCATGCAGTATATATTAACTGAAAATGTAGTATATAATTTGTGTATCTGTAGTACATTTTAGAAGCAACTGTAGTATAAAATATTTAAGCATGTAGTATACATTAAATGAAAGTATAGTATATAATCTGTGTAAAGAGGAGCTAAATTCATCCGGTGCAAAAAGATATCAGAGTTGAGTTGGGGCACCGCATACACTTCGAGTCCTTATGTATGTGTTGACGAGAACGTCAACGGATCGAGTGGGGGAGAATGTCATGGGTCGCTCATTGGAGAAGAATGACAACCTTGACTTCAAGGGGCATTAAGAGCGACAAGGCGTTGTCGGCTCACTCATTAAGGCGAAAAAAGCCTATGAGTAGAGACTCTTACGAGGTTCGGTTTGAAAAACTGTTTCAATGGCATATTCCTTAAGTTATGAGGATGCTTCCCACCAAGTTTGAAGTCATTCCGTGTCCGTTTGGGCATCGAACATTGAGGACGACCTGGAGTGGTCTTACTGCACGCAGGTAGTGCAAAGATGCATTGAGCAGAGTGTCTTGGAAAAGGAATTTTGTGAAACTGTTTCAGTGGGGTGTTCCTTGAGGTGTTGGCAACGTTCCCACCAAGTTTCACCAGTAGACGATTCCGTTTGGATAGGAAACGACGAAGATCTTTAGAATGCGGCAGTGCAGTAGCAATACTGTAATTCCAACTTATTGCGAGGGCAATTACTGTTCCATGGAGAATCGGACGAGGCTGGAACTTTGTGGAGTTAATGTATAAGCCGAGAGCTATCCAACGGTTCAAGAGGCAAGTGATTTGGACGCTGGGAGAGGAAGTTGTAAAAATATAGTACAAAACATTCAAACCTATAGATTAAATGAAATTATAGTATATAATCTGTGTATATGCAGTATATTTTATAAGCATCTGTAGTACAAAAATATTCAAGTGTGCAGTATACATTACTGAAAATATAGTATATAATATGTGTATCTATAGTACAGTTTAGAAGCAACTGTAGTACAAAATATTTAAGCTTGCAGTATACATTAAATGAAAGTGTAGTATATAATCTGTGTAACTGCAGTACATTTTAGAAACAAATATAGTATAAACATTTATGCTTGCAGTACACATCAGACAAAAGTGTAGCATATAATCTATGTAACTGCAGTACATTTTAGAAGCATATGTAGTACAAAACATTCAAGTCTGTAGATTAAATTAAATTATAATTTAATATTTGTATATATGCAGTACATTTTAGAAGCATCTGTAGTACAAAAACATTCAGGCATGTAGTATTCATTAACTAAAAATATAGTATATAACCTGTGTATCTATAGTATATTTTAGAAGCAATTGTAGTACAAAATATTTAAGCCTGTAGGGTTTGAATCATACTTTGTATGTACATACATATGTAAATTGAAGCATACTTTGTTTATAATATTATTTTGTATGTAAGTATAATTTTCCATCAAGTATTTATAATATTTTGATTTCAATACCATATGAGGGAAATGAAATACAAATGTATAACGAACAAAATATAAATGGTGTTATGTTGAAGTACACTTCAATTCAATTGAAATCGAACAGTGAATTTGAGTACAATATGATGGAAATGAAGTACAAATATAGAAAAAATAAAGTATAAATGGTGTTATGTTGAAATACACTTCAATTAAATTGAAATTAGGTAGTGAATTTAAGTACAATATGATGGAAATGAAGTATAAATATAGAACAAATAAAGTATAAATGGTATTATATTGAAATACAGTTCAATTAAATTGAAATCGAGCAGTGAATTTGAGTGCAATATGAGGAAAATGAAGTACAAACGTAGAACAAACAAAGTATAAATATTGTTATGTTGAAGTACAGTTCAATTAAATTGAAATCGGATAGTGAATTTGAGTATAATATGATGAAAATGAAGTACAAACGTAGAACAAACAAAGTATAAATGGTATTATGTTGAAGTACACTTCAATTAAATTGAAGTTGGACAGTGAATTTGAGTACAATATGATATAAATGAAGTACAAACGTAGAACAAACAAAATATAAATGGTGTTATGTTGAAGTACACTTCAACTAAATTGAAATCGAACAGTGAATTTGAGTACAATATAATATAAATGAAGTACATATATGGAACAAACAAAGTATAAATGGTATTATGTTAAAGTACACTTCAATTCAATTGAAATCGGATAGTGAATTTGAGTACAATATGATGAAAATGTAGTACAAACGTAGAATAAACAAAGTATAAATGGTGTTATGTTGAAGTACACTTCAATTCAATTGAAATCGGATAGTGAATTTGAGTATAATATGATGAAAATGTAGTACAAACGTAGAACAAATAAAGTATAAATGGTGTTATGTTGAGGTACACTTATTGTAATTGAATAATTAGTCTCCAATAATTGTAGTGATAGTCAAGTACAATATTTTGAGATTATCGGATCAGATGAAGTACGTATTTGTACGGGTTATAGGGTGGATATTATTGTCAAATGCTCATTTGTTTATATCTTTGAAAGCATAAGTATTCTTTACATTACTGCGATTGATAACATTCATTCGTTGAATATTAGTGGTTAACACTTTAAAACTTTAATATTATTTTATTCATATAATAAATATTACACACATTTTTAGAGTTTGGTTATTAATTACTGAGACTTAAAAGCAAATCATGGAACAAATTTCAATTCAACAATATTAGTAAAAATATTAAGAAATGGAGTACATAATGGCTGAAATGAAATACAAATATCGTGAAATCAAGTATAAATATTTCAGATTGAGGTACGAAAGCGCTGATATCTTGGACAACATCCATTTGCTAACTTCCACGCTAAACAAGTACATTGTTGCCAAAAAGAAGTACAAATGTCATGAAATCAAGTACAATTCTACCAAATTGGGGTACAAAAAAACTGATATCCCGGACAACATACAAAAATGCCAATTTCACACTAAATCAAATACATAATTACCGAAAATGAAGTACAATTGTTATGAAATCAAGTATAATTCTCCCAGATTATGGTGCAAAATAACTGATATCTCCGACAACATACAAAAATGCCAATTTCACGCTAAATCAAATACATAATTGCCGAAATAAAGTATAATTATCATGACACCAAGTATAGTTGTCCCAGATTAGGGTACAAAATAATTGATATGTCGGACAATATACAAAAATGCCAATTTCACGCTAAATCAAATACATAATTGCCGAAATAAAGTATAATTGTCATGACACCAAGTATAGTTGTCCCAGATTAGGGTACAAAATAATTGATATGTCGGACAATATACAAAAATGCCAATTTCACCCTAAATCAAGTACATGATTACCGAAATAAAGTACAAATGTCATGAAATCAAGTATAAATCTCCTAGATTAAGGTACAAAATTTAGCTAGATTATTGATTCTTTGCAGGTTCGACGATTATGCCCTGTTCTACCACACCTTTTACACTTAATTACACGTTTCTCAATTTGTGATGGAATCCTTTGTGTCCTTCTATGCCCAGGTTGAGATCGGCAATCAGGTGCATTAATGACGCCATCATCATCTAGAAGGAGCATATGCATATCATACGTAGGAATGGTGTTTATCACTGCTTGGTATGCTTGTTGATACATCTTAACTCGGTAATATTGATCGGTAAAGTTATATGATAAAAGTGACTTTAACTCGAGAGTACAAGTTTTGATAAAATAAAGTAAAATTTCGGAACACTTGAAGTATAGAACTTCAATGAATATAGTATAAGTTTAGATAAAATGAAGTATAATTTCAAAAAATAGAAATACAATTTTTTATAAAGTGAAGTACAATTTCAGAACACTTGAAGTATAAAACCTTAGCAATTGCAACACAATTTTTGAATAATCCATTAGTAAAATACTTGAAACTTAAATAATAGATTCAGATAACTGAAGTACAAGTTTGGAACACTTGAAGTATAGAACTTCAATGAATAGAGTACATGCTTAGGTAAAATGAAGTATAATTTTAAAAAATAAAAGTACAATTTTAGATAAAGTGAAGTACAATTTTAGAACACCTGAAGTATAAAACCTTAGTAATTGCGGTATAATTTTTGAATAATTCATTAGTAGAACACTTGAAACTTAAATAATAGATTCAAATAACTGAAGTATAAGTTTAGATAAAATAAAGTACAATTTCGAAACACTTGAAGTATATAACTTCAATAAATAGAGTAAATGTTTATGTAAAATGAAGTATAATTTCAGAAAATAAAAGTAAAATTTTATATAAAAAGAAGTACAATTTTAGAACACTTGAAGTATAAATCCTTAGCAATTGCAATATGATTTTGGATAATCCATTAGTAGAACACTTGAAGTATAAAATTTAAATAATAGATTCAGATAATTGAAGTACAAGTTTAAATAAAATGAAGTACAATTTCAGAACACTTGAAGTATAGAACTTCAATGAATAGAGTACATGTTTAGGTAAAACAATGTATGAAATGAAGTATAATTTCAAAAAATAGAAGTACAATTTTAGATAAAGTGAAGTACAATTTCAAAACACTTGAAGTATAAAACTTTAGCAATTGCAGTACAATTTTTGGATAACCCATTAGTAAAACACTTTAAACTTAAATAATAGATTCAAATAACTAAAATATAAGTTTAGATAAAATGAAGTACAATTTCGAAACACTTGAAGTATAGAACTTGAATGAATAAGTACATGTTTAGATAAAATTAAGTACAAAAGAAAGTATAATTTCAGAAAATAAAAGTACAATTTCAGAACGCTTGAAGTATAAAGCCCTAGCAACTGCAGTATATTTTGGTTAATTGATAAATATAACACTTAAAGTATATAACTTCAATAAATATATTACAATTTTTGATAAAATGAAGTATAATTTCAAAAAATCAAAAGAATAATTTTATATAAAAGACGTATAGTTTCGGAACACTTCAAGTATAAACTACTAGAAGTTGTAGTACAATTTTGGATAATCCATTAATAGAACACTTGAAGTATAAAACTTACATAATAGAGTACAATTTCAAAACACTTCAAGTACAAAACTTTACAAACTATAGTACAGTTTAGATTATGTAGAAGTATTACATTAAACCATCACTGCTCTTCTTTGCACTGCTGCTTAATTCATCCTTTCGGTTTACCAGGATGTCAACAACGTTCATCTTCAATGTCAAATGAAGTAAGACCATATTCATGACACCGTCATCATCAGTCAAACGCATGTACAATTTTTGATGTGGAGCTATGTATTGTAAACTGAAGTATTCGGCGTTGATTTCACTCCATTTTCTTGCGAGATTAATGTATATGTCCATTAACTTGATTGAACACTCCTACTTCACTACTAGTTGACATTGTCAGAAAAATATAAGAAACTCAGAAGCAACTGAGAAGAAACTGAGAAGAAGAAGAAACCCGAAAATGCTGAAAATAAAAAGAGAAGAAGACAATGCAGCTATCGGGATGGTGGTTTTTGGTTCTAACGTTATTCTCATTCCTATCGTGGAGCTTGTTGCGTTTTTTCTGTTCTTTCTGTTTTTGGTATGATAGGGTTTACTGTTTGCTTGTCCAGATGAAGAAGAAGTGAGAAAAAATTAATGAAAAATATTATACTTAAGGGCATTTTTGTCAAATCAAGTGAGTGGGGAGTGATATCTAAACTTTTAACAGAACTAAGGAGTTTTTTCTAACAAAAATCAAGTGGGGACTGATTACAAAAGTTGAAAGTGTGTTTGGTACTTTTAAATAAGTCTCCCTTAATTAAATAGTTTATTAGTTATATTTAATATTTAAAATATTAATTACATATTATATTTATTCATTTAATAAATAATTTAAGATGTTTTAATTTGATATAGTAAATAAATTAATCTTCTTTAAAAAAATTAATCTTCATTAAATATTAATATTCACATTTATTTCAAATTATTATAAAAAAATAATTATAGTGTGATATTTATTTAATAATATATTAAGTTTAATAAATTATAATTAATACACTTAAAATAATTATCAAGAAAATTATAAGATTAATTATTTCTTTTATTGTTACTAAGTAATTTATTTATGAAATAATGTATTAATTAAATAATGAGTTAAAGTAAATAAACAACTTATTAAATTAACTAAATTTATTTATTTAATTATTTAAATAACTTATTATGTATATATTCATTATGTTTCATATTTCACGTATGATTAAATCCTACACTTATTTGTTTAATAAATAATTTAAGATGAATTAGTTTCATATAATATAAAATTATTTATTTTTTTAATTTGATGAATCGTTATTAAGTCTTATATAAATATATATATATTATTTAAATGAATAACTAAATTTTATTTATACATAAATTTTAAATAATAAATAATTAAATAATTATATTTTAAGAATAAACAATAATTAATTTATAATTAATGTACAATAATTAATTTTTAAATAAGCCGATATCAACAATTAGTATATAATTACGATATTAGCTTATATTTATAATTAAGATATAATTATAACTTTATAAATAATTAATATTTATACTGATAAAAAAATAATTAATATTTATTAATAAGTTCATAATAATATAAATTTTAAAACAAAGCACAAATTGAATTAATTACATATCATTTTATTAAAAAAATATATCAATTATTACATATATATATACACACACATCATCCAACTATAAATATATATACATATATATATATAATCTATTACTTAAAAAAATCACTTTTACCCTACAAACTCAATAAAAAAGTAATTAATTTGACATCAACAGTAAAGTTTGTCTCTCCTCAAAATATAAAGAAGCAAACAACTCATTCTCAAATTATTTTTCATATTTCCCCAAAACAAAAAGAAACGTTTGGCACATTCTCCAAATTTTCTCCCAAAAACCCATTCCCCCAAAAAAATTTTAGAAAATAGCCAAAATATAGGAACACAAGCCCTAAACAAACATACATCACATTCCCCAACACAAATTTCATATTCCCCAACTCCACTCCCAAAACTCATTCTCCCAAAATATATAATCCAAAACACATAATTCATATCCAAACATTACCTAAATTACTTGAATAGTGCTTTTGAGGTCTTTTTCTCATAAGCTACTAGCTAGTAGAATACTGTTACATGTTCTTCTTTTCAGTTTACATTCTCTTAAAAGCCACTGATTATATCTAGAGAATATCAACACAAACCAAAAATAAAATCAAAATAAAGGAAAAAAGGAAGAGAAAAAAAATGAAAAAGTTATCTAGCCAAAAGAAATGTCTAGTCTTATTTTTTAGATAATAGAACAAGTACAGGAGCTAATGGCCGGTTTAACATTTGGAGTTTGCAGCAGATCCAATTGTCAACAGGTAATTCAGCTGCAAAAGACTGAACTATATCGCACTCCTCTCTACCAGGAATAAAAACATCGTAAGTTTATCAGTGGAAAAAACCTGAAACCTACGAAATAACAGTGATTGAACGTAAAAATAACTGGTATGCATATTTGTGCCAGAGGATCATAATCAATAAAAATAAACCACCAAAAATAATAATAAGTGGTGGCATAATGTTACCTTCCACCAGAATGCCCCAGATAGGCCAACACACTGATGAGACCTCCAGGTGCAAGTATTCTTTTGGCAGCCTCTAATGCAAGTAACGTCGTTTCTGACTCAGTTTTAATCTTTTTGTCGCCTCCTGGAAGGTAACCCAAATTGAATGCAACCAACCTAAAAAAGATGAGAAATGTGAAGGTGGTTGAGAGCCTTTCTTGACACCATACAGGGTCTTCCAGTTGACTTCTAAAGCAGTCAACCATTTATATTTGGCTACACATACAATACCTCACAGCACCACCGCTGGGAACAACTTCTTCCATTTTAGTATGACACATAGCATAAAGTTCTACAAGCTCTCTCTGCATTGCCACAACAAGAAACTACATCAACATTGTACAAAAATTCAGAAACTTGGCTTATGAAGAAACAGAGACAAGAAAGAGGTAGCTTGTTTAAGATGATGATATTTCAGAAAAAGATAAGAAGCACAAACGTTATTTCAACACTAATGATTACAGCTCAACCGAAGCATATGTTTTAGGCAACAGGAGCAAAATCAATAACTAGCAATTTACACAGGATATACAAGGGAAGAGACTTGGAAGCATTCTCACTCGAGTAAATAACAGTATTTTGTTTCCTATGAAGATATATGCGTAGCTAGATAAAAATTAACTTGCCAAGTAGTTCCAAAGAACAACCTGTTTATGACTCTTTGGCATCGGTTGAACTCTTTTAAGTTTTTAAGCATGGATCATTCACCTACTATAGCATCAATAAAAAAAGTAGTGCATGTGGACATGGCCCAAATACAAGTATGCATAATTGAATTGCCTTATCCAGATAATGCATTTTGAGGTCAAATAAGGTTGAAGTTCTGGATGAACTTTCCCTATGACTTAGATTAGAATGCAATAAAATTAGCTAATGATATAGAGATGCAGTCCTCTACTAAGTAGAGAGACAGAAAATTATTAAAAATTTACTATTATAACCACATCATGCACACAGAATTATATTTTATCAGCCAGGCTATATGCAAAAACAGCAGCACCTCATCAACACCGACAGATCGATCCAGCAAAGACAAAGTACTTTCTAAAGCATCTTTTTGCAGGTCCATTGCATATACACGACCTCTGCGGGTATTATCAGAAATTAATTTTAGCATAGCTAGGGTGTCATATCCATTTCCACAAGTGGCATCAATAACCAGGTCCCCTTTCCGGACAGCATTCTTCCACACCCTAATGTAATAACAGTAACTAAAGTCAGTAAGATCACTACTCACCAGTACCAATCCGATAATAGTAATAATTAAAAAAAAAGGGGGGAAATTTATTGGGTTTGCAGTTGTCAATCATTTGGTGGTCAATAAATACCTACGCGTGAGCAACTTCGGTGGCCTTTTTCTTCCCGAATATGTATCCTGTCATCATATCTTCCAGTCCTGATAATAATAATAATAATAATAATAATAATAATCATACAATATAACTAAAAAGATGCAAACTAAAAGGAAAAAATGAAAATGGAGGTCATACTCAAGCAAATAACACAACATTGTACAACCTGTTTGGTGGTGAAATTAACTAAATTGTAGCGAACCTGAGAAGGGGGATTCATTGTGCTTGGTAAATGAATTGGAAGAGGGAACTTCAACTTGCGCGGCAACGGCGTCCTGTTGAGAGACGGAATGCATGAAATTTGATGCTTTTCTAGAGGTTGAGCACAATTTCGACGAAAGTAATGATGGTGGTGGTGGCGGCGCGGAGAAGAATTTAAGGTTCTTTTGTAATTTAGTGATTATGCGGGTCAGTAAAATGTATGAATTTGGGTAGACTCCCGTGAAAGCCATTGCTGCACTCTGCAGGTTCCAGACCTAATCAGTAATCTCCACCAAGTGAATAATTATTTCAGTTGGACACAGTTTTGGCAAGAAATTTGTCCTCAAAGGAATGAGGATAATAGGTACACGTCACACGTGGACTGCTCTGTTTCTTCGTATTAATTAGGGTTGTGACGAGGAATTGGAGCAAAAAGCACCAAAATTTGAATTTCATTCGACTTTGCATTTTTACAGAATAAATCTTTATTTTTTTAAAGAAAAAATACTTGATTGTAATTGAATAATCAAATAAAATAAATATAAGAAACATTTATTTCTCAGTATTTCTCTTACTAAATTTCCATGATTAGGACTAATTCATGTGTAATTGATTCACTTTTTTTTGCTTAAAATCACAATCTGTAATCATTTTAAGCCTTCAATTCCTTTTGCTGAAAATTTTGTAGTTTTTTTATTCGAGTTCTTGTTAACTGCAAATAAATAGTGAGTGTAGTGACATAGAAAAAATGTATGATTGTTTAAATATTCAGGAATTTATTGTTTCAAAGATGTTCGTACCCGTCTTAATAGTACTGAAATGATTTCTTTTTTTTTTTTGACATGATTAATGAATTGGTGTTTCTTTTTTTAAATAGAATAGAATAAAATAAAATAGTCCATCAATAGAGCAGAAATTCTATCTATAAGTGTCAAAGGGAGGAATCCCCATTTGAGGCAACCAACACGCCCCCTAGCTATAAGTACTAAATTGGAGAAGTAAATCAATTACATATATTATTAAATAATAAATATGATTTTTTTATAACAATCTATAATTAACTAAAAATTGCTAAGAAAATTGATGAAATCCACATTAGAATGAAATTTAAATCTAAGATATTGTCATCTGGGTCACAATTAAACAACATCGATGATCGGACTTCATCAAGCACCAGGCTGCTTTGTGGGAACTAGCCTGATGCAGTGCCCTCAAGTCTACGAAGCCCAAGTCCCTTCCCCCGGGCTCTGAGACCCAACTCACAGCTTGGAACAGGCGGGCCAACAATTAGAACTTGGACCCAGTAAATTAAGTCAGTCCAATGCTCTCCCACCTTTAATAATGCCCTCACTTGAGTTGCAAGCCTGCGTTTCCAACGAACAACAGACCTTCATCGCAAACTTGTGTTGCTTTTTCCCGTGTGGGATAAGAAGAAAAAACAACAAGTGTTGGTAATTTTGGGCTCATTTATTTATAAATCCCTAGTACATTCCCCAACTCTTAAAATTTAAACAAATAAACAATATACATTCTTCAATCTCATTTTCAAAATACAAAATCAATTCTCCAAAATACCCTTGTTATTCACACTCTAATACATTCCTCAATACTAACAACTTATTATAAATTGTCCCCTTTACATTATATATACGCATACTACAACTCATTCAATCTATATATACATATATAAATACTTTTAAAATATTCATTTCACCCTACCAACTCAATCAAAAAGTTATTGATGTAACATTTTATTCTTTCTTAAAATACAAACAAATAAATAATTTTCTCTCAATCCATTCTCTACCGACCACCTAAAACACAAACAAACAACCATCACATTCCCCAACCCCACTTTCCAAAAACCATTTTGACAAATTTTTTTAACAAAATACTCCCAAAAAAAAAAAAAAAAATTGATCTTTGTTTCAGAATTCAGAAGTGCCAGAAGTTTCTTATGATGCCCAAACCACAATGCCAATCAATTGATCAGTTTTCTAATGTGGGTGTGAGCAGAGACGCAACATTTTGATAAAATTTCTTTGATTCATAGGTACATTTGCCTCCCCCACACGCCACGGCTCCTCTTATATATAGAATTTTATAATAAATTTTAGTTTGTATATATTTAATTACTTAGTAATATTTTTTATTAATTCTTTATTTATTTTAATTTTAAAATGTTTAAAGCAAATTTTTAGACCCATATTTTTAATTAAATAATTCACAATTAGATTGCCCATTAAGACACTTTTGTTTTATTGGTGTGAGAACATATTTATAGGGATTTAGCCAAAGAAAATCTTTATAAGTTTATAGGAACTCATAAAATAATTAAAATCTCTCCATTTTGACTCAACGAGATTGAAGCAAAGAGACAAAATAATTATGAGCAAACTTAATACCATCGATTCGTTTTTCAAGAAAAAAACTAATAATAATACAAGAGTTAGTGAATTATCTTCTACTCTGTCATCAACAATTCAATTCAGCAATAAAGAATGCCATCAATCTAAAATTCCAAGAGTGGAAAAAGATGTTGATGTTTTTTATTAGAAAAAGATTTGGAAAAACGCTTACCAGTTTGGCAATATGATATTGACGAAAGGGACAAAGTTCGTAGATTTTATATACAAAGTGGACCATATCAGTCTGTTCTTACTGATATGAAAGAACATCGTACTTAATTTTGATGATATGTATTTTAAATTTATAGATTATAAAATTTATATTTTAATTTTTATGTTTTATAATTTTCGCCCCAAAGTCTTAGCTGTGGATCCATCCTGGGTGTAAGGTTGAGATTGAGACAATATTTGGTTAAAAGGTTCAAGAAAGAAGAGATGGATTCTCCCCCAGAAAAACCAAACTATTCATCACCCCCACTAGAGGATGCTGCCACTAATTCCAGAATCCATGACTTCTTTTGAGTTACAAAAAGGAAAGAGTACTCAAACTTGTAAATAAGTTGGATTTGTGCAAGCAAAAGGAGAATGGGCACACACCAACTGGGAGATCAACAGAGAACAACCCATGAAAAAAGCTTTCAAGAAATTACCCATACCTTTAAACAATAGACTTGTGATCCATCTGTAGTAGAACAAAACAGTTGTCTTCTTTTCTTTTGTGTTTATTGCTCGGGGCAAAAGCTTTGGGTGGAGAACTGGACAGGCTGAATAAAGGGTTGTTCTCGGTCGGTCTGTTTACCCCTTTTCATTTAGATAGATTCAAGGTTTGGAAGTGGGAAAAAGAGAAGAAGTCAGCGTGTAAATAAGCTTATAAGTGGTGGCTCTGAAAGAGAGGCAGCTGAAGTTAAACGAGGTTCTTCTTATCCCACATTGGAGAAAGGCAGAGCATATGACAAATTAATAATTTGTAAACGAAAATAGGACGCTGGCTGAGCCTGGTAACTCTGGCTTGTGACTCGAGTGAGGGCATTAAGGTGGCTGGATAGTTTGGCTAGTCTTATTTGCAGGGTCCAACTTGCTACGTTGCTGACCTGCCCCTTCCAAGCGGGGAGTTAGGTCTTGGGGTTCAGGCGAAGGCTTGGGTCACATGGTCTTTAGAGAGGAGGGCACCGCGTCAGGCAGGTTTCACAGAGAGCAGCGATGACCTCCCACTCTTTGCAGTGGAAGGATAACGGGTCGGTGCTTCTTGGGTCGGCTCTAATTGGACAGCTACCTTTCTGGGCTTCTTAATAATAAACTGGTTTTCGGTTTTTAATGGGCCATTCTGATTTCAAATTAAATGATCCGCCAGTTATTGAATAAAGCACCTTACTTACCTTTTTGTTTCTGTGACATTGGATGAGACGAGACGAGACGAGACGAGACGATACCAGAAGCAATTACTCTCTCAGAAACAATTATTTTAGAAAATCGTTTGAGTTGGGTAAATTTTTATCCATTCACATATTCTACATGGAACCATTAGATTCGCCTTGGCTGCAAGCCTGCAATTTTCTAGCTATAAGGTTCGGGGAAAAGCTTATCTTGTCTGCAGGTTCTAGCAGTGAGGTATGGAAGGTCAGTGCTGCTTCTATCTGTTATCTTTATCAAATTTTGGTTTCTAGTGGTCACTTTTTTTATTGATAAAAAAATCAAAATATATCTTATTGTTTTCTACTAGACAAAGGTAGTTTATTTACAATTTATCTTTAATCCCATATTAGACATAGATAATAATTATTTGCAATTTATTTTTAATCCCACATAAACGTTGTATGGATGTATAACAGTTCAATACAATATTGTGACGTAGTACTATCGAAAAATTGTAACTAGTTAATCCCCTCTTATTCTCAAGATTGGCGCCCTTTGTCTAGGTTGATCAAGGACAAGGACCCATGACCTGTTCAGGAATAATGCAAATGATATTTGCGTTATTTATTGCATTTCCTTTTCGGCTTTTTTCTTTTTTTCTTACGGGTTAGAATGCAATCACAGTCCTTGGTTTTTTCTCTTTTAGCACACAATCCCAAACGTTTGTCTTTGACAGTGAAGAGTGATACTTCTTCCATTCAACTTTCATTCATTTTTCTGTTAAAAAGTGAGTGAATTAATGTTGAAAATGTCCTTTGATTTCAACAATAATCATAAAATAAGCATTATGAATACTATAAAAGCATTACCAAAGAAGTGAATGATAGTGCTTAACTTTCATGCTATAAATTCTACAACAGAAAATTAGAACTCACATGAAAATATGGAATTATCGACTAATCATGGCAAACAAATATTCCAAATCAGAAATTTTCAATTAGATTGAGCAAACAAAATGATGCTCTTTATTAATGAAATATAGAAGCAATTGCAATCAAATTAAATTTGTTTTATGAAATCCAAAATGACAAAAATATTTAGAAAGTTTCACATAAAATAAGAGTTATATGATTTTTAAAAAACAAATTTGTCTTCAGAAAAAACAGTAAAATGCACAATAGATACAAAGAATGAATTATCCAAAAATTAAAAGGGTTAATTACAAATAACCCCCTGAGGTTTGGCCTATTTACCTAAAAATTCAAAGGTTTGATGAAATTACAAATACCTCCTTGTAGTTTTGCTCCGTCTTACATTTTTGAAAATCCGTTAGCTTCCGTCCAAAACAATGTTGATGTCATCAAATTTTTTGCATGAAAATCAGAAAATGCTCCCTAGTTACTGTTGTGGTTATTTGTAACTTGTAAGACAAAATTACCCTTGGACCTATTTTTAATATTTTTCATACTACAAGGATGTAATTTTAACATTATTTAAATTACATATAATAAATTGAAATATATTTTATTATTAGTAAAATTTCATAAATACTGATGTTAATATTTTACATGCTTTAACTTTAAATGTAAAGTTGCATGGTTATAATTATATGCTGAATACTGAAACAATTTGTATTACTTATCGCATATATTATAAACCTTTATACACATTGAATCCTATGTGTAAAATGATAAATAGTAATAAAAATGAAACTATTTTAATTGAAACCAATTTTTGTAAATCTCATATAACAACTAGAAAACCAATAAAATGGGATGATGTTAAATTTCCTGAAAATTGGTTAATGGAAAATGTTATTCCTATTCAACCGGTAATACAAACTGAATTAAATAAGGTGATTCAAACCCCTGATGGGAATGTTTTAATTGAGTTTAAACAACCTGGTAATAATAGATTAAAATCAAGTAGATCTCATAGATCTTCTTCTTATTCTTCATTTTCTGTGTTTGATCCTCTTGATTATACTGTTGAAAGTCCTGAATTGTCTAGAGCTTCAACATCTAGAGTTAGAGATAATAATTCTGAAACTCGTTTTGGAAAATTAAAAATTTCTTCTGATAATATTGTTCATGGTATCCCTACTGATAATAATAGTGAGGAGTCTCTTGAACCAACTGAATCCGATATGGATTTTTCTGTGAGAAATACTCGCATTTAATAAATTTTTTTTAATGAATCAAAACAAACTTGATTTTTCTAAAGGTTCTTATAATAGAAAACTTATATCACTGGAGTTTAATAAAGATCGTTGGATTTTATTTAGAAAATGGTTTTTTGATAATTTTAATAAAGATCAACAGAATTATTTTCAAACATAATTTTATAAATTCGTAGAAGAGAAAAATCAAATAATTCCTTTTGTTCCTTGGTTTTTGGTCAATTATATTGAACCTCAAATTTCTGTTCTTGAAAGAACTTATATTTATGATAATGGTAGGAAAGAAAAAACTGTTTTTCCTCCACAAGATTCTTTTATTATTGAAGGTAATAATAAATTTTCTTTTGTTGCATTTTATAAGATGCTTGAAAATGATACAGCTGTTGTTACTACTCGTAATATGAATGTTTTAATTAAACAGCAAAATTATGCTAATTTATATTTAAATATACTTGGTGAAAATATTTACCAACTTGATCAAAGACTCAATAATATAATTGTTAATATGGAAAAATTAAATAAAAATATTAATAATTTGGAAGAAAAAATTGATAAACAATTTGTTCATCCTGCTCCTGATCATATTGCAATGCCTTCTATTCAGCCCCCTCCTGAAGTTAATAATTTCATTGTTAGGGATGTTTCTGAAATAGAAAAGGTAATAACTAAGAAATTTGCTAAATTTAGGATTTCTACTCTTAATAAGGAGTTAGATGAGAATGATTATAATAATAAAGTTAGGGAAGAGATTAATAAAATTCAAAATTATGCAGATAGGCCAACAATGAGAACTTATTATTATCCTAGGCCTACACCGCAAGATGTTTTGCATGAAGAACAAGATTTAGTTCTTAATAATTCTTATAATGATAAAAGCATCTATGAATGGAATTTAGATGGTTTTACTGAACGCCATATTTATAATTTGGTGTATCGTATGTTAATGTATTGTACTATTTGCAAGAATAATGGTAATAGTGATAATACTGTTGCAAAAATGATTATTGCAGGTTTTACTGGCCAACTTAAAGGTTGGTGGGATAATTATCTATCTCCAAATAATAAAGAGGAGATTCTTAATAGTGTTAAACAGGAAGGAGCCAGTAATAATATTGAAAATGCTGTTTATACTTTGATTGTTACCATTATAGAACATTTTACTGGTAGATATACTAATAACTCTGAACATATTAGAACTTTATTAAATGGTTTAAAATGTCAGAGTCTTACATCTTTTAGATGGTATAAGGATACTTTTCTTTCTAGAGTTATGGAGCTTCCTGAGTCAAATAGTGACCATTGGAAATCCAAATTTATAGATGGGTTGCCTTCTATGTTTGCTGAGAGAGTTAGAAAAAATCTTAGGCAAAATGAGTCTAATATAGACTATAGTAAATTTACATATGGCAAGTTAATAGGAACTTGTATTCAGGAAGGATTAGCCCTTTGTAATGATATTAAATTGAATCAACAAATTAAGCGTAATAATATTACGGAAAGAAAACAATTAGGTCAGTTTTGTGGACAGTTTGGGATGGAAAACCCAAAACAGGTTAGTAATAATAAACCACAAAAACATGATAATGAGAGTTATAGAAAAAAATCTAGGAAGAAAACTCATAAACAGACTAGAGAGAAACAGAAAGAAAAAATGAAACGTTATAGAGAGTCTGGCAATTATAGAGAACCTAGACCTTCTAATAGGACCATAAGAAAGAAATTTCATAAATATGGTGCCTGTTATAAGTGTGGAAAGGTAGGACACTATGCTGATAAGTGTAGAATGAGAGAAAGAATTAATAGCCTTGAGATAGATGATAATCTTAAGGATATTCTTTATAAATTAATGTTAGAATCTGATGATGATATTGATTCTGCTTTTTCTGATAATATTAATGAATGTGTTGATAGTTCTAGTTCTGAATGTGATCCTTGTAAGGAAGGATTGTCATGTGATAATATTGCATCTGATAATAGTAAATCTGATACTGATGAGATGTATAATTTAATTTCTCAGTTTTCTGAATTAAATGTCCTTAGTAATGATAATACTATTGAATTTTTGAAAATGATAAAAGATCCTATTTTAAGATCTAAGATAATAGATGAAATGGAAAATATTTCTTCTTCTTCTTCTCCTTCCCCAACTTCTTCTTTTCAAAATAATATTTTAAGGGATAATGATCCCTATTCTATGTCTGAAGTTTATAAAATATTAGAAAGTAGGAATAAATCTAGAAGTCCTACTAATTTGATTGATTTAAAAAAAGAAGTGGATAATTTAAAAAGAGAAATTATTGATTTAAAAAGAAATAATAACTCTTTAGAAGAAAGAATAAAAAGATTAGAAATTTCTCAGGGTAAACAAATAATTCCTCAAATTGATAATATGTTTAATTTTCCTGAGAGTATTAATAATAATATTCAAAGTGATGATTTTCTTAATAAATTAGAAATGATTACTTCACAAAAATGGCTTGTGAAAATAAAACTTTTAATTAGCAATAATTTTTCAAAATAATTTATAGCACTAATTGATAGTGGTGCTGATTTAAATTGTATTCAAGAAGGTTTAATACCTACTAGGTATTTTGAAAAAACTACTCATATTCTTCGTACTGCTAATAGTGAAAAACTTGACATTAGTTATAAATTGTCAAAAGCTTTTATTTGTAAAAATAAAATCTGTATTCCTAATAGCTTCTTATTGGTTAAAAATATTTCTAACCAAATCATTCTTGGAACTCCATTTTTAAAGAAAATTTATCCTTTAAAAATGGTTGATAAAAATGGTTTTACTGGTACATATAATAATAAAGAAATTTATTTTGAATTTATTGTCGAACCTTTTTCTAGAATTCTTAATAATATTGAAGAAGTTTTAAAAGCTAAAACTAATCATATTAATCTCTTAAAACAAGAAATTGTTAGTCTCGATATTGATAATCAATTAGAAAAGCCTAAGTTAAAAGAGAAAATAGCTTTTCTTGAAAATCAATTTGCTTTATCTGTGTGTAATGAACACCCTAATGCTTTTTGGAATAGAAAGAAGCATATTGTTGATTTGCCTTATGATGATAGCTTTGATGGTAATATTCCTACTAAAGCTAGGCCTTGTCAAATGAATTCTGAATATTTAAATTATTGTAAAAAAGAAATTGAGTCTTTATTACAAAAGAGCTTAATAAGGCCAACCAAGTCTGCTTGGTCCTGTACTGCGTTTTATGTTAATAAGCATAGTGAACAAGAACGTGGTGCTCCTAGATTAGTAATAAACTATAAACCTCTTAATAAGGTTTTAAAATGGATTAAGTATCCTATTCATAATAAAAAGGATTTGCTTGATAGACTTTTTGATGCTAATATATTTTCAAATTTTGATTTAAAATCTGGTTATTGGCAAATTCAAATTGCTGAAAAGGATAAGTTTAAAACTGCCTTTAATGTTCCATTTGGGCAATATGAATGGAATGTTATGCCATTTGGTCTGAAGAATGCCCCTTCAGAATTTCAAAAAATTATGAATGATATTTTCAATCCTTTTAATAGCTTTATCATCGTTTATATTGATGATATTTTGGTTTTTTCTAATACAATAGAAAATCATTTTAAACATCTTAATATTTTTAAAACTGCTATAATAAATAGTGGTCTTGTTATTTCTAAACCCAAAATGGTTTTGTTTCAAACTAAAATTAAATTTTTGGGTCATTTTATTGAAAAAGGAAAAATTGTTCCTATTAATAGAAGTATTGAATTTGCTTCTAAGTTTCCTGATAGAATTACTGATAAAACTCAATTACAAAAATTTTTAGGGAGTCTAAATTATATTTCTCCTTATTATAAAAATCTTGCTCAGGATACTGCATTGTTATATGATAGGTTAAAGAAGGTTCCTAAACCTTGGAATGATAATCATACTAATGCTATTATTAAAATAAAAGAAAAGGTTAATAAATTGCCTTGTTTAATGCTTTCTAATCCTAATTGGGAAAAAATTGTTGAAACTGATGCCTCTGATTTAGGATATGGAGGTATTTTAACTCAAATTGATCCTAATAATAAGCAAGAGATTCTTGTTAGATTTTGTTCTGGTAAATGGAATGATAGCCAGAAAAATTATGCAACTGTAGCTAAAGAAATTTTTGCTATAGTTAAATGTGTGCTTAAATTTCAAGATGATTTATATAATCAGTTTTTTATAGTTAAAACTGATTGTCAGGCTGCACAATTTATGTTTAATAAAGATTTTAAACATAATGTTTCAAAACAAATGTTTGCAAGGTGGCAAGCTTATTTAGCCCCTTTTGATTTTAAAATAATATATAAAAAGGGCAGTGATAATAGTCTCCCTGATTTTCTAACCCGAGAATTTTTACAGGGATGATCCCTTATAGGGGCCACAATCCCTTCTCTAATAGAGGAGGAAGAGGAAGCAATTATCGTGGCACGCCAAGGCCACTAATACAACATGGCAAACAGAAGCTAATAGCTTCCCCGGTTTCTCAGGCATCATATGCCTCTTCAACCTCTTCAGATCCAATTTATAAAGATCCCCTTTTTGCAGAATTCCTGCAATTCAAGCAAAAACAAAATACAGATGAGTCTAATAAACCATCTGCCTCCAACCCGTCCAAAAAGCCAGAAGGAACTAATAAACCTTCTTTTGTGGATGTTACTTCTAATATTGCATCCCCAGTTGATGAGGATTCCCTCACAACTTTTGAGCAAAAAGATGCTAAGGATATAATAACAATCCTTGAGCATAAAGATCTTCAATGGAAGAAGGATCCATGGGTAATACACCAAAGGTATTTGGATACAGCATCATATGCTGCTGGGTCTTATAAACCCAGAATATTTTTTGAAAATATTCTTATTTATACTGGCTCTTGTGAGGTTAATCATTATTTTCCTTATCAAGAAAAAAATGTTTTTAATTTTAGTAAAATAATAATTAAAAAATTAATTTCTATTGAAGAATGGGGTTTATCCTCATTAAAAGAAAAAAAAATTTCTGTTAATAGAATTACTTTTAAATTTAATTACTGGGATTATATCCAGGCTTTTAAAAATGTTTTTCTTTATGAAAATCCCAGGAAAAAACATACTTGGTTTATAAAAGTATGTCCTGAACTTTTTGACACAAAAATACCAAATTGGTTTGTGTTTTGGTGGCAATCATATGGCCCTACTCATAATATTTTGCCAGATCAATTTAGACAGGCATATGATAAATGGAGTCAATATTCTCCAGAATTAATAGAGGCAGAAGAAAATGATGAGATGGCAAATAATAAAGCAGCCATGCTCTTTTTTATGGAATTTTCTATTCCTTGGATCTGGAAATGGGTTCCAGATGTTGGAGTTACGGAAGATAATATTCCTTGTCTTTATCGTTCCTATTATATCAAATGGTGGAACAAGATGCTTCAAATTAACAAGCAAAGTGGCCAAATGGAAGGTCAAGATACTTTAAATAATATTTTTAAAGCGACCCAATTATACAGGGAAAAATTTGAATCTGATAAGAAAAAAGAAGCTTCATCATTGTTTGGAAAAGCTTCAGAAAAAATAAAAATGCGCAAGGGAAAATTGTGCAAAGAAGACTTGCTTAAAGAAGTACTTAATATGGTACAAGCCGAGTTAAAAGGGCAAGATGATAAAGAGCAATCAGATGAAGAAGATGATGATGTATCAATGGCTACTTCATCTAGATCAAGAACAGATGACAACCAATATGGATGTCTGGGAGGTGAATCACAGGACCCCAATGAGGATATACCCTCAACACAAGACATTCATAAAATTATTGCTTCCCTCAGAAAGGAAAAAGAATAGAGGGATAAAATAGTAATTTGTAATAGGGATTACTATTTGAACAGTAATATACTGTTCATTTTTACTGTACATTGTTACTGTTCGGATTCGAAAATTTTGAAATCCGCACATTAGTTTCAGCTTTTTACTGTTCGGACTCGAAATGTTTGAAGTCCGCACAGTT
This sequence comes from Jacaranda mimosifolia, assembly GCA_018894105.1. Taxonomy (NCBI): domain Eukaryota; kingdom Viridiplantae; phylum Streptophyta; class Magnoliopsida; order Lamiales; family Bignoniaceae; genus Jacaranda; species Jacaranda mimosifolia. The sequence goes on from CM032118.1 coordinate 35,798,796, forward strand.
TTTCTTTTGTCTATAAATAGGTTGGGGTTTTTTGTTGGAGAAGGACGCTTTCCATTCCTCTCCAAAATTTTCTTTTGTTTTCCCCTGATTTCCCTTCTGTAATTTCCCCGCTTGTAATTTTCCTTCTCTAAGTTTAGTTTTATTTGTGTAATAAGAAGTTGCAGTTTTGAAGACCTCTGCTTGGTAAGCTTTAATTTTATTTTATTGTTTTAAATATTTATTTTATTTAAGACTTAGCCTAATGGAAGGCTAAGGTGTTGGTGTTAAACATGTAAAAGTTAGATATTTCCTATATAATTGTGGTAAAGGTCTGTATATGTACAAGACTATGTAAGAAGGGTTCGGATCTCATGGTCTGGTTAGCCAGTTATGGTTGGGTTCTGAGGCTTAATGGTACTCTTAAGTATGTTGTCCTCTGGAAGTTTGCCCTTTTGCCCTTGTTAGCCGGGTTTGGCGTTTGTGGGCGTTTCGGGGCTCTTGTGTGTTCCAGAATTCATACTTAGTGGGCTTGTTAAATTCAGGTAAACAATCCTAATCATGTAATGCTGTGATTCACCGCCTGATCTGTGGCCCCCCTTCATAAGATCCAGTGCATAGATGGTATCGGAGCCATGGGAGTATAGGGAATATTTAATGATTGCATGTTTAACACTTTCTTAAAATGAATTTTCTTAAAGGAAAATCTAGTAATATTAAGAATAGTACTATGGAGGAAATAGATCTTCCAGTTAATATTGAACTTCTTAATAAATGGACCATTCCAAAAGTGGATCCAAAACTTATTTATCAATATGGAACATTTGAGAAAATAGGTCTCAAACAGGTGGTAAAAACTACTGAAGAAACAATTCCTATTTCTAAAGATGATATTACTTTACAGCTTTTTCATAGATCTGATATTGATAAATATAGATCTGCTGATTATAGATTTATTCATATTGGTTTAATACAGATTGCTTTTAAACCACTTACTCTTGATAATCTTCCTGATAGTTTTGTTGCTATTTTGCGTGATGCTCGTAATTTAAATTGGAAACACTCAATTATGGGTGTTATACAATCGAGTCTGGCACATGGCCCGGTTTATTTTAATGTTTATCCTAATCATGTAATGCTGTGATTCACCGCCTGATCTGTGGCCCCCCTTCATAAGATCCAGTGCATATTTAACCAAATGAAATATTAAAATAATAATCATATCTAAAGTAAATAACGAATATATCTAATTAAAAATAAAATAATTTTTTTTAAATACTTTATTGATTGAAAATAAATAGGTAAAAATTATATATTATAATTAAGTTTTTAATTAATTAATAAAAATAAATATTATATTCTAAAACTAAAAATACACCCCACCACCCTTTTTCTTCCCCCAACCCCCACCCTTCCCTTTGTTGCATACCATGGTCGGTCGGCGGCAGATGCCCATGGCAGCTGCGGCTGCCATGGGCAGCAGTGAACACATGGCCACCTGGCCAAGCGGGCGCTGCTGTGCTGCCATGGCAGCAGTCGCCATGGCCAGATCTGGCCAGTAGGGGGGCTGGGTTGGGGGGGCGGGGGGTTGCGGTGGGGTGGGGGGTGGGATGTGGTTGTATATGCTATATATATGTGTATTATATATATTAAGTATAAATATAAATATATATGTATATATATACAATATATATGATATTGTATTATATATGCATATATACATATATAATTATTCAATTGTTTTAAAATTTATATTTTTATCAATAATTTTAGTGTATTTTTGCAATTTTATTACCTAAAGTTACTTTTGTTATTTTCATAAAACTTCAAGGGTGTTTTTATTATTTCGTAATGTTAAGGTCTTTTTAGTCTTTATATATATATATATATTTATTTATTTATTTGCATTTTTTTTAATTTATTCAATTAAGGGTAATATAGTCATTTGACCAAAACCGTCCACTTTAACGGCCGTCCGTCTGCTCCAAGGGGGTATTTGTAATTTCACCAAACCTTTGGACCTTGTTGTAAATAGGTCAAACCTTAAGGGGTTATGTGTAATTATCCCAAATTAAAATAAAGAACCAACTATATAACATACGAAAAATGGTGTAGATGTATACGAGAATAATAAAATAACTAGAAAACTTACGAAAATTTAGAAGAAACTTAAGTAAAAGAAGAGGGATTCCCTAGAGCGGAAACTTGGATTATATATTTTTTGAAAAACTTGATTTTCTTTAGTTGGATCACAACTTTTGAATTTTATCTGATTCTATAGCAATATTTTTTGATTCAATATAATATAGATAAGAATGTAGTGGGATTTCCTATAGTAGAAATGAAGGGAATTAACAAGTGTAATGTTCTCCCGTTTTTGTTTGAGAAAGTAGATTTATTTTTAATTGATTAACTAATATGAGATCTTTTCTTAATTTTATTTTTCTTAATTGAGGAATTAGAATAAAGAGGCAAAAATATGCCATCTTATTGAACAAAGAATCAAATGGATAAAAGTTGCATGAAAAGAGTGTCATTGTCAAAAACTAAAAACGTTTGGAGGTTATTTGCCAAAAGAGAAAAGATCAAGGGTGTGATTGCATTTACCCTTTTCTCTTACCCATGTCGTGTCCCATTTACTGAATGAAAATAACCCCTTTTTCGTTCCATTTACTAACTTTTTTTTTTCATATTAAAAAAAACAAAAAAAAATTATTTTTTTCCGTCAGAGACCGTTCCATTCACTAACTTGGGCGTCTAAACGTTTCCTCTTGCATTTGCTTGGGCGTTTACGATTTTTGCTTTATCCAACTTCATGTTAAAATATTGAGTTGTTAGACCTTGATCCAATGAAAATCTAGTGCAACTAAATCCTGGCTACAAATCCTCTGACCAGAAGAAAATTCCCCAAATTCACTGCAATTTTGCTATCTCCACAAATCGCACAGACATTGAAGTGGAAGACTAATGAACCTTATTGATATGTAAGGCTTAACTGTGAGAATGATTGTTAGAATTGCACCATACCTGTACTAGTTGAGATTGAAGGATGCAAGATACACCCATTCCTTACATAAACCATAAAGAACTCAAATTGATATGTCGGACATTTCACATTTCAGCAGTCAATTGGGTGCAATTCTCTAGCGGCCACAAATTTCACATGGACAGGTATAATGGTTCAACTGCAGCAAGGTTCATTTAAGTAAACATGAGAGTGAGGGAAATCCACAAAAATCATTACTATCATAAGCATCACTCAGAAAAACAGATAAAATTTTGCTATTCAGCAAAAGCATTTCGAGTCATAGAGGTGTGATGATTATTACATTTGACCGACCACTCTACAAGACCAGCTCTAACATCTATCTCAATCCGCTCCGTGAGAAACCAGACATGACAACTAAAGGGGGATGCTCCAAATCGAAAAATAGCAAGACAGATATCAGCTTATGCATCGTTGAGAGCTAGGACTCCAGGCAGAGTTTTCCCCTCAAGAAGTTCCAAGCTGGCACCACCTCCAGTTGAGATATGGCTCATCTTGTCTGTCAGACCAACCTTCTCAACAGCAGCAACAGAGTCACCTCCTCCGATGATTGTTGTCACTCCTTTGCCACTAAGTTCCGCCAATTTTTTGGCAATAGCCTGAAATGGAATAATCACCATGCTTTATACCAATCACACAGAAATATCATGCAGCAAAATGACATGAGGCTAAAGGTAAAATTGAGAAGTAGATTATTATATGATTTATCACTGTATAGGATACCTCTGTTCCTGCTGCAAACTTGTCAAATTCAAATACACCCATAGGCCCATTCCAGATGATGGTTTTGGTAGTCTCCAAAGCTTCATCAAATGATTTAATACTATCTGGTCCGATATCCAAGCCCATCCATCCATCAGGAATTGCAGATGCTGGAACAACCTAAAGGAAGAAGAAGCAACTTTTTAATCCACATGAAGTACAAACATTCTTTATTGGCAAGAATACCACGCTGGTGGTGAACACATTTTCCTCTTTGACCAGGGAAACTTAACACAAATGCAGTAATACAGAATGGATGCGAGCAACTTAAATCAGTCTAAAGATAAATAATTTTAGATCAAAATTATATTCATCAGTAGAGTGAAACTGCCTACCTTGCTGTTAGCATCAGCAGCAAACTTGTCAGCAACAACTACATCAGAAGGCAGTAAAAGAGATACCCCCTTAGCCTTGGCCTTTTCTAAAAGTGAAGTTGCAAGATCGAGCTTGTCATCCTCCACAAGTGAGGATCCCACGGAATGCCCTTGGGCCTTGTAGAAGGTAAAGATCATTCCTCCACCAAGCAAGAGGATGTCTACCTTTTCCAAAAGTGACTCTATGACACCAATTTTAGTGGAAACCTTTGAGCCACCAACAATTGCAGCAAATGGCTTCTTGGGATTGGCCACAGCTCCAACTAAATAATCAAGCTCCTGAAAAATGCATATAACAGGCACAAATTAGAACTCATCAACGCAAGTTCAATGGTACAAAGAAGAATCAATCTTAGTTAATTGACAATGATGTTAGGTGACACTATAATTTAAGCTCCAAACATCTAGAATCAAAGGCTAGATCCTCAAACAGAAATTTGATCAGGCAGTCTACAAGTCAAAACATCTCAAATTACTTACATTATGGTAAAAGTTGGACTGGATTAATTCTTGGATCAAATAGATGAAGATAATATGCTAAATATAAGTGAAAAAGCACATCAAATTCACCAACCTTCTGCATAAGGAATCCTGCCACAGAAGGCTTCAAGTACTTGGTCACTCCCTCCGTGGAAGCATGTGCTCTGTGTGCAGTTCCAAATGCATCGTTAACATACAAATCTGCAAGGGAAGCAAGCTTTTTCGCAAACTCAGGATCATTCTTCTCCTCTTCTTTGTAAAATCTAACATTCTCCAGGAGAACAACACCTCCGTCTGGCAACCCAGCCACTAACTTCTCAACTTCTTCACCGATACAGTCACTGACCATCTTGACCTAACATCAGATAATGCAGATAAGCAAAACACCTTGTCATTGCAAGAGCAGAAAGCCCTTTGGAAAATGAAGAGCATACGAACCTCGAGTCCAAGTAGTTCAGAAAGTCTAGGAACAAGAGGCTTCAAACTGTACTTTGGCGTGACACCTTTTGGACGGCCCTGGAAATCACATTACAAGGTAATAAATCACTTAATAAGTTAATAACTTTCATATGATGGTTTATTGATTACTATCATGGCTCATAATAAAAAATTTTGGATTGAGCTCACCAAATTAGGGATATCCTAGAGATTTTCACACAAAAAAGAATTATCACAATTTTTTTTATAATGAAATTGAAGAACACATGTGAACATATCCATGGTATTAAAATCTCGGATTTGCATCTGAGAATCATTGAAGCATCACATGAAACAGATAATATGAAATGCAGCCCTAATATGAAGCATTGACAAATACAAGGTCAACCTATAAAACACAAATAAGAAAGACCCAAGCACCGAATCAATAATCAATTAAATATCAGAGAAGATATTGCCATATTTCAAAAATAAAATAAAAATAACTCCATTTCAGAGATCAAAATATTTAAGACAGTAAATAACGCGTCATAATCCACAGCACTCTTTAAACACAGATAGCAAATCAACCAAAAACAAAACCATTTTCATACATCTAACTTCAGAACGTAATAAAAACAAAAAAAAATTATCCTTCAGATTGATCTACAAGGAAGAAAATATCAATACGTACGAGGTGGGTGGTGAGGATGACTTTAGCGCCATAGCCAATCAAGTACTTAATAGTTGGGACGGCGGCTCTTATTCTGGTGTCATCGGTAATGTTGAAGTTATCATCCAACGGCACGTTCAGATCCACTCTCACGAGAACTTTCTTCCCCTTCAGATCAGCTTCCTTCAGTGAACCAACGCTCTTCTTTGTCGCCATTTCCTAATTCAGATCAAAAATCCTAAACAAACAGAAATACCCAAAAAAATAAAAAAAAATAAAAAGAATCAAACAACAATATAGGCATACGGATTGGAAAAAAATAGGAGGGATTTGGCTGAAGACAAAGAGATGATTGAGCTTACGTTGATGCTATCGAAAAGAGAAGGATGCGAATAGATTAGTGATAGAGAGTGGAAGAGTGGAGGGGGTTTTTATATGTCAGAAAATATGGCGTACATTTAGTCAGTTTCGCTAAAGAGAACCCGGGGGCGAGGGATGCGTACTTCAAAAGAACTTTCCATTTGCAAAATTGAGAGTAGTTTGAGGGACACGGTGGGCGGGCCATTGAACTGGGGGAAAAATTCAAGGTGGTTTTTGTGGCACGAAACTAGGAATCAAGCTAAGAATATTCATTTATCCCGCGCCATTTTACTTTTATTTCTAGCTACTATTAGCCCTTACTTTGCGTTGGGCGATAAGTTTAAATTTAAAAAATTTTATTTTATTTAATTTTATCAATAGTTTAAATATTAATATTTTTTTATAAATATTATAAATATAATATTTAAAAAATTAATAAAAATTTAAATGAATATAATATATATATATATAATTGATGATATAAAAAGAGACATAATAATATTTTATATAAATATGATTTACGTATCATTAAATTAAATTCCATGCATTAACTATTTCTACATAGAAATTAATGACTAAATATTAAACCACTTTATAAATCCTATAAGCTATTCATAAAATATCGTAAAAGATAAAATAAAGAAAATCACTTTGATTTGGTCCGAAAAAATTAAAGAATTTAACATTGAAAAATGAACTTAGGCAGTAGAAGATAAAATATTTTTAATTTATCATAAAGTCGGGACTTCCAGATTTCTTTTTTATAAATTTATCTTGGTTCATTAGCATAAAAGTTAAAATACCAAAAAATATACGAGCATTTACATACATGCATCTTTAAGAAAAAATAAATTTTAATGTATCAAATAATTAATAATCACGTAGAAGTGGAGAAAAAGAAGACATATTTTCATATTTTAAAACATGAAGTGTGCGGTCAGATTATTTTAGTACACATAATTTTAAAGATTTTTAGCTTAGATTTAAAAATTTTCTTAGGTATGATTTAACTTAATTAACATATTAAATTATGAAATAATAGATAACTCATGGAACAACACAATATAATATTTATAATTAAATTATAATATGTTCTACATTACTATAACACTCCATGTATGAAAAGTTTATATGTATACATTATGTATGGATAATACATATTAAATTGTATTGACGAATACACAAATATATATATACATACATGTGCATGGATTTATCCATGATTATTTTAAAAAATATAACTATTAGATAATATAATAAGGCGTTACAAAAATTATATATCGATAGAAAGAGTTACCAAGATTATATAAAAAAGTTATGCATATGTTAATATATACGTATATATTTAGTATTTACTAAAAATTAAACATATAATATTCAAAATGAATTAATATAGTTTTTTATATTAATATTAAAATAAATATCGATAGGATATCAAATATAAAAATTGACATGGCAAAAATGTATAAAATTAACTTATCTACGTCACTGCCATACTAAAAGAAATACTTAAATCAAGACTCGAATTTTTCCTAAAATATTCTGGTTCATAAATATAAAAATTAAAATTATTAGAAAAATAATGTAGATATTATAACATACACGCATTTTCAAGAAAAATAAATTTGAACTCACAAAGAGAATGATTTTATAAAAGTGAAAAAAAAAAAGACAAATATTATCCTTTAAATATTAAATTATATGTTGAAATTATTTTTAATATAAACTATTGTAGGAATTTTTAGCTTGTGTAAGTCATGTCAATTAAATTACATTGACAAATAAATTTATATATATCTAGTTATACATATAAATATATATATATGTATATGTGTGTGTGTGTGTGTATTTGTTCATAATTATTCAAAAAATCAAATTTGAGAATGTAAATATCAAATATTAAAAGAAACTATTAAATAATATAGTAAGGACTACAAAATTATATATTAAAATAAAGAGTTACAAAAATTAGTATAAAGTTATATATATTAAATATTTATCAAAATTAGATATAGATAGTTACAAAAGATAACTATTTTTATATTAATATTAAAATTAATATTGATAAAATATTATATATATATATATATATTGACATATATAAAATGAATAAAATTAACAATGTCATAAGAAGTTACAAAACTTAATATGAAAAATCATACATATATTATATATGAAAATATGTTGATAAATATGAAGAAAAGAGAAATATGGAAATATGCTACACGGAGTTACATTTATTATATATGGAATATATTACATGGCAAAAATGAACAAAACTAACTTATCCACATTATCACAACATAAAAAAATATACTTAAAATGAGATTGAACATCGTTTTACTTTATATATATTAGATTCGTCTTGTAATTTATTGAAATAGTAATCTAGTATTTTCACTTGTTTTCGTATGTATGCTTTTTGGGTTTACAATTTTTAGGAATAAAAGAATAAACTCTTTGCTTCATATGCAAATGCTCTTTTGATCCTATTAATCATTTAGTTTAATATATATATTTTTCAGTTTAAGAAATTTGTTCAAAACCTACTTATAGTATTAACATTCTTTTGTTATGAGATTTTTGGTTTGAAATTGAGAAATAATATATTGTTGTGTAATTTTATTCTCTTTAATGTAAAACATAATTCAGCAATGATCATGTCTAATTAATCTTTTATTAAGAATGAAATTGACTTTAACAATTACATAATTAATTACATTAGTGTACAAGTAATTAATTGTTGTAATATTTCTAATTTCATGCAATTTGAGATTAGAGCAATATTTCTCTTTAGTCCTTTATCTAAATCTAAAACTTTGTAATGTGATAAATTGTGTAATTTATTGTCTCACTCTTTAGAAGAGGTAAATTTTCTTGGCATTATGATTTATGGCGAGAAGGTATGCTTTTGATGTCACAATTTGAATCGATACTAAATTTTAAATAAAAATTAAAATCGTAAAACTTGTAAATAATTTTTATAAATGATGCAGGTCTCCATGGGCGAGTTGTTTAAGTAGTGAGCCAAAGTATATTTGACTGGCAGGGGGCAGGGATTGGGGGAGGGGGTTGTCTCGACTCTCGACTCTCGATTCTCGATTGCTGCTGCCTTCAGCTCAGCATAATAAATAAAATAATCAGTTGAGGTGCCGACTGCGACAGAACTACTCCAATTAATTAGCTGAGCTAATAAAATCATCTTCATTCTTCATTATTAACCAGGCACGAAGCTTCATTGGATTTCTTTAAACTATCCGAGTTGCAGTGTGGCCTCAGAGACAGAGACCGATCTCAAATGAGAAATACCAATTAAGCTAAGGATAACTACCTTCGTAAAAACAGCCAACAGGGACTGAAGGAATTACGATTGGCCTGTTCATAGAATAAGAACCAATTAAATTGATAAAGGCAATGAATTAACATTTATAGAATGTGGGGTTCAAAAATATAAAATTTGTACTTATATAAGCTGAAATGCTAAACAGAGGACAGGCTGTTGAGTCTAACAAACTCAACAAATCAAGTATATATAAATATAATATATCCTGTTTATTATTGTATTGGTGGTATAACTAACTTCATTTTACATATATCAATAAACCTATCTGTTAAAATAATGATGAGTAGTTACGTTAATGAAGACCATTTGTCTACGTCCAACAAACCAAATATAAGGATTTAATTTGAGAAAAGGAGAAGTAAGTAAATATGATCATGAGTAGCTAACTTGTCCTCATCTATGCATCTGTTGCGTGTATAAGCTCTTCATCATCGGAATAAATGTAGAATCCAACTATCAATGTAATGTTATTTTCTATAGGTTAAAAGCATTAGAAAAGTACAATTGAGATTCCATCATTGTTAATAACGTCACACTCCACGCACAATTCGACATAATTCACGCCTGATGCCCCTCGTGTTTTTGGAGCATCCTGCCTGTGTATTCGTGGTTGCAGCTTTTTCAACATCTTATAGTCAACTGATTTTTTTCCCCCTTCCTTTTTCCCTTCTCGGGTTTTTTTTTTTTTTTTTTTTTTGGTGGTGGTGGGAAGGGTTGGGGGGGGGGGGGGGGTGGGGTTTCTGTTGACATAAAGAAGTGTACTGATTTACCTTTAAAAAAAAAAAGAAAAGAAAATACATATAACATGTCAATAAGAAAAAGTCAATTTTTGGGGGCTCCTGTTACGTATATTAGTCAATATTTACTGTGTGGCAAGAAGATTTTGAATTTTCTGTGCACCCGTAAAAGTATTGTCCAATTTGATTAGTCCAAAGAATTAAATTAGGCCGTTTACTTTTGTGACATGGGATGATGAGTGATGGAATGAAATAAGGGTATGGAATTAAGGATTAGGATAGTTTTATATTTTTTAAATTATATTTATTTTGTTAAATAAAATAAATGATAAAAGTGGATCATTATATTAATTGTTTACTTGGATTGATGATAGTATTGGAATAAATTTGAAAATAACTAAAATATCCTCTAATGAAAAAAAAGAATAAATGAAAATAGATATTTATTGTTTAGTTGGGAAATAGTATGCATAATCTTGGAATTGGATCGGCCAATTCTTTCCAAACTCCATTGTCACAACGTCTACGTGTACATAACTATGATCTTAAGAACTTACTATATATTTGAGTCATTATGTTGATGTTGGATATGTCATGTAGTAGTGTTTGAGAGTCTACATGCTTAACCTTTATCTTTTATTTAGATGTGTTTATGGATGTAATAATTTAGGTTGCTCGTCCTAAATAATAAATCGACTAGTATTTTGAATAGTGATGGTTAAACCATTTTCTCATATTTGATAAGTAATGCACTACCAAAATAAAGACAATTATAAAGAACAATGAGTACTTTTTTAATCAATTCATCCCTCATTTCTTATGATGTTGCAACTCCAAGTAAAAATTGAACTATCTAAGTGGCATTGTGACCATAAGTTCTTTATGCTGCAGTGCCATTCAATCAGTTTATATGGAGGTGTACTGGATATTTGACACTATGGCCATGCATATGAAACTATAATTTTGTGTAAAAGAAAATGAGGACAAAATAATAAAATAAATTATCATCCCGAGGAAACCAATTTGTAGGATTTAATTGTCACAAGCCATTTGCGGGATTTCTCATCCCACAACAACCATGAATGGTGCAGGCCTAAACCTTTTCTTCCAAGCTATCATCTCCAAAAGTAAACAAGAGATGGTAATGGTAAGGAATGATGGGCTTAATCCATCCTCATTCCAAAAAATAAACATGCCCTTAAGCCTCGTTTACTTGATGATATGGGATGTAAAGTGATGAAATGAAATAAGGGATGAAAAGTAGGATTTAGGATAAATTTATATTTTTAAAATTATATTTACTTTGTGCAATAAAATGAATGATAAAAGTGGATAATTGTATTGAATATTTACTTTGATTGATGATATTATTGGGATAAATTTAAAAAGACTAAAATATCCTCAATTAAAAAATTTATTTATTTTTCTAGTTAATATAGAGAAAATAATTTTTCTCTATTCCAACACAACATCCAGCTATTTCTTCTTCTTCCCAAATATAAAAAAAATTAACTCTCCTCCATTCCAACACAACATCCTTACACATGAAAATAAAATCTTGAAATTCAAAGAATTTAGGGTACAATTTTTTATTATCAATATCATTACTTCAATTATAACTATATATATATATTTATTTATTTATCTTTCAATTACTTTTAAGATAAATACATTTTTTTAATTACTATATTATTATAATAATAATAGTTAATTAATTATTATTATTATTATAAAAAATAAAACCAAATATAATTTTTTTTACAACATATTCTCCAACCTAATTATTTAAATTCATTATTCTAAAATATTATTCCAAGACAACAAAAAGTAATTATAAACAATTTCTATATATATATATATACATATAAAAGAAACAAAGAAGAAAGATATGGTAGGAGTAAATGGTCATTTCATTTTTCATATATATTTCCTATACATATATATTTTTTGGACTAACACACGCACACATATATATTATATGTATATGTCCTCTTGTAATGTTTGATGTTTTTTTTTTTGTCTTTTGTCCATTCTATTTGTATTTGCTATCTCAAAGAAGAGGGCGGGTGGGGGGGCGCAAGCAGCCAGGTTGAGTAATGAGTATTGCAGTAAAAAAGATAAAATTGTAATTTACAAACATCATCCCACCAAGGCATTCAACTGGACATTTTAATCACAGTTTTGGGCCAGAATGCCTCATCCTGAATTTTGTGTAATAGTTGTCTACTGGGCATCATCAATTGAAGGAAACAAAAGATGAAAAATGATGTGGGCTTTCGTCCTAGCCCATCAAAAGCAGTAAACAGGCACTTAGCGTCTAGTTTTATACTTTGTTCTTGAAATGGGCTTGATAAGGGCATTTCTCCCTAAAATTGTTGGAGAATATTGGGCCAAGCTACCCATAAAGTAAGAGAATCGCATGATTAAATTATTTTTTGTATGAGATAAATTGTATTAATAATCTAATCAAATAATCAATTAGTCTCTGCTAGAATCACTAAAAAAAAAAATGTTAAGCGATAATGTACAAATTGTCACTAATGATACGTATTAAGTGACAATAATTTTTATTTTATCAACAATAATATTTTTTAAGTGACAATTTTTTTTTGTTTTGTCATAATATGATTTAATAGTGACAAAAATTAATATTTTAAGTTGTCACCATTAATAACTAGTGATATCTCTAGGATTACAACATAATGATAATAAAAATTATCACAATAATTTGTGATAAATTTTATATTGTCACTAAGCGTCACAATAAATGTGTCACTAATTGTTAATGGTGACAACTTAAACACAATTTTTGTTATAATTTGATAAAATTATTAAGGTGACAAAAAGAAATCTTTTGTCACACAATATATATAATTAGTGACAATTTTTATATTATCACCCATTATTTTGTCATTAATTTGTTTTTTTCTTGTAATAAATATAAATCACTATTTAAGCTAATGATTATAATTTTTGTTTTTATGATTAGAATATAAATTCTTTAGTTGTCTAGAATTTTTTTTTCCTAATATACTAATTTTAGTATGATATTATGTCTATAATTCAAAATCTTTTTTCTAAGGATCTTAATCCAAATATTATGAATTTGTGGTTTAGTAAGCATACGAAAAGTAAAATTGGCATACAATTAACGTCTAACAATTCCTAAAAAAATAAAATCTAACAGATTCATAATTGACAATTTGGCATACACTTGGTGATGTAAGAAATATGCAATTTCCTTCAAAATCATCAATTTTGTTGTCCGATATAAGTATTAACTATAATTAATTTTCAATATAATGGTATATTATAAAAAAATAATAAAATAAGCATATAATTCAATAAATAATTGCAGTGTATTATAAAATTATATATTAAACAATATTTAAAAGTACGCTAGTACAACTATTATCTTTTAAATTAAAATGTTTAATAAGGGAAATGAATAAAAAGAATTGCGCATTGGGCCCAACCAGACCCAGTTGAACCTAGTAATTTAACTTCAACCCATATTTAATCACTCCTATCTAAATCCTCATTACAATTAATCCATTTGAAACTCAATTCATTTGATTTGACTCAAACCGAGACATCTTGCCCATTAACCTCCCTAATTGCTCAATTAATAGAATACTTGCCTTTTAAACTTTTAAAATGATCAACTATTAGTCAATTGATCAAATAATATTGTTGTTACACTTATATATATATATATATATATAATTTGAATGTTTAAATTCAAATAATCTAATTGTGTATACCTATCTGACAATAATTTTTAAAATCACAATGCCTTTTGCCCACCGGTCCAATAAAAGCTATTAAAAGTGAGAGTAGAGTATGGCATCAATTCATTAAATTGAAATAGAAGATGAAATACAAAATTAAAATAGATAATTCAAAGCGAGACGCAAGTGTCATATGATGATTGGATGCTAAATAAGTGGCTTGAAGGAATGGAAAAACACACATACACACATAAAAAGAGAGAGAATCATAAACATTTTTCTTCAAAGAAAATTACATGGCCATACAGGACCTAATGATTAGGCACAAGCAATGACAAAAGATACAAACACACATGAAACCAACAAGAAATAATACATATTTGCTTAAAAGCACACATATTATTTGGAGAACTAAATTTCACAATGAAGACCAGATATCCAAACTTAATTGCTCCATTATTTATATTGGATATATTATAGCTGGAAGTCACTATCAACCGCGGAAATGAAAGGAACCAAGTTCGTGGGCATTATCAAGAACTTTGTCGTCGTTTCCAGACCGACTACTTCTTCTTGTCAGGAAATGAATTTTGAGTCAAAAGAACCACCGCTCCCTTCCCCGACAGCTCATCAATCTTCTTTTCAAGTCCCTATGATTTCAATAATATGATTGGATATACACAATTTCAGACACCATATAAAAGAACAATATATATAAATATATATAATTAATTAGTTAATTAGTTTGACATGAGTAGTACCTCCTTTGTTGATTTTCCCCATTCTCCATTCCATATAACTGTCTTTGCACCATTTAAGGCCTCACCAAATGACTCAACCGATGCTGGGCCCATCTCCCGCCCAAACCACCCAACAGGGATCTCACAAGCACCTACAATCTGTACTTACAGTATGAAAAAACAAGTGATCTTCATATATATGCTGGAATTTTCTGTGTGTATGGATGAGAAAGTTTAATTCTCATAAGAAGAATAGGTAAGATCTAAGGATGATGTGGAAAGGGGGTAAATAAAGAGTAGCATTTATTTTTCCATATTGAAATATGTAAACAAGGAAAGTGATTCTAAATGGAATGGTTCCAAAACTTTGTGTAATTCTGGGAAGTCCAGCAGAGGAGGGGGACGCACCGCTTGCGCTCAAGTCAGGAGTAAAAGTAAAGGCGCATTGGGCTCTTTTACGCGCACTTTGCACTTGCACGTGGTTATAAATTTAATGGTTGTGCTTAATGGCTGCAATTTGGAATTAACACATCCTTCTCTATAAATATTGACGCTTTGCTTCCGAATTAACAATTGTTGGGATTTAACTCAGTTATCTGGAGATCAAATTTAACTAGAATTAGGACTCTTTCTAGTCTTAAATTTCTTAATTTTAGGTGAAGTAGTCAAGTAATTTTCTATGATAACTAGAGGTATTTATTTGATTACTTGATAGAGAAGATACTTGTGGAACCATAATACTCATGGGGTAGTTATTATGAGTATAAGTAGAACAGTACAAATGGATGGAGTGAATATTTCTTTGATAGTTATGATAGGAGTTGTACAAGAGATTTTTATTTTGTTCAAATCATAATTCTGCATTTCGAAGTACTTATTTTATTTTGAAAGACAAATTTATTGTAACCCAATGCAATAATAGAATACAAATAATATTTTCATAAGAAATAGAACGATGTCATTCGACTCAAGCTACTAAATTCTCTACATTCTAGTTCATTACTATCCCATAATATATATATATATATATACACATACATACATCTGAACGTTAATTACTATGTGATAATCGTACGTACCTTAGTTCTGGCGAAATCTTCACAGCTATCAGCCACGACGACATCTGTGGGCAAGACAAGTTTGACGCCTTTGGCTCTGGCCTTGGCAAGAATTGATTTTGCAAGCTCTACATCTTCCTCGGAAACAGAGATGGAACCCACTGAAAGTCCTTGTGCCTGGTAAAAGGCATATACCAGATCTCCATTCAGTAACAGCACATCAACTTCATTCAACAGAAACTCAATTTGCTGAGCCTGACCCGAAACTCGTATTCCACCTATGATGGCTACTGCTGGCTTGTCCAGATTCTTGATCTCCACACCTTTCCCAGCACTACCACCCTATTTTTCGAAAAATATATCAAGAAATTGAAACAGTAATAGAATATATAGATATATGGCCTAAGAAAAAGCATAAAAATAAGTTTAAATTAAACCTTCTTGTTAATGGGGAAGCCTATAAGGCTTGGCAGAGCTGCAATCCCTTCACCAACGGCATGTACTGTATTCGAGATGGCTCCTAATACTTCTCCTGGAGCATCTAGAATGTCGGACTCAGCCTGCTTTGCAAGGTTGCCGATGCTGGAAAGCAAACCCGCCATGTATATATGCTTGCAATTAATTAATTAATTAATTTAGTATATGAAAATGCAACTACGTACTCCTTGATGCTATATATGTGCTTATGATGATCAATAAGTGAGTACCGAGTATTTATAGCCATGGATAGGGAACCAAACAGTGACTGTTGGAGATAATTAAGATTTGATATATATATATATATATATATATATTTCATGTGATTTTTCTTAAATCGGTCTTAATCACTCGATGTATATATCTTGAGTAATTATACGTGTTCATTTCAGACCTAATACGTTAAAATGTCCTTTTGAATAACTTTATTTTTCCTTTGAAAATTATCAGAATCCAATGTTCTACAATATTCAATATTTATTGGAAAGGGAGGTATATCAATGGAAAAGAAATTGGACGTGTCGAATGGATCAGAGAATGATTGATTGGAGGGTGTTTACACAAAAACATTAATCAAAGATAGAAAATTTTGGGTATTTGCTGTAATTTTTTTTTTTTTTTGGAACTCTAATGAACTGATTTATTCATATTCATGACGAAATTCCACCTTCATATTTAACTAAAACCACACCATAATAATTATTATTCCTTTATTTCATCATGTTTCTTGCTAATCAATCACTTCTGTCCTTTTTGGATACAAATGAATGGACGACATCGAGGAAGTAAAATGATTGACGATTTTGTTATTAACTTTTAACTTTAAAAGTATATCATGGATGTTTAAGTTAATAGGGAGTTTGGCCGTGTTTTTATATTTAATTTTCATTTTTAATATTTTTAAAATTTAAAAAGTTAGTTAGAGAGTTGAAAATATATTTGTATTTGAATAGTTTGTTGGGAAAATATGATTATATAGGGTTTAGTAGGTTGTAGACGGAGAGAAATAGTAATAATGAAGAAGTGAGAGAAGATACATATATTATTGGGAGAAAATATGTAGGTTATTGAAAAATATGTTTTGTGGTGAAAATGAGTTGAAATATTAGTAAAAATGATGATAAATTGTTGATAATTTATTTTTAAATATTAAAAATAGCTGAAAATGAAAATAAAACATAATCATTTGTTGAGAAATTCAAACGTGCCTTGGCCATTGTGGTTGTACAAAGATATTAATCGAACAACTTGTGGACATTGTATCTCCTCATGATCCGCATGAGTTTTTTCCGTTTGTACTCCGGTATCATCTTTTCAAATAATTGAATGTACCAACGAACTCGCTTTGCCACAATACCTAGCTTTAGTCCGACAAGGATGACATAGTGCGATGTATGTGCTGCCAAAAATTTAAGGGAATATTTGGTCATATTTTTTGTGTGATTTTATTATATGTTTTGGGAGAATGAATTATTGAAAAATGTGAAAGTTGTATTGGGATTGTAATTCATGTTTGGTTGTATTTTGAAAAATAGTTAAAAATTGATTTTGGAGAATTTTAGTACATTTGTTTATGTTTTGGGTGGAGATATTTTTTACTGTAACAATCAAATCAATACTTTTTATAGGGTTTTTAGGGTGAAAATGGAATTAAGTTATTTTTTTTATTAAAATAATAATAAAAGATATATTATGTATGTATATATAATATCTATGTATATATTGAAAAATGAGGAAGTTTTGGGGATAATGAAAGATAGTAGAATGTATTTTGGAAAAACTTTTTTTTTAATTATGTGTTTTGAAGAAAAAATGAAGATATATTTAGTTGAAACATAACCAAACATTCCCTAAATAATTGAGGTTTAATTTGTACGCACATATTTGTGTGGTGGATAATTTATGCAAATGCTAAAATATCTTACGTTCGATGTGCTCAATAATTATAATAATTATTTTTAACTATTTTGAAAACTTTTCCCATAATTAATTTTGAGGAAATTTATTAATAGAACTTAGTTCGATTTTCACTAATTATAATATTTTTTCCTATTTAATATTTCATTACCATATGTAGTTAGTTGTCCTGCCATGCTGTCTCTGCATGCACAAATGTAATTACAATATTATTGATGCTAATTATACTTATATATAAAATAACAAAATACTCAAATTTGTAGGTAGTATAGATAAATGATAGTATAATTTTAACCACAAGTACATCGAATAACATAAAATATTAATTATCAATTAATATAAATTCATATAATACATACAATTTTTACGTAAAAATTTAAAAAAGATGGGTATAAACATCTATATGTTCCATAGATTTTTCCATTATATTTTGACATTATTTACTTATGAGGCATTTTGTGAAATTAAATTAAAAATTAAGAGTACAATAGGTAGTTTAAAATTTGGAACAACATGGTATAACTCTCACTTTGATTGTGCAAAATACTTCTTTTATTTATACTAGTAATAAAGAGCATATCCGACTTTTGTATATTTGCAAGTGTCTTTAGTAAAATACCTCATTTTTTTTTCTTCTAAATTTTCACGTCTATATAAAATAACTACCATCCCACTACTCTCTCCCTCTCCTCACTACTATTACATATAATAATTTCATAAAGGCTATACATAGTTATACATATTTATATTTTTCTCAACTTTTTCTGCAGGTATGATTTCTCCCATTTAAATTGTAACACTCCTAAACTTCAGTATTTAAAAAATAAGGATTTAGAAATCAAGATCTTGATTGGTCAAATTTTAGGGCTTGAGATATATAAAAGAAGGACTTAATTGTATGGAAAATGAAAGTTTTGGGGTCGAATTGCAATTTGAGAAGACTTGGTTGACCAATATTTGGAAAGTTTTGTGGGTCAAAGTGGGATTATTTTGGGTCAAATGGGTGGATGTGAGGCACTAAGGAGCTGGGGGATTAAATTGAAGAGTGCCAAAACTTTGAAGGACTTAATTGGAAGCTGGGCAAAAGTTTTGGGGGTCAATCTGTGAAATTGGAAAAATGTTCCTTATATAGCATTTCAGCCCACATTTGCTTCATTTTTTCCCCATGCACCACCGCGTTCTCTCTCTCTGGTGACCTTTCTCCGGTGATGCGAAGTGTTAAGTTGCATTTTTATCTTTTTATTCGTATAATTTTTCCTTGTGATTAATAGTAAAAATGCTACATTATTGGGTTAACTTTCTTTTTATGTTTTGTGAAGCAAATTGAAGATTCAAGCTAAATGTAATTGGAAATGGAGTTTTTGACGTGCTTGGAGCTAAGATCGCATTCCCAAAGAGACGAGAAATGGAATAAGGAAATAATTCGAGTGCGGACATATTTTGGTAGTTGTACATTCCTGAAATATTTTAATTTTTATTTCTTTAATTCAGATAATTTTAGTTTTCCTATTCTGGTAGGACTCTTATTAGTTTCTCAGTTGCATTAGGAGTAGTAGGCTATTTATAGGGAACTAGGTTTCTTTCATATGAGGTTTTTTTGAGAGCTTTTTCATTTTATTTAGCATATTTTTAGTTTTCTGCGTTTTCTTCTTTCAATGGGTTGCTAAACTCTTCTTCTAGCCGAAGGGATTATCGAAATTTTGGGGCTTCAATATTTGTGAGATCTAAATAGTTTTATTCGTATTTCTTATTTCTTGAGTATTTATTTATCTTCTATATTCATTACGATTATTCAGGTTCATTGAATTTAGGGCTTAAATTTGATAGATTAGAATAATTGTCTTGTCAATTAGAACATTAAAGCCGTAATTGTTTAATTGTTCTAATATTTGTGGCAAATAACATAGTTATGGGTGGTGACCACATGCATGATTTATGTTATGTGGATAAATAATCTAACCTAAATGAACCTTGCTTGTGTGTATTTGTTGGCTAGGGCTGGATCTCTCTAATTTCTAATGATGTTGATAAATTAAATCCTAGGAGCGCTTCTTTAAAATTGATTATTGGTAAGGAAAATAACTAACAAGTTGATCTTAGTTATCGAGATAGTAAGAAGGATTGGTTATTAGGGCTTCTGAGTAACTAAACCAGTCTATTCAAGAAAAGAGGAATTGATCTTTGATATAATGATCAAATCTGAGAACCAAACTGAGATTTTTACCTTAGGCTAGATTTTATTCTTATTGATTTCTTATTTTATTTGTGATTTATTTATTTTTAAGATTCTAGGTTTTCATTTTCATAAAAATCCCACCTTCTAATTTATTTTATTTTGTAAACTTGAAAAAAAAACAAAATTTACCAGTTCCTGTGGATTATGACCCTACTCACCACAGATTACAAATCATACATTTAGAGTAAGAATTTATTTTTGTTGGATTCGACACCCATAAAAAATTTGGCGCTGTTGTCAGGGACTGGTGTCAAATAATTTTATTTCTTTTAATACTTCAATCTTCTCGTACAGGTGAACTTCAATACGATCCAAAGATTGAGAAAACTGCTTGTAGAATGTGGAAGGAGACTAGATTGCAAAAAAAAAAGGCAAATCGTCACCTTCAGATTTTGACTTGGATACATCCAGTTTAGTCAGTTCTAGCGATTCAGAACAAGAGGAAATAATTGCCCATGAAAGAACTTTAAGGGAGTTAGCTGAACTGAATTTGACTCAACAACCACTTTGCATTGAATATCCAGAGTTGGAAATACCATTTGAGTCAAAATCTGGGTTGATCCATCTATTACCCATTTTCCACGATTTGGAGAATGAAGATCCTCATTAGCATTTAAAGGCACTTCATGTTGTGTGCTCGACTATGAAATCCCAAGGGGTATTTGAAGATCAAGTTAAGTTGCATGCTTTTCCATTTTCCTTAGCAGACAAAGCTAATAACTGGTTGTTTTACATAACCCTTGGTTCGGTCACTACATGGACTGAAATGGCAAGTTTATTTATTGAGAAGTTTTTCCATGCTTCACGCGCTACTAGCATTAGAAAAGAGATAAGTGAGATAAGATAGAGAGACGTGGAGAATCTTAACGAATATTAGGAAAGGTTTAAACAACTTTGTGCAAGCTGCCCATAACATGGTATTACTGAGCAACTTCTCATTTAGTATTTTTATGAAGGACTTCTACCAATGGAAAGGAGGATGATGGATGCAGCAATTCAAGGAGCCATAGTGAATAAACTCCAATCGAAGCTGGAGAATTGATATCAATAATGGCTGCCAATTCCCAACAATTTGGATACTCGTGAGACCCTACTAGAAAAGTCAATGAAGTAAGTAATTCATCTTTTGAGCATCAAATTTCTACTTTAACTTCTCTTGTTCAATAATTGGTTGTAGAAAATACACAGCAAATTAAGACTTAAGGGATTTGTACTAATGTTGGTCATCCTATGGATATGTATCCTAAGCTCCAAGAGAATTCCTGCAAGCAAATCAATGCAGTAGGGGGATTCCCAAGGCCACTGCAAAGAAAATATGATCTCTGCTCAAATACCTACAACCTAGGATGGAGGGATCATCCGAATTTTAGTTACGGAGGGACATCACAGAACTACCAACAATTCCAACAAAAGCTACCCCCTCCACGGGAACCATCCACTTCAAATATAGGTATGTCTCTTAAAGAGATTGTTAAATCGCTCGCGACTAACACTCAATCATTTCAATAGGAAACGCGAGCAAACATTCAAAACTTAGAGAACCAAATAAGTCAACTAGCCACCTCAGTGAGTAAGATAGAATTCCAAGGGAAACTACCATCTCATACAGTTGTCAATCCCAAGCAGAACGTTAGCGTGATTACTTTGAGAAATGGTAAGGAGATGAAGGAACCCAGTAGAAAGACACGAGAAAATACTGTTGTAGAAAGGGTGGAAAGAGAGATTGTCATGCCCCAGGATTCAGTTGAACATTCGCATGAACCCAATGGTAAAGTGACAAGCCCGTTAGCTTGAACCCAACGGTAAAGTGACAAGCCCATTGGTTGTACACCCTCAATTTCCTGAAAAGTTTGCTAAATCTAAAAGGCATGAAGAGGAAAAGGAGATTTTGAAACTTTTCGTAAGGTCGAGGTAAGTATCCCTATACTTGATGCAATCAAGCAAATATCTCAGTATGCTAAATTCCTCAAGGAATTGTGCACAAGTAAAAGAAAATTAAAAGGTAATAAAAGAATAAGTGTGGGGAAAAATGTCTTAGCAGTGATACAAAGGAAATTACCCCTAAATGCAAGGACCCAGGTATGTTTACTATCCCTTGCAAAATTAGCAAAGTTAGAATTGAAAAGGTTATGTGCGATCTAGGTGCTTCAATTAATATCATGCCTCTTACCATCTACTCTTCATTAAATGTTGGTCCTTTGAAAGAAACATGAGTAGCTCTTCAACTTGTTGGTAAGTCTGTTGTATATCCCGAGGGAGTCCTAGAGGATGTGTTAGTACAAGTTAACGAATTGATTTTTCCTGCTGATTTTTATATACTTCACATGTTTGAAGATAACTCTCATAATTCGTCATAAATACTGTTGGGAAGACCTTTCCTTAGAACCTCTAGGACGAAAATTGATCTGCATGATGGTACACTTACTATGGAATTTGATGGTAATATGGTTAAATTCAATATTTATGATGACATGGAATATTCTAATGATGAGTCTTGTGTTTCTGTTGCGGATAATATTGATACTTTGACTCACGAAACTTTGAATTTAACTAATGATAATTTTGTGATGTAAGGAATAGCTACGTCTAGCCAAAGACGTTAAATAGATGCACTTTTTGGGAGGCAACCTAAACTTTCAATTCGTATTTTTACATTTTCCAAAAAAAATAAAATCTTTAATTAGTTTTATTTTCTTTGATGCAGAAGACGTTTTAAATTGGCCCATAGGCGTAGTTATTTGACAGAAAAGTTCTTCAATCTATTTGGTAAGGAAAACTCTCCAATCTACCTGTGCCCACGCCTTGTTCAAGGACCTCTTCTGGCATGTTGGAATTATTTGACAAGGAAAGCTCTCCAATCTACCCGTGCCCACATCTTGTTTAAGGACCTTTTCTGGTATATTGGAATTATTTGACATAAAAGTTTTTCAACCCACTTGTGCCTACGTCTTGTTTCATCGACTCTCCTGCCATTTTCACCATTTTATTTATTTTATTTTATTATTATTTATATTTATATTTATATAAAAAAAGAAGAGAAAAATAGAGTCAAAATTGAAAGACTCCAATTTTGACCAAAAACAAAATTCCATTATTCACTTTCTTCTCCAAGACTCCTAGCCACCATTAACATCTTCTTCATCTCACCATCATTATCACCATCGCCATTTAAACTCAAAAACCCACCATCTACACCAATATCTCCACTATCCCTATCTCCAACACAAACCCACCACCATCTTTGGCCATCACAAAACTCAACATCACCATCACCCGCCACCATCTTCAACACCGCATCTTCATCACTATTAGGGGTGGCAATTTTCGACACGACACGAACCGACATGATATTATTAGGTTTGGGTTGGGGGTTATTGGGTTGGGTCGACTCAATAAACAACACGAAAATTATGGATTGGTTTGGGTTGGGTTTTGGGTAACCCGATAATAACCCGAAAACACGATAATTTGATAGTTTTTTTTATGTTTTTTGCATTTTTAAGTAATGACGTATTATTTTTGAACAATTTAACTCTAGATTGATTTGTAAGAATTAATGATTATTATTTACTATGTAAATCTTGACTACTTGGTGATGTTGGGATGATTATTAATTATTGAATGGGATGAATTATATTTCTTTGTTGGAATTTGACTTCATTGTTGTTAAAATTAAGTTGTGCAAAATTTTTGATTTAACATGAAAATTTGTATATTGTTGATGTTGTAGAAGAAATTAAATGAAGTCCAATTATCAAATCGCTCTATGGTACAAAAGTTGGGCTGCTGGAGTATAATGTTGACTTTTTATAATTTTTTTTGTATAAGTTGACTTTTCTCAAAATCTTGGTATAAATTGATTATTTTATTAAGATTCTAGTTTAACATAAAATGTGTAAGTTTTTTAGATGAATTATTAATGAAAAATAATCATATACTAAAACGAGTTGGGTTCGGTTGACATGAAAACTTTCAGGTTAGGTTCGAGTTGAGGCTTATTGGGTTGAGTGCTTATTAGGTTGGGTTCGGGTTGAGCAAAATTTTGTGATACCCCCACCTCAACCCGACATGAAACAACCCAACACGACACGATTGCCACCCCTAATCACTATCACTATCAACCTATCATCACCATCCACACCACGTACAACCATTATCACTATCAACACCACCTCCATCGCCGACCACCACCCACCATCACAACACCACCTCTCCCACCACCACCATCAATCCACCTTCACCTTCAATCCTCATCTCCAATTTTGATTCTTAACTTTTTCATTTTATTTTATTTTTATTATTTTTTATTTTTAATTTTTTATTTTTTTCATTATTATTTTTATTTTTTTATTCATCTTCAACCCACCATCATCATCACCATCTCCAAACAACACATTCACTCATCATAAACTACTTACCTAAACATGAAAGAAAAACAGCTTGCCACCCATCCTCAACGAGCCAAGAGCACTTGGGTGACTCATCCATGTTCAACCAAATCTCTTTCGGAATCACCTCAACCGCTAACTACTTCCATTTTCAATGCTAGGCCATCTGCTTCATCTAGATTTTGATGTCGTTCTCGACTTGAAAAAGGAAAAACTGTCCTTCCAACCACATAATCTGACTTGCACGGGTCTCTCCATTTCACCACATCTCATGAACGGGATAGATACAATGAGGTTTGCTCTAAACCAATCATCCCTTATAAGTATATTCACTATCCCACTCTTGAGACTTTAAATATTTGTGCTGATATTAATTGATTAATTGATGGTATTGGATGGTGCCTTTATTATTCGATTCGTTATCCGGTATATGTTGAACTTGTGCGTAAATTCTATACTACTTTTAAGTTCAACAAACCAGATGATTTCTCTCTGAATACTCCTAATGTGATTACATTTCGATTAATGGGTCAAATGTTTAGCTTGTCTATCATTGAATTTAACTTGGCATTCGATTTTATCACACTGATTATACGCGATTTGATGAATATTTGAATAGTAGATGTGATTTCAATGCTGAGTTTGTGCCTCAAATGCTTTATAGATCTTTGACTTAAAACACAACTGTCCCTTATGATCATAGCAAATCCAAAGATACTTTTCTTGTTGATCTTGCCTTGAAATATATTCATCGCTTTCTTGCATTTTCTTTTTTGGGTAGGAAGGATTTTGCTGGCATACTGTCAAAAGCTGAGTTTTATTTTATGTGGAAAGTTAACCTTGGGTGTTGGTTGGCTACTCAGTCAGTGTCTTGGCTAACAAATATACTTTAATCTTGGGATCATTCATTACACATTTGGCCATACATGAGCACTTGATCACTCATGATGATAACACATTACATATTGCTTGTGATATGACACCTTTGGATTTGAATTGTTTAGAAGGGATGGGCCTCCTTGGCAGATAAAATGGTGTATTTTATTTTTGCTCTCAAGGACCCAATATGTCACGGAAGTGTAGAAGGGTTTTCGATGATGACGAAGGAACCTCACACACCCCTGCTGCAGCTGAACTAAGGACTTGTGATGATGATCTTCAGGCTCTTCGCCGCTAGCTTTCACACATAAAGACCAACCTTCATGTTGGTTTCTTACCCCTAGTTCCACCAAGTCCTTGAAGCTATGCAGATCTCGTCTCCTCATGGGAATCCCTCTTCCATATTTTTATGCATTTACATTCTTAGTTTGAAACATTGAGGCCAATGTTTGGTTTAAGTATGGGGGAGGATATTTAGATTTATTTTGCTTCAAACATGCATGAAATTGCTTTTTATTCTTATTATTTGCTTACAAAGTGTGCTTTAGTTCTTAATTTGTTAAATTTTTTCTTGTTAACCTTTTGTCTCTTTTCGGTGCTTGTCCCCTAGGTAACACTTAAATAATTGGGTTGAATTAAGACATATGGTAAGAATGGCAAGAGTAGGAGTTCTTGTTTATTGCACTTTGACTTGTTACCTTGTTGGTTGATTTGGATGAAATATGTATGAGAGAATTAATGTATATCACCTTAATCATTGCTATGCACAGTGGGTTAACTTTTCTAGAACTTGCCTTGATGAACGTATTTGGGTTGAATTGTTGAGTTGAATGTACTGAGCCAATGAAGGTGACTGGGTTTGACTATTTAACCCCTCTCCAAAAAAATTAGGAGAGGGGGCTTGATTACTCCACTAATCACTAAAATAAAGTGATTATGAGTAGTAATAATAACCATCTAGGTTTGTGACTGGCTAAGTAATCGGGTACATTCATCACTAATGTTTGTATTCGCATAAAAAGGTCAGATGACATTCTAAACAAATTGTGGTTGGCTGAGTAATTGCGTGCATCCATCACCAACGTTTGTATTCGCGTAAAAAGGTTGGTCCATGTGCTGAATTTAGTGCCAAAGAGAGAGAGAGAGAGAGAGAGAGAGAGAGAGAGTGTGTGAGAGAGTTTTTCCCTTTCATCCTTTATGTTTTCTTGCATTCGACTTACTATTCTTCCATGAATATGTGATATCATTGCATGTTTTGAATAGTTGTCCTTCTATGTCTTGACTTGAAATGAACTTAATGAAGAAGTGTTAGATCTTTTTTACATTTCAAGTTTGAAGAGATTGCCAGGGTGATGGGTTATTATGTGATTTATAAGGGTTCTTCCTATGAAGTGCATGTTCTGACTTGTGTCTTGATTCGGCCTTCCAAAATGTGATAATTTGAACTATTTGGCGACAAGTTGAGAAATAGGAAGAAGGGTTTGCGAGAAAGGTTGATAAATTAGAGCTATTGTATGCTTGAGGACAATCATTGTCTAAGTATGGGGAAATTTGTTAAGTTGCATTTTTGTCTTTTTATTCGTATAATTTTCCTTTGTGATTAATAGTGAAAATGCTTAATTATTGGGTTTTAACTTTCTTTTTATGTTTTGTGAAGCAAAATTGAATATTCAAACTAAATGCAATTGAAAATGGAGTTTTTGACGTGCTTGGAGAAAAGATCGCATTCCCAGAGAGATGAGAAATGGAATAAGGAAATAATTCGAATGCGGACATGTTTTGGCAGTTGTATATTCCTGGAATATTTTAATTTTTATTTCTTTAATTAGGATAATTTTAGTTTTCTTATTCCAGTAGGACTCTTATTGGTTTCCCAGTTGCATTAGGACTAGTAGGCTATTTATAGGGAGCTAGGTTTCTTTCATAGGAGATTTTTTTGAGAGCTTTTTCATTATGTTTAGCATATTTTTAGTTTCCTGCATTTTCTTCTTTCCATGGGTTGCTAAACTCTTTTTCTAGCCGAAGGGATTATCGAAATTTTGGGGTTCTTCAATATTTGTGAGATCTAAATAGTTTTATTCGTATTTCTTATTTCTTAAGTATTTACTTATCTTCTATTTTCATTACGATTATTTAGGTTCATTGAATTTAGGGCTCAAATTTAATAGCTTAGAATAATTATCCTGTCAATTAGAATATTAAATCCGTGATTGTTTAATTGTTCTAATATTTGTGGCAAATAACATAGTTATGTGTGGTGACCACATGCATGATTTATGTTATGTGGATAAATAATCTAGTCTAAATGAACTCCGCTTGGGTGTGTTTGTTGGCAAGGGCTGGGTCTCTCTAGTTTTTAATACTGTAGATAAGTTAAATCCTAGGAGCGCTTCTTTAGGGTTATTTATTGCGAGGGAAATAACTAACGAACTGCTCTTAGTTATCGAGATAGTAAGAAGAGATTGGTTATTAAGGCGTCCGAGTAACCATAACCAGTCTATTCAAGAAAAGAGGGATTAATCTTTGCATCAATGATCAAATCTGAGAACCAAACTGAGATTTTTACCTTAGGCTAGATTTTATTCTTATTGATTTCTTATTTTATTTGTGATTTATTTATTTTTAAGATTCTAGGTTTTCATTTTCATAAATTCCCCCCTTCTAATTTATTTTATTTTGTGAACTTGAAAGAAACAAACTTTATCAGTCCTTGTGGAATACAACCCTATTTACCCTTGATTACAAATTAAACCTTAGAGTAGGAATTTATTTTTGTTTTCGACACCCGTCACAGAACATACTATATTTGGTACCATTTTGCTCCTCTCTTAACAAGGAATGCAAACATACCTTTTTCTTGAGTTGGGGATTTGATTTCTCTCGTTGAGACGCATCGAGCGGTGGTGGGGTGAGTATCTCCGGTGGCGGCGAAAGGGTAGTTTCCTTATCTCATGTGAGAAACACATGCGCGGAAGCTGATCGTGGAAATTTTGGTCTGATAAGAAGATCTTGGGTAAATGGTCGAAATTGGAGTTAAATTGCATTGCATGTGTATGAATATCTATTCAAAATCTTGCGATACATTGTACCAACAAAAGAATACGCGATATGATCAAAAAAATTGAGACATGCATGTATACTATAGGCCAAGTGGACCAGAATTTATTATATCATGCAATAAATCATGGTTAATTAAGTTAATTAGGTGATGAAAATTCTAATTTTACATAATCGCGATGTAAGTGACAAAATTAGATTTATTAATGACAGTTGGTTTATTATAATCGATTTTATGTAATGTTATAAGGTTAATTATTTAATTTAAGGATCTGATTATATTTCCTTTCATAGGAATTAATATGAACCCCGAAAATATTTTCGCAATAACGGCGAAATTAGCACAATCTGTAATGATAATACTGTAACAAACCATAAACTACCATATTAACTGAGTAATTATCAATTTTAGACTATTAATCGTATAACTATAATTATAGGGTTGAATGAGGATTTTGACGGTAAACCTACTCTTTGGTTAGGTGATGAAGACTTGGGCCCTGCAGATCAGTAGGCTTTGATTGCATTACTGAGGTTATTGAGGTAAGGGTCTATGACTTTAGTACTTGTATTGATTGAACCTACCTGTTATCCATTTCAAAAACCCTATGAGGGTATGGTTGCCTATTTGATTCTGGGAAATGATTGCTCTTTGATTGTTTGAATTCCTCGTGTTAGTTGTTATTGATTCATGTCCTTTGTGAGGGCCTACTACTTTGGTACTTGTATTGATTGAACCTATTTGTTATCTATTTTGAAAACCCTGTAAGGGTCTGCCAATCTAGCACTTGATTATACCTATCTGTTATTGTGATAAGGGATGAGAGGGTTAAACTGGTTTCTGTACTGTAACTATATCTTGTTATTGAAATTTGTGATTTGCTTGAGATCTCGTTTGTTATTCATTGATTGATGCGTATAACCATGTAAGGGTTGTGTCGTTGACTGTGCCTCTGATAAGATCTTTGTATGTCTATTCTGATGCCCGGAACTCTCCTCTATTATCTGACCGTTCATCTTTGAGAAGGAGCCCAATCTTGTATCTGATGGTCGGTGTCACGATAGGCTTTGCTTCTACGACTGCCTTCCCAGTCGTTGAAGTTCCTGATTGCCCAGAAGGAGCAGTTGGCAAGGGAGGAAAGAAGGTTTGGATTGGTTGCTAATTCATGCTCCGTCTCCGACAAGATCGCATCATACTAATTCTTTTCCATATGAGGGGGTAAGGTCACTAAAGTAAGCTATTTAGAAAGCTGGGTGACCTATTCAACCGTGTTATCTATTACTAATTTGCCATCTATCACTGTTTAGTTATCTGTTACTATCCTATTATCTATTATTGTTCTGTATTGTTATTTGTTGCCTTGCTGGCATTTGTTTACCGTTTATAATTGTTATATGTGTAACACCCCTAAATTTGGTATTTTAGAAAATATGTTTTGAAAATTAAAATATTAGGCTTGACAAATTTTGGGGCTCGAAAAATAAATAAACAAAGACTTGATTGTAAGAATTTTTAGAAGTTTTGGGGTTGATTTGAAATCTCAGGAAACTTGATTTTCAAGAGTCTTGAAACTTTGTGGGTCAAAATAGGATTATTTTGGGTCAAAGGGGTTAAAATAAGACACTAACTAATTTTAGGGCCAAAGTGAAGAATTTTTAAAATTTGGAGGACTTAACTGCAATCTGAGTAGAATGTTTGGGGGTCAAATTCTAATTCCAGAAAATAAGTATATATATAGCATTTTCTCCCTAATTCTTTCATTTTTCTCCCCCGTGCACCACCTGCTTCTTCCCCGGGGAACTTCTTTGGTGACACCCAGAACCCGTAAACCAAATTGCCCAACCTATTCCCCTTATTCCCAGGATCTCAACCATACCACATGCAAGTCATTTTCTCTGGTGGATCATCAGGAATTTAAAGCTCAAAGTGAGCTCTCGATAGCAGTGATGGGTCTCCCAACTCCGGCGACTTAAGCTTGAATAGATTAGTGGATTTTGATGGGCCCAGCTCGAGGGTCAACATGGTGGCTTTAATTTTTAGTTCTGGCCACTGACGGCAGCGAAATTGAGCAAAATCACCGCGGCCGCACTGGGACTTCGAGGCGGCAATTGGAGGACTTCTCAGCAGTAGTTGTGAAAATTGACCTGGGTATTTTGTTGAGGGAGCTGAAAGGCTTTGATTGGTGGTGGAGTTGGCCTATTTTGGCGGTAGCAGTTTTGGGATATCATCGTGGAGGTTTTAGTGGTGGAATTGGTTTGTGGTTTCTACGTCTCCATAAGAAGATTTGGGTAAAAGTTGGAGTTTGGGGATTGAATTCCTTGTGTTGTGTTATTCTTGTTAAATCATGTGTTATAGCGAAAATTGGAGTATGAAATATGATATGGAACCAAGATTCGATCATGCATGTGTATTTAGATATCTTAGTGAGCCCGAATTTGTATTATTGTATGATAATCTTGGGATTAATTGAGTTAATCGGAAGAGAAAACCCTAAATCTTATATTATGTCAAAGATGATGAAGAATTGATATAAGAATTGGACTTATAAACCATGCATGTTTGATTTTAACCGTTTAGCGGACTTAGATCTAGTATATTATGTGATAATCTTAGTTAAATAAGTGGATTAGGTGTTAGTAGCCCCAATTTTATGGATTTAAGTCATAAGTAACAATAATTGGGTTAATTAAGATAATTGGGCTGTTGTTTTGATTTGGGATAATGATATGAGGTTAATTATATAATTAAGGACCTGATTATGCCTTTTTGCATATATTGATATAAACCCCGTAAATATTCTCGTATTAATGACATAATTAGCTATACTGTAATGATAATACTGATTGAACCTTAAAACTGCCATATTAGAGGAATATCTATCGATTCTAGATTATTGATAGTATAATTGTAATTATTAAGGTTGAATGTGGATTTTGACAGTAAATATACTATTCTGATTAGGTGACGAAGAAATGGGTCCTGCGGACTAGTAGGCGGCGATTGTAGTTTTTTGAGACTACAGAGGTGAGGGTCTGCTAATCTGGCACTTGAAAATACCCATTTGTTATTGTGATAAACCTCTGTGAAGGTTCCTATTTTTGTGATGTACTGAATCGTGTTTATTGAAATTTGTGAATTCGTTATTTGTTAACTGATTAGAATACCCCTGTGAGGGTTATCTCTTGTTACTGATTCTGAATTCTATCTGTTCTGGCGCCTAGAACATCTCGTCTGTTATCTGTCTGTTCTGTTATCTGATTGTCTTGTTATTCGATCGTTCTATTATCTGGCTGTCCTATTATTCAATTGTTCTATTATCTGACTGTTCTGTTATCTGGATATATGTTGGGAAATATTTATTGACTAATTAATATATATTATATGTACGGAGATATGTTTGGGCCAAGTGCCAATCCTAGAGGAATGCTTGGATATATTAGTAGTACGTTAGGGGCTTTTCCCTAGGTATCAGCGATACCGCTACGGGTGTTCCTCTAGGTATCAATGATGAGTCAGGGGCTTTTCCTTGGGCATCTGCACCCAACGATGAGTCAAAGGCTTTTTCCCTAGATATTGGCAACCTATCGTGTACCAAGCTATCACGCTTGGGTAAGTTTGATTGACTAGAATAAGGAGAATCAGATATGCATGTTTCGTTCTGACTTGTTGGACTGTATATGATATTCGGGCTTGTTTTGTTTTAGCTGTATCATGATTGTTTGTGTCCGCTCATAGAGTAATAATGATGTTATAGTCTCTGAGTTTAGATTGGGCTACTGTCTAGGCCGGACGAGCTGTCTATATTTCCTCCCAAACTAATTCGATTGAGATGGACCATTCCTCCCGAACTGATTCGGTTGAGACAATCCTGGGCACTTCGAGCCGATAGCCACAACTCTCGAGATTGTACCTGCTGACAACCTTAAAATTTGATGTCTGTTTTACTCGTCTGTAGCCTGACTGTCTGTAATCTAATTTGTTTTGCCTGATGGTATCCTGACTATAATATCTTGATATGTTCTTATTCTGATTGTTTATTGTTATTCTGTTGAGTTGATTCTTCCTCGTAGGTTCCTACTGCTTATTATTACGATTATCCCTCACTAAGTCCTTTGGACTTACCCCCCGTATTTCTTTGATTTTCTCAGACAAGGTTAAGTGATAAACTTGAACTTCAGGCTTGGATTGAAGTATATATGTTTTGAAAAAGAAAATGTGTTTATATCTATTTATGGGATTAGTCGTATGTTAGGCTTTGAATTAGAAATATTGTGGTATGTTATGTTTGAATTTGTGATGTATTGTAATATATTAGGTTTGAAAGTTTGTTTTTTCAAGTATATATTATATGATGAACACTATGGGATGTTTGAAATGTTCATTATGGGCTTGTTGCTTGTTATTGGGTTAATTCAGAGCTTAGTTTTGATGATCGAGGTTAACGTGGGAATGATTGTTGTGACTAAATTTGATTGGCCTACTAGAGACAACTTGAATTAGGAATCATCTAGGATATAAACACTTGGGATATGCGTACTTAAACTGTATCAGGATCTGATCTTAGAATGTGATTGTGAAATGAGAATTTTTGGGTAATATAAAAACTGATCTTGAATTTAGAAATGTTTTAGATATGTATACTTAAGTTAAGGAATACCTAAGTTATGCTAGGATGTGATTTTTGAATGTTGAATTTTAGGAATTTTGCGTATTAGGGAATTCCTGTGTGATTCAAGGATTTAAGATGAATTTGATCAGTTGATATTAGTAAGATGAGTTGAGTACTGCAAGAATGTTGATGTTGATGGGATCTTATCGTTTATCGTAGAATGATTAAGATTTGTGCATTTTTTAGTTCGACTTAGTTTTGTATTAATCCTTTTCTTTCTTTTACTTTGGAAGCTTGGAAGAGTTGTTAGAGTTGATGGCATCTCAAGGAAGTTCCAGTGCACCTATTCCACCTAGAACCGAATGACGGGAAAGACCTCTTAGGTAACGGGTCAATGACCGACATACTCCAAGATGAGAGGCACCTATTTATTCACAACCCATACGAGAAGAAGAGATTTCACAAGCCCCTTCAGTTGGGCAGTCTACTGATAGAGCAGAGGTAACAAATGTGGATATAAAAGATCGAGCCTTAAAGCGATTCCTTTATTTCCATCCCTTGAAGTTTTTGGGAGAGCCGGACGACAGAAAAGCAGAAGAATGAGTATAGAATCTAGAAAATATATTCGATACCTTGCATTACCGAAACGAACTACATTTCACCGCATTTCTTCTATTAAGACCCACGAGCAGCTAGTGGAAGATGGTTGAACGCCGATGGACCACTACAGGGACCAGAAGGACATGGGATAACTTCACTAAGGAATTTATGGATAAATATATACCCCTGGTGGCCAAACAAGCAAGGGAATGGGAATTCATAGATCTCGTTCAAGGAAATCAGTCTATCAATTAGTATGAGGCGAATTTCAGCTGACTTTTTCAATATGCGCCTTTTATCATAAAAGATGAGAGTCGATAGACTCGATGATTCGTACTAGGGCTGCGGCCAGATCTTAGATTAGATTTGGCCATATGTGATCTACCAAAGTTCAACTTAGCAGTGAGCAAGGCACTACAACTGGAATTAGAGTTTCAAGAAATTCGGAGGATTGAAGATAGGAATTAGAAAGGAAGATCATGCCATGAGGAGTAGAACAATGCTGGAGAAAAACAACCGAGGCTACAAGTTGAAAGCGCTACTCCTCAAGCCCGTTAGATCGATGAGACAGTAATTTTGACTCAAGAAAGGCCACGGAAGAAATGTGAATTCTATGGATCACATAGCCATGAGGAGTGAGGATGTTGCAGAAAGCAGGGTAGATGCGTGGGCTATGGCAGCAACCAACATTTCTTGAAAAATTGCCCCAATAGGAGAGGTCCAACATCGGAGGGAAAGGAAAAAAAGTGGCCGTAGGTTCTGTCTAAGTTCTTGATTGTCAGAAAAGAATCCAACACTGCATATTTTGACTTTATACCCCAGACGGAGTCTAAGGAGTAGTAGGTGTATGAGTTATGTCTATACCTAATATGTTTAAGTTTTTGTGAATATGTATCTAGTTGTTTGGGAATGTATGAGAAGTTATGAAATCTAGCCTGTTAAGTTTGAATTTGACTACTCCTTTATGCGAACATCATGTAGGTGTGAACTTGTGATGTTAGCCATTTATTGCTGTAATGGTTTTACTATCTTTTATATAAAGGCATGCACTCCGTCAGAACTAAAGTGGCGAACATTTTAAGTACTGAGATAACAGGTGATTAAGGCTATGAGGATAAAAAATGTTGTGTGTATCGGTGTTAATCGAAGTTCATCCAGAAGTCAAGTAAGAATCTAGGGACCAAATTCTTTTAAGGGGAGAGGAATGTAACGCCCCTAAATCTGGTATTTTGGAAAATAAGTTTTGAAAGTTAAAATATTAAGTTTGACAAATTTTAGGGCCCAAAAAATAAATGAAAATGACATGATTGTAAGAATTTTTGGAAGTTTTGGGGTTGATTTGAAATTTGAGGAAACTTGATTTTCAAGAGTCTCAAAACTTTGTGGGTCAAAATAGGATTATTTTGGGTCAAAGAGGCTAAAATAAGGTACTAACTAATTTTAGGGCCGAAGTGAAGAGTAGTGAAGAGTCTCTAAAATTAGGAGAACTTAACTTGAAATTGAGTAGAACTTTTGGGGGTCAAATTCTAATTCTAGAAAGTAAGTCTATTTACATAGCATTTTCTCCCCAATTCTTTCATTTTTCTCCCCCGCGCACCACTTCATTTTTCCCCGACGAACTTCTTCTGCGATGCCCAGAACTTGTAAACTAACTGGCTCAAACTTTTCCCCTCACGCCCAGGACCTCAACTGTACCACATACAGGTCATCTTCTCCGGTGGACTATCGGGAATTTGAAGCGCAAAGTGAGCTTCTGTCGTTGGTTATAGGTCTCCCAACTCCAGCGATTGAAACTTGAATATGAGTAGTGGGTTTTGACGGGCTCAACTCGAGGGACAACATGGTGGCTTCAATTTCCAGTTCCAGCCACCATGCGAAATTGAGCAAAATCACCATGGCGGCGCTGGGACTTTGGGGTGGCAATTGGAGGCCTTCTTGGCTGTAATTGTGAAAATTGACCTGGGCATTTTGTTGAGGGAGCTAAAAGGCTTCAATTGGTGATGGAGTTGGCCTATTCTGGTGGCAGCGCGATGGCAGTTATGAGAATTCTTTTTCGTCTCATCGCGGTGGTTCCATTGGTGGAATTAGTTTGTGGTTTCGATGTCTCGATAAGAAGATTTGGGTAAAAGTTGGAGTTTGGGGATTAAATTCCTTGTGTTGTTTTATTCTTGATAAATCATGTGTTGTAGCAAAAATGGGAGTATGAAATGTGATATGGAACCAAGATTCGATCATGCATGTGTGTTTAGATATCTTCATGAGCCCATATTTGTATTACTGTATGATATTCTTGGGATTAATTCAGTTAATCGGGAGAGAAAATCCTAAATCTTATAATTTTGTCAAAGAGGATGAAGAATTGATATAAGAATTGGACTTATAAACCATGCATGTATGACTTTAACCATTTAGCAGACTCGAATTTTGTATATTATGTGATAATCTTGGTTAAATAAGTAGATTAGGTGTTAAAAACCCTAATTTTATAGATTTGAGACCTAAGCAAGAATAATTGGGTTAATTAAGATAATTGGGCTATTATTTTGATTTGGGATAATGATATGAGGTTAATTAGATAACTAAGGATCTGATTATGCCCTTTTTCTAGTACCGATATAAACCCCGTAAATATTCCCATATTAATGGCATAATTAGCTATACCATAATGATAAAATTGATCGAACCCTAAAACTGCCATATTAGATGAATAGCTATCGATTCTAGATTATTGATAGTATAATTGTAATTATTAGGTTTGAATGTAGATTTTGACAGTAAATATACTATTTTGGTTAGGTGATGAAGAAGTGGGTCCTGCAGACCAGTAGGTGGCGATTGTAGTTCTTTTGAGACTACGAAGGTGAGGGTCAGCTAATCTAGCTCTTGAAAACACCTATCTATTATTGTGATAAACACTTGTGAAGGTTTCTATTTCTGTAATGTATTGAATCGTGTTTATTGAAATTTGTGAATTGTTTAGAATCTTACACGTTATCTGTTAACTGATTAGAATACCCCTGTGAGGGTTATCTCTTGATATTGATTCTGAATTTTGTCTATTCTGGTGCCTAGAACATCTCGTCTATTATATGTCTGTTCTATTATCTGATTGTCTTGTTATCCGATCGTTCTGTTATCTGACTGTTTTGTTATCCTATCATTCTATTATTTGACTATTTTGTTATTTAGATATATGCTGGGAAATATGTACCGACTGATTGATATATGTTATATGTATGGAGATATGTTTGGGTTGAGTGTTAATCCCAGTAGAATGCTTGGATATGTTAGCAGTACGTTAGGGACTTTTCCCCGGGTATCGGCTATACCGCTATGGGTGTTCCTTTGGGTATCAGCGATGAGTTAGGGGCTTTTCCTTGGGCATCTGCACCCAGTGATGAGTCAGGGGCTTTTCCCTAGACATCGGCAACCTACCGGTACCAAGCTATCACGCTTGTGTAAGTTTGACAGACTGGAATAAGAAGAATAAGAAATGCATGTTTCGTTCTGACCTGTTGGACTGCATATGATATTTGAGCTTATTTTATTTTGGTCGTACCTCGATTTTTTGTGTCCACTCATGGAGCAATAAGGATGTTATAGTCTCTTAGTCTAGATCGGGTTGTTGTCCAGGCCGAACGAGCCGTCTGTATTTTCTTCTGAACTGATTCGGTTGAGACGGACCATTCCTCTTGAACTGATCCAATTGAGACGATCCCGGGCAATTCGAGCCAACAGCTACACTCTCGAGATAGTATCTACTGATAACCTTAAAATTTGATAATGTCTGTTTTACTCGCCTATATCTTGATTGTCTGTAATCTGATCTGTTTTGCCAGATGGTATCCTGACTATAATCTCTTGATGTGTTCCTGTTTTGATTGTTTATTGTTAATCTATTGAGTTGATTCTTCCTCATAAGTTTCTACTAATTATTATTATAATTATCCCTCACTAGGTCCTTTGGACTTACCCCCTGTATTTCTTTGATTTTCTCAGACAGGGTTAAGTGATGGACTTGAACTCTGGACTTGGATTGAAGTATATATGTTTTGTAATAGAACATGTGTTTATATCTGTTTATGGGATCACTTGTATGTTAAGCTTTGACTTAAAAATATTTTGATATGTCAGGTTTGAATTTGTGATGTATTGTAATACGTTATGTTTGAAATTTTGACTTTTCAAGTATATATTATATGATGAACATTATGGGATGTTTGAAATGTTCGTTATGGTCTGTTGCTTGTTATTGGGTTAAATATTAAGATTGAACTGGTGACATCTCAGCTTAAGCGTTGTCTCGAGAGAGGGTGCCGCAATATGGGAATAATTAACGGGATGTTAATTCCCTACTGTGTGCATAGGATAAGCCGTAAGCCCAAAATTCTTGGTTAAATAATGAGACATTAATCCATGCTGTGTGCATGGGATAAGCCATAAGCCTGGAACTTTTGGGTAAATAATGGGATATTAATCCTTGCTGAGTGCAAGGGATAAGTCGTAAGCTCGGAACTCTTAGATAAATAATGGGATGTTAATCCTTGCTATGTCAATGGAATATGCCGTAAGCTCGAAACTCATGATATAAGGAGAATTTGATATGCATGTCTGTTCTGATTCGCCAGATTGCATATGTTACTCGGGTTTACTTTATTTTGATTGTATTTCGATTGTCTATATTTCGCTTATGGAGCAATAAGGATGGAGTAGTTTCTTGGTCTAGATCGGGTTGTTGTCCAGGCTGAACGAGTCATTTACATTACCTCTTGAACTAATCCAGTTGAGATGACCCGGGCCGTTCGCTAAACGAGCCGACTGTATTACCTCTCGAACTGATCCGATTGAGATGATCTTGGGCCGTTAGAACCGATAGTCACAATTCCAGAGCTAGTACCTACTAATAACCTTAAATTTGTTAATACTTGTGTTTCTGATACGTTTATGTTCCGACCGTATTGTTTGTTGGTTTGTGAACTATTGAATTGTTTCATCTTCATCAGAGTCCTTATGATTTATTACTGATTATTATCCCTCACTAAGTCCTTTGGACTTACTCGATTGTGTTATTCTGAGTTCTTTTCAGACAGGGATTAGGTGATGAACTTGGATTAAAGATCATATGTTTTTGTAATAGAGCAGGTGGTTGTATGTGTATATGGGTTCACTTGTATGTTAAGTTTAACTTAGAGATATTGTAATATGTCAGGTTTGAAACTAATGAATGCAGTATGTGTTGTGTTGAATGTTATGGAATCATGTATGGCACGTATATAGTGCTTATGTTGGGGTCTGTTTAAGTTGAAGCTTGTTGCTATTTCTGATGATTTTGAGAATTATTTTAAGGGCCTATCGACTATCTTGTGGGTTTTAATTTAAGACTAAATTGGAGTGACATCTTAGTTTAGGGGTTATCCCGAGAGGGATGCTACATAAACTATTTTTTATTTTTATTTATGTTATTTTTTCCAAAGATGGATGAATGAGTTTGGCATTTGTGTTAATTGATTGATTTTTTAACCTATTATAATGATTATTTTCAAGCCATTTGAATAATAGTAATTTTTATTTTTATTGAATGCACACACATCGAGTGTTCATATGCTGCTAATACATAGTATAGATGTAATTTGAAGTTGATGATAATATTTATAAACATTTTGAAAACATGATTCGCTTGTAAAATTATATGTATGATGGAATATACATCAAAGAATTATCACCTGTTTTTACTAGTGTATTCAGTTCATATTCTATTTCATTGAAAAAAAATGATAAAATCGGCGATTACATTAGTGATGATATTGAGCATTACATTATTTGATTTTGTGTCCTGCTTTTATGTATTTCATGGAAAAATGACATTTCTCGCATTTGTTTCTCACAAATATATTTTCTTAGAGTAGATTCTCCACCAAGTGGTTTTCCTTTGAATTATTATCAATTTAATTTCTTAAAAAATTATAAGCCCTTTCCCACTTGATTTTCTTTTTCAAAAAATAGCATATATATGACCCCCACAACAACGATTAATTTAGTCAATTATTTGTTAATCTAAGTAAATAAATTGTATAACATAATTAACATTATGATCCAAAATCTTGGGCCTTGTTAGGTTGCGTTTTGGGTGAGTTATAAAAATATTTTGGATAAAGGTGTTTTGGGAATTAAAATTAGGGAATGGTACCAATGTTTAGTTTTGTTCTGGAAAAACAAGAAAAATAGAATTGTTTGTTTGGAATTATTTTGTATGAGATAAATTTTACTGTAGATGTCAAATCAGTAACTTTTTTTATTGGATTTGTATGGTGAAATTGTATGTTTAAATTTAATAAATATATATTTGTATATATATATGGTTAATTGATGTATGTATGTATATATTTGTAATGATTGGTATATGATTGTGGTGAAGTGATGTGTAATTAATTTAATTTTAAACTTAAAAAATTTATAATTTAGAAAATTATTATGACATAGTAATTTGATGAAATGAATAGAAATTATAAACAAAAATAATATTATTCAATTATAAAGTTTTATTCAATGATAATTAAGCAAAAAATGGATAAATGTATTGATGAGGGTAAGAATCGTTTGATGGGTGTATTGGGCTGAAATCCAATGTGATCGACCAGGTGGCAGGTCGAAAGAAGTATTCTAAAATGTATTGGGGTCGAGTTATATGATCACTAGCAAATATTAGGCTAGTCGAGGTGCCCTCGACTAAAGCACTTCGACGCTCAAGTTAGTATATCGACTAGAAAATGGAGCAGTAGAGTGAGGGCTTTAGAACGATAAATGGCATACCTCGCTGAAGGTTCGCAATGGGATATTTGTAGCTTTCTCAATGGGTGTTAATGGTGCCCTTACTGAGCAGGAAAAGTTTTATCTTTATTTGAGGCTCTTTGAGTCTTCTCCAGGTTGTGTACTATTGCAGGTGGCGCTGCCTAGGATAAGGTGGTACATTAGAGGCGAGACCTGACCTGGTGTGGCTGAAAAGGGCAGCATGGGTAGTGGTATGCGCCATTAATACGGAGGCACGCTGCTTGACAGAGCATTCAATGCGGCTGAGAGATTGTTCTGTGATGTTGACCTCTGAGGTCGACACATCTAACTCTTCTATTCGATATTGTGTAACTCTATTGGGTCCGAGTCTTCTCGATGGACCTCTGAATGCAGTATCTTCAATGGTGGTTGACCACCACCTAGTCAACAGCTAAAAGTTGCCAGTATGCTCGACACCCAGTTGGGGGTGCAATCAGCCCAAAACTAGCTAGCCTCATTGTGTAGTTGGGTCGTCTCTGACCTGGTCAAGTGTGATTATTGGGCTTGGCCTATTGGGCTACCCTATATCATGAGGACCCCCACCCGAGTCCTAATTGAGTGTGTCGACGAGAAGGAGTGGGGAATAGGTAACCTGTAACAATTGCGCATAATTGACCAGGGTTTCCAAGTGTCGATCAGGGGTTTGCTCTATTGACCAGGGTTCGGCGAATTTAATGAGTCTGCTGCATTGGGCCATGCAAAACATCAACTAACGGTTGTGCAATAATTGCTCACTTGAGTTATGCATGTTGACACCTATAAATTGGCATGGTAAAAAACTTCAGTTGCATTTTTACTACAATTCGTGAGGTCGAGTCAACCGTTATTCCGTATTTTTATTCGACTACATCTTAGTTTAGACTTCGAAGCAGTGTAAGTTTTTCAAAACCTTTTCGAGTGAGTTATTACTTTGCTATATCTCGACCATTCAACTTTACTTAATATATTGGGAGTATTTGAGGAAGAACGTGATATTAGAGAGAGTGATAGTAAGGAGATGAAAGGGGTAATAGCTCGACCAACGAGTCCTATATTTCTTCTACTGATAGTTTGACCTCGAGTAGTTCTAGTGATGATCAAGCCATCGCAGGAGGTGAGGTCAGGCCGAGTCAACCAACTATTTCTCGTGGTTGGTTATTCATTCTCGACCACTACAATGAGATAGTATCAAAAATGACTGAGGGAGATCTTGTTCATATAAGGTAATTATTCCATATTCTCAGGACTTCGAGTTGGCCGTTCCTGGGCCCGATGATAGGATGCACCGGCCTCCTGATGGTTGTATTGCTATCTTCGAAGATGCCTTGCGATGTGGGCTTAGTTTTTCGATCGCCCAACCCATGGTTGACCTCCTTAGTGGCCTCCAAGTTAGCATCACCCAATTATTGCTAAACTGTATTTCAACATTGTATAGTTTTGTACTCCTCATGCATTTGCATGGTCAGCCTCTGACCTTCACTAACTTTAGCAACCTGTTCCACCTCTCTATGTCTCATAAGTCGGGGAGTACGGAGGAGTCGGGCTTTTATTATTTGACAGCTCGCCCTCATCGAAAATTCTTAGTGACTCTTTGCTCTTCGTTTGGTCAAAACTGGAAGTCTCATTATTTCTTTGTTTGATCCCCTGGTGGGGTTGGGTTCAACATTCCCAGTGGTTTGATAATATCAACATGTTCGGGATCAAAACCTAAACTTGGCCTAATACATTTATCAGAGACTTGGTCGAATTTGGGCAAATGGAGGCTTTAGGTTACGTTAAGAAGAGAAACCTGATGTTGGCAGGTTTATTGCCTGCCCAGCTAAACCTTTCTGGTGATGCTCGACTAGGTAACTAGTCTCTGCTAGTCTTTCATTTGTTGTATATTACAAGTTTTTGGTTGATGTATCTTATTTCTGTTGTTGTGTAGATAGGGAAGAGATTATAAATCAGACACGAGCTCAAGCGTTCGCCCGTGCACAGAGGAATTAGGAGCGCCGCGAGGGTGTCATGGCTCGTCGAGAGGCTCAAGCCACCGCGCTGCCCCAAGTTGAGCTACCTGCCTTAGCGGCTCCTCCAGCTCGAGTAGCGACTTCTACTGTCGAACCAGCTTTAGGAGTGCCGATCAGCCCCTCCTTTCGATAAAAAAAGTTGGTGATCAAGCAAGGGGGGTCTGCCCAAAAGAAATCAGCTGTCGATAAGGGAAAAGGTAAAGCTGGGGGCTCTAAGCAGCTGACTGGCTACAACCTCTTTGGGCAACAGGAAGAGGGTCAGTTGTTCTAGCTGCCCAAGCTCCCATTACCCCGATTCGGTACCGACGATGCTATAGCCGTTCATAATTCTCTGTCGATGCTAATGGTAGGGTTTATTGGGGTCGTGCCCCTCAAGGTGATGATGGCTTGTTTGTTTGAATCCAGCCAAAAAAAAAATTATGGATCTAAGCTAGGACGGGGTGCTGACGGCTTTGGTGTATCACTCGAACATCGTAAGTATTTAGTTGAGTGAAATTTCCTTGTCGAGTCCCATGCTTTGCTCCTCTTTCGTCTATTTTCATTCTGATCGACTAAGGTTATTTCTTCTGTAGGTTAGCCAATTAAGCTACCGTTTATACCGGAGGTTGGAGCTGGCCTTTGGGGATTGTGACCAGCTTCAGGAGGGTCGAGGAGATGCTGAGGCGTTGAAGGCTCAGCTTGAGTCTATGCAATCCAGGATTGAAGAACTGAGCACGTAAGTAAAAAAAAAAGGACAAGTAGCTCGAACTGAAGGATTCACATCTCATGCTCATGGTGTCAGAAAAGAACAGGATGGACAAGTTGCTATTGAAGGCCAGGCTAGATGCATAGCATGGCTATGATTCTGGTCGAAGTAACGGGTACAACACAGCAATACAGTATGTTCGAGATGAGTTCTTCAATAAGCTACCGTTGATGC
This sequence comes from Jacaranda mimosifolia, assembly GCA_018894105.1. Taxonomy (NCBI): domain Eukaryota; kingdom Viridiplantae; phylum Streptophyta; class Magnoliopsida; order Lamiales; family Bignoniaceae; genus Jacaranda; species Jacaranda mimosifolia. Next base: position 35,842,392 of record CM032118.1, read on the forward strand.
GATGAGAAGGGGTTCAACAATTTATGCTGTGCTCGGTGTTTTAAGACACTAGCATTGTGTTCTCCCTCGATGACGCAACGGGGGGTTTTGAGAATATGCTCAAGCAGCTGGAGTGTTTGGGCTATCAGACTCGACCAGAGGATAGAGAACACCTTAATCCTATATTAAATGAGTAGCCCAGAGCGTATGCTGACCTTGATGAGGGTGCTCCCGGAGAGGTGGCTGAGGTTGAGCCTGTGGTTGATCACGAAAGGAGGTTGGCCGAAGTGGCTAAGGAATTTGCTTTCGTACAGGACTTCACGTTCGATATTAGGGATGATAAGGTTAAAATTGTTGACCTCCTTCCTCCCCATAAGCCGACTTTCATCATCGACGAGGCAGGGCCTTCTCGACCTACTTTGATAGCTTAGCTAATTCTTGCCACATTGCCTAAGCAAGAGGTCGAGAGTCTCGCGGGGTCAAGTTAATCTTTGACCTGGTTGTATTTTTTGGCCACCCTACGAAGTGTGCATTTGTAGTTTACTTCTTTGTAATCGAATTACAAGTTTGTAATCTAATGCTTCTATTTAATAGAATTTCAGTTTCTGTTCATCGATGTGTACTTGGAAATTATTTACGATAATCCCATATTGAAATAGTCAAGTTTACAACAGGATGGTCGATTTAGAAGGCGATTAATGCAAAAGCAATGGGACGAATCCAGGATATAATTTAGGATATCTAGGATATCTTCGTCGTCGAATACTTGCTCGACTTAAGTTTTAGCACTGTCCTTGTGATGTGTCACTTGTGCTCCCTAGATTATTTTCGACTACAAGGTTGATTTTTTGCCTTTGCTTGGTGACCAACTATGAGGTCGATCCTGAATAGCAAGTTTGTTTATTAATTTTTGCTTGGTGCCTTTGTTCTGCGAAAACACTTTGAGATCGATTATTAAGTTGGTTCCTAATGACGAGTTCATTTTTTTTTAAATTCTTAAGAGTACTTTGTCGAGTGTCTTGAGACTGTCGTCGACTTTAGGGTTGACTCTAAATGATCAACTCGTGTATGGGCTTAGGCTAGGAGCCTTTATCTTGCGGTTCGAATCTACTGTCAGCTATGGGGTCAACTCTAAGCGATCAACTCGTTTGTGAAATTAGGCTAAGAGCCTTTGTTTTGTGGTTTGAACTAGTTGTCGACTATGGGGGTCAGCTCTAAACGATCAACTCGTTTGTGAAATTGGGTTAAGAGCCTTTGTTTTATGGTGCGAGTAGGAAGTTGAAAAAATATGTATTTTTATTGATGTGAAAAGATACTGGAGACTTTGAGTCTCTTTACACATAGAATTTCTTCAAATTCACCATATTCCATGGCCGAGGAAGCTCATTGCCATTTATGTCTGCGAGTTGATATGCATTATGCTTTGTTACCTTGACCACCAAATATGGTCCCTCCCATTTTGAGTCGAGTTTCCCTGTGTTCTTCGAAACTTTGACCTTTTTTAGGACAGAATCACCTACTTTGAAGCTTCTTGGTCGGACTCCTTTGTTATAGTGTTGTGCCATCTTTTACCTGTATCTTTGTATGGATGTTTATGTTTGCTGACGGAGCTCGTCAATTGTCTCCAATTTTAATTTTCTCTCTGAGTAATTCCTGATTGGCGTATAGTGGATTACTCGAACAATGTGTTGTATAAGTTCTGTCGGAACAACCACTTTGGATCTGTAGATCAAACTGTAAGGGCTGTGGCCGGTAGCAATTCGAGGGGTTGTCCTATATGCCCAAAGTACTCCGAGGAGGTCATCTGCCCAGCTCGTGCCAGTCCCTTCTAGTCGAGCCTTGAGGTAGTCTAAGATAGTTCTGTTCGTGACCTCGATTTGACCATTAGCTTGTGGATTTCCAACTGATGTGAAGTGTTGTTAAATTTTGAAGCTCTCACACTAGCTCCTCATACTCCCATTCTAGAATTGCATCCTATTACTAATATTAAGACTTTGGGCAGACTAAAACGATAGATGTGTTCTTCCATATGAAGCTCTTGATGGTCGCGTCGATTATTTTGGGGATTGTTTATGCTTTGACCCACTTAGTAAAGTATTCGATGGCGATGATCATAAATTTCCTTTGACTTTGTTTTTCGAAAAGATCCGACTGTATCGATCCCCCACTGGTTAAATGGCCACGTGATTTGTACGTTCACCATCGACATGGCGGGCTGGTGAGGTATGTTCGAGTAGACCTAGCAAGACGGGCACTTCTTGGCAAAATCCACAGCGTCGTTTAATAAGGTTGGCCAAATGGTTGCCGCATATGCCTGAATGCACCTCATGTAATACTTTGTGAGCTTGCTCTGGAGTCAAACACCTAAGCCGCGGAAATCAACCTCCGTTAAAGCTGGTTGTGCTCATCGAGGGTACCCGTGGCTACTTGGCCTCTAAGCTCATCGAGGGTTCTCGAGAATTATGTTTTTTTTCAAATAGGCTTTTATCGCGTCCTGCCAGGAGAGAGATGCTTCCTTGATATGCCCCACCAGATTCTGGTCAGGGTCATATATAGTGGGTTCGTAGTCGACTAAAAATGTAATTGTCCTATCTCTGGTCCCTTTCATTGAACTGGCGAACTTGGAGAATGCGTCTGCCCATTCATTCTCTGATCGAGGGACTTAGCTGAGGGCAATTTTTTTGAAATGCTGCTACAACCTCTTCATCTCAGCCAAGCACTTGCTTATCATAGACTCTTTAGCTTCTCAGTTCCCGTTGACCTGCTCTGCGACTAGCTGGGAGTCAATGATGGCTGCTAACTATTCAACTCCCCTACTCCATGCCATCGTCATGCTTGTGAGGAAGGCTTCATATTTTGCCTCATTGTTCGTGACAGAGTAGTTGAGTTTAATTGCGAAGTCGTATTCTTCACCTTGTGGTGAGCGTAGAGAAACACCAATTTCTCCATTTGAGAAAGTTGCTGAACCGTCGATGTGTAAAGTCCATATAAGGGAGTCGGGGTCGAGCTGCTCGGGAAGGTTGAGTCTCTCAGCAAAAAAGTCGGCCAAGCTTGGGCCTTTATCGAAATTTGGCGTTGCAATGTGATGTCAAATTCACCCAGCTTGATTGCCCACTTGGTTAACTTCCCGACATATCTGGCTTGGAAATATTTCAATGGTTGATTTATTAAGACCACGATAGAGTGAGATTGGAAATAAGGCCGCAACTTCCTGGCAACAATAACCAGGGCGAGGGAAAATTTCTTGATCTTCAGATAGTATGTTCGGGACCTTGTAATGCTTGGCTACAATAGTAGATAGGTCGATGGATACCCTTTCTAGTCGAGACCAAAATTGAACTGATAGATGCCGATGAGACTGCTAAATAGATGTGTAAGACTTTTCCAACCTAAGTTTGGCCAACATTGGTGCTGATGAGAGGTATGTTTCAATTCGACTAGGGCTTGGTCATACTGCTCGATCCACTGGAGACCTGATTTACTTGCATTCCTTAGGATCTTGAAGAATGGCAAGCTCTTGTTGGCTAATCGGGCAATGAACCTTCCCAGAGTGATGATCTTGCCGACCAGACGCTGAACGCCTCTGACTGTTTAATGAGGCATAATGTCCAAAATGGCCTGATTTTTTGCAGGTTCGCTTCGATACCAATACCATGTAAACCAAGAAACTGCCCCCTTACTTCGAACATACACTTGTCAGCGTTGAACTTCATTCCAAATGCTCTTGGTATTGAGAATGTATGATTGAGGTCGATCAAGTGATTTTTCACTTTTTCAATTTTGACGATCATGTTGTCGACATAAACCTCCATGGATTTCCTAATTTCATTTTTGAACATAAAGTTTACTAGTTTTTGATAAGTTGCACCTACATTTTTTAGCCCGAAGGGCATGACCAGAAAGCAATATACCCCATTAGGGACGACGAAAGATGCATTATTCCTATCCTCAAGTGCCATGAAAATTTGGTGGTAGCCTTGGAAGGCATCTATCATGCTCAATAAGTCACAACCGACAGTAGAATCAACTAGCAAATCTATATGAAGTAGGAGGTAAGGATCTTTAGGGCAAGCTTTATTCAAATCCATAAAATCATTACACATGCGCCATTTTCCCTCATTTTGGGGACAAGGACTACAATACAAAGCCAACTTGGGTATTGAATTTCTACAATATATCCTGCTTCTAAAAGCTTGTTGACCTCATCTTCGATGATCTAGTAGCTTTCAGCATTAAAGGTCTTGGTCTTCCATTTCACTGGCTCGTATGAGGGGTCTGTGTTGAAGCGGTGGACGATGATGTTGGGGTTGATTCCCTACAGATCAGAGACCTTCCAAGCAAAAACATCAATATTTCTTTGGAGAAAATCGACCATGAAACATTCTATGCTACTGCCCATGTTTGTTTCGATCTTAGTAGTCTTATCGGGGCTTTTTAGCACCATCTTGATTTTCTTGAACTCTTCAACAGGCTCAACCCTGGTCTTCTCCAACTTTCTTTTTTGCTCAACTGTCATTCCTTAGGTTCCGCTGCTGGGGCATCCCCCAAGGGTTTTAGTTTAAGTCAGGTTTTCTAATCGTTTGCCTCGACTGAAATCATGTAGCATCGCCAGACCTCTTTCATATTACAACGGAGTTTTCCAGTCCCAACAGTTGTTGGAAATTTGACCTTTATGTGGTAGGTCGAGATAATAGCACGGAAGTCGTTTAATGGCGGTCGCCCGATGATAACATTGTAGGCAAAGAGTGAGTCGACGACCAAGTAGTTAACAATCAAAGTTCTGCATCAAGGAGCCTCCCCAAATGATATGGATAGATTTGTGGATCCTTCGGGGATGAGTTTCGACCCCTTAACTCTGACTAATGGGATGCAAACGGGCTCAAATTTTAGCTTGCCCATGTTCATTCTCTTCAAGGTAGATAGGAAAATGATGTTTGCTGAGCTCTCATTGTCGACCAGCAGTTTCCTGACCTCAAAGTTTACAACCTCAATAGATACCACTAGAGGGCAATCCAGTTTGTTGTCGACCCCTTAAGTTTCAATGTGGGAGAGGTTGGCGTTAGAGAAGGAAATTGGCTCGGTGCTAGTCAGCAGCTGAAAGATTGTTTCGATCGATGAGGGTGTTTGGTCGATTCCAGTCTTCAGTGGTGCTACCTTCTAGTTGACTTGGAGTTCCCCTCAGTTGGGCCTCTTGCAATGGTGTCGATTACTCCCTTGATAGTGGGTAGGTCTTTTCCCTTATCTTATTTCCTCAGGCTAACAGACCTTTCTCTATGAAGAATTTAGTCGGTATGCCTTTTTATTGTTTTGCTTGCTCATTAATAATTTTTTTCAAATGGCCCTGTTGGATTAGCCTCTCAATCTTGTTGTGGAGGTTGAAACAGTCCTTCGTGTCATGGCCCTTTTGCCGATGAAAATGGCAGTATTTTTTGGACCTCTTCATAGCTTTTGTCTCAGTTGTTTTCCTGGGTTTTTTGAGGAGATTGTCATGTTGGATGGCAAACAACACCTCTTTTCCTGCAACATTTAGTGGAGTATAGTTGTGGAATCTCTTGATCAGAGATCGATTACCATCTTTGTGCTAACATTCATCTTTCTCTTTGATCTTCTTCTTATCAAGCTCAGGATTACCATACTTGAGCTTGTTTGTATCTTCCTGAGTCATGTACCTCTCAGTGAGGTCGAGCAGCTCCTCCATCGACCTAGGTCGTTCCCAAACCAAAGCATTGGCATACTCCTTGTGGTGAAGGCCCAAGAAGAGCACATCGATTAGAAACTCAATCCGTGGATTGTCAATCATCAGGACTTCAGTGTTAAATCTGGTAAAGAAATCTCAAAGGGACTCGCCCTCATTCTGTTTAACAATGTGCATGAGGGTATGGGGGAGCTTAACCTTCCTCCGACTAGCAAATTAGTGTAAGAACTTGTCGCACAACTGATCGTATGAGTAGATCGAAGCTGACTCTAACTTTACAAACCAATCAAGAGTGATTCCCTGAAAGGTGGTCACCAATATCTTTGCATGGATGTACTCGTTATGCCTATGTAATTGCAATATATGCTCAAACTGTAATAGGTACTCGTTCAGATCCATCAAGCCATCGTACCTGCGAAATCTAATCGGGACTTTAGCATCGATAGCGATTCACTCGTTAATAATTCCTTGTATGAATGGACATTTCCTTTCTCGATGAAAATGATGAGCGCCATCATAGTGTGGGTTTCTATTAGTGTTCCTTTTCGAGATTTCTTCGCGTCGTCGATTCAATTGTTGCACTTGATGGGAAACCTTCTCCCATTCTTCTCGATCTGCCTAAGTTAGGTTTCTGTTCGTTTGTTGTCTCGTGTGCTCCACCTTATCGTGCTGCGAGGCTGGAAGGGGTCGAACAGCCTGATCAATAGAGTCTGCAACTTCTTCACGGGGTTTTTTCCAAGCTTCTTCTCTTAGAAATCGCTCGGGACTATTTTCACATCAGGTGGGTGGCCTCTTGGCCTTTGATCGCCCCCTTTCTTCCTTAAGGGGCCTCTCCTTGTGCTGTGTGGGCTAGGGTGTAGCGTTAGTAGCTAGCCCGGGCTAAGTGTTGTGTCAATTTAGGGCAGCTGATAGTTGAGCAGATATCTACTCGCTTATTAGCTACATGAGTTGAGGCATGGTCAAGGTGACCACTTATTCTAGCTAGGCACTGGGCCTTGCTACATTTGGATCTTGTTGTGGTCGAGGTAGAGGAGTTGGGAATCTTCTGTTCTCCTCTATCTCAGAAACAACTCGCCTTGTGTTAACCATTTTTCTCAATTGCGGACTCAAAGTTCCCCACAGATGATGCCAAGATGAGGGTAAGAATTGTTTGATAGTTGTATTGGGTTGAAATCCAATGTGATTGACTAGGTGGCAGGTTAAGAAAAGTATTCTGAAATGTATCAGGATCGAGTCCTACAATCAACAGCAAAGTCAGGCTAGCCGAAGCACTCTAATGCTCAAGTCAGTGTATCGACTAGAAAATAGAGCAGTAGAGTGAGGGCTTTAGAATGATAAATGGCATACCTCGCTGAAGGCTGGCAATAGGGTATTTATAGCCTTCTCAGTGGGATTGATATGTCAATGGTGCCTTTGCTGGGCAGGAAGGGTTTTGTCCTTATTTGAGGTTCTTTAAGTCTTCTCTAGCTTGTATAATATTCCAGGCGGCGTTTCCTAGGACAAAGTGGTACATTGGAGGCGCGCCCTGACCTGGTGATGCTGAAAAGGGCAGTATGGGTAGTGGCATATGCCATTAATGCGGAGGCACGCCGCCTGATAGAGCATTCAATGTGGTTGAGAGATTGTCTTGTGATGTCGACCTCTGAGGTCGACACACCTAACTCTTCTAGTTGACATAGTGTAACTCTGTTAGGTCCAAGTCTTCTCGATTGACCTCTGAATGCAGTATCTTCGGTAGTGGTCGACCACCGCCTAGTCGACGAGTTGAAAATTGGCAGTATGCTCGACACCCAGTTGGCGGTGCGACCAGCCCAAAACCAGTTGGGCTTACTAGGTAGTTGGGCAATCTCTAGCCTAGTCGAGTGTGATTGTTGGGCTGGGCCTGCTGGGCTACTCCATATCACGTATTATTATGCACTGCTAATTAATTTTTTTTAAATTTTTGTAATTAATAATATTGATAGAAATTAATTAAGTAAAATTTGAAATAATTTTGATAATATTTTAATTAGGGCGTAATCATTAATATATTCACTAAGTTAAATAATATTTTAATAAGATTTTAACTAATAATATATTTACTGGTAAATACACGAGTTAACAAAAATGCTATTTATATTTTAAGAAATAAGTAATTATTAATATATTTATTGTTTAAATAAATAATTAAATATAAGTATGTAATAATTAATAAAAAATATATTATTTAATTAAAAATGTAATGTAAATATGCAATAATCAGTATGAAACCTAGTAAAGAAATAATTAAATATATAATAAATAAATAAAATAATAAAATTATATATTAACTTATTAAATAAGATAACCTAACTATGAAATATACTTAACATATTTACTTTGTGATTATAAATAATATAATAACTTATAAATTAATTATTCGTAAATAATATATTTTACTCAAAAATGAAAAAATAAATAAAATAATATTTTCAAATTATAGTTAATTTTTTAAAATATTTTTTGATGATTATGTTAATTTATTTAATTAATATTTTATTGAATATTTTAGATTATTTAAAGAATTATCACACTAAATGTTTTTGGGTTAAATTTATAAATAAATGCAAAAAGAAAATAAAAAAAATTATTAGTAAAGTTTTAGTATTTTCATATATGTAATATATATATATATATATTACTATATAATATAAGCACGAATACGCGTGTGCTGGACGCGCGCTATTTATTGGCAGTTTTTTTTTTCTTGTGGTGAATTTGCTATATTGTGCATTCTGTGGTTGTTCCTTTTGTTTTTGTGGTTGTATTACATTTTGTCTTTTGTGCAATTGGTGAGAATAAAGTGGTGAATTTTGAATTTTTTTTCTTCTTGGTGAGAAGAAAGTAATGATTTTACCCCCTTTTTTGGCTTCTTTATTGATTTGCGGCTTATTTTTGTTGGTAGTGGGCCTGCCAGGATTTTTTTAGGGTCCGCATTATGTTGTTGTTCTTTTTGTTTTGTTTGTTGTACTCTATTTTGTTTTATGAAGAAATGGCTTGTTATTTTTTTCCCACCTGCGAAAAAAAGAGTCATGTTTTTCCTATTTTCTTTTATATTTCTTCTGCTAGGTGGCGGTTAGGTTTTGATGGTGTGGACCTTACTGTCATGATGTGTCATATAATATTTGTTTTGAATTTTCTTCTTTTTTTTGGTCTTTTATGTTTTGTACTCCTCTTTATTATACAACGTGTTTTTTAAGTTGTACCATTGTGGGCCTTTTTATAAAATGTAGAAAAATAAGCTTAATATTGCGGGCTGTGAGGTGTCAATTTTTGCCATCTTTTTTGAGTAGGCTATGGTTATGTAAATTGTTTTCACGAGAATAAGAAAAAAAAAAAGTCGTTTGTGTGCTATTTGATGCGAATTTCTCCCCCCTAGGATTTGATGTGTTAGCTTCGTTCTTCATTTCTGGGTTTATTTTCGATTTCCTATCTCTCATTTTCTTCTTGGCGAGTTTTTTGGGCATCTTATTTGAAATTACCAGAAGGGGTGGACTGAAATGGGTTTCTTTCTATGGGTTAGGTTTCTGCCAGAATTTTTAGTACCCATATTGTTTCCTGAATTTGAGGCGCAAGATAAGTTGCTTAGTACTTTTTTACTATTGCATGTTTTTTATTTTAACCATGGTTTAAGTATTGTTATAGTTTGGTTTTCATAATGTTTGATTGTGGTCTTTTCGAGAGTTCATACTATTTTGCTTCTGGGATTCGGGGTTTCTTCATTTTATTTGTGTTCTTTTGAATTAGAGTGTTTTCTTTTCATGATTCTGTATAATGATGTTTCTGTAAAGAGTAATGTTTTTTCTTCTTTTTTTGATTTGTTGTCTTATCTTATCATTTTATGTATTCAGTACCAGAAGGTTTTTTTTCTTTTCTATTGTTGTTGTTTGAAGTTGATTCTTACCTTTTTTATTTTTCTTGTTTGCTCAACTTGTTTGGTTGGGTTATATCTTACTTCAGTTTTTGTGAATAGAAGCTGGATAACTTACTGGTTGTTGGTGAAGGTACATAAATTTGAAATGATTTTATTTATTTCATGATAAAATGGTTTTTTATTTTCAGAATGTTTATTTATGTTTTCTGTTTATTTGACTATTTCTTTATTTGTCTTTTTGAAATATATGTTTTCATTTATGTTTTTCTGTTTTGTTATATTTTTTGTTTAGTAGTGTTTGGTGTATAAATTATTTTTTTTTATTTTGTTTGCATTTATACTACCTTGTGAGAGACCCTAACTTTAATGTTTAATTTCTTTTTCATTGTTAACTTTGTTTATATTTTTTTTTCCTTTTTTTGGGACTATGAGAAGGGCATTTAAAATTTTTGATTTCTTGTTTGTTATAATCTAAGTTATTATGTTGTTTGTTGTAGATGTTTCACTTATTATATATTGTGGAGATGTGCTCTTCTATTTGGTTGCAGTTTCAGAAAAGTAAGTTGTGTTTTCGATTTTCTAAGTTAGTTTTTTGTTAAAATTTTCCCCAATTTTATGATGGTACATACCTTTTTGTGATTTGCTTATTTATTAGATGTTCTTATATTTTATGTTTATCAAAGTAAATTAATTGTTATTAGTATTTTCGTGTTTGGTTATTTTAGTCAATGTGATTATGCAATATATATTTAGTGTAGTTGTGCTATTTTTTAAGATGTTTGTGTTTATTCTTGAGTTTGGCTTTTGTATTTTATCTTCTATTTTATAATGTGTATTTTTGGTAGCATGTACACGTTATTTCAAAATTTTCATTGTTTTATTTGTGCTTTGATATATGGTATTGTCGTTGTTATTATATAAGTGGTCTTTTGCTTAGTGAAATCAAGAAGCAAAAAAAAAAATAAAAAATAAAAAATATAAACGTGGTAGAGCAAGAAAAGCATATCAAAATATGGCTCTAGGGAAAAAAAAGGGTTGTTGGAGCATCGTACAAAGTAATATTGGGATTCTGGTGTAACTTTACCTTCTGTGGAAACAATAGTAGCTCAAAATGAATTTACTAATTCAGTGCATTTTGATAGAACTAACGTAGTTTATTCAAAGATTTCCCATGCTGGACGAATCTTACCTCAATTCTCATGTGTTTCTATAGTTTTTACTAATCCTTGGGTTCTATCTTCTGTGCTATCTTGTCATTTATGTGGTGCTATTAAATTTTTATATGAGCCTCCATCATTTTGTTGTGCAAATGGTGATGTTTCTTTGGCTCCAATTACTCATAACGATATATTATAACATCTATTTGTTGTTGATACTACAGTTGTGGATATTAGATTCAAGAGGCAAATTCGAACTTACGATAACCATTTTGCTTTGACATCAATTGCCATGAAAGCTAGTCCTCATTTTTGTTGGAGCAATCAAGGTGTGTATACTTTGAAGGTCAATGGACAAGTGACTCATAAATTAGAAGCCTTTAGTGATTCTTTTGAGCTACCAAAAAGGTTGTAATTGTTTTTCTTGGATACAATAGATGATATTGAGTGCAGCTCTTTAAGAAAATATGAACTTGATCAAGACATTGTTAGTATGCTTATCAGAGCTTTAGTTGAGAATCCATATTTGAAGATTTTTAAACGAATGAGATCTTGGAATAGTCTTCAAAATTATAGAGTTGTTTTTCGTGCTTAGCCTCAATTAAATCAAATGACTTACAATGTACCGACTATATATCAAATGGATTGGCATGAAAGTAGTGATGATCCGGAAGAGATATGTCGTGATATTCGAGTATATGGGTTTGAGACTCGAAGTCATGCAATTTTAAATCATTATGGATGTTATGATCCATTGTAATATCCTTTATTATTCCCACTTGGTGAACCGGGATAGCATGCTGGTATTGAGAGTAACTTGGCAAGTAGAAGCTTAATCCATGTCGGGGGTAGAATATTGTGTCTCCAACTATTGGGCAGTTTGCTTTAGATATTGTTGGGATTGAGAATGAAGGTTTGCTATCTAAAAAATATGGATTACTTTAAATTGCCATTCCTTGTCATAATCCTAATATAGTATTTTTTGTGTGTGTTCTTCATGCAGTTTATATGCAGAACAAGAATAAGAACAAAAAGGAAAATATGTCATGTCGTGAATATATTTGTTATACATGTCAAATTCATCCAAATGAACTCAATTGTATTGTTCATTCAGGGAGATTAGGACAACAGTATGGTATTGACTCTCATGTTAAGATAGAAAAAAAGCATTTAGATTTTTATAAGATGGAACAACAACAATATGATGCAAGGACTGAGAGTTTACAAGGGATTGTGGATGCTTTAGATGTTGATGGAATAAATGATGTGTCCCAGATAGGTCGAAGAATTATATTACATTCTTCTTTTATAGGAGGCCCTAGAGATATGATGAAAAGGTATGTTAATGATATGGCTTTAGTGCATAAATATGAAAATCCAAACTTGTTTATAATAATGACATGTAATCCAAGTTGGAAGAAAATTAAAGATGATTTATTACCTACGGAGTCACCTTGGGATATGCCTAACCCAGTTGCGCGTGTTTTCTAAGCTAAACTTGAACAACTTAAGAATGAAATTATTTAAAAAGGGTTATTTGGAGAAGTTGCAGCGTATGTATATGTTGTTAAGTATCAAAAAAGAGGTTTGCCTCATGCTGATTAGATATTAATTATGAAGCAGTAACATAAATTCGTTTCCCCAAAATTGTATGATAATATTATTTGTGCTAAAATACCCTTTGATTCTAATTCTTTATTGTATAGTTATGTAGTTTCACATATGAAACATGGTTCTTGTGGTGATGACAATCCTAAGAATGTTTGTATGTGAGATGGGGTTTGTAAAAATAAATATCCTATGGAGTTTTCTGAAATGACAACTCATGGTAGGTCATCTTACCCTAATTATAGAAGGAGAAATGATGGTAGAAAAAGTTGTTATTCGAGGCGTTGCTTTAGATATGTTGTTCCATATTGTCCTTATTTGTTGGCCAAATTTAATTGTCACATAAATGTTGAGGTTTGTTCAATTTTTAAGCTTGTGAAATATCTTTATAAGTACATTTACAAGGGTCATGATAGGTTATGTTATAATATAGTTGAAGATTCTTTTGCAAATATTGTTGATGAAATAAGTGAATATCATAAAAGTAGATGGATTTCTACTGTGGAGGCTTTTTGGTGTATATTTAGTTTTGATATAATTTTGATGTATCTAGGGACGGATCCAGAAATGAGAGCGTGGAGGGGGGAAAATTTAAAATATAAAAATCCAAATATAAATTGCATAATTCACGATTCAAATGTGTATTTTCATAAAAGTTGAAAATAACTAAATCAATGTCAAAACTTTAGCAGTATCTTCTCTATATAAGTAACTAAGCAAACACCTACATTTTCGTCTTTTATTTTGTTTCTAAGGTTGTTCCTGACAATATTGATAGTAGAAAAAATTCTTTCAATTGTAGTCGTCGAAAGACAAAGAAAAATTCAATTTTTTTATATATTCACTTATCTTTATCTTTTTATCTTAATCTTGAAGATAAAAAGGATATATTTTGGTTGTTTTGCAAGTTTCACAGGCTCTAAGGCTTTCTAAAACTATTCTTGACAATATTTATAGCGAAAATAGTTTTTTTCAATTTTAGCTCTTGAAAAATAAAGAAAAATCCATTTTTCTTTTAAATATTTACTTATCTTTGTCTTTTTATCTTAATCTCATTGAAGTTAAAAAAAAACATAATTTGGTTATTTTGCAAGTTCCTTAAGGCTTTCTTTGACTAAAACCAATAATATTTTTTCAAATAAATAAAATAGAAGTGACCAAGTGAGCTTGATTTATTAATTGTTTTTATTTATTTTTATTTATACACGTGCATACCAAGAGTTTTAAAGGCTTTGAATTCCTGATCTTATAGTTATATGTGTGAAGATGATGCCACCAGGCCAACGACTTGATTGCTTAATTGCAAATATGTGACTAATTCCTTTGAGTTCTACAAAATTAAAAAAGATAAAAATTTAGTCAATAAATTTTAGTTTTATGTTTAGTTAAAAATAAATTAAATACAACCCTAGAAATCTAAATAATTAATGAACGAATATTAAAAATAATTATTTAATTAATATTAACTAATTTATTTTTTCAAATTTAGATTATTTAAAGAATAATTAATAAAAAATTAATATATATATATTTATAATAAGTTGGGGGGGGGGGGGGGGGGGCACAATGGCCCCTGCTTGTCCTCCCTTGGATGTATCCTCATGTTATTATTTTGCCAATTCATTTACCAAATGGTTAGTATGTCTGTTTTGGTAGGAAGAGGTCTTTAAATGAGGTTCTTGCAAACCCTTTTATTGGTAGAACAATGTTGATAGAATTTTCTTAGATGAACTTAAATGATCCTTCTACCGAGAAATTAAATCTTTTATATAGAGAGCTTCTTGAATATTTTGTATGGGAGCATAAATATCAAAAATGAAAAATGCATAAAAAGCATGCTGTTGTTGGCAGATTACCACTTTCGATCCTTTTTAGGGTGAGCGGTAATTTTTGAAAATTTTTTTATCTAATATCAAAGGTCCAATGTCGTTTCAACATCTTTCAGCTGTTGGGAATAAACAACATTTGACTTTTCGTGATGCAGCATTACAAAATGATTTTCTTGAGTCAAATGTCCATGTGGAACATTGTCTTGAAGAAGCTTCTAATTTTCAAATGCCATCTTCTTTGCTAAAACTTTTTGCATTTTGTTGGTGCATAATTCATCACCTGATCCTAGAGAGCTTTTGAATAAATTTTTGGATGTTCTATCTAATGATTTTGCAAGAATCCTAGGTTTTATGCAGTTGAAGATTCAAAGAAAAACTCTACAAAGTATAGATGATTTTTTAATGTCCACGGGTAAGAGTATTCATGATTATGCGTTGTCAAATCATTTTTTTGTGGTTAACGGAAAAACAAAGGTTTATAGAATTAGCTTATGAACAAAGTATTATACTATCTATTGCTGATTTATCTAGCATCAAAAAATTAAATAAAATGCAAAAAATTGCCTTTATTGCTATAATAAATAACACTAATAATGAAGAAGCTGGAGCATTTTTTGTTGATAGGCCAAGGGGGACAGGAAATAAATTTTTATATAGAGCATTACGTGCATATATTAGATCTAGAGGTTTCGTTGCTTTGGCCGTAGCGACTTCTAGTGTTGCTATATCTCTTTTGCCTAGAGGACGAATTGCTCACTCTAGATTTAAGCTGCCAATTGATGTAAATGATAAGAGTGATGCTAAGATTAGTAAGCAATCTAGCTTGGCAAAGATAATTCTTATAGCAAAGTTGATTATTTGGGATAAAGCTTCCATGGCTAATAGAAATTTAATTAAAGCATTTGATAGACTTTTGCATGACATAATTGGCAAAAAAAATATACCTTTTGGTGGTAAAGTGGTCATGTTTGAAGGGGATTTCAAGTAGACATTACCAATTGTGCCCCATGGGTCTAAGCAGGATATGATAGATGCAAGTTTTATTGCTTCTAGAATTTGGCCATGTCTTATTAAATTTAAATTGAAAGAAAATATTCGAGCAAAGGATGATTTGAATTTCATTTAGTTTTTGTTAAGAGTTGGTGATGGTGTGGAGCCATATGTACTTGAAGATAATATTGTAATTCCAAATAATATATTTTTACCATACGTTGATGAAGAAGCTTCTTTACAATATTTGATTAATTATGTGTTTCCATCTATTAATTTATTTGTATATGATCCATATGATTTAATTAGTAGAGCAATTCTCACTCCTAAGAAAGATTGTGTTATTCAAATAAATGATTTGCTTGTAGATAAACTTCCTAGTTGTGTGAAGGAATATATTGCTTGCAATAAAGCATCAAATCCAAATGATCAAGGAAAATATAAAGATTTCTTTAGTTTTGTAGTTTCTAGCAGCCTGCATCTACATAAATTAGTTCTTAAAAAAATTATCCAATAATGCTACTACAAAATTTAAATCCTATTGAAGGTATGCGCAATGAAAATAGATTAATTTGTTGTAGATTAGGCGATGGTTTCATTGAAGCTCGAATAGCAACAGGTGATCATAGAGGCAAATTAGTTTTTATTTCGAGAATTCCCCTTGAATGTACAAATACAGATAACTGTCCAAATTCTTTTAAAAGATATCAATTTCCTGTAAAAAGTCATGTTTTGCAATGACAATTAATAAAGCCAAGGACAAACATTAGAATGTGTTGGTATTTATTTGTCTCAATCACTTTTTGCTCATGGACAATTATATATTGCTTTATCTCATGCAAAGAAAGCTGCTTGTGAAAGGTTCTTGTTGAGCCTGTGTTAGATGAGGGCGCCGCCCAACAATATACAAGAAATATTGTGTATGATGAAGTATGCAGGCTAGTTGACAAAGGTGCTTCATTTATGGTTTTATATTATTTTGTTTGTTGGTTGTTCTTGTGCCTTATATATAGTTATTGAATGAGTACAAAAAATGTTTTGTAGGCCTGATATGTTTCTTTAAGAAAAGTTATTAAAGTTATTATTGATGTCCAAAGCTTAAATTCTAATAAGTTGATGATTGTTATTGTTGATTTGAATAGATCTTTCTACAAATGACTTAGCAACTTTTTCATATTAAGGACATTTATCCAAGTTTAACAAGCTGGAGTGTTAAGGTTTTTGTCAAATCAAAAAATGCAGAGCAACAGTCAAATCAGAGTCCAAAAAGATATCAACTTATAACTCTAGTAGATGAAACGATATTGTTTTGTTAAGGTTTAATATATATTATTTCCATCTGTATTTAATAATAATGGACATTATTAACTAGTTGTATATTTTACTATTTAGATTACTAAAACATAAATAATAGTTTTTATACGAAATATTAATGTCCTAAACTCATAATTTTGTTATGATAAGATGACTTGTTATGATATGGTTATATGGAAAATTTGACTCCTGCAGGGCACAAAAGTTCTTGCAACAATATTTGATATTGTTATAAGATAATTTGTAACACATTGAAATTTGGTATTTTGCAAAATAAGGATTTAGAAAATTAAGATATTAGTTGATTGAATTTTAGGGCCTGAAGAATAAATAAAAGGACTTGATTGTAAGAATTTTGAAAGTTTTGTGGGTCAAAGTGGGATTATTATTGATTAAAGAAGTTAATGTGAGGCAATAAATAGTCTTGGGGCTAAAGTGAAGACACTCAAAACTTGAGAGGACTTAATTGGAAGCTAGCTTAAAAGTTTGGGGGATAATTTCAAATTACCAAAAGTTGAATTTTATAAAATAGCATTTTTTTCCCTTTTCTTTTCTTCTCCATACCACCATGAACCACCATATCACTGATCACCCCTCACCGGCAACCAAACCTTAGCAAATTTGATATCATTTTCTTCCTCTCCTGGCGTAGAACATGAATATACCAATTTCTCCCCAAACCTTCAAGTGTATTGGCCAGAAACTGAGCTCAAAGTTTCAGCCATGGTGGTGGTTGATGGGTTTCTCGGCTCTAATGACTGAAACTTGAATGTGAGTAGTGAGTTTCGACAGGCTCTTTTCAAGGATCATGCTGGTGTCTTCAATTTTGGGAATGGACCACCGTGGACAGAGAAATTAGGAGAAAATAGTGCGGCGGTGAATAGTGGTGCTAAAGCTTCCAAGTTAAAATTGACCTTCAATTCGACGGTGTTTGGTGAAATTGTTTGAGGTGTTTGATTCATGGAGCTGAGGTGCATCTTCTGGTGGTGATGGTGACCAACTTCGGCAGTGGTGGTCTGCAGCAGCGACAAGGCAGTTTTTCCATCTCATCGTGATGATTACATGCATACAAGCTAATCATGCATTCGGAACTTGGATAAAAAGATATTAGGTAAAAACAAAAAACTTGTGTTAAAGTTGTATGCATGTGTATGTATATGTCTCCAAACCTTATGATGTATTGTACTAACGAGGAATACGCACTATCTGATCGAAAATATTAAGATATGCATAGAATTACATAAGTCAGTGGATTCAAATTTTGCCATATCACGTAATAATCTTGATAATTAAGTTAATTAGGTAGAGAAACCCTTGTTTTATGAATTTGGAACCTAAGTGGCGATAATTAGGTTAATTGAGATGATACAGAACCAAGATTTGGGTCATACATGCACTATTATGTATGACTATTATAAGTTTAGTAAACTCGAATTTGTATTATCATGTGATAATTTTGGGTTAAGTGGGTTTATTAAGGGATATTGGACCATCATTATAGACTTAGTATGTTGTGATAAGATCAACTAGACAATTTAGGACCCAATTATATATTCCTTTAACGAGATTGGCGCTATTAGCATGTCTTTATCGAGGCAATCAATTTAGCCAATTAAGTACCGATTTTAGGTCGTTAATTTGTATAAATGTGATTATATGATTGAATGAGGATCTTAAATTTGGACCTATTCTTTTGGGATTAGGTGACGACGAAGTGGGTCCCGTAGGTCAGTAGGCGACGATAGCATTTCTAAGACTACAGAGATGAGGGTTTGCCAATCTGGCACATCTTGTACCTATCAATTTGCTTGGTAAATCCATGTGACGGTTGATATTGAATTGATTATCGCACTCTATTATTTGTTGTACTCCTATGAGGTTCTGCCAATTAGCAGTATGAGCTTATTCTATAGCTATCGTTTAACCTGGTTAAATTCTATTGATCTGATATCTGTCTTGATTTTCATTATCGTTGCTATTGATTACCGAACCCTGTGAGGTTCCCCAAAACTATTGTCTGAATTCTATTTCGCTAGATTGCTGTTACTGTCTTGTATTTGTATCGTTATCTGTTGCATTGCCGGTAACTTGTTTATGCGTTACATCATTAGGTGGCCATGTTGGCTAGTCCAAATTTGATTGGTATTATGGATTTGTTTTATCAGTAATTTATCGTGTACCAAGTTGTTACGTTTGGGTAAGTTAGTTCGATTGGTATGTCATGGATTTGTTTTGTCAGTAATACGTTATGTACCAAGCTGATATGCCTGGGTAAGTTATATACCAAGCTGTGCTTGGGTAAGTTCTATACCAGGTTATCGTGTTTGGGTAAGTTAGATTGATTGATATGTCATTGATTTGTTCTGTCAGTAATACATTATGTATTAAGCTGATATGCATGCGTAAGTTATGTACCAAGCTGATATATCTAGGTAAGTTATGTACCAAGCTATGCTTGGGTAAGTTTTGTACCAGGTTGTCACGCTCGGGTAAGTTTTGTACCAGGTTGTCATGCTTGGGTAAGTTTGTACCAAGATGTCACACTCGGGTAAGTTCTGTACCAGGTTGTTATGCCTGGGTAAGTTTAGTTTGATTGGTAAGTTTTATACTAGGTGGTTATGCCTGGGTAAGTTTAGTTTGATTGATAAGTTTTGTACCAGGTTGTTATGCTTGGGTAAGTTCAGTTTGATTGGTAAGTTTTGTACGAGATGGTTATGCCTAATTAAGTTCAGTTTGATTGGTAAGTTTTGTACCAGGTGGTTATGCCTGGGTAAGTTCAGTTTGATTGGTAAGTTTTGTACTAGGTTGTTATACTTGGGTAAGTTCAGTTTGATTGGTAAGTTTTGTACCAGATGGTTATGCTTGGGTAAGTTTGATTTGATTGGTTAGTCCTGTACCAGGTGTTTATGCCTGGGTAAGTTCGGTTTGATTAATATAAGTTTGATCCGATATGCTTAGGTAAGTTTTGTACCAAGTCTATATACTTGGGTAAGTTCTGTACCAGGTTGTCATGCCTAGGTATGCTTAATTCGGTTTGATTGGTATAAGTTCTGTACTAAGTTGTCATGCCTGGGTAAGTTTAGTTCGGTCTGATTGATATAAGATTATTCTGATGTTTGACTGTATTCTGATCATTCGACTGTATCTTGATCGATAGACTATTTTCGGACTGTCTGATCGTTTCTTGACCATTAGACTGTATCTTGATATGTTTCTATTTGGATTGTTAAACCCTATGATCTATTGAGTTGATTCGTCCTCGATAGATCCCAATTGCATGTGATTACAATTATCCCTTACTAAGTCCTTTGGACTTACCCCCACTCCCTCCCGTTTATCTTTGATTTTTCTCATACACGATTAGGTGATGGACTCGGATTTCAGTCTTGGATCGGTGAATGAAAGTTTGAAATAGAATGGATGTGTGTATATGTATATGGGTTTCCTTGAATGCTAAGCCTTATCTTCGAAATGTTGTGATATGTGAAATGGAATTATGGCTCAAGGCACGTAAATATTATGTTGAATGTTATGAGACCTTTGATGGTATGTACTTATTATTTTGATGAGGTTGTTCAAGTTTGAAATCCGCTGCTATATGTCTCTAATAAGTTTTGAAAATAAAATTGTGATGGGATATTATCTGTATTACTTATTTATAGTTTAAGATTTAAGTATGAACTAGAGTGGCGCCTTAGCTTAGGTGCTATCCCGAGTGAGGGTGCCACATAATTTGAAAGAACTCTTTCTCTATTTGATACATATATAATATCAAATGCCCGAGTGACTCCTGCAAATCCTGCAAATGATAATTATGGACATAAGTTTACTTGGACTGTTACACAGAGAACAGTGATTAGAAAAGAACTTGTGGATGTTATTCCTTAATGCACCCACTTTCCATCCATTTAGTTCTTTGGTTCCCTTAGAGTAAAGAATTACTATTGGTAATTTATATTGTGATCTGTGCAACATAATACTTTGGCATCTATTATGAAAGTGCAAATATAAAGTCGTTTACTATTGTTTTTTTATCTGCAGATGTGCCTGCTATTATAATAAAAAATATGAGCAATAGACGATCAACAATGCTCCTAAATTATTTGTGATTCATGAATTTGTGTTTTTGAATCAAGAGTAAGTATTTGAGTAGCTGAAATATTTTTGTAATTACTTTAGTTTTTAGTTTGGCTTCTTATAAAGTTATATAATGTGTATAAATTTCTATGCTTTGCTACATTTGAAATTAAATAGGCCTTTAATCATGACTCTCTGGAATAACATAGCAACATCTGAACGTGCTATGATTATGCCTGCTTCTAAACAAATGCCAGTGATTAGTGCAACAAAGTTAGCTGTTTCACATGATTATGGCATATTATTGAATCGCATTGTTGTATGCTATGATAAAGAATATTTTGAACATCAAAAAAGTGTTTCCTTAAATATGTACAAGAGTACAGAGAATATAGGTATGTTATTGATGATGATACTCTAAAAAATTGTTTATTGGTAGGTCTATTGCTAGGGTCGACTCCATTGACTACTATCATTGTGGATCCTGTTGTACCAGATGTTCAGTGACTTAAGACTTGGTTTGAGCTTTGAATTTATAGACTTTCATATCATGGGATATAATAATAATTACCGATGTATAGATATTTGAATCCTTGTTTTTAGTGAATAATTTAGGCTTTTTTCTGGGCAATCTATAGGAGAGCAACTAATCAACAAGCTATTACAGATGCTTTGCTCGAAGTGAATGAGATCATGAATAACCAACAATCTTTGGTGCAGTTATTAAATAAGATACACGCTAAATTGGATATTGTTAGAACTAATGATGTGAGTCGTTATTTGTGTTTTATTTTCTATCATAAATTCTATAGTGAGTAATCATTTTGGTCATTATAACACTGATTTTTTTGTTGTTGGTATTTTTTCATTTTGTTATATTATTTATGTTTGAAAAATAATATTTTTTTCATAGGCTGATAAGTTTGTATTGAAGGCTAGAATCAATGTCACTTTGAAAATCAGAAGTTTTTTTATTTTGGTTGCGAAAATGGTTACACATCATATGCTGCAGAATACAATTAGTCAATTGACTGCTACAAATGTGGTCAAACTGCGTTAGCAAAACCAAGGTAATTCATAGTCTTTTTTGTTTTATTTTCATGAGTTTATAATTTCTTAGTCCTATGTGCTAAGAAATAACATGATTCTTTAATTTTATATTTTCATAATTATTGAAAAATATTATATGATATGTTTTATATTAATTTTCTGACTAAAATTTTTCTTTTTGTGTAAGTAGGGAATTGGTTGTTGCAAATATTAGTGATGAAACTGAAACTTTAGAAGCAACAATATTTGGTGATGGTATTGTCAAGGTGATAAACATGAATGCGTATGTGGCAATGAAGACGTATAATGCAGTAAGTTGTACATAAAATGTATTGGTGGGATATATGGTCTTTTTTAGATTGTTGTACTTATAGTCTTATGCATATAGGGAAACCCACCATCTTTGGCTAATATGAATGAGAGTCTGAAGTAGGGGTGTAGGTTGAGCTAGCTGGCTCGCGAGCCGACTTAGCTCAATCTAGAAAAGCTTAGCTCGAGCTCGAGACTATTTGAGCTTGAACTTGAGCTTGGGATTGAGCCAAGCTTGAGCTTTAAGATGGTGGCTCAAAGGCTCGCGAGTCGGCTCATGAGCCCTAGTATTTTTTAAAATAATATATATATTAAATAATATATAAAAATAATATTCAAAAAATATGTGCCACATATTTAGGTAATTTTCAAATATAATTTCACTTATATATTACTTATTAATAAATAATAATTTATAAGATCCTAATTTATAATTCGTAAAAATACTAAAAATAAATAGCATATATATTTGAAAAAAAAATGTAAATTTTCTAATTCAAGTAATTTTATAAAAATATAAATATTTATATAGTAAAATTCCACTGTATAATATATTATATATGATTATTACATGTTTTTCAAATTTAATAATGCAAGTATGAAATGGAAATTCATCATTATCTTAACAAATTTATTTTTATATTTTAATGTTCAAACTTCAAAAGTCAAAACATTAATCTTGAAATTTATAAAAAATTGATTGACTTTTAAAAAAATTGATGTTGCTGCTAAATTTGCTAGTAGATAGTATTTCTTAAGAGTTCCACAGAAAATAGTGAGGACTAAATTAAACCTGATGAGCTTGAGCTCGAGCTCGCACATTGAATGTGGAAGATGCTGGATGAGCTCGAGCTTGGCTCAAACTCGATTGTGGCTCGATATCTTATGAGCTCATCAAGATCGAGCTTGAGCATGATATTTATCAACGAACTCAAGCTAAAGCTAAAATTTACAGCTCGATGAGCCCGAGCTCGTGTATTTTAAAATGAGCCAAGCTTGAGCTTGAAATATTTGCTAAACTCGGCTCAAGCTGATCATCTTGTTTACAGTCCTAGTTTGAAGAACATATAATTTTTTGTTAAGGTGGAAAGATTTTTCAGAACTAAGCATGATGGTGTTCATGCTCAGTACAAAATTTACAAATTAGGTTGAAGAAAGTGAAAAATCACCAATCAGTTTTGTTGCTGTTGAGGCCACGGTATCGGGAACTGAAGCGCACAATTCTCAAATCGAAAAACCAATAAAGATGAAACATTTGTTCTCTTTAAGTAAAGAATAATTTTTTTAATGACCTTTTTTCAATTTTTGATAATGCTTATATTTTATTTATATTAGATTATTCAATTACAATTTTATTTGATTCTCCTGTTTTATTTGCAAGTGAAGAGGATGATATTGAATTGAATGCCTCAAATAAAAAAACTTAAAGGAATTGCAAGAGGTATAACTTTTGTTGCTTAATGTGGAATTTTTTTTTTTAGATCTGTTAAATGATCACTTTGATACATACTTGTTTATTTGTTTTGAATTGTAGATTGCTCTCCTGAGGAAAGCCAAGGTGATGAAACCCAAGCTAATTCTTCATCTGATGATTAAAGAGGTTTTGTGGAAAACTTAATTTTTTGAATTATGAGAAACTTATTATCTTACTTAGCTATGTTGAAGAACACACTATATTACTCTAAGTTATCATAGTTTTTTTTGAGCTCTAGAATATGTTTCTGGACATATTTACCAGCAAGATAGGAAAGTTTCTTGTATTTTGGGATTGTTAGTCAGTGGTCTATAAGTTTGAGTCTTTTATGGTTGTACCTTTTGTGAAACTTGTTAAAAGATGAATTTATTTTGAGATTGTCTGCAAACATAATATTAACTGGTTTTGTATGTTTTTATATTAGTAAATGAAATTAATTTTTATTGTTAATCTATTCTTGGATTTCGCTCATATGTCTTGTTATACATGTGGTGCTTAGTTGGTTAATGTTTAATTTGTAACTCTATGCTATAGACATCAATATAGTTATTTGTGGGAGAATGATCTAAAGCATTACATAGGAATTTTTTTTGACTGAAAATATAATAATTGTAAACTAATAATTATTTTGAACATATGGTTGTATGATTCTTATAAAGATTAGTCGAATATTTGTTTTATATTTAAATAATTTTTTTGTTCCACATTTGTGATATGTAACAACAAATAGTTTGTGGATATGTTCAAATATATTTTAATTAAAACATTTTATTGAAAACAAAAATTATGCTCCAAACAATATCATAATGTATTTAAGTTTGTATATATTTAAGTTTTCATATAAACAGAATTCTATTATTTAGGGCCTATATTTATATAGCTATTGAAAACATATCTAACACAATTATAAAGACCATATTTATATATATGTGTGTATATAAATATTTATAAAAATAATTTCTTAGATTTAATTTGGGCTAGAAATGTTTGTTTGTGCTAAAAATTAATTATTGATGTGGACTTTTGGGCTTGTTAATTTACGTACATATTGGGCTTATATGCTATTACAAGGAAAATATTTCAAGCAACAATTATGCAGTGCATTGAAATTTTAAAATGGCTCAAATAGAAGAATATATAATTTGAGGCTAGTTCAGGAAATTAATAATAATAAGCATAAATGCGAACTAACAAGTGGCTTTTCTTTGGTAAATAGGACACGAAAGGTTGCATGTATTTTCCAAATCTTTTCTTAAAATGAAGTAAATTGGAGAATATAAACTGAAGAAATACGACTTTTTGGAGTTACAAACCTACAGAGACGCGATGAAGACAAAACTATACTTTAAATATTCTTTTTTTTTTTTTTTGGCAGAAAAGAATATCTTTAAGCAAACATCTTTTGCATTTTTATTTTTTCTTGTTTTTCAGTTGGCTGCTATCTTGCGAGTTTCTCAGGTATGTTATTTACTAATTTTCATGTATTCTTAAAAAAAAAATTCGTTTAAATTAATTTAGCAATTTTTTATTTAAAAAGCTAAAAAGTTTTTTACTATACTTATAGAACTAATGCAAAAAACTCATCTATTTCACTCACTTGCATGCACGCGCATGTTATTCGATTTTCTTAAGTGATTTATATTTTTAGGATTGAAGAATATGTTTACCACTAATACAATATAGTATTGAAATAATTTTGTAAGAGTAAAAAAAAATTATCTTGTTTGTTGTCCTTCATCACCATAATTTTGTAAGAGAAATATGCGAGAAGTTGAGGATTGGTTAGATTCGACATCTATAAATAGAAATCCAAAAGGTACAATTAATGTAAAATAATTTTCTCAAATATTACCTTACAAAACCTATTGGAAATGCACTTTTTTTGGTAATTGTTTATCTGTGCTTCTACAGTAGCAGAAGAAAATAACAATCCTGCCAACAAAGGAGTAAATTTCGGTAAATAAACTGAATAATGCTATTATTGCTATGTTTTCATTCCAAGTAGGTGTTTATTCAATACCAATATTATATTAAAATCAAATAATATCATATTTGATTAAAGTTAATCTATATCATAATAGCTTAATAGCTTAAATCTATATCATACTATTTATCAATTATCCAAACAAGAAATAGGTTATAACAAAAACATATATATCTAATATACTTAATACATATACTTTTCTCTCTTTTTTTTCCCAACTTTCTTTTCTTCTCCGGTGTTTACTAATCATTGTTATTTTATTCACTTTCACTCTTTCAGTGCACCTGGAAGGCCCAATGATGCAAATTTGTGGAACTGATACACGGAGATCAGCACTTGAATTCTATCAAATACATGTGCTCTGGATAGATCATACCACTTCTGACTGGAACAAGGTAATTTCCAATGGATAATCTTATAAGAATATAATCCAAGTTACAAAAATCTATATTTTTTCATAAGTTGTAAATCGTATATTAGGTGCCCATGCAACTTAAAAGTAGATATCAAAATGGGAATTTGAGACGTGTAAGAGTCATTTTTGGTTACTGCAGATATAGAGCAGATGCCACAACTCTTTTGAATGATACTCTTTAGGGAGAACATTGTGAGTGTGTTTTTAATGAAGTTCATCAAAAAACTACAATGCAAACCATGTGGATAGAAATTGAAGAAAAATAGTTCTATGCTCATATGTTTGCACCTGGAGGGGCTGAAATGTAGCACAATTGGGGTCCAACTTCCCTGTGGTATATGGTTGAACTATCTGATTAAAGTTTTAGCCTTTTGAAAATTTTAGTTGCTTGAATAGTTTTTATTAATTTTGTATCTAATGATGGTTTTATCTTATGATAAATTTCTTCTATTACATGTATAAACAAATTTTATAGTCTCATATTTGGTTATAAATTTCAGTAATTATCCTTCAAATGTTGAGCATTGTGCATACATGGAAGAAAAAATGGATTGTGCTTTTTATCCTAACTGTTTTATTAAAATTAATAAAAATAATACCTGACGATTACCAAAAATAAAGAAAATCTATTTAATATATTATTTTTTGGATTTTACAATAATTATATATCTAGATTATATAATCCAATATATTTATGTTTATTTGTGTAAGTTAACCATATGCTATAGATACTACTGTCATCATAGTACAATTCAATTATAAAAACTCAAGACTATATATTAATAACACAACAATATGTTGATTATTATCATATGTTATTATATCTATAGATTTCAACTCGAAATTATATACTATCCATATAGGTTCCTCTAATTGGTGGAGTGAAATATATATATATATATTATTTTATACATATTATTATTCAAAAATGTATTTCTCAAATTAAAAAAATTGATAATTGCTTACAATATTTATTATAACTAATAAGTAATTATAAATAGAAGTATAATTTAATATATATATATATGTGTGTGTAAATATTTTATCAATAGAGAATTTATAAAATTCTTTCTATTTAAATTAATATATAAATAATATGAACCATGAAGAACAAAATATAAACAATAAAAAAAAAAAAAAAGGAATAAAGACTACCACTTCAAGATTAACAAACTATTATAAACTTATTAAAAAAAAGTACAAATTTAAAGAAACATTATTACAAAACAGTCAATTAAATATTGGAATTGTAAAATTATTTTTTGAAGTTAAGATTAAAATTTTTAACATGAAGAATTTCATAATAAAAATTAGGTATTCATTATGCTAACCTCACTGCCTCAATATTATTTTTAATTCTTGCTGATCCAATTTGTACAGGAAATTTATTCAAGCTTAAAAACCCCAGCCCACTAGAAATCAAACCCACCAGAAAATCTGTGCATTCTACAAACTAGGGTACGTTAACAACCATAGGACGGAAAAAATAAAAATAAAAAAAAATTTTAGAAAAAATGCTTGTCATAAAATAACGTTACTCATACTCTCCTATTAAAAATACTTTAAAGAGTAGTCAAAAAGGCAAAAAGCTTAGAGTCATTTGCAGCACCTCCGATCAAACTCAAGGCTTTCTTATTCCTTTCCACGAAAAATTTGCGGTGGACTTCTTGTAGAATCGTGTAAGTTTAATCTCATTTTGTATGTAGTTTTTTAAATTAAATATATAGCTAATAAAGCCCATTGACTATACATTCCAAAAATTCTATTTTTAAAAGAAATCTGATAAAAGATTCATGAATAATAATATATATTTAAGATAATTTACTAATATTTGTTCAAATTCTTATAGTATGTGCAAATGAAAATCTTTCATTCCACACAGACATCGAAAAAGCATTGCAAAGTTTGGAGAAAAAAAAAATTCATTCATGCCATAATTTATATTTGTATATTAATTTTTTCGTATTTAATTAAACAAATTAGGGTCCTAGGAATATTTTATATTAAATATTTCCACATTTTATATATTATAATTATTTATAAGTATATTCTATTTTTTTCTTTAAATAAAAATATTATTTCTCATTCTATGTAAACAACTATGAAAAATTGAAATTTTTTGGTTTCTAATACAATAAAATAAACTACAGGTTCATACTTTCAAAAAATGCTCAATAGGTCTGACATTATGCAAGCTTCATTACAGATAATAATTATAAAACTATAAAAAAAAATTATATATGTTTACAAAATATATATAATTTAAAATTGCTAAACTTTCTTGTATATAAATGGAAGAGATGTAGAACATTGAATTTCAAAGTAAAATGAAGATGCAAAAAACGAACAAACTAGGAGAAATTATGGGAACCAATTATTATCTAGAGACTACATATGGAGATTATATTTTAACAATTTCCATACCAGTTTGCACCCCACATCACTACACCTTTACCATTGAGTCCTCATTTGCAGCTTTTTTTTAAAGAGAAGTATCAATTTGATGCATCTATGTCATGGAAAGAAATGCATCTTGTTGAGCATTGTCTTGTCACAACCTTTTTAGATCACTTGCTTGGAGGTAAACTCTTACATAATATTTTCTTTTTACTTAATAAAATATTATCAGTAATTTCAATTTATTACTAATTAAAATACTTTTAGTTTCATTACAATTTTCAATAATTTTGCTTATTTAAACACATAAATAGAAGAAAAACCCATTCACATTTTGGATAGTGATATTGGTAAGTATGTCTAGTGATTCTGTCAAATATTCTATTGAATGTTTCTATTTTTAAAAATTTGACTTTTAAGTTCTTATGTTGAAAATCATTATTTTTTAATCCATTCAAATAGACTCGGGAGAAGTTATCTTTGAATTTCAAGGTACATATAAAATTTAAATATAACGGAAATTATATATTTAATTTTTTTATCCTTTTGCACCATTAGGACAATCTATTTTAATGATTTTTTTCTTTTTCACTTCTAGGAGTGAGCTTCTATGTTTTCTTCGTGAAGGACAAGTTTATTTTGGTAAGACATAATCTGTTTTTCAAACTTTGATTTCCTTATCTTATAGTAATTTTGTATTTCTATTAATGTTTATGTTATTCTACTTCTTATAGGATTTGCCTTTGGGTTTAGCAATATCACTAAGATATTATACTAAGAATGAAGTATGCATAAGATGCAGTACTAAAATATGGAATACTTCAATGAGAAGTGGTGACATAGTTGATGGTTGGAATGCATTTGTTCAAGCACATAAAATAGAAATAGATTTCCGAGTGTTAGTTCAACATACCGGTCTTAACATCATCGATGCTAGAATTTTTTATAAGCAAGGAAAGGAGCTTCATTTCCCTTGACCATTGATATAACTAGAACAAAATTAACTGAAGCCATGGATGCTACTCTTTACTGGAGGAAAGGTAACTTTTGACAAATCAGTAATATTATCTACAAAGATTGAACCCAAAAGTATATATAGTTTCCTTTTTCTTTTTAGAGTATTTATAAATGCTCCAACATTGAGAATTTATGGAGTATCAAAACAAAGAAAACCTATTCATTTTTACGAAATGAAATTTTGCTGGGGAAACTACACCATCAAAAATTGGTACAAAGTATGTATTCTTTACTTTTTTTAATGCAATTTCACATAATCACAATTGTACTACAACAACCATGTTTTAGGTTCCACTTTAGATAAAGAGAAAATATCAAAAGGATGAAGAAACAAAGATTAAAGCATCCCTTGGCCAGAATGAATTCAATGTTCCTGTTGCTGTTCTATTTTGATGATCACATTTGGCAGCAGAAATTTGGTGATGTTGTTGGAGAAAGATATCAAAAAACTACAAAAAGAATACTTTGGGCTGAGCTCTCTTATGATGTCTATAGTGTGCATATCTTTGGTCCGGGAGGAATTCAATTGCGTCATAACTGCTCTCCTTTTGTTCTTTAGAACATGGGTTTACTAAAAGATTAAATATGTTATTTACGCTGGCAATTGTCTTGTTATGACAAAAATATGCTACTGTGTTGTTTAGTGTTTTTTTAATGTCCAAACTAATCAATTTTTGTTGGTGTTGCGATTTAATTATATAGTTTTTTTATTCATAAAAATTATCTTCTTTCCTTTAATGAGATATAAAATTAATTTAACTGAAAAAAATTAACTATTCATATATATATTTAAGGAAAAAAAATTAAATATTTTCAATATTATTACCTAACAAAAAATATTCTTTTAAAATTATATAATTATGGTTCATTATTAATTTAAAAAAAAAAAAAATACAATGTAACCTCACAGGCAAGGCACCATGCCTTGCGCACCAAGGCGCAGTGTGCCTCCACTACTATATATAAACATATATGAATTAGTGAAGTGAAATGAGAGAGAGAGAAATGAATGAATAATGTGAAAGGTAGAGAGCGAAAAGGAGGGGTAGATATGTCATTTTTTTTGCTTTTTGTTGGGGGCGTATTTTGGGAATAAAAAAGGGTATTTTGGGAGTTAACATTGGAGAATGTATAGTTCATTTGTTATTGTTTTGTCGAGTTGGAGAATATTTTCACAAAAACTAAACAAACATAGGCTTGGTAATATTAAAATTATATATATAGAGGGACAAACTAATGTAATAAGCCAGCGTAAAGTATAGATATTTAGACTATAGAATATATATGAGTGTTTGGTTATGTTTCGGTAAAATAATTTATAATCATTCTCTCTCCAAAATGTTAACATAGGTTTTTTTGAAATACCCTTTTCTATCCTTCACTATTCCCAAAACTTCTCCATTTTTCAATATACGTATGCATATATATATCATATGTATTTTATTATTATTCTTACAAAAAATATTACTCAATTCAAAAATCCGGCAAAGAAAATATTGATTTGACTGCTACAGTGAAAAATGTCTCCCCTACCAAAACATAAACAAATATATCAACACTCTCCAAAATGAATTTTGAGTTATTCTCTAAAACATAAACAAAAATCCATCACATTCCCCAATACAACTTTCACATTCTCCAACTTCACTCCCAAAACTCATTCCCCTAAAACATGTCATAATCAAACAAAAAACATAACCAAACATTACCTTAATGATTTTGATATAGACGTACTGCTTGTAACTCGGTGTTTAATTTTTCTTTAAACTTTTAAAACTAATGTTGGGAGGTATATTCTTTTGTAGGTGAGTTGGAATACATGAAAGGGTGATAGAGGATATTTGATTTCATTTTGATATAAGACAATCTTTTTCATAAATATTTTTTTATAATATTTATATGTGATTATGATAATTTCAATAAGTTGGATTCTCGGGTCTCGACCAAAAGGGAACTCAGTGACACATTGACCTAGAAGATGCAATTTGCAGACGTGGGTTGGATCCTACAGCCACAGAACAAACTTCAGGCTTGCTGAGAGGGTCCTTGGCTAAGACCCTTCGATGCTTGAGTCAGTATATTGACCTGGAAGTAGTTGGACAGAGTAACGGCTCAAAGATTATGAAAGCTTACCACTGTTTCTGAAAAATGAGGTACTTATAGTGTTTACTTAGGGATAAGAAGGCGAATCTCTCTCTGATTCGGATACTATCCCATGAATAGGGGTATTTTAGGTCTTTTCGACCTGAGCTAAAACTTTACACATTGCGAATTGATCGGAGAAGGGATCTATACTGCCATAAATACGGAGGTGATGCACCGTTAAGCCATTAAATGCAAACATGCTAGTGATTGAGGGGCATTTAATGTAGATGTGATGGGTGGCAAAGGTTGCCATTAATGCTCCTCTACACACACCTCGACCTCAAGGTTCGAGAATTCAACCCTTATAGTCAAAATGGGGGTTCCTATGTTTGCTAGACGTTCTATTGTGCCTGCTATTGGTCTTTAGGGCTCATAAGCTAGGTAGGTTATAAGTCTGTTAGGTGTGTTAGGCCTACCTATATCATGTGTCCTCCACACTCCGCAATTCGACCGTAACGCTATCAGAGTTAGGAGTAGCCTGGTGAAACTAAAGTTAATTTATCAACGAAAACCATCAAAGGGGAAAGCCTTTTTGAATCTCGACTAGGGTAAGAAAAGTAGGAGCCTTTATAGACAGTTACATGGGTATTTATGCAGAAGTGACCGACAATTACATAATTATCAGCCGGTTACCGTTGAAATTAATCAATTGACCTTTTAAGCTCGCCTATAAATAGTTATTTTCACCCTTCATTTTTTTTTACTTCTACGAAAATACACTGAGGTTGAGTACTGCAACTTTGAGGTTGAGTGTTTTAGACGATCTTTAGCATTTAGTTCTCTACTGTGTAGCCTTCATAAGTTCTTCATTTTCTACAATTTAAATTTTTGCTAGCAATATCTTTTTATTTCATGTCGAGTTCAAGTTCCGATTCCAAAGCCACGTGTTCAGTGGATGCCTCAACTAGCGGGGCAGGCTCAAGTGAGTTATCTAGTGGGAAGTCGGGGTTCCCTAAACAACTTGAATTGGGTGTAACTGAGGGGGTATTGGAGGTAGATGAAATGATAGGTCCTTCTAACCCAAATGTCGACGAAGCTAGGCCCTCAGAGCCTGTGGTCGAAAAGGGAAAGGAATTAGGAGAAGTAGATGAACCTCCCAGGTTGAGGGGTAGGCTATTCACAACAAGTTATTATAGTGATATCGTGTCAAAAATATCATCAAACGACTTGAGGCCGATTAGGGAAAAGTATCATGTTTTGAATGAGTTTGAGTTGATTAAATCTAGGGCAATGAATAGAATGCACATTTCTCCAAATGGGTGTATAACTGTTTTTGAGGATACAATGAAGTGCGGTCTTAGGTTTCCATTAGCTTATTCTATAGTTGACCTACTAAGAGGTCTCCAAGTATGTATAACTCAGCTGCTGCCCAATTGCTTCTCCCCTCATGTATAGTTTCATCGTTTTAATGGCTATTTGCGACCAACCTCCTTTGTAGGCGAACTTTAGCCATCTTTTTCATTTGCCGATATCTCAAAAGTTGGAATTGGCCGGGGAGTCGAGGTTTTACTATTTAACAGCTCAACCTCGCATAAATATCTTTAGGACCTTATCTTCTTCCCATAGCTAAAAGTGGAAAAAAGGTACTTTTACATCCGATCTCCAAGTGAGGTCGGCTTTAACATCCCAAGAGGGTGGATGATAGGTAGGGTCGAAACGAATACAAATGAGAACCCATCATGGAGTAATATCTTTATGAGGGATCTCCTTGAGTTTGGTGAAATGGACACTTTCGAGTTTACAAAGGAGATAAATTTTGTTCTAACAAGATTGTCGACCGCTAAATTGAGGTTGCATGCTAACACGCGGTTAGGTAGAAACTAATCTTTGTAGTTTATGTAATTCAATTTTTTTATATATATATTTTGTAGAAACTCTCTCTGATCAATATTTTCACCCTATTAGGTTAGGCAGTGATGAATCATGCTAGGCAGGTAGTGATGCGTAAACAACAAGAGGCGCAAGAGCACCGGAAGGCTGCTATGGTTCAAGCTATTGAAGTAGCGCCTGTAGCTCACGAGAGTCAACCTCAAGCTGCCACTAGTCAAAGTGCTGGAGTGGCAAGCAGCCCATTCCCACAACAAAAAAGGAAGGTTGTAGAGACTGCAGTAGGATATATCCCAAAGAAGATTACGGTCAAAAAGGGGAAAAAAAAGGCAAACGAGCCTGACAAGGCTGCTTATGCGATTCTGCCTCCCAAATGCTTGTGTAATTTGCCTATGTTTCCTGAGCCAAGGTTTGGCGAGAAAGTGGAGGTGTGGAACACAGCAAAGATAATGGGAGCAAGCGCCACATCAGTAACCCCCTTGGCCATTCTTACAACTGGTTTGTTCCAAAAGGAGCAAGTTGAGATGTTCAATCACGACTAGCTGTCTGCCCTAAAAGCCTTTGCCTACCATGCAAACATGGTGAAGTCTTTCATTGGGTAGTTTTTGTCTTATGCAAGATCTAAGTTATTGTAATCATAAGTTATTTGACTTTTACAGGTCGAGCAATAAGGGTATAACCTCCACCAACACTGCGAGTTGTGCGAGATCAACCATTTGTAGTTGGAAGAAAAGTGCGAAGAATTGGAGAAGGAGCACAATGACCAAGTCAAGACCAAGGTTCAATCATTAGAGTCAAGGCTGGCTGAGTTTACCAAGCAACTCAAAGAAAAGGATGTTGAATTGTTAGCTGCCATTGAGGGCAAAAGTCAGGCTAAGGAGCAGCTGAAGAAAATGGTCAATTCAATTCATGAGGCTTCAGAGTCGGCTCGAGCGCATGGTTACGACAGCACACTATGATATGCCCAATCTGAATTTTTTAAGGCATTGCCTGGGATCCGAAAAGAAGATATGTAATAATTTATGCTCTCATCGGCCTTCAAAGATACAAGCATAAAATTCAGCATGGATGATGCGAAGGAAGCATTCAATCGTGCGGTGAAGCAGCTTGAGTTTATGGGTATGAGTTTTGGGCAGAAGATAAGGCGCAACTCAAGTGATGAAGAATGGGCGCCTTGAAGCCTTCGATGAGAATGCTTCTACTGAGGAGACTGTTGTAGTTGTTGTTCCTCCTCTGCCCTGGACTATCACGGTGGGAGAAGAGTTTGGGTTCACAGGGCAGTTTACCTTGGATATAAAGAATAACGAAGTAAATCTAGCAAACTTCTTTCCTGACAGTGGTTGAGTATTTTTAATCGAGGAAGTTGGACCTTTACGTCCTGCTGGAGCACCCCAAGTTAGGCCTGAGCAAGAAGTGGAATGGCCGTCCCTGGATGTAGGTCTCGATCCGATCGATGAGCTATTCAAAATGGTCAACGAGGTTGCTGACGAGGCTGCAGGTCGGTGAGGGGAGGGCACGAAGTCTAGCTAGATGATCTTGTATTCTGTAGTTTCAATTTTATTTTTGTTGTATCGGGACAAGGGTCGCGGCTGGTTGGTGAGGAATATTAGCATGAACTTGGCAGGATGGGCATATTCGAGCGAATTTGATGACGTCCTTATGTAATGTTGGCCAAAAATATCCATTCCTAATGATTTTATGAGCCAATGCTCGACCTCCCGAGTGATTCCTGCAAATGCCCACATAGATCTCTTGTAAGACTTCCTGCTCCTGATTGGGCGTCAGACACTTGAGTGGAGGTCCTGTAATGGATCTTTTATATAACTAATCAAACTCGTCTAAAGCGAATTTTGCTGAGCGCACTCTCAACCTGTGGACTTCTATCTTATCCAATAGTGCCTTGCCTTCTTTGAGATGGCACTTAATTTCATCAATCCAACTCTAGCCCATGTTGTCGACCACCAGTATCTAATTTTGCTGGAGGTTGCGAACGGTGGGTCTAGCTGAGACCAAAAAGGTCATAGACCTTTTCTTTGGTGCCTTTTGACGAGCTAGCGAACTTTGAAAGTATGTCTGCTCTTTCATCTTCCAACGTGGGTACTTGACTCAGCGTGAACTTCTCAAACAGCTGCTCAAGTCGCTTGACCTCTATCAAATAAGTGTTCGTGTTTATCTCTTTTGCTTCAAAGTTTCCCCCAAACTCCTCAACTAGCTGCAAGTCAGTTATAACTGTTAACTGCTTGATCCCTCTACTAAGTACCACTTTCATCCGGACGATGAGAGCTTCATATTCCACTTTATTGTTCATGACTAGGTAATTCAACTTGATTGCAGAATCTTATTCCTCCGCTTGAAGGGAGTACAAGGAGATACCTACCTCACCACCTATACTCGTGGCCGATCCATCTATATGTAAAGATCAGGCTTGTTATTGCAGATCGACTACCGAAGGAAGATCGACTCACTCTGCCATAAAATTAGCTAGCACCTGGGCCTTTACGACGGTGCGGGGTTGAAACTTGAGGTCAAATTCTCCCAGCTCAATGGCCTACTTGGTTAACCTTCTCGATGTATCGAGCTTAGAGAGTACCTATTTCAACAATTGGTTTGTCAAAATAATGATAGTGTGTGACAAGAAATAGGGTCTCAACTTTCGTGCCGCTGTGATAAGTGCTAAGGAAACTTCTCAATCTCCAAATAGTTATGCTGGGGGCCTTACAGGACTTTACTACCGTAATACACTGGCTTATATAAGCCTTGTCAAGTAGATACCAAAACTAAACTAACTATTGCCGTGGAGACTGCCAAATACAAGCTTAACACTTCTCCGACCATAGGCTTCGCAAGCAATGGTGGCTCGATTAAGTACTATTTGAGTTCGACCAGAGCCTAGTTGCATTTTTTTGTCCACTGGAACTTTTTGGCGTTCCTCAGGACCTGAAAGAATGGCAAACATTTGTATCCTAGTCGAGCTATAAATCATCTGAGAGAAATAATCCTCCTAACCAATCTCTGGACATCTCTTACTGTCTTTAGCGGTGGGATATCTTAGATTTCTTAGATTTTCTAGGGATTAGGTTCAATACCGCTCTGGCTAACCATGTAACTTAAGAACTTTCCCCCTCTCACTCCGAATGTGCATTTGTTTGGGTTAAGCTTTATATCAAAGGCTCTTAAAATTGAAAATGTGTGGTCAAGGTCAGCTAAGTGGTCTAATTCTCTTTTCGTTTTAACGATCATATCGTCCATGTAAACTTCTATGGACTGATTTATTTTATTTTTTAACATAAATTTAACCAGTCTTTGGTATGTTGTGCCGGCATTTTTTAATCCAAATGGCATGACCAGAAAATAATACACATTATTTGGAACGACAAAAGAAGTTTTATCTCTGTCTTCAGGTGCCATGAAATTTGATAATATCCCTGGAAGGCATCCATCATGCTTAAGAGGTCGCAACCGGCAGTTGAATCTACCCACAAATCTATGAATGAAGAGGATACGGGTCTTTAGGGCATACTTTATTAAGATCAATGAAATTATGACACATTCTCCACCTACCCTTATTTTTAGGGACCAAGATTTTATACATAACCAACTAGGATATTGTATTTCACCCATGTAGCCTACCTCTAGGAGTTTGTTGACATCCTCTTCAATGATCTAGGTTATCTCCGCATTAAAGGTTCTCGTCTTTTGTCTCACTGGTTTGAAAGATGGATTAACATTAAGACGGTAGACGATGACATGGGGGTCGATTCCCTAGAGGTCTGTAGCTTTCCAAGTAAAAATATTGATATTTCTTCTTAGGAAATCGACGAGCATGCATTCCATATTGAGCCCCAAACTTGTTCCTATCCTTGATGTTTTGTTAGAGTTACCGGGTTTGAGTTCTATTATTTTGAATTCTTCAGTGAGCACGACCCGGGTATCTTCTCTCTTTCTTTTTTTGCTAGTTTGTCTTTCCTCGGGTTCCATTACAGGGACGCACTCTAAGGATTTCAATTTTTGTCAAGCCTTCTGCTCATTAGCTTCGTTCTAAACAGTATAACAACGCCACGCCTCTTTCACATTGCACAATAACTCCCCCGTACCAACTGCTATTGGGAATTTAATCATTCAGCGTTGGTCACCCAATGATGGCATTGTAAGTGAAGGGTGCATCAAAAACGATGTAGTTGATCATAAGGGTAGCCTTTTGGGTGTTTCTCCAGAATATGTGGATAAACCTATTAATGTAATGGGTGCAATCTCTGATCCTCCAAAACTAACCAAAGGCATTCGAACAAGATCAAATTTTAGTTTTCCTAGCTTCATTCTATCTACTATAGATAAGAAAATGATGTTTGCGGAGCTCCTATTGTCCACCAAAATCTTTTTGACTTCAAAGTTGGCAATTTCAATGGTGACCACCAGAGGTTGCTCTCCGCTCCTTGACCTCCAAAGTGAGAGAGGTCGGAATTTGAAAACGATATAGGTTATGTACTTGTGGAAATCTAGTAGACCGATCTGGTTTACATTAACCTACTAGATTCAAGGTGCCTCTACATCTGTCTCCTTGCTGACTTGGAGTCCCCCCATTGATCCTTTCGCGATTGTGTCAATAACACCTCTCAAGGGGGACGGTCTTCTCTGACCTTTTGTTTTTCCCTATCTTCTTTTCATGGGCTAACCGATCGTTCTCTACAGGGAGTCCGGTCTGTTTGAGCTATTACTTGCAGTGCTCTCTTATTGATGTATTTTTTGAGATGACTTTGTCTGATGAGGCGCTCAATCTCATCCTAGAGGTTGAAATAATCCTCCGTGTCATGTCCTTTATGTCGATGAAAATGACAATATTTTTTGGATTTCTTCATAGCCTCCATCTCATCGAGTTTTCTTGGTCTTTTTAAGAGATTGTCATGCTATATAGCGAACAAGACCTCTTTCCTGGGAGTATTGAGTAGGACGTAATTGTGGAAATGGTTTATCTAAGATTGGTGACCTTTTTTTCTGGTGTATGTCATCCTTCTCCTTGCCCTTCTTTTTGTCAACCTCCCATTCACCATATTTCATCTTATTCATCTCTTATTGTGTCATATATCTCTCTGCGAGGTCAAGGAGTTCTTCTATTGTTCGTGGTCGCTCCCTAACCAAAGTGTTAGCAAATTTCTTATGTCTCAGCCCCAAAAACAAAACATCGATCAAAAACTCGATTTGAGGGTTATCAATTTTCAAAACTTCCGTATTAAACCTGGAGAAGAAATCTATCAAGGATTCACCCTAATTTTGCTTCCACTCAAATCTCGTCTGCTTAAGTGAGGGCGAGCGTCATTTCTAGTTCTATCTTCTCGTGGTGGCGGATCTTCTTAGTGCGAAGGATATGGTGTAGCACTAGTAGCTGCAATTGGCTGGTTGTTATATCTTTGCAAAGTTGTAGACCGCTAGGCAGAAATTCAGTCATTGATCATTTGCATGAGCTGGGGGATGGTCAGGGTGACCACATGCTCTGGTTGAGAGCTGGGACCTTCCTCTTATTGGTCAAGCTGATTTTGCGGTAGAGATGGTGGAAGCGTTGGTAACCTACGGTCACTCTGTCTCTCGAATGTGGTTCTCCTGGTGTTGACCATTTTCGGTTGTAAGTTCCAATGGCCCCACAGTAGGTGCCAAATGATTATGATAATTTAAATAAGTTGGACTCCGGGGTCTCGACCTGAACGGAACTCAGTGACAAATTGACTAGGAAGATATAATTTGCACATGTAGGTTGGATCCTACAGCCACGGAACAAACGTCAGGCTACCCGATAGGGTCCTTGGCTAAGACTATCCGATGCTTAAGTCAATATATCAACCTGAAAGTAGTTAGATAGAGTAACGGCTCAAAGATTATGAAATCTTACTGTTGTGTCTGAAAGATGAGGTATTTATAGTATTTACTTAGGGCTAAGAAGATAGATCTCTCCCTGATATATCTCGGATATTGTCCCCATGAATAGGGGTATTTTAGGTCTTTTCAACCTGAGTTAGAACTTTACACACAGTAAATTGGCCGGAAATGGGATCCATACCGCGGACAGACTAGTGATTGAAGCGCATTTAATGCAGACGCGGTGGGTGACAGAGGCTGCCATTAATGCTCTGCTACGCACACCTCGGCCTGAAGGTTGGAGAATTCGACTTCAACTTCATTCAATAGAAACTCAATTTGCTGGGCCTGACCCGAAACTCGTATTCCACCTATGATGGCTACTGCTGGCTTGTCCAGATTCTTGATCTCCACACCTTTCCCAGCACTACCACCCTATTTTTCAAAAGATATATCAAAAAATTAAAACAGTAATAGAATATATATATATATATATATATGACCTAAGTAAAAGCACAAAAATAAGTTTAAATTAAACCTTCTTGTTAATGGGGAAGCCTATAAGGCTTGGCAGAGCTGCAA
Source organism: Jacaranda mimosifolia (assembly GCA_018894105.1). Classification (NCBI taxonomy): domain Eukaryota; kingdom Viridiplantae; phylum Streptophyta; class Magnoliopsida; order Lamiales; family Bignoniaceae; genus Jacaranda; species Jacaranda mimosifolia. The sequence goes on from CM032118.1 coordinate 35,881,980, forward strand.
TCCCTTCACCAACGGCATGTACTGTATTCGAGATGGTTCCTAATACTTCTCCTGAAGCATCTAGAATGTCGGACTCAGCCTCCTTTGCAAGGTTGCCGATGCTGGAAAGCAAACCCGCCATGTATATATGCTTGCAGGTAATTAATTAATTAATTTAGTATATGAAAATGCAACTACAAACTCCTTGATGCTATATATGTGCTTATGATGATCAATAAGTAAGTACCGAGTATTTATAGCCATGGATAGGGACCCAAACAGTGACTGTTGGAGATAATTAAGAATTGATATATATATATTTCATGTGATTTTTCTTAAATCGGTCTTAATCACTCGATATATATATCTTGCGTAATTATACGTGTTCATTTCAGACCTAATACGTTAAAATGTCCTTTTGAATAACTTTATTTTTCCTTTGAAAATTATCAGAATCCAATGTTCTATAATATTCAATATTTATTGGAAAGGGAGGTATATCAATGGAAAAGAAATTGGACATGTCGAATGGATCAGAGAATGATTGATTGGAGGGTGTTTACACAAAAACATTAATCAAAGATAGAAAATTTTGGGTATTTGCTGTAATTTTTTTTTTTTGGAACTCTAATGAACTGATTTATTCATATTCATGACGAAATTCCACCTTCATATTTAACTAAAACCACACCATAATAATTTTTATTCCTTTATTTCATCATGTTTCTTGCTAATCAATCTCTTGTGTCCTTTTTGGATACTAATGAATGGACGAGATCGAGGAAGTAAAATGATTGACGATTTTGTTATTAACTTTTAACTTTAAAAGTATCTCATGGATGTTTAAGTTAATAGGGAGTTTGGTTGTGTTTTTGTTTTTAATTTTTATTTTCAATATTTTTAAAATTTAAAAAGTTCGTTAGAGTAAATGAATTGAAAATATATTTGTATTTGAATAGTTTGTCGGGAAAGTATAATTATATAGGGTTTAGTAGGTTGTAGATGGAGAGAGATAATAATAATGAAAAAGTAAGAGAAGATACATAGGTTATTGTGAAAAAATATATAGGTTATATAAAAATGTGTTTTGAGATGAAAATGAATAGAAATATTAGTAGAAATGATGATAAATTATTGATAATTTATTTTTAAATATTAAAAATAGCTGAAAATGAAAATAAAACATAATCATTTGTCGAGAAATTCAAACGTGCCTTGGCCATTGTGGTTGTACAAAGATATTAATCGAACAACTTGTGGGCATTGTACTCCGATATCATCTTTTCAAATCATTGAATGTACCAACGAACTCGCTTTGCCACAATACCTAGCTTTAGTCCGACAAGGATGACATAGTGCGATGTATGTGCTGCCAAAAACGCAAGGGAATGTTTGGTTATCTTTTTTTTGTGATTTTATTATGTATTTATTATGTATTTTTGGAGAATGAATTATTGAAAAATGTGAAAATTGTATTGGGAATGTAATTCATGTTTGGTTATATTTTGGAAAAAAGTTAAAAATTAGTTTTTAAGAATTTTAGTATATTTGTTTATGTTTCGGGAGAAGATATTTTTTACTGTAACAATCAAATCAATACTTTTTATTGGGTTTTTAAGGTGAAAATGGAATTAAGTGATTTTTTTATTATTAAAATAATAATAAAATATATGTTATATATATATAATATGTATATATATATTGAAAAATGAGGAAGTTTTGGGGATAATGAAAGATAGTAGAGGGTATTTTGGATTTTTTTTTTTTAATTATGTGTTTTGAAGGAAAAATAAAGATATATTTAGTTGAAACATAACCAAACATTCCCTAAATAATTGAGGTTTAATTTGTACGCATGCACATATTTGTGTGGTGGAGAATTTATGCACATGCTAAAATATCTTATGTTGGATGTGCTCAATAATTATAATCATTATTTTTAAAAACCTTTCCCATAATTTTGAGGAAATTTATTAATAGAACTTAGTTCGATTTTCACTAATTATAATATTGTTTTCGTATTTAATATTTCATTATCATATGTAGTTAGTTGTCCTGCCATGCTGTCTCTGCATGCACAAATGTAATTACAATATTATTGATGCTAATTATACTTATATATAAAATAACAAAATACTCAATTTTGTAGGTAGTATAGATAAATGATAGTATAATTTTAACCACAAGGACATCGAATAACATAAAATATTAATTATTGATTAATATAAATTCATATAATACATACAATTTTTACGTAAAAATTTAAAAAAGATGGGTAAAAACATCTATATGTTCCATAGATTTTTCCATTATATTTTGACATTATTTGCTTATGAGGCATTTTGTGGAATTAAATTAAAAATTAAGAATACAATAGGTAGTTTAAAATTTAGCATAGCATGGTATAACTCTCACTTTGATTGTGCAAAATACTTCTTTTATTTATACTATTAATAAAGAGCATATCCCACTTTCGTATATTTTCAAGTGTCTTTCGTAAAATACCTCATTTTTTTTCTTCTAAATTTTCACGTCTATATAAAATAACTACTATCCCAATACCCTCTCCCTCCCCTCACTACTACTATATATAATAATTTCATAAAGGCTATACACATTTATACATATTTCTATTTTTCTCAACTTTTTCTGTAGGTATGGTTTCTCCTATTTAAATTGTAACACTCCTAAACTTCAGTATTTAAAAAATAAGGATTTAGAAATCAAGATCTTGGTTAGTCAAATTTTAGGGCTTGAGATATATAAAAGAAGGACTTAATTGTATGGAAATTGAAAGTTTTGTGGTCGAATTGCAATTTGAGAGGACTTGATTGACCAATATTTGGAAAGTTTTGTGGGTCAAAGTGGGATTATTTTGGGTCAAATGGGTGGATGTGAGGCACTAAGGAGCTGGGAGATTAAATTGAAGAGTGCCAAAACTTTGAAGGACTTAATTGGAAGTTGGACAGAAGTTTTGGGGGATCAATATGTGAAATTGGAAAAATGTTCCTTATATAGCATTTTAGCCCACATTTTCTTCATTTTTCCCCCATGCACCACCGCGTTCTCTCTCTCTGGTGACCTTTCTCCGGTGATGCGAAGTGTTAAGTTGCATTTTTATCTTTTTATTCGTATAATTTTTCCTTGTGATTAATAGTAAAAATGCTACATTATTGGGTTAACTTTCTTTTTATGTTTTGTGAAGCAAATTGAAGATTCAACCTAAATGCAATTGGAAACGGAGTTTTTGACGTGCTTGGAGCTAAGATCGCATTCCCAAAGAGACGAGAAATGGAATAAGGAAATAATTCGAGTGTGGACATATTTTGACAGTTGTACATTCCTAAAATATTTTAATTTTTATTTCTTTAATTCAGATAATTTTAGTTTTCCTATTCTGGTAGGACTCTTATTAGTTTCTTAGTTGCATTAGGAGTAGTAGACTATTTATAGGGAACTAGGTTTCTTTCCTATGAGGTTTTTTTTGAGAGCTTTTTCATTTTATTTAGTATATTTTTAGTTTCCTGCATTTTTTTCTTTCAATGGGTTGCTAAACTCTTCTTCTAGCTTAAGGGATTATAGAAATTTTGGTTCTTCAATATTTGTGAGATCTAAATAGTTTTATTCATATTTCTTATTTCTTGAGTATTTATTTATCTTCTATTTTCATTATGATTATTCAGATTCATTGAATTTAGGGCCTAAATTTGATAGCTTAGAATAATTGTCCTGTCAATTAGAACATTAAATCTGTAATTGTTTAATTGTTATAATATTTGTGGCAAATAACATAGTTATGGGTGGTGACCACATGCATGATTTATGTTATGTAGATAAATAATCTAACCTAAATGAACCCCGCTTGTATGTGTTTGTTGGCTAGGGTTGTGTCTCTCTAATTTTTAATGCTGTTGATAAATTAAATCCTAGGAGTGCTTCTTTAAAATTGATTATTGGCAAGGAAAATAACTAACGAGTTGCTCTTAGTTATCGAGATAGTAAGAAGAGGTTGATTATTAGGGCGTTTGAGTAACTAAACTAGTCTATTCAAGAAAAGAGGAATTGATCTTGCAACAATGATCAAATCTGAGAACCAAACTGAGATTTTTACCTTAGGCTAGATTTTATTCTTATTGATTTCTTATTTTATTTGTGATTTATTTATTTTTAAGATTCTAGGTTTTCATTTTCATAAAAATCCCTCCTTCTAATTTATTTTATTTTGTAAACTTGAAAGAAACAAAATTTACCAGTTCCTGTGGAATACGACCTTACTCACCACTGATTACAAACCATACCTTTAGAATAGGAATTTATTTTTGTTAGATTCGACACCCATCAAAATTTTGGCACTGTTGTCAGGGACTAGTGTCAAATAATTTTGTTTCTTTTAATACTTCAATCTTCTCGTACAGGTGAACTTCAATACGATCCAAAGATTGAGAAAACTGCTCATAGAATGCGGAAGGAGACTAGATTACAAAAAAAAAAGTGAATCATCACCTTCGGATTTTGACCTGGATACATCCAGTTTAGTCAGTTCTAGCGATTCAGAACAAGAGGAAACAATAGCCCATGAAAGAACTTTTGGGAGTTAGCTTAACCGAATTTGACTCAACAACCACTTTGCATGGAATATGCAGAGTTGGAAACACCATTTGAATCAAAATATGGGTTGATCCATCTATTACCCATTTTCCACGGTTTGGAGAATGAAGATCCCCATAAGCATTTAAAGGCACTTCATGTTGTGTGCTCGACTATGAAATCCCAAGGGGTATTTGAAGATCAAGTCAAGTTGCACGCTTTTCCATTTTTCTTAGCAGACAAAGCTAATAATTGGTTGTTTTACATACCCTTTGGTTCGGTCACTACATGGACTGAAATGGCAAGATTATTTATTGAGAAGTTTTTCCCTGCTTCACGCGCTACTAGTATTAGAAAAGAGATCAGTGGGATAAGACAGAGAGACGTGGAGAATCTTCACGAATATTGGGAAAGGTTTAAACAACTTTGTGCAAGCTGCCCACAACATGATATTACTGAGCAACTTCTCATTTAGTATTTTTATGAAGGACTTTTACTAATGGAAATGAGGATGACGGATGCAGCAATTTAAGGAGCCATAGTGAACAAAACTCCAAGTGAAGCTAGAGAATTGATTTCAATAATGGCTGTGAATTCCCAACAATTTGGATACTCTTGGAACCCCCCTAGAAGGGTCAATGAAGTAAGTAATTCATCTCTTGAGCATCAAATTTCTACTTTAACTTCTCTTGTTCAATAATTGGTTGTAGAAAATACACCACAAATTAAGACTTGAGGGATTTGTACTAATGTTGGTCATCCTATGGATATGTATCCTAAGCTCTAAGAGAATTCCTGCAAACAAATTAATGCAGTAAGAGGATTCCCAAGACCACCGCAAAGAAAGTATGATCTCTATTCAAATACCTACAACTTAGGATGGAGGGATCCTCCGAATTTTAGTTACAGAGGGACATCACAGAACTACCAACATTTCCAACAAAAGCTTCCCCATGCACGACAACCATCCACTTCAAATACAAGTATGTCTCTTAAAGAGATTGTTAAATCACTCGCGACTAACACTCAAAAATTTCAATAGGAAACGCAAGCAAGCATTCAAAACTTGGAGAACCAAATAAGTCAACTAGCCACCTCAGTGAGTAAGATAGAATTCCAAGGGAAACTACCATCTCATACAGTTGTTAATCCCAAGCAGAACGTTAGCACGATTACTTTGAGAAATGGTAAGGAGCTAAAGGAACCCAGCAGAAAGACACGAGAAAATATTGTTGTAGAAAGGGTGGAAAGAGAGATTGTCATGCCCAGGATTTAGTTAAACATTCGCATGAACCCAACGGTAAAGTGACAAGCCCATTGGTTGTACACCTTCCCTTTCCTGAAAAATTCGCTAAATCTAAAAGGCATGAAAAGGAAAAGGAGATTTTTGAAGCTTTTCGCAAGGTCGAGGTAAATATCCCTTTACTTGATGCAATCGAGCAAATACCTCGGTATGCTAAATTCCTCAAGGAATTGTGCACGAGTAAAAGAAAATTAAAAGGTAATAAAAGAATAAGTGTGAGGAAAAATGTCTTATCAGTGATACAAAGGAAATTACCACTAAATGCAAGGACCCAGGTATGTTTACTATCCCTTGAAAAATTGGCAAAGTTAAAATTGAAAAGGCTATGTGCAATCTTGATGCTTCAATTAATATCATACCTCTTACCATCTACTCTTCATTGAATGTTGGTCATTTGAAAGAAATAGGAGTAGCTCTTCAACTTGCTGATAGGTCTGTTGTATATCCCGAGGGAGTCCTAGAGGATGTGTTAGTATAAGTTAACAAATTGATTATTCCTACTGATTTTTATATACTTCACATGTCTGAAGATAACTCTTCTAATTCGTCATAAATACTGTTGGGAAGACCTTTCCTTAGAACCTCTAGGACAAAAATTGATCTGCATGATGATACACTCACTATGGAATTTGATGGTAATATGGTTAAATTCAATATTTACGATGCCGTGAAATATTCTAGTGATGAGTCTTGTGTTTCTGTTGTGGATAATATTGATACTTTGACTCACGAAACTTTGAATTTGACTAATGATAATTTTATGACGAAGGAATAGCTACATCTAGCCAAAGATGTTAAAGAGAGGCACTTTTTGGGAGGCAACCCAAACTTTCAATTCGTATTTTTACATTTTCCAAAAAAAATAATATTTAATTAGTTTTATTTTCTTTGATACAGGAGCCGTTTTAAATTGGCCCATGGGTGTGGTTATTTGACAGAAAAGCTCTTCAATCTATTTGGTAAGGAAAACTCTCCAATCTACCCGTGCCCACGCCTTGTTCAAGGACCTCTTCTGGCTGTTGGAATTATTTGACAAGGAAAGCTCTCCAATCTACCCGTGCCCACGTCTTGTTCAAAGACCTTTTCTGGTATGTTGGAATTATTTGACATAAAAGCTTTTCAACCTATTTGTGCCTACGTCTTGTTTCATCGACTCTCCTGCCATCTAAACCATTTTCACCATTTTATTTATTTTATTTTATTATTTTTATTTTTATTTATATTTATATAAACAAAGAAGAGAAAAATAGAGTCAAAATTGAAAGACTCCAATTTTGACCAAAAACAAAAATCTACTATTCACTTTCTTCTCCAAGACTCCTAGCCACCATTAACATCTTCTTCATCTCACCATCACCATCTTAGTCACGACAGCAGTTGATGGTCCTAGCAAAGCAATGGCATAACCAGGATTTTGGGCGGCGGGTTTTGTAGGAACACGCCAGTAGCCTCAGCTTCCAAAACAGACCATCGGCGAAACTGAGATGGTAGAGGTGGTGGTGCTAGAACTTTCAGGCAGCAATTAAAGGCCGATTCAACCATGTTTGGAGAAATTAAGTTGGGAATTTGATTTCTCTCGCTGAGATGCGTCGAGCGGTGGTGGGGTGAGTATCTTCGGCGGCGGCGAAAGGGTAGTTTCCTTATCTCACGCGAGGAACACATGCGCGAAAGCTGATCGTGGAAATTTTGCTCTGATAAGAAGATCTTGGGCAAATAGCCGAAATTGGAGTTAAATTGCATTGCATGTGTATGAATATCTATTCAAAATCTTTTGATACATTGTACCAATGAAAGAATACGCGATATGATCGAAAAAATTGAGACATGCATGTATACTATACGCCAAGTGGACCCAAGTTTATTATATCATGTGATAAACCATATTAATTTAGTTAATTAGGTGATGAAAATTCTAATTTTACACAATTGCGACCTAAGTGACAAAATTAGATTTATTAATGATAGTTGGTTTATTATAATCGATTTTATGTAATGTTATAAGGTTAACTATGTAATTTAAGGATATGATTATATTTCCTTTCACCGAAATAAATATGAACCCCAAAAATATTTTCGTAATAACGAAAAAATTAGCACAATCTATAACGATAATACCGTAACAAACCCTAAACTACCGTATTAACTGAGTAATTATCAATTGTAGACTATTAATCGTATAACTATAATTATAGGGTTGAATGATGATTTTAGACTATTAATTGTATAACTTTTGCTCTTTGATTGTTTGAATTCCTCGCGTTATTTGTTATTGATTCATGTCCCTTGTGAGGGCTTACCGCTTTGGTACTTGTATTGATTGAACCTATTTGTTATCCGTTTCGAAAACCCTGTAAGGGTCTGCCAATCTAGCACTTAATTATACCTATTTGTTATTGTGATAAGTGCTGAGAGGGTTAAACTGGTTTCTGTACTGTAACTATATCTTGTTATTGAAATATGTGATTTGCTTGAGATCTCGTTTGTTATCCATTGATTGATGCGTATACCCATGTGTGGGTTATGTTGTTGAGAAGGAGCCCAATCTCGTATCTGATGGTCGGGTGGCGATAGGCTTTGCTTCTACGACTGCCTTCCCCATCGTTGAAATTTCTGATTGCCCGGAAGGAGTAGTTGGTAAGGGAGGAAAGAAGGTTTGGATTGGTTGCTAATTCATCCTCCGTCTCCGGCGAGGTCGGATTGTACTAATTCTTTTCCATAGGAGGGGGTAAGGGCAGCTAAAGTAAGCTATTCAGAAAGCTAGGTGACCTATTCGATTGAGTTATTTATTACTAATCTGCCATCTATCACTGTTTAGTTATCTATTACTATCCTATTATCTGTTATTGTTCTGTATTGTTATTTGTTGCCTTGTCGGCATTTGTTTACCGTTTATAATTGTTATATGTGTAACACCCCTAAATTTGGTATTTTAGAAAATAAGTTTTGAAAATTAAAATATAAGGTTTGACAAATTTTGGGACTCGAAAAATAAATAAAAAGGACTTGATTGTAAGAATTTTTAGACATTTTGGGGTTGATTTGAAATATGAGGAAACTTGATTTTCAAGAGTCTTGAAACTTTGTGGGTCAAAATAGGATTATTTTGGGTCAAAGGGGATAAAATAAAGCACTAACTAATTTTAGGGCCAAAGTGAAGAATTTTTAAAATTTGGAGGACTTAACTGCAAGCTGAGTAGAATGTTTGGGGGTCAAATTCTAATTCCAGAAAATAAGTCTATATATAGCATTTTCTCCCCAATTTTTTCATTTTTCGCCCCTGCGCACCGCCTGCTTCTTCCTCGAGGAACTTCTTTGGTGACACCCAGAACCCGTAAACCAAACTGCCCAACCTTTTACCCTAATTCCCAGGACCTCAACCATACCACATGCAAGTCATCTTCTCCGGTGGATCGTCAGGAATTTGAAGCTCAAAGTGAGCTCTCGGCAGCGGTAATGGGTCTCCCAACTCCAGCGACTGAAGCTTGAATAGAATAGTGGATTTTGATGGGCTCAGCTCGAGGGTCAACATGGTGGCTTTAATTTTCAGTTCTGGCTACTAACGGCGGCGGAATTGAGCAAAATCACCACGGCCACACTGGGACTTTGGAACGGCAATTGGAGGCCTTCCCAGCGGCGATTGTGAAAATTGACCTAGGTTTGTTGTTGAGGGAGCTGAAAGGCTTCGATTGGTGGTAGAGTTGGCCTATTTTGGCAGCAGCAGTTTTGAGATATCGTCGTGGAGGTTTCAGTGGTGGAATTGGTTTGTGGTTTCTACGTCTCCATAAGAAGATTTGGGTAAAAGTTGGAGTTTGGGGATTAAATTCCTTGTGTTGTTTTATTCTTGTTAAATCATGTGTTGTAGCGAAAATGGGAGTATGAAATATGATATGGAACCAAGATTCGATTATGCATGTGTATTTAGATATCTTAGTGAGCCTGAATTTGTATTATTGTATGATAATCTTGGGATTAATTGAGTTAATTGGAAGAGAAAACCCTAAATCTTATATTATGTCATAGATGATGAAGAATTGATATAAGAATTGGACTTATAAACCATGCATGTATGATTTTAATCGTTTAGCGGACTCAGATCTAGTATATTATGTGATAATCTTAGTTAAATAAGTGGATTAGGTGTTAATAGCCCCAATTTTATGGATTTAAGTCCTAAGTAACAATAATTGGGTTAATTAAGATAATTGGGCTGTTATTTTGATTTGGAATAATGAAATGAGGTTAATTATATAATTAAGGACCTGATTATGCCCTTTTGCATGTACCGATATAAATCCCGTAAATATTCCCATATTAATGACATAATTAGCTATACTGTAATGATAATATTGATTGAACCTTAAAATTGCCATATTAGACGAATAGCTGTCGATTCTAGATTATTGATAGTATAATTGTAATTATTAAGGTTGAATGTGGATTTTGACAGTAAATATCCTATTTTGATTAGGTGACAAAGAAATAGGTCCTGCAGACTAGTAGGCGGCAATTGTAGTTTTTTGAGACTACAGAGGTAAGGGTCTGCTAATCTGGCACTTGAAAACACCCGTCTGTTATTGTGATAAACCTCTGTGAAGGTTCCTGTTTCTGTATTGTACTGAATCGTGTTTATTGAAATTTGTGAATTATTTAGGACCTTGTACGTTATCTGTTAACTGATTAGAATACCCCTGTGAGGGTTATCTCTTGATATTGATTCTAAATTCTATATGTTCTGGTGCCTAGAACATCTCGTTTGTTATCTATCTGTTATGTTATCTAACTGTCTTGTTATTCAATCATTCCATTATCTGACTGTTCTATTATCTGGATATATACTGGGAAATATGTATCAACTGATTAATATATATTATATGTACGGAGATATGTTTGGGCCAAGTGCCAATCCTAGTGGAATGCTTGAATATATTAGCAGTACGTTAAGGGCTTTTCCCTGGGTATCGGCGATACCGCTACAAGTGTTCCTCTAGGTATTAGTGATGAGTCAGGGGCTTTTCCCTGGGCATCTGTACCCAGCGATGAGTCAAAGGCTTTTCTTTGGACATTGGCAACCTATCGTGTACCAAGCTATCACGCTAGGGTAAGTTTGACTGATTGGAATAAGGAGAATCAGATATGCATGCTTCGTTCTGACCTGTTGGACTGTATATGATATTCGGGCTTGTTTTGTTTTGGCTGTATCTTGATTGTTTGTGTCCGCTCATAGAGCAATAAGGATGTTATAGTCTCTTAGTTTAGATTGGGCTATTGTCCAGGCCGAACGAGCTGTCTATATTTCCTCCCAAACTAATTCGGTTGAGATGAACCATTCCTCCCAAACTGATCCGGTTGAGACGATCCCAGGAAGTTCGAGCCGATAGCCACAACTCTCGAGATAGTACCTGCTGATAACCTTAAAATTTGATGTCTGTTTTACTCGCCTATATCCTGACTATCTGTAATCTGATTTGTTTTGCCTGATGGTATCCTGACTATAGTCTCTTGATATGCTCATGTTCTGATTGTTTATTGTTATTCTGTTGAGTTGATTCTTCCTCACAAGTTCATATTGCTTATTATTACGATTATCCCTCACTAAGTCCTTTGGACTTACCCCTCGTATTTCTTTGATTTTCTCAGATAGAGTTAAGTGATGAACTTGAACTCCAGGCTTGGATTGAAGTATATATGTTTTGTAAAAGAAAATGTGCTTACATCTGTTTATGGGATCACTCGTATGTTAAGCTTTGACTTAGAAATATTGTGGTATGTTATGTTTGAATTTGTGATGTATTGTAATATGTTAAGTTTGAAAGTTTGTTTTTTCAAGTATATATTATATGATGAACATTATGGGATGTTTGAAATGTTCATTATAGGCTTGTTGCTTGTTATTGGCTTAAGTATTAAAATTGAACTGGTGGCGTCTCAGCTCAGGCATTGTCCCGAGAGGGGGTGCTATAGAGGTGGTATTAGAGCTTAGTTTTGATGATCGAGATTAATGTGGGAATGATTGTTGTGACTAAATTTGATTGGCCTGCTAGAGACTTAACTTGAATTAGGAATCATCTAGGATATAAACACTTGGGATATGAGTACTTAAACTATATTAGGATTTGATATTAGAATGTGATTGTGAAATGAGAATTTTTGGGTAATATAAAGACTGAGCTTGAATTTAGATATGTATACTTAAGCAATACCTACGTTATGCCAGGATGTGATTTTTGAATTTTGAAATTTAGGTATTTTGCATATTGGGTAATTCCTGTGTGATTCAAGGATTTAAGATGAATTTGATCAGTTGATATTAGTAAGATGAGTTGAGTACTGCAAGAATGTTGATGGGATCTTATCGTTTATCGTAGAATGATTAAGATTTGTGCATTTTTTAGTTCGACTTAGTTTTGTATTAATCATTTTCTTTCTTTTACTTTGGAAACTTGGAAGAGTTGGTAGAGTTAATGGCGTCTCAAGGAAGTTCCAGTGCACCCATTCCACCTAGAACCGAATGATGGGAAAGCCCTCTCAGGTGATGGGTTAATGACCGATAGGCTCCAAGATGAGAGGCACCTGTTTACTCACAACCCATACGAGAAGAAGAGGTTTCACAAGCCTCTTCAGTTGGGCAGTCTGCCGATAGAGCAGACGTAACAAATGTGGATATAGAAGATCAACCCTTAAAGTAATTCCTTTATTTCCATCCCCTGAAATTTTTGGGAGAGCCGGATGATAGAAAAGCAGAAGAATGAGTATAGAACCTAGAAAATATATTCGATACCCTGCATTACCCAGATGAATGAAGAGTTTGTTTCGCAGCATTTCTTCTATTAGGACCCACAGACAGCTAGTGGAAGATGATTGAACACCGATGGACCACTACAGGGACCAGAAGGACATGGGATAACTTCACCATGGAATTTATGGATAAATTCCATAAATTTCAGTCCATCAGTCCAAACAAGCAAGGGAACGGAAATTCATGGATCTCGTTCAAGGAAATCAATCCATCAGTTAGTATTAGGCGAATTTCAACCGACTCTTTCAATATGCGTCTTATATTATGGAAGATGAGAGTCGATAGACTCGATGATTCGTACTAGGGCTGCGACCAGATCTTAGATAGGGTTTGGCCATATGTGATCTACCAAAGTTCAACTTGGCAGTGAGCAAGGCACTGCAGCTAGAATTAGAGTTTCAAGAAATTCGAAGGATTGAAGATAGGAATCAGAAAGGAAGATCACGCCATGAGGAGTAGAACAATTCTGGAGAAAAACAACTGAGGCTACAAGTTGAAAGCGCTACTCCTCAAGCCCGTTAGATCAATGAGACGATAATTCTAACTCAAGAAAGGCCACGAAAGAAATGTGGATTCTATGGATCACATAGCCATGAGGAGTGAGAATGTTAGAGAAAGCAAGGCAGATGCGTGGGCTATGGCAGCAACCAACATTTCTTGAAAAATTGCCCCAATAGGAGAGGTCCAACATCGAATGGAAAGGAAAAAAGGTGGTTGTAGGTTCTATCTAAGTTCTTGATTGTCAGAAAAGAATCCAACACTACATATTTTGGCTTCATACCCCAGACAGAGTCTAAGGAGTAGTAAGCATATGAGTTATGTCTATACCTAATATGTTTAAGTTTTTGTGAATCTGTATCTAGTTGCTTGGGAATGTATGATAAGTTATGAAATCTAGCATGTTAAGTTTGAATTTGACTACTCTTTTATGCGAACATCATGTAGGTGTGAACTTGTGATGTTAGCTTTCTATTGTAGTAATGGTTTTACTATCTTTTATATAAAGGCATGCACTCAATCAAAACTAAAGTGGAGAATATTTTAAGTACTGAGATGACAGGTGTTTAAGGCTATGAGGATAAAAAATGTTGTGTGTATCGGTGTTAATCTAAGTTCATCTAGAAGTCAAGTAAGAATCTGGGGACCAAATTCTTTTAAGGGGGGAGGAATGTAACGCCCCTAAATTTGATATTTTAGAAAATAAGTTTGGAAAGTTAAAATATTAAGTTTGACAAATTTTGGGGCCAGAAAAATAAATGAAAATGACATGATTGTAAGAATTTTTGGAAGTTTTGGGGTTGATTTGAAATTTGAGGAAACTTGATTTTCAAGAGTCTCAAAACTTTGTGGGTCAAAATAGGATTATTTTGGGTCAAAGAGGTTAAAATAAGGTACTAACTAATTTTAGGGCCGAAGTCAAGTGTAATGAAGAGTCTCTAAAATTAGGAGAACTTAACTTGAAACTGAGTAGAACTTTTGGGGATCAAATTATAATTCCAGAAAGTAAGTCTATATACGTGGGATTTTCTCCCCAATTCTTTCATTTTTCTCCCCCGCGCACCACCTCTTTTTTCCCCTGCGAACTTCTTCTGCGACACCCAGAACCCGTAAACTAACTGGCCCAAACTCTTCCCCTCATGCCCAGGACCTCAACCATACCACATGCAGGTCATCTTCTCCGGTGGACCACCGGGAATTTGAAGCCTAAAGTGAGCTCCCGTCGTTGGTTATAGGTTTCCTAACTCAGCGATTGAAGCTTGAATATGAGTAGTGGGTTTTGACGGGCTCAGCTCGAGGGTCAACTGGTGGCTTCAATTTCCAGTTCCAGCCACCGGCGGTGGCGGAATTGAGCAAAATCACTATGGCGGCACTGAGACTTTGGGGTGGCAATTGGAGGCCTTCCTAGCTACAGTTGTGAAAATTGACCTGGGCGTTTTGTTGAAGGAGCTAAAAGGCTTCGATTGGTGGTGGAGTTGGCCTATTCTGGTGGCGGCGCGATGGTGATTTTGAGAAATCTTTTTTATCTTGTCGCGGTGGTTCCAGTGGTGGAATTAGTTTGTGGTTTCGATGTCTCGATAAGAAGATTTGGGTAAAAGTTGGAGTTTGGGGATTAAACTCCATGTGTTGTTTTATTCTTGTTAAATCACGTGTTGTAGCGAAAATAGGAGTATGAAATGTTATATAGAACCAAGATTTGATCATGCATGTGTATTTAGATATCTTCATGAGCCCATATTTGTATTATTGTATGATATTCTTGGGATTAATTGAGTTAATCAGAAGAGAAAATCCTAAATCTTATAATTATGTCAAAGAGGATAAAGAATTGATATAAGAATTGGACTTATAAACCATGCATGTGTGACTTTAACCATTTAGCGGACTCGAATTTAGTATATTATGTGATAATCTTGGTTAAATAGGTATATTAGGTGTTAAAAACCCTAATTTTATAGATTTGAGACCTAAATAAGAATAATTGGGTTAATTAAGATAATTGGGCTATTATTTTGATTTGGGATAATGATATGAGGTTAATTATATAACTAAGGATCTGATCATGCCCTTTCTCTAGTACCGATATAAACCTGTAAATATTCCCATATTAACGACATAATTAGCTATACCATAATGATAATATTGATCGAACCCTAAAACTGCCATATTAGACGAATAGCTGTCAATTCTAGATTATTGATAGTATAATTGTAATTATTAGGGTTGAATGTGGATTTTGACAGTAAATATACTATTTTGGTTAGGTGATGAAGAAGTGGGTCCTGCAGACCAGTAGGCGGCGATTGTAGTTTTTTTGAGACTACGGAGGTGAGGGTCAGCTAATCTAGTACTTGGAAACACCTATATATTATTGTGATAAACATCTGTGAAGGTTCATGTTTCTGTACTGTATTGAATCGTGTTTATTGAAATTTGTGAATTGTTCAGAATCTTGCACGTTATCTGTTAACTGATTAGAATACCCCTGTGAGGGTTATCTCTTGATATTAATTCTGAATTCTGTCTATTCTGGTGCCTGGAACATCTCGTCTATTATTTGTCTATTTTGTTATCTGATTGTCTTGTTATCCGATCGTTCTGTTATCTAACTGTTTTGTTATCCTATCATTCTATTATTTGACTATTCTGTTATTTGGATATATGCTAGGAAATATGTATCGACTGATTGATATGTGTTATATGTACGGAGATATGTTTGGGTCGAGTGCTAATCCCAGCAAAATGCTTGGATATGTTAGCAGTACGTTAGGGGCTTTTCCCTGGGTATCGGCTATACCGCTACGGGCGTTCCTTTGGGCATCAACGATGAGTCAGGGGCTTTTCCGTGGGCATCTGCACCCAGCGATAGTCAAGGGCTTTTCCCTAGACATCGGCAACCTACCGGGTACTAAGCTATCACGCTTGGGTAAGTTTGACATACTGGAATAAGGAGAATCTGATATGCATGTTTCGTTCTCACCTATTAGACTGCATATGATATTTGGGCTTAGTTTATTTTGGTCCGCTCATGGAGTAATAAGGATGTTATAGTCTCTTAGTCTAGATCGGGTTGTTGTCCAGGCCAAATGAGCCGTCTTTATTTTCTTCCAAATTGATTCAATTAAGATGGACCATTCATCCCGAACTGATACAGTTGAGATGATCCCGGGCAGTTTGAGCCGACAACTACACTCTCGAGATAGTATCTTCTGATAACCTTAAAATTTGATAATGTCTATTTTACTCGCCTATATCTTGACTGTCTATAATCTGATCTGTTTTGCCTGATGGTATCCTAACTATAATCTCTTGATATGCTCATGTTCTGATTGTTTATTGTTAATCTATTGAGTTGATTCTTCCTCGTAGGTTCCTATTACTTATTATTAGGATTATTCCTCACTAAGTCCTTTGGACTTACCCCCCGTATTTCTTTGATTTTCTCAGACAGGGTTAAGTGATGGACTTGAACTTTAGAGTTGGATTAAAGTATATATGTTTTGTAATAGAACATGTGTTTATATCTGTTTATGGGATCACTTGTATGTTAAGGTTTGACTTAAAAATATTGTGATATGTCATGTTTGAATTTGTGATGTAATGTAATATGTTATGTTTGAAATTTTGACTTTTCAAGTATATATTATATGATAAACATTATGGGATATTTGAAATGTTCATTATGGGTTTGTTTCTTGTTATTGGGTTAAATATTAAGACTGAACTGGTGGCATCTCAGCTTAGACATTGTCTCGAGAAAGGGGGCCACAATATGGGAATAATTAACGGGACGTTAATTCCCTACTGTGTGCATAGGATAAGCCGTAAGCCTGAAATTCTTAGTTAAATAATGGGACGTTAATCCTTGCTGTGTGCATGGGATAAGCCATAAGCCCAAAATTCTTGGCAAAATAATGAGACATTAATCCCTGCTATGTACATGGGATAAGCCATAAGCTTAGAACTTTTGGGTAAATAATAAGACGTTAATCCTTGCTAAGTGCATGGGATAAGTCGTAAGCTCGGAACTCTTAGATAAATAATAGGACGTTAATCCCTGTTGTGTGCATGGGATAAGCCGTAAGCCCAAAACTCGTGATATAAGGAGAATCTGATATAGATGTCCTGTTTTGATTCGTCAGATTGCATATGTTACTCGGGTTTACTTTATTTTGATTGTATTCCGATTGTCTATATTCCGCTCATGGAGCAATAAGGACGGAGTAGTTTCTTGGTCTAGATCGGGTTGTTGTCCAGGCTGAATGAGTCATCTACATTACCTCCTAAATTGATCCGGTTGAGACGATCCTGGGCCATTCGCTAAACGAGTCAACTGTATTACCTCTTGAACTGATCCGATTGAGACGATCTCGGGCAGTTCGAACCGACAATCACAACTCCCAAGCTAGTACCTACTAATAGCCTTGAATTTGTTAATGCCTGTGTTTCTGATATGTTTATGTTCCGACTGTATTGTTTGTTGGTTTGTGAACTATTGAATTGTTTCATCTTCAGCAGAGTCCTTATGATTTATTACTGATTATTATCCCTCACTAAGTCCTTTGAACTTACTCGATTGTGTTATTCTAAGTTCTTTTCAGACAAGGATTAGGTGATGAACTTGGATTAAAGATCATATGTTTTTGTAATAGAGCAGGTGGTTGTATGTGTATATGGGTTCACTTGTATGTTAAGTTTAACTTAGAGATATTGTAATATGTCAGGTTTGAAACTAATGAATGCAGTATGTGTTGTGTTGAATGCTATGGGATCATGTGTGGCACGTATATAGTGCTTATGTTGGGGTCTGTTTAAGTTGAAGCTTGTTGCTATTTCTGATGATTTTGAGAATTATTTTATGGGCCTATTGACTATCTTGTGGGTTTTAATTTAAGACTAAATTAGAGTGACATCTCAGCTTAGGGGTTATCTTGAGAGGGGTGCTACATAAACTATTTTTTATTTTTATTTGTGTTATTTTTTTCAAAGATGGATGAATGAGTTTGGCATTTGTGTTAATTGATTGATTTTTTTAACCTATTATAATGATTATTTTCAAACCATTTGAATAATATTAATTTTTATTTTTATTGAATGCACACACATCGAGTATGCATTGGCTGCTAATACATAGTGTAGATGTAATTAGAAGTTGATGATAATATTTATAAACATTTTGGAAACATGATTCGCTTGTAAAATTATATGTATGATGGAATATACATCAATGAATTATCACCGATTTTTACTAGTGTATTCAGTTCATATTCTATTTCATTGGAAAAAAGAATGATAAAATCGGCGATTAGATCAGTGATGATATTGAGCATTACATTATTTGATTATGTATCCTGCTTTTATGTATTTCATGGCAAAATGACATTTCTCGCATTTATTTCTCACAAATATATTTTCTTAGCATAGATTCTCCACCAAATGGTTTTCCTTTGGATTATTATCAATTTAATTTCTTAAAAAATTTATAAGCATTTTCCCACTTGATTTTCTTTTTCAAAAAATATCATATATATGACCCCCACAACAATGATTAATTTAGTCAATTATTTGTTAATCTAAGTAAATAAATTGTATAACGTAATTAACATTATGATCCAAAATCTTGGGCTTTGTTAGGTTGCGTTTTGGGTGAGTTATAAAAATATTTTGGATAAAGGTGTTTTGGGAATTAAAATTAGGGAATGGCACCAATGTTTAGTTTTGTTCTGGAAAAACACGAAAAATAGAATTGTTTGTTTGGAATTATTTTGTAGGAGGTATATTTTACTGTAGATGTCAAATCAGTAACTTTTTTATTGGATATGTAGGGTGAAATTGTATGTTTAAATTTAATATATATATATATATATATATGTATATATACATGGTTAATTGATGTATGTATGTATATATTTGTAATGATTGGTATATGATTGTGGTGAGGTGATGTCTAATTAATTTAATTTTAAACTTAAAAAATTTATAATTAAGAAAATTATTATGACATAGTAATTTGATGAATTGAATAGAAATTATAAGCAAAAATAATATTATTCAATTATAAAATTTTATTTAATGATAATTAAGCAAAAAATGGATAAATGTATTGATGACGGTAAGAATCGTTTGATGGGTGTATTGGGCTGAAATCCAATGTGATCAACCAGGTAGCAGGTCGAAAAAAGTATTCTAAAATGTATTGGGGTCGAGTCCTGCGATCAACAGCAAATTTCAGGCTAGACGAGGTGCCCTCGGCTAAAGTACTCCGACGCTCAAGTCAGTATATCGACTAGAAAATAGAGCAGTAGAAGAGTGAGTGCTTTAGAATGATAAATGGCATACCTCGCTGAAGGTTCGCAATGGGATATTTGTAGCTTTCTCAATGGGTGTTAATGGCGCCTTACTGAACAGGAAGGGTTTTGTCTTTATTTGAGGTTCTTTGAGTCTTATCCAGGTTGTGTACTATTGCAGATGGCGCTGCCCAGGATAAGGTGGTACATTGGAGGCGGGACCTAACCTGGTACGGTTGAAAAGGGCATCATGGGTAGTGGTATGTGCCATTAATACGAAGGCACGCTGCTTGACAGAGCATTCAATGCGGCTGAAAAATTATCCTGTGATGTTGACCTCTGAGGTCGACACACCTAACTCTTCTGTTCGACATTGTGTAACTCTATTGGTCCGAGTCTTCTCGATTGACCTCTGAATGAAGTATCTTCGGTGGTGGTCGACCACCACCTAGTCAACGAGCCAAAAATTGTCAGTATGCTCGACACCTAGTTGGGGGTGTAATTAGCCAAAAACCAGCTAGCGTCATTGGGTAGTTGAGCTGTCTCTGGCCTGGACGAGTGTGATTGTTGGGCTGGGCCTATTGGGCAACCCCATATTATGAGGACACCATTCCCGAGTCCTAATTGAGTGTGTCGACGAGAAGGAGTGGGGAGTTGGTAACCTGCAACAATTGCGCATAATTGACCAGGGTTCCAAGTGTCGATCAGGGGTTTGCTCCATTGACCAAGGTTCAGCGCATTTAATGAGTCTGCTACATTGGGCCACACAAAACATCAACTGACCGCTGTGCAATAATTGCTCGCTTGAGTTACGCATGTTGACACCTATAAATAGGCATGGTAAAAAACTTCATTTGCATTTTTACTACAATTTGTGAGGTCGAGTCAGCTGTTATTCCGTATTTTTATTCAACTACATCCTAGTTTAGACTTCAAAGCCGTGTAAGTTTTTCAAAACCTTTTCGAGTGAGTTATTACTTTGCTATATCTCAACCATTCAACTTTACTCAATATATTGGTAGTATTTGAAAAATGTGATGTTAGAGAGAGTGATAGTGAGGAGACAAGGTCGGATGCGGGCTCAACTAGGGGGTAATAGCTCGACCAGCGAGTCCTATATTTCTTCTACTATTAGTTCGACCTCGAGTAGTTCTAGTAATGATCAAGCCATTGCTGGGGATGGGGTCGGGCAGAGTCAACCACCTATTTCTCTTGGTTGGTTATTCATTCTCGATCACTACAGTGAGATAGTATCAAAAATGACTAAGGGAGATCTTGTTCATATTATGTGGTTATTCCATATTCTCAGGACTTCGATCTGGCCATTCCTGGGCCTGACGACAGGATGCACTGGCCTCCTGATGGTTGTATTGCTATCTTTGAGGATGCCTTGCGATGTGGGCTTAGTTTTTTTATCTCCCAACCCATGGTTGACCTCCTTAGTGGCCTCCAAGTTAGCATCACGCAATTATTGCTAAACTATTTTTTAACGTTGTATAGTTTTGTACTCCTTATGCATTTGCATGGTCAGCCTCTGACCTTCACTAACTTTAGCAACCTATTCTACCTCCCTATGTCTCATAATTTGGGAAGTACGAAGGAGTCGGGCTTTTATTATTTGACAACCCACCCTCGTCGAAGATTCTTAGTAACTCATTGCTCTTCGTTTGGTCAAAACTAGAAGTCTCGTTATTTCTTTGTTTGATCCCCTGGTGGGGTTGGGTTCAACATTCCCATTGGTTTGATAAGGGATCATATCAACATGCCTGGGATTGAAACCCCAACCTGGCCTAATATATTTATCTGAGACTTGGTCGAATTTAGGCAAATGGAGGATTTGGGTTACGTCAAGGAGAGAAACCTGGTGTAAGCCTGCCTAGCTAAACCTTTCTTGTGATGCTCGACTAGGTAGCTGGTCTCTGCTAGTCTTTCATTTGTTGTATATTACAAGTTTCTGGTTGATGCATCTTATTTCTATTGTTGTGTAGATGGAGAAGAGATTATAAATCAGACACGAGCTCAAGCGTTAGCCCATGCACAGAGGAATTAGGAGCACCGCAAAGGTACCGTGGCTCGTCGAGAGGCTCAAGCCACCACGCTGCCCTAAGTTGAGTTGCCTGCCTTAGTGGCTCCTCCAGCTCGAGTAGCGACTTCCATTGTCCAACCAACTTTAGGAGTGATGATCAGCCCCTTCTTTCAACAAAAACAAATTGGTGATTGAGCAAGGGGGATCTGCCCAGAAGAACGTCGACAAGGGAAAAGGAAAAGTTGTGGCCCCTAAGCAGCCAACTAGCTACAACCTCTTCGAGCAGCAGGAAGAGGATCAGTTGTTCCAGCTGCCCAAGCTCCCATTACCCCAATTTTGTACTGATGATGCTATGGCCGTTCATAATTTTCTGTCGATGCTGACGGCGGGGTTGATTAGGGTTGTGCCCCTCAAGGTGATGATGGCTGGTTTGTTTGCATCCAACCAAAAAAAATTTATGGATCTAAGCCAGGACAGGGTGCTGAGGGCTTTGGCGTATCACTCTAACATCGTAACTATTTAGTTGAGTGAAATTTCCTTGTCGAGTCCTATGCTTTGCTCCTCCTTCGTCTATTTTCATTCTGATCGACTAAGGTTATTTCTTCTGCAGGTTAGCCAATTAAGCTACCATTTCACAAGCAGCTCGAACTAAAGGATTCGCAGCTCATGCTTGTGGTGTTAGAAAAGAACATGATGGACGAGCTGCTACTAAAGGCCAAGCTAGACGCAACATGGCTATGATTCTGGTTGAAGTAACAGGTAGAACGCAGCAATATAGTATGCTCGAGATGAGTTCTTCAATAAGCTATCATTGATGGGACGATAAGCGGTTCAATAATTTATGCTGTGCTCGGTGTTCCAAGACACTAGCGTTGTGGTCTCCCTCGATGATGCAATGGGGGGTTTTCATAATGTGCTCGTGCAACTGGAGTTTTTGGTCTATCAGATTCAACCAGAGGATAGAGAGCAACTTAATCCTATATTGAATGAACAGCTTAGAGCGTATGCTGACCCTGACGAGGGTGCTCCCAGAGAGGTGGCTGAGGTTGAGCCTGTGGTTGATCACAAAATGAGGCTGGCCGAAGTGGCTAAGGAATTTACTTTCGTGCAGGACTTTGTGTTTGATTTTAGAGACGATAATGTTGACCTCCTTCCTCCCCCTAAGCTGAATTTCATCATCGATGAGGCGGGGCCTTCTCGACCTACTATGACAACTCAGCCAACTCCTACCACGGTGCCTAAGCAAGAGGCCAAGAGTCTCGCGAGGTCGAGTTAATCTTTGAGATGGTTGTATTTTTTGGCTACCCTACGAAGCGTGCATTTGTAGTTTACTTCTTTGTAATCGAATTACAAGTTTGTAATCTAATGCTTCTATTTAATAGAATTTCAGCTTCTGTTCATCGATGTGTGTTATGTTTTTCTTTGTGCCCTTTTTAACGCCTTTATTTTTGTTAGGTACCAAATGCTAATAAACGACAACATAACTACTTCAGCCCTAACTTGTAAATTATTTACAATAATCCCATAATGAAGGAGTTAAGTTTATAATATGATGGTCGATTTAGAAGGCGATTAATGCAAAAGCAATGGGATGAATCCAAGATATCATATAGGATATCAAGGATATCTTCATCGTCGACTACTTGTTCGACTTAAGTTTTAGCATTGTCTTTTTTAAGTGTCACTTATGCTCCCCAGTTTGTTTTCGACTACATGGTTGATTTTTCACCTTTGCTTTGTGACCAACTACGAGGTCGATCCTGAATAGCAAGTTTGTTTATTAATTTTCGCTTGGAGCCCTTGTTCTGCGAAAAAACTTTGAGATCGATTATTAAGTTGGTTCCCAATGATGAGTTCATTTTTTTAAAAATTCTTGGGAGTACTTGATCGAGTGTCTTAAGACTATCGTCGACTTTAGGGTCGACTCTAAATGATCAAATTGTTCATGGGCTTAGGCTAGGAGCCTTTATCTTGCAGTTTGAAACCGCTATCAGCTACGGGGTCAACTCTAAACGACCAACTCGTTTGTGAAATTGGGCTAAGAGCCTTTGTTTTGTGGTTTGAACCAGTTGTCGACTATGGGGTCAGCTCTGAACGATCAACTCGTTTATGAAATTGGGTTAAGATCCTTTATTTTGTGGTGCGAGTAGGTAGTTGCAGAAATGTGTGCAGTTTTATTTATGTGAAAAGATACTGAAGTATAATGGAGACTTTGAGTCTCTTCACACATAGAATTTCTTCAAATTGACCACGTTCCATGGCCGAGGAAGCTCATTTCCATTCATTTTCGCGAGTTGATATGCATTGTGCTTTGTTACCTTGACCACGGAATATGGTCCCTCCCATTTTGAGTTGAGTTTCCCTGCGTTCTTCTATACTTTGACCTTTTTAAGGACAAAATCACCTACTTTGAAGCTTCTTGGTCGGACTCCTTTGTTACAGTGTTGTGCCATCTTTGACCTGTATCTTTGCATGGATGTGTACGTTTGCTGACGGAGCTCATCAATTGTCTCTAATTTTAATTTTCTCTCTGAGTCATTCCTGATCGGCGTATAGTGGATTACTCGAATAGTGTGTTGTATGAGTTCTGTCGGAACGACCACTTTGGATTCGTAGACCAAACTGTAAGGGGTGTGGCTGGTAGCAATTCAAGGGGTTGTCCTATATGCCCAAAGTACTTCAAGGAGGTCATCTGCCTAGCTCGTGCCAGTCCCTTCCAGTTGAGCCTTGAGGTAGTCTAGGATAGTTCTATTCATGACCTTGATTTGACCATTAGCTTGTGGATTTCCAACTAATGTTAAGTGTTGTCAAAATTTGAGGCTCTCACACTAGCTCCTCGTACTCCCACTCTGGAATTGCATCCTATTATCTAATTTAAGACTTTGGGTAGACTGAAACGATAGATGTGTTCTTCTATCTAAAGCTCTTGATGGTCGTGTCGATTATTTTGGGGACTGCTTCTGCTTTGAACTACTTAGTAAAGTATTCAATGGCAATGATCATAAATTTTCTTTTACTGTTGTTTTTGGAACAGATCTGACTATATCGATCCCCCACTGGTTAAATGGCCACGTGATCTGTACGTTCACCATTGACATGGTGGGCTGGTGAGGTATGTTCGAGTAGACCTAGTAAAATGGGCACTTCTTGGCAAAATACATTGTGTCGTTTAATAAGGTTGGCCAAATGGTTGCCGTATATGCCTGAATACACCTCATGTAATACTTTGTGAGCTTACTCTAGAGTAAAACACCTGAGCCACAAAAATCACCCTCCGTTAAAGTTGGTTGTGCTCATCGAGGGCACCCTTGGCTACTTGGCCTTTAAGCCTACGTGCTTCACTTTTATTCTCGAGAATATGCCTTTTTTCAAATGGGCTTTTATCGCGTCCTACCAGGAAAGAGATGCTTCCCCGATCTGCCCCACCAAATTCTGGTCAGGGTCACATATAGTGGGTTTGCAGTCTACCAAAAATATAATTGTCCTGTCTCTGGTCCCTTTCGTCGAAATGGCGAACTTGGTGAATGCGTCGGCCCATTCATTCTCTGATCGAGGGACTTAGCTGAGGGCAAATTTTTTGAACTGTTGTTGTAACCTCTTTATCTTGGCCAAGCACCTGCTTATCGTTGACTCTTTGGCTTCAAAGTTCCCGTTGACCTACTCTGCGACTAGCTGGGAGTCAGTGATGGCTACCGGCTATTCGACTCCTTTACTCAATGCCATCCTTATGCTTGCGAGGAAGGCTTGATATTTTGCCTCATTGTTCGTGACAGAGTAGTTCAGTTTAATTGCGAAGTCGTATTCTTTGCCTTATGGTGATCGTAGAGAAACATCAATTTCTCCACCTGATGAAGTTGCTGAATCGTTGATGTGTAAAGTCCATATAAGGGATTTGGGGTCGAACTGCTCGGGAAGGTCGAGTCTCTCAGCAAAAAAGTCGGCCAAGACTTGGGCCTTTATAGCAATTCGGGGCTGCAATGTGATGTCAAATTCACCCAGCTCGATTGCCTACTTGGTTAACTTCCTAACGTATCTGGCTTGGAAATATTTCAATGGTTGATTTGTTAAGACCACGATAGAGTGAGATTGGAAATACGGGTGCAACTTCCTGGCGACAATAACCAGGGCGAGGGCAAATTTCTCGATCTCCAGATAGTATGTTCGGGACCTTGCAATGCTTGGCTACAATAGTAGATAGGTCGATGGATGCCCTTTCTAGTCGAGACCAAAATTAAACTGACAAATGCCGATGAGACAGCTAAATAGATGTATAAAACTTCTCCAACTTAGGTTTGGCCAACATTGGTGCTGATGAGAGGTATGTTTCAATTCGACCAAGGCTTGGTCGCACTTCTCGGTCCACTGGAGACCTAATTTACTTGCATTCCTCAGGATCTTGAAGAACGACAAGCCTTTGTTGGCTAATCGAGCAATGAACCTTCCCAACGTGATGATCTTGCCGACCAGACGCTGAACGCCTTTGACTGTTCGATGAGGCATAACATCCAAAATGGCCTATTTTTTACAGGTTTGCTTCGATACCTATCTGGCTAACCATGTAAACCAAGAAACTGCCACTTACTCCAAACGTACACTTGTTAGGGTTGAGCTTCATTCCAAATGCTCTTGGTATTGAAAATGTAAGATTGAGGTCGATCAAGTGATTTTTCACTTTTTCAATTTTGATGATCATTTCGTCTACATAAACCTCCATGGATTTCCTAATTTCATTTTTGAACACAAAGTTTACTAGTCTTTGATAAGTTGCACCTACGTTTTTTAGCCCGATGGGCATGACTAGAAAGCAATATACCCCATTAGGGACGACGAAAGATGCATTATTCCTATCCCCAAGTGCCATGAAAATTTGGTGGTAGCCTTGGAAGGCATCTATCATGCTCAATAAGTCACAACCGATAGTAGAATCAACTAGCAAGTTTATACGAGATAGGAGGTAAGGATCTTTACGGCAAGCTTTACTCAAATCCATAAAATTATTACACATGCATCATTTTCCCTCATTTTTGGGGACAAGGACTACAATACAAAGCCAACATGGGTATTGAATTTCTACAATGTATCCTGCATTTAAAAGCTTGTTGACCTCATCTTCGATGATCTAGTACCTTTCAGCATTGAAGGTCTTGGTCTTCTATTTCACTGGCTCGTATGAGGGGTCCATGTTCAGGTGGTGGACGATGATGTTGGGGTCGATTCCCTAAAGATGAGAGGCCTTCCAAGCAAAAAACATCAATATTTCTTTGGAGAAAATCAACCATGAGACATTCTATGTTATTGCCCATGTCTATTTCGATCTTGGTAGTCTTATCGTAGCTTTTTAGCACCATCTCGATTATCTTGAACTCTACGCTAGGCTCGACCTTGGTCTTCTCCAACTTTCTTTCTTGCTCAACTGTCCCTCCTCGGGTTCTGCTGCTCGGGCATCCCCCAAGGGTTTCAGTTTTGGTCAGGTTTTCTAATCATTTGCCTCGACTGAAATCGTGTAGCACCGCCAGGCCTCTTTCAGATTACAAAGGAGTTCATCAGTCCCAGCAGTTGTTTGAAATTTGACCTTCATGTGGTAGGTCGAGACAATAGCACGGAAGTCATTCAATGTTGGTCGCCCGATGATAACGTTGTAGGCAAAGAGTGCGTTGACGACCAAGTAGTTAACCATCAATGTTCTGCACCAAGGAGCCTCCCCAAATGATATGGATAGATTTGTGGATCCTTTGGGGATGATTTTCAACCCCTCAACTCTGACCAATGGGATGTAAATAGGCTCAAATTTTAGCTTACCC
The DNA here is from genome assembly GCA_018894105.1 of Jacaranda mimosifolia. NCBI lineage: Eukaryota > Viridiplantae > Streptophyta > Magnoliopsida > Lamiales > Bignoniaceae > Jacaranda > Jacaranda mimosifolia. The sequence goes on from CM032118.1 coordinate 35,909,257, forward strand.
ATGTTCAATCTCTTCAAGGTGGATAGGAAAATGATGTTTGCTGAGCTCCTATTGTCGACCAGCACTTTCCTGACCTCAAAGTTTGCAACCTCAACAGATACCACTACAGAGCAATCCAGTTTGTTGTCGACCCCTTAAATTTCGATGTGGGAGAGGTTGGCGTCAGAGAAGGAAATTGGCTCGGCGCTAGTCAGCAGCTGGAAGATTGTTTCGATCGATGAAGGTGTTTGGTCAATTCCAGTCTTCGATGGTTCTACCTTCTAGCTGACTTGGAGTTCCCCTCAGTCGGGCTTTTGCGATGGTGTCGATTACTCCCTTGATAGTGGGTAGGTCTTTTCCCTTATCTTCTTTCCTCGAGCTAACCGACCTTTCTCTACGAAGAATTTAGTTGGTATGCCTTCTTTTTGTTTTGCTTGCTCATCAATAAATTTTTTCAAATGGCCCTGTTGGATTAGCCTCTCAATCTTGTTGGGGCGGTTGAAAGAGTACTCCGTGTCATGGCCCTTTTGTCAATAAAAATGGCAGTATTTTTTGGACCTCTTCATGGCTTTTGTCTCAGTTATTTTCCTGGGTTTTTTGAGGAGATTGTCATGTTAGATGGCAAACAATACCTCTTTTCCTGCAGCGTTTAGTGGAGTATAGTTTCGGAATCGCTTGATTGGAGATCGATTACCATCTTTGTTCTAATGGTCATCTTTCTCTTTGATCTTCTTCTTATCAAGCTTAGGATTACCATACTTGAGCTTGTTTGTATCTTCTTGAGTTATGTACCTCTTAGGGAGGTCTAGCAGCTCCTCCATCGACTTGAGTCGTTCCTAGACCAAAGCATTGGCATACTCCTTGTGGTGAAGGCCTAAAAAGAGCGCATCGATTAGAAACTCAATCCGTGGATTGCCGATCTTCAGGACTTCAGTTTTAAATCTAGTAAAGAAATCTCGAAGAGACTCCCCCTCATTCTATTTAATAATGTGCATAAGGTTATGGGGGAGCTTCACCTTCCTCCGATTAGCAAATTAGTGTAAGAACTTGTCGCACAGCTGGTCATATAAGTAGATCAAATATGACTTTAACTTTACAAACCAATCAAGAGCGATTCCCTGGAAGGTGGTCACCAACATCTTTGCATGGATGTGCTTGTTATGCCTATGTAATTGCAACATATGCTCAAACTGTAATAGGTGCTCGTTCAGATCGTCAAGCCATCGTACCTGGGCAATCCGATCAGGACTTTAGCATCAATAGCAATTTGCTCGTCAATAATTTCTTGTATGAATGGACATTTCCTTTCTCGACGAAAACGATGAACGCCATCATAATGTGTGTTTCTATTAGTGTTCCTCCTCCAAATTTCTTTGCGTCGTCGATTCAATTGTTGCACTTGATGGGAAACCACATCCCATTCTTCTCGATCAGCCTGAGTTAGGTTTTTATTCGTCTGTTATCTCGTGTGCTCGACCTTATCATGTTGCGGGGCTTGAAGGGGTCGAACGGCCTGATCATTGGAGTCTGCAACTTCTTCACAGGGGTTTTCCCAAGCTTCTTCTCTTAGAAATCGCTCGGGACTATCTTCACATCGGGTGGGTGGCCTCTAGTCACCCCCTCTCTTCCTTAAGGGGCCTCTCCTCGTGCTGCGTGAGCTAGGGTGAGCACTAGTAGCTAGCTCGTGCTGAGTGTTGTGTCGATTGAGGGCAGCTGATAGTTAAGCAGAGATTTGAGAAGATATTTGCTCGCTTATTAGCTTAGCTGCATGAGTTGAGGCATGGTCAAGGTGACCACTTATTCTAGCTAGGCACTGGGCCTTGCTACATCTGGATCTTGTTATGGTCGAAGGGGAGGAGTTGGGGATCTTCTGTTCTCCTTTATCTCAGAAACAACTCGCCTAGTGTTAACCATTTTTCTCAATTGCAAACTCAAAGTTCCCTATAGATGACGCCAAGATGAGGGTAAGAATTGTTTGATAGTTGTATGGGGCTGAAATCCAATGTGATTGACCAGGTGGTAGGTCGAGAGAAGTATTCTGAAATGTATTAGGATCGAGTCCTACAATCAACAGCAAAGTCAGGCTAGCCGAAGCACTCCAATGCTCAAGTCAGTGCATCGACTAGAAAATAGAGCAGTAGAGTGAAGGCTTTAGAATGGTAAATGGCATACCTCGCTAAGGGCTAGCAATAGGGTATTATAGCCTTCTTAGTGGGGATTGATATGTCAATGGTGCTCTGGCTAGGTAGGAAGGGTTTTGTCCTTATTTGAGGTTCTTTAAGTCTTCTCTAGCTTGTATAATATTCCAGGTGGCGCTGCCCAGGACAAAGTGGTACATTGGAGGCGTGCCCTGACCTGGTGCTGCTGAAAAGGGAAATATGGGTAGTGGCATACGCCATTAATGCGGAGGCACGTCGCGTGATATAGCATTCAATGCAGTTGAGAGATTGTCTTGTGATGTCGACCTCTGAGGTCGACACACCTAACTCTTCTAGTTGACATAGTGTAACTCTGTTAGGTCCAAGTCTTCTCGGTTGACATCTGAATGCAGTATCTTTGGTGGTGGTCGACCACCGCCCAATCGACAAGCCAAAAATTTCCAGTATGCTCGACACCCAATTGGCGGTGCGACCAGCCCAAAACCAGTTGGGCTCACTAGGTAGTTGGGCAATCTCTAGCCTGGTCGAGTGTGATTGTTGGGCTGGGCCTGTTGGGCTACTCCATATCACGTATTATTATGCATTGCTAATTATTATTTTTTTAAAATTTTTGTAATTAATAATATTGATAGAAATTAATTATGTAAAATTTGAAATAATTTTGATAATATTTTAATTACGGCGTAATCATTAATATATTCACTAATTTAAATAATATTTTAATAAGATTTCAACTAATAATATATTTACTAGTAAATATACGAGTTAACAAAAATGTTATTTATATTTTAAGAAATAAGTAATTATTAATATATTTACTGTTTAAATAAATAATTAAATATAAGTATGTAATAATTAATATAAATACTATTTAATTAAAAATGTAATGTAAATATGCAATAATCAGTATGAGACCTAGTAAAGAAATAATTAAATATATAAAAAATAAATAAAATAATAAAATTATATATTAACCTATTAAATAAGATAACCTAACTGTGAAATATACTTAACATATTTACTTTGTAATTATAAATAATATAATAAATTATAAATTAGTTATTCGTAAATAATATGTTTTACTCAAAAATGAAAAAATAAATAAAATAATATTTTCAAATTATAGTTAAATATTTTTGGATGATTATGTTAATTTATTAAATTAATATTTTATTGAATATTTTAGATTATTTAAAGAATCATCACACTAAATTTTTTTGGGTTAAATTTATAAATAAATGCAAAAACAAAATAAAAAAAATTATGAGTAAAGTTTTAGTATTTTCATATATGTTAAATATATATATATATATATTACTATATAATATAAGCACGAATACGCGTGTGCTGGACGCGCGCTATTTATTGGCAGTTTTTTTTTTCTTGTGGTGAATTTGCTATATTGTGCATTGTGTGGTTGTTCCTTTGGTTTTTGTGGTTGTACTACATTTTGTCTTTTGTGCAATTGGTGAGAATAAAGTGGTGAATTTTGAATTTTTTTTCTTCTTGGTGAGAAGAAAGTAATGATTTAACCCCTTTTTTGGCTTGTTTATTGATTTGCTTCTTATTTTTGTTGGTGGTGGGCCTACTAGGACTTTTTTAGGGTCCGTATTATGTTGATGTTCTTTTTGTTTTGTTTGTTGTACTCTATTTTGTTTTATGAAGAAATGGCTTACTTGTTTTTTTTTTTCCACATGCGAAAAAGAGAGTCATCTTTTTGCTATTTTCTTTTATATTTCTTCTGCTAGGTGGCAGTTGGGTTTTGATGGTGTGGACCCTATTGTCATGATGTGTCATATAATATTTTTTTTTAATTTTCTTCTTTTTTTTGGTCTTTTATGTTTTGTACTCCTCTTTATTATACAATGTGTTTTTTAAGTTGTACTATTGTGGGCCTTTTTATAAATTGTAGAAAAATAAGCTTAATACTGCAAGTTGTGAGGTGTCAATTTTTGCCATCTTTTTTGGGCAGGCTATGGTTATGTAAATTTTTTTCACGAGAAGAAGAAGAAAAAAAGTCATTTGTGTGCTATTTGATGTGAATTTTCCTCCCCTAGGATTTGATGTGTTAGCTTCGTTCTTCATTTCTGGGTTTATTTTTGATTTCCTTTCTCATTTTCTTCTTGGTGAGTGTTTCGGGTGTCTTATCTGAAATTACCAGAAAGGGTGGATTGAAATGGGTTTCTTTCTGTGGGTTAGGTTTCTACAAGAATTTTTAGTGCTCATATTGTTTCTTGAATTTGAGGCGCAAGATAAGTTGTTTAGTACTTTTTTACTATTGCATGTTTTTTATTTTAACCATAGTTTAAGTACTGTTATAGTCTGGTTTTCAGAATGCTTGATTGTGGTCTTTTTGAGAGTTTATACTATATTGCTTCTAGGATTCGGGGTTTCTTCATTTTATTTGTGTTCTTTTGAATTAGAGTGTTTTCTTTTCATTCTTTTTATATAATTATGTTTATGTAAAGAGTAATGGTTTTTTCTTCTTATTTCGATTTGTTGTCTTATCTTATCGTTTTATGTATTTAGTACCAGAAGATTTTTTTTCTTTTCTATTGTTGTTGTTTGAAGTTGATTCTTACCTTTTTTATTTTTCTTGTTTGCTCAACTTGTTTGGTTGGGTTATATCGTACTTCAATTTTTGTGAATAGAGGCTGGATAACTTACTGCTTGTTGGTGAAGGTACATAAATTTGAAATGATTTTATTTATTTCATGATAAAATAGTTTTTTTTTTTTTTTCAGAATGTTTATTTATGTTTTGTGTTTATTTGGCTATTTCTTTATTTGTCTTTTTGAAATATATGCTTTCATTTATGTTGTTCTGTTTTGTTGTATTTTTTGTTTAGTGGTGTTTGGTGTATAAATTATTATTTTTTATTTTGGTTGCATTTATACTATCTTGTGAGAGACCCTAACTTTAATGTTTAATTTATTTTTCATTGTTAACTTATTTTATATATTTTTTCCCTTTTTTTGGGACTGAGAAGGGCATTTAAAATTTTTGATTTCTTGTTAGTTATAATCTAAGTTATTATGTTGTTTGTTGTAGGTGTTTCGCTTATTATATATTGTGGAGAGGTGCTCTTCTATTTGGTTGCAGTTTCAGAAAAGTAAGTTGTGTTTTCGGTTTTCTAAGTTAGTTTTTTGTTAAATTTTCCCCCAATTTTATGATGGTATGTACCTTTTTGTGATTTGCTTATTTATTGGATGTACTTATATTTTATGTTTATCAAAGTAAATTAATTGTTATCAGTATTTTCGTGTTTGGTTATTTTAGTCAATGTGATTATGCAATATATATTTAGTGTAGTTGTGCTATTTTTTAAGATGTTTGTGTTTATTCTTGAGTTTGGTTTTTGTATTTTATCTTCTATTTTATAATGTGTATTTTTGGTAGCCTGTACATGTTATTTCAAATTTTTCATTATTTTATTTGTGCTTTGATATATGGTATTGTCATTGTTATTATATAAGTGGTCTTTTGCTGAGTGAAATCAAGGAGCAGAAAAAAATAAAAAATAAAAAAAATAAACGCGATAGGGTAAGAAAAGCATATAAAAATATTGATCCAGGAAAAAAAAAAAAAAAAAAGGTTGTTGGAGCATTGTATGAAGCAATATTGGGATTCTGGTGTAACATTACTTTCTGTGGAAACAATAGTAGCTCAAAATGAATTTAATAATTCAGTGCATTTTGATAGAACTAATGTAGTTTATTCAAAGATTTCCCATGCTGGACGAATCTTATCTCGATTCCCATGTGTTTCTATAGTTTTTACTGATCCTTGGGTTCTATCTTCTGTGCTATCTTGTCATTTAAGTGGTGCTATTAAATTTTTATATGAGCCTCCATCGTTTTGTGTTGCAAATGGTGATGTTTCTTTGGCTCCAATTACTCATAACGATATATTATAACATCTATTTGTTGTTGATACTACAATTGTGAATATTAGATTCGAGAGGCAAATTCGAACTTACGATAACCATTTTGCTTTAACATCAATTGCCATGAAAGTTGATCCTCATTTTTGTTGGAGCAATCAAGGTGTGTATACTTTGAAGGTCAATGGACAAGTGACTCATAAATTAAAAGCCTTTAGTGATTTTCTTGAACTACCAAAAAGGTTGCAATTGTTTTTCTTAGATACAAAATATGATATTGAGTGCAGCTCGTTAAGAAAATATGATCTTGATCAAGACATTGTTAGTATGCTTATCAGAGCTTTAGCTGAGAATCCATATTTGAAGATTTTTAAACGAATGAGATCTTGGAATAGTCTTCAAAATTATAGAGTTGTTTTTCGTGCTTAGCCTCAATTAAATCAAATGACTTACAATGTACCAACTATATATCAAATGGCTTGGCATGAAAGTAGTGATGATCCGGAAGAGATATGTCGTGATATTCGGGTATATGGGTTTGAGACTCGAAGTCATGCAATTTTTAAATCATTATGGATGTTATGATCCATTGCAATATCCTTTATTATTCCCACTTGGTGAACCGGGATAGCATGCTGGTATTGAGAGTAACTTGGCAAGTAGAAGCTTAGTCCATATCGGGGGTAGAATATTGTGTCTCCAACTATTGGGCAGTCTACTTTAGATGTTGGATTGAGAATGAAGGTTTGTTATCTAAAAAATATGGATTACTTTACATTGCCATTCCTTGTCATAATCCTAATATAGTATTTTTGCGTGTGTTCTTAATGCAGTTTATATGCAGAACAAGAACAAAAAGGAAACTATGTCATGTCGTGAATATATTTGTTATAGATGTCAAATTCATCCAAATGAACTCAACTATATTGTTCATTCGGGGAGATTAGGACAATAGTATGGTATTGACTCTTATGTTAAGATAGAAAAAAAGCATTTAGATCTTTATAAGATAGAACAACAACAATATGATGCAAGGACTGAGAGTTTACAAGGGATTGTGGATGCTTTGGATGTTGATGGATTAAATGATGTGTCCCAGATAGGTCAAAGAATTATATTACATTCTTCTTTTATATGAGGCCCTAGAGATATGCTGAAAAGGTATGTTAATGCTATGGCTTTAGTGCATAAATATGAAAATCCAAACTTGTTTACAACAATGACATGTAATCTAAGTTGGAAAGAAATTAAAGATGATTTGTTACCTACGGAGTCACCTTAGGATATGCCTAACCAAGTTCCGCGTGTTTTCTAAGCTAAACTTGAACAACTTAAGAATGAAATTATTAAAAAAGGGTTATTTGGAGAAGTTGCAGCATATGTATATGTTGTTGAGTATCAAAAAAGAGGTTTATCTCATGCTAATTAGATATTAATTATGAAGCAGTCACATAAATTCGTTTCCCCAAAATTGTATGATAATATTATTTGTGCTAAAATACCCTTTGATTCTAATTCTTTATTATATAGTTATGTAGTTTCACATATGAAACATGGTCCTTATGGTGATGACAATCCTAAGAATGTTTGTATGCCAACTCATGGTAGGTCATCTTACCCTAATTATAGAAGGAGAAATGATGGTAGAAAAAGTTGTTATTCGAGGCGTTGCTTTAGATAATAGATATGTTGTTCCATATTGTCCTTATTTGTTGGCCAAATTTAATTGTCATATAAATGTTGAGGTTTGTTCAAATTTTAAGCTTGTGAAATATCTTTATAAGTACATTTACAAGGTCATGATAGGTTATGTTATAATATAGTTGAAGATTATTTTCCAAATATTGTTGATGAAATTAGTGAATATCAGAAAAGTAGATGGATTTCTGTTGTGGAGGCTTTTTGGCGTATATTTAGTTTTGATATAACTTTGATGTATCTAGGGACGGATCCAGAAATGAGAGTGTGGAGGGGAAAAAAATTAAAATATAAAAATCCAAATATAAATTTCATAATTCACGATTCAAATTTGTATTTTCATAAAAGTTGAAAATAACTAAATCAATGTCAAAACTTTAGCAGTATCTTCTCTATATAAGTAACTAAGCAAACACCTAAATTTTCGTCTTTTATTTTGTTTCTAAGGTTGTTCCTGACAATATTGATAGCAGAAAAAGTTCTTTTAGTTGTAGCCATTGAAAGACAAAGAAAAATTCAATTTTTTTAGATATTCACTTACCTTTATCTTTTTATCTTAATCTTGAAGATAAAAAGGATATATTTTGGTTGTTTTGCAAGTTTCACAGGCTCTAAGGCTTTCTAAAATTGTTCTTGACAATATTTATAGCGAAAATAGTTTTTTTCAATTTTAGCTCTTGAAAAATAAAGAAAAATCCATTTTTCTTTTAAATATTTACTTATCTTTGTCTTTTTATCTTAGTCTCATTGAAGTTAAAAAAAGATAATTTGGTTATTTTGCAAGTTCCTTAAGGCTTTCTTCGATTGAAAACCAATAATATTTTTTCAAATAAATAAAATAGAAGTGACCAAGTGAGCTTGATTTAATTGTTTTTATTTATTTTTATTTATACACGTGCATACCAAGAGTTTTTAAGGCTTTGAATTCCTGATCTTATAGTTATATGTGTGAAGATGATATCACCAGACCAACGACTTGATTGCTTAATTGCAAATATATAACTAATTCCTTTGAGTTCTACAAAATTAAAAAAGATAAAAATTTAGTCAATAAATTTTAGTTTTATTTTTAGTTAAAAATAAATTAAATGCAACCCTAGAAGTCTAAATAATTAATGAATGAATATTAAAAATAATTATTTAATTAATATTAAGTAATTTATTTTTTAAAATTTAGATTATTTAAAGAATAATTAATAAAAAATTAATATATATTTATAACAAGTTGGGGGGGGGGGGCAATGGCCCCTGCTTGTCCTCCCTTGGATCCGTCCATGGATGTATCCTCATGTTATTATTTTGCCAATTCATTTACCAAATGGTCAGTATGTCTGTTTTGGTAGGAATAAGTCTTTAAATGAGGTTCTTGCAAACCCTTTTATTGGTAAAACAATGTTGACATAATTTTCTTATATGAACTTAAATGATCCTTCTACCATGAAATTAAATCTTTTATATAGAGAGCTTCTTGAATATTTTGTATGGGAGCATAAATATCAAAAATGAAAAATGCATAAAAAGCATGCTGTTGTTGGCAGATTACCAGTTTCGATCCTTTTTAAGGTGAGCGGTACTTTTTGAAAATTTTTTATCTAATATCAGAGGTCCAACGTCGTTTCAACATCTTTCAGCTACTGGGAGTGAACAACATTTGACTTTTCGTGATGCAGCATTACAAAATGATTTACTTGAGTCAAATGTCCATGTCGAACATTGTCTTGAAGGAGCTTCTAATTTTCAAATGCCATCTTCTTTGCTAAAACTTTTTGCAATTTTGTTGGTGCATAATTCACCACCTGATCCTAGAGAGCTTTTATATAAATTTTTGGATGTTCTATCTGATGATTTTTCAAGAACCCTAGGTTTTATGCAGTTGAAGATTCAAAGAAAAACTCTACAAAGTATAGATGATTTTTTAATGTCTATGGGTAAGAGTATTCATGATTATGCGTTGTCAAATCATTTTTTTGTGGTTAACGGAAAAAGAAAGGTTTATAGAATTAGCTTATGAACAAAGTACTATACCATCTATTGCTGATTTATCTAGCATCAAAAAATTAAAAAAAATGTAAAAAATTGCCTTTGTTGCTATAATAAATAAGACTAATAATGAAGAAGCTGAAGCATTTTTTGTTGATAGGCCAAGGGGGACAGGAAAGACATTTTTATGTAGAGCATTACGTGCATATATTAGATCTAGAGGTTTCGTTGCTTTAGCCGTAGCGACTTCTGGTGTTGCTACATCTCTTTTGCCTGGAGGACGAACTGCTCACTCTAGATTTAAGCTGCCAATTGATGTAAATGATAAGAGTGATGCTAAGATTAGTAAGCAATCTAGCTTGGCAAAGATAATTCTTATAGCAAAGTTGATTATTTGGAATGAAGCTTCCATGGCTAATAGAAAATTAATTAAAGCATTTGATAGACTTTTGCAGGACATAATTGGCAAAAAAATATACCTTTTGGTGGTAAAGTGGTCATGTTTGAAGGGGATTTCAGGTAGACATTACTAACTGTGCCCCATGGGTCTAAGCAGCATATGACAGATGCAAGTTTTATTGCTTCTAGAATTTGGCCATGTCTTATTAAATTTAAATTGAAAGAAAATATTCGAGCAAAGGATGATTTGAATTTCATTTTGTTTTTGTTACGAGTTGGTGATGGTGTGGAGCTATATGTACTTGAAGATAATATTGTAATTCCAAATAATATACTTTTACCATACGTTGATGAAGAAACTTCTTTACAAATATTTGATTAATTATGTGTTTCCATCTATTAATTTATTTGTAAATGATCCTTATGATTTAATCAGTAGAGCAATTCTCACTCCTAAGAATGATTGTGTTATTCAAATAAATGATTTGCTTGTAGATAAACTTCCTGGTTGTGTGAAGGAATATATTGCTTGCAATAAAGCATCAAATCCAAATGATCAAGGAAAATATAAAGATTTCTTTAGTTCTGTAGTTTCTAGCAGCCTACATCCACATAAATTAGTTCTTAAAAAAATTATCCAATAATGCTACTACGAAATTTAAATCCTATTGAAGGTTTGCGCAATGAAACTAGATTAATTTGTTGTAGATTATGCGATGGCTTCATTGAAGCTCGAATAGCAACAGGTGATCACAGAGGCAAATTAGTTTTTATTTTGAGAATTCCCCTTGAATCTACAAATACAGATAACTGTCCAATTTCTTTTAAAAGATATCAATTTCCTGTAAAAAGTCATGTTTTGCAATGACAATTGAAAAAGCACAAGGGCAAACATTAGAATGTGTTGGTATTTATTTGTCTTAACCAATTTTTGCTCATGGACAATTGTATATTGCTTTATCTCATGCAAAGAAAGCAGCTTGTGTAAAGGTTCTTGTTGAGCCTGTGTTAGATGAGGGCGCCGCCCAACAATATACAAAAAATATTGTGTATGATGAAGTATACATGCTAGTTGACAAAGGTGCTTCATTTATGGTTTTATATTATTTTGTTTGTTGGTTGTTCTTGTGCCTTATATATAGTTATTGAATGAGTACAAAAAATGTTTTGTAGGCCTGATATGTTTCTTTAAGAAAAGTTATTAAAGTTATTATTGATGTCCAAAGCTTAATTTCTAATAAGTTGATGATTGTTGCTGTTGATTTGAATAGATCTTTCTACAAATGACTTAGAAACTTTTGCATACTAAGGACATTCATCCAAGTTTAACAAGCTGGAGTGTTAAAGTTTTTGTTAAATCAAAAAGTGCAGAGCAACAGTCAAATTGGAGTCTAAAAAGATATCAACATATAACTCTAGTAAATGAAACGATATTGTTTTGTTAGGGTTTTAATATATATTATTTCCATCTGTATTTAATAATAATGGACATTATTAAATTTTAACTAGTTGTATATTTTACTATTTAGATTACTAAAACATAAATAATAGTTTTTATATGAAATATTAATGTCCTAAACTCATAATTTTGTTCTGATAAGATGACTTGTTATGATATGGTTATATGGAAAATTTGACTTTTGCAGGGCACAAAAGTTCTTGCAGCAATATTTGATATTGCTATAAGATAATTTGTAACACCTTGAAATTCGGTATTTTGAAAAGTAAGGATTTAGAAAATTAAGATATTAGTTGATCAAATTTTAGGGCCCGAAGAATAAATAAAAGGACTTGATTGTAACAATTTTGGAAGTTTTGTGGGTCAAAGTGGGATTATTATTTATTAAATGAGTTAATGTGAGGCAATAAATAGTCTTGGGGATAAAGTGAAAACACTCAAAACTTGAGAGGACTTAATGGGAAGCTGGCTTAAAAGTTTGGGGGCTAATTTCAAATTACCAAAAGTTGAATTTTATAAAATGGCATTTTTTTTCCTTCTCTTTTCTTTTCCATACCACTGTGAACCACTCTCTCATCGACCACCCCTCATCAACAACCAAACTTTAGCAAATTTGATATCATTTTCTTCCTCTCCTAGCGTAGAACATGAATATACCAATTTCTCCCCAAACTTTCAAGTGTACCAGCCGAAACTGAGCTCAAAGTTTCATCCATGGTGGTGGTTGATGGGTTTCTCTGCTTTGATGACTGAAACTTGAATGTGAGTAGTGAGTTTCGATAGGCTCTTCTCAAGGATCATGCTGGTGTCTTCAATTTTGGGAATGGACCACTGTGGACGGAGAAATTAGGAGAAAATGATGCGGCGGTGAATAGTAGTGCTGAAGCTTCCAGGACAAAATTGACCTTCAGTTTGACTTGATTCATGGAGCTGAGGAGCATCTTTTGGTGGTGATGGTGACCAACTCTGGCAGTGGTAGTCGGCAGTGGCGACAGGGCAGTTTTCTAATCTCATCATGATGATTACATGCACACAAGCTGATCATGCATTCGGAGCTTGGATAAAAAGATATTGGGTAAAAATGAAAAACTTGTGTTAAAGTTGTATGCATATGTATGTATATGCCTCCAAACCTTACGATGTATTGTATAAACGAGGAATACGCACTATCTGATCGAAAATATTGAGATATGCATAGAATTACATAAGTCAATGGATCCGAATTTTGCCATATCGCGTAATAATCTTGATAATTAAGTTAATTAGGTAGAGAAACCCTCATTTTATGAATTTGAAACCTAAGTGGCGATAATTAGGTTAATTGAGATGATACAAAACCAAGATTTGGGTCATACATGCACTATTATAAGTTTAGTAAACTCGAATTTGTATTATCATGTGATAATTTTAGGTTAAGTGGGTTTATTAAGGGATATTGGACCATCATTATCGATTTAGTATGTTGTGATAAGATCAACTAGACGATTTAGGACCCAATTATATATTCCTTTAACGAGACCGATGCTATTAGCATGTCTTTATCGAGGCAATCAATTTGGCCAATCAAGTATTGATTTTAGGTCATTAATTTGTATAAATGTGATTATATGATCGAGTGAGGATCTTAACTTTGGACCTATTCTTTTGGGAATAGGTGATGACGAAGTAGGTCCCGTAAGTCAGTAGGCGATGACAGCATTTCTAAGTCTGTAGAGGTGAGGGTCTGCCAATCTGGCACATCTTGTACCTATCGATTTTCTTGATAAATCCCTGTGAGGATTGATATTGAATTGATTATCACACTCTATTATTTGTTGTACTCCTATGAGGTTCTGCCAATCAGCAGTATGAGCTTATTCCATAGCTGTCGTTTAACCTGGTTAAATTCTGTTGATCTGATATATGTCTTGATTTTATTATCGTTGCTATTGATTACCGAACCCTGTGAGGTTCCCCAAAACTATTGTCTGTATTCTGTATCGCTAGATTTCCTGTTACTGTCTCGTATCTGTATCGTTATCTATTGCATTGCCGGTAACTTGTTTATATGTTACAGCATTAGGTGGCCATGTTGGCTAGTCCGAATTTGATTGGTATTATGGATTTGTTTTAACAGTAATTTGTTGCGTACCAAGCTGTTATGCTTGGGTAAGTTCGTTCGATTGGTATGTCATGGGTTTGGTCTGTCAGTAATACGTTATATACCAAGCTGATATGCCTGGGTAAGTTATATACCAAAGCTATCCTTGGGTAAGTTTTGTACCAGGTTGTCATGCTCGAGTAAGTTTTGTACCAGGTTGTCATGCTTGGGTAAGTTTGTACTAGGATGTCACGCTTGGGTAAGTTCTATACCAGGTTGTTATGCCTAGGTAAGTTTAGTTTGATTGGTAAGTTTTATACCAGGTGGTTATGCCTGGGTAAGTTCAATTTGATTGGTAAGTTTTGTACTAGGTTGTTATGCCTCGGTAAGTTCAGTTTAATTGGTAAGTTTTGTACCAGGTGGTTATGCTTGGGTAAGTTTAGTTTGATTGGTAAGTTTTGTACCAGATGGTTATGCCTGGGTAAGTTCAGTTTGATTGGTAAGTTTTGTACTAGGTTGTTATACTTGGGTAAGTTCAGTTTGATTGATAAGTTCTGTACCAGGTTGTTATGCTTGGGTAAGTTTAGTTTGATTGGTAAGTTTTGTACCAGATGGTTATGCTTCGGTAAGTTTGATTTGATTGGTCAGTCCTGTACCAGGTGGTTATGCCTGGGTAAGTTCGGTTTGATTAGTATAAGTTTGATCCGATATGCTTAGGTACGTTTTGTACCAAGTCTATATACTTGAGTAAGTTCTGTACCAGGTTGTCATGCCTAGGTACGCTTAATTCGGTTTGATTGGGTAAGTTTCATTTGGTTTGATTGGTATAAGTTTTGTACCAAGTTGTCATGCCTGGGTAACTTTAGTTCGGTCTGATTGATATAAGATTGTTCTAATCATTCGACTGTGTCCTGATCGATAGACTATTTTCGGACTATTTGATCGTTTCTTGACCGTTAGACTGTATCTTGATATGTTTCTACTTGGATTGTTAAAAACTATGATATATTGAGTTGATTTGTCCTCGATAGATCCCCATTGCATGTGATTACAATTATCCCTTACTAAGTCCTTTGGACTTACCCTCTCCCCCATTTTATCTTTGATTTTTCTCAGGCAGGATCAGGTGATGGACTTGGATTTCAGTCTTGGATCGATGAATGAAAATTTGAAATAGAATGAATGTGTGTATATGTATATGAGTTTCCTTGAATGCTAAGCCTTATCTTAGAAATGTTGTGATATGTAAAACGGAATTATGACTCAAGGCATGTAAATATTATGTTGGATGTTATGAGACCTTTGATGGTATATACTTATTATTTTGATGAGGTTGTTCAAATTTGAAATCCGCTACTATATGTCTCTGATAAGTTTTGAAAAAAAAATTCTGATGGGATATTGTCTGTATTACTTATTTATGGATTAAGATTTAAGTTTGAACTAAAGTGGTGCCTCAGCTTAGGTGCTCTCCCAAGTGGGGGTGCCATATAATTTGAAAGAACTCTTTCTCTGTTTGATACATATATAATATCAAATGCCCGAGTGACTCCTGCAAATCTTGCATATGATAATTATGGACATAAGTTTACTTAGACTGTTACACAGAGAACAGTGATTAGAAAAGAACTTGTGGATGTTATTCCTTTATCTATTAATGCGCCCACTTTCAATCCATTTAGTTCTTTGGTTATATGAGCAACGGACGATCAACAGTGCTCCTAAATTATTTGTGATTCATGAATTTGTGTTTTTGAATCAAGAGTAAGTATTTGAGTAGCTGAAATATTTCTCTAATTACTCTAGTTTTTAGTTCGACTTCTTATAAAGTTATATAATGTGTATAAATTTCTATGCTTTGCTAAATTTGAAATTAAACATGCCTTTAATCATGACTCTCTGGAATAACATAGCAACATCTAAAGGTGCTATGATTATGTCTGCTTCTAAACAGATGCCAGTGATTAGTGCAACAAAGTTAGTTGTTTCACATGATTATGGCATATTATTGAATCACATTGTTGTATGCTACGATAAAGTATATTTTGAACATCAAAAAATGTTTCCTTAAATATGTACAAGAATACAGAGAATATAGGTGTGTTATTGATGACGATACTCTAAAAATTGTTTATTGGTAGGTCTATCGCTAGGGTCGACTCCAGTGACTACTATCATTATGGATCCTGTTGTACCAGATGTTCGGCGACTTAAGACTTAGTTTGAGCTTTGAATTTATAAACTTCATATCATGGGATATAATAATAATTATCAATGTATAGATATTTGAATCCTTGTTTTTAGTGAATAATTTAGGCTTTTTCTAGGCAATCTATAGGACAGCAACTAATCAACAAGCTATTACAGATGCTTTGCTCGAAGTGAATGAGACCATGAATAACCAACAATCTTTGGTGCAGTTATTAAATAAGATACACACTAAATTGGACATTGTTAGAACTAATGATGTGAGTCGTTATTTGTGTTTTATTTTCTATCATAAATTCTATAATGAGTAATCATTTTGGTCATGATAACACTAATTTTTTTGTTGGTATTTTTTCATTTTGTTATATTATTTTTGTTTAAAAAATAATATTTTTTTCATAGGCTCATAAGTTTGTATTGAAGGCTAGAATCAATATCACTTTGAAAATCAGAAGTTTTTTTTATTTTGGTTGCGAAAATTGTTACACATCATATGCTGCAGAATACAACTGATCAATTGATTGCTACAAACGTGGTCAAACTGTGTTAGCTAAACCAAGGTAATTCATAGTCTTTTTTGTTTTATTTTCATGAGTTTATAATTTCTTAGTCCTGTATGCTGAGAAATAACATGATTCTTTAATTTTATATTTTCATAATTATTGAAAAATATTATATGATATGTTTTATATTAACTTTCTAACTAAAATTTTTCTTTTTGTGTAAGTAGGGAATTGGTTGTTGCAAATATTAGTGATGAAACTGAAACTTTAGAAGCAACAATATTTGGTGATGATGTTGTCAAGGTGATAAACATGAATGCATATGTGGCAATGAAGACGTATAATGCTGTAAGTTGTACATAAAATGTATTACTGGGATATATGGTCTTTTTTAGATTGTTGTACTTATAGTCTTATGCATATAGGAAAACCCACCATCTTTGGCTAATATGAATGAGAGTCTGAAGTAGGGGTGTAAGTTGAGTCTAGCCGGCTCGCGAGCTGACTTAGCTCAATCTAGAAAAGCTCAGCTCGAGCTCGAGACTATTTGAGCTTGAGCTTGAGCTTGGAATTGAGCCGAGCTTGAGCTTGGAATTGAGCCGAGCTTAAGCTTTAAGATGGTGGCTCAAAGGCTTGCGAGTCGGCTCATGAGCCCTAGTATTTTTTAAAATAATATTCAAAAAATATGTGCCACATATTTAGGTAATTTTCAAATATAATTTCACTTATATATTACTTATTAATAAATAATAATTTATAAGATACTAATTTATAATTCGTAAAAATACTAAAAATAAATAGCATGATATATTTGGAAAAAAAATGTAAATTTTCTAATTCAAGTAATTTTATAAAAATATATATTTATATAGTAAAATTCCACTGTATAATATATTATATATGATTATTACATGTTTTTCAAATTTAATAATGCAAGTACGAAATGGAAATTCATCATTATCTTAACAAATTTATTTTTATATTTTAATTTTCAAACTTCAAAAGTCAAAACATTAATCTTGAAATTTATAAAAACTTGATTGACTTTTAAAAAAATTGATGTTGCTGCTGAATTTGCTAATAGATAGTATTTCTCAAGAGTTACACAGAAAATAGTGAGGACTAAATTAAACATGATGAGCTTGAGCTCAAGCTCGCACATTGAATGTGGAAGATGCTGGATGAGCTCGAGCTTGGCTCAAGCTCGATTGTGGCTCGATATCTTATGAGCTCATCTATTTATCAACGAGCTCAAGCTAGAGCTAAAATTTACAGCTCGATGAGCCCGAGCTCGTGTATTTTAAAATGAGCCAAGCTTGAGCTTGAAATATTTGCTAAACTCGGCTCAAGCTGATCATCTTGTTTACAGTCCTAGTTTGAAGAACATATAATTTTTTGTTAAGGTGGAAAGATTTTTCAGAACTAAGCATGATGGTGTTCATGCTCAGTACAAAATTTACAAATTAGGTTGAAGAAAGTGAAAAATCACCAATCAGTTTTGTTGCTGTTGAGGCCACGGTATCGGGAACTGAAGCGCACAATTCTCAAATCGAAAAACCAATAAAGATGAAACATTTGTTCTCTTTAAGTAAAGAATAATTTTTTTAATGACCTTTTTTCAATTTTTGATAATGCTTATATTTTATTTATATTAGATTATTCAATTACAATTTTATTTGATTCTCCTGTTTTATTTGCAAGTGAAGAGGATGATATTGAATTGAATGCCTCAAATAAAAAAACTTAAAGGAATTGCAAGAGGTATAACTTTTGTTGCTTAATGTGGAATTTTTTTTTTTAGATCTGTTAAATGATCACTTTGATACATACTTGTTTATTTGTTTTGAATTGTAGATTGCTCTCCTGAGGAAAGCCAAGGTGATGAAACCCAAGCTAATTCTTCATCTGATGATTAAAGAGGTTTTGTGGAAAACTTAATTTTTTGAATTATGAGAAACTTATTATCTTACTTAGCTATGTTGAAGAACACACTATATTACTCTAAGTTATCATAGTTTTTTTTGAGCTCTAGAATATGTTTCTGGACATATTTACCAGCAAGATAGGAAAGTTTCTTGTATTTTGGGATTGTTAGTCAGTGGTCTATAAGTTTGAGTCTTTTATGGTTGTACCTTTTGTGAAACTTGTTAAAAGATGAATTTATTTTGAGATTGTCTGCAAACATAATATTAACTGGTTTTGTATGTTTTTATATTAGTAAATGAAATTAATTTTTATTGTTAATCTATTCTTGGATTTCGCTCATATGTCTTGTTATACATGTGGTGCTTAGTTGGTTAATGTTTAATTTGTAACTCTATGCTATAGACATCAATATAGTTATTTGTGGGAGAATGATCTAAAGCATTACATAGGAATTTTTTTTGACTGAAAATATAATAATTGTAAACTAATAATTATTTTGAACATATGGTTGTATGATTCTTATAAAGATTAGTCGAATATTTGTTTTATATTTAAATAATTTTTTTGTTCCACATTTGTGATATGTAACAACAAATAGTTTGTGGATATGTTCAAATATATTTTAATTAAAACATTTTATTGAAAACAAAAATTATGCTCCAAACAATATCATAATGTATTTAAGTTTGTATATATTTAAGTTTTCATATAAACAGAATTCTATTATTTAGGGCCTATATTTATATAGCTATTGAAAACATATCTAACACAATTATAAAGACCATATTTATATATATGTGTGTATATAAATATTTATAAAAATAATTTCTTAGATTTAATTTGGGCTAGAAATGTTTGTTTGTGCTAAAAATTAATTATTGATGTGGACTTTTGGGCTTGTTAATTTACGTACATATTGGGCTTATATGCTATTACAAGGAAAATATTTCAAGCAACAATTATGCAGTGCATTGAAATTTTAAAATGGCTCAAATAGAAGAATATATAATTTGAGGCTAGTTCAGGAAATTAATAATAATAAGCATAAATGCGAACTAACAAGTGGCTTTTCTTTGGTAAATAGGACACGAAAGGTTGCATGTATTTTCCAAATCTTTTCTTAAAATGAAGTAAATTGGAGAATATAAACTGAAGATATACGACTTTTTGGAGTTACAAACCTACAGAGACGCGATGAAGACAAAACTATACTTTAAATATTCTTTTTTTTTTTTTTTTTGGCAGAAAAGAATATCTTTAAGCAAACATCTTTTGCATTTTTATTTTTTCTTGTTTTTCAGTTGGCTGCTATCTTGCGAGTTTCTCAGGTATGTTATTTACTAATTTTCATGTATTCTTAAAAAAAAAATTCGTTTAAATTAATTTAGCAATTTTTTATTTAAAAAGCTAAAAAGTTTTTTACTATACTTATAGAACTAATGCAAAAAACTCATCTATTTCACTCACTTGCATGCACGCGCATGTTATTCGATTTTCTTAAGTGATTTATATTTTTAGGATTGAAGAATATGTTTACCACTAATACAATATAGTATTGAAATAATTTTGTAAGAGTAAAAAAAAATTATCTTGTTTGTTGTCCTTCATCACCATAATTTTGTAAGAGAAATATGCGAGAAGTTGAGGATTGGTTAGATTCGACATCTATAAATAGAAATCCAAAAGGTACAATTAATGTAAAATAATTTTCTCAAATATTACCTTACAAAACCTATTGGAAATGCACTTTTTTTGGTAATTGTTTATCTGTGCTTCTACAGTAGCAGAAGAAAATAACAATCCTGCCAACAAAGGAGTAAATTTCGGTAAATAAACTGAATAATGCTATTATTGCTATGTTTTCATTCCAAGTAGGTGTTTATTCAATACCAATATTATATTAAAATCAAATAATATCATATTTGATTAAAGTTAATCTATATCATAATAGCTTAATAGCTTAAATCTATATCATACTATTTATCAATTATCCAAACAAGAAATAGGTTATAACAAAAACATATATATCTAATATACTTAATACATATACTTTTCTCTCTTTTTTTTCCCAACTTTCTTTTCTTCTCCGGTGTTTACTAATCATTGTTATTTTATTCACTTTCACTCTTTCAGTGCACCTGGAAGGCCCAATGATGCAAATTTGTGGAACTGATACACGGAGATCAGCACTTGAATTCTATCAAATACATGTGCTCTGGATAGATCATACCACTTCTGACTGGAACAAGGTAATTTCCAATGGATAATCTTATAAGAATATAATCCAAGTTACAAAAATCTATATTTTTTCATAAGTTGTAAATCGTATATTAGGTGCCCATGCAACTTAAAAGTAGATATCAAAATGGGAATTTGAGACGTGTAAGAGTCATTTTTGGTTACTGCAGATATAGAGCAGATGCCACAACTCTTTTGAATGATACTCTTTAGGGAGAACATTGTGAGTGTGTTTTTAATGAAGTTCATCAAAAAACTACAATGCAAACCATGTGGATAGAAATTGAAGAAAAATAGTTCTATGCTCATATGTTTGCACCTGGAGGGGCTGAAATGTAGCACAATTGGGGTCCAACTTCCCTGTGGTATATGGTTGAACTATCTGATTAAAGTTTTAGCCTTTTGAAAATTTTAGTTGCTTGAATAGTTTTTATTAATTTTGTATCTAATGATGGTTTTATCTTATGATAAATTTCTTCTATTACATGTATAAACAAATTTTATAGTCTCATATTTGGTTATAAATTTCAGTAATTATCCTTCAAATGTTGAGCATTGTGCATACATGGAAGAAAAAATGGATTGTGCTTTTTATCCTAACTGTTTTATTAAAATTAATAAAAATAATACCTGACGATTACCAAAAATAAAGAAAATCTATTTAATATATTATTTTTTGGATTTTACAATAATTATATATCTAGATTATATAATCCAATATATTTATGTTTATTTGTGTAAGTTAACCATATGCTATAGATACTACTGTCATCATAGTACAATTCAATTATAAAAACTCAAGACTATATATTAATAACACAACAATATGTTGATTATTATCATATGTTATTATATCTATAGATTTCAACTCGAAATTATATACTATCCATATAGGTTCCTCTAATTGGTGGAGTGAAATATATATATATATATATTATTTTATACATATTATTATTCAAAAATGTATTTCTCAAATTAAAAAAATTGATAATTGCTTACAATATTTATTATAACTAATAAGTAATTATAAATAGAAGTATAATTTAATATATATATATGTGTGTGTAAATATTTTATCAATAGAGAATTTATAAAATTCTTTCTATTTAAATTAATATATAAATAATATGAACCATGAAGAACAAAATATAAACAATAAAAAAAAAAAAAAAGGAATAAAGACTACCACTTCAAGATTAACAAACTATTATAAACTTATTAAAAAAAAGTACAAATTTAAAGAAACATTATTACAAAACAGTCAATTAAATATTGGAATTGTAAAATTATTTTTTGAAGTTAAGATTAAAATTTTTAACATGAAGAATTTCATAATAAAAATTAGGTATTCATTATGCTAACCTCACTGCCTCAATATTATTTTTAATTCTTGCTGATCCAATTTGTACAGGAAATTTATTCAAGCTTAAAAACCCCAGCCCACTAGAAATCAAACCCACCAGAAAATCTGTGCATTCTACAAACTAGGGTACGTTAACAACCATAGGACGGAAAAAATAAAAATAAAAAAAAATTTTAGAAAAAATGCTTGTCATAAAATAACGTTACTCATACTCTCCTATTAAAAATACTTTAAAGAGTAGTCAAAAAGGCAAAAAGCTTAGAGTCATTTGCAGCACCTCCGATCAAACTCAAGGCTTTCTTATTCCTTTCCACGAAAAATTTGCGGTGGACTTCTTGTAGAATCGTGTAAGTTTAATCTCATTTTGTATGTAGTTTTTTAAATTAAATATATAGCTAATAAAGCCCATTGACTATACATTCCAAAAATTCTATTTTTAAAAGAAATCTGATAAAAGATTCATGAATAATAATATATATTTAAGATAATTTACTAATATTTGTTCAAATTCTTATAGTATGTGCAAATGAAAATCTTTCATTCCACACAGACATCGAAAAAGCATTGCAAAGTTTGGAGAAAAAAAAAAATTCATTCATGCCATAATTTATATTTGTATATTAATTTTTTCGTATTTAATTAAACAAATTAGGGTCCTAGGAATATTTTATATTAAATATTTCCACATTTTATATATTATAATTATTTATAAGTATATTCTATTTTTTTCTTTAAATAAAAATATTATTTCTCATTCTATGTAAACAACTATGAAAAATCGAAATTTTTTGGTTTCTAATACAATAAAATAAACTACAGGTTCATACTTTCAAAAAATGCTCAATAGGTCTGACATTATGCAAGCTTCATTACAGATAATAATTATAAAACTATAAAAAAAAATTATATATGTTTACAAAATATATATAATTTAAAATTGCTAAACTTTCTTGTATATAAATGGAAGAGATGTAGAACATTGAATTTCAAAGTAAAATGAAGATGCAAAAAACGAACAAACTAGGAGAAATTATGGGAACCAATTATTATCTAGAGACTACATATGGAGATTATATTTTAACAATTTCCATACCAGTTTGCACCCCACATCACTACACCTTTACCATTGAGTCCTCATTTGCAGCTTTTTTTTAAAGAGAAGTATCAATTTGATGCATCTATGTCATGGAAAGAAATGCATCTTGTTGAGCATTGTCTTGTCACAACCTTTTTAGATCACTTGCTTGGAGGTAAACTCTTACATAATATTTTCTTTTTACTTAATAAAATATTATCAGTAATTTCAATTTATTACTAATTAAAATACTTTTAGTTTCATTACAATTTTCAATAATTTTGCTTATTTAAACACATAAATAGAAGAAAAACCCATTCACATTTTGGATAGTGATATTGGTAAGTATGTCTAGTGATTCTGTCAAATATTCTATTGAATGTTTCTATTTTTAAAAATTTGACTTTTAAGTTCTTATGTTGAAAATCATTATTTTTTAATCCATTCAAATAGACTCGGGAGAAGTTATCTTTGAATTTCAAGGTACATATAAAATTTAAATATAACGGAAATTATATATTTAATTTTTTTATCCTTTTGCACCATTAGGACAATCTATTTTAATGATTTTTTTCTTTTTCACTTCTAGGAGTGAGCTTCTATGTTTTCTTCGTGAAGGACAAGTTTATTTTGGTAAGACATAATCTGTTTTTCAAACTTTGATTTCCTTATCTTATAGTAATTTTGTATTTCTATTAATGTTTATGTTATTCTACTTCTTATAGGATTTGCCTTTGGGTTTAGCAATATCACTAAGATATTATACTAAGAATGAAGTATGCATAAGATGCAGTACTAAAATATGGAATACTTCAATGAGAAGTGGTGACATAGTTGATGGTTGGAATGCATTTGTTCAAGCACATAAAATAGAAATAGATTTCCGAGTGTTAGTTCAACATACCGGACTTAACATCATCGATGCTAGAATTTTTTATAAGCAAGGAAAGGAGCTTCATTTCCCTTGACCATTGATATAACTAGAACAAAATTAACTGAAGCCATGGATGCTACTCTTTACTGGAGGAAAGGTAACTTTTGACAAATCAGTAATATTATCTACAAAGATTGAACCCAAAAGTATATATAGTTTCCTTTTTCTTTTTAGAGTATTTATAAATGCTCCAACATTGAGAATTTATGGAGTATCAAAACAAAGAAAACCTATTCATTTTTACGAAATGAAATTTTGCTGGGGAAACTACACCATCAAAAATTGGTACAAAGTATGTATTCTTTACTTTTTTTAATGCAATTTCACATAATCACAATTGTACTACAACAACCATGTTTTAGGTTCCACTTTAGATAAAGAGAAAATATCAAAAGGATGAAGAAACAAAGATTAAAGCATCCCTTGGCCAGAATGAATTCAATGTTCCTGTTGCTGTTCTATTTTGATGATCACATTTGGCAGCAGAAATTTGGTGATGTTGTTGGAGAAAGATATCAAAAAACTACAAAAAGAATACTTTGGGCTGAGCTCTCTTATGATGTCTATAGTGTGCATATCTTTGGTCCGGGAGGAATTCAATTGCGTCATAACTGCTCTCCTTTTGTTCTTTAGAACATGGGTTTACTAAAAGATTAAATATGTTATTTACGCTGGCAATTGTCTTGTTATGACAAAAATATGCTACTGTGTTGTTTAGTGTTTTTTTAATGTCCAAACTAATCAATTTTTGTTGGTGTTGCGATTTAATTATATAGTTTTTTTATTCATAAAAATTATCTTCTTTCCTTTAATGAGATATAAAATTAATTTAACTGAAAAAAATTAACTATTCATATATATATTTAAGGAAAAAAAATTAAATATTTTCAATATTATTACCTAACAAAAAATATTCTTTTAAAATTATATAATTATGGTTCATTATTAATTTAAAAAAAAAAAAATACAATGTAACCTCACAGGCAAGGCACCATGCCTTGCGCACCAAGGCGCAGTGTGCCTCCACTACTATATATAAACATATATGAATTAGTGAAGTGAAATGAGAGAGAGAGAAATGAATGAATAATGTGAAAGGTAGAGAGCGAAAAGGAGGGGTAGATATGTCATTTTTTTTGCTTTTTGTTGGGGGCGTATTTTGGGAATAAAAAAGGGTATTTTGGGAGTTAACATTGGAGAATGTATAGTTCATTTGTTATTGTTTTGTCGAGTTGGAGAATATTTTCACAAAAACTAAACAAACATAGGCTTGGTAATATTAAAATTATATATATAGAGGGACAAACTAATGTAATAAGCCAGCGTAAAGTATAGATATTTAGACTATAGAATATATATGAGTGTTTGGTTATGTTTCGGTAAAATAATTTATAATCATTCTCTCTCCAAAATGTTAAAATAGGTTTTTTTGAAATACCCTTTTCTATCCTTCACTATTCCCAAAACTTCTCGATTTTTCAATATATGTATGCATATATATATCATATGTATTTTATTATTATTCTTACAAAAAATATTACTCAATTCAAAAATCCGGCAAAGAAAATATTGATTTGACTGCTACAGTGAAAAATGTCTCCCCTACCAAAACATAAACAAATATATCAACACTCTCCAAAATGAATTTTGAGTTATTCTCTAAAACATAAACAAAAATCCATCACATTCCCCAATACAACTTTCACATTCTCCAACTTCACTCCCAAAACTCATTCCCCTAAAACATGTCATAATCAAACAAAAAACATAACCAAACATTACCTTAATGATTTTGATATAGACGTACTGCTTCTAATGTGCTGTTTAATTTTGCTTTAAACTTTTAAAACTAATGTTGGGAGGTATATTCTTTTGTAGGTGAGTTGGAATACATGAAAGGGTGATAGAGGATATTTGATTTCATTTTGATATAAGACAATCTTTTTCATAAATATTTTTTTATAATATTTATATGTGATGATAATTTCAATAAGTTGGACTCTCGGATCTTGAACTGAAGGGAACTCAGTCACACATTGACCTGGAAGATGCAATTTGCAAACGTGGGTTGGATCCTGCAGCCGCAGAGCAAACTTCAAGCTAGCCGAGAGGGTCCTCGGCTAAGACCCTCCGATGCTTGAGTCAATATATCGACCTAAAAGTAGTTGGACAAAGTAACGGCTCCAAGATTATGAAAGCTTACCATTGTTTCTGAAAAATGAGGTATTTATAGTGTTTACTTAGGGATAAGAAGACGAATCACTCTGGGTCCTCAGAGCCTGTGGTCAAAAAGGGGGAGGAATTAGGAGAAGTAGATGAACCTCCCAGGTCGAGGGGTAGGCTATTCACAACAAGTTATTATAGTGATATCGTGTCAAAAATATCATCGAACGACTTGAGGTCGATTAGGGAAAAGTATCATGTTTTGAATGAGTTTAAGTTGATTAAACCTAGGGCAATGAATAGAATACACACTTCTCCAGTTTTTGAGGATACAATGAAGTGCGGTCTTAGGTTTCCTTTAGCTGATTCTATAGTTAACCTACTGAGAGGTCTCCAAGTATGTATAACTCAGCTGCTGCCCAATTGCTTATTCCTCATGTATAGTTTCATCGTTTTAATGGCTATTTGCGACCAACCTCCTTTGTAGGCGAACTTTAGCCATCTTTTTCATTTGCTGATATCTCAAAAGTTGGGATTGGCCGGGGAGTCGAGGTTTTACTATTTAACAGCTCGACCTCATAGAAATATCTTTAGGACCTTATCTTCTTCCCATAGCTAAAAGTGGAAAGAAAGGTACTTTTACATCCCAAGAGGGTGGATGATGGGTAGGTTCGAAACGAATACAGATGAGAACCCATCATGGAGTAATATCTTCATAAGAGATCTCCTTGAGTTCGGTGAAATGGATACTTTTGAGTTTATAAAGGAGATAAATTTTGTTCTAACAAGATTGTCGACCGCTAAATTGAGGTCGCACGCTAACACGCGATTAGGTATAAACTAATCTTTGTAGTTTATGTAATTCAATTTTTTTTTATATAGTTTGTAGAAAACTCTCTCTGATCAATATTTTCACCTTATTAGGTTAGGCAGTGATGAATCATGCTAGGCAGGTAGTGATGCATAAACAACAAGAGGCGCAAGAGCACCAGAAGGCTGCTATGGCTCAAGCTACTGGAGTAGCGCCCGTAGCTCAGGAGAGTCAACCTCAAGCTGTCACTAGTCAAAGTGCTGGAGTGGCAAGTAGCCCATCCCCACAACAGAAAAGGAAGGCTGCAGAGACTATAGTAGGATATATCCCGAAGAAGATTGCGGTCGAAAAAGGGAAAAAAAAAAGCAAACGAACCCGACAAGGCTGCTTATGTAATTCTACCTCTCGAATGCTTGTGTAATTTGCCTATGTTTCCCGAGCTAAGGTTTGGCCAGAAAGTGGAGGTGTCGAACACAGCAATGATAATAGGAGCAAGCGCCACATCAGTGACCCCCTTGGCCATTCTTACAAGTGATTTGTTCCAAAATGACCAAGTCGAGATGTTTAATCAAGACCAACTGTCTGCCTTGAAAGCCTTTGCTACCATGCAAACATGGTGAAGTCTTTCATCGGGTAATTTTTATCTTATGCAAGATCTAAGTTATTGTAATCATAAGTTATTTGACTTCCGCAGGTCGAGCAATAGGGTAAAACCTCCACCGACACTGTGAGTTGTGCGAGACCAACCATTTGCAGTTGGAAGAAAAGTGCGAAGAATTGGAGAAGGGGCACAATGACCTAGTCAAGATCAAGGTCCAATCACTGGAGTCAAGGTTGGTTGAGTTTACCAAGCAACTCAAAGAAAAAGATGTTAAATTGTTAGCTGCCATTGAGGGCAAAAGTCAGGCTAAGGAGTAGCTGAAGAAAACGATCAATTCAATTCATGAGGCTTCAGAGTTGGCTCGAGCGCATGGTTACGACAGCACGCTATGATATACCTGATCTGAGTTTTTTAAGGCGTTGCCTGGGATTCGAAAAGATGATATTTAACAATTTATGCTCTCATCGGCCTTCAAAGATACGATCATTTTTTAAGGCGTTGCCTGGGATCCGAAAAGATGATATATAATAATTTATGCTCTCATCAGCCTTCAAATATGCGAGCATGACATTTAACATGGATAATACGAAGGCAAGCATTCGATCGTGCGGTAAAACAGCTTGAGTTTATGGGTATGAGTTTTGGGCAGAAGATAAGGCCCAACTCGAAGTAATGAAGAATAAGCGCCTTGAAGCCTTCGATGAGACTGCTTCTACTGAGGAGACTGTTGTAGTTGTTGTTCCTCCTCTGCCCTGGACTATCACGGTGGGAGAGGAGTTTGGGTTCATAGGGGAGTTTACCTTAGATATAAAGAATAACTAAGTAAATCTGGCAAACTTCTTTCCCGATAGTGGTTGAGTGTTTTTAATCGAGGAAGCTGGACCCTCACAACATGGTGGAGCACCCCAAGTTAGGCCTGAGCAAGAGGTCGAATGACCGCCCCTGGATTAGATCTCAATCCGACTGATGAGCTATTCAAAATAGTCAACGAGGTTGCTGACGAGGCTGCAGGTCGGTGAGGGAAGGCCACGAGGTCTAGCTAAATGATCTTGCATTCTGTAGTTTCAATTTTATTTTTGTTGTATCGGGACAATGTCGCGGCTGGTTGGTGAGAAATATTAGCATGAACTTGGTAGGATGGGCATCTTCAAGCGAATTTGACGACGTCCTTATATAATGTTGGCCAAAAATATCCATTCATGATGATTTTATGAGCCAATGCTCGACCTCCCAAGTGATTCCTACAAATGCCCATATAGATCTCTTGTAAGACTTCCTGCTCCTGATTAGGCATCAGACAATTGAATGGAGGTCCTACAATGGACCTTTTATTTAACTGATCAAACTCATCTAAAGCAAATTTTGTTGAGCGCGCTCTCAACCTGTGGGCTTCTGTCTTATCTAATAGTACCTTACCTTCTTTGAGATAACACTTAATTTCATCAATCCAACTCTAGCCCGTGTTGTCAACAGTGAGGATCTAATTTTAATGGAGGTTGAGAACGGTGGGTCTAGCTGAGACCAAAAAGGTGATAGACCTTTCTTTGGTGCCTTTTGACGAGCTAGCGAACTTTGAAAGTACGTCTACTCTTTCATCTTCCGACGTGGGTACTTAACTCAGCATGAACTTCT
The DNA here is from genome assembly GCA_018894105.1 of Jacaranda mimosifolia. Lineage (NCBI taxonomy): Eukaryota > Viridiplantae > Streptophyta > Magnoliopsida > Lamiales > Bignoniaceae > Jacaranda > Jacaranda mimosifolia. The sequence goes on from CM032118.1 coordinate 35,938,348, forward strand.
CAAACAGCTGCTCAAGTCGTTTGACCTCCATCAAATAAGTGTTTATGTTTATCTCTTTTACTTCAAAGTTTCCCCCAAACTCCACAACCAGCTGCAAGTCAGTTATAACTGTTAACTGCTTGATCCCTCTACTAAGTACCACTTTCATCTGGACGATGAAAGCTTCGTATTCCCCCTTATTGTTCAAGACTAGGTAATTCAACTTGATTGCAGAATCGTATTCCTCCGCTTGAGGGGAGTACAAGGAGATACCTACCTCGCCACCTATACTCATGGCCGATCCATCTATATGTAAAGACCAGGCTTGTTATTCTAGATCGACTACCAAAGGAAGATCGACTCACTCTGCCATAAAATCAGCTAGCACCTGGGCCTTTACGGCGGTGCGGGGTTGAAACTTGAGGTCAAATTCACCCAGCTCAATGGCCTAGTTGGTTAACCTTCTTGATGTATCGAACTTAGAGAGTACCTATTTCAACAATTGGTTTGTCAAAACAATGATAGTATGTGACAAGAAATAGGGTCTCAACTTTCGTGTCGCTGTGATAAGTGCTAAGGAAACTTCTCAATCTCCAAATAGTTATGCTCGGGGCCTTACAGGACTTTACTATCATAATACACTAGCTTATATAAGCCTTGTCGATTAGATACCAAAACTAAATTAACTGCTGCCGTGGAGACTGCCAAATACAAGCTCAACACTTCTCCAACCATAGGCTTCGCAAGCAATGGTGGCTCGATTAAGTACTATTTGAGTTCAACCAGAGCCTAGTTGCATTTTTTTTGTCCACTAGAACTTTCTGGCGTTCCTCAGGACCTGAAAGAATGGTAAACATTTGTCTACTAGTCGAGGTATAAATCGACCGAAAGAAATAATCCACCTGACCAATCTCTGGACATCTCTTACTATCTTTAGTGGTGGGATATCTTAGATTTCTTGGATTTTCTGGGGATTAGGTTCAATGCCCCTCTAGTTAACCATGTAACCTAAGAACTCTCCGCCTCTCACTCCGAATGTGCATTTGTTTGGGTTAAGCTTTATATCAAAGGCTCTTAAAATTGAAAATGTGTGGTCAAGGTCAGCTAAGTGGTTTAATTCTCTTTCCGTTTTAACGATCATATCGTCCATGTAAACTTCTATGGATTGATTTATTTTATTTTTGAACATAAAGTTAACCAGTCTTTGGGATGTTGTGCCGACATTTTTTAATCCAAATGGCATGACCAGAAAACAATACACATCATTTGGAACGACAAAAGAAGTTTTATCTCTGTCTTCAAGTGTCATAAAAATTTGATAATATCCCTGGAAGGCATCCATCATGCTCAAGAGGTCACAACCGGCAGTTGAATCTACCCACGAATCTATGTAATGCAATGGATACGGGTCTTTAGGGAATACTTTATTAAGATCAGTGAAATTATGACACATTCTCCACCTGCCCTCATTTTTAGGGACCAAGATTACATTACATAACCAACTAGGATCTTGTATTTCACCCATGTAGCCTGCCTCTAGGAGTTTGTTGACATTCTCTTCAATGATCTAGGTTCTCTCCGAATTAAAGGTTCTTGTCTTTTGTTTCACTGGTTTGAAATATGGATCAACATTAAGATGGTAGACGATGACATAGGGGTCAATTCCCCAGAGGTTTGTAGCTTTCCAAGCAAAAATATTGGCGCACCTTACCTCGCTCCATGGGGCACGGTGTCCTTCCAACACGCATCGGGGTATGTTCTCAAGCCCATTTCGACCACTTTGCTCCGTTTCGCTCCATTTCTTCCATTTCTTGTCAATTTTACCTCAAATTTCAAGGCAAAATCAACAATTCTCCACCTTGACTTGAAGTTCCCATTCATCTTCTTTGTCTCTGCCCCCAATAAGGCCTGTTATCTAAGTCTGCAAACATTAACCAAATCCAAGCAATGCTCGAATTTGATTCCTGGAACAGCCTTAGTCAACATGTCTGCCGGATTATCCTTTGTCCCAACTTTGTCAACCAACATGACTCCTTGAGATACCATATCCCGAACAAAGTGATACCTCACATCTATGTGCTTTGTTCTCTTATGAAACGCTTGATTCTTTGACAAGTGTATGGCACTCTGACTGTCACAAAATACCTTAGCGATCTCAGAAGTCATACCCATATCATCATTCAGCCCCTTTAGCCAAATGCTTTCCTTAGCACCTCAGCCAAAGCCATGTACTCAGCTTCTGTTGTGGACAATGCAACTGATGACTGCAAAGTCGCCTTCCAGCTAACCATACAACTTGATACACAAAACACATAGCCCGTAATGGACCTTCTGCTATCCAAATCTCCTGCATAATCTGCATCCACATAGCCAATAATTCTTGTAGTAGAATTCAATTGACTATACCTCAAACATCTGTCTGCAAAGCCTCTCAGATACCTCATGATCCATTTCACAGCATGCCAATGAGTCTTTCCTGGCTTGTGCATATACCTGCTCACAACACTGACTGCATGTGAAATGTCTGGCCTACTGCACACCATGGCGTACATCAAGCTACCCATTGCACTAGCATATGGCACATTTGACATGTGTTCCACCTCCTCCTCAGTACTCGATGATAAATCTAATGAGAGCCTGAAATGAGCTGCAAGTGGCGTACTAACTAGCTTGGACTTATCCATCCCAAATCGCTCAAGTATTTTCTCAATGTAATGCTGTTGAGACAAGTACAACAATCCTGCGTATCTGTCCCGGATGATCTCCATGCCTAAAATCTTCTTTGCACCGCCCAAATCCTTCATCTCAAATTCTTCACTTAACTGAGATTTTAATTGGTTGATCTCATATATGTTTCTAGAAGCAATCAACATATCATCAACGTACAACAGCAAATATATGAGAAGGCTATCACTACAAATTTTGTAATATACACAACAATCAAATTTGCTTCTAGTATATCCTATCTTGGTAATAAAAGCATCAAACATTTTATACCATTGCCTGGGAGACTGCTTCGGCCATATAATGGCCTCTTCAAAAGACATGCTTGATTTTGTTTCCCAAGAACAACGAATCCTTCTGGTTGACTCATGTAGATTTGTTTCTCCAACTCACCATGCAAAAAAATTATTTTCACATCCATCTGCTCCAGTTCCATATCAAACAGAGCAACTATGGCAAGTAAAACACGAATGGAAGTATGTTTTACAACTGGGGAGAATACTTCATGAAAGTCAACTCCCTCTCTCTGAGTAAAACCCTTAGCAACCAATCGCACCTTGTATCTAACATCTTCAACACCAGGAATCCCTTCTTTCTTCTTGTAGATCCATATGCAACCTACAATCTTCTGCCCTTTAGGTATATCAACCAACTCCTATATGCTATTCTTATGTAGAGACTCCATCTCTTCACTCATAGCTGCAACCCATTTATCAGAATCTAGCCTGGAAATTGCCTCTTTATATGAGACTGGATCATCTCCTACAAACTCCTCAACTGAACTCAAAGCATAAGCTACCAGATCTGAGTAAGCATACTGTTGTGCTGGTTTGATCTGCCTCCTCTCCCTATCGCGAGCCAAGCAATAATTTTGTAGTGGTTTATTTTCCTGTTATTGGTTAGGTGGTAATGTGCTCTCACCAGCTTCATCTATCATCTTTTGTTTCTCCTTTGAAACTTGTGGAGGATCAATATAAATCTCCATCTTTCCATTAACACCCTGTTGACTGCTTTCCTACTGCTCCACCTTTTTCATCATTGCAAACTCATCGAATGTCACGTCTCTACTGATAATCATCTTGGAGCCCTTGTCATCATTACACCACAAACGATAACCTTTGACTCCATCTGCATAGCCTAAAAATATGCACTTCCTAGCCCTTGGCTCAAGCTTCCCATCCCGGATATGAGCATAGGCTAGACACTCAAATTCTTTCAGATTTGAGTAATCAGTAGGAGACCCTGACCAAATTCCATTAGTGTCTTATAGTCCAATGCAGTTGATGGTGACCTATTCACCAAATAACACGCAATGTTAATCGCTTCTGCCCAAAAACTCTTGGACAATTCGGCGTTAAAAAGCATGCATCTAGCTCTTTCCAAGATAGTCTTGTTCATCCATTCTGCAACTCCATTCTACTGTGGTGTATGTACAACTGTGTGATGCCTCACAATTCCTTCATTCTTGCAGAATTCCTGAAATTCCTTGTTGCAGAACTCCAATCCATTGTCAGTCCTCAAGCGCTTGATCTCCTTTCCTGTCTGCTTCTCAATTAAGGTCTTCAATTGCTTGAAGTTGACAAACACCTCATCCTTATGCTTCAGCATGTACACCCATACTCTCCGTGAGAAATCATCTATGAATGTTAGCATGTACCTTGCACCTCCCTTTGAAAGAACTTGAGAAGGCCCCCAAAGATTTGAGTGAATGTAATCCAAGGTGCCTTTGGTCCTGTGAACTGCAGTGCCGAATTTCACCTTGTGTTGCTTACCCAGCACGCACTGCTCGCAGAAATCCAGTTCTCCAATCTTCTCCCCGCAAAGCAAACCTCATTTGCTTAATTCTGACATCCCCCTCTCACTCATATGCCCAAGCGGCATATGCCAGAGTCTCGTAGTATCATTGACTGATGAAGAAACCGCTGCAGCACCAGAAATCGTGTTTCCCTGCAATATGTAAAGGCCGTTCCACTTTTCTCCCTTCATGATAAGTAATGCGCCTTTGGAAACCTGCAGAACTCTGTCTCAAGCTCTGTAATCACATCCATTCTTGTCCAGAGTATCGAGCAATATCATATTTTTCTTCAGATCTGGAACATGACACACATATATTAGGGTCCTTACTATCCCATCATGCATCATGATACAAACTGAGCCAATTCCTACAACCCTGCAAGAAGCATCATTTCCCATAAGTACTTTAGCACCATCATATTTATGGTATGTGGTAAACCAATCTTCTCTAGAGCACATGTGGTAGGAACAACCACTATCCAAAATCCATTTAGAGCTTAGTAAAGTTTCGGCAACGTTGAGAACAAGCCCACCATCAGACTCATCCTCAACAATTCCTGCAATATCACCCCGTTTCTGATCAGAAGTTTCACCTGCATCCTTCGCCTTTTCTAGTTCCGAAAAATTCCATTTCTAATGCCCCTTTCCACTGCACCTCAAACACTTGTCACCGTTTCTAGGCTTGGTTCGGGACTTCGATCGACCTCTAGTCCTTTCCCTTTCTGTTGGTCTCCCTTTAGCACCAATCCTTCCCCACTTTCACCATCATTGCTGCCCAAGACATGTTTTCTCAACTCATTTGAATTCAATGAGGCCTTCACATCCTCCATTGAAATAGTATCTCTCCCGTACAGCAAAGTAGTAACCAAGTGCTCAAAAGATTTTGGCAGAGAACACAAGAGAATTAAGTCTTGATCCTCATCATCAATTTTGACATCTATATTAGCGAGATCCAGAATCACCTTATTGAAAAAATCAATATGTTGAGTGATAGATGTACCTTCCTTCATTCTCAATGTATATAATCGTTGTTTCAAATACAGCCGATTCGTCAGGGATTTCGTCATATATAGACTTTCCAGCTTCTTCCATAAATCTGTTGGCATACTTTCCGTGGCGACCTTTCTCATTACGTTATCCACCAATGATAACACCAGAGTACCGTAAGCCTTCACCATGAACTCATCCTTCTCCTCGTCCTTCAGCGTTTCCGGCAGGGAATCTCTGCCCTTTAACACTCTTTGTAATCTTTATTGACACAAGAGGGTGTGAGCCTTCATCTTCCATAGTCCAAAAGTTGTTATTCCCATCGAATTTCTCTACCTCATACTTCATTCCTGACATCTGATCCAACATGCTCTGATACCAGTTTGTTGTAACCCACGAAGATCTACTACGAAAACAATGAAATAACAGTAAAGTAATTCGATAGAATAAGACAACAAGATTTAGCGTGGTTCAGCGATGTGCCTAATCCACCCAACAAAGAAAAGGAATTTTATTGATCTCAAATCAAAGTGCAAGTACAAACTTGAATCCCACAAATCTCACGAAAATACCTAACACCCTCGTTCTAAACTCCGTCTTGAGATAATTACTCAAAAGCAGTAAAGAAGCCCTTGTGTTATGTTCGTGATACTTTTCCCGGAAGAAAAAATTGATATTTATACTCGAAAATCGAAGCCCAAGGCCCATGGGCCTGTGTCGTGTGCCGGGGCGCACGATGCGTCTTTTCATGCCCTTTTCGCCCATATACACGCCTTGGCGCACCTTACCTCGCACCCCGGTGCGCAGCGTCCTTCCAACACGCGCCGGGGTGTGTTCTCAGCCCATTTCAACCACTTTGGTCAATTTCGCTCCATTTCTTCCGTTCCTTGTCAATTTTACCTCAAATTTCAAGGCAAAATCAACATTACACTATTTCGAAATCAGAAAACACTATCATTTTTAATGAAAATATCATTTATTTTTATTTTCATACCTATAAAAAACCTATAATACCTACAAATTGAAAAAAAATTAAAATTCACTAATTAATTAAATATTAATTTTTTTCTATCATTACAAGACAATGGGACCCATATAATATTTAACACTAATTTTTCATCACATCATCATCCACTAACTTATTAAATAATTATTTCTTTATCTATCTATTCAAAATAATAAAGCCCACAATCAATTAAATAATAATAACTAATACTATTACATTAAAATGTTATTTTTAATCTACTTTTTTTAAAAAAATTTATAATTTTTATCCAATCATATTTTTATTTTCACACGTAAAATAATAATAAAATGAAAATACATTCTAAAACAATAAAAACAAGAAATGAGACTGAAAACGCAACCAATCCACTCTAAAATCTCTCATTCCCAGAAGCAACTACAGGTTTTCCAGACAAAAAGTCTTTTTCCCATAAATTAGTGTATCAGGAAAATCAGGGGAAAAAAATTTCTTTCAGCTTTAAAGGCCTTAATTGGGACATTGCCCAAATGTCTGTAGATGGACATGAAAGAGGGCCTCAGAAGGCTTGATTGACAATTAAGGGTGTAATTGGTTGTGCTTCCATTTTTCATTTCTCATTTCTTAGAGGAAATAGTGAAAAAAAATGTGTTTATAAGATTGAAAAAAAAAAATATGAGAAAGTGATTGTTTTTGAGATAAAAATATAATGGTTACAGTTGATGTAATAGGCAAAAGTGTAATTATTATAGTTGATATAATAGGCAAAAGTTAGAAGATGGTGATTGGTTGTGAGATTTTTTGAAAGAAAAATTTGTGAGATAATGTTTGGTTGTGAGGTTTTTTTAAGAAAAACTTGTGAAATGGTGATTGGTTGTGAGTTATGAGTTAAAATGTTGTGTATGTAATATTTTTTATATAATATTTATATATAGATTTTTATTAGAATAAAATAAAATAAATAAAATATCCTTTAGAATGTCTTATAATGCACATACTAAAATATAATAATGAATTATGCAATGATTTAATTAATTGAAATTTTAAAATTTTTAATTTTATACTGAAGTAAATGCGTATATATTTATATATGAAGAAAATAATATTATGAAATATTAAAATATACGTACGAATAATTATATTACTAAAAAATAATTTTATTTAAATAAAATTTGACATGTAAATATAAATACATATTATGAAGTAATTTTATTTAAATAATACAGTATAATGAGTTCATATAATTATATATTATGAAAATAATTATATTATAAATAATTTTGTTTAAATAATAAAACATTATGTGTAAATATAATTATGTATTAAGAAAATAATTTAAATGTGTAAATATAATTATTTATTACAAAAATAATTCTATTTAAATATTAAAACATTATGTATGGATATATACGTACTATGAAAATAATTTTATTTAAAATGTATAACCATACATCAAAATAACTTTATTAAGAAAATAATAATGTTTTAATATAAAAATATTATGTGTAATCATAACTACATATTATGATATGATTTAATTTAAATGTTAATATATACATGTGAATAATTATATTATGAAAAAAAATATTTAAAATATTAAAATATTACATGTAAATATAATTATATATTATGAAAATAATTTTGAATAAATATTAAAATATTATGGGTAAATATAATTATATATTATGAATTAATTATGCAGAATTAAACTTTATGTATATAGGTGGATGAAAAAGCAAGAGAAAATTTTCAAAAATTTACTTGGGAAGGAGAATCAATTTTTTGAGAGAAAGCAAAGAAATTTGAAATAGAGGAGAGGAATCCATTTTGGAGGGAAATTTCAAATATGGAATAAGGAGGAAAGAAATAATTTTTGGAGAGTGAAAATTTATCCACAAGCAATTACCACTCCATTTTTTCAACTCAAAGAAACAAAATTTGAAAAAAAATTCCACAACCAAGCGCAGCCCAAAATTTCCAAATTTTGGAGATTGGACTGATGCAGGGAGCTCACCATCGAAGGTGAAAGCAAGGTATCTTTTAAGTTAACAAGTTCCAGTACTTCTGTGGGGAACCAAAACTACTATTATCTTTTAAATTAAACTGTTCAATAAGGAAAATGAATAAAAAGAATTGCGCATTGGGCCCAACTAGACCCAATTGAACTTAGTAATTTTAACTTCAACACATATTTAATCACTCCTATCAAAATCCACATTACAATTAATCCATTTTAAACTCAATTCTTCTTACTTAACTCCAACCCGAGACATCTTGCCCATTAACCTCCCTAATTGCTCAATTAATAGAATACTTGCATTTTAAGTTTTTAAGATCATGAACTATTAGTCAATTGATCAAATAATATCATTCTTACACTTATATATATATATATATATAATTTGGGTGTTCAAATTCAAATAATCTAATTACGTGTACCTATTTGAAAAGGAAAAAATGACAATAATTTTCAAAATCACAGTGCCTTTTGCCAACCAGTCCAATAAAGCTATTAAAGGCAAGAGTAGAGTACGGCATCATTTCATTAAATTGAAATAGACGATAAAATATAAAATTAAAATAGAGTATTCAAAGCGAGACACAAGTATCATAAGATGATAGAACACTAAATAAGTGGCTTGAAGGAATGGAAAAGCACACATACACACATACAAAGAGAGAGCATCATAAACATTTTTCTTCAAAGATAATTACATGGCCATACAGGACCTTATTATTAGGCGCAAGCAATGACAAAAGATACAAACACACATGAAACCAACAAGAAATAATACATATTTGCTTAAAAGCACACATATTATTTGGAGAACTAAATTTCACAATGAAGACCAGATATCCAGACTTAATTGCTCCATTATTTATATTGGATATATTATAGCTGGAAGTCACTATCAACCGCGGAAATGAAAGGAACCAAGTTCGTGGGCATTATCAAGAACTTTGTCGTCGTTTCCAGACCGACTAGTTCTTCTTGTCAGGAAATGAATTTTGAGTCAAAAGAAGAACCACCGCTCCCTTCCCCGACAGTTCATCAATCTTCTTTTCAAGTCCCTATGATTTCAACATTATGATTGGATATACACAATTTCAGACACCATATAAAAGAACAATATATATAAATATATATAATTAATTAGTTTGACATGAGCAGTACCTCCTTTGTTGATTTTCCCCATTCTCCATTCCATATAACTGTCTTTGCACCATTTAAGGCCTCACCAAATGACTCAACCGATGCCGGGCCCATCTCCCGCCCAAACCATCCAACAGGGATCTCACAAGCACCCACAATCTGTACTTACAGTATGAAAGAACAAGTGATCTTTATATATATGCTGGAATTTTCTGTGTGTATGGATGAGAAAGTTTAATTCTCATAAGAAGAATAGGTAAGATCTAAGGATGATGTGGAAAGTGGGTAAATAAAGAGTAGCATTTATTGTTTCATATTGAAATATGTAAACAAGGAAAGTGATTCTAAATGGAATGGTTCCAAGACTTTGTGTAATTTTGGGAAGTCCAGCAGAGGAGGGGGACACACCGCTTGCGCTCAAGTCTGGAGTAAAAGTAAAGGCACATTTGGCGCTTTTGCGCGCACTTTGCACTTGCACGTAGTTATAACTTTAATGGTTAATGGTGCTTAGTGGCTGCAATTTGGAATTAACACATCCTTCTCTATAAATATTGACGCTTTGCTTCAGAATTAACTGTTGGGATTTAACTCAGTTATCTAGAGATTAAGTTTGACTAGAATTATGACTCTTTCTTGTATTAGGTTTCCTAATTTTAGGTGAAGTAGTCAAGTAATTTTCTATGATAACTAGAGGTATTTATTTGATTACTTGAGAGAGAATACACTTGTGGAACTCATAATACTCATGAGGTAGTTATTATGAGTATGAGTGGAACAATACAAAGTGGTGGAGTGAGTATTTCTTTGATAGTTTTGATAAAAGTTGTACAAGATGTTTTTATTTTATTCAAATTATAATTCTGCATTTTGAAGTACTTATTTTATTTTGAAAGATAAATTTATTGTAACCCAATGCAATAATATAATACAAATAATATTTTTATAAAAAATAGAACGATCTCGCTCGACTCAAGCTACTAAATTCTCTACATTCTAGTTCATTACTATCCAATAATATATATAGACACGCACACACACACATATATCTGAACGTTAATTACTATGTGATAATCGTACGTACCTTAGTTCTGGCGAAATCTTCACAGCTATCAGCCACGACGACATCTGTGGGCAAGACAAGTTTGACGCCTTTGGCTCTGGCCTTGGCAAGAATTGATTTTGCAAGCTCTACATCTTCCTCGGAAACAGAGATGGAACCCACTGAAAGTCCTTGTGCCTTGTAAAAGGCATATGCCAGATCTCCATTCAGTAACAGCACATCAACTTCATTCAACAGAAACTCAATTTGCTGGGCCTGACCCGAAACTCGTATTCCACCTATGATGGCTACTGCTGGCTTGTCCAGATTCTTGATCTCCACACCTTTCCCAGCACTACCACCCTATTTTTCGAAAAATATATCAAGAAATTGAAAGAGTAATAGAATATATATATATATATATATATACATATGTATATGGCATAAGAAAAAGCATAAAAATAAGTTTAAATTAAACCTTCTTGTTAATGGGGAAGCCTATAAGGCTTGGCAGAGCTGCAATCCCTTCACCAACGGCATGTACTGTATTCGAGATGGCTCCTAATACTTCTCCTGGAGCATCTAGAATGTCGGACTCAGCCTGCTTTGCAAGGTTGCCGATGCTGGAAAGCAAACCCGCCATGTATATATGCTTGCAAGTAATTAATTAATTAATTAATTTAGTATATGAAAATGCAACCACGTACTCCTTGATGCTATATATGTGCTTATGATGATCAATGAGTAAGTACCGGGTATTTATAGCCATGGATAGGGACCCAAACTGTGACTGTTGGAGATAATTAAGAATTGATATATATTTCATGTGATTTTTCTTAAATTGGTCTTAATCACTCGATGTATATCTTGAATAATTATACGTGTTCATTTCAGACCTAATACGTTAAAATGTCCTTTTCAATAACTTTATTTTTCCTTTGAAAATTATCAGAATCCAATGTTCTATAATATTCAATATTTATTGGAAAGGGAGGTATATCAATGGAAAAGAAATTGGACGTGTCAAATAGATCAGAGAACGATTGATTGGAGGGTGTTTACACAAAAAACATTTATCAAAGACAGAAATTTTTGGGTATTTGCTGTAAAAAAATTTTGGAACTCTAATGAACTGATTTATTCATATTGATGACGAAATCCCCCACCTTTTAACTAAAACCACATCATAATAATTATTATTCCTTTATTTCATCATGTTTCTTACTAATTAATCTCTTCTGTCCTTTTTGGATACAAATGAATGGACGAGATCGAGGAAGTAAAATGATTGACGATTTTGTGAGTAGTCTACGGTGCAATCTTGCTTATATATACCTCATGTGAGGGATATACAAATATACTTAACATAAATCGTTTGATTTAAAATGTAAAATAATAACATTTCATTTTAATGATTAGTTGGCAACATAATAAGTACAACTAACCTACTACATGTACGATTGGTTGATGGTTAATTCTGATCGTATGTTAATGGTCCATCGTACTACAAAAATAACTACCAATAATAAAGTTTTTATTATTAAAAACTTATTTAATTAAACCAAATTGAAAAATTACCTTTTTAGTTCCATAATTTAATTGTGTATGCACTATTAATCTCAAACTTATAGTATTGAACATTTATAGTCCAAATTCTATAACTTTTTAAATATGTTTTTATTCTTTGTCCAATTGTTGATTAAAATCTTGACGGAATTGTTACCTATTTATGGAAAAAAAAAACACTAAAATTTGATCTATTTATAAAAAAAAACTCACAAAATATCAAACATCCATTTAACCCTCACTAAAAAAATTGAAAAAATAAAAAAGTTAAAAATTAAATACCACAAAAATTATTTTAAAATAATATATATTTACACATATACACTCATTTATATTATACGTACATATATAAATATATATCTATATAAATCCCAACCCCATCCAAATCTGGCTGTCATGGCCTGCGGCCGACCGGCCAACAACCAGATCTGGCCATGGTTGGGCGGCTGGCCAGCCCGGCTGTTGGCCGGCGGGGAAAGGAGGGGGACGGGAGCAATGGGACAGGGGGCTGTGGGCGGGCAGTTGGCAGCCTGGGGGTGGGAAAGGAAGATGAATGTGTGTGTGTGTGTGTGTGTGTTTTGGTATTAGTATTAATTCAAAATAATTATTTTTAATTTATTTAAAATGATTAAAATTATTAAATTGTTTATTTAAAATTAAATTATATTTTTAGGATGATAGTTTTAGATTTTACATTTATTCTTAAATTTTTTAATTGAGTTAATAAATAAAGATAATTATATTTAACTATATTATTTTAAATATTATTTATTATTTTAATGTTATAAAATATATAATTCAAAACTATGAAGTTATGTTATCTAATACAATAATTTTTATTTTTTTTGAAAAATACTTTTTAATTATTATTTTTAAATATTTACCAAGCATTTAATATATTAAAAATGCGAACCAACAACTTGTTGTATAATTAACAATAACCTATTGTAAAAAGAAATATGTCATTTAATTTAATAATACCTTCATATAAGGTAAATACAAGTATACATCACTGTAAACATGCTCTTGTTATGAACTTTTAACTTTAAAATTATCTCATAGATGTTTAAATTGGATGCGTCTATGGTGAGATTTAATTGTATTTTACTTACATGAGGTACTTCCTAAATAAACAACAACACATGTAATTTACAACAACTCATCTCTAACTTCACAACAAGTTATTGCTTTCTATTAGGAGTAATTATAACTACATCCCCTGAAATTTGGTATAACTATAATTGAACCCCCTTAATTAGATTTTGAAAATTATATTCATCTTCCTTTTAATTAATGAATATCCAAAACCCCCAATTTGAAGTGTTAAATGACCAAATCATTTCTAATAATGTTTAAAAAAAATCAAAAATTCAAAAGGTACAAATACCCACTTATTATATCAATCTAAAAAATATTTATATATATATATATATAATATATATGCATCTATACATGATCATATGTATAATATATATAATATAAATACACACACACACACACATCTACATATATTTTGAGAAGCGGGGGTGGGGTGGGGGCGATCACCATGGCGGCCGCTGGCCAAATCTGGTCAATGGCCACCATGGTGGGCAAGCTGCCATGGTTGGAGGGTGTGGTGCGGTGGGGTGGGCTTGCCATGCATGGTTGGTTACCATGGGTTGAGTTTGGAGGGTGGGGTGGGGAAGATGAGATAAGAAATTGAAATTTTTATTTGAATTTTAAAATTGATTATGTATTTAAGATTATTAATTATTTTATTATATATTACGTAATATTTATAAAATCTTATTAATATTTACATCTAATCTAAATTTATTATGAGTAGTTTAAATTTATATCAATTTAATAAATAATACATTTGTATCTTTTCAAGAATTATCTTAGAATTGATTATGTATTTAAAATTTCTAGAGCCATATTGTTAATATCTTAATATTATTATTTAATATTTGTAAAATTTTATTAATATCAAATATATGTAAATTTATAACGATTATTTAAAATTGTTAAAATTATGCCAATTTAAAAAGAATAAGTTTGTATATCATAAGAATTCTTTTACTAGATAATTTTGAATTATTAAATGCATTACATATAGAATTTAAAAATAATTTGAAGTAGCATAATAAATAGAATAGACCTATTCGTCTTTTTAAGGATATAAAGAAAAAGTTATTTAAAGAAAAATTCAATTTAATGAATACAATATATATATAAAGAGTATTTAATTGGCTAGATTTCAAATAATAAAAAAAATCTTATTACATCAATGACAACCACCCTTTTAGTACAATGCACCATTAACATAGTATTAGAGTTTACTTTAACAGTTTGTACCGATAGCAGGTAAAATATATTTTATCTCGTTTTCATCTAATTAGCAAAAAAAATGGCCATGATTTTACATTTTAAATCTAATGGCTCATATTAAAAGTACACTTACAATCCTTATATAAAGTATATACATTAAGATTTGCACGGTAGAATACTCCATTTATGTTAATAGGGAGTTTGGTTGTGTTTTTATTTTCAATATTTTTAAATTTTGAAAAGTTAGTTACAGTAAATGAGTTGAAAATATATTTGTATTTGGATAGTTTGATAGAAAAATAATGATTATATAGGGTTTAGCAAGTTATAGGTGGAGAGAAATAGTAATAATGAAGAAGAAAAAATATATATATATAAGTTATTGAGATAAGATATGTAGGTTATTGAAAAATATATTTTAAAATATAAATGACTTAAAATATTAGTAAAAATAATAATAAGTTATCGATAATTTATTTTTAAATATTAAAAACAGTTGAAAATAAAAATAAAGCAAATCATTTATCAAGAAATTCAAACATGCCTTGGCCATTGTGGTTGTACAAAGATATTTATCGAACAACTTGTGGACGTTGTATCTCCTCGTGATCCCCATGAGTTTCATCCATTTGTCTGCTATCATCTTTTTAAATAATTGAATGTACCAACAAACTCCCTTTGCTATAATATTTAGCTTCAGTCCGACAAAAATTTAAATAATTGGGGTTCACTTTGTACGCATGCACATATTTGCGTGGTAGAGAATTTATGCACATGCTAAAATATTATACGTTCGATGTGCTCAATAATTATAATTATTTTTTTAACTATTTAGAAAACTTTTTCCATAATCTTGAGGAAATTTATTAATAGAACTTAGTTCCATTTTAACTAATTATAATACTTGTTGGGATCTCCTCATAATATGTTTTGATTATGATCCTTTGCAATGATCTTATTTCATATTGCATTAATTGTAAATAAGGAAAATATTCAATTGATTTGATACTACAAAATCAACAGTTTTGTTTACTCCAATCATGGTTTAATAGTTGGAAATTTCATATGAAAATCTGCATGATTTTTTTAAAATACAGAAGGAAAGTTTCTATTGGAACTTCACCTGAAAACCTGCAATCAAGGAAGAGTTATTTAAAGGAAGGCATATGCTGGATCAATCTTCAAGATAATTGTCTAATTCATCTCTAGAATGAAGGAAGGAAAATCTGTACAATTTTCCAGCCATAGGTAAGGAAAGTTGCCATTGGAACTTCAATATGGCAACTTTCAAATCAAAAAAGGAAAGTTATTGTTAGAGTTTTACATAACCATATGAGCAGAGCTAGTTCCATATATTCAAAGAAGAAAAATAAAAGGAAAGATGCCGTTGGAATTTTTATGGAAACCTGGACTCAAGAAAGGGAAGTTACGGCTGGAACTTTATATGGCAACATGACATGTCCAGAAGATGAAAAAGATTCTGAATGAACTTCATCTATTTAAAATAGAAGACGTCTCAAGTCAGAAAAAACACTAAGCCTTTTTCTCAAAGTTCAGAACTATACAGGATATTACTCTGGAAGTTGTGCTGGAAGTTTGCTTTTGCCTTCCATCATCCAATCTATTAGAAGTTTCTGCAATAAATGAAGTTGTTTTTTGTTATCAATCTCTTATATCTTGTCTTTGCTATAACTTCATTTGTGTTTAATATAAGTGCTGGTTAAAAATCCTAAGATTATATCTTAGGTAGTGGAGTAAGCTTGTCGAACCACTATAAATCATCGTGTTCATCTTATTTGCTGCTTTCTGATATTTGTTATCCGTTTGGATCTTTATTTTTGTTATATATAACACTTTTACAAAAGCCTTCTCAAGAAGCAAAAAATGTTAATTGATTGAGAAAAAGATCAATTCACCCCCCTCTTGATCCCACTTATATTTACAATACTTTTTTCCTATTTAATATTTTAGTATCATAAATAATTAGTCATGCCTGTCATGCTATCCCTGCATCCACAAACGTAATTACAGTACTAATGATGCTAATTACACTGATATACAAAATAACAAAATACTCAATTTTGTAGATAATATAGATAAATAATAGTATAATTTTAACAACAAGTACATTGAATAACTTAAAATATTAATAATCGATTAATATAAATACATATAATACAAACAATTTCTACTTAAAAATTAAAAAAAGAGGGGTATATACATCTACACGTTCCATAATTTTTTCATTATATTTTGACATTATTTACTGATGAGGCATTTTATGAAATTAAATAAAAAATTAAGATCTAATAGGTAGTTTAAAATTTAGCGTAGCTTGGTATAACTCTCACTTTGAACGTGCAAAATACTTATTTTATCTATATTATTAATAAAGAGCCTACCCCCACTTTTGGTATATTTTTAAGTGTCTTTCCTAAAATATCATCTCTCTCTCTCTTTCTCTTTCCTTAATTTCCACATCTATATAAAATAACTGAGATCCCACTACCCTCTCCCTCCCCTCTCTACTACTACATATTAATTTCATAAAGGCTATGCATAGTTATGCATATTTCTATTTTTCTCATTTTTTTCCTGCAGGTATGGTTTCTCTCGTTTAAACTATTTTTTTTATATTATTTTTTTCAAAGATATATGAATGAGTTTGGCATTGATGTTGATTAATTTTTTTTTTTTCTATTATAAATTATTTTCAAGTCATTTGATTAATATTACTTTTTATTTTTATTGAATGCATTCACATTAAGTGTGCATTTGCTGCTAGTACATAGTATAGATGCAATTTGAAGATGATGATAGTACTTATAAGCATCTTGAAAACATGATTCGCTTGGAAAATTATATATATGATGGACTATACGTCAATGAATTATCACCGATTTTTACTAGTGTATTCAATTCATATTCTATTTCATTGGATTATAAAATCGGCGATTACATCAGTGATGACATTGAGCATGACATTATTTGATTATGTGTCCTGCTTTTATGTATTTCATGGCATAATGACATTTCTCGGATTTATTTTTCACATATATGTTTTCTTAGCGTAGATTCTCCACCAAATGGTTTTCCTTTGGATTATTATCAATTTAATTTCTTATAAAATTTGAAAGCCCTTTCCCATTTGATTTTCTTTTTCAAAAAATATCATATATATGAACCTACAACAATGAATAATTTAGTCAATTATTTTTTAATCTAAGTAAATAAATTATAGAACGTAATTAATATTGTGATCCTAAAATCTTGGTAATATTAATATTATATGTAGAGAAGGACAAAGTAAGGTAATAAGTCAGTGTAAAGTATAGATATTTTGACTTTAGAATATATATAGTGTTGGTAAATTATGATTTAAGCATATAATTACAATTAATCATATAAATTATGATATCAAATAGGATGGTTCAATGTTACCTTTTGATCAGCAGAAGATTTATTAATACCACCCTAGATCGAAACTTGTCTACAAGCTTTGAATGCATACAAACTTCACGTCCTTGATCTCGAGCAGGCTTCTATCAATTTCTTTTTTTTCACCTCGCAGGGTTGCTACCAGAGCTTCCACAAACTTACACACCATAAACATTTGGGACTACTTGGTAATACCCCAAGAAAGATTTAGAAAAGTAACTACAAATTTGAGAGTCTTTTATGAGTAAATACTCAAGTTGTGTATACTGAATTCCTAGGAAGATCGCCTATTTATAGGTGAGCTTCCAAGAGTTCAATCCAACTAGAATATTTAGATCATGTCTATCCCTCACAAGGGAAAAATTATCCTCCTAAATATGGATGAACACTATCTATCCACATCTCTTCACAAGGAAGAGTTTTAATCCATCAAGAACTGCAAGTCCTTCTAGATATAGATAAGATCTTTATTCAAATATGGATGTTTATTGGTCCAAGAGCCCCAATTCGTAATATTTCTCACATATAAATATTTGACTCAATTTCATCGAATTCATAATCTTTTACGTCTTTTCTTTCATACAGGGAATATGGCATATGATCAAGCGAGAAGAAATCAAGTGAGACCGGACAGTTATATTAAGCCACCACCAAGCTAATATAACCCTACAACTAAAAACTCGCTAAGTACCCCAAACTATGTGGTCACACTAAATCAAGCATCTCAAATCCCTCAGTATCAAGTAGAGCATACTTGACTCTTTCCACTATGTATCTATGCTCATGACTATGCCAAACGCTTTTGACTTAGTAGGTCGTCCAATGAGCCATAGAACAAGAGTGCATTACCAACTTTAGTTCTTCCTCTACCCCTCATGCCACTTTGCTTGGTCTTGACAACTTTCATAGTCATGCTCTGACAGACCGGGTTAATCATGGCCATTGGAGGAATGTTAAAGTAGCATCATCAAGCTTACACTTCATGACACGGCCTAGAGTTTCAAAAGGTACAAAATAATAAAGGCTCACATAGTGATGAAGTAGGGAACCATTCAGTCACTCTCCTTTAAGGTCCTCACATAACATATGTAGTATGAATACATACTATGATAGAGCTTCCACTCAATTTTGGGCATGTCACGCTCTTAAAACCATACGAACCTTAGTCCAGTCACTATTCAAGCATCTAACATGCGCAACAGTAAACAGTCATTTCTAAAATGCCTTCAGTATTTCACACGTTCGGCTACAAATAGGCTTTTATGAAGTTGGACGTACTTCATAATCGATCAAATATGATCTCATCTTAGCCTCCAAGCTATGGAAACTTTAATTTATGCTTTAACCTTCTTCTTCTTTTTCAAAAACATAAAGGCGACCATCCGTATATATCTCAACAATATATACATGATATATAAGTCTCATCCTGCTCGCTATCAAAGTGCTAGGGCAATTGCCTGTGTGAGTGGGTCAATCAAGGCCTGGTGACATTCACATATATCATAAATCCAGTACACTAACATAAGAATAAAAAAGAACATCATAATTCCATTAATAAAAAAATGGTCATACAAGCCAATAACCAAATCCTATGAAGTCCCATACTACTAACATTCCTTTGGAACACATCTCTATGCAAAGGATTAGTAAATGGATCAGCGACCATATTGCTAGACGGAATATGCTTGAGAACTACTTATCCTTACGCAATACTGTCTCGAATAAAGTGATATATGGTATCTATATGCTTGGTCCTCCCATGGTATTTGAGGTCCTTAGCATATGCCAAAGCAGTTGTGTTATTACAATAGATAACAATTGCATCATCAACATGGGCTAAAATATGCAAACTTTCAAGAAATCTCCTCAACCAGATAGCATCATATACTGCTGATGTACAAGTAACATATTCTGCTTCTATTATGGACAACAAAATGCAAGGTTGTTTCATGCTACACCAAGTGATAGCAGTGCCTCATAATAAGAATGCATATCCTAATGTGGATTTGTGTTCATATATGTTCGCTTATCCATCAGCATCACTATATCTAATCTGTCTTAAACTACCTCCATGGTAGCATAAAGTAAGATTAGTTGTTCTTTTAAAATATCTAAGTATTTTTTTTACCACTGCCCAATCGTCAGGTCCAGGATTGCTTTGATATCTACTTACCATTCCAACTACAAAGCACAAGTCTGGTCAAGTACACATCATAGCATACATCAGACTTCCTACAGCACTCGCATATAGAACCTTAGCCATGCGTTTCCTTCCTTCATCTATCTTTGAGCATATTTCTTTGCTAAGAACACAACTTTTATCAATGGGTATATCTACTGGGTTAGCATTATACATTAGAAATCATTCTATTATCCTCTTGGTATAAGTCTCCTTAGACAAACTCAATTTTCTTCTAGAACGATCTTGGTGTATCTTAACCCCATGTATGTATTCAGCTTCCCACATGTCCTTCAATTCAAATATGAAGGATAGTCACTTCTGAGTGGCAACAATCAGTTTCATATCATTTCCAACCAACAAAATATCGTCCACATATAGTGAGAGTATCAAAAAATCTCTTCCCACTTCTGTTGACATACGCACATGATCTCCCTCGATTGTCGTGAAGCACATTGATATGATAGCTCAGTGAAATCGATGGTACCACTGTCTGGACGATTATTTCAGCATATAGATGGAACATTTTAAGCAAAAGACTTTATGCTCATGTCCCATTTCCTGAAACCCCATAGGTTGATCCATATAGATCTCTTCGTCCAGTTCTCTATTGAGAAATGTTGTCTTAACATCCATTTAAAACAATTCCATATCTAAATAAGCAACTATGGCTAGAATTAAGCGAATAGAGGCAAACCTCACCATGGGGGAGAATGTCTCCTCATAGTCTATCCCTACTTTTTGGGTATAACCTTCGCCACAAGTCGAGTTTTGTACTTGTCGATCGACCTATCTGCCTTTTGCTTGACCTTTAGAACCGACTTGTTCCCAATGGTCTTATATGTAGCTAGAAGATTAACTAGCTCCCAAACATGGTTCTTAGCCATTAAGCTCATCTCTTCTTCCATAACAGTTATCCACTCTTTTGTATTATGAGAAGTTACAACTTCATTATAAATAGATGGCTCATCAATATCCACAGAAGCACTCATGAAAGATTCCCCTTTGATTTCATAACATCGACGGGGTATTATTCCACATCTGCTTCTTCATAACTGTAGATTTTAAGAGTCTTCTTCCAATGGAACACTCTTACTTGATCTTGGTTCGCTCTCATCATCCCTATCAACTATTGGATAAAGTTGCTAGCCGTTATCATTGCCAAAGATAGATGTGCCGCTCTGAGAATCTCATAACTCATGTAGTACAATATCTCCTTTTACTTCTCCTATAGTTGGGAAATCCTCCTCTAGGAAATCCACATCACGGAACTCAATCTCAGTCATTCCTCCATGAGGATGTTCAACGTACATAATATATCCTATTAAGTGTTTACAATATCTGATAAAGATATGTTTACTTACTTTAAGGCCAAGCTTCCCATACTTGTAAGAAGTATTATGAACAAACACTTCCGACCCCCAGGGTCGCAACCCCTCTAAATTGGGTTTTCTCCCATAACAAAGTTCATATAGTGTTAAAGGAATTGATTTGGAGGGCACGCGGTTTAAAATGTAGGCAATAGTTAAAATTGTATCTCCTCAAAATAATATTGGAAGATTTGCTTATACCATCATTGATCTAGCCATATCCAGAAATGTCCGACTCCTCCTCTCTGCAACACTATTTTGTTGCGGAGTGTGTGGAATCGTTAATTGTCTTATTACACCCTTTTCCTCACATATTTATCTAAATTGATTAGAAAAATATTCTCGCCTTCTGTTAGTACGCAAAACCTCAAGTTTTTTTTATCCCTTTGATTCTCAACCTCTACCAAGAATCGCTTAAAACAATCAAGCACTTCCGACATATGAGATAAGAGATATACTAACCCATAGTGTAAATAATCATCAATGAAAGTGAGAAAATAGTATGCACCGTGTTGTGCCCTTACATTCATGGGTCCGTATATGTTTGAGTGGACTAACTCTAGGGAATGAGTAGCCCTCTTAACCTTTCCAAAAGGCTTTCGGCAGGCTTTTTAGCTAGACATGGTTCACACACAAGGAGATTGACTTTAGCGAGGTGCCCCAATAAGCCTTCTCGAGCTAACCTAGTCATCCTCTCCTGTCCTATGTGCTCCAATCTTGCATGCCATTTAACATAATTAAAAATAATATCTATAGCAAAAGAGATAAAAGAAATGCAATCATGTGATAATTCTAACATGAAACCATTATGCATAAAACCTAATCCACAAAAGTCCTTACCATTAAAAATAGACAAACTAATGTTCTCAAATAGAAAAGAAAAACCATCTCTCAAAAGTGCATTAACTAGAACTAAATTACATCAAATGCCAAGTGCATATTGCACATCATTAAAATGTAGTTCACACCCAGTGCTGAGCTTTAGTTGGTATGTTCCAACTCCAAGGACTTCCTCTTGTGAGCCATTCCCCTTAGCAATGTAGTGGATACATGCTGGCACTCAATGATAATCTACGTATTATGCTGATCTCTCATCATATGTTTTGTTGCTCATGTGTCTACAACCAACCAAGGAGAGAATTAGCAACTAATACATATGAACAAACAAAAGAATTGAGAGAGCTTTGTGTCTTACCTTTTTCAACTTAGTGCAGTCACGAGCAAAGTGATCTACCTTCTTACAGTTAAAGCACTTGACCTTACTTGGGTCTTTCTTTCCATCCATCTTTCCTCGACGATGCTTCATAGCCTTGTCGCCTTATGCGGCCAAGTTCTAACTTTGATTATTGCTTTGTCTAGCAATAGCCTGCTTGTTCCCAAGCTTGCCTGTATTTGGCTTATGCTAACCAGCATGTGCAATAAGAGCAGCTGCTTGTGCACGTTCCAACTCTATACGATTAACCTTCAACTTAAGGTGATTGGCTACACTATCGAATATCTTTATTTGCTCATTATGTGTTAGCGCAAGCTTAACATGTCCCCAAGTGTGCTTAGGTAGCAACCTAAGGACAGCCAGAACCTGTTGTTCCTCTGTGAGCTCACATCCTACATTTTGAATTTCTCAAATCATATCTTTTAATACATTAAGATGTTGAATCATCAGTGTTTCAGATCAAGTACATACTGTTGAACTTGAGAGTGAGTGCCCGCAATCCAGTAGCTAAGTTGCTACCGTACGTGACCTTCAATATGTCCCACAGCTCTTTAGCCGTAGGATATTTCTTAAATTCACGAATCAGATTATCATGCATGCAACTTAGCATAGTTAAGCGCACACTCATATCTTGATCCATCCACTTATTGTACACATCCAATTCATGACGATATTGTGTAGTTTGTCCATTTTTTGGCTCAACAAGCTTAGGTATAGAAGTGGTGAGATGATCAAGGATCTTTTCTTTGTGCAATAAATACTGAATTTTTCTACACCACAGTGCATAATTTTGGCCATCAAGTTTGCCACTACCATGAAGGTCAGAAAAAGATGTTTTGGTCTTCCCAATTGTACGACTTGCGCATTTATGTTAGGTACTGGTCTAATGTTTTATTTCGAATCCAAGTAAATTTTATTATTCTCTTTAATTCAATAAAATCAAAAATTTCATTACCAAGGCTAGTAATCATCTCCCATTGAAGTAAGAGGATAATAAAAATTATCAGTTCAAGAATAAAATTGCTCATAAGTCCATAAATAATCTGAGTTTTTCAATATGAAAGCAAACTATATAATCACATAGAGAATTCAATTCTAATAAAAAAAAAAGTAGAATTCTTTAACTAAATTGCATGCTCAATAAATTCTCATACTATTTCATGAAAAATTACCCATAATTTTTTACATCAAAGGTAAAACCCAAATTATGAATTAACAATTAATGGTAACCAATCATTGACAATAACTAATTGCAAGTATCAAAAAAAAATCTCATGCTTTTAAATTCGATTAAATAGCAACAAATTGCAAATTTTGCTATTTTAGTAATCTTATTATGCTTTTGAATTCAAATCAAGAAGATATATGATGCATGCTGATTAAAAGGAAACCAAATTAGTTTCTCATGCTTTTGAATTCAAATCAAGAAGATAAATGGTGCATGTAGATTAACATGAAACCAAACTATACCAAAGCATAAAAAATAAAATATATCAAAGTATACATAATTAACAACACACTTGCATATTGCTTTTAATGCCGTCATGTTTGACCCACAAAATTTTCGAAAATCTCGAGGATAGACATTTAATGGCAACAAGTCTTTCAATTTCCGAAAAAAAAAATGATATTTCATAAAGAAATAAGCTAGTGTCGGGTTTGGTTCTACTTTTCATATATGTACGGACAATAATGACATTGTTGAGAAAATATTGATTTCCGACAACATTTGTCATGCTCATAGTAAATTTTGAATTTCAATTTATATACTAAGCATAAAAAAAAATATTTTATTGCATTCCAAAAATTGCAATATCGAGCCCTATCAACGCTGATACCACTATTAGTAAATCATGATTTAAACATATAATTACAATTAATTATATAAATCATGATATCAAATATGATGGTCAAGTGTTACCTTTTGATCAGCAGAAGATTTGTTAACACCACATTGGATCGAAACTCATCTACAAGCCTTGAATATGTACAAACTCCACGCCGTTTAATCTCGAACGGCCTTCTATTGATTTCTCTTTCTCGCCTTGCAGGGTTGCTGCCAAAGCTTCCACAACCTTACGCACATTAAACCTTTGGGACTATTTGGTGATACCCCAAGAAAGATTTAGAAAAGTAACTATAAATTTGACAGTCTTTTATGAGTGAATACTCAAGTTGTGCATACTAAACTCCTAAGAAGATGGCCTATTTATAGGTAAGTCTTCCAACAATCCAATTCAACTAGGAGATCTAGATACTATCTATCCCAAACAAGGGAAAGTTATCCTCCCAAATATAGATGAGTATTATATAATTACATCTCTTAACAAGGAAGAGTTCTAATCCATCAAGAAGTGCAAGTCCTTCTAGATGTAAATAAAAATTTTATTTAAATATGGATGTTTATTAGATCAAAAGTCCCAATTCATAACATATAGAAAAAATTTAATGATTTTGGACATAGACGTACTACTTCTAATGTAGTGTTTGATTTTGCTTTGAATTTTTTTAAAAATAATGTTGGGTGTATATTCTTTTGTAGGTGAGTTGGAATATATGAAAGGGCGATAGAGGATATTTGATTTCATTTTGATATAAGACCATTTTTTTTATAAATATTTTTTATAACATTTATATAATTAATCATATCATATCAAAAATTATATTACTCTTATGTTATTTTAATAGAAAGAACAAATAAATATATATATATATAATATTATAATAATAATCAGAATGTACAAATATATATTTTTTATCAATATAATAATTTAAAACTGTTCAAATATTTAATTTTTTTTAAAGAAAAGAAGATGTATTTTAATATAATTTTAATTTTTTTTAAAGAGAGTGAAAAAAAATAAATTCAATCGGACATTGCCTTTTTATTCGTCGAAAGTAGTCCAAACTTAAAATCCATTCGAGAAGCCAACACAAGTAGACACTAAAGAGTAGTTGATTGAAGGACTGGTAAGTGATAACATCGCATGGAAAAACCGATGAATATAATCTTCGGGACATGGTTAATATTTCATTTGGTTAAATATTTTGAGAAAATATATTATAAATTATGGAAGTAATAGAGGTATGTAAGTTTTTAATTATTTAATGAGATTCTTTTATTGTAGATATTTTCTAAGGAAATTATATTTATTTGATTACTTGCGTTAAATTAATTTCTCATATTTAATATATGTTGTTATTATAGTAGCATAATGATCAACACATACATATATTTGTATTAAAATAATAATTAGAAATTTTCAATGTATATTTTTATTTATGTAATCATTTGATTATAAATGTACATATATAATAATTAAAACTTACATGCGTAATGTAATGATTAGGACTTTCTGAAATCCTTCCTGGAAGAAAAAATATTTTTATGTTTGATTTTAATTTTTGGGGAATGACTACCGAAAAAGCCAAACGTTATCTGTCCCACATCGAGATATTCTATAGTCCAACACAATATTATAAGTCTGGGAAGGCAGGGAGCCAGAGTCATCAGTTACGAAAAGAAGTGAATGGGTTATGGCTAACGCGCCTCCCTGTTCCAACGTGGTGCGAAGGGCTGAGACGTGCGTGGAGCCTTAGCCACCTGTGCCGGAGTCAGTTTGGCTAACTCCTAAGTTGTTCACTTGGTCCTCATATCAGACTAACAGAAGGGGGCTTACGATCCAGTGGCGCTTCCTTTTTCTTCTTTTTTATCTTTCACAAGGAATTCAATTTGCTAACCTAAGCCAGCCTACCTCAAATACTTCATGAGACCTTATCGGGATATAAACAAGCAAGAAAATGGGTGATTCAGACAATACATTTGAGGGCAGAGAGCAAAAAACAAGTATAACATGAACTCATATTCTATTACATTTCTCGTTTGGCATCCAGGACGAAACATCATCATGGATTGGGTTGTAAAAAAATCTATTAGAATGTTGTTTTTAGGCCTTAGACCACGACTGGAGTGGCTTCATCAAGAGCAAGGACACCGGGGAGTTCTTTGCCTTCCAAGAGCTCCAAACTGGCACCACCACCGGTTGATATGTGGCTCATCACACTAGCAACTCCAACTTTCTCCACGGCAGCAACAGAATCTCCACCTCCAATAATTGTTGTCACCCCCTTCCCACTAAGTTCAGCCAGCTTATTTGCAATTGCCTGCACACACAGTCACAAGCTCAATGAACATTTTTCAATCTTGAGAGAATTAAAGCAATGCTTATATTATTAAGAAATAATACCTCTGTGCCAGCGGCAAATTTGTCAAACTCAAACACTCCCATTGGTCCATTCCAAATAACAGTTTTCGTAGTCTCAAGGGCATCGCTGAATGTCTTTACAGAATCTGGTCCAATGTCCAATCCCATCCAGCCATCAGGGATAGCAGATGCCGGCACAACCTAAAATTTCAAATGATGTCCCACATGTTAACAC
Organism: Jacaranda mimosifolia; assembly: GCA_018894105.1. NCBI lineage: Eukaryota > Viridiplantae > Streptophyta > Magnoliopsida > Lamiales > Bignoniaceae > Jacaranda > Jacaranda mimosifolia. The sequence continues at coordinate 35,965,523 of CM032118.1, forward strand.
TTAACAGTGTATTTGAGATCAAGGAGCCCAAATTCGTTTGAAATAGTAGTTGAAATCAAGTAAAGATTTTGGAGGGAAGAATAAGTTAATAGAACCTTGCTATCTGCATCTGGAGCGAACTTGTCGGCTATAACCACATCTGTGGGTAGCAAGAGATTCACTCCCTTGGCCTTGGCCTTCTTGAGAAGTGATGTTGCTAGATCGAGCTTGTCTTCTTCTACAAGGGATGATCCTACTGACAGTCCTTGTGCTTTGTAAAATGTAAATATCATTCCTCCACCCAATAGCAATATATCGCACTTCTCCAAAAGTGATTCAATTACTCCAATCTTGGAGGAGACCTTTGAACCACCCACAATGGCAGCAAATGGTCTCTTTGGGTTTGAAACAGCCCCCACAAGATAGTCCAGCTCCTGGAGAAGCAAAAGAAAATCAAGTGTCAACCGACAAAAATAAAACCACTACAGATTAATAAAGGCATTACTGGAATCCAAAATCATTACTGTGTGAGTTATAATGGAGACATCTTGAGAGAGTGGTAGCTAAGAAAATCTAACCTTTTGTAAGAGGAAACCAGCAACAGAGGGCTTCAAGAACTTGGTAACTCCCTCGGTAGAGGCATGTGCTCTGTGTGCAGTACCAAATGCATCATTGACATAAAGATCTGCCAATGAGGCAAGCTTCTTTGCAAACTCGGGCTCATTCTTCTCTTCCTCTTTGTAAAACCTCACATTCTCAAGCAGGAGGACGCCACCATCAGGTAGTGAAGCCACCAATTTTTCAACTTCTGGACCAATGCAGTCGTCGGCTTTCACAACCTGTTTAAGTATGCATTAACAGAGAAAATATCCTGTTATTATATGATAAGCATTCAAGAAGAAGAGCTGAATTCAATTACTTCTTCTAGTCTTTCATAAAATCCAATAATAACACGTTCTGCCACTTCTTCATATTCTTTCCCTTTACCACAAAATTTAATTTCCCGTAAATTGGTACCTGAATACCAAGCAGTTCGGATAGCCTGGGAACAAGAGGTGCAAGACTGTATTTTGGTGTGACACCTTTCGGCCGACCCTGAAAAGACAAGGACATGAATAAAGAATGGACTCAGACAGTCAGACTTAAGAACTAATAGCACCTCGCAGAATTGTGAGCCTACTGAAATGTAACATTTATGGCATGATAAAGAAGAGAGGACAACTAATAAAGCAGATAAAAACAGACAGGCACTAATGCATCTGAATGAAACCTATCCTAAAATAGAAATTTCTACTGTTATAGACACACCATATTCCCAGAGCCCAATGGTGTCGTCTAAAATGTCTATTTCTTGAACTCAATTGAGAGCAATCAGGGCAGTTAACTTATTTTTTCAAGATAAGAAATCTTGATCCTACCACCTTATACCCCAGATCATTTTCACCTACCAGAATCTACATGACTTAGTTCAGTCTTGGATTATATCAGAACCACCAAAGTTTGTAATTTACAATTTACAATGAAATGCAATTGGATCTAGAGGTCCAAATATCAAATGCATCATAACCAGAGTGAAAAAGACAGCTTTGATTGAATCTATACTCTAGTCAAATTTGAGCAAATCAAAGTCAAACAGGAAAACCCCCAAGAAACAATGCAAAGCAAAGAACAAATTGCTCAAACACTAAATCGGCAGCCCATAAAATTAGGAACTTTTTAAGTCACAAAAAATTAACTCACCAAATGACTAGAAAGAATGACTTTAGCACCATTGGTAATCAAATGCTTAACGGTGGGGACAGCAGCTCTAATCCTAGTATCATCAGTAATGTTCTGGTTTTCATCAAGAGGCACATTGAGGTCAGCTCTGACAAAGACCTTTTTGCCCTTGAGATCAGCAGCAGTGAAGTCTGCCACGCTCTTCTTTGACATGGAGGCAACGCCTCTAACGGGCTTGGCCGAAGAACTCCGAAATGATCGCAGCTTGGTGGCGACGTGATGAGACAGATTGGGTTCTGCAGCGGCGTCGGAGGAGCCCAGACTGCGGAGTGGGGTCTTGGCGAGGAAGCGGGTGGTGGGGACATTAAGGGAAGCCCTGGCAGATGCGACGGCGTTTGATGCCTTAGGGATGGCGCAGAAGGCCGGAGATGCAGCGGTGGACGCCATCCTCAATTTGTGAAGTGTGTTCCTGAGAGCGGAAGACAGAGAGAGAGTGGCGGTGTGAGGGAGTGAGTGTTTGTGGTATGGGATGGAGAGCCGAGGAGATTTCTCTTATCGTTGAGTTGAGGTTGAAGATGTTCGATGATTTTCAGGGTCGCTACAGCTTCTGTGGTTGCGTTTTTGGCCTTTTACTTTTGCTGGCATTCAACTTGATTGCTATTGGCCAGAAATTTTCTTACAACATTTTTTGTATTGCTGACTACAGAAGAATGACCCAGGCCTAGTCCCTCACTATAAGCAGTCTTACTGTCATGAGAATTTTATACAGTATAGGAGCTATGTTTCAATCGAACAAGAGTCGAGAAGGGGCCTTGGCTCCAATTACATTTAACTTTTGGTGTTTCAAAAAAATTTATAGCTTTGAAAAAAAATATTAATTGGCTGTTCATATATGCATTAATGGATTTTTGCATTTTATTCCACAAAGAAATCGACATTGGTTGTCTATTCATGAATACAATATTTAATGACTTTTTAGAATTCAAGATTAATCGGTCAAATAAATAAGAGAATACATAAGTGAAATAAATAATTACAAATTAATGTCTTTAAATTAGAAATTAATTAAAATGAATTGTTGCAAATTAATATCTTTATAAGTTACTCTGGTTTTTAAGTATGATTCTAAGAAATAGCTATAATGTAGAATAAAAGTTGATAAACCCAATCTAATCTAATATATATAAAGTAAATTATTATTCAACCATATTTTAAGAATGTTTGTTATGTGGCAATGATATGGATAAGTTATTTTTATTCTTTTTTGCCATCTCAACATCTTCCATATATAATTTACTATAAAAAGGAGTTATTTATTAATGTAAAATACTATATTAAATAAATTTTTTTAACTCCATATCTAATGATGGTAAGTGCTCCATATCTATAAATTTGATCTTCCATATTAATTTTTGTATTATTTCTCTCTACACATATTAGTTTATATATGGAATTAATATATATATATATATATATTAGTGTATGTGGTAAAAAATGATTGTACCCCATATGAAAAATGAAATAGGCAAAAGACACCCCCACCTCGGTGAAAAAAAATATACAAAAAGCCACTTAGTCATTTTCAAAACCATGCATCGAAGCCCCTTCCGTGCTGTGGCGATTATGCGACTGGTTATGATTTTATTGTAGGGAAAATTTCAATTTTACCCTCTTACTATGTAATTTCTTGTAAAAATTCTTCTTCCCCAAAATTTTTCCATCGACTGAGAGAGACTCCGCATTACTTTCTTCTCCAAATTTCTTGCCCACCGATTTGAAGAGCTCCAATGGTATTTTCTTCTACAAATACGATGAGGAACAGGTATAGGTTCAATAAACCCACATTAGACCTTCGATATGGGAAGCCTCCAATCTGTAGATGCTTAGCTGATGCAGCCCTTTGAGTAGTGGTGAACGATAGGAAAAGCTCGTTATGTAAGCTCTATTATTGTTGCCCTCTTCCACGTTGCAACTTCTTTAAGTGGTGCATGCCTTTGACAGCAACATGGTTTCCATCTGGGCTTCCAATGACCTATCTACAAGAGCACGGTGGTGACGCATTTTATGGAGGTGAAGAAGCTAAACTGCCGATGCGGATGAAGTGATTTCTGGGGTGTCAAGAATAGTTGGGTGTAGGAAGGATTAGAATAATGGTCACTTTGTGCATTTCTCTTGGGTTGTAATAGTTATTTTGTTGACAATTTTGATTGTCATAATGTTAATGAAATGATCATATGCTTGCAAGTTTTGTAAGTTGTAATGAACAAAATTTGCTCTTGAATTAATCACTATGTATGTGTGTTTCTTTGTTGACAACAATTTGAATCATTCTTCACTGGGGGGTGTAAATTGCCAATTTGAACATAACAAATAATTTGACAAGGGGTGAATTGCTAATTTATCTATGGAAAAATATTCTAAGATTTTATCTTGTATAATCTTAATCCACAACAGAGACACCATGTGTATGTTTCTTTTCCATATTATAGTGTTTTTTAAGTTTGTTGGGAAGAATTAGAAAGCAATTGAAAATGTGCTTCACATCAGGGGGTAAACTGTCAATTTGAACAAAGCATATAATTTCATTGGGGGTAAATTGCCTATTTATTAGAAAATAATTTTGCAAGAGATCAACTTGTGCAACTTAAACTCCACAATAGAAACACCAATTGAACAGCATGCAATTCAACATCACTCAATCTATAAAAGCAATTGCAGTTCAACGTCACTCAATTCAACACCACCCAAAATATAATGTGAACCTTAAATAGTGGTAACAACAAATAGAAAATGCACACCAAAAACTAAAAATGGCAAGTCAAAATAAACAAAAAGTAACAGGGCATCTTTTAATGCACAAAACAAGGCCATAACTGTCTCATTTTGTCCATACACTTTAAAAACATCACAAGCAAAGAAAGGCACCTTTTCTGCATACCAAATGCACTAATATACATTATTCAAAAAACAAAATATCAACTACACATTGTTCAAAACACATTTATATTATTCAGTCCTTTCAAACCAAATGAAGAAGACAATCTATAGCCTGAATGCTTTCCTATCAGCAACCCTTTTCTTTATATTTTCCAAAACTTGACCAACAGTTTGTTTTTCACTCTTCTTGCTCTCTATGCAGGTGTTGCTGCAGCAAATCCACTTGATCCAAGTGGTGGAGTAGCTCCAGCAGATTCAGCAAATCCAACAGTTGCAGCAGTTCCATTTGTAGGTTGTTTCTACAACATGACTGAAGTAAAAACATGTCCAAATCATATGAAATTAAAACAATAGAAAAGGGATTATATTCTTGCAGATCTGGAAGATGGGCATGCTGGTTGTGCTTGAGAATCTTGGCTAAGAGCAAGGGCTTGAGAATTCATCTTTGTTTCATTCTAGCCACTAGTTGGGATACTTCTTGTAGCCTGAAAGCAAATCACAATAGGTAAACCACACAAGTATAAAAAAACAATGTAAGTGCGCTAATTACAGATTTTAAAATGAGATAGGCATCTTTTATGACTTGGCTCAGGTGAGGAGCTTCAGAATCCATGTCCATTTCAGGCTGTGCACTAGCTCGGCTCCTTGTAGCCTGGAAGCAAATGAAAACCATGTCAAAATATAAGTATAGAAAATCAATTCAACTAATTTGAATATTAGTTTGATTACCTTATAAAATTTTAACTTGGGATAAGTGGGGTTCTTGCAAGTGCCTTTATTATGACCTCTTTGAAGATAGTTTTTACAAGTTTGTGTGAGACCCTTTCTTGTTGATGTGCTTCTCTGTAACTCATATGGACCCTTCTTTTTTAACTTAGTTAGCCTTCCAATTTTTCTTCTGATTTAAAGAGGTTTAAGTGGCACAAAAATCTGTCTTGATGTAGTCCATAGGCCCAGGCACTCCATGTATCATATGCTCATACGCTTTCAAATAAATCTCTTTCTTGTAACAATCATCAACAAAATCCTCTAATTTCAACCTTTCTCTGAAATTGCAGCAAAAGCATGGCAACAAAGGTAGACATTGAGTTGGAACATCCCAGAGGTACATGTTTTTTTCTCCAAATCCGCTAAATACCTATCATATGGGTTGTCCACCTCAAATTCTTTCCCTCCACACCACCTAGCGTAATAATATCTTGCAAAGACTACTGCTTGTTAATCTTTTTTATGATGTTTGGGCATATAGATCCTATATACTTCTTCATCCCAGCTCTCTTTGTTTAAATCCTTGTCATCAGCTTAGTCCTTATCTAATCAAACATGGAAATAATAGGCTTGTCCCTTGCATCAAAGATGTAACTGTTGAAAGATTCAGATAAATTATTAACTAAAATATCATTCTTACAGCTTATTGAAAAATATGACCTGGCCTAATATTGTGGTGGAACACTCCTAAGCTACTCCACTGCAATCTGAACATTAGCATCCATTTTTGGATATTCTTTCTCCAACAGCTTTATGTAATGCTCAAAATCTGACTTTCTAGCAACTGAGGTTGTTTTCCAAAACAATTCTTTCATTTTCTGTTCATTGTATTTCTTCTTAAAATTCTCATACATGTGCTGTAGGCAGTATATATGATCACAATCTGGAGCAACATCTTTAAGTGCTTCTATCAATCCTTTTTGTCTATCTGAGATGAAAGTCTATCCCCGTTCACCAATATCATCTATAAGTTCAGTTAAAAATCATGTCCATGTCTCCTTATTCTCTACTGGAACAACAACCATGTTTATATGGACCATGTTCTCATTGCCATCCCTCCCCATAGCAACAAGAAGTTGGCTTCCATAAGATGTCTTCAGAAAACAACCATCTAGACCAATTAATTGTCTACATCCAGCTAAAAATGTTTTTCTCATTGTATCCAAACAAAAGTACATCCTATAAAAAATTGGAGGATCACTATAATTAACTTTTCTCAACAATAACTTGCTGCCAGGATTCTTATGTCGGACAGTAACACAATAATCCCAAAGCTTCAAATATCGTCATCCATCAGTTCATCTGATCTATTCCAATACAGGCCTCTTTGCTCTTATTACCTTTGATATCCTCACTTGTACATTCACTTTTCTCCAAATGGTGTTCTTCAACTTCTCAATAGAAATGTCAGGGTTGTCTCTGATAATGTTCTCCACCCTTTTGCCTAAATATGTAGCCTTTGCAAAGCTATTAGAATATGTCCTAGGACAAGTGTGCTCTTCTTTAATTATATCCACTTGAAATGTGGATGAATCCATAACAGAGGATGCATGTGTTTTCCAACTGCAACTTTCATTCTTGCACTTGGCAATTACTCTTGCATTCTCATTTCTAATCCACTCTAATTCAAATCCTTTTCTGACTGCCCAATCTCTCAAAGCTTCGCTAAACACATGTGCATTTGAGAACTTTATTCCAACAACCATTTTAAAACTCCTCATCTCCTCCCCTTCTTTAAAATGAGGATGCTTTGGTGCATCTTCATCAGAGCCATCCAAGCTAACTAGGTCATCTTCCAGGATCACTAAACCACTTTTCATCTTCAACATTTTGAGGCATGGCTGGTCTCTTTAGCTTAAGGTCCTTTGACTTCACAATCTTCTTCAATTTTCTCACTTGTTCTCTTCTACTTGTGTTCTTCTCTATGAAGATGTCATCATCACTGGAGCTTTCCAAGTCTTCTAACATAAAGCTTGGTGTATCTGAGTCAATATCATAATCACTTGGCATGTAATCTTCATCTTCTGAGTCACTTGGATCAGTTGGAGAAGCACATTCTTTTCTTCTTTTCTTTCTTTTTTTTTTTTATTGTCTGCTCTCCTCAATTCATTTTTTGTGCTTGTTTTCTCAGCTGAAGATCTCCAACTACTGCTTCCATTGCATCCTCCATCCAATTCATATCAGGAGCTTGAAAGTCAAACTAAAATACACAATCAAATGCCCCATCAAATTGTTGATTGTCTTCAACTTGCTACTGTTCTTACTCAATAGTCTAACTATCATGAACTTGTTGTGGTTCTTGCTTAAGACTTTGATTCTCATCAACTTGTTGTGGTTCTTACTCGATATTTTGATTCTCATCGACTTTTTGTGGTTCTTGCTCAAACTGAAATGCACAACCAAACTAATCCACTTGTTACTGTTTTTCCTCAGCTTGCTGATGTTGCTAATTCTCAGTTGCTTGCTGGATTTCCTCCTTATCTTGCTGCATATTGAGATTATATTGCAATTCATTTTCATCTTCTTGCTCAACAACCCCTTAAACTGCACCTTCCTGTTGCTGCTCAATATGCATAGGATCATGTTCATTTTGCATCTCCGCAAACCCAGGTTGAGTTTGTATCTCATCAGTTTCACCTTGCATTGTCTAACTATCCTTTGGTTGTATCTCTTCAATTCTTTCATCTTACTCCTCCTCCTCAACTAGAGGTCGTGTACCCACCTCAATTTCATCAGCCTCCACTTGTTGTCCAATACCCAATTCGTCATTCAAATTGATTCCAGATGTCAAAATTTTAATCCCTCAATCTTGGTCCTTGTTGTCATGCTTTTCTTGCTTTTTAAATAAACCCTACAAGCTTATGGTATTGCCATGTTCATCCATTACTTGCAGTGGATCACCCAACTCCTCAATATATAGTAAAATAGAAAGGTTAATGCCTCTGTATGCCCTTTGCATATCAATTATATTGTGATCAGGCACCTCATTATTTAAGAGCCTTAACCCTTTCTCAAGTGATTCTCCAAGTCTTCTGTAGTAGAAGTTTTCAGCCCTTTTCTTGCCTCCATGCATCATGTACAGTTCATTCATCACCTCTAAATTGAAATAATCTAAATTAAACTTTGGAATACAAATTAGAGAACCTCCTTTGTATATCAGTATATGTGTGCGCACAAATTCTCCTCCATACCAAATCTCCAACTCATGATATTGACTTATCTGCATGCATAAAAAATTAAGAAATAAATATTTAGCCTTTTAATTATAGTATGATAAGGGAGGCTTTGATATTGAGACTACAACATGATTTGGATTGATTCTAATAATTTTCATACTGACCATCTTTGACTAATTTAAGTCAATATAACACACTCACACACAAAAATGATTATATTTAACTTCAATTTTGGGTAAATTTTATTAGTTTGGGGAACACAACAAGTTGCATCACATGGATAAACAAGCATGTTTGGATTTATTATAATTACTGGGGGTCACATCCGTCAATTGAAAACAATTATTTAAAATTAATAAATTAAACTAAACTCTACAGTAATGAAAATACTACACTACTAACACATAAAGAATCTATACAAAATCCCATCAGACAATTGGACCAAAAAATTGTAATAAACAAGAACATCAACTCATTCAGAATGTACACAAAGAACTCACCAATAATATATATATATATGTACACTCAACAAGCATAACTACCCACACCCATATATATTCTATAAGTTCCCAAAACTTCAAAAAATGTTCCCACTTAATGGTAGAAATTTACCAAATCTTAACTCCAACATCACAAAGTAAAATAGTATAAGCTCTGTACCTTAAGTGTTCGGGAAAATTTGAAGTTGCGCAAGGAAAATGTGAGGTTTTCGCGAGCCCCTAAACCCACCAAGCTTCAGTCTAACCTCCATTCTTTCAAAAATCCTCCCAAAATCGAGCAAATAAACTGGCTAGATACCTTGATTTCGCGAGGTTGTAGGTAGGGTTTTCAGAATGGGAATGGGAGTTTCAAGCTTTGTGTTAGAAGGAGTGATTTCGATTTGGATGTTTGAAGAAAGATTAACAAAGTCTAAGGTTATTTTACTTGAGGGCATTCCAATCTTTTCACATATATATGTGCACTAAATTGCAGGAGGAGGCGGTGAGCTATATTTCTAAAATCATGAGGGAGTTTCTCTCTCTATCTCTCTCACTCTATATATATATATAAATGTAAGCACCAATGCGCGTGTGAACAGTGTCACGGCGCGTGAGGTGCTTTTTTCTATTTATTTTTTTTAGTTTTCACTCCAAAACGGCACCGCTTTGGGGACGATGTGCTTTACGGACTTGTACTCTGAGCTATTATTTTTGTGCGCGGTTGGTCAGAAGAAAATAGGCATTTTTTTTCGTTCTTCTTCCACGGGGCTCTGTCGAGGTTTTAGTGGTCATAATAGCTCCACTCAGAGTGATCGATTCTCTCAGATTACGCAGAAGATGAAAACGAGAAGAAGTTCTCAGATAATGCAAAAGAAGAAGACGACGAGAAATAGGGCACCAAATTCATAAATGCCTATGTATTTAAAATCAAACCAGAGGAGCGGCGTTAACGCTTGATGGGAAGGCTTGAAATCGACGAATGCTTCTGCTACTCTGCGCTATTTCATCCTGATACACGCCTAGGTATATTTGAACACTAATTCTTACTTTCTTTGCTTCTTCTACTGTATACACATTGCATATTTTGTCCTGGGAAGTTCTTTCCTCACGAGACTGTTATTTCTTGGGGACAATTCTTGAAAGGTGAATAATCCCCGTATGACGCTTGCTAATTTTAGTTTTTAACCTAAATGAAATTGATGGGTTTTGTTCTGCATTGATTTTCGACTGGGACAAGATTCAAAATCCATGTTTAGCCTTTTGTGCAGAAGGCAGTTGATATTAACCCCTTCAATTGTTAGGTTTTATGGTAGCCCAAAATTTCTTGTAGCACCACAAGATGTAATTTTTATCAGGTTATTCTCTTCAAAGAAATTAAGATCCCCTGAAATCAAAGGTAATGAAAACAATCTTTCACAGTTTCTTACCTGATAAACTCATGTGGCTTGTCCTCAGAAGATGCTATTTCTGCATCGAAGAAACTTCACCTCAATTCCCCTAAAAACCAGATCTTGTGCTGGCCCTCCTCAAGAGTCATGGATTCGGCGATGCCCAAATCACTAAAATTGTCGTTAAGATCCCGGATATCCTTATAGCTGACCCAGAGTTAACCATACTGCCTAAACTTCAGTTTTTGACTCAATTGGTGTGCGTGCTCCTGCTCTTGCTAAGGTGGTTTCTGTCAATCCAAATATTCTCAAGCAACTACATTTTGCCTTTTGGTGCAGGGCAAATCATAATTATTTTGTATATAACATGTAGCACTAGCAATATATTTACATATAATGCAGATCTTTTTCAATTTTTTCTTTTCTAGCCATAGAGAGTTTTAATATTCATACTATTGAATAAATTTTTAATTATTGCTAGAAAGTTTCTATTAATTGATTTTCTCTTATTTTTGACTAATTTTTATGCCTTGTTCATTTATATTGGTTTGTTGTAATGTGTAGGAGTCATTTCTTTCTTGAATTTCTCATGCATTGAGATCTCATTCAACTAAGTTTGTGAAATATTGAGATACATTGAACCTATTCTTCCTTTAATCGGTTAATTATTTGTGCATCTCTTATTTTTTATGTTATTGTGAGTTTAAGGATTTTAAGGAGAACCTTAGTGTTAAATTGGACCTATGAATAGATGGAAAAGGTAGAGATTATTCTCTTATTTCAAAAACTATGGAAGATGAGGAAGAAAAGCTACAGGAAGAGCGGTTGAAAGAAGAAGAAAAAGAGGAGCAGAAAAAAGAACCTCATGTGAATGACATTCAGTTCACTAAACTGGATGAGCTTTTAACCCAGACCCATCTCTACTCTGAGTTTTTGATGGAAAAAATGGATGATATTACAATGGTTTCTTTCTCATGATGGGTAACAATGTCATTCTCTATGATATTTCAGCTAATGTAATTTGTTTTTCAATGTGTTGGAATGGGTTAGAGGATGACAGGAGCACTGTTAAAGAAGGAAAAAGAGGGTGTGGTTCCAAAAGAAAGTATAGTGCAAGTTATAATAATTTAACCATCTTTTTGACCTTTTTCTGGCTTCTTTTAGTTGAGTTTTAAATTTAAATTCTCTTATTGATTCTTACTGTTAATTTTAGTGTTTGTGTTAGTAGTTTATATGGGTGATGTGTCTTTGTAAGATTCATTGGTTTTGTTGTTTTCATTTATCATTTATGAGCTCCATTTTGCCCAAAATTACCAGAGCTATTGCAGCTATGCTTAAAAGAACTAAAGATGGTGTTTTCCTTGAAGATTCGCCCCTTACAAATGAAGAGAGAGCTGACAAAGAGCAGGCATAATTGGTATGCTGTTTATTTGTGGGAAATTGAAGTCTTGTCAAATTAAAGGCATAATGGATGATCTCATTAAGGCAAAATGGACCAAATGGGATCCTTGCTAATCAAATGGGGCTTTAAAAAACAATCCAAACTATTGCTTTCCTCGCACACCTCAAAGGAAATAGGTTGCATGGGCCTTACTTGATTATTACTCCTCTCTCTCTCTCAAATTGTATGGGTGAAATATAAAGGCATCTGTATTTTACCTTCTGGTGATAACTCAAGATACTTGATGATGGGCTCAATGGAATAGTCTCAGATAGTCTACAGGTCAGTTTCTACCAAACCTGCACCTATCAACACTGTAATAGGAATTCCATGACTTAACTGAGGTGGTCTGATATTCCAAAATTTTATCAATAACCAGCAAATGTCAGAGAACGCCCATCTCTACTAAGTTTCAAGCACAAAATTGAAAATACATGTTTTAATTATTTGAATTATTTCATTTGAATAATGCATTCAGATAAGGATATCAGGCTCACACAGAAACTACATTCTTCTGGTGATACACAACATAGAAGTGCCGTATATGATTGTGATCTTTTAGAAGGTGATAGTATTTACTCTTCAGTTGTAACGTTATGTGTAAAACCATATTTCTTTAATTCTGTATCATGGACATTTCTTTAGCACAAGTAATCTATTTTTAGTGATAGGCAATCCAGAAGCACAAGTTCGTTGACATGCTGGATAATCTTAGGTCTGTTGATCTTGGTGCATATGTCGATTTTGCTGCAATTACACATTCTTCTGAAGGACCTTCAGGTTTGTTGTAGCCTTATGTCTTTATTTTTCAATTAAAAATTGAAGACTAGATTTGTTTTCTGAGATAGCATATAATATGCCCATGTGCTAAAATGTTTCTAAAATGTTGAAGCTCTTGCAGCCAATGTGTTGGTCTATGGTCCAATGACTCAGTCTCAGTTTCTTGGTTCTCTTGGAATGAACTTCTGGTTGAAGCTCTGTTGGACAACTACACTGGAGAACAAGCCGAATCTCTGAGAACAGGATATTGGTGTCTGATTAGTGGTGACAAAGCCTCATTTTAGGAGGGTCGTAATGAGCGGGCTCCTATCAGGATGAGTACTCAGTGTTTAGCCATGGCAATCTGAACAAGAGGGTGTTCCAGTCCCTTTCCAATAAAAAAGAAGCTCTTGGATCTGTAAGTAAATTGTTCCTTTTAATCCTTGAGTTGCAGATTTTATGTATCTTTCAATGATATCTTTTTGATAAATCTTGTTTTGATTGAATATATATTACTTAAATTACATCAAAAGTAGTGGTTGTTGAGTTCTCCTAAAAATGTAGTGTTGCTGGATAAAACTTCTAATGAGAGTTATATTATTATTCTCAAAATAAAAGTTTTATCCATGCTCATATTATCTTTAAAAGAATGTTTGCTTCCATTGGCTATTATTTAGTTTTTTATGTAACAGAAAAGACAATTGTAAGCTACTTTTGTGCACCCAAAATGGAAGATAGTTGGCGATGTATATTCTTCATAATTTGATTATGGTGTTAAAAACCACTAATCCAACAAAACTGCAAGCTGTAGAGCTCAATTCTACGATCAAAATCTAGCTCTATGGATGGAGCTACCGCATCAATTGGAAGCAGGAAGTCTGGAAGTTTAATTGCTTCAAATGATCAATCATCACAATCATGCCTCTGTTGAGCTTCGTGGACACACGAAGAAAGAAGCAATTCAGATGGCATGGTCGAGTTGAACGCAGAGGCTAGCAAGTGGATGATTTATAAAATCTTTATTCTGTGGAATCATTCCCTTGTACATTAATCAAAAGAAAAAGAAGTCATGAGTTAGTATTTTTCTTAATTGCAGCATCCGTTCAAAAAAGATTAACAGCTAACCAACGTGATTATATTATTCTACTTGATCATAAATAAACATGATTTTACAATTGTTTAATGGATAATTAATGAGACTATTCATTAAATCAAGACATCAATAATTAATTAATACAATAAATGATTTGAAATTAAATGGTACGCTTAAAAATAATTCCTAAATAGTCTTGAGGCCATAAGTTTATAACTTTGCATTATTATTTCTATTTTTTAAGAACAAAATACCTATTACTCTATTCGATACATTAAGATGGCAAAAGCTAATTTAGATAATGGATAATATTGAAATCCAAAAATATATATATATATATAAATTACTATTAAAATAGTCTAATATAAGAAAGTACATAAGTAGAAGTCAAATCCTACTGTTAAATTTGAAAGTTATAGCTTAAGTTATCAAAGCTAAAAACATAATAAATTCTATGGGACTATTCTTACAATATTTGTTTTTTTCATGTCCTGCGTAGTAAATGTTGAGTCATTTGCATCTATTAAATAAAAGTACTAGTTAATTTCAAAAAGAAAAGTAGAAGCTTCTAAATGGTATTTCATCGCTTATCAAACTTTGACATAAGTAAATAAAGTAAATGGATTATCTAAAAAATATATATAATATTCTGAAGTTTATTTTTTATAAAGAAAATCATTTTAATTAGGACAACATAAGTAAAAAAGAACCATATGCAATATAAAGTATTCCTTGTTTTTCATTGGATCCACTGGAAAACATTGCGCCTTGTGCGGTGTGTTTTTCCAAAAAATACATTTTTCCCCCTATTTTTCATATTTTTCAAGTTTTGTCTGCTTCTTATTCTATTTCTCTACTCTTTGTTTTTTAAACATGGTTTTTATGTAAATTAATTATATCAATCTAATTCTTAAAGTTAAATTTTTTTATAGTATATATCTAAAAAAAAAAAAAACATAAAAGCATACATATAATTTTCCAACGGGCATGGGCATCCAGGGATCGAGCCAAAACAAAGCAAGACGCGATTCCCCTTCTCTATTTCTTATGGATCGCGCCTTACGAGAGCGCCGCCGGTTGGGAAAGACCCTTGCACACCTTTTTTAGCCGGCTGGTAACTAAACGGCTAGCATGGCTTTCTAACCGGCCTTCTCTTTAATAGAAATTTCAAGGAAAACAACCCTTATTTTACACAATGCAGGAACTTCCATAACGTTGGCGTGATTCAGTTTGAGCAACGGATCCTGACGTGATACATCTTCGTAATGATCTCCATTTTCTAAGTGGGCGCGAGCTAAAATGAATTCTCATTCAATAAACAGAAAAGCTACCACAGACAAGCTATTTGAAGGAGAGAAAGAACAGCGGAAAAGAACTTCTCTACATTTCACTAGTTGCCATAAAGAGCGAAGGAGAGATGGCATCATAATCTGAAAAAGGCAGACTGAAGCGGAGGATCACAAAATGCAACACAACAAGGGGCGAACCAAGGTTCCTGGTGTCAGTCAATCAAGATTCGCCATCAAGAGAGGGAAGAGCCTTTACTTTAGGTTGGGCCGGTCTCATCATTCACGCAATTCCCCTCACCGCATTAAGTCCTGGGCCCTTAGCCCAAGGGTAGAGACAGGGCTAATGCTTCGGTTATACTAGATTATGACCCGAGGCTTATCGAACTATTCCCAAAGGCATATTAATGCTATTGTAGAAATTAGCGATAATCAACCTAGATGGAGATTTACAGGGTTTTATGGATAGCCGGGTCAAAAATCGAAAGGAGCTCCCAGTGGGAATAGAAGCTTGTCTGGCCTCTCCAGCCAAATCAAATTGAGAAATTCTGAGAGAAATTCATCCTTCATTCTATCTTTTTCCCAGAGATATAAAGAAATCTCTCCTCCGGCCTAATTAAAGGTAGTCACTTGAGCGAAGCGAAAGGAAGAACGCATTGGGACGGATACTGGCAGACAGGCTATCACCAGTGCCCCAGAGGACCTATAGAGTTTGAGAGCCGATCTGGTGAACAAGGTTTCATATTATCGTAAGTGATGGTCTAAGGAGCGAGCTTTGAGTGTGCACTATACTAGTGTATATATATATATATGTAATGTTGTTGACCAATTAACGACACTCTAATGTACTGACTCCTTACCCTAAAATCTTGTAGTCAATTTCTTTAATTTGGGAGAAAAAATCAATATATAAATTTCTGTTTGGCCTTAAACCAAAGAAAATATAAAAAATAAAAGACAGAAGAAATAATGGTTGAGTTTTGACATACATCTTCTACAGTCTACAAAGAGCTATCACATGTGAAAACGTGTTGTGATCTGGAGGACCAAAATGAAGGAAAAAGGTGAAGAGAAGTTGGTCGTACGCCGTGGTTGACTTTTACGAGGCACTTCCTGTTGAGTCTAGGATTTATGCCAACATGCAGTAATCCAAAGTAATAAACAAATATTGCAAGTCAGATTATCAAGAATGGATTAGATAATCACAGTTAAGGCAATACGTGCATTTTTATCAGTATTAAAATCCAAATAAAGCATGCGGTATAAGAATTAAACATACAACATGTGTTATCAGAATTTAAACATACAGCATACGATATCATATTTTAAACATACAGCATGCGTGATCAAAATTAAAGTCAAATTCAAGGCAAATCAGAATTTCAAATAATTAATCAGATACAAGTCCAAGAAAAGCCAAAATTCATATATTAACCGAGGCAATAAAATAATAAAACATGCTGTCAAATTTATCTAATATAGATACTGAATTTTAAAGTAAACTTATCTTAAGAATTCTGTATCGTAATAGAATTAATAGGGCGACCAAATCATAGAGAAATTATGTTTGCCTTGAAGAAACGAGTGCCCTGACTCACCAGTGCAACGGGTACAGCGCAGCTCCTCGTAGGATAAGATGGTCCAGAACGATCAGGTGCACTCCTTCTCGTTCACCTCGAACAGTACTCAATAGCCAGAATCCGAATCAGATAGCCAAGTTACCAGAATATAAATATATTTGGCCGAATATTAGAACGAGAGAATTATGACGAGAGGAAGTAACTGGAAAATCAGGGGGAGAGGAAGAATACAAGCAGAAGATGCTGCCTTTGGCGTGTATTTGGTGTGTTTTCAAGACTGCCAGAGGCAGTCTATTTATAGTGGAGGATTAGGACTGGCAGAGGGCATTGGGCCGACGGCCAAGACCTAATTTTTGGCTAGGGTTTGACGGCCAGACCTAATTTCTACTAGGGTTTGACGGTTGTTAAGGGCTTATTAGGGTTTGACTAAGTAAAACCCTAATCCATGTCCGCCAACATTCCTAAAAATCTGGCCATGTCAGCCATCATCCCAACAAATCCAGCTGTGATCTCCAACAGGTATGACTCGGTCAAGCCTTTATCCGATCAAGCCAACGGTTAAGTTCAAATTTTAATTTTAATTTTTAAATTCAAAATTCCAATTGAATTTCGTCGAAAAAATTAAGACTGAGACTGAGACATTCGCCCTAACGCCCGCGCCCACAACCTGGAACCGGGCCGGGGGGCGGCGGCGGCGCGCGTGTGGTCCACTCATATGAACCCCTTAAAGAACACTTTATCAAGCATTCTTACTTGAGTCCAATATAAACTAGTCCACACTAGTTTACAAAACCAATGTGGGACAAGTGAAGGGTTAAAGACCCTTCAACTCCTCCACTTGGTTTTATAAGTCACAAGAAAGTCTCCACTATCTCAAGCTTACAATGTGGGACAACTCAACATGTAATACTTAACCATTTCCCTTTCTCTATTCCACCAAATTCAACACTATAATTATCTTTTGGATTCCAACCATAATTAGCATCCATCCAATAAATAATTAAACATGTAAATAGGCATATTTGTGCCAATTACAACAATCCCCCACAAATCTATAGATAATGGCTATCAGATTCAACATAGCTCGCTTTCAGAAATGGTACCTTCCGGTTTGAACCACTCCCTAAGTTATCCGACTTTTGCTATCATCGGGACAAATGGATCTAAGCCTTGAATTTGTACCCGTGATTGTGATTACGTCCATCAGTAACAACGAACTAAAGGCTATGTACTGATCTTTAGGGTTGACACATTAAGGCCATGTGTCCCGATCCTGATTCATGAATGTTTGTCAAGGAACAACCCAATTCCTTTAGTCCCGCCAAAGGACTACATTCACTTAGTTGGGCGTCTCTAGGGTTGCACTGCTCGCATCTCGTCCAAAAAATAACTTGACCCCATTCAGAGTTAAACTCTTACTGTACCAGCAGTAGTCAGCACCTATCAGGCAATCAAGGGAGAGACACCAGATACAAAGTATCAATCTAAATTTAGGCGCAACTTGATATGCTCAGCAGTTTGTTTATACCACATTAAACCTACCTTGTGGGATCTCCACTTAGTAGGTTGGGTTGCCACTGCAGGTATATCACTGATGGGTTTCTAGTCCCATCCCCAACCTGAATTTATGAACTGAGGACAAATCAAGTCCTTTAGTTAAAGGGTCTGCAATATTGTCCTTGGATCCGACAAAATCAATTGCAATAATCCTATCAGACACTAACTCCCTTATAGATTTTAATCTAACTTGGATGTGTCTCTTAGTCTTTTGATTGAACTTTGAACTACTGATCTTTGCAATTGTGGTTTGATTGTCACAATGTACAGCAATTCCTGGAAGAGGTTTGGTTACCATCGACAATTGTACTATCAGTCCATATAACCATTCTGCCTTTGTCCCAGTTGTGTCCAAAGCACACAACTCAGCCTCAAAGGTGGATCGAGTTATCAAAGTCTGTTTAGAAGACTTCCAGGAGACAGCGCCTCCACCCAAGGTAAATACATACCCTGTACACCCATTACTTCCGGAGTTTTGGCAATCCAGCTAGCGTCACTAAACCCTTCTAGCACTGTAGGAAATCTCTTGTAGTGCAAGGCTAGTGATGCTGAGCCCTTTAGATATCTAAGTACCCTATCCAAAGCCTCCCAATGAGTTTGATTAGGACAACTTGTATATCTAGCAAGCTTAGAGACCGCAAATGAGATATCTAGTCTTGAGCCGTTCGCAAGATATTGCAAGCTACTAATTATTTGAGAATACCTCAACTGAGACACTGGTACACCAGTTTCATTCTTAAAGAGAGCCACTGAAGGATCATATGGTGTTTTTGAGATTCGACTTTGTTTATAGCCAAATTTCTCAATTATCTTTTGAACATAGTGAGACTGAGAGACTGTTATACCTTCAGTTGAACGAGTCAACTTAAGTCCAAAAATCAGTTCCGCAACATCCATATCTTTCATTTCAAACTTGTTCTTTAAGAAACATTTAGTCTCATTGATAATCTCAATGTTGGATCCAAATAGCAGAATGTCATCTACATACAGGCATAACACAATACAGTTATCACCTTCAACTTTGCAGTAGACGCACTTGTCATTATCGTTAACTATGAAACCAAATGACAATATTGTTTTGTCAAACTTTTCATGCCATTGTTTAGGAGCTTGTTTCAAACCATAAAGTGACTTAACAAGCTTGCAAACTTTCTGCTCATTTCCAGAAGCTACAAATCCCTCAGGCTGATCCATATAAATTTCTTCCTCAAGATCACCATACAGAAAGGCTGTTTTCACATCCATCTGGTGAATGGGGAAATCATATATGGAGGCCAGTGCTATTAGCACTCGGATAGTAGTCAAACGAGCTACTGGGGAATAGGCGTCGAAGTAATCTATTCCCTCATTTTGCCTAAACCCATTAGCAACTAGCCTGGCCTTAAACTTATCAACAGTTCCGTCAGACTTAAGTTTCTTTTTGAAGATCCACTTGCTTCCTATAGTAGTACACCCCGGAGGGAGATCGACTAATTCCCATATCCCATTCGAGACAATAGAATACAACTCACTCTTAATGGCTTCCTTTCAATGCTTAGCTTCAGGGGAAGCCATAGCATCCTTGAAGGTAACAGAATCACCGTCGACATTGTAAGTAACAAAGTCACTTCCAAAGTCCTTAGTGATTCTAGCCCTTTTACTCCATCTGGGTTCATCCAGTTCTTCAGGAACTGCGTCGGTATTACTAGGACCAGCCCCCACATTTGTCATCTTTTCCACATGATCCGGAATCGATGTAGACTCAAGGGTTGAATCTAAAAAAATATTTTGAGGTATCCCAGTCTTCATGGGAAACACGTTCTCAAAGAACGTAGCATCGCCAAATTCGACTATAGTGTTCGCATCTATGCCCAGAATTTCTGATTTAATAACCAAAAACCACATAGCATAAGATATTTCTACATAGCCTAGACAGACCGCATCAACAGTTTTAGGACCTAGTTTCTTCCTCTTGTGTTCAGGGACTAGAACTTTTGCAAGACAGCCCCATACTCGGAAGTATTTTAGACTAGGTTTCCTGCCTTTCCAGATTTCAAATGGAGTGCTTTCTTTATGTTTCAAGGGAACTCTATTCAGAATATGGCAAGCCGTATTCAAAGCTTCCCCCCACATGTACTTGGGCAATCCAGAATTCAATAGCAAACTGTTAATCATGTCTATAAAGGTTCTATTCTTTCGCTCAGCTATCCCATTCGAAGCGGAAGAATAAGGAGCAGTTTCTTCATGAATTATGCCAAAATTACGGTAGTATTCATGAAATGGGTTGGACCCATACTCTCCACCCCTATCTGACTTTAACCATTTAAGTTTTCTACCAGTTTGTGTTTCGGCTTCATTTTTGAACATAATGAACTTATCTAGTGCTTTGTCTTTATGTTTTAGTAAATAAACATAACAAAACCTACTGCTATCATCTTTGAAGGTGATAAAGTATCTTTTATTGTCTTTTGTTAAGACCCCATTGAACTCACAAATATCTGTGTACACTAAGTCAAGAATTTCAGTTTGCCTTTCAACCGAGTGGTAAGGCTTTCTAACTTGCTTGGCTTCAACACAAATTTGACATTTATGACCACATTCAATATCATGTTTAGGAATTAAATTTAAGTTCATCATTCTTTTGACCGAACTATAATTCAAGTGTCTTAAACGATTATGCCAAACCGATGAATTCTCAATAATGTTAATAATAGGAGAATTAGAAAAATCAACTTTATTAGAACCAATAATGTTCTCAACTCTCAACTTAAACAAACCATCGGAAAGATAGCCTTTACAAATAAAAGTGTCGTAATGTAAAATTACAACTTTATTTGATTTGAAAGAAATTTCATAACCCTCCCTAACTATTACAGAACCACTTATTATGTTTCTTCGAACTGCTGGGACGTGATGCACCCTTAGCAGAGACAGTGTGCGCCCTGAAGGAATTTCAAGTCCACGCGTCCTATACCATACACATTGCCAGCACTTGAGTTCCCCATCGTCACAGTCCTTCAGCTAACAAGTTGGTAAGACACAAACAGTGATTTATCAGCACAAACGTGCACAATAACACCAGTGTCTATCAGCCAATCATATGGTTCATAGATAGAGAATAATTCGGGTTTGCAAGAAACATACTCGTCAATGGATGCATCAGGAATTCCAGCTTCGCTGGTGTCTCCAACAACCATGTTGACCACTAGTCCAACAGACTGGGCTTTAGCCTTGGCTTTCTTGGAGGGACACTTCTTAGCCCAATGCCATTTTTTGTCCACAATTCCAGCAAGGCCTATTCGCCTTTGGTTTCTTATTCATTTTGGCTTTTCCCTTATCAATGGATTTAGAGTTTGAGTTCATGTTGACTTTCTTCTTTCCTATTATTACATTCGTCTTAGGATGATATTCAATAGGAACAGTATGTGTTTGATTTATGTGCTCCTCTTCAATACTTATGGCAATCATCAGATCATCTAGAGTTAGTTTCCCTTTTTGATGCTTCAGAGTCATGCCGAAACTTTCCCAAGATTTGGGGAACTTATCGACAATCGACATGACCATAATTTTTTTCCGGCAGTCCGGAAAGGTCAACTTTCGCTGACACAATGTCACCAATAGCATACGAAGATGAAGCCATCACAGTCCTATAACAGAATATCTAGGCAAGATATGCAGGCAAGATTCCTAGACAGGATATCTAATCAGAATTTCAACAGATAATAAACGCACGAAACAAATTCATTTTTTCAAGATTGTTGAGTCCAGGATTTATGCCAACATGCAGTAATCCAAAGCAATAAACAAATATTGCAAGTCAGATTATTAGGAATGGATCAAATAATCACAGTTAAGGCAATACGTGCGTTTTTATCAATATTAAAATCCAAATAGAGCATGCGGTATAAGAATTAAACATATAACATGTGTTATCAGAATTTAAACATACAGCATGCGAAATCAGATTTTAAACATACAGCATGCGTGATCAAAATAAACGTCAAATTCAAGGCAAATCAGAATTTCAAATAATTAATCAGATACGAGTCCAGGAAAAGCCAAAATTCATATATTAACCGAGGCAATAAAATAATAAAATATGCTGTCATATTTATCTAATATAAATACTGAATTTTAAAGTAAACTTATCTTAAGAATTCTGTATCGTAACAGAATTAATAGGGCAATCAAATCATAGAGAAATTATGTTTGCCTTAAAGAAACGAGCGCCCCGACTCACCAGTGCAACGGGTACAGCGCAGTTCCTCGCAGGATGAGATGGTCCAAAACGATCAGGTGCACTCCGTCTCGTTCACCTCGAACAGTACTCAGTAGCCAGAATCCGAATCAGATAGCCAAGTTACCATAATATAAATATATTTGGCCGAATATTAGAACGAGAGAATTATGACGAGAGGAAGTAACTGGAAAATCAGGGGGAGAGGAAGAATACAAGCAGAAGATGCTGCCTTTGGCGTGTATTTGGTGTGTTTTCAAGATTGCCAGAGGCAGTCTATTTATAGTGGAGGATTAGAGCTGGCAGAGGGCATTGGGCCGACTGCCAAGACCTAATTTTTGGCTAGGGTTTGATGGGCATACCTAATTTCTACTAGGGTTTGACGGCTGTTAAGGGCTGATTAGGGTTTGACTAAGTCAAGCCTTTATCCGATCAAGCCAACGGTTAAGTTCTCCAAAAAATTAAGACTGAGACATTCGCCCTAACGCCCGCTACCCGGACCCGGATCGAGCGGCGGCGCGCGTGTGGTCCACTCATATGAACCCCTTAAAGAACACTTTATCAAGTATTCTTACTTGAGTCCAATATAAACTAGTCCACACTAGTTTACAAAACCAATGTGGGACAAGTGAAGCGTTAAAGACCCTTCAACTCCTCCACTTGGTTTTATAAGTCACAAGAAAGTCTCCACTCTCTCAAGCTTATAATGTGGGACAACTCAAAATGTAATACTTAACCATTTCCCTTCCTCTATTCCACCAAATTCAACACTATAATTATCTTTTGGATTCCAACCATAATTGGCATCCATCCAATAAATAATTAAACATGTAAATAGGCATATTGTGCCAATTACAACAGTTCCTTTGCTCAATTCTTCCTGCCAACTTGTCAAATATCAAATGCTCCACCAGTACAAAGTCTTCTCCTCTCCTCTGGTATGCAATTTGAATTTTCTTTTTTTTCTTACTCTTCTTCTAATTCTTTTTTCTCTTTGAATTAAGGGACACTTATTGAAAAGTACCAAATGCACTTTCCAATTTGGTGATCAGTCCCCACTTGTTTTTTGTTAGAACAAACTCCCTAGTTTTGTTAAATTTTTAGAGATTACTCCCTACTCATTTGATTTGACAAAAATGCCCTTAAGTATCATATTTTTCATTCATTTTTTCTCACTTCTTCTCCATCCGATAAGCAAACAGTAAATCATATCATACGCTCATTACCAGAAACAGAAAGAACAGAAAAAACACAACAAGCTCCACGGAAGGAACGAGAATAACATTAGAGCCAACAACCACCAACTCGACATCTGCATTGTCTTCTTCTCTTTTTATTTTCATCATTTTTGAGTTTCTTCTTTTTCTTCTTCTCAGTTGCTTCTGGGTTTCTTATATTTTTCCGACAATGTCAACAAGTAGTGAAGTATGAGTGTTCAATCAAGTTAATAGACATGTACATTAATCTCGCAAGAGAATGGAGTGAAATCAACGTCGAACACTTCAATTTGCAATACATAGCTCCACATCAAAGATTGTACGTGAGTTTGACTGATGATAACGGTGTCATGAATATGGTATTACTGCATTTGACAATGAATATGAACATTGTTGACATCCTGATTAACCGAAATGATGAATTAAGCAGCAGTGCAAATAATAGCAGTGATGGTTTAAGGTAATACTTCTACAAAATCTAAGTTGTACTGCAGTTTGTAAAGTTTTGTACTTGAAGTATTCTGAAATTGTACTCTGTTATGTAAGTTTTATACTTCAAGTGTTCTACTAATTGATTATCCAAAATTGTAGTGCAACTTCTAGCAATTTATACTTGAAGTGTTCCTAAACTATACGTCTTCTATATAAAATTATACTTTTGATTTTCTGAAATTATACTTCATTTTATCAAAGATTGTACTCGATTTATTGAAGTTATATACTTTAAGTGTTATATTTATCGATTAACCAAAATATACTGCAGTTGCTAGGACTTTATACTTCAAGCGTTCTGAAATTGTACTTCACTTTATCTAAAATTGTACTTTTATTTTCTAAAATTATACTTTCTTTTGTACTTCATCGAAAGAAACAAATATATGTTTTCTGCATTTATAATTTTAAATGTCTGTGATTTTTCAGTGTTGTACTTATTTCTTGTCTATTTTCTCATGTTTAGGGTTTTTATTCCCTTTTTAGTTGTTAAACACCTGAACCCAATTGATATATATGATTTTTGTTGTGAGATGGGAAGTTTTTTATTTGTACTTGAAAGGCATGAAAGTTGTACTTCACTTTGTTGAGGTTTATATTCTTCTTACTTGAAATTATACGGTAAAATTATCTGAAAGTGGTAGTATATTATTTGTGGTACAAAACATCCAAGCTTGCAGTACACATTAAGCAAAAGTGTAGTATATAATCTGTGTAACTGCAGTATATTTTAGAAGCAAATGTAGTATAAACATTCAAGCTTGCAGTACACATTAAGCAAAAGTGTAGTATATAATATGTGTAACTGCAGTACATTTTAAAAGCATTTGTAGTACAAAATATTCAAAGCTGCAGATTAAATGAAATTATAGTATATAATTTGTGTGCATGCAGTATATTTTAGAAGCATCTATAGTACAAAAGCATTAAAGCATGCAATATACATTAACTGAAAATGTAGTATATAATTTGTGTATCTGTAGTACAAAATATTTAAGCCTGTAGTATACATTAAATGAAAGTGTAGTATATAATATGTGTAAAGAAGAGCTAAACTCATCCGGTGCAAAAAAGAGATCAGAGTTGAGTTGGTGCACCGCATACACTTCGAGTCTTGTGTATGTGTTGACGAGGATGTCAACGGATCGAGTGGGGGAGAATGTCATGGGTCGCTCATTGGAGAAGAATTACGACCGTGACTTGAAGGGGCATTAGGAGCAACAAGGCATTGTCGGCTCACCCGATAAGGCGAAAATGGCCCATGAGCAGAGACTCTTACGAGGTGCGGTTTGAAAAATTGTTTCAATGGCATATTCCTTGAGTTATGAGGATGCTTCCCACCAAGTTTGAAGTCATTCCGTGTCCGTTTGGGCACTGAACATTGAGGGCGACCTAGAGCGGTGTTACTGCACGCAGGTAGTGCAAAGATGCATTGAGCAGAGTGTCTTGGAAAAGGAATTTTGTGAAACTGTTTCAGTGGGGTGTTCCTTGAGGTGTTGGCAACGTTCCCACTAAGTTTCAGCAGTAGACGGTTCTGTTTGGATAGGAAACGGCGAAGATCTTTAGAATGCAGCAGTGCGGTGGCATTGTTGTAATTCCAGCTTATTGCGAGGGAAATTACTGTTCCATGGAGAATCGGATGGGGCTGGAACATTGTGGAGTTAATGTATAATCCGAGAGCTATCCAACGGTTCAAGCGGAAAGTGATTTGGACACCGGGAGAGGAAGTTGCGAAAATGTAGTACAAAACATTCAAGCCTATAAATTAAATGAAATTATAGTATATAATCTGTGTACATGCAGTATATTTTAGAAGCATCTGTAGTACAAAAATATTCAAGCGTCAAGTATACATTAACTGAAAATATAGTATATAATCTGTGTATCTGCAGTACATTTTAGAAGCAATTGCAGTACAAAATATTTAAGCCTGTAGTATACATTAAATGAAAGTGTAATATAGAATCTCTGTAACTGCAGTATATTTTATAAACAAATGTAGTATAAACATTTATACTTGCAGTTCACATCAGGCAAAAGTGTAGCATATAATCTATGTAACTACAGTACATTTTAGAAACATCTGTAGTACAAAATATTGAAGCATGTAGATTAAATTAAATTATAATTTAATATTTATATATATGCAGTACATTTTAGAAAGTATCTGTAGTACAAAAACATTCAGGCATGTAGTACAAATTAAATTATAATTTAATATTTGTATATATGCAGTATATTTTAGAAGCATTTGTAGTACAAAAATATTCAGGCATGTAGTATATATTAACTGAAAATGTAGTATATAACATGTGTATCTATAATACATTTTAGAAGCAACTGTAGTACAAAATATTTAAGCCTATAGGGTTTGAATCATACTTTGTATGTACATACATATGTAAATTGAAGCATAGTTTGTTTATAATATTATATTGTATGTAAGTATAATTTTCCATCAAGTATTTATAATATTTTTATTTCAATACAATATGAGGGAAATGAATTACAAATATAGAACGAACAAAGTATAAATGGTGTTATGTTGAAGTACACTTCAATTCAATTGAAATCGAGCAGTGAATTTAAGTACAATATCATGGAAATGAAGTATAAATGTAGAACAAAATAAAGTGTAAATGGTGTTATGTTGAAATACAATTCAATTAAATTGAAATTAGGTAGTGAATTTGAATACAATATGAGGAAAATGAAGTATAAATGTAGAACAAACAAAGTATAAATAGTGTTATATTGAAATACAATTCAATTAAATTGAAATCGAGCAGTGAATTTGAATACAATATGAGGAAAATGAAGTACAAGCATAGAACAAACAAAGTATATATAGTGTTATGTTGAAGTACAGTTCAATTAAATTGAAACCGGACAGTGAATTTGAATACAATATGATGGAAATGAAGTACAAACGTAGAACAAATAAAGTATAAATGATGTTATGTTGAAGTACACTTCAATTAAATTGAAGTTGGACAATGAATTTGAGTACAATATGATGTAAATGAAGTACAAACTTAGAACAAACAAAATATAAATGGTGTTATGTTGAAGTATATTTCAACTAAATTGAAATTGAACAGTGAATTTGAGTACAATATCATAGAAATGAAATACAAACATAAAACAAACAAAGTATAAATTGTATTATGTTGAAGTAAACTTCAATTAAATTGAAATCAGGAAGTGAATTGAGTACAATATGATGAAAATAAAGTACAAATATAGAACAAACAAAGCATAAATGGTGTTATGTTAAAGTACACTTCAATTCAATTGAAACCGGACAATGAATTTGAGTAAAATATGATGAAAATGTAGAACAAACAAAGTATAAATGGTGTTATGTTGAAGTACACTTATTGCAATTAAATAATTAGTCTCCAATAATTGTAGTGATGGTCAAATACAATATTTTGAGATTATCGAATAAGGTGAAGTACGTACATGTACGGGTTATAGGGTGGATATTATTGTCAAATGCTCATTTATTTACATCTTTGAAAGCATAAGTATTCTTTACATTACTGCGATTAATAACATTCATTCGTTCAACATTAGTGGTTAACACTTTAAAACTTTAATATTATTTTATTCATATAATAAATATTACATACATTTTTAGAGTTTGGTTATTAATTACATATTTCATTCTGGCCATTATGCACTCCATTTCTTAATATTTTTACTAATATTGTTGAATTGAAATTTGTTCCATGATTTTATTTTTGTGTAATTTCATTTCGGCCATTATGTACTCCATTTCTTAATATTTTTACTAATATTGTTGAATTGAAATTTATTCCATGTTTTGATTTTTAAGTCTCAGTAATTAATAACCAAACTCTAAAAATGTGTGTAATATTAATTATATGAATAAAATAATATTAAAATTTTAAAGTGTTAACCACTAATGTTGAATGAATGAATATTATCAATCGTAGTAATGTAAAGAATACTTATGCTTTCAAAGATGTAAATAAATGAGCATTTGACAATAATATCCACCATATAACCCGTACAAATACGTACTTCACCTTATTCGATAATCTCAAAATATTGTATTTGACCATCACTACGATTATTGGAGACTAATTATTTAATTGCAATAAGTGTACTTCAATATAACACCATTTATACTTTATTTGTTCTACATTTATACTACATTTTCATCATATTTTACTCAAATTCATTGTCCGGTTTCAATTGAATTGAAGTGTACTTTAACATAACACCATTTATATTTTGTTTGTTCTATATTTGTACTTTATTTTCATCATATTGTACTCAATTCACTTCCTGATTTCAATTTAATTGAAATGTACTTCAACATAATACCATTTATACTTTGTTTGTTTTATTTTTGTACTTCATTTCTATGATATTGTACTCAAATTCACTGTTCGATTTCAATTTAGTTGAAGTGTACTTCAACACAACACCATTTATATTTTGTTTGTACTAAGTTTGTACTTCATGTACATCATATTGTACTCAAATTCACTGTCCAACTTCAATTTAATTGAAGTGTACTTCAACATAACATCATTTATACTTTATTTGTTCTACGTTTGTACTTCATTTCCATTATATTGTACTCAAATTCACTGTCCGGTTTCAATTTAATTGAACTGTACTTCAACATAACACTATTTATACTTTGTTTGTTCTACGTTTGTACTTCATTTCCATCATATTATACTTAAATTCACTACTCGATTTCAATTGAATTGAATTGTACTTCAACATAATACTATTTATACTTTGTTGTTCTATATTTGTACTTCATTTCCATCATATTGTACTCAAATTCACTGCTCGATTTCAATTGAATTGAAGTGTACTTCAACATAACACCATTTATACTTTGTTCGTTATATATTTGTAATTCATTTCCCTCATATTGTACTGAAATAAAAATATTATAAATACTTGATGGAAAATTATACTTACATACAAAATAATATTATAAACAAAGTATGCTTCAATTTACATATGTATGTACATACAAAGTATGATTCAAACCCTATAGGCTTAAATGTTTTGTACTACATTTGCTTCTAAAATGTACTATAGATACACATGTTATATACTACATTTTCAGTTAATATATACTACATGCCTGAATATTTTTGTACTACAGATGCTTCTAAAATGTACTCCATATATACAAATATTAAATTATAATTTAATTTAATCTACATGCTTGAATGTTTTGTACTACAGTTACTTCTAAAATGTACTGCAGTTACATAGATTATATGCTACACTTTTGCCTGATGTGAACTGCAAGCATAAATGTTTATATTACATTTGTTTATAAAATGTACTGCAGTTACAGAGATTATATACTACACTTTCATTTAATGTATACTGCAGCTATATTTTGTACTACAGTTGCTTTTAAAATGTACTGCAGATACACAGATTATATACTATATTTTCAGTTAATGTATACTGCACGCTTGAATATTTTTGTACTACAGATGCTTCTAAAATATACTGCATGTACACTAGGGGTGGGCATTCGGGTTCGGGTTTCGGGTACCCGAACGGCCCGATCGGGTAGTCAACAGATTAAACCCGGTCAACCGGGTTTAATCGGGTACCCGGGTACCCGATCCCCTAAAATTGGGCCGGGATTCGGGTAATGAATCCGGGCCCGATCGGGAACCGGGTACCCAGTTTACAATTAATTAAAAAAAAAAAGGAAAAAGGAAAAAGGCAGCAACTTTAACTTAGTTAAAAGTTGAAACAGAGGCAGAAACTCAAAGTTTCTGCCTCTGTTTTCTTTCCCCATTTCCCGCCCCCTACCTTTCTTTTTCCTTTCCTTTCCCTTCACCTTCTTCTTCTCTAACTCTTCCGTTGCCCGTTGCCGCCACCGGCCGCCGGCCACCGACCACCACCGCCCCCAATCTAGGTATGTATTAGGTAGAATATTTAATATTATTTACAATGTAATAAAACTTTTAGTTTAGGGTTTTCTTGATAAAATTTAGATTTTTTTAGTTTTTCACTTTTCTTGTAAAATTTTTGTATATTCATGTATATTAGGATCTATTATTATCTATTATATATGCATTTGTTAATTATTTAATTTTTTAGTTTATTGGTTGGGTGAAGGATTTAGACATTTAGTTTTTATATGAATGAATGATAATGATTTGCTTTTGTTTTAATTTTCCCTCTATTTTTATGAATGAATTTAAATATTTAATCTTTCAATTTGTTATCTTATTTTTTAATTTTTATGTTTATTACCTATTAATTTTTTAAATTGATATATAATAAAAATAAAATCATACAACTACAAGTATAGAAAAATTAATTTTTTGTTAATTGCATTGCAGGGACTCATCCAAATTACCAAATTAATGTATCCCCTTGGAAAGTTAATCTCTATCTGATGAGGGTTCGATTTCGATGACGGATATGGATCCGGGTATGAATCACGATCCGGTGTATTGATCTTCTGGATTGATTTGGGATTGGAATCCTGCAATCACAGTAAACGTTAGGCTAGTCGAATGGCCCTCGGCTCAGGCCCTCCGACGCTCAAGTTAGTATATATTCGACCTCTTTTATCGAGCAGCGAAATGTATAGGCTTTTGAGTGTATGAGTGCATACCTGTGAGAGGCAAGGTTGAGGGGTTTTTATATTCTCCCCCTTGTAGGAAATGTCAGGGAAGCCCTTGGCTTACCCCAGGGACCTCCAGCCTCCTACCGGGGGTAATTGGTCAATTCCCCCGTTTGAATATTGCCAGCTGGATGTCCTTTTATGCTATAGGATAAGATGGTACACTGTTGCGGCGTCTGCTGTGTCAGACGGTGAGGGGAGGGCATGCGCCATTAATGCGGAGGCGTGCTACCAGTCAACGCATTTAATGCGGTGGCAGAATACTGTGCACGGCTCGACTTGAGAATCGACGAGAAGAGGGGTCGATAATGGTCGAGCGGCTCCAAGGGCCATGGAACACCTTGTGGATTGGTCAAACAGGGTCGACAAGTCGCTTGGGTCCTGGGCCGTTGACTAGGTGTTGGGCCTCGCTGATTTGGGCCACTGTGGGCCATCCTATATCATGAGTCCCCCCACTTCGCAAGGCCGAATAAGGAATCGACGAGCGGCGTTGGGAAGTAGCAAACATTAGTGATCATTGACTAGGGTTTTTGAAAATCTGCCAGAGTACTACGCGTTTGCTGAGCGGTTACATCGTGGCGCGCGTGGGGCAGCGTGACGTCTCCATCCATTAATGCGGACGTTTGGGTAACTGCATCCTCCTTCCTATAAAAGCTTAATGTGATTCTGCCCATTTTCGCTTTTACCGCTTCAGAATTTCCGAGAGCCTTTAGGAGATATCTTTCGCTGCAAGACTCCCTAAATTTTGCATTCGCTTATCAGATTTTGTGGGCTTAACCTTCGTATCCAGTAAGTGCTCATCCACCTCTTCGTTTCTCCGAATCCTTTCTCTTTATTTTTCTTTTGAAGAAGATGCTTGGGTTATTCAGTTCTGAGGGTAGCCAGGGGGGGACAGTGAGGCCACCCTGTCTGAGGGGCGTAGGGAGTTTCCTGCTCCTTCTGGTGGGTTGTCCGGCGGTGGTTCCGGTACGAGCAGCTCGAGCTCCGGGAGCTTGAGCAGCGCGCCTGGTGGGGAAGCTGGGCCCAACCGGGTACCCCCTTCTCGCGGGAGATTATTCACCCCGGGCCACTATAGTGAGATAGTTTCCGTAATGACTCCTACGGATTTGGTGCGCCTGAGGGAGCTTTACCATATTCCTCCCGAATATCAACTATTAACCCCCGGGCCTCCTGGTCGAATGCACCGCTCTCCCGCCAGTTGCGTAACAGTGTTCGAGGATGCACTAAAATGTGGGTTGAGGTTCCCCTTAGGTGATAGTATGATAGGCCTGCTTAGAGGTCTTCGAGTGTGCATAACTCAGCTATTACCCAACTGCTTTGCCACCCTTTGTAGTTTCTTAGTTTCAATGCATCTGTTCGATCAGGCCCCCAGTTTCAAAAAATTTTCCAACCTCTTCTATCTGTGCATGTCACGAAAATCAGGTAGTTCCGAGGAGTCGGGCTTTTACTATCTGACTGCTCGACCTCGCCGCAAGTTTCTCGTGGCTCCCTCCTCTTCATATGGGCAAGAGTGGAAGAAACGTTATTTCTTCATTCGGATGAAGGGGGTTTGACATTCCTCGAGAGTGGTTGCGGGGCAGGTTGAGATACCCGGGAATTGCACCCCTACTTGGCCAAATACCTTCGTGAGGGATCTGGTCGGGTTTGGTCCCGTGGAGGCCACTGTATTCCTCAAGGAGCACCAGTTAGTGTTGGCTGGGTTGTCGCCAACCCCTCTAAATTTTGCAGATGACTATGAGATAGGTAGATGAAATCTGTGCCATGCTTTGTTGTTTAGCTACGTTCATTTCTGTATTTGACATCTGCTGTGTTTGTTCCTTGCAGATCGGGACGAAATCATGAACCGCGCAAGGAGTGATGCAGTGGCTCGCGCTAAAAGGAACTGACAGCGCAAACAAGGCGCTGCGTCTTGACAAGAGTAGACTGGAGCCGACGAGCCACGCCGACAAGCTGCTGCCCGTGCGCCATCCCCGACCCCCTCGCCTGGTCGAGTAGTAGCGGTCGAGAGAGACGCGGGTCGGGGAAAAAGACCCATGGGCGAACAGAGTGGGCCCCTGCCCAAAAAGATTGCTGTTGTTGGAAAGGGGAAAAGAAAAACGAAGGGCGCCGGGTCGGGGATGCTGACGGGAAACGATCTCTTCGAGGATCGAGGTGCGGAGACCTTATTCGGCCTGAGGAAGTTCCCGTCTCCTCGTTTCGGGTCGGACCCCAGCCTACTCATGGACGACTCGTCCTATATGCATGGATCTGGGTCAAGTAGGGTCGACCCCTTGAAATGGTTGTTGGCTGGTCAGTTCCTAGCTGACCAGAGGAGGATAATGGGCCTGAGTCAGCCCGGGGCGCTATGCGAGGTCGCATATCACGCGAACATGGTGAGGTCCCCTAAGCTGTAAACTTGTGTAATCGATTTTCCCTGCATGGATAGTAATGATTTTTATGTTTCAGGTCGCGCAAATCGCCTACAATTTTTACCGTCGTTCGGAGCTGGCGCTCGCTGATCGTGAACAGTTGGACGCTGGCGGCAATGCCGAAATATTGAAGGCCCAGCTGGAGTCATCCCAACTGCGGCTTGAGGAAGTGCAGAAGGAGAATGCCAAATACGCCGAAATAATGGAGGCGAAAGATAAGCAAGTCCTGCTGGAGGTGACGGAGCAGACAAAGATGGAGGCGAAGCTGAAAAAACTTGAACTGGACATCCATGTCTCCTACGAATCTGGTCGGGCGGTCGATCGAGGCGAGTGCCTGGTCGAGGCCAGGACAGAGTTCGAGCGGGTAGTGCCGGAGATTTGCAAAGAAGTGGTACAACAGTTCATGGTGAGCCCCGCCTTTCAGGATGCGAGCGTGGTGCTGGCCTTGGACGATGCCCGAAGTGCCTTTAATAAGGCTATTGCACAAATGCGGCACCTGGGCTATGCGGTTAGCGATGAAGATCGCTCGAAGATGGGCCTTGCTTTCGACGAGCAGTTGCACCCAATTGGTGATGAGGATGTCGACGAGGCCGAAGCCGAGGTAGAGGCAACGGGGGAGATCGACATGACTCCTGAAGAGAGGCAGAAGGCAGACCTCCAAAAGAAAGTGAAGGCTGTAGGTCGAGAGTTTGAGTTCACCGGCGACCTCGCCTATGAAATCTCCGAGGGCCAGGCCAACACTGCCTCTTTCTTCCCAGCCGTCGAGCGGCTGTTTATGTCTTCTGCCGCCGGCCCCTCTCGCCCAGTCACCGCGGCCATGCCTGTTGCAATGGCACTGCCTGAGCCTCCGTCTGCTCTTGCACCCGCATTACCAATTGAAGGGTTTGGCAGTTCTAGCTAGGGCTTGTAATAGTTGTTTTTGTTTTGATGTACATGCCTCGTTGAGGCTTCTTGAGAATGAAATAAAATTTGTTGCCTTTCATCTGCTAGATGTTCAATTTCGAACACTGTTTTTCTCCAATGCAAGATAACTTGAACTTTGTCGCCATTTATGATTAGTAAAGTGTAAATGAATTTGTCAATGGGGCTCGACTTCGAGCCTTAGCGGCTTTTCTGCAAGTGTGACGTCAATTTTGCTATCCTACCTCAGGGGCTTCGACGCCAGTTTGTTGAGAATTTTCGTCGACTACGGGGTCGACTAAGGTGATCGCGGCTCTTCGCCTTGACTTGATGCGTTTAAGCCTTTCGTCGACTACGGGGTCGACTAAGGTGGTCGCGACTCTTCGCCTTGACTTGATGAGATTTAAGCCTTTCGTCGACTACGGGGTCGACTAAGGTGGTCGCGGCTCTTCGCCTTGACTTGATGCGTTTTAGCCTTTCATCGACTACGGGGTCGACTAAGGTGGTCGCGGCTCTTCGCCTTGACTTGATTCGTCTAAGCCTTTTGTCGACTACGGGGTCGACTAAGGTGGTTGCGGCTCTTTGCCTTGACTTGATGAGATTTAAGCCTTTCGTCGACTACGGGGTCGACTAAGGTTTTGCTACGGTCGTCATGTGCCTTTTAATCATAATGGAACTTGATTGTTCTTTACTCAATACAAAAGATGCCAATGAACAGCTCATACAAAGAACTTTTTTAGATTTACCGCATTCCACGGTCGAGGCAGCTCGCGACCTGCAGCATCCGCTAATCGATAGGCGTTGTGTTTAGACACTTTGATGACTGAGTACGGCCCTTCCCACTTCGGGTCAAGCTTGCCGACGGGCCTTGACACTTCCACTTTCTTTAAGACGAGATCGCCCACCCTGAAATTTCGCGGACATACCGATTTGTTATAGCGGTCCGCCATCTTTAAGCGGTACCTCTGCATTCTGTTGTAAGCCGCTAGGCGCTTGTCATCTATAGTTATTAGGTCCAGTGCCCTCTCCGATGTATTTGTTGTTAGATTGTAGTGGATCACTCTAGCGGTGTGCTGGATTAGTTCTGACGGGACCATTGCTTCGGATCCATAAACTAAGTTGTAAAGGCTTTGACCAGTGGCTATTCGAGGGGTGGTTCTGTAGGCCCAAAGGACTCCCGGGAGGTCATCCGCCCAGCTGGTTCCCATCCCCGCTATTCGACTCTTAATGTGATCGAGGACAGTCCTGTTGGTCACTTCAGTCTGATCATTGGCTTGCGGATTTCCCACTGAAGTAAAACGCTGCGCAATGCCTAAGGTCTCGCACCATCTTCTTGTATTTTTGCTTTGGAATTGGGTGCCGTTATCTGAGATGAAGACTTTAGGCAGCCCAAAACGGCAAACAATATTCTTCCATATGAAACTCTTGATGGCCGCATTAGTGATCTTCGGGACTGCTTCAGCTTTCACCCATTTTGTGAAGTACTCAATGGCCACTATGATAAACTTCCGCTGGCTAGTGGTCTTTGGGAGCGCGCCGACTATGTCGATGCCCTACTGGTCGAATGGCCAAGCGATATCAACATTTATCATTGGTGCGGCTGGTTGGTGTTGCATGTTCGAATGTACCTGACAAGATGGGCATTTCCTAGCAAAGTCAACAGAATCCTTCAACAAAGTAGGCCAGAAATACCCATATCATGTGATCTTATGTGCCAGGGATGGGCTTCCGAGTGGTTTCCGTAGATGCCTGCATGTATTTCCTGCAGCACTTTCTTCGCCTGTTCGGGATTTAAACATCTCAGTGGCGGTCCTGCGATTGATCTTCTGTACAACTGTCCGTGATCGTCCAGTGCATATTTGGGCGCCAAGCCCTTCAGTTTACGAGCCTGCTTCTCATCATCGGGTAAGGTACCATCGCTTAAATAAAGCTTGATCGGGTGCTGCCAAGAATGTGTTGCGTCTTCGAGGCACCCGACCAAACCCGGGCCGGGGGCCGAGATGCAAGGCTGGTCGGCAACAAGAAATGTTATGGTTCTTTCTCTTGTGCCTTTCGTCGAGCTTGCAAGCTTGGAAAGCGCGTCTGCTCGCGCGTTTTCTGATCGGGGAACTTGGCTTAATGAAAAATCTCGGAACCTCTGTCGTAGCTGTCGGACTTTCGCGAGATATTATGCCATTTTATGTTCTCTCGCGTCGAAGTTTCCCTCGACCTGCTCTGCGATCAATTGTGAGTCAGTAAAGGCCGCTATCCTTTCGACCCCACGATCTATGGCCATGCGCATTCCTGCAATGAGTGCCTTATATTCAGCTTCATTATTAGTGACTGGGAAGTCGAGTTTTACTGCAAAATCGTAGTCTTCGGGCAGCGGGGATCGGAGGGATACGCCTATTCCTCCTCCAGTAGATGTCGTGGACCCGTCAACATGTAGGGTCCACCAAGGTGCGTCTTCCATCTCTTGAATCGGGAGATCGACTCTCTCGAGTCTACCCAAAGTGTCTGGTTTCGACAACACCTGCTTTAACGGCTGGTTCGTTAGTACCACAATTGTATGGGATTGGAAATAGGGCCGCAGTTTTCTTGCTGACGTGACTAGGGCCAAGGCAAACTTCTCGATCTCCAAATAGTTATGTTCGGGCCTCTTAAGGGCCTTGCTGCACTAGTAAAATGGACAAGGGTTTCCAGCTCTCATCGTTGTTAACACTGAACTCACTGAAGCCGAAGAGACAACCAGATATAACTGTAAGATTTCCCTGAGCTCAGGCTTGGCGAGGAGAGGTGGCGAAGAGAGGTGTTGCTTGAGGTCGATCAGAGCTTGGTCACACTGTTCGTCCCACTTGAATCCCGATTTCTTTGTGTTTCTCAAGATTTTGAAGAAAGGTAGGCTCTTGTCTGCCAGCCTAGCTATGAACCTGCCCAAAGCAATAATTTTGCCCACAAGGCGTTGAACTTCCCGAACAGTGCGCGGTGGAACAATGTCTAGAACTGCTTGAATTTTCTGTGGGTTGGCCTCGATACCTCTCTGACTGACCATATATCCCAGGAATTTTCCTCCTCAAACCCCAAATGTGCATTTGTTAAGATTGAGCTTCATACCGAAAGCTCTCAAAATGGAAAATGTGTGGCTTAGGTCAACCAAGTGGCTTTCTGCTTTCTTTGTTTTCACAATCATGTCATCGACGTAAACCTCCATTGATTTCCCGATTTCATTCTTGAACATGAAGTTAACTAATCTTTGGTAAGTTGCGCCAGCATTCTTAAGTCCAAACGGCATGACCAAAAAGCAATATACCCCATTGGGGACAACAAAAGCAGTTTTATCCCTGTCCTCAGGTGCCATGAATATTTGGTAGTAACCTTGAAATGCATCGATCATGCTAAGCAATTCGCAACCAGCCATGGAGTCAACAAGTAAATCAATACGAGGCAAGGGGTAAGGATCCTTAGGACATGTTTTACTCAAATCTGTGAAATCATTACACATCCTCCATTTTCCCTCGTTCTTGGGAACAAGGACTACATTACAAAGCCAAGAAGGATATTGGATTTCTACAATATAACTAGCCTCTAGAAGTTTGCTAACCTCTTCCTCGATGATCTGTGTCCGCTTGGCATTGAAAGTTCTCTTCTTCTGTCGGATTGGCTTGTGGGCAGGGTCCACGTTGAGCCTGTGAACAATGATGTCGGGGTCGATGCCCTGCAGATCGACAGCTTTCCATGCGAAGATGTCGATATTGCGTCGGAGGAAGTCGACCATGAGGCATTCCAGTCGATCCCCCATATCAGCTCCAATCCTTGTTGTCTTGTCGGGGTTCCCTGGCTCGAGCTCAATTGTTTTGAATTCTCCCGTTAGCTCGACCCTGGTGTCCTCCAACTTTCTCTTTTTAGATGAAGGTCCCTCATTGGGTTTCGCTACAAGGGCATCCCCCGAGGCCTTCAATTCTGGTCTTTTTTTCTGCCCGCTGGAATCCACGGAGATTGTGTAACAACGCCAGGCATCTTTGATGTTGCATAAAAGCTCACCAACTCCCGCGGGGGTCGGGAACTTTATTTTCATGTGGTATGTGGATGCGATGGCTCTGAAGTCATTCAGGGCTGGTCGACCAACAATGGCATTGTAAGCAAATGGGGCATCGACCACTAAGTAGTTGATCAACAAAGTTCGGCTGCGATGTCCCTGCCCGAATGTAGTAGATAGGCTAATCGACCCTTCTGGTATAATCTCTGATCCTCCGAATCCAACTAGGGGAGTCCTGACTGGATCAAATTTCAGTTTGCCCAGGTTCATTCTGTTCAAGGTCGACAGAAATATGATGTTTGCCGAGCTACCATTGTCGACCAACACCTTTCTCACCTCGAAGTTGGCGATCTCGTTGGTGACCACCATTGGGCAGTCGAGCTTTCGGTCAGCGGCCTGACCCTCGAGGTGGTCTAAGTCTGCATCGGTGAACGAGATCGGCTCGGTGCTGGTTGTCAACTGGAACACTGTTTCGACCTTAGAAGGTTTGGTCGAGTCAAGTTGCCTTTGGGTTTGCTTTCTTGCGTTTCGGGAGTATCCTCCTGCAAGCCCCCCAGCAATCGTGTCGATGACACCTCTAATGGGCAGGTGGGTTTCACGGGCTGGTTTCTTTCCCTTGTCCTCCCGTCGCGGGCTGACCGACCTTGCTCTACGGGGAGTCCGGTCGGTCGCCCCCTCTTCACGTCGAGCTCTCTCCTCGACAAACTTTTTCAAATGTCTCTGCCTAATCAGCCTCTCGATCTCATCCTTCAAATTGAAGCAGTCCTCGGTGTCGTGCCCTTTTTGCTTGTGAAAATGGCAGTACTTTCCGGACTTCTTCATAACCTCAGTTTTTGTGATTTTTCAAGGCTTTTTAAGCAGGTTATCATGTTGTATGGCGAAGAGTACTTCTTTCCTTGGCATGGAGAGTGGGGTGTAGTCATGGAAACGTTTGATTGGGGAGCGGCGCCCCTCCCTGTTCTGCTTCTCCTCTTTCTCCTTGCCTTTTCTCTTGTCGGCCTCCATGCTGCCATATTTCATTTTGTTCATCTCCTCCTGGGTCATGTACCTCTCAGCGAGGTCGAAGAGCTCCTCCATCGTTCTTGGCTACACGCGGACCAAAGCATTGGCGCACTCCTTGTGCCTTAGTCCCAGAAATAGCACATCGATCAAAAATTCTATCCTGGGGCTGTCTATCTTCAACACCTCGGTGTTGAACCTGGTGAAAAAGTCCCGTAAAGACTCGCCCTCAGCCTGCTTTACTCTTTGCAAGTGGGTGTGTGGTAGCTTCGCCTTCCTCCTGCTGGTGAATTGGTGCAAAAACTTGTCACATAACTGGTCGTATGAGAAGATGGATGCCAGTTCCAACTTCACGAACCAGTCTAGGGCCACGCCTTGGAAAGTGGTCACGAGCATCTTTGCATGTATATACTCGTTGTGCCCATGCAACTGCATCATATGCTCAAACTGCATCAGATGCTCATTCGGGTCCGTGGAACCGTCATACCTCGGGAGCCCGATGGGGATCTTCGCATCAATGGCAATATGCTCATTGATGATTTCCTGGACAAAAGGGGAGTCGCGTTCCCTCCAAAATCTTGAAGGCATCTCCGGTTGCATGGTCCTGTATGCATTCCTCTTCGAAAGTTCCTCCAGGCGCTTATTCAGCTGTTGCACCTGGTGAGAGACTTCTTCCCACTCTTGCTGGTCCTGGTTTTGTCTGCCTCTGGAACGCCCGGCCCTATTGCGCTGCGGGGCTCGAAGGGGTCGAACGTCGTGGTCTACGGAGTCTACTACCTCCTCCCTCGGCAGTGGGCGGGCTGCCTCCCTTGGAAAACAGCCCGGGCTTCCTTCTATCTGGGATAGACGTCTAAAGGACTCTGGTATCTGTGCGTACTCTTCTGGTCATGCCCTTTCTGGGCCTGCTGGCTGAGGTGTGGCATTGGCCACCGGCCCCGGTTGCACAGCATGTCTATTTAGTACGGCCGAGAGCTGGGCAGAAATCTGCGCTGAGATTTGCTCGCTGATGAGTTGCATCAGCTGAGGCATTGTGAGAGTGACCATAGGTTCCGGCTGCATACTGGGAGCTTGCTCGTCTTGTCCTTGGTTCTGGGGGGGGATGGGAGAGCTAGATCTCTGGTTCTCCTCCCTTCCTGATGGGGCTCGCCTAATGTTCACCATTTTCGATAGAGGATTCCTGTTTCCCACAGACGGCGCCAAATGATGAGGGTTTGATTTCGATGACGGATATGGATCTGGGTATGAATCACGATCCGGTGTATTGATCTTCTGGATTGATTTGGGATTGGAATCCTGCAATCACAGTAAACGTTAGGCTAGTCGAGTGGCCCTCGGCTTAGGCCCTCCGACGCTCAAGTCAGTATATATTCGACCTCTTTTATCGAGCAGCGGAATGTATGGGCTTTTGAGTGTATGAGTGCATACCTGTGAGAGGCAATGTTGAGGGGTTTTTATATTCTCCCCTTTGTAGGAAATGTCAGGGAAGCCTTTGGCTTACCCCAGGGACCTCCAGCCTCCTACCGGGGGTAATTGGTTAATTCCCCCGTTTGAATATTGCCAGCTGGATGTCCTTTTATGCTGTAGGACAAGATGGTACACTGTTGCGGCGTTTGCTGTGTCAGACGGTGAGGGGAGGGCATGCGCCATTAATGCGGAGGCGTGCTGCCAGTCAACGCATTTAATGCGGTGGCAGAATACTGTGCAGGGCTCGACTTGAGAATCGACGAGAAGAGGGGTCGATAATGGTCAAGCGGCTCCAAGGGCCATGGAACGCCTTGTGGATTGGTCGAACAGGGTCGACGAGTTGCTTGGGTCCTGGGCCGTTGACTGGGTGTTGGACCTCACCGATTTGGGCCACTGTGGGCCATCCTATATCACAAATATAAAATGTGATATTGGAAGTTTTGAATTTAGCAAACTTTTAATGTATACTTATATATAAAAAATATAATTAATCAATGGTAAAAAATCATACTTGAATTGTTAATATATATCAATTATAAAATGTTATAATAATATTAAAATAATATCATACTCTATTATAAAAGTTTGTCGTCCTTGTGCTACTGTACTCAATAGTTTAATTCTAAAATATGAGTAAATAGAAGAAACTAAGAAATTAGATTTTTGCAATATCAATATATCTACATAACTCGTTTATAAATATAAATTAAGAAGGTAACTAGACAAATGCATTCAAATTATCACGTTTTCTATATTCTTATTTTTTAGTTTGGCATTGGGACATGCATTCATGTTAAGTGCCGAAATAAAAATCTTTAGTATCCTTTT
This sequence comes from Jacaranda mimosifolia, assembly GCA_018894105.1. Taxonomy (NCBI): domain Eukaryota; kingdom Viridiplantae; phylum Streptophyta; class Magnoliopsida; order Lamiales; family Bignoniaceae; genus Jacaranda; species Jacaranda mimosifolia. The sequence continues at coordinate 36,006,879 of CM032118.1, forward strand.
TTATTCGTTTTTATTTTGATAGTACTTTTAATTCCACTGAGAAAATGTAAGTTATATTGTTAAAGTTGTTGTGGTTCAGTTATATTAATAAGTTTATAGTGTACGTGAAGTCTATATGTGCACGGTGAACATGGTGCAATTGCAATTCTTAATAAGGAATTAAGGATAATATGTTCAAATATCTAAATAAAATACAGATTTTTAGAGTCTAAAACTTAAAATTATAAACAATGTTATATTAAAAATTATAAAGATTTATCATGCATAACATTTAATTGCACCAACGCAAGATCGATTTAAATTCTCTATTCTATTTATTGTTTTATCTCCTATTTCATTTTATGAATACATAACAAATATAATAAATATTTTTTTACAAAAATAGTTGTTTGAGAATAGATACATTTGGTATAAAATATTTTTTATAAAAATAATTGATTGAAAATAAATATATTTAATAAAAATATAATAAATTAAAATAAAAATTAAATAGGAAAAAAAAAAAAAGATTCAAAGTGATGTAATATGTTCAAATTATCATATTCCAGGTGGACAAAGCCCCAAATCCATGTGAAGTTTTTGGTTATAGAACACGATTTAGCACCAACTGAAAGCAGCGATGGCGAGATCAATGTCGCTTCCTTCTCTGCACTCCACTGCACCCACTTCAATTCTCTTGCCTCCTTCGGCCTTCTCTCGATCATTTCCTTTCCTATTAACAACACAATTTTCACGCACAAAATTCCACGGACAGTCCATCAGAACCAGAGCGGTTAGGGAGTGGCAGGAATATGAAGAAGCAGTCAAGAAAAAGGACCTCGTTCGTGCTCTTCGTTTCCTCAAAGACGTTCCAATTGAACTCGAGAATTCTTCTATGGAATCGACTCGACCTGTGAACGATGAGTTGGGTTTGCTGGGATTGCAAAGGGACTGGGAGGTGTTGGACACTTGCTTGAACGCTGATGATATGAGGCTTGTTGGGAGCGCCTATGCTTTCCTCAAAGATCGAGGGTTCTTGCCCAATTTCGGAAAATACCGTAATATTGGTAAATTATCTGTGTATTTTTATACAAGCTATTGGTAAACACTCTGTTTAACCTGTAGTAAAATGAAGTGCTTGGATTTAATATCTAGCTTTAAAACATGCGGATTGGTTATAGCAATGTTTTATGGCAAATACTTTGGGTTGTCTTACAACGATGTCTGCTTGTGTTGAATGCGGATTGCCAAGTAGATGTCAAGTGATTCTGAAATTGATAGAACTTTTGCTGTGCATTTTTTCTGTCCCACATGCTTCAGTAATGGTTTTTTGCAGTTTTGGAGGGACCAAGAGAAGTTACACCAACGGTGTTGAAGTCTTCAACCGGTCTAGAAGGTATAAGTTCATCCACGAATAGTTATTTTTCATGTGCAAACAGAAAATGCCATTTGGTGTATCTTAACATCTTATAAATGAATCAGTTGTAGCACTTACTAGTTTCCATTGGAGAAATTAAAATTGTATATTGCTAGGATATGATATTTTTTCCAAATCTTTTGTCTGGTTAGTCAGCTGACGTTATTGTTGCTGTTCCAGTCTCAAAACTTTCTCCCAAAAAGTGGGGAGTTTCTGGAAGCTCCAGTCTTCTTTTGATTGCTCTGCTTGCTGGAGTATCTGTTCTGCTAAATCAAGGAATAGATATCCGACCAAACCTTGCAGCAATATTGGGTTTGTCAATGCTAGATGCTATTTTTCTTGGTGGCTCATGCTTAGCTCAGATCTCCAGTTATTGGCCTCCATATAAGCGTCGCATTTTAGTTCATGAAGCTGGTCATCTTCTTGTAGGTAAGTCATGTTGTTAATATATGTATAATCTTCGTCAATAGTATATGATGCAAAAAAGGTGAGAGTTCTAACAATATTATATCAACATGTGTTTATGGGATATTAAGGGCCACCTTTATCGGTTTTGGGGAATATGTGGGTTCTTATTCTGTGCATAATGCATATATTGTATTTTTGTTGGTTCTATGCATGCCTGAATATTTTTTGTCACTAGTCCATTCAGGCCAAAGGATGCAAGTCATAGCGGATTGTTGTGGAGTTAGTTTTGACAATTCATGTATTAGTTTTGTGATTTTGCAGCATACTTGATGGGTTGCCCAATTCGTGGTGTAATTTTAGACCCAATTGTTGCAATGCAGATGGGCATTCAGGGACAGGTATTTCCACTCTGGCATGTGGATTCTGACATCTTTCTGTGCATTTGTTTAGCTTTTCTGACTATAATCTTTAAAACACCCATATTGTCAAGGACTAAAAGCATTGAAGAGAATAGACCTTTGCTGTTAACACTGTGTAGTGTGCTCTCTTGTGGTAGTTTTACACTAACAAGATGTCTGGCTGAAGTTCAACGAAGCGTTATTTGAAAGAATTTGGGTGTCTCCTATTTTCTTCGCATATGATTTTCCTTAAGTCACTTTTGTTCCGTTAATGATCCTCCTCTATGGCTGTTCTTTGATGGCTTCTCAAGGAACTTGTTACCTGTATTGCATCTTTCAATAAAAATTGAAACCATGAATCTTAATATGAATAGTGTTCTTCTTCCATCATTTATTGGAGATGATGGTTGTGCTTCCAACTTTTTTTTCAGTTCCTATCCATGACAATGTTTCAGTTTCTAGGTGCTACTTCTTAGCTTACTTTTCTGTATCCTGCCTACTAGTTTTTTGTGGGAAAAGTAGTTGATTTTGATCCTCTTTTTTTACTTTAACTGTCCACCAAACGCTTGTTTCAAGCAATGCTTCTCTGGGAACATATATCTTTGTTTTCATCATACCCTCTACATAAATGGCAATTTTTCAGGCCGGAACCCAGTTTTGGGATGAGAAACTTCAAAACGAGCTTGCTGAGGGCCGGGTTAGTGGTACCGCCTTTGACAGGTTGGTGGTTTTGAAATCTAGTCAAAGCAGCTCCCAGTAATTCCTTGACCCAATTATAAATCTTTCGATATTCTCATAATGCTTTAGCAGTTAAGATTTGGTAGGGTGGAATAACATCTAGGTCTTTGAAGATATGAAGTTATATTGTAATTTGGAAAATTTTCTAAAATTTTCACATGTGAACTCATATTTAAATTAAAATCTCTTATAGCCATATGGTGCATTGCTGAACACAATCAGGTATTGCATGGTGCTTTTTGCTGGGATTGCAGCTGAAGCTCTTGTATATGGAGAGGCTGAGGGTGGAGAAAATGATGAAAACCTGTTCAGGAGCATCTGTGTGCTTCTAGAACCCCCACTCTCTATTGCACAGGTCTTCCTTTGCTACGAACTGTCCTATTAATGTGTGGGTAAATTACTATGTTTTTCTTCGTATTGGAAATTGAAAATTACTTCCATCAAGTCCTGAAAATTGGCAGTGAGACCCCTTTCTTAAGGTCTAATTACTTCTCCATTCATCTATTGGCATATTAGCCTTTGCCATTGTCAATAGTAATAGTGATCGTCCACTAGCGTTAGTTGCAGCACAGTGAGTGGTGGAGATATTTGGCACATAAATGAGTAATATTGTTTGTGAGAATCTCAAATTATCATGTAAACCTAACGATAATGATGGAAAGAGGCAATAGGGATGGGTTGGTGGTGAGAGTTTGGTAAAACTCAAGAGGTTGATTTAGAAAAGGGCCTTAGGAATTAGTCTTATGTGTGAATGCATTTTTAAATAAAGACATAGAACTTAGTGCAAAAGAGCGTCTTTGTGGTCTTTTAATTGAAGTTGAATGCGATGCGTGGTAGAAACTTAGCAATCACAGTGTTTGGTTCAAACTCATCAGAAGGGTTTCCCTACCAGTTTTCAGTACTTGTGGTAGCTTAGTTTCAGTTTCTGAAAATTAAGGATGTTGAACTGCCGTAATCGTGTATCGCTCTGTAGAACTTGACATAAAGTATTGTATATATAGATGTCAAATCAAGCCCGTTGGTCTGTGCTGCAATCATACAATTTGCTCAAATGGCACAAACATGCCCATAGGGCAGCAGTCAAAGCTCTGGAAAATGGAGGCAGTCTGAGTGTGGTCATAAGGAGGATTGAAGAAGCCATGTCATCCAAGTGATGAAACGTATGGGATTCTTATTGTTGAAGAATGGACAGATTAATGGTTTTTGCTACAGCTCTCTGGCTTGCTGCTGTTGGTTGCTTGATCTGTCACCTGGTGGGACAAAATGGTATAGAAGCACGACTTGTTGATAGCCATGTAAAATTGATCCCAAATGGTCTTCATAGGGCATTCCTTAATGGTCTCACATACCATGGCAGATGGTCTAAAGAATCTGTTTTCACTATCATGTAGGATCATAGATGGTAAGAAGGTCAAGACTGTATTCTGGTCCTTGAAGTTGAACACACATTTTTTCAATGCAGAATCTTTGGGGCTGGGAAATTTGAGCTTCAAATTGTGCAATGCTGTTACAGGACGTCAGGATGAAGAGTCTACCTTCATGATAATTCCTTTCAATTCTTTTGGGCTTCTAATTGGAAAGCTGAATGCCTGAATATAGCACAGAAACTTCTTTTTCATGGATAATAATTTGGGAATTGGATTTCACTGCTCAGAGTAATGAATACCCTGTGATATGATGAAAAGCAGAAAAGATAGATGCAGAAAAGATATATTAGCTTTACTTTAGAACAGGTTATTGTAGCATCTTTTTGCAATTTGACAAAACAATGATATGTTTTTGGTCTCTCTCTTCGTTTATGTACCAAGCATGATGGTAGTTACTGGTGTTGGCAAAAGACCCACAGAAACACTGCATATCACAAAATGCTGGCCGTAGATGAAGAATTAAATGTTGCTGGGCTTGCTTTTCAATTGCTTTTTCATACACCTGTTAAATGAAATTCATCTCAAATAACAGGAGTCATTGAATTTCAAAAAGACTCGACAGCGTGGCTGACATTGTAAAAGTCATTTCATTTCTTGTCCCTATAAATATCTCTATTTGATAATTTTGATTATTTTTTATATTTTCCTATTTATTATTCTTATTCGCAAGCCTTATGTTAATTTAAATATTAGGGGATTTTCATCATGCTACCACAAACAATAGCATTTTTTTTAGATTTCAGAATTACGGTTTGGTTTGTAATTGAAAACGTTTTGAGTCTCAATCGATGACGAAATTTTACGTACTCACATCAGATCCTAAAATGAAAAATTAATGATTTGATTGATGATGAGCACATCTTTTGACAATTCACTGTAGGTGCTGCTTGTACTTTTTATCCCTTCTTTTATTTTCATTATAATAAAATTGGCAAAATTAATCTCATTTCAAAAGATCATGATAAGGTTGTTTTCTTCTCTTTTTTCCTCTCTTTTTAATATTTTTTATGTAATTGTTTACTTTTTTTCTCCCCTTTTGATCAGTTTATTTATCTTAATTTTCCTTCTATTTATTCTAAAAATTTAAATAAATGCATTGAAAATATTAGAAGAATTTATAGTAACATGTAAAAAAATTAATTAAATATTTATTTATTTTTATACTATAAAAAATTTGACACACTGATTTTTTAGTACATGCATCATGTGTGTCAAAATTACTAGTTTATATAAAGTATTAAGGGCGTGTTATTTAATGAGTTGACTAATTAACTCAATTTCAGAAAATAATAACAATATAGCTTCTTCTTTTCTTCCACCCCTTTAATATTTTTCCCCCTCTAATTGTTCACTTTTCCCTTTTTGTTTTCCTTTTCTTATTTATGTTAAAATTTCAAGTGAATTAATTTAAAATATTAAAAATTATATTGAATATAACAAAGTAGAAGAATATTGCACATATTTTGTGCTATAAAATTTTTATCCCTCGAATAGAGTGTGCAAAATTATTAATTTCTATAAATTATAAATTACTAAAGAAATAAGCTACTGTTGATGTGGGTAAAAGAATAACCCAAAGAGTAGACCCTTTCTAATACCTTGCATAATGACCCGACTTTAGCTAAGACATCCGTAAGTACACCCTCTAATTAGAAACATTGATCATCAAACACGTTATACGCGGTACGATCAACTTAATGGTAATCGTACTTAGGGAACAAGTAGATCTTGAAGATACGTGGCATTATCATGGAACTTAAGGACAAGTCTAATACCCAAATATAATCATTTGTAGGGAACTTTTGGTAGAGAAATCAGTTTAGTGGATCTAATAAAGATCGACATGTTAAGATCTCTTTATTAAGGTGTAATCTCTTTTTCTTTCAAAGATTTAGAGCCCATTAATAAATTAATTGATTAGTTTGGAATACATCTTCATCCACTGTGATGATTTTATAAAACATATAGGATTAAATTTAAAATTTGTTAAGTCAAATAACAAAATTAGAAACTTTGTTTCTTTTTTGTCCAAGTCATTTTTTCTATTTATTGAAGTCGCTTTCCTTTTTATGCAACTCACTTTTTTTTTGTGTGAGCTTCGATAATATCCACATCTACGAATTGAAAAGTCCAAATGATCAAATATTCAAATTATTTATTTTAAAAAATAGAAATTATTCTTATTGAATGATCATGATATTTTTTAAAAAATTTAAATTCTTGATCATTTAAAGTGGACAAAATTACAGAATAAAAAATATAATTTTCTCATTATCAAGTTTTATCCACTAAATTGGATATTTGTACATTGTTTTAATTGTTGTATTTTAATATTTTTCATCTGATATCTCTTCATATATTAGTAAAAAGGTTGCCCGTACATTTAATTATTTGCAATTGCTTTTGAACATCATTTGATTGCGATATCTTTTATGATCTTTTAATATATTAATCATAAAGTTTCACATCTACGAAATTTAAAAAGGCAAATATTAATATCAATGTTGAGGGTTTTTAATAATTTAGTTCAATCAAATACTCATAATTTTAGAATTAAAGTTTTCAAGAGAATAAACGGGCTGTAACTTCAAAACAAGGCCGGGGGGGGGGGGGGGGGGGGGGAGAGAAGAAAAGGCAAAATTACATGCACCCATTAAGGTTTAACCCACTTATATCTACTTGGACACGTTTGATATAGAATTTGAATAATAATAACTATTGTAATAGTTGATGATTGTGTGAGATTGAATTATTTATTATTCTGTTTGATATGAGATATTGACATATAAATTAGGTACAATTCAAATCTTCAATAATCTCATGTGATGTGTTTGATCCTCATTGTAATATTATTTTTACTAATTTGACCCTGTTATAGTATGCTTAATAGCCCACATTTGATATATTATTTTCTTGGGGTGAATTGCAATTTACACCCCTGTGAAAATCGAAATGAACACAAAACCCTTTTTGTAATAAAAAACCACATACAAATTCTCTTACAAAATTATATCATATAAAATAATTCTAACATTAGTTACATAAAAACTAAAAAAAATTAAAAATTAAGAATAAAAATTAAAAATATATAATTAATAATTTTATATTTGGGATGACTTTAAAACTAAATATATATTATATATTATTTGTTAGATACTATAACGTCTGCTTCCAATTGAGGTGCTACTCAAACAGTACCACACGTCTTCTTTATAACAAAAAATACAATTCCTAAAATTCCAAAATAATTAATTTTTACAACAACATTCATTGGATATTCAATTCTGAATTGAAATATCTCAAATCACACTTGGCACTTCTATCACCCTCATTACCTTATGGGTCACCTGGGTTAGTCTATTTTCGTCACTTTTTCTTATCTAGAGTAAAGAACGGAGAGCAATAATAAAACAACATAAGTCCGAATGACTTAGTGAGATAGTTTAACAATAACGACAAAGTGACAATTTCACAATTATTACATAAGAGACAAATAGAAGCATAAATATTTTTAAAAGTTGTGAGAGAAGGTTTTAGTCAAAATTTTGAGGTGATCCATCTCACCACCATCCCATACAAGTGATGAAACTTCACAAAATTCATTATCTCTCACAGAGGTTTAAACATCAACTATGATTAGAGTAGGGGTCAAAATGCCATTCGAACATCCACTTGATTCCAGTCAAATATTTGAGATTCAAAGTATAAGTGTTAGGTATACCAAGTAACTGAATATGATTTAACAAAACATTTTCACTGTTAAGCCGTTGGTGGTTTTTCTACCTTGTCAATCCACTTTTGAAAACATGAAAACCCTTATTCCTCTAGTCCCAAGTGATCGGCTCGGATAATATACTATAACCAATAGGCATGGCTAGCTACATGTCTCATCCTCCCTATAGCCAGATACCTCCAGCGGACTACGGAGCCATATGTAATAAGTAGGGTATCAGCAGGAGATCGGTCGCCGTCGGTCTATTCTGCCCGGTCCATCCCAAGCTAATCCTAGGGCCAACCCCCAAGGGTATCAGTAATTAGTACAGTATCAGTTACCAATAATTAGTGCGCAACAGTATTTCATATAACACGTCACTTCGCCATGACAGTCGAAATTCGGATGCTCAAACAACCTTGACTCGTTTATGAGAAACGATCATGGCTATGATGAATAAATATATCTCAAAACTAGTGTTCCAGATAGCATATCAAATCGCCATGTTTATATACAGAATAATCCAGCACCAGGCTGGTTTCCAGAAAGGTATGGCGATAACACAGTATATTTCGAAATCACTTTTTAGCTTCCTTAACACATTGCCAATTTCAGATGAAGCGATATCAATCAAAATTAACAGACGCATAATATAGAATGGCGATGTGGAGTACTATTTTTAACATATAAATTAAAAGGAAGCAATGACCAAGATATAGTAACAAATACATATGTTTCTTTCCTTAGCAAAGAATCTCATACTAATGAGTATGAACTCACCTGGCAAATATGGAGAAATTCCTAGTCATGGTCGTCAAGTCCTGGCTTCCTAGTCAGCCCGAGAATTGTCATAAGATAACTTGAGTTATCATTTCATCAATCCTCTGAGTCTTAACTATAATTATAACGAATGTCATTATCAAACTTAAGAGTATTTCCCAGGACTTTGTTTCCTAATTGATTTAAAGTTCGGAGTACATACCTAAACTCGACGTTGACTATGATTTCTGAATCATAATTATTAATGCACTTAATATCCTTATCACGTTCCTCAATTACTCTAACTGTTCAGTCATAATTCTCAAATTTCATGTTACACTCAAATGTTCAAGGTAATCACCTATCATAGTCCTTAACTCGACAAGCCTGTAAACTACTTGTTAAAATCTTATTTAAAGTCTCAACAATAATTTGATAATTCCTCTGAGTCGATTAAATTCAATACTATATTAATTATAAGATTAATCTATAACCTTAGGCTAATTCGTAGTTTAACAATCTTAGTTCGGGTTACAGTTAACTTCATCCAAAAATTCAATTACATTCGACAATTTAATTGAATTAAAATTTACTCAAATTGGGTCGAACTGAGATCCAATCTTAAGTTGAGAATAGCCTAAACAAGTTTGTGATCAAATTTGGAGTGCACTGCCCAAATGCCACCATCACGCACCACTACCAGACTACCATGCGCGCCACCAAAGATGGAAACCGCCACCACCACTTGGTGCGTCTCGTTGATGCGAGCAAGACCCCTCAAACAATTTCTCAATTGGCCATCGTTTGGCCGTTCAATTCTGCCAAAAATCACCACAAAACCCTAACCTCGCCGCCGTCCGCCACCTCATCGATTCCTCCTCCATCCGCCATTAACTCCTCAAATTAACCCCACCATCAGACTGCCCATGCTTTTCCTACCAAAATCCACTCATACACAACCACTTTCCGCCGCCGGAACCATTACCTCTACCGTCAACCCCCCATTTTTTGGCCGTTCCCTCGGTCATTTTTGAGGATTTTTAGTATGGTTGTGCTCCTCTCAGCTAGAGGTAGGGGTGTTCATTCGGTTTACCGAAAAAATTGGTTTTTCCAAAACCATAACTGAAAAAATCGGTTCGGTTTTAACCAAAATCGAATTTTTTTTTCCGGTTTTTTCGGTTTTTTTTTTTCAATTTTTTTGGTAACCTGAAACCAAAACGGAAAAAAAAAAAGAAAGAAAAGAAAAACTTGTTTTTTTACCAAGAAAGTATTATAAAAGTTTGTTTGATAAAAGCAAGTTAGTTAATTAAAAATTTGAATTGGGTAACTTATTCTTTTAGTACTAAAAAAATTATTTGATAAAAATATTTGTTTTTAGGTGAAAATATTGATTTAGATTACTTTTTTTTTTCTATATTGAAAATATTTTTTTTGATTAAATTATAATTTATCTATTCTAAACAAATACATTTAAAATATTATAAATTTAAGAAGATAAATAAATATTTTAATTATTTTATGTTATAAAAATTTTAGTATACACATTGAGTATGCTAAAATTGCTAACTTATAATCGCCAAGGTAGATGTATGCGATTTTTGTATATTCAAACCTTAATTACTGAGATCGAATAGCGAATTAAATCTTAAACTCAATTTACTAAAGTTAAATAGCTAATTGATCCAATGACATCATAATATAGATTGCGGATTTGTAAATTTTGTGAAAAATACAATTATAACCTTATTAAACAATCATTTCTAAAAGATAATTATGAAATATTGATAAAAATTGTATCCAAACTATTTTTTTTTTTTGTTGAATTCTCCAATTTATCCTTCAAACTATATTGTCAATTTTTGTTGTTGAAATAATTAAAAGGACAAATTATGTAAATGAACAAAAATAACTTCTATTTTAGATACAAAATGGTTTTTGTTTTTATAATAATATAGGTAAAATCTTTATTGGTTAGCAGATACAATATACTATTAGTACTACCACAGGAATAGCCGAATATGATTCAATCCCTTATCCCTTAGTTTGCAATTTAAGTTGAAATTTCAATTTTGCTCATCAACATACCCTATAATATATATAAGTTTAATTAATTAATTAATTTTCTTTTAATATAACATTTTTTGCTGTTTAAATCATAATCATCTATTTTTTTATATGTAACGTGTATTAGTTCATATAATAAAAAAATTATGCAATTGTACCATTTGAGTTTAGAAAAAAATATCATTTTTTTTCTCTTTGTATCATAACTATTCATGTTTTTATATGTCATATATTAATATCTATAGTATTTACAAAACATAAGGTTTTTAACAACTATTTTGATATATTATTTACTTCTTTTTCTCTCAATTATCTCACCTTATAAAAAAAATAAAATTATTTATCCCAAAAATTTAAAAATATATTAACATTTACATTATTTAAAAATTTATATTTATTTATCTTGGACTTAAAAAATTTAATAAAAAATGTGAAATAAAACTAAAACAAGTAGTGATTGAATAATAAAGTTTTGTATATAAAAAAATTTAAAAAAAAAGTTTTGGTTTTTTCGATTTTTTGGTTAACAGAATAAAAAAACCAAAAACCTAATTTTTTTGAAATGAAAAACCGAAAATCGAACTAGGTTCGGTTCGGTTGGTTTCAATTTTTTTTGAACACCCCTAGCTAGAGGGAGTTTTCTATCAAAATGGTTTCGTGTTTTCCAGTAGTTTTTCGGCGTTTCACCACTGTGGTGGGTCTGGTGTGGTTTTTGAGAATTTGAGTATCTTTTGTCCTTAATCCAATATATATAACTGTACTTTCCAGCCCTTTCAATTTGGCCCCCAAACTTTCCATTGCTTTTAGTCGAGTCCCTAGGCTTTTTAACCGCCTTATTTTTAGTCCCCATGTTCCAATTAAACCCTTTAGTTTTTCATTCCTACACATTGACCCCTAAAACTTCTGTTTCTAAGCAATTAGGTCCAAATTCAATTATTCTAAAATCCTTACATTTTTAATTTATTAACATTGATCCCCTAAATTTTATGATTTTAAACAATCAAGTCCTTATCTTATTTACAATTAAATCCTTCAATCCTCAATATTCCTATCTAAACTTTAATTAATTTAATTTCAATCAACTTAAACATGTGTTCCAAAAATCAGGTGTTACAGATATGTTCTTATGATCAAAAAATATATTTTTTATAAAATCAGCAAAAATATTTAATTTAATTTCACTAAAATATCACTTTAATTGATCAACAATACCAACTGGAAATATAATTGAGGACAAATATTTTTTAAATAAATCAATTAATAAATTATAACATAAATAAATAAATCCATTAAACTATTGGATATTCCACAAAAATAATTGGTCAGTGCAATAACACCAAAGTATCCATTCAATTTGGATTTGACTTATTATTTCTTTTTTCTTTATTAGAAATTTGTGTTAGACTTTCGCATAAAAAGAAAAAAATCCCAAGAGTGCAGTGCGTAGTTGGAGATTAAATAAGGAGGTGTAGTTGGAAAATTAATGCTCACAAAATTCATGGGCAAATTGGTAATTCGAATGCAATCCAATCAACAATTTTCAATGCAATTGGATAATCTCATGCAAAGAGGTGCTACAAGAATAGAGGCTGCTATGGTGCACAGTGCGGGCCTTTTAAAATATACGGGCGAGCCCGCTTTTTCAATCCAATATAATTATGTATCAAATAGTGTGAAAAATTGGAAATTCAAATTCCACCTGACGTGGGTGTGTATAAATTGAAAAAAAATATATTAGCCACTGGCTAGCAGTGGCTGTTACACACTATCAAACATGCCTTGGTAAATTGCCAAGGGTTCTCAAAGCGTTTTTAGACACGACCGCATCTCGGCTCCAACGTTTTACAAACTTTAAACCCTTTTTCCCCTCCGATACTCTCAGTAGGGGCGCAACCGTCCTGTCCTAATTCTCTTCGAACTTTCTGTCTTCTTCCGGCACCGGAATGAGTAGTTGGAGAAGTCTGGTGCTTCGAATTGGGGAGAAATGCTCGGAGTACGGCGGAAATGCCGACTACAAAGACCAACTCGTCAGTCTTCCTCACTTTGCTGTTCTTTTAAACCCTAGAATTTCCCCCCCTCTATTTGCGTCCTCCTGAGAAATAATTCTGAAAGTGCTTTCTTTGCCTACTCAATATTTGCAATTTATTTAAATTGCACCAGTTCTCAAAATCTTGAATTACCTTACCCAAAAATTGTTACTTCTTTACTTTCACTAGACTTTGTCCCAGTTTGCAATCTTGAATAATCTTGGTTATTTTCGATTGCAGGAGACTTGTTTTGGTGTGGTTCGCCGTGAATTGTTGCATTCCGGTGACGATATTTTATCTGTAAGGAATTTTAATCCTTTCCCTTCCTTTAATTTTCTTTACTTCGTATTGTTTTTTGATTAATTATTTCTTTGAACTTGCTGCCTTACAGTTCTCTTAATTTGTAAATTATAAAATCCATTTTCTTTGTGCGGTTTTAGATTTAATTGTGAACTTCAATAAAATTGAATGGGTAAAAGGTTTAATGGAAAATGAGTTTGCCATTTTAAGAATCAGTCTAGTTGAGATCTTATGCCTATTGTTTTGCTTTGTTAATGTGAGGCGGGATACAGGATATTGTGAATATGTTGCATGGATATCTATTATTTTTATTTCTTACTCTTCTTAATGCTCAAGCTGCCTGTGTTTATATGTTATATTCTGGCAGTTCCTCCTCCAGTGTGCTGAACAGTTGCCTCACAAGATACCTTTATATGGAACACTGGTACAGTAGCTTTTACTAGCGCCCCCACCCCCAAATTGAAGTTCTCTCTATCTATATTTTTTTCCTGATGTTTCTGTGTTCTCTTGTTATATACTAACACGTTTTTGTGGAGATTCGCTTTTGCATGCTAATTGACAGATCAGTAAATGATAGTTTATTATAACATGAATGCTTCAAGCATGTATTTAAAAATGGCAGTGGTGTGTAACTCAAGTAGGAAAATGTGTGGATGGATGGATGGATTCAAGCACCTAAGTCTTTTTCCTTCTCATAAATGAATAATTTGTATTACTAACTAAGTTCGGACCAAATCTTTGTATGGTAAGATTCAAGAATTGAATTTTTACAATCAAAATTTAAGAAATTTATAGCATAGCTTATGTCTCAAAATCCATTTGCACTATTAGACAGTGCAGACTGCTTGTTATATTTATTTCTTGCACATAAAACCTCTAAATGAAATATAAAAAAATAGTTTTGCATTGTTAACAGTGTAGATTTTAGAAGTATAAATGGCCCTAAAATATTTGATCAAATAGGTTCATAGTGTCTGGGTCAAAGTGTGCTTTTGGAAGTAGTTTGTTTCTTATGTCCAAATTCCAATAATTAGGGGTATTAATGGATATTAAACGGATTGAATACATTATTTTCATATTCGTATCCATTTAATTTTTCGAATATTCAAATACGGATACAAATTTGACGGATATTTAAAAATGATATCTGAATTCGTATCCGTCGGATATTGGTCGAATTCGGATATATCCGTATTAGATTATAATTATTCAAATACATTCATATTTGATTAAACTTATCCATATTCGAATTATTTTTTTTGATATTTATATTTGATAATAATTATTTATATATCTATTTACGAATATCCAAATATGTGAATTTATAAATTTATAATAAATAGATATTTTTAATTAATAGAACTTTATTAAAAAGAAAGCAATCAAACAAATAGCATAGTTTATAATTAATAATTAACTTTATAATTGATTATTAGTACTAATTAATATTAATAATGGCATTTAAGTATATTAATTATAAAGTCATCCAACTATAATTATATTGATTAACTTTATTCTTCAATTTTTTCTCTATATTACAATAATTTTTCAAATTTATTATTTGTTCTTTCCAATTCTTCAATTATAATTTATATGTTTATATATATATGGATTATGAGATTTTTATAGAAAAATATAAATAATATATTATTTAATAAATATATATTCAAAGTGGATATTAAACGGATCGGATAGGCGGTTATCATATCCGTATCCATTTATAATCGAATATCTACTAATCGAATACGGATAATATTCGCTTCAAACTGATGGATAAATTTTGTATAAACGTATAAGAACGCGAACGATAAACGAATTTTCGAATATCTATTTACAGCCTTACCAATAATATACTTATATGGCTTTCTTGGATGTTTACCTGGAATACATGAAATTTTTTACTCATTACATCATGCTATATAATTGGAAATCCATTTGTTTGTGTTTCGAAATACCATACTAGCATGAGGTTGATTATGATATATCATGATATTTTTATGTTTAGTTTCCTACTAATGGGAAGCTTTTCTAAACGTTCCAATTGAAATTCTTATACTGTTGTAGGTTGGTCTATTGAATTTGGAAGATGAAGATTTTGTGAGGACAATTGTAGAGAGTACACGTGATAACTTGCAGGTAAGGGAACCAAAACTATAACTGTGTCTTTTTTCATGGTAATGCTTCTGTTCTCTCTCTCTCTCTCTCTCACACACTCACACACCCAGAAAACCAGTGTTCCCACATGAGTGCCAGATGCATGTGCATGCTCAACTTTCTGTCCTGCTTCCGAACTTGTGGTTTGTTCAATTGCTCTGGTTGATCCCACATGATCTGCTACTGCAAACTGTGTCGAACTAGTTTTGCTGTTTGATGTCTGGGTGTGTATTTGTTATGCATACCTCGTCTCGCTTGAAAGGAAAAGTCTGTTGATGTGTCACTTTGCTTGTTGGGGTGACCCCAGATATTGTTAATGGCTTCTTTATTGTTTTTTATTAATTTGTGTTTACTATTTATTGACAGGTTGCCTTAGATAGTGGAAATTGTAACAGGATCCGCATACTTATGCGCTTTCTTACTGTCTTGGTAAGTGTTGTGCCTCTCTTTGTTGCGTGATAACTTATCTTTATCTTTGCACTAGTAATTTGGTGGAGGAATTGAATGTTGCTTTAACATCTTGTCAAAGTTTAAGTTGTGAATAATACTAAAAAGCTTACCAATCTGATGAATTACATTTACTCCTACGCGTGTGGATCAAACTGGTGCTAATTTTACATCTGTCTCTACCTGAGTTCATAGCTTTTCAGCCCACTGTCTGAACATGATTATTGTACTCCTAGAGGAAACGGTCCTTTTCAGGCTGGTTGTGGGCGAGGTTCCAATTTATTGCAGAAATTTTCAGATCATTGTGATGAGTTATAAGAGCAGCTACCTTGATTGAAAACCGGGTTTATGGGCTTAATACTTGTCCTGTTAAATGCCACACCTGCTCTTTGTCTTCCTCCAAGTCACCTTTGATTAGCTGGGAATCAACCAGCTAATGGTCTCCTTTGGTTACATTATCTGGAGTTAAAAGAGTTCAAAACTCATTATGTTGCTTAATGTGCTATCTCAGTAGGCCACTTATATGCGAATTTTTGTACAAATAAAAGAGAATGTGGAAGACTCATTTCTATACTACTGTGTATAAATGACCCAGGTCTCAATGCCTTATGTAATTGTGAGTTTATGTGATTGTGCTTCTGTTGAAATGATTATAAAAGTTATTCATTTTAAGATATGGATCTTGCATCCTAGTAATTTCCTTTTTTTGATGCGTGGAATACAGATGTGCAGCAAAGTTCTCCAACCTAGTTCCTTAGTAGTTTTGTTTGAAACACTGCTATCCTCAGCAGCAACAACAGTAGATGAAGACAAGGGCAATCCCTCTTGGCAAGCTTGTGCTGACTTTTATATTACGTGTATTTTATCATGTCTTCCTTGGGGAGGAGCAGAACTTGTTGAGGTAAATTTGCACTTCTATTCTGTTTGATGGGAATTTCGTTATTGCATGGTCAGCTTTGTTTATGGAATTTCTTTGAGATGCTATCCTTCGTTTTGCCAAGGCTGTCCTTTTGCTTTGACAAAAGAATTTCCCATGTGATCGCAAGCATTTGTGTCACTTCGTTTAGAGTTAGCTCTCTCTCTCTCTCTCTCCCCCCTTTTCAAAATTAAGTTTTCAGGGTGTTGGTGGACTTTTGGAGGAATTTATTATTCTTCCTTGTTGTTGTTGCACTAGCATACCTTTGAAAATGCAGGCTGATCATGGTGTATTAAGGATGTTCTGAGAGATAGTTTAAATCTAATAGTATTCTTGGTTTATCACATACATTTATTCAAAGGAGAACATCAATTCCTTGCTGCCTGTCCAAGCAATCTGTATCCATTTCACTGCAAGCTGATAGGCTTGTGTTAGAAAATGTGAGGCACATAATTTTCCGTTCAAAGGAATCCCTGGTGACCTCTATAATTTTATTCTCAGATATATGTTCCAGAGGTTTGAGTTTCTACACATTATGGGAAAAATAAATAGCAGAAAAGTAACATTTCATGAAAATTGTGATACAACTGATTATGTTGGTCCTAGATATCATGAATCTGCTAGCATTAACTTTTTGAAAGTTGTATATGCTACTTTTATGAGAATGGTGTCCTGCATTTATGCTTTCTAGAGTGGAGATTTTAGTCTGCTATAAGGAAGTGAAAGTGACTGAGTAATCTCTTGTCTTCACTACCTAAATATGTTCCAACTAGATTTTACTATGCTTTTTAAGATAATATTTGCTGTCTGACTTATATCCCTGCCAGAGGGTGAGTTGAAATTTAAAATTGAATACAATATCTTTCAGCGACTTGATTAGATGTGTGTTTATGCACCTCCTTTGAGCTTGCATGCTTGTGGCAGTAATTTTTGTATCTCTGTTGCTACAATTTTTACTGTTATCTGTCTGCTTTTGTTGTAACTTCTTTAATCCCACAGTGAAGGTGATCAACAAATGTTAAAGCCTTCTAGTTTGGTTGACATTTTCAAATTGTTTATTCAAGTTTATTTGATTGCCAGCAAGTTCCTGAGGAGATCGATAGGGTTATGGTGGGAATACAAGCCTACATGAGTATTAGAAGGCATGTTTCAGATGTTGGCTGCTCCACGTTCGAGTGTATTGATGATAGAAGTCAGGGTGATTGTGGAAAAGTATGTCTTTTCTAGTTCCTTTCTGGGTCTGGAGATCCAATTTCCTCTCTCTTTTCACATACTGAGAGTTCTGCATGTAACGTTTATGATAGGACAGAGGGTACGATGACTCTTCATGAGTATATACAGCAGATTTTCCATATTTTAATGTTTTATTGTATTATTTTTAGGATTTCTTGGAGGATTTATGGAGCTGGATTCAAGATCTTTCCAACAAGGGCTGGAAGCTGGATAGTGGTATTCTACTTGCTTTCTTTTTCTAGTCATTCTTTCCCTGTACTCTAGTTTGGGCCCAAGAATGATAAATCCAAATATCTCTGTACGTCTCAAATAAACTTTTACAATTTGGATGTCTGTCCGACCTCGAGTATATTATACTTGAACTCCTTGGGAAAGTATAAAACATTTCACACAAGTGGTCTTTTGGTTGTATATATAATCGCATCTGGAGTAGTTCACTTGTAGAAGTCAATGTTGGTGGAACATTGGATCTTCCAACCTGGTTTGCACGACTTTTGTTATTAATATTGATGGAATTGTGGGAAAAGTTCCATTTGAGGAAGTTTATCTTAGAGAAGCTAACTTTTGTTGCTTTGCCGTTTTGGCTTTTTATAAATCATGAACACTTTTCAAGAAGGTTCACTTTATGTTAGCTTGATGTGATTGCTTTTATCACAAAGCTCATATAGCGAAATTAAACTAGCAATTGGACTTCAATTCACGAAGTTTTATCAATGCTATACCATTGTTTTGCTCTGGTTATTGCATGTTTTTAGCAGCAGAAGCATGTTATAAGAAACTTTTATTCTTGCTTCATGCAAATACTCTTTTTGTGCATCTATGTGTATTATTATCTAAATCATTGTCTGAGCACTGTTTCCCCTTTTAGTTCCTAGGCCGCACCTTTCGTTTGAACCGCAGCTAGTTGCTGGGAAGTCTCATGATTTTGGTCCCTTAAACTGTCCTGAACTTCCTGATCCTATGGCTTCTGGAACGGGGATTACCTATGGGAAACAAAAGCATGAAGCTGAATTAAAATATCCTCAGCGTATTAGGAGACTCAATGTATTTCCTGCTAGTAAGACTGAGGTAAATTTTAGTAGATTACAAATTGAAATTTGTATGTTCACTGATATTTCATACATGTGCTCTTTTTGGGTTCTTTCTTTCTTGAAATTGATAACATTGTAGGTTTATTTGATGTTCTTGATAGTTGAAATAAGCTGTCTTCTGTTTTTGTTAATCTGCTATTGCTATAATTTTCCCCTACTTCTGTTGAACTTTTTGCCTCATGTTAAACTTTCAAGATGATAGTTTGAGAATTTGTTCAACTGCCTAAAACAAGCTCAGTCACAGTTATAATACTGTTTCATGACCCACAAATACGGTTTTATTCTTTGTTATCAATTTACCCTTTATGACTAATTCATGCTGTGCTTACCTCTTTTATTGGTTATTAGATGAAATTTTTTCATGGTCTCGGCTTGCTTTTTGTCATAATAGAATAAGAAATTAAGTCTTTGAGCTATATTTATGGGCCTAGAATGATTAGCCCCTATTTGTTTCTTCATCTTTAAACAAATATTAAATATCAGATTGAATTTCTAGTTTCCCCGTATGTGGGATAATATCAGGAGACTTGCAAATTTAGACTGCTTTTGCCTTCTATGTGCCTTTGCCTTGATAAAGCAGGAAAAAAGAACTAGTACCATAGGACCACCTCATGCTAGTTGTGACCAGCCATGATTGTTTTGCCCTTGGTAGAACTTTTCAGAATGCAGCAAAGTTAACAACCGCACATCATTGGCTTATTACTGTGATGGCTGATCTTTGGAGTGTTATCTGGATCTGTTGGTTTAGTTTCTCTAATAATGTTGATGTATTATACAAATTCATATTGGATTTATTTGCTCTTTCATTGTCATCAGCCGGGTTGTGCCTTTGTGCCTTTTAAGTAATCAGTATTCAGTATGTTAGGACTTCTGAGAGAGATACTTGGATAAAACGTCCTCTATGTGTTTGTCTTACATGCATTGATAATTATTTTAGTGGTTCATACCCTCTTTTGGTGCTGCTTTGCAGGATTTGCAGCCTATAGATCGGTTTGTTGTGGAAGAGTATTTATTGGACGTGCTTTTTTTCTTAAATGGATGGTGAGTGCCTGTGTTGACTCACTTGTTTATGTTAGCTTTATTAGTACTGTAGTAAAGATACAGGATAACAGTTTTCAGGCCTTTGCTGCAGATTTAGCAAATTAGAATGGAGAACAAAAATTTTATAGTATCATAAGCAGATGTGTATTTGGAAATTATATCATTTTGGCAAGTTCTGGAAGTCTGCTGTGGTGGCTTTCTAAAACTTGGTTTCTTTGTGTGTGTTTATCTGAAGCGAGGGGATATTTTTCTGGAAAGAGAATTTAGTTGATATATGTGAATTAGATAATAGTCATATCTATTTTTGGTTTCATCTACTGATATTCATTTTGGTAAGGGGAGAAATTTTGGTAGCTGAAGACTTTCTACGTAAAGATTCTTGGATAATTTTTCAACTTACAGGTGCTTGTTTCAATCTTCTTATTCTTTTGTTTCTTGTTTCCTGCAAAGCTAGTCGAAAGGAATGTGCTTCATCCATGGTTGGCCTGCCCGTTCCCTTTCGATATGAGTACCTTATGGCTGAGACGATATTCTCTCAGGTACAAAGTAATGATACAATGCCTGTTTTTCACTTTTGGGTTTTTCTCTTGATTGGATTTTATATATTTGATCATTGTCTAATTCTGTCGAAATTCTTACATGAAATTATCAAACAAAGAGCGCATAGGAATGCAAAACTATACTCCTTGAGTTGAGACTAGATAACAATGGGAAAGGAATTATAGATTCATGAGTTCCTCTTTGCGGCTAGTTTGAAGTGTGTGCTGGATGAGATGCTGTAGATAGGCAGAAAGATCCTGTTGAGGTGCACTATGCAGCCATCACTCCTATGAACATTATTTTGAAAATCCTAGTCGCTACATAATCCGATTTTAATAGTACTAGTGGTGGAATTCATGGCAGTTGTAAAATTAGCTATGAGGTGAGACAGTGGCCTGTGTAAGATCAGCTGAGGGGAGAGAGTGGCCTGAGTAGATATTTGGACAAGATTAGTATTTATGTTATCAATTCTTTCATATGAATTATGTGTTTTTATTTTTCATTGTAATTGCAGATTCTCTTGTTGCCCCAACCTCCTTTCAAGCCAATCTATTATACATTGGTCATTATGGACCTATGCAAGGTGAGACTAGTTTTTCCAATTTTATTTTGTTTGTCGTTATCCGTGACAGCCAATGCCATCTTGTAAAGCACAATTTGCAACTGTATTAGCCTATCTAGCATCTTTCAGGTGTTCTAACTGCAATGTCTTCATTCCAGGCTCTTCCAGGTGCCTTTCCAGCAGTGATAGCAGGGGCTGTTCGCTCTCTTTTTGATAAAATTGCTGATTTAGACATGGAGTGCCGAACACGTCTTATCCTTTGGTTTTCACACCATTTGTAAGTTGGTATTCTCAAAACTTTGCATAAAATGTAGCCTGCATTCATGATAATTGTTGGTTAGAAATTTAATTGCCTTTTTCATTTTTCCTCCTTAAGTAATGCTTTGATACCTCTGATTATCTGACAAAAGCTTCATAGACAAGCATTAGTAAGTGTTTTTCTGCTGAAAGTGTCCAGCATTTCCAAATCACCAATTGTGTATTGTTGAGTGAACTACAAGACAAGTAGGCAGCATAACCAATAATTGTTTATAGAGATTGGGAAGCCTTCATTTTTTAGAATCTTTCAGGTGCTATCTGCTGATGTCATTGTAGTTGATTTACTGCACTTTCAACATGAAACTTCTGTTGTTGTTCACAGAAAACTGAATGGACTGTATTCAGAGCATTGGGGTTTTTATTTTCCGTGTACCTAGCTGTTTTAGGTGCATTTTCAACCTTAATCCTTTCCCAAAGTTAATGCACTTTGGTTTGGCAGATATCGTGCACATCATATAAGAATGCAATCTCAGCTAGGTTTCTCTTGACTTATCTGTGTGTCTTAAATACAGGGCATATATGCCTCCTGAATGTGCCATTTTGTGTATGTTAACCTATAAGATAGAATCAAATTTAAGAGCTTTCCTTCCTGCTCCATCTTTGATCGTCTTTGCAGATCAAATTTTCAATTTATTTGGCCATGGGAAGAATGGGCTTATGTCTTGGACCTTCCAAAATGGGCACCGCAACGAGTGTTTGTTCAGGAGGTTTTGGAAAGGGAAGTGCGCTTATCATATTGGGACAAAATTAAGCAGGTAATACATGTCATTCATCATTTACATTGGCTTTCTTTTTCTTAACCATGCCTTAGAATTTGTTTAGTAAATTCGTATGTGGTTGGATAATTTGATATGAATCAAATATGCCAATTTTTTATGTTTGTATTGCCTGGTGTGAGACAGTAAGTTATCTCTAATTTTTGTTCCATGTATGATGTTATACAAGCCTTTCATGCGTTTATTTCTGGTCTATGTTATATTTTATGTATACTTATTTTCAAATAAGTTTATGTGTTTGCTATGTGTTGCTTGTTTGGTTTAACCAATTCAAGTTGTTTCTCGTTTATTTTATGCTGCGCTTATACCATGTCTTCACAACTATTAGAGTGAAATGAGTGAATATGAAGTCTGAATCATTAATTTAATGAATTAAGATTTTCTAGCCTAGTAATTTTTGTTTGTTTGCACTTATAGAGCATTGAAAGCGCGCCTGCTTTAGAAGAGTTGCTTCCACCAAAAGGTACGGCAGATTTCAGATACAGTGCAGAAGATGGAGATCAAACCGAGCATGGCCTCTCCTCAGAACTCAGTGGCATGGTCAAAGAACGGTTGACTTCCCGTGAAATTATTTCATGGATTGAAGATCATGTGCTTCCAACTCATGGGCTGGATGTCACACTTAGAGTGGTTGTTCAGACCCTTCTCAATATTGGTTCGAAAAGCTTTACTCATATGATTACTGTGTTGGAGAGGTATGGTCAAGTCTTTTCAAGGATTTGTACAGATCAGGACAAGCAAGTTATGCTGATTTCTGAAGTTAGTTCCTTCTGGAAGAACAATGCTCAAATGACAGCTGTCGCCATTGACAGAATGATGGGATATCGCCTTATATCTAATGTGGCTATTGTGAGATGGGTTTTCTCATCATCAAATGTTGATCAATTTCATGTTTCTGATCGTCCATGGGAGGTATAATCTGATGTAACATGTGTGGAGATACTTTTCATATTAAGTATATGCTGTAATTCGAACCCATAAGAAACTCTATTAGCCAGCCAATTTTGTTTTCTTTTATATATATAATGTTAATTGTCTTCTCCTTTACTCAATTACTACTGAAATCTCTTCCATTTACAGATTCTGAGAAATGCTGTTACCAAGACATTCAATCGCATTACTGATCTAAGAAAAGAGTTATCATCCCTCAAGAGGAGTGCTGTATTAGCTGCGGAAGCTGCATCAAAAGCCCAAGCTGAGTTAGAGGATGCTAAGTCGAAGCTTACTCTTACTCTTGTGGATGGTGAACCTGTTCTTGCTGAAAATTCTGTGAAAATGAAGCGTTTGAAATCAAACGCTGAAAAAGCAAAAGAGGAGGAGGTTTCAGCAAGTGAATCATTAGAAGCAAAAGAGGCTCTTCTTGCGCGAGCTATTGATGAAATTGAGGTATATGAAAACATATCTAGTATATGTTGCTTCAAAAACTTTACCTAATGATTTCATATCTGAAAGTATTCTCGGTTGAAGTGATTTCATCTAGTATGTTGATTTGACACTTGCAGGAATTATTTATTTTCTTGTACAAAAGCTTTTCTAATGTATTGGCGGAACCACTTCGAGATACTGATGGGTCCTTGCATCCGTCTGGCGAGGCTGATGAAATGGCCATTGACCAAGAGGACACATCAACAATGGAGTTGGACAAAGAGGGTGGAAGATCCCAAAAAAGGTGCCTCCTATTTAAATTCTCTATGGTCCCAGTGTATATTATACTGCTATTCATGAGTTTTATCTTTACTTCTTGCTTCTTAGTCCTTAGTTTTGGTTATGATGTATTGGTGCTGGTTGCAGTCATTCCAATGGAGACAGGACAGTAAATGGCTATAATGTTGGTGAAAAGGAACAGTGGTGTTTATCAACCCTGGGTTATGTCAAGGCCTTCACTCGTCAATATGCTTCAGAAGTAAGTCCTTAAGTTCTCTCCATGCAGCAATTGTGGCTCTTTTTTTTTTTTGGCTACTTTCCAGTGATCTCGTATTATGATTTGACCTTACTATCTAAAGCGGGTGGTGATAATTCTTCTAATAAGACTTCCCGGTTGTGAGCTGAGATATTTTAACTTTGGTGTGGCATAAAAATAACACTTGGGCTTTGTCTGGTTGCAAATTCCTGGAATATTTTCCAACTCCCAAAAGAAAAACAAACAAGACGTCACATTCTCTAACCCCATAACCCCACTACCCAAAGCACACAAAATTATACCCAAAGTACCCCTAACTATTCCTCCTAAAAATATATACACATACATCAATCATGCCACCTATACGTATATACATAAACTAATCATTCCACCTATATATATATACACAATTATAAATCTATTTCACCTTATTAAACTAACAAAAAATGATTGATATGTCATCTACAGTAAAATTTGTTTTCTCTTAAAACACTTCCAAACAAACAATTTATTCCAAAACATTTTCCAACAGCCCCCAAAACAAAAACAAACAATTATCACATTTCCTCTCATCTTCTCCCAAAATATTTTTTAAAATTCAACCAAAATACAGCCAAACAAAGCCTTCTGAACTATATTATAAGGAGCATGTCATCGGTTTTGCTTGTTGTCTATGGATTTCTTTGCTTTGTCAGTAGTAGAGTTCCATCTTCTGTATTTGTCTTTACGCATTCTGCTTATGTTGCGTGCTCATTTCCGTAGTTTTCCATTTCTGAATTTATTAATCTTTCTTGTTTTCTATTCTCAATTTCCTATTTCTTATGCCATGTTCAACAGATTTGGCCGCTCATTGAGAAATTGGATGCTGAGGTATTAACAGAGGATGTTCATCCTCTTTTCCGGAAAGCTGTGTATTCTGGTCTGCGCCGACCTAGTGACTTTTAGCCCCTTTCATTTTGTTCCTAGTGAGTTGTGTGTGGCACGTGATTGGATTGTGGGTGTACAACGAACACCATCCTTTGTAAGGTTGTAGTTGGGGTTAGATCTGGCAGTGTAGTTTCGCGTCTCCTTGACATAGTTGTAATGATTGTGAGGATGGTTTACATACTTGATTCAACACTTAATTTTATGAAGTATGACCATTTTCAATTTTGACCATTAAATTCTTCATTTTTGATTCTCTACTCTTAAACTATTGTTGCACTTGTATTCCACATTTTAGACATATGCCAAGCGAATGAATTCCATGATTTAAGACATTTGACATGTATATGTGAGGTAAAAAAGAAGATACACTGACACTAGTGAAGGATATAACTTGCAACTTCTTGGGTTTGTACTCTTATTTTTGCACAGATCAGTATAATACTGAGAAGGTAGATGCCCATTTAGGCTTGTAAATGGGTGGGTCAACGCTTTATTCAGGTCCAAAATATCAATACCCATATTCTATTCATATCCATATTTATTAAAGATAGTGTGATGAGTATGGATAAAGTCTGTACTCATATCCAAAAATTATTCATTATTTTATAATTAAATTTAAACTATGAACAAAAAAATTGTTTATACCCAAATTAAATTTATAGCAATGATAAACTTTTTATGTATAAAAATTACAAATATGTGAATAAACAGTAACATCTAACTATTTTTTTAATTAAAAATTAAATTAAATTAATAAAATTAATAAAGTTAATATATGGGGAACTTATTAAAAAGTACCAAAACTACTTTCAAAATTTGTGTTCAGTCCCCAATTAAAAACTTATAGTGCAAACTCCCTAGTTTTAATAAAAGTTTAGAGATTACTCCCTAGCCACTTGATTTGACACAAATGCCCTTAAGTATCATATTTTTCGTTGTTTTTTCAAGCAAACAGTAAACCCTACAAACGCTCATTACCAGAAACAGAAAGAACAGAAAAAATTGCAACAAGCGGGAAACGAGAACAACGTTAGAGCCAAACGCCACTAACTCGACAACTGCATTGTCTTCTTCTCTTTTTATTTTCATCATTTTCGGATTCCATCTTCTTCTCAGTTCCTTCTCAGTTGCTTCTGTGTTTCCTTTTTTTTTTTTTTTTTTCCCCGACAATGTCAACCAGCAGCGAAGCAAGTGCGCTCAATCAAGTGTTGGGGAGTTGTCGCTACAAAGACCAGCTCCATATAATGTCAATTAAGGACAGTACGACTGTAATGGATATCTACATTAATCTAGCAAGAAAATGGAGTGAAATCAATTCCGAGCACTTCAGCTTGCGATATATAGCTCCACATCAAAGATTGTACGTGAGTTTAACTGATGACGATGACGTCATGAATATGGTCTTACTGCATTTGACATTGAAGATGAACATTGCAGACATCTTGGTAAACCGAAAGGATGAATCAAGCAGCAGAGAAAAGAAGAGCAGTGATGTTTTAAGGTAATACTTCTACAGAATCTCAACTTTACTGCAATTAGTAAAGTTCTGTACATGAAGTGTTCTAAAATTGCTCTCTGTTTATTTGAAAATCTTTCTGTACTTGGAGCGTTCCACATTATACTTCATTGCAGTTAACATTGTACTTACAGAAACATATACTCTCTTCATTGAAGTTCTATACTTCCATTGTTTCTAACTTGTACGTCGCTTTATATAAACTTGTACTTCAAGTATCTAAATCTATAATTCGGCTTTCATGTTTTCTACTAATAAGATATCCAAATTGTACTGCCATTGCTTAGGTTTTATACTTCAAGTGTTCAGAAATTGTTCTCAACTTTGTAAAAAGTGTACTCCTATTTTCTAAAATCATACAACATTTTATATAAATCTGTACTCTTTTCACATAAGTTCTACACTTCTGGTGTTCCCAATTTGTACTTCATTATATTAAAACAGGTAAATCATTCATTGAAGTTCTATACTTCAATCGTCTGAATCTGTACTTCACTTTACTTGAACTTGTACTTTAATTATCTGAACCTATTATTTAATTTTGAAACGTGTAATAACGTACTATCTAAAATTTATACTGCGAAAGCTGAGCATCTATACTTCAGTTGCTCCAAAACTGTACCTCACATTGTCCAAAATTATACTTCGAATATCTAAACTTATATTTCAGTTGTTAAATAATTTCACTTAAATCTTTATATTATTTTTATTGGGCTTATACACTTCAGGTGTTCCGAAATTGTTCCTCACTTTGTCTAATATTGTACTTCCTTTTTCATCGAATCATACCTCATTTTATATTCATTTAATCTATATTTGTGCTGCATTCATTGAAGTTCTATACTTCAATTTCCTGAATTGGTACTTCATTTTGTGTGAAATTGTACTTTAATATTGCGCTTATACACTTCAGGTGTTCCAAAATTGTTCCTCACTTTGTCTAATATTGTACTTCCTTTTTTCATCAAATCACACCTCATTTTATATTCATATAATCTATATTTGTGCTGCATTCATTGAAGCTCTATACTTCAATTGCCTGAATTGGTACTTTATTTTATGTGAAATTGTACTTTAATTATTCGATTCAATTATTTAATTCTGAAGCGTGAACTGTTGTGTTATCCAAAATCTATACTGCGAGAGCCGAATTTTTATACTTCAGCTTTTTCGCAACTGTACTTAACCTTATGAAAAACTATACTTCCAATTTCTGAACTTATATTTCAGTTCGAACATAAATCCGCTTAATTCTTATACTCTTTTCGTTGCGCTTATACACTTCAGGTGTTCCGAAATTGTACTTCATTTCTTTTATTTCTGTTCCTTCATTTTGCAAATCAATTTGCGTATATCTGTACTCTTTTTGTCAATGTTGTGTGCTTCATGTGTTCACAAATTGTACGTCACGTTTTTTTAACTTGTATTTCAATTTTCTGAATCTGTAATTTAATTTTCAAGTGTTCTACTAATGAATTGTACTTTGTTGTGCCTAAAATTATACTTCATTTGCCATCCTCAAGGGATGTAGTGGAGGAGGAAATTGGTTCGACCAGTGCATCGCACAATGAATTGGCTTTAATTAGCAACTCAATTGATGCATGGAGGAATTGCATATATGGGGAGGGTCAAACATTCAATGATGCTCACGAGTTCAGAATTATGCTTAAGAATTATGCAGTGTCTACTTTTCGGTCATTTAAATACAAGAAAAATGACAGCAAAAAAATCATAGCCGTTTGCAGTGATGAAAATTGCAAATGGAGAATCTATGCATCAAGGCATGAAGCTGATAAATTATTTGGCATTCGAAAATGTAATCTAGAGCACACATGTGGTGAGGCTAATCTTCGGACAAGGGGACATCCTAAAGCCGATTCCGCTTGGGTTGCTAATGTAGTGAAGAATAAATTGAGATCAGAGCCATGTTATCGGCCCTGCACCATATTGAAAGATATCCACAGAGAATATGGTGTGGAACTTAGGTACCATAAAGCATGGATGGGTAAGGAATTAGCTATGCATGACATCCATGGAGCTGAGAAGGGATCTTATGATAAGTTGAGGTGGTACTGTGATGCTGTGAATAGAACAAACCCTGGAAGTATTGCAGACTGTGAGATTGACCCAATCAGTCGAAAATTTCGTCGGCTATTTATTTATTTTAGTGACTGCCTTCTTGGTTTTCTTAGGGGATGCAGGCCATTGATATTCTTGGACGGCACCCATATTAAAAATAAATTCAAAGGAGTCTTACTCAGCGCAGTCAGTAAGGACGCCAATGATGACTTATTCACGTTAGCATATGCAGTTGTTGATTCTGAAAATGATATGAATTGGGAGTGGTTCTGCTTAAAGCTGAGAAGTGTCTTAGATTCTGAATATTTGCCTGGCTTATCAAGGTTTACTTTCTTCTCCGATCGACATCCTGGTCTTCTTAAGGCCCTCTCCATGATATTTCCCGGTAGCCACCATGCATATTGCTTGAGACACTTAGTGGATAACTTCAAGAAACAAGTAAGTGTGCTCTATCTCTGTTTGTGAGATCATTATGTGAAATAAGCTCTACTTCATAACATTAAGCCCATTATTGTTCTATTATTTTGAATTCAGGTATTAAGGAAGTACCCTCTACATAACAAGAAACATTGGTGTTCTGTTTTTATGAAAGCTGCATATGCGCCTACAAGGCAGGAGTATACCCGACATATAGACAGCATCTTGGAGTCAATGCCGCTTGCCAGAGACTTTATTATGCAGTCTGACCCAACCTGTTGGGCAAACTCCTTATTCAGTGGAGATCGATGGGGGGTAATAAACAATAATCAAGCAGAATGTTGGAATAATTGGGTTAAACCAGCCCGATTTATGCCAGTTGCAGCCATGGTTGATCACATACGCATGCAAATAATGGTTATGATGCATGGTAGGAGAGAAGAATCTCATAAAATGGTTGGTCAATTATGTCCCAAGCAAGAGAAAAAGTTGGCAATCAATCATATGCGCTCTCGCAACTTAAAAGTTGTCATGTCTAGCGGTTGGAGCTTTGAGGTGATTGAGCAAGACAAATCGTATGCTATAGATTTACATAACAGAGTTTGTTCTTGCGGAGCATGGCAGATTGATAAGATACCATGCATACATGCTTGTGCTTCTATCGAGTCAAAGTCACTTTCACCGTATGACTTCACAGATCAATACTACCGAGTTGAGATGTATCAACAAGCATACCAAGCAGTTATAAATCCTATTCCTACGTTTGATATGCATATGTTCCATGTAGATGATGACGACGTCATTCATGCACCTGATTGTCGATCTCAGCCTGGGCGGAGAAGGACACAGAGGATTCCATCACAGATTGAGAAGCGTGCCATTAAGTGTAAGAGGTGTGGTAGAACAGGGCATAATCGTCGAACTTGCAAAGAATCAGTAAAGTAGCCAACATTTGTACCTCAAAACTGGATAATTGTACCTGATTTGGTCCCATTTGCACCTCGCTTGGGCAATGAAGCGGGTGATTTATCATGAACATAGCAGCCTAGCATGTTGTTTAGTAAAGTAGCCAACATTTGTACCTCAAAACTGGATAATTGTACCTGATTTGGCCCCATTTGCACCTCGCTTGGGCAATGAAGCGGGTGATATATCGTGAACAGAGCAGCCTAGCATGTTGTTTACTAAAGTAGCCAACATTTGTACCTCAAAACTGGATAATTGTACCTGATTTGGCCCCAATTGCACCTCGCTTGGGCAATGAAGCGGGTGATTTATCGTGAACAGAGCAGCCTAGCAAGTTGTTTAGTAAAGTAGCCAACATTTGTACCTTAAAACTGGATAATTGTACCTGATTTGGCCCCATTTGCACCTCGCTTGAGCAATGAAGCGGGTGATTTATCGTGAACATAGCAGCCTAGCAAGTTGTTTAGTAAAGTAGCCAACATTTGTACCTCAAAACTGGATAATTGTACCTGATTTGGCCTCATTTGCACCTCGCGTGGGCAATGAAGCGGGTGATTTATCGTGAACATAGCAGCCTAACATGTTGTTTAGTAAAGTAGCCAACATTTGTACCTGAAAACTGGATAATTGTACCTGATTTGGCCCCAATTACACCTCGCTTGAGCAATGAAGCGGGTGATTTATCGTGAACATAGCAGCCTAGCAAGTTGTTTACTAAAGTAGCCAACATTTGTACCTCAAAACTAGATAATTGTACCTGATTTGGCCCCATTTGCACCTCGCTTGGGCAATGAAGCGGGTGATTTATCGTGAACACAGCAGCCTAGCATGTTGTTTAGTAAAGTAGCCAACATTTGTACCTCAAAACTGGATAATTGTACCTGATTTGGCCCCATTTGCACCTCGCTTGGGCAATGAAGCGGGTGATTTATCGTGAACATAGCAGCCTAGCATATTGTTTAGTAAAGTAGCCAACATTTGTACCTGAAAACTGGATAATTGTACCTGATTTGGCCCCAATTGCACCTCGCTTGAGCAATGAAGCGGGTGATTTATCGTGAACATAGCAGCCTAGCAAGTTGTTTAGTAAAGTAGCCAACATTTGTACCTCAAAACTGGATAATTGTACCTGATTTGGCCCCATTTGCACCTCGCTTGGGCAATGAAGCAGGTGATTTATCGTGAACACAGCAGCCTAGCATGTTGTTTAGTAAAGTAGCCAACATTTGTACCTCAAAACTGGATAATTGTACCTGATTTGGCCCCAATTGCACCTCGCTTGAGCAATGAAGCGGGTGATTTATCGTGAACATAGCAGCCTAGAAAGTTGTTTACTAAAGTAGCCAACATTTGTACCTCAAAACTGGATATTTATACCTGATTTGGCCCCATTTGCACCTCGCTTGGGCAATGAAGCGGGTGATTTATCGTGAACACAGTAGCCTAGCATGTTGTTTAGTAAAGTAGCCAACATTTGTACCTCAAAACTGGATAATTGTATCTAATTTGGCCCCATTTGCACCTCGCTTGGGCAATGAAGCGGGTGATTTATCGTGAACATAGCAGCCTAGCAAGTTGTTTAGTAAAGTAGCCAACATTTGTATCTCAAAACTGGATAATTGTACCTGATTTGGCCCCATTTGCACCTCGCTTGAGCAATGAAGCGGGTGATTTATCGTGAACATAGCAGCCTAGCAAGTTGTTTAGTAAAGTAGCCAACATTTGTACCTTAAAACTGGATAATTGTACTCGATTTGGCCCCATTTGCACCTCGCTTGAGCAATGAAACGGGTGATTTATCGTGAACATAGCAGCCTAGCAAGTTGTTTAGTAAAGTAGCCAACATTTGTACCTCAAAACTGGATATTTATACCTGATTTGGCCCCATTTGCACCTCGCTTGGGCAATGAAGCGGGTGATTTATCGTGAACACAGTAGCCTAGCATGTTGTTTAGTAAAGTAGCCAACATTTGTACCTCAAAACTGGATAATTGTATCTAATTTGGCCCCATTTGCACCTCGCTTGGGCAATGAAGCGGGTGATTTATCGTGAACATAGCAGCCTAGCAAGTTGTTTAGTAAAGTAGCCAACATTTGTATCTCAAAACTGGATAATTGTACCTGATTTGGCACAAAACTCATGAAAGTACAGACTTCATGAAAGTACATAAACACATGAAAGTACAGACTTCACCAACATGGAGTACAAAACTCAAGCACATAGGTGTAAAGTGTCAACTGCTGAGGTAGAATAGATGGCA
Source organism: Jacaranda mimosifolia (assembly GCA_018894105.1). Classification (NCBI taxonomy): domain Eukaryota; kingdom Viridiplantae; phylum Streptophyta; class Magnoliopsida; order Lamiales; family Bignoniaceae; genus Jacaranda; species Jacaranda mimosifolia. The sequence goes on from CM032118.1 coordinate 36,039,252, forward strand.
CATGAAGTACAAATACCACCAACATGGAGTACAAAACTCAAGCCCATAAAAACAAAGTATCAACTGCTGAGGTAGAATAGACGAGCACATGAAGTACAAATACCCCAACATGGAGTACAAAACTCAAGCCCATAAAAAGGTGTAAAGTGTCAACTGCTGAGGTAGAAAAGATGAGCACATAAGTGCAAGTATCAATAATATGAAGTATAAGACATCATCTATTAAGTGCAAATATCAACCCATCAAGTATAAGATATCATAATACTTATTACAAACAGACAGTTTACAAATGAAATGCAAGTAGGAAAAAAATAAAACATTAAGTAGTGTACAACACCTTCTTCTGCTCTTGTTCTTTATTTTTTCGTGCACGAGGACGAGCACGGTAGGTCTTTGTCACTTGTCTTGCTCTTTTGGCTGGTGTGGTGCTGGGGGGGCTGACAAAATCTGGAGATTTCTGTTTTCGCTTCCTATCTTCTCGATTGCGCACATTTGTCACAATCGAAGACATGACATTAGCCACTTCAATCTCATATTCCTCGAACTCAGCCCCTTCAATTGGTATATAATGTGCTGTCTTCAATGGTCTGGGGGAATCTGAAGGATCATGACGTTTTTTGGTTCGACTTTCTTCATCCACCATGTCTTCAGAATCATCCCCTTCTTTCTGTGCATCATGTACCAAATCAAGTACCCCCTCATGCACATATTCACCAACTTCCTCCGCAAGCTCCACCGCATTAGTCTCTTCCTCAGTTGGATGCTCCTCCTCACCCTGCTCCTTCATTACCATGTATTCCAATGAAGCAATTTTTTCTTTCAATGATTTAATTTCTTCTCCGTTCGCTGCAATCATTGCTTCATATATTGTATGATCACAGACATGGACTTCATTCATGACAGTATTAGCAGCCTCTGATTTCTTGATCAAATCTGCCAATTCTAACTCCTCTGGAGCAGGGTTGAGGTCTACAACCTATTACAATGGAAATAATTATCAAATTCAAATTATTATACAAACAACAAATAATGAATTATTACAATTATTACTATATCTGCTGTAACTTGCTTCAACTTCTTCTCTTCCTGCTCCACATTTTGTGGGAGTTTGCTATCCTTCCACCGGTAAAAGCGTAGAAACTCAAACAAACTCACTGGTGTAGCTAGTGATGGGATGCGTTCATAAACCCATGCCTGTCATTCATAAATCTAAAAATTATACTCACTTGAATATAAATATAATCAATGCTATTAGAAAAATGAAGCAAGCACTTACCATCAACCCTACTGTACACCCATCAATGTACTTCTTTCTTGTTTTTCCACCTACTCCTAAATGGTTCCTCATATCTTGCACAAGAAACCTGTATGCAGCTTTGCCCCATGCATACAGACCAACTCTGGACAAATTGTCCAAGTATGGTAGGAGAAATCGTGGAGTCCAGTAATTAGATGTTGGAAACAAAATACAATTAAAAACAAAAACTATGTACAACCTAGAAAAATCATTCAAGTCCTCCACACTATCCTTATATACATACTCCTCAAGTTTTTTAGCTATTTCAGATCTAGTTATATTCTGCAGCTTTCCAGAAAAAAGCCGCTCAAAAGTTGAAGACTTTATCTTCAATGTTATGTCAACAGATTGCCCCACATGTGGCAACCCTAAAACCATTGAAAATTCAGCTGCAGAAAAAGGAACCTCAACCCCCTCCGCAAAATGAAATGAGAGCTTTTTTGGGTCAAACCTCCTAAGTATAGCTTCAAGTCGAATGAAACTTGAACTTAACTTCGGCATATCCATGTATATATAGAAAGGGGTCTTCTTCAATGCATCAAAATGTTTGGACCCCATCTTGGACTTCACAAGCTCCAATTTACTATGAAAATATTGGGGGGAGCAACGAGAACAGACCTCACAACGTCTTGGCTTTGCTGCAAGGCCAAAAAAAAAATAGTATATTAACAAATAATAAAGTAACCCTTTTAGATAGTGTGTACTAAAAGCATGAATATTTTCTACTAAAATATCTTCAAAAATGTACTATAGAAACACATAATATATACTACACTTTCAGTTATTCTATACAGATTATATACTAAAGTTCCATTTAATGTATACTGCAGTAATAAAGGTTTTATACTTCAGTTTCTTCTAAAATGTGCTGCATATACGAAGATTATATATTACATTTTCAGTTAATGTATAATGCAGGCTGAATGTTTATGTACTAAAATGCTGCTATTATATATTGCAGCAACATAGATTACATACTACCCTTATGCCTGAAGTGTACTGTCAGATTGAATGCTTTATACTGCATTTGTTCCTAAAATATATTGCACCTACAGAGATTTTATACTACACCTTTGTCCAAAGTGTACTCCGGATGCTCTTAAAATGTACTGCATGTTTGAATGCTTCATACTACACTTATGCCTAAAGTGTACTGCACGTTTTCATATTTTGTACTACTTTGCTTCAACAGAGATTTTATACTACACCTTTGTCCAAAGTGTACTCCATATGCTATTAAAATGTACTGAATGTTTGAATGCTTCATACTGCACTTATGCATAAAGTGTACTGCCAGTTTGCACGTTTTATACTACTTTGCTCCAATGGAGATTTTATTCTACACTTTTGCCTAAAGTGTACTCCAAATGCTTCTAAAATGTAGCACAGATTATATTCTACCTTTTGCCTAATGTATACTGCAATCTTGAATGCTTTATACTGCATTTGTTCCTAAAATGTACTGCACCTACAGAGATTTTATACTACACCTTTCTCCAAAGTGTACTCCAGATGCCCTTGAAATGTACTGCAGGTTTGAATGCTTCATACTACACTTATGTCTAAAGTGTACTGCACGTTTTCATGTTTTGTACTAATTTGCTTCAACAGAGATTTTATACTACACCTTTGTCTGAAGTGTACTCCAGATGCTCTTAAAATGTACTGCATGTTTGAATGCTTCATACTGCCCTTATGCCTAAAGTGTACTGTCAGTTTGTATGTTTTATACTACTTTGCTCCAATGGAGATTTTATACTACACTTTTGCCTAAAGTGTACTCCAAATGCTTCTAAAATATAGCACATATTATATTCTACCTTTTGCCTAATGTATACTGCAATCTTGAATGCTTTATACCACATAAATTTGTTTCTAAAATGTACTTCTACAAAACAGATTGTATACTGCATTTGTGTCTGAAATGCCCTACACCTACATTTTTGCCTAAACCGTACTGGCAGTTTGCTTTATACTATACTTATGCCTAAAGTGTACTGCACCAATAGATGTTTTATACAGCACTTTTGGCTAAAGTGTACTCCAGATGCTTTTTAAAGGTAATGCATTTATTCACATTATATACTATCTTTTGCCTAATGTATACTGCAAGTTTGAATACTTTATATTACATACATTTGTTTCTAAAATGTACTGCTGCAACAGATCATATATAACACCTATGCCTAAAGTACACTGCTCGTTTGAATGTTTTATACTGCTTTGCTACTAAAATGTACTGCGCCTACTCAGATTATATTCCACACTTATATCTAAAGTATACTACCAATTTGATTGTTTTATACTACATTTGCTTCCAAATTGTACTGAAGCTACCCACATTATATACTACACTTTTGCTAATGTATACTGCATGCTTTCATGTTCTGTACTACAGATAACACACTACCACATTCAGATAGTTTTAAAATATAATTTTTCCGTACACTTTTTGTTTAAAAAGAAGTATAAATCCCTTAAAGGTGAAGTGCAACTTTCATGACCTTCAAGTACAAATCAGAACTTCCAATCTCACAATAGAAACCATATATCAAATGGGTCCAACTATTTAACGACTAAAAAATGAATAAAAACCCTAAACATGAGAAAATAGACAAGAAATGAGTGAAACACTGAAAAATCACGGACATTTGAAGTTTCAAATGCAGAAAACATACCTTTGTTCCTTTCAGTCACTTGTTTTTTTACTTCGCTTCTCTTTGCAGCTGTTTTTCGTTCCATTGTCGCAGTAAAATAGCAGAAATTTTGTTGTTGTTGTTTTTTTTTTCCCACTTCTTCTTCTTCTTCTTCTTCTCGCGACAGTGGTAGAGGAACGGTTTCGCGCCCTTTTCTTTTGGCGCTTAGAAAGGTTGGTTTCAAGACAATAAAGAAAATAAGAAGCGTTCTTCTTAAGAGAGAACGCATTTTCGAGGTTTTTTTGTTGTTTTTTCCAGCTGCAAGGGTATACTGGTCTTTCTGAAAGATATGGGGAGTAATTCCTAACTTTTGTGAAAAAGTGGGGAGTTTTGTGTGAAATAATTCAAATGGGGACTGATCACTAAATTGAAAGTAGGATTAGGGATTTTTTTCTAATTAACTCTTAATATATTGGGATATCAATTTTTTTAAAAATTGAAATAGCAATAGCAACAGTTGAACATTTTTCATTAATAAAATTAATAGTGGAATAAATAATTTTTATAAAAACAATCAATAAAATTAATTTTGTTGATGAATAAAATTTATTAATATAGAAATTAACTGTTTTTATAAAATTAATTATAGAAAAAAAATTTGCTTTTAAATTATTTTTATTAACTGTTTTTTAATTATATTAATTTAATTAGCCAAAAGTTTGAAATTAAATAATTTAAATTTAATGATTCAATTAAATCAAATATAAAAAAAAATTATTTTTTGTTATCATATGTCAAATAATATTTTTAGTATATATTGAGAAAATAAATAAATAAATATATATATATATATATTAAAAACATAAGTCCAATAAACTAGACCAAATGGGTCTTAGGTTAGATAGGTTGGGGTAGGATTATAGTCTTATTCTTTTGGGTATTTTAGGATAGGGTAGAATTAGGGTCTCATCATTTTGAGTATTTTAAAATATGGTTATGGATAATATATCACCCTATCCATTTACAGGCCTATGCCCATATATTGGATTGCTTATGTGAGCGAGATGTGCGTAAGTGAGCTGAAAGCCTGAAATTTGAGCTAATTGTGAGGTTCCTATTTGCATTTCTTAAATATCCTAACCTTTAATTAGTGAATTAAACATGAAAGGTTGTTCCTTTTGGTTAAAGTAGTATTGCATAGGAGTGTTTATTCGGTACAAATCGAATCGAATTGAATTGATATTTTGGTACACTAAAATATTGTACCGAATATCGAACCAAATTATTTGGTTCGGTTAGGTTAAAACTAATTTTTTTTTTATTTGGTTTGGTTAAAAACCAAAATACCAAAATTTTCAATTTTTAATATTAATATATATATATATATATAAATTAATAATTCGGTTCGATTCGGTAAACCACTACAAAGAATCAAACTAACTGAATACCAAAATATTTGATTCGGTATTCGGTTCAAACCAAAATTTTGGTTCCGATTCGGTCAATTTACCGAACTGTGAACACCCTTAATATTGCATGTTGTATAAGTATGAAGTTTAGAATTCAAACTTAACAAATTTTAAGTGTGTGTGCATGTGTGTGAAAAAAGAATTAAAATTACTTTATAGTATGGCACGATGCACTTAATTTTTTTTCAATCTAATTTTATGTAGTATTAAGTGTCATGAATCAAAATTTTTTGATAGATCGCATTACAATACGTGGTGACTTTATCATTTTATTTTTTTCATAAATCATAAATAAACAATAGATAACCATACCTCATATTTAATATGATACTAGTAATTTTGACACATTCAATACATGTGCTAAAAGTTGTGAATATAGAATATGTGGATGTTAAATAGTAGTTACTAGTTACTATATAAGTTGTAGTATATGGGAATTAAAGAAAAGAAGCCAGCGTATTTTAAGTAAATCACATGAAAACATAAAAAAAAAAAAAGGTACATGCTTTGTTAATTGTATAGATTATTATTTACATATTATTGTTGTAGCATAAATGCTATGCAAAACGCACAAACTTAGAGACAAGTTAATGTGTTTTAAATAATTGAAATTTTCTTTTCATATGAAATTAAAAATAAAAAGAATTGACAAATTGAACTTTTAATGTCAGGAAAAATTAAATTTGTAAAATTTAGCCTCTAGATATCGGTTTTTTACTATGTCTAGTTCAATATATTTAATAGAAATTCAAGTAACTTCTATTAATATTCTTGAAAATGATTTTAATTACTACAACATAGTGGAAAATACATTTAGGCCCAAAAATCAAGATGAACACCCAAATAAACAGGAAAAATAGTGAACAAGGGAAAAGTGTTAAAAAAAAAAAAAAAAAAAGGATAAAAGAAAAGAAAAGGAGAGACCTTACACCCCTCGAAGTGGAGAGAGAGGTGTAATCTAGAAAAGGATACACTAAAAATGAGGTGATATTGTGGTAAAATTTTAAAATTTTCTCAAGGGTTCGTGATTTACGAATCTTCAGTTTGGATTATTATCTTGAGAACATAATTTAGAAAACCCTCTAAAACCCCTTCTCTGTCTGTCTCTCTTCCCCTCTATCTCATAGCAATGGCCAAAGCCAGAATCCACAAGGAAATACAGGAGAATATCTGAAGCTACGCAATTTCACTTATGGAAATAGCAACAGTTCAATGCCGAGCAACGCCGCTCCAATTTCCCCCGGGAAACCTCTTTCTTCTGCAAAGAACAAACCTCCCCTCCTTATCTTATCGCAACTACAGGTCCAAGCCTTCTCGTCAAAAGAAGTCCATAATTTCAGCCTCTTCCTCTTCTTCTTCCTCAAGTGGACCCCAGGGTTTCTCTTGGCTGCGGCTTTCTCAGTCCATTCGTCGCGGTTCTCAACGATTTTTTCAGAATTTGGGCGAGTCCGTGAAGAAAGAAACCGGGTTTAATTTGGATGTAGTTATCGATAGAGTTGATGGTTTTTCGAGCAGGGCTCGAGACTCGACCCGGAAGGCCCGGGATACTCTGGAACGAATAAACTCGGAACTACTGCCTCAATTTGTTAGTTGGAATAAATGGGAAAATTGGAAGGTATGAATTTTAGTGCCAAAGTTACAATGATGACATTTTTTTGTTCTATCTAATGTTTAAAATTACTATTCGAGACTTTCTTGGCTAGGTGTGTGTGAGTGTTCAAATTTTTCATTGGTATGTTTTCAGGAGATAAAGAAATGGGAACCAAAAAGACTGGGTGTTTTGGTACTATACATTTTTGTCACAATTTTGTCCTGTCAAAGTATATATAAGGCAATCCGAGCTCCTATTATTGAGCGTGAAAGAAGGGAGTTGGCTGAGGCATACATGGATGCTTTAATTCCTGAGCCTACACCAGCTAATGTGAGAAGGTAAGTTCCTTTCTCGTCTAATCTTTGTTGGTTCAGGTTATCATTCTCTGTGTGTTAAGCAGAATCAGTAGAAACTAGTAAAAATCCTCTTAGCATCTAGTGTGGCTGCTGCCTGCTTGATGTCTATGTTACATATGAGGTTTAAGTTGTTAATTGTTATAGAGAGATGGACGATTTTATCACTTGAAAATGGAAGGTAATGGAATTTCTTAGAATTATTATAATTGGAGTCAATTTATTATTCTCGAATGGAAGTTTGAAGCATATCACAAATTTTGGCATTTTAAGGATGCGGTAATCAATCAAATGATGCATAATGATGGCAATTATTTACTTAAGCTAGACCGTCCTTCCAACCTTGGGTGCTGATTGTGTGGTATGGAACATAACATGAGCTGTCAAGGTTTTGAGGGTAGGCTGACATACATGCAATGTGCTGACATGGTAACATTTCTAAGGTGTTGATATAGGTGTTGGCCTTGCTGTATATATGTTCAGCAAATATTCATAAGGAGTTGATAGAAACCTCGAAGAAAATAAAAAGATATAGATAACTCAAAAATAAAGGACAAGGGAAAAAGAAAAAGATAACTTGGAATGGAAAATAGAAAAAAGGACAAAGTGGAGAAGAAGGGAGAAAAATAAAAAAGGGAAAACAGAGAGAAAAGAGAAATAAAAAAGATAGAAAAACAAAAATGGAGAAAAAATAGAAGAAAAGAGGTAAGAGGAAGAAGGAAAAATTGAGTAAAAGGGTAGAGAAAGGCAAGGAAAAATGGAAGAAAAAGGAAAAGAAAGAGGAAAAGAGCATAAAATAAAAAAGAAACAAAAGAAGAAAAGATAAATTGAAAATGGATAAAAAAGGAAAGAGAAAATGGAAGAAGAAAAAGGAAAATGGTCAAAAATAATGAAAAGGAAGAAGGGAGAGAAATTGACAGAAGAGCAAAAGGAACAAAAAATAGAAAGAAAAAACGTAATGGTTACTTTTCTAGTTGCCTTTAAAATACGTGCCTTGGAACTAATTTTTTCCCATTTAATTTCCAACGGCTGACTAGTTTTTCTATTAAAAAAATAATGGAGAGACTAAAAGTGCAAGGAAAGGCTGATATATGAAAATAAATATAGCTATTTAAGTATAATAGTAAATGTATAAATCCCATATTTTTATGAGACTGAAAAGATGATTTCTGTATATCCAACTCTCCACAAGTATTTTCTGTGACCTCTATAGTTCATTCACCATTAGTTCTGTTTACTTTAACTGCTTTGATGCATGATAAATTGAAAGTAAAACAGGATTGTGAAACTGCATCAAGACACTAAGATGAAGCTAGCAATGTGTAGAAAAAATAGAAAGGAACTATTTTTAGGAGCAATTATGATTTTGAAGTTGGAGGAAGTCACAATCGTCAGTGTTTTAGTACTCATGTGGAACCTGTCATACACCAATGCTTATGATTAGACAAAAAACCTGGAGTCCAGAAACCTCCTAAAAATCACAGAAGGACTAAGGAGAAAATAATTCAAATCATTGAAAAAATTACCAAAAAAGGGAAAATTGCGAGCATTCAATAGCAAAATATTATTTGATAAACAAATCACCTGTACTGTTCTAGCAAGTGTTCATTTTCAGTTGCATGGCACCTGCAGGCTATACATTTATCAACACATCTAATTACAACATCGGCAGATTCTTTTTGTATTATCCTATATATTATCCTCTACCAAATGATTGCAACTATGAGATTCACATGGGTTGTAACAAGAAGAAAAATTGGTGTTTCCTTGGTGAGCTGCATAGATTTCGAAATACTTTTCTTGGCTCCTGATTAAGTTGGTACTTTGTCTTCTTGCTCAATGCTTACAATTTTCATTCTTATAGATTCAAGCAAGGCTTATGGAGGAAGGCTACTCCCAAAGGTCTGAAACTCAAAAAGTTTGTTGAAGGACTTGATGGCACACTTGTTCATGATAGTTCTTTTGTTGGGGAAAATGCATGGGAAGATGACTCTGAAAAGGCCCAGGACAGCATAAAAGAAATAATAGAACAGGACAAAAAATTGAACGGAGAGGATAAAAAGGTTCTGCAGGAAGATTTAGGTCTATCAGGTTTGTTTCTTATTTTTGGATTTATTTCATGCAACATGTGGTTTCGTTAAGGCTTTAGAACATGCTTGCACTCTACCATTGTTTCTGGAAAATTTCTGTCTATTACACAACCACTTTAGCAAGTTTATGCTACCAGTCTCTGTGTAAAATCTTTTTCAAATATTCTATGCTCTCAAAAACACAATCAGTAACATTTATGGAGGAGAAAATGTAAAAATTTCAAATAGCAAAGAGCTATCTAGTATTCAATCACTTGATTCTACAAAGATACAAACCAGAACATGTAAATGAAAACGTCTTACATTTCTTCTTTCTTTTTGCTGATGGCATTTTACTTGGTTGCAAATCCAGCATATAATGGCCATGGATTTTCTGCAAAGTAAGCATATTTTAATCAACAAGTAAATGTTTGATTCCATTCAAGAAACTAACAAACCCTAGAATTTCAAAGTTCATTGGATGTAGGATGATAGAATTATGATTTAATTTGTTTGAGACTTATTGAGGGTTGTCGTATGATATTACATGTTATGCGATATAATATATGCACTGCAACATGCAATATTTATATAATGCATGATACATGACCTCATAGGTAAGCAACAATAATGAACGGCATTTTGCTTTGATTTGATATTTACTGTTGGATAATTTATCCTCTAGTTCAATATACTCAAGAACTGGTGTATAGAAAATCCTTATTGGTTATGGCATTAGACTTCACTTAAGTAGGCAAACTATGTGAATATGCTAGTGTAATAACACAACTGTACGTCAGTTGGTAGGCAATGGAAGACCATCTAGTCTATCATGTTGGCTGCCTGCTGTGGGGAGATAGTCTATGTACAAGTGCCTTGAAAGAGTTATGGTACTCCATATCCCATAGAGCAATAATATTGTCTGTTCTGCTTCACTTCATCACCAGCTTAAATTAGAAGGCCAGTCAGTATCATCATGTCAACAGTTTTTGAAGTAGGTTTCTTAGGATCAATACCGGACACTATTAACATTTATGGAATGCCTACGTGGAAGAATCGGAAGCTGAAAATTGTCTGCTTATTATTGAACCATGTTTCCTGCTTATTGCATGCATCCAGGAGCTTATGTTGCTTAAGATTGATGGGATATCCCTGGTGATTGATATTGCTTCCATTTGTGGGCAATGGTTTAGATAGATTTGCTTGTTGTGTTATCATAGTGATGCTTGTTTGTCTGACAAATCACTGAGCTACTATGGCATTTGTTTGCTTTGCTGGACGTTTTGCCTATTCATGGACGCATCAATTAGATCTTCATCTCAGTTCAGCAGCTATGGCCTAGGATGCCACATGGCAATTGCTGCATGAGGAAGTTGATTTCTGAGAATTGCTTTCATAGGCATCATCAGATATAGGCTTATTTATGTGAAAAAGATAAAACATGTAGCGTATCTTTTTTGAGATGCTAAAAATGTCAGGATCTTTGTGGAGCTTGTGTTATAAGACACTTCAGTTTCGCATGAATTCAATTTATACCACAATCTATGCTCTCAACACCGACCGTTACCTTCAGTAGTGAAATATTTATCCTAGGCAGTTGTGTAATGATTCTGAATGCTGCATTTATTTATTCAGTTTTGTTGTTATTCTGGCCTTTCTTATTGGCTTTTTCTGACAGTTGAGAATCAGGATGCTGGAGGAACATGGCGTGATAGACTTGTAGCATGGAAAGAAATTCTTCAGAAGGAGAAGTTAGCTGAAGAACTCAATTCATTAAATTCTAAGTATGTGGTGGAATTTGACATGAAGGAGGTCGAGAACAGTCTTCGCAAGGATGTAGTTGAGAAGGCCGAAAAAACACAAGGAACAAGGGCGCTGTGGATCTCCAAAAGATGGTGGCGCTACCGTCCAAAACTTCCTTACACTTATTTCCTTCAAAAACTTGATTCCTCTGAGGTGAAAATATATCATTCTTCATTCCCTCTTCATCCTTATCTTGCTACTCTAATTTTTTCCAAAGAATTCCTTTCTTCATGACCCATTATGTGTCTGGCCCCACCCCAGTATACAACAATGTTGTCTAAATCTCATCCTTACTCTTAATTAATCCTGAGTGCCTCCCCTGTGCATAGGTAAGTTAATATCCACTTTGAAAGTCTGGAAATGAAATCTCTTACATAGTGCTGTGAAGAGACATAATGTTTCACCATATTTCCTATAATTTGGTTGCCCTTTATACAGTTTCAGGATTTGCCTGGTGTCTGGAGCATAGGTGTTCACCTGTGGAAGAGACCTTTAGTTGACATTACAGTCAGAAGGATTATCTTGGTTCATTCAAATTGATAAACACCTTTGTGCAATAAACTAGTTTCGGAAGCTCCAGTTGCCAATATGTTTAGTTCAACCACCTGGAACAACCAAGTCTTGTATTTCAGAAGGAATTATTTGAATGATTCAAGTGATCACAAATATGGCATGCAATTCTTAATACAAGTTACTTTTTTCAGGTTGCTGCAGTTGTCTTTACAGAGGATCTCAAGAGATTGTATGTGACCATGAAAGAAGGGTTCCCTTTAGAATATATTGTGAGTCCAATATCCTGGTTGTATCCAAAAAGTGTTTTTTCTCCTGACTTTTCCTCTTGCTTACCTATATTTTTACTTTAGGTTGATATCCCGCTCGATCCTTTTCTGTTTGAGGCAATAGCAGGTTCTGGGGTTGAAGTGGATCTTCTTCAGAAGAGGCAGATACATTATTTTCTGAAAGTTGTATTTGCGCTGTTGCCTGGAATACTAGTCTTATGGTTCATCCGGGAATCTCTGATGCTTCTTCATATTACCACAAACCGTCTCCTATATAAGAAATATAATCAGCTTTTTGATATGGCATATGCTGAGAACTTCATTCTGGTGAGGGTTCTCTTTCTTCATCTGAGTTCAATGGATCCATAGTTTGCCCATTTTCGAGTAATATTCAATGGATTATTCATTTCATTCAGCCAGTTGGTGAAGTTGGTGAAACAAAATCTATGTATAAAGATGTTGTACTAGGAGGAGATGTCTGGGATCTTCTGGACGAGTTGATGATATATATGGGAAATCCCATGCAGTATTATGAAAAAGATGTGACGTTTGTGCGAGTAAGCTATTACTATCTTAGAAAGCTGATGAAGCAGTATATCTGAATCATAAGTTAGAATTTACTCTATATTATCATGCAGGGTGTGCTTCTCTCAGGGCCCCCAGGAACAGGGAAAACCCTCTTTGCAAGGACACTAGCAAAGGAAAGCGGCTTGCCTTTTGTATTTGCTTCTGGTGCAGAGTTTACTGATAGTGAGAAAAGTGGCGCTGCAAGAATTAATGAGTTGTTCTCAATAGCAAGGAGAAATGTAAGTTTACCACCTGTCATCATGCCATGCTGTATCTTGTGAGGTAAATGATTGAATACTAGAAATATGGTTGGGATTCAAGATAACTTTAATGAAATACCTGTTCAGCAAATAGTAAGTGGGTATGTTCAATAGAAAGAGTTAAATGTATGTTAAGTTTTTCATAAATGAGAAGGAATAACCGGTGGATTAAGGATTTCAGTATTTTCTGAAAATAATGATAGAAACGAGAAAATTAATTTCGTTAAGGAAAACATGAAATCATTAGTATGATAAATGTATATCATTCCACAATTTTCAGAGATGAAAACTTGATACCCCACCGTGTAAGTATTTTGTGAAATCTGCATTCAGTTGCTTCACACAATTTGTCTCCTCATTAACTTTGCTCACTGGTTCTCCGGAATGCCTCAAGGAGGAGAGAGTCACCAACCAATTTATGGAAGGCAAGATACGAATAATATTATGATTTTTTGATGCATTATGATGTCTATATCTGAATCAAACCATATGTTATAGCTACAGACAGAACTAATCTCATCATCCTGAGTTCTGAAGTTATGAAAATAGTTGCTGTTAATATGCACTATCGGGGAGCTGTTTGTCTGTGTGCAAAAAAGGGCCTGGACCGCCTGGTCTCGCATGCACGCAAACATATCATCTTTATGAGCATGCATGCATATCAAGATTGGTAATTATATGAAGAAATATATCAATAAGTTACTCTTCTTTTCCAGGCTCCTGCATTTGTATTTGTGGATGAGATAGATGCTATTGCTGGAAGACATGCTAGGAAGGATCCACGAAGAAGAGCAACATTTGAAGCACTGATTGCTCAGCTGGATGGAGAGTAAGTAATGTAAATTTATACACTGAATACATTTTCTATTAAGGACTTAAAGTTTCATGTTTAATGTGCTAATCTGGCATATGATTAGTTCTTGGAAGTTTATCTACAAGCACCATTAGTTTGTTGGCCACAGAAAATGACAATAGTGATGGGTCCTCTGGTAATAATAGAAGAGTCAGGAGAATAGCTATCATGTTTGATTCTGAAATGGGTTCTGCGCTGCCCAACAAGTAAGACAAGAAACAGTTTCTGTCTTAGCAAATAGAAGATTCATGAGAATAGCTACGATGTCTGATTCTAAATTAGGTGCTCCTATATCTTCATGCCTCTGCTGCCCAACAAGTAAGACAAGAAAATAATTATTTTGCTCTTAGTATTTTTCTTGGAAGGCTATGGTAAAAATTCTTTACTGCTAAGGTAACAAAAAGAAGAGATAAAAAATGATCTGATGATATTCTAATTTGATTTTGCAAATTTTTACTCAGGCTTTGTTCTCCTACGTTTTCCAGAAATATTTTTTAACCCTCAGAAAAATTTCAGAATGAAGGCATTCCCCAAATTTTTTCCCTAAGCACTCAAATTTTATCCCCAAAAAACCCCTCCCAATTTACCCAAAAAACCCTACACTCTAAAAATCACTCCTACCTCTTCATTTTCTCACTCTTCCTTTCACATCACTCATCCATATATATATATATATATATATTTATATATTTACATAAATGAAAATATTAAAATTTTACTAGTTAATTTTTTTTAAAACTTATACTTACAAATTTAATTAAACTAATTGTCAAAAAAATGAATTAAATTTAATTAAATATTATTTATTTTATTACTAAATAATTTATTTATTGAATAATGTATTAAATTAATTAAATTTACATATTCATTAAATAATATATTAGTTATATTTAATATTTAATGTATTAATTAAATATTACATTTATTCATTTAATAAATAACTTAAGATGGTTTAATTTGATATAATAAATAAATAATCTTCATTAAATATTAGTCTCCACATTTATTTGAAATTATAATAAAAAATTTGATTATAGGATGGTATTTGTTTAATAATCTATTAAGTTTAATAAATTAATATTGATATGCTTAAAGTAATTGTTGAGAAAATTAATTAAATATAAGTAAAATTTATTTGATTATTGATAAACAATAATTAGTTTATAATTAATGTATAGTAATTACATTTTTTTTATAATTCGATATTAACAATTATAATATAATTATGATATAAGCTGATTATTATGTAATTAAGATACAATTATTATTTCATAAATAATTAATATTTATTAATATATATTTTTCCAAATAATACATCATTTACTAATGTTAAATTTATAAAAATATAAATTTCAAAATAAATAACCAATTAAATTAATTAAACATCATTTCATTACACTCATATTTCAATCATTACAAATATATATATATACACAGACACCATCCAAATATAAATATTTATACATATAATACTTTAAAAAAAATCACTTTCACCCTACAAACCCAACAAAAAAACAATTGATTTGACATTTACAGTAAAGTTTGTCTCCCCCTAAAATATAAAGAAACAAACAATTCATTCTCAAATCATTTTTCATATTTCCCCAAAACAAAAAGAAACAGTTGGCACATTCTCCAAATTTTCTCTCAAAAACCCATTCCCCCAAAAATTTTTCTAGAAAATGGCCGAAACATAGGAGAACAAGGCCTCAGTTTTCTGTGTTAAGTGATGCGACATCCTGGGATCTAGCAATCAATGACCAAGATTTTTTAACCTACATTTTAGGTTATGTTGTTCTGCATGTATGTCTAGCATATGTCCTAGGCTAGCTTGGATAAATATATGGTTGTTCATACGATTGTTTGTAACTCAGAGTTTCTTAGTTTACTATGGTGACATACAAGTAGTCCCAATCTTACAATTGTTTCCATATAAATCTTAAAATGCTCGAAAATTGAGCTTTTGTTGTAAGCTCTATGTTCTTATAATGAAACAAGAGAAAAATTTGAACATCCCTGATCTCAGTCACACTTGGCAACTCAGAGCTTGCAGGAGAAGTTCAATTTTCAGAACTCCATTCAAGCAACAATTTTTCTATAAATTCACCACAAAAGCTGAATGAGATGAATTTCACAACAAATCCCAAAAATAAATAGAAAGGGCTCTTCTTAATTGCAATTTTTGCTGAATGTTATTCCCTACTCTTGCTATACGCCTCTGGCCGTTTACCCTGAAAAAAGGAGTTGGCCAAAAAATGCTACCCAGCTTGGTGCCAGATGGTTCAGTGACATGTATTAAGAGTTAACTGAATATGGTAATCATTTGCCTGTTGTAAATCTGGGACTGAAGTATTGAGTCGTGTTTGAACTTTATATTCATTTTAGTTTCATTCACTCATTATATTGTTATTGGATATGAAGTTGCTGTTACCTAATTATTTACTCGTAAGTTTTGTGTTTGCAGGAAAGAAAAAACTGGTGTTGATAGATTCTCATTGAGGCAAGCTGTTATTTTCATATGTGCTACTAATAGACCAGATGAATTGGACCTAGAATTTGTTCGCCCTGGACGTATTGACCGCCGTGTATATATTGGGTTACCTGACGCAAAGCAACGAGTGCAAATCTTTGGTGTTCATAGCGCCGGGAAGGATCTTGCTGTGGATGTTGATTTTGAAAAGGTTGTTTTGATTTCCAGCACTCTCTTCTGTTTAAGTATGATTTTTTTATCTTAATTTTTGTCTTCTTTTGATGGCCTTTGAAACACATCCAAAACAATTTGCTGCTTACTACTTGTCTTGTGTGGTGTCCTCATGAAACCTACTCCTTACTGGTAGTTTGAGGTACTTTCCTGGTATCACTATAGCTAAAGAATAGTTTTAATGCTTAATTCATCTTGTTTTTTCTCCACCTTTACAGGTTGTCTTCCGCACTGTTGGGTATTCTGGAGCAGATATAAGAAACCTAGTGAATGAAGCAGGAATAATGTCTGTAAGTTCTTTGTGATTCATCCGAGAGAACTTATTTTTTTTGGTGTTACTTATCGTGGCCGCTTTTTATTTGGGTGTATTTTCTGCTTGGTTTTACAAAAGAAAGAAGGACATGGAAAAGAAACTACTGCACTTTCTTATGTTTTTTGAATTTCTCTCTCTTTATCTTTCTCTCTCTTGGAGTTTTTCTCTGGTTGGGAAGATGTGCAGAAAAGCATAAAATTGATAAAATACATTTCCTACGGCAACCTTAGAGATCACCTCTTACTTAACAATTCATAGTAAAATTCTCAATTCTAGGAGGATGCAGTACCCACTTCGATGTGCCACACTATTTCATTACCATGTTAGAACTTGTCGTCCCATGTGGATACTTATGTTTTGGGCCTATTCGGCTGTTATGCGCTTTGCTATAAGTCAACTCTTTGATAACACATGATGCCTGAAACAGGTCAGGAAAGGCCATTCAAAGATCTGCCAGCAGGATATCATTGATGTATTGGATAAGCAGTTGCTTGAGGGAATGGGTGTGCTTCTCACCGAGGAAGAGCAACAGAAATGTGAACAAAGTGTATGGGTTCTTTCATAACCCTCATGGAAAGGATAGCTTGTATTTATCATATCTGTGATATTATCCAATATTTCTATAGGTATCTTTAGAAAAGAAGAGACTTCTGGCTGTGCATGAAGCTGGTCACATAGTGTTGGCTCACTTGTTCCCGCAGTTTGATTGGCATGCATTTTCTCAGCTGCTACCTGGTGGAAAGGTATAGTGTAGTTTCAATCTATACGAGTAGAATTTATTTTATTTGGACAGGCATTATATGGAATTTATCTGTTGTCTGGTTGAGCAGGAGACTGCTGTATCCGTGTTTTACCCTCGAGAAGACATGGTAGATCAAGGATATACAACCTTCGGGTACATGCAAATGCAAATGGTGGTTGCTCATGGCGGGCGATGTGCTGAGCGCATTGTATTTGGTGAGGACATTACTGATGGAGGGAGAGACGATCTCGAGAAAATTACCAAGGTAAGATGAAGGCATGCTAATCTGATACATGAATACCTGCTCTATCTTATTAAAAGTTGAAAAGGAGAAATGGCAAATAAATTATTGTCTGCAAATTGCTGTGTGGTCACTTCTTTATCTCTTTCAGATTGCTCGAGAAATGGTAATAAGCCCAAGAAATCCTAGGTTGGGGCTCACTGCCTTGACAAAAAGAATTGGGCTGATTGATCGACCAGATAATCCAGATGGTGAAATAATAAGATACAAGGTATTATACACTTGAAAGCAGTAAAATATTGAAGTGTGTGGAGTGACTGTTTTAGTTTAACTGTCAATTCTCAAAAAAATTAATCTTGCTTCATTTTGTTGTTGTTTTTTTTGTTTTTTTTTGTTTTTTTTTGTTTTACACATTAGTGGGATGATCCTCAAGTGATTCCTGCAAACATGACACTTGAAGTTTCTGAGCTTTTTACGAGGGAGTTGACAAGGGTAACTTTACTTATCTGTGATGTTTTTTCGCTGTTCCATAAAATCTCGGTGCATGACAACATACCATGCTAATATTAGCACTAGCTGCTTGAATTTTTATGGCATTCTTATTAATGGTATTTGACATTTTAGGGACAGACTACTATTGATCTTCATTCATCTTCATGTTTCCAGTTAGTTGTGTAACATGGGGCAACTCTCCTATTCCCCACTCCAAACCCCCATCCATGGGACTCAGACCTGTCCATGTTATGTGGGTCAGAAACTTAGTTTACTTGGTCAATCTTTAATTGTTGGGCCTATTTTGACCTGAAGTACCGAATAACTATAGTAAGAGATACATTTGCACGAGGGTGTGTTTTTGAAAGTGTCCCCGCTTCTATGTATCTTTCATCTTGGCAAAATTTAGGTAGTGTTTGGTTTTATTTTGGGTGTTTTAGGGAAAATATTTTGGGGAGTGGGTTGGGGGAATGTGATATATGTTCGGTTTTATTTTGTAAATTTGTTAAAGATTGTTTTGGATTGGAATGGTATATTTGGTTTCATTTTGGTAGGAAGCAAGTTGTATTGGAGATGTCAAATCAATTCCTTTTTGTGAGCTGATATATATGAATACATATAATAATTATGGCTTTCTTGGGAAATGATGGAAGAAGGATATTTTGGGATATTTTGAGATTATTTTGAGTGTTTTGGGGAAAATGGAAAAGTTATGACCCAATGGGGAAAATAAAAATGAACATTCCCTTAGATTGCAACTTTCGCGCTATTTGATTTAAATGTGTCCCCACCATCCTGAATGGGATAATGGGTGACTAACTAGGTTATGATATCAAACGACAATCAATACCAAGTGGGGACAAAAACAAGCATCTCAATAGATGTAAAAGATACAGTGAATTGAAAAGATGAGGCTAATAATATTAAGATCCATGAATTGTTTGGATTGAAACCAATGACATAAGTACAGGAAAATGTGGTAAGATGAGGAACATCATAGTATGATCCAATAGCATAGATAAAACAAGCAGGATGTGGTTGAAAGCATAATGTTAGATATTCTGTTTGTTGTCAGATTCTTAGTCTTATTTTAACTATTTATAGTTTCAATTTTTGATGTAATAATGGATTTCATGTTGATAACAGTACATTGATGAGTCAGAGGAACTGGCTATGAAGGGACTGAGGGACAACAGGCATATATTAGATGTGATTGCCCAAGAACTATTAGAACATTCAAGAATAACTGGATTGGTAAGATACATTTTCTTGTTGTGTAGATAAACATAATATTTATTAAGTCCAAGTCTCCATCCTTGCAGGTCTCTTAGTTCTCATTTAGCATGCATCACCGGAAAAATTTAAAATATGATTCATTCTGACGAATGCTCCATAGTAACTGATAATCAACCTGCCATCACTTGAACACTAGATGCCCTTAGATCCTTAATTTAATTAAACAAGTGTAATATTTCCTAAGGTCCATTTGGAGATCTGAAATAAAATCCCTTAGATAGCTCACTTCCTACTTTGTGTAGACCAATCATAGTTGCATCTGTGGTGCTGGTCGCAGAAGCAAGGTTTGCATATGACAATCCTTTCCGTTACGCTGTAACTTGTTTGGTTAAGTATCATCTTTCTTTCTTGAGCCTCAAATAATGTCCTGCTCCATAGTTACATCTAAACAAACATCTTACCATTATCTATGGTTAGCTTTCTTCTTTCTTATTTTCTGGTTACTCTTTCGAGTGGAAGAACTTTGCTATCAATTTGCAAGGATGATCTGTTTGCATTTCCACTATTTATTTTTTCAGGAAGTGGAAGAAAGAATGGGAGGATTGTCGCCAATTATGTTTGAAGATTTTGTGAAACCTTTCCAGATTAACTTGGATGAGGTATGGCTTTCTTTTCATTTGTATTTTACATAGGCCCAAAAATATGCTAATGCCACATTCTTGAACAGTGTGTATACTTTAGTATTTACGAAAAATAGGCCTACTTGGATTTGCTTTTTCCAGCATCAGGTTCTATTTCTTTTTGACATATTGGTACCTATTGGTTTTGTATTGTTCTATGCTCCTACCTTGACCATAAAAATTGTATCACCAAGCCTTAGTAGCTTGTTCTTGGCTGCTGCGTCGTTTGTGAAAATCTTTCCTTAGGTAAAACATATAATTCTGATCTGTCCAGGATTATGTTTCTTGCAGTTCCTTTTTTATTTACAGTAGCAAAATGGTATCTCTTTACCAAATTTGGTATTTTACTACACAGGATGGACCATTGCCTCATAATGACTGGCTCCGGTTTCGGCCCCTCGATGTCTATCCTGCGCCCCTGCACAGATGTTGAACTCTGCGGTGAGTACATGGTTCTTCTTCATCCCAGCCCAGTGGATCCACAGCTGCTTTTTACTGAAAAGCTAATAGATCGTCAGTGAGTACCAATAGCCACAAAAATTTATTGGCACAGGATTTTAGAGTAGACAGTTAATAGAAGAGTGCTAAGTAGATATAATAGAATACACAAGGGCAATCTGGCCTTTTCAGCACATTTAATTTTTTCAACTTGGGTTGAGGTGAAAAACATTTTTGTGATTACGGCGTGATCTTTAATTAAATTCCAAAGGGATCCATATGTTGCACCAAATCTTAAGCAAAGTGGATTCTTTGTTGGTTAGTCGAGTTCTGCAGAAAAATAGAGAAGAATATGAGATTGAAGAGGATGCTTCATTGCTTAATTATTTCTGCAAGATGCAAGCTCCTTTTGTAGCTACAAAATAAGAGAAGAAGATAAGGAAAACACCAAAGAGAATATTCAAATAATTGCTGATTTTGTGGGAGAGAAATCTCTTCCCTTAAATCAAGAAATCATGTGCACAAATCTCTCCCTTAAAATTAGAAATTCATATCTTCTATGAAAGGAAACTGCCTAATCTAGAATAAAGATATGATCCTTAAAATCTCATAACACCACCCCCCTTCAAGCTGGGCTGTAGATGTTGATTAAGCCTAGCTTGGACTCGAGATCTTCAAATGTGTTTTTGGGACAAGCCTTGGTTAGGATATCTGCAATTTGAGTTGATGTAGGCACATAAAGTAGTTCAATCATTCCTTTCTCTATCCTTTCTTTGATGAAGTGACGATCAATCTCCACATGCTTTGTCCTGTCATGATGTATAGGATTCCTTGCAATGTAGATGGCAGATTGGTTATCACAATATATCTTTGTGGGCCTTTTGACTTCAAACTTTAAGTTATTTAATACTCTCTCAAGCCATATTCCTTAACAAATCCCATGTGCCATAGATCTGAACTAAGCTTCTACACTGCTTCTAGAAACCACTGGCTGTTTTTTACTTCTCCATGTGACTAGATTCCCCCAGACATATGTACAATATCCAGATGTTGATCTACGGTCTTTTATTGATCCAGCCCAATCAACATAAGTGATACTTCAATATCTCTATTAGTATTCTTTCTTAAATGTATACCTTTTACCGAAGTCATCTTTAAGTATCTCAGGATCCTGTAAATTGCTTCCATATGTTTTTCCTATGGATTGTTCATGAATTGACTTACAACGCCAACTACGAAGCTAATGTTGGGTCAAGTGTGGGATAGGTATATTAGTTTTCCAACAAGTCTCTGATATTTGCCTTTGTCAACTGGGGCATTTTCTTCCTTAGATCCTAATCTGTGATTCACTTCCATAGGAGTATTGGTGGGTTTGCATCCAAGCATTCCAGTTTCTTTCAACAGATCCAGTGCATACTTTCTTTGAGAAACAAAGATGCCATTCTTTGAACGTGTTACTTACATGCCGAGGAAGTATTTGAGTTGACAGAGATCTTTAATCTCAAATTCCTTGGCTAATAGCCTTTTAAGCAGGTTCATCTCCTCAATATCATTTCCTGTTAAGATAATGGTCTACGTATACAATGAGGATAGAGAGTCTTCTTTGTCTATTTTTTATGAATAAGGTATGTTCTGCTTGACTCTAGTCATAACCTTGTCTTTTAACAGCCTTTGCAAATCTGTCAAACCATGCTCGCAGAGATTGCTTGAGCCCATACAAAGATCTTTTTAATTTGCACACCTTGTTCCTTACAGCCTGTGTTTCAAATCCTGGTGGAATCTTCATATATACTTCTTCAATCAGATCTCCATTTAGGAATGCATTTTTCACATCAAGCTGGTGTAGAGGCCAGTCAAGATTTGCAGCCAAAGAGAGGAGGATCTTGATAGTGTTGAGCTTTGCTGCAGGAGCAAAAGTTTCCTGATAATCAATTCCATATGTTTGTGTGAATCCTTTTGCTACAAGCCGAGCTTTGAACCTTTCAACCCTTCCATCTTCCTTGTACTTTATTGTAAACACCCACTTGCATCCCATTGGATTCTTATTTGGTGCCAAATCTGTAATTACCCATGTTTCATTTTTCTCTAGGGCTTTGATTTCTTCCCATACAACTGCTTTCCATTCTGGTTCTTGTAGGGCCTTGTGAATGCTGTTTGGAATTTTGATCCTGTCAAGATTCGTCACCAATGCTCGAAATCTAGAGGACAATCTTTCATAGGTGACAAAATTGGAGATTGAGTGTTGGGTACAAGATCTCACACCCTTCCTGATGGCAATAGGACAGTCTAGATCATCATTAGTGAACTCATTAGTGATAGAAGTTGTGTTACCTGGTGAGTGATTCTTGGAGCTTGAATTTGGTTCAGACTCTTGGTTTTGCTCGATTTGTGCTTGTGTCTCTGCCTCTTTCTAACTTCTTTTGCTCATAGAATAAGTAATAATTTTGGCACTTTTTCAGCTTCTCTTGGAGCTCGAATTTACTGCTTATCACTTGTTTTTGTGGTTTGGGGTACAGACTCGGGAATATGTGTGGGATTAGAATTATGTATGGATGCATCTCCTTCTTGGTGAGGTTGTTGCTCCATGTGGGAACCATTTAGATGAGAAATGCCTACTTATTCATCCTGGAATGTGTGATTATTCCAAACTTGGTATTCCTGAGTCAATTTGTGCTCCCCCTAAATAAAAGGTTTGGAATAATATGGCACATGTTCAAAAAATGTAACATCCATAGAGTTGTAATATTTACGTGTGACTGGTGAATAACACTTGTGAGATAGGATAGCCCAGGTAACTCGGCCCAAACCATGTTGGCCCAAAGATGCAACGCAAGGCCCAGTCTTGCATCTGAGGCCCATAGGTACGATCGATCAGTGTCGATCTCAGTGCTTAGTGGCATGTCCAGAACTCGTTTGAGGCCGTAGGTTTTTATGTCGACTTGTGCTGCTAATCCGTTCCCCAGAACGCAGTCAGGTCGATCTTTGGGCCGACCAGGGAGGTCGGAATAGCACAGGGCCACCTTTGCCGCATTAAATGCACTGACAGGCAGCATGCCTCCGCATTAATAGTGCATGCCGCCCCATTACCGCCTAATGCAGTAGGCACTTCAACAGTGTACTACCCTGCCCTAGAACCTGGGAAGACAGCCACTTGGAATAGCATAGGGAGGGGAGATGACTAATCGCCCCTCATGCAAGGACAAAGGCCCTGTCTACACATCAGGGGCATCACAGACAAATCCCCAAGTAGAGAGGACTATAAATACCCCCATTCCAGCCTTTTAAAGATATGCCATTCTATCCTAAAAAGCCTTCGCTCTGTTGCTCGTCATTTACTCGACCTCATACTAACTTGAGCGTCGGAGAGCCTAAGCCGAGGGCTCATCGGCTAGCCTGACGTTTGCTCATGATTGTAGGACTCAACCGAGGTGTCTGAGAGGTTCATTTTCTCGACCAGGCAGGTCGATCCACCTAGGCTCCATCCCAATCCATTTTGATACACTTTATACCCTTATCATTTGGCGCCGTCTGTGGGAAAACGTCTGAGTCCTCTACCAGGCAAGCCCCCTCGGGAAGGGAAGAAAATAGGAGATCCAGTTCCCCCCATCCAGACCACAGCAACAACTGAACGCCCCAGGGTCAAGTGCCCAACCGGAGCGGTGGTCACGCTAACCATGCCTCAGTTGATGCAGCTCATAAGTGAGCAGATTTCAGCCCAGCTCTCGGCTGCCTTGAATCAACATGCCACTCAACTGGAGCCGGCGGCCAGCGCAACTCCACGGTTCGTAGCCCCAGAAAGGAGGCAACTTGAAGATAACTCCGACCGGCCTAGAATTCAGAAGGCCCCCGTCGAGACGAGAAGCGAGCCCAGGCCGTTTTCCCAGAGAAATGGCTCGACCCATGCCCCGGGAGGAAGTGGCAGATTCTGTCAACCACGGCGTTCGACTCCTTCGAGCCCCGCAGCGCGATAGGGTCGAACACTTAAGACCTTGCACAAACAAGAATATATCCTAGGCAGATAAGGAGGAATGAGAGGAGGTGTCCCACCAGGTGCAGCAATTGAACCATCGACTGGAGGAAATCTCGAGGAGAAACGTGGATGGGATACCCCATCATGAGGGACCGTAGAGGTTCTGTAGGGAGAGAGGCTCCTCGTTTGTTCAAGAAATCATCGATGAGCGTATTGCTGTTGATGTCAAAATCCCAACCGGGTTGGCGAGATATGATGGCTCAATCGATCCGAACGAGCCTTGTTGCAGTTCGAGCATATGATGCAGCTGCATGGGCACAATGAGTATATCCACGCTAAGATGCTGGTAACTACTTTTCAGGGGATAACACTCGATTAATTTGTGAAGCTGGAACCGGCGTCGATATTCTCATATGACCAGCTGTGCGACACGTTTTTGTACCAGTTTGTGAGCAGAAGAAAAGCTAAGCTTCCCTATATGCATTTGCACAAAGTAAAACAGAATGAGGGAGAATCCCTTTGGGATTTTTTTGCCTGTTTCAATACGGAAGTGTTAAAGATTGACAGCCCAAGAATCAAATTCTTGATCTACATGTTATTCCTGGGCTTGAAGCACAAGGAATGTGCCAATGCATTAGTTTGCGAGCAGCCCAGGTTAATGGAAGAACTTCTCGACCTCGCAGAGCGATACATGACCCAGGAAGAAATGAACAAGCTAAAGTACGATAGCCTAGAGGTCGACAAGAGGAAGAACAAAGAGAAAGATGACCGTCAGGTCAAGGAAGGACGTCGATCCCCCATAAAACGCTTCCACGAGTACACTCCACTTAACCTCCCAAGGAAGGAGGTATTGTTTGCCATTCAGCACGACAATCTGCTCAAAAAACCCAGAAAGCTCACGGAGACTGAAGCCATGAAAAAATAAAAAATGTACTGCCATTTCCATCGACAGAAAGGTCATGACACCGAAGACTGCTTTAACCTGCAGGATGAGATTGAAAGACTGATCAGGCAGGGCCACCTGAAAAAGTATATCGAAGAGCAGGCCAAGCATGAAGAAGGCAGGGCCGACCAGCCTCCCCGTAGAGAAATGTCGACCAGCCCGATGAGAGAAGACAAAGGGAAAAGACCAGCCCAAGACACCCATCCAACCGTTCGAGGAGTTATTGACATGATCGCGGGAGGTCCCACTGGGGGAGATTCCAGGTCCGCAAGGAAGCAGACTCAGAGGAATCTTCAATCAGCTAAGGTCGAGACAGTTTTCCAGTTCTCAACTAGTGCAAAACCAATCTCTTTCACCAACTCTAACCTCGACCACTTGGAAAATAGGGGAGCAGATAGAAAAATAGACTGCCCCATGGTGGTAGCCCTGTAAATAGCCAACTTCGAGGTTAGAAAGATATTGGTCGACAATGGCAGCTCCGTGAACATAATCTTCTTGTCTACATTGAATCGAATGAAGCTAGGGGAACTAAAGTTCAATCAGGTCAGAACGCCACTCGTCGGATTCGGAGGATCCGAGATCATTCCTGAAGGATCCATTAATCTTTCTAGAATATTTGGGCAGGGCGCTCGTAGCAGAACTTTGATAATCAACTACCTGGTGGTCGATGCTCCATTTGCCTACAATGTCATCATTGGTTGACCAGCCCTAAATGACTTCAGAGCCATCGTTTCCACATACCATATGAAGATTAAGTTCCCAACCTCAGCAGGCGTAGGAGAGCTTTTGTGCAATCTGCAGGATGCATAGCGTTGCTATACCATTTCCATTGAGGCCAATGAACAAAAGAGACGACCTAAGTTGAAGCCCTCGGGGGACGCCCCTGTAGCGAAACCCAAGGAGGAGCCTGCATCTAAGAAGATGAAGTTAGAGGACACTAGGGTCAAGCAAGTTGGGGAGTTCAAAACAATCGAGCTAGAGCCAGGAAGCCCCAACAAAACCACTCAGGTCGGGAGCGATATGGGCGATCGCCTGGAATGCCTCACGGTCGAGTTCCTCCGACAAAACATTGATATATTTGCTTGGAAAGTGTTCGACCTCCAGGGGATCGACCCTAATGTTATCGTCCATCGACTCAGGGTCGACCCCGCCCATAAACCAGTGAGACAAAAGACTAGAACCTTTAATGCTGAGATAACCCAAATCATCGAGGAAGAGGTCAACAAGCTTTTAGAGGCAGGATATATCGTAGAAATTCAATACCCCTCTTGGCTTTGTAATGTAGTGCTAGTCCCCAAGAATGAGGAAAAATGGCGAATGTGTAATGATTTCACTGATTTGAATAAAGCTTGCCATAAGGATCCTTACCCCTTGCCTCGTATAGATTTATTAGTGGATTCTACTGCTGGATGTGAATTGTTGAGCATGTGGATGCCTTCCAAGACTATTATCAAATATTTATGGCACCTGAAGACAGGGACAAGACCTCTTTTGTCGTCCCCAATGGTGTATATTGCTTTTTGGTCATGCCTTTCGGGCTCAAAAATGCGGGAGTGACATACCAAAGATTGGTCAACTTTATGTTCAAAAAAGAAATTGGAAGGTCGATGGAAGTTTACGTCGACGACATGAAAATGAAAACCGCGAAGGCCGGAGACCACCTCACCGACCTTGACCACACATTTTCCATTTTAAGGGCATTCGGCATGAAACTCAACCCCAATAAGTGCACATTCGGAGTCCGTGGGGGCAAGTTCCTGGGATATATGGTCAGCCAAAAGGGGATTGAGGCAAACCCACATAAAATCCAAGCAATATTGGATGTGGCCCTTCTTAGCACTGTTCGAGATGTTCAATGATTGGTCGGGAGAATCATAACCTTAAGCAGATTCATTGCAAGGTTGACCGACAAGAGCCCCCATTTCTTCAAAATACTCAGAAACGCCAAGAAATCGGGGTTTCAATGGACTCAGCAATGCGATCAGGCCTTAGTTGAGCTCAAGCAATATTTGTCTTCGCCGCCCATGCTCGCCAAACCCGACCTGGGAGAAGTGTTGCAACTTTACTTGGTTGTATCCGCTGATTCGATCAGCTCAGTTTTAACATCGACCAAAGATGGAACTCATCGCCCGGTATATTATTGCAACAAAGCCTTACATGGTCCCAAACATAACTATCTTGAGATTGAGAAGTTTGCTCTCGCCCTAGTTACTGTTGCAAGAAAGCTTCGACCTTACTTTCAATCACACGCCATCGTGGTGTTGATGAATCAACTATTGAAGTAGGTGTTGTCGAAGCCCGACACTTCAGGTCGACTCACCAAATGGGCTATTGAACTCGGAGAGTTCGACATCACATTCCAGCCCTGAACTGCCATCAAAGCACAGGTCCTGGCCGACTTCATTGTCGAAACACTCGACCTTCTGAGTCAAAAGCTAAAGGAATATGATTTCGCAATAAAGCTCAACTTCCCGGTCACCAACAATGAAGCAGAATATGAGGCTCTTATCACAGGAATGCGCATGGTCATAGATCGCGGCGTCGAGCAGCTTGTAGTGATCATTGATTCCCAGCTGGTTGCGGAGCAGATGGGAGGTAATTTTGAGGCTAAAGAGGCCAGGATGACCCAATATTTGGCCGAAGTCAAACAATTGCAGTGATCATTCAAGAATTTTAGCATGAGCCAGGTCCCCTGAATAGAGAATGAACGAGTAGACGCGTTGTCAAAGCTAGCCAACTGGACCAAAGGCACCAGGGAAAGAACTATAACGTTCCTAGTGGCCAACAAACCTTGAATCCACGACGCTGATCATAGTCTCGTCGGATTGGTCGAAGAGACAACTCCATCCTGGCAACAGCCAATCAGGCTTTACCTTAGTCAGGGAACCTTGCCCGACGACGAAAAGAAAGCATGCAGGCTTAGACAGTTGGCAGCCAAGTTTGCACTCGATGACCACAGGCAAGTCTATAGGAGGTCAATATCAGGGGCCCCACTGAAATGCCTAACACCCGAAGAGGCAAGCAAGGTGCTACAAGAGATTCACGCAGGCATCTGCGGCAACCATTCCGGTGGTCGATCTCTGGCACACAAAGTTATCCGTTACGGTTGCTTTTGGCCCATGCTATTGCAAGACTCAGTCGACTATGCCAAAAAATGCCAGTTATGCCAGATCCACTCAAGCATACCGCACCAGCCAGCCACGTCAATGGTCGATGTTCAGATAACTTGGCTATTCGACCAGTGGGGTATTGACATAGTTGGGTCTCTTCCAAAGACATCTGGTCAACGTAAGTTCATCATTGTGGCAGTCGAGTACTTTACCAAATGGGTAGAAGCCGAAGTAGTTCCGAAGATCATCGATGCGACTATTAAGACTTTCATCTGGAAGAATATAATATGTCAATTCGACTTGCCCAAAGTCCTGATTTTAGACAATGGCACTCAGTTCCAAAGTAAGAGCACAAGAAAATGGTGCGATGCACTGGGTGTCAACCAACACTTCACATCGGTAGGAAACCCCTAGGCCAACGGCCAGACATAGGTCACGAACATAACAATTTTGGATCACCTCAAGGCTCGAATAGCTGGCACAGGGGCTAGTTGGGCAGACGACCTCCCAAGGGTCTTGTGGGCATATAGGACCACACCCCGAACAGCCACGGGTCGCAACCCGTACAACTTGGTCTATGGATCTGAAGCAGTAATTTTGTCGGAACTGATCCAGCACACAGCTCGAGTAATACACTATAATTCGGTCAGAAACCCGACGGAGAGAACCATGGACCTAATCATTGCTAACGAATTGCGCCACACAACCTACAACACAATGCAGCGATACTAGTCAAAAATGGCGAAGCGTTACAACAAGACTGTACGACCCCAGTCATTCAAGGTTGGCGACCTAGTCGTCAAAAAAGTGGAAGTATCAAAGAATGTGGGAAAACTCGATCCAAAGTGGGAAAGACCTTATTCAGTGACTAAAATGTCAAAAAACAATGCATATCAACTAACAAACGCGGCAAGCAACGAATTGCCACGACCTTGGAATGCCATAAACCTAAAAAAGTTCTATGTATAAACGGCCATTGGCCTCCTTTGTATTGCCCAACAACAATAAAAGTTTTAACAAACTTTGGAAACATAGGACTTGCACAAATCATCTCCTCGTAGTCGATCCTGTAGTCGACTAAGCAGGCTTCGAGCCAATAAGGCGAGGCTCCTCAGCCAATACCAAACCATCGATCCCGTAGTCGACTAAGCAGGCTTCGAGCTAATAAGTTGAGGCTCCTCGGCCAAGATCAAATCGTCGACCCCGTAGTTGACTAGACTAAGCAGGCTTTGAGCCGTCAAGTCGAGGCTCCTCAGCCAAGACCAAACAATGGACCCCGCAGTCGACCAAGCGGCCCTCGAGCCGCCCTACTAGGCTTCTCAGCTATTTCTCCATCACCGACCCGCACGTCGACCACGTCGTTTTAGGGTTGCTAAGTCGAAGTCCACCAACCCATACTAACTAGTCGGCCTCGTTCCCGTCAAATTATTGCAAGTTTATTATCCATTATTGGATGATCACCCATGTAGTCGCAGAATTACTTAAAAATCTATCATTAAGCGATTACTTCACCTAACCTGGCAACCCGTACAGCGGTCTGCAATTCTAAAAGTTGACAACTTTTTCAATTAAATCGTGCCCACCAGATGGCGGTTCACCATCTCACCTTAGTCATATCGTGTATTATTTACAATCTACTCGACAAGATCCTTGAATTAACCTTAGCTAAGTGCAAAAGCCATATACGCAACAAAATAAAGACAGCTAAAGTAAAAAGGGCAACAAAACTTGCTAAGAAACGGAAAACATTCGTTTGCAAATCAGCCAGACTGAACCAAAGTACAATGCCTCATCGAGACACTTCCATTATACATCAACAAAAAGGAAAAAGCTACAATAACTAGATAGCTGCAGGCTCAGCTCGATCCGGCACCCTCATCACCACCCGCTCGAACACCCTTCTCAATGGCTTGCTCGAGCTCGTCACTCGAGGGAATGGCTATCGGCATGGGCTCTGGCAGGGCAACGGCAATAGGCACAGTGGCGGTTGCTAGTTGGGACGGACCAACCGCATCGTTGAGAAATCACCTATTTGGACGAGAAAAGTAAGCCGCCGCGTCAACCTCCCCCTCATTGACCTCGAAAGCTAAGTCGCTGGAGAACTCAAACTCTTGGGCAACCGCCTTCAGCCTTTGCTCGATCTCGGCCCGCCTCCTTTGTTCATCTGTCAAAGAGGTCGATGGCGGAGCTTCCGCGACACCCACTGCCACAGTTGCTTCAGGGGCCCCACACTTAGCTCCGCCATCATCCTCGGGATAAGGTTGTAACCGCTCATCAAGTAGGTGGCTGAGGCGGTGTCTATCTTCTGGTCGAAAAGTATAGCCCAGAAAGTGCCGCTGCTTAAGGGCCTTGTCGAAGGAAGTGCGGGTGTCGTCTAGAGCAAACACAACGCTCGCATCCTGGAACGCCGGGCTCAACATGAACTGCTGCACTGCCTCCCTATGCATCAACTTAAGTATATGGTAGAACTCAGTATGAGCCTCGTCCGGACCAACATTTTGGCCCGCAGTTCGACTAGAATTGAAGGCGACCTGCCCATCCAGTCGCGCCTTCTTTAGCAACTCGTCCATCTTCGTCCTCTCCTGGATGGAAGCAACCAGCTGGTCATCCCTTAGCTGGAGCTGCTTGTTCAGCTCCCTGACCTGCTTAGCGAGCTCATCAACCCTCATTTGTGAAGACTCGAGCCAAGCCTTCAGAGTCTCCGCGTCCCTACCAGCTTCCAGCTGCTCCCGATCAACCGGGGCCAACTCCGACCTCCTATAAAAGTTATACCCCAGCTGGCCGACCTGAAAGACAACGCCGTTAATGAGGGTACTGACAATCGACCAGTATGTAGTAACATAGTAAACTTGGATAAAACCTTACCATGTTGGCGTGATAAGCCAACGCCCGAAGAGCAGCATCTTGGCTCAACCCTATTATTTTTTTCTGGTCGGCCAGAAACTGACCAGCCATAAGCACTTTCAATGGGGCCACCCCCGCCCGCCCAGTCGTCTCAATTGAGAGAGAAGTATGAACAATCATGTTCGACTTAGTCCCGAACCTGGGCGATGGCAATTTCGGCAAATGGAACATAATATCGTTCTCTCGGTCCCCGAATAGGTCGTTTCCCGTCGGTGGAGCCGACCCCACGACCTTCAATTTCCCCTTGTCGGCAGCGGCCCTTTTCGAGGCAGGTCCAACTTGCTCCACTGCTGCTCTTTTACCCTGGCCCGCAGGGTGCTGCCGGTAGTCGCAACGGGTCGAGCCAGCGATGATGTTGGTGAAGGTGTAGGCGTCACGGCCTCTTGATGAGGCGCCTCGATCACAACGGCCGCTCAACGAGCCGCAGTAGCCTGACAGCGTTGTTGGTTCCTCTTTGCTCTCGTCAGAGCCTCGACCCTCGAACGGTTCATGATTTCCTCGTGATCTGCCAAACGGTAAAACGACAAAGGTCAAAATCGAGCACAAAGATGGAAAAATAAAAAAATTAAAAGAAGCACAGTCTACCTAGTTGGTCATCCATAGGCAAATCTAACGAAGGTATTGGGCCAGGTCGAGGTAAGGTTACCTGGCATTTCGACATGCCCCATCCACCAGCCCCGAGGAATATTGAAACCCCCAGCGACCCGAACAAACAGATACCATTCTTTCCATTCTTGGCCGGAAGAGGAAGCGGGGGTCACAAGGAATTTACGGCGCGGTCGAGCAGTCAAATAGTAAAAGCCCGACTTGTCGGTGCTACCCGACTTGCGGGACATTGGAAGATGAAAAAGGTTCGAAAAATTCTCAAAGTTGGCTGCCTGGTCGAATAGGTGCATTAAGATAATGAAGCTATAGATGATCAAGAAATAATTGGGAAGTAATTGGGTTATACACACATGCAAACCCCTAAGCAGGTCGACCATCTAAGCACTTAAAGGAAACCTAAGACCACATCTAAAGGTGTCCTCAAAAACAGTGATACAACTTGAGGGGAGATGATGCATTCGACCAGAGACCCCAGGGGTCAGTAGTTCGAATTCAGCAGAAATATGGCATAACTGCCTAAGACACCTTAAATCGACAGGGTTGATGGTTGACACAATCTCGCTATATTGGTTAAGGGTAAATAGTCGACCCCGCGAGGGAGGAACCTAATTGGGCCCCGCTTCATCCCCCCCGCGGTCGCCACTCGAGCTGCTAGAACTAGAACTGTCACTCGAGGACTTATTTGACTCCCTCGTGGAACCCCCAAGTCGATCCGACTAGGTAGCCTCACTATCTCCCGCTCGACTACTTTCTGAACCAGATAAACCTAACATTATATCAATAAAGCTAAAGGGCATTGAGAAAGAAAGAAAGCACTTACTGAATCGAAGAGCTAAAAGCAGAAAGTGTTAGCAGCGAATGCGGTTGACTAGGCGCTCGACCAGATGCTAAGGCAGTAAAAGTAAAAATATTTATCTTAAAAGAGACTATTTATAGGAAGGAGTAGCGTGGGAATCCTAGTGGTTGTAATAATGCTGTAACCGCTGCGTCGCCCTACGCGCGCCATGACGTAACCGCCCATTAAATGCGCCAAACCCTAGTCGATTTTCAAAAACCCTCATCGATTTTTGTAATTATCCATCAAGCTACTTCCCAACGCTTCTTGTCGACCCCTCGTTCAGCCTGGGAAGTGGGAGGACTCATGATATGGGATAGCCTAAGTAACTCGACCCAAACCATGTTGGCCCAAAGATGCAACGCCAGGCCCAGTCTTGCATCCGAGGCCCATAGGCACGATCGACCAATGTCGACCTCAGTGCTCAACGGCATGTACAGAACTCGTTCGAGGCCGTAGGTTTTTATGTCGACCTGTGCCACTAAATCGTTCCCCATAACGCAATCAAGTCGATCTTTGGGTCAACTAGGGAGGTCGGAATAGCACAGGGCCACCTCTGCCGCATTAAATACATTGATAGGCAGCATGCCTCCTCATTAATAGTGCATGTCGCCCCATTACCGCCTGACGCAGCAGGCATTTCAACAGTGTACTACCCTGCTCTAGAACTTGGGAAGACAGCCACCTGGAATAGCATAAGGAGGGGAGATGACTAATCGCCCCTCATGCAAAGACAAAGGCCCTATCCACACATCAGAGGCATCACAAACAAATCCCCAAGTAGAGAGGGCTATAAATACCCCCATTCCAGCATTTTAAAGGTATGTCATTCTATACTAAAAAGCCCTCGCTCTGTTGCTCGTCATTTACTCGACCTCATACTAACTTGAGCGTCGGAGAGCCTAAGCCGAGGGCTCCTCGGCTAGCCTGACGTTTGCTCGTGATTGCAGGACTCAACCCAGGTATCTGAGGGGTTCATTTACTCTACCAGGCAGGTCAATCCACTCAAGCTCCATCCCAATCCATTTTTATACAGTTTATACCCTCATCAACTTGTAACCCTTTTGATGTGGAGAATATCCAACAAAGATGCACTTAATAGCTCTAGGATCTAGTTTACCCCGATGATGTTGATGGACATGGACAAAAGCAATGCACCCGAACATTTTGAAAGGGCTGCTGGAAATGAGTGATGTATTTGGGAAAGAGTTAAGTAACATTTGACAAGGAGTTTGAAATTTTAAGGTCCTCGAGGGCATTCTATTGATTAAATAAGCAGATGTGAGAATGGCATCACCCCAATAAAGACTTGGTGTATGAGAGGAAAACATAAGGGCTCGGGCAACTTCAAGTGTGTCTGTTTTTCCTTTCTGCAATGCCATTCTGTTGGGGTGTGTTGACACAAGAGCTTTGGTGGATTATGCCTTGTTTGGCTAGATAATCACCTAGACTTAATTTAAAGTACTCCTTAGCGTTGTCTGTTCTAAGGACTTTTATTGTGGTCTGGAATTGATTTTGAATCATGGTATTGAACTTTTGGAATATTTGGCTCACTTCAGATTTTTTCTTTCATGAGGAAGACCCAAGTAAGTCTAATGTGATCATCTATGAAGGACACAAACCAACGAGATCCAGTAATAGCTTTTACCCTAGATGGTTCCCACACATCACTGTGTATAATTGAAAAAGAATTAGATGGCTTGTATGAATGACTAGGATATATATGCCAGGTATGTTTAGAGAATTGGCATATCTCACACTGAAAATCACTTGGTCTTTTATTGGTAAATAAAGAAGGAAACAACTTTTCAAGGTACATAAAGTTTGGGTGTCCTAGTCTATAATGCCATAACATAATATTAGTAGAAGAAATAGGATCAAGGTAGTTTTGGGGCTGACTTTGTGACATAAAACTGTTGGTCTTAGGTGGCCTTATTCCCTATTTATTTAGAACTTTGAGGAGATAGAGACCTGAACACAACTCAGCATTGCCAATCGTTCTTCTCGAATCCAAGTCCTGAAATTCACAAGAAAATTTTGAAAATTTAGTAACACAATTCTGCTCTTCCGTAAGTTTGCTAAATGATAATAAGTTACAATCTAGACTTGGAACCAGTAGAACTGAATGGAGAGTCAGGTTGTCTGAGATTTTAACAGAACCTACTCTAGCTATTTTTGATTGAGATCCATCTGCTATTCTTACTATCAAATTCTCATAGGACGGGCTTAAAGATTCAAATAAAGTTTCATCACCTGTCATATGGTCAGTTGCCCCAGAATCCACTATCCATGAAATTCTCTCTCCATTTCTAACATTAAGAGCATAAGCACATTTACCTTTGTGGGCTAAGGATGCAACCCCTGATTCAGTAGGAGCTGATGATGTAATATGAGCTTGGCTGATTAATTTCTAGAGTATTTCCAGTTGTTCCTTGCTGAATGCTGAGGGTTCAATCTTTGTGGTTGTTGCCGCATTTCCACGGTTGTCTTTGTTGCCTAAGAATCGAGAAGGTTTCCAATCCAAGGGTTTTCCATGGATCTTCTAGCAATTTTCACGAGTGTGGCCAGTTCGTCGGCAATAATCACACCAAGGACGCCCCTTCTTGCTATTGTTGGAAGGTTGACTGCCACGAGCTGCAAGAGCTGAGCTTTCTGCTAAATTGCTGGAAGGATTCTGCACTCCCATCATCACCTTTTTCCTGTACTCTTCTCTGCAGACTTCTGAAAATACTTCTCTAATATTTGGCAGTGGTTTTTGGCCCAGAATTCTTCCACGCACTTCATCCAAATTTTTGTCAAGCCCAATAAGAAACTTAGAAATTCGCTTCTTTTCCACAATCTTCTTATAGTTGATTCCATCATCTAGGCAACTCCATTCAATCTCTTCGTACTTGTCAAGTTGCTGCCAATACTTGGTAAGAGTGTTGAAATATTCGGTCACCGACATATCTCCTTGCCTCAAATCATGAAGGATACTCTCCACCTCAAACAACACTGAATTATTTTCATTGTTTGAGTAAGTTTCTCTCACAGGCCCCCATATTTCTTTGGCTGTTTCATAAAGAAGGAAATTTTCTCCAATGTCATTGTTCATGGAATTTATCAGCCATGACATTACCATGTTATTTGAAGCCTTCCACGCTTTGCAACGTGGATCATTTCTTTGAGGAGGAACATCAGCACTAGTAATGAAATCATCTTTCCCTTTGCTGCAAATAAACATCATAACTGATTGGCTCCATTGTAGATAGTTGTTTCCATTTAATTTGTGCCCAGTGATGGGAAGTAGACTTCCTTCAAAACCTCCATTATTGCTGGAAATGATTGGTTATTGGCTTGATATGACTTCAAAATACGTGGGTGAAGTTCTTCTTTTAGTCGTCATTGAGAACTTTAAGAAATACTGAAACTTGGTTTCAAAGATGGCTCTGATGCCATGCAGAAAAATAGAGAAGAATATGAGACTGAAGAGGATGCTTCATTGCTTAATTATTTCTACAAGATACAAGCTCCTTTTATAGCTACAAAATAAGAGAAGAAGATAAGGAAAACACCAAAGAGAATATTCACATAATTGCTGATTTTGTGGGAGAGAAATCTCTTCCCTTAAATCAAGAAATCATGTGCACAAATATCTCCCTTAAAATCAGAAATTAATATCTTCTATGAAAGGAAACTGCCTAATCTAGAATAAAGATATGATTCTTAAAATCTCATAACAACAAGTTCTAACGAAAACAACACAATTGAAGATGTTCAAATTTTATATTTATAAGATCTATGATTTAAGGTTTCTCATTTTAGATCATCGGATTTTGATGGAAATAATAATAAATAGATATGAATTTGCATAAAAGAAAACGGAAGGGGGACTGGGGAGGGGAGTTAAAAGATTTAAGTAGAAAAAAACTAGACGAAGTTATATATATAGGTAGCTGCCCCTTGGCAGTTGTCTAATTGAATTCCAATTTTTTTGGATGAAAGTTTTAACTTTCGCTTACTTACACAGATTTTGAAAAATATTTTGGGTCAAGGACCTTTTTCAATGAAATATAGAATAAAAGGAATATTTAAATAAATTTTGTTCTTTATTGGCTCATAAAATTATTTGTGGGCAAGCTAAAAGTTAGTGAAAAATAAATCTCTTTCGTATGAATATCCTGATCCTAATTTGCAGGATAGAATCATCAAATCCACTCCAATTTACCAACATAAATTCAAACACAAAAAAGCCTCTAAAAAACATTCCAATATTGCTTGAATAGATGATTGTGTAGTAGTCATTTTACACCACTAAAAGGAGATAAATGTTGCTTCTTATTTCTTCAGAATTTTTTATGCAACACATCGCTGTTCTGTTCCACTAATTAAGTCCACAATCAACTTGAGTCAATAAGCTTAGGCATTTTAGGCTACAGTTTGCTGGTAGGGAGGCCAGCAGGTGCAGCTCGAGATCTTTTCTCTACAGTTCGAGAAAGCTGTTTGACTGCATCTTTGGGCAGATAACGAGGCTGGCTCAACCACAATCCTCCATCAACTGGCAGGGTAGCTCCATTTATGTATTTACCTTCACATATGTTCCAAAGTCACTCAAGATTTCCCAAGATACACAAATTTAACATCAGAAATAGTAAAACGCAATATAGCCAGCAGCTATAATTATAACAGCAGGCCACTGTATTATCAAAGAGAAATGGAGGATGACCTACCAGCATCTGAAGCAAGGTAGACAGCAGCCATGGCAATATCCCATTTCTCACCAATTCTATAGAGAGGGGAATGATCTCTGGCTTTGTCATTAATCTCTTCAGGCAGAAGTTTACTCATGCCAGTGGTATCTCCAATAGGACCTGGTGCGATCCCATTAACTCTTATGTCATAGTCCGTACCCCATTCCAGGGCCAAATTTCTTGTCAGGGCGTCAACGGCTGCCTGGAAACAGGGAAACTTTGGCCAAAAACTCCCAAGAAAATCAAATGAAACAATATTCGCGGCAAGCATCAAATATTTGCAATACCTTGGCAGCAGATACATGGATCTGATACCAGGTTGCTGTATAATGCAAAGTGGCACTGATATTTAGTATAAATCCTCCACCAGATGAGCTTCTTCCAGGTCCACCTTTCTTCAGATACTTAAGTGCTTCATGACACATTGTAAATGTGCCAACAGAATCAATATCCATCACTGCAGAAAGTAATTACAATGGCATAAAATTAAATCGGGTCTTTTACAAATGGTTGAAAGTGCAATCACATCAAAACCCGATGCACTTGAGAAAGAATGAAACTACAAGTTCTGGTTTCTCTTTTATCTGATTTTTGTGATCAACATATAGAATTATAGCTTCAAAATCTTACTCTACCAACAAATGGTCAAACTTCTGGGCTCTTTGTCAGATACCCTTTTTGATATAATCATTTTCAGAAACTAAAGCTGGGCTACTTAATTGCAAATAAATCCTATCACAAATTGGGCTAACAATTTTTTTTTTATACATACATGCCAGAAGTTTATTAGGTTCGAACCCCAACCTCATACTCTATGTGTATGAGACCTATGCCACTAGATGAAATAGCCACTCAGCAAATTAAATGGGCTAACAATTAGGAAACAGAAATTGAATTACAAGCAACAAAATCTAATCAGTTTTCCACATGATCAAAAAGAAACGAGGAAGATAAGTGTGTTTGGAGACAGACCTGTTTTAAAACCATTGGGAGAGAGATCTTCTGCTGACGCAAGAAAATTGCCAGCAGCAGCATTGACAAGAATATCAAGCTTTCCAAAATGCTTCACTGTTGCCTCCACAACTCTTTCTGCATCTTCCCGTCTCCGAACATCCCCTTCAAACCCAACTGCCTGGAAAAAGGAAAGATAAGAAAAACGAAAGTATAAGGAGACAGGCAATATAATATCATAAACACCAAATACCAAGTTTTCCCACAAAAAGATTTTAGAAAAAAATATATCCATTATTTCGACTCAATGGAGTTAAATAAAATATGTTCCATTTAATCAATCTCTATTTATTTGATCGGCACTATTAACATTAATGATAACAATTTAAATTTTCAAAAATAATAACTTTCTGCCTAAAGTTACATTCAAATTAATTTTTGTCTTAAGGGAAGGGCCAAAATATATATATATTTTTTTTTTCAAAATCCTAATCAAGCCAGATTCATAAATTAATGCGGCCCATGATACCATACAAGGTACCATAGGCGACAAATAAATGTCTCAAAGGAGTGCAGGCTCATTGTATGGGACCTAATTATACCACCAGCCGAACAAGCCCTCTCACCTAAGATCACATAACTTAATGCCCCATTTTTAGTTGCCTACCAAATAGCAATCCTGTCAATGTATCATTTCTTAAAGAGAATATAACCAAATAAAATAGAAGAATACAAGAACCTTGATAAAAACCTAGCAATAGAAGCAATACTAAACTAACCTTCCTACGAAAATATAGAAAATCAGAAACAGTGATCAATTTGCAACCTGGAAAAACTATTTACAATAAGAATCGAATCCTTGAAACCGGACATTGTATTAGTGTGGTTGTTTAATCATACAAAATAGCTGATTTAGCGAGAGAGAGAGAGAAAGAGTATCAATTTCTTCAAATTAAGTCAAAACAAGTCAATTTTAACAGAAACCAATAAAAGAAAATTAGAGAAAAAAGAGAAGAGGATTACGGGGATGCCGAGGGACTTGAGGGCTGAAACGGCATCGTCCAACACGTTCTTGCGACGACCCATGATGGCTATGGAGGCTCCATGTTTTCCAAATTGGGTGGAAATCTCGAACCCGATTCCCGACCCACCTCCGGTCAACAGAGCTACTTGGCCTTTCAGTATATCGGCCTTGAATGGAGACTCCATTTTTGCGGTTATACGGCTGACTTTTTCTTCTGTTGTCCTGAAACGGAAAACCGAGATCTTCCGTTGAAAATTGGCTGATATTGACGATGACAGAAAGACAAAAGGCAAAGCAGTTGACTCCGTCCGTCAGCCAAAACAAACAGTCACCAGTAGCTTATTTGGCCGGCTCTCGTGTGTAATAAATTTATGAGGGCAAAAGAGCTAAATAGGCTAAAAACCTTTGTATTTTTCTAATTAGCATATAACTTTTTATACTTTTAAATAATTTGTACGCTCGTCTCAATTAATTTAAATATTTTTTAAATTTATCAAATGGTTAAATTGTCCCCCTTTATATCCCATAGGCTTGGCTTTCGTTTGTTTTTCAATTGATTGTCTGAACATTTCTCTCTTAACGCCATAAAAATCCTAACCTTCAATCTTTAAATGTTAAAATGTTAAATATTTTTTGTTAGAGTAAATATGTAAACCTCTTTATATTTTATTTATGAAAGTAACTTACATCAGGTTATTATTTGATAAATAATTCAGTATGTAGCTTATAACATGCAATTTTTATAAACTAAAATATCTCTTAATATTCTATATAACTATGATTAGGGTTGTCAACGAGTCGGATTTAGATCGGATTTGTCATATTCGAATTCGAATCCGACCTAAAATCCTATAGGATCTTTGTTAGTCAGTACTATATCCGAATCCGATGGATATCCAAAATTTGATTAAAAAATTCGACCAGATTTATTTTTTTCTTTTTACTTTTTTTTAATTTTATGAAAATATTGTATTTATAAAGTAAATATATGTCATATTTGAATTTTTAACAACTTTTTATTATATATTAGTCCAAATGTTAAATATTTGAATACTAAATTCCTATTTCACATTACATTAATGCATAAATGAACTATTATATATTATTATATTTGGTATTTTATCAATATCCCTCTTATTTTTTAGGTTAAAAACTCAATATTCATAGTATAATATATATGTTAATATAGACATTAGGTCAATATAATATATAGGTTTTATTTTAAAATCTTTATTAATGTTATATAAAAGAGTATTAATTTAATAAAAAATATTAAAGTTCGAATTCGGATATTTAATAGATCGGATTGCTTAATTCCATATTCGATCAACTTATTTCGGATTACGAATATTTATAATCGAATCTTATTCATCAAATATTTTAATAAGATAAAAATTCTAAAATTCGGATCGAATTAAAATTGGATTCGGATTAAAATTTGATCCATTGACAGCCCTAACTATGATAAGTAAAATTTATTTATATATGTAGTTATTTTATTATTTTTAAAATTATCAAATAACATATATTATGTACATGAATAAAAGAATAAGTAAATTTTTAATATTCAATTTAAGATAAAATATCACTCTCTCATATATAAATTTCTTTTATAAATATGTATAAATAATTAAATGGATACTTACTTTCAGTCAAACTTTTTTATTTGACATTATTAATTCATGTAAAAATACTTTTTTATCAATTATTATAAGCAAAAATATTAAAATAAAGTAAGCGATATAATTATAAAATTGTTTAACTAAAAATATTGAAAAATATAAAAATTGATATTATTTGCTATTTAAGTAATTATTTATCAAGATTTTAAAAACTTTCAATTATGCCAGCTATATATATGCCCCATATAAATGAACTTATTTCAAATAATTAAAAATGAGTTCTCTATTATATTGCTAAAAAACTAAAGTGACTTAAATTAATAATATAAAAATAAAGTTCAGAGTTTATAGTTGTTGAAGAAAGTAACTTTTTATATTTGAAATATTCTTCAGATTAAATTATTTGTTATATTCTATATATATAGTTTTATCTAAAAATATTTTATATATCTAAAAAATATTATTGTAAAAATAATTAAATTTTAAATATTTTGATAAATTGAGCTCTTACATATCAGTTAATTTATAATTATTCATTTCTCAAACTTCTAGCTCTTTAATAAAGATTATGAAATCTTATTAAATATATTTTGAATTTAGGATGAAAAAAAATTAGAGATAAGATACAATCATATCGGCTAGAGATAATAATCAACAACTAATGAAATTTTTTTAATTGAATTAAAATACTCAAAACTATAGGAATTTGCCATTTGGACAAAATTGCACAATTAGAATCAAAATTACACAATTGTGGATCTCACACCGTTGTGCTATATGTAATAACTAGCATTATCCCCGTACTATGCACATATTCTTTAAAATTATTGTATATTAATGTAATTATTGAATTGCAAATATAATTAAAAATA
Source organism: Jacaranda mimosifolia (assembly GCA_018894105.1). Taxonomy (NCBI): domain Eukaryota; kingdom Viridiplantae; phylum Streptophyta; class Magnoliopsida; order Lamiales; family Bignoniaceae; genus Jacaranda; species Jacaranda mimosifolia. The sequence goes on from CM032118.1 coordinate 36,081,339, forward strand.
ACAATATAAAAATAAAATTATTGCAAAAAATGGTCAAATAATTAATAAAAAGTAAATTTAAAATTATTTAGTGAGAAGTTAAAAAAAAATTCTAAACTTCCAAAAATAAAAGTTTATGAATATGATTACATATTTTATTAAAAAGAAAAAAATAATATGTAACCAAAAACTAATAGATAATTGTATTAAAAAATAAAAGTAGATGAGAAAGATATAGAACATAAGATTGCTGGCTTAAAAGTTGTTGAAAAAAATTTTAAATTATAATACTTTAAAATTACGTTAGACTTAAAAGACAATGAGTATATATTAAGTTAAAACTTAAAATATAAACAATTAGATAATATATTGGCTGCCAAGAATTTAAAAAATTTCTTATGTAATTTCAACTTTTGAATAGAAATCAATTAAGCCAAGACAAAACTATGATAGTAAAGAAAAAAAATTCAAAAAATAAAATAAATATATGAAAGAATTATAAAGTTAAAATCAATATTAGTATATAAGTTAAACCTTGTATTGACTGATAGTTTAGTTATCCAATAATTAAGTGAAGAAAAGAATTAAGAATATAAATATTGATAAATAGTATTTAAAATTTTAAAAATAGTACGAATTATTCATACTTATAGATACACAACTACATATCGATGATTAAAAAATAAAAATTAAATGACATACTTTTAAAATATAAATGTTCAAAAAGTGAAACAAACTTTACAAATACCAAAACAAAAAAATAGATATTATCCTATAAAATTAGAAGCTTAGATAAACAAAAATAAGAGAATTTAAAAATACATTACAAAATCTAACAAATAAATTAATAAATTAATTCAAATAATGAATTAAAGGATACTAAATGTATAACAATTTAAATAAAATAAAAATTAACTGACAAAATTTATCAATAATTGAAGAAAAAAATATAATTAATAAAAATAAAATAAAACTGAAAAATATTAAGAGCAATTAATATATATCTCATCTCATAAAATTATAAAATTAAAAGAACAACAAAAGGAATTTAAAAATTAAAAAAATGAATTGATAACTTAAACTAAGTAATAAACAAAAAAGATAATAAAAATTTACAAAGTTAATAACAATAAAAGCTAAATGATAGACTTTATTTATGGTTGAAAAGAAAATTATAGCATTAAAATCCAAAAAATCTCTTCCATCATATACGCATCATCCCTAAAATAAACAAAAAATAAAAATCAAAAAAATGAAAAATAAAATCAAACAATCAATAAACAATTTGAAGAATAAAATAAAGAGGCACACAAAGAGATAGAGGGAAAAAAATGCTAGAAACTGAGAGTATTAATAAAATGACTTTCAAAACACTCTATATATAATGGTATAGATATAAATTAGTTATTAAAAATAAGACAAAATTATTAACAACTTGTCAAACTATAGAGTTCAAATGATCTAAGTATCTTCCACATATCGAAAGTAGAGATGAAAGAGATTTTGTGGATAAAATGAAATCAGTTTTTTGGTATTTGAGATAAACAAAGAATAATTTGTTCTAATCAATAAAATGATTTCACAAATTTAGATATCTTGAAAAGGAATAAATACTTTCAATTTAATTATCAAAAACCAATTTTTAAATTTAATTAAAAGGCTCAAAATTTTACAATTTGATCAAAATTGCACAATTATGGGTCCCACACTATTCTACTTTAACATGATTGTAGAATAATAAAATTTATATATAAAAAAATAAAATATTTATTTATTAATATTGTGATAAATTAAATTTATAAGAAAGAATTTTGTGATAAGAATACTTAACATGATGCTTATAAAATATTTTTTAAATTATAAACTTATTTAGTGAGATAAAAATATGATTATACATATATTTTGAATTATCTTATGAGATAGAAATTTATATCGCAAATCTGGATAAACACAACATGATATTTTAGTTATAATAGATAAGCTAATCGTATTAAAATGAAATATAAAAGTAAATAAATAACCAATAAAAAATTTTCAACTGAATTAAAATATTCAAAATTCTAAGAATTTGACATTTGGCCAAAATTGGACAATTAAAATCAAAATTGTATAATTGTGGGCCCTACACCATTGTGCTATATATAATAGTACTAGCATTGTTCCCGTGCTATGCATGAACTTTTACGAATACTATAGATTAATGTTACTCTAAATCACATATATAATTAACAATTAATATAAAAATAAAAATATTAGAAAAAATGATCATTAATGAGTAAAACAAAATATTACCATAACATATAAAAATTTAGCATTAAAAGTTTGAAACATGTAAAGACATCAAATAATTTGATGTGTTATATTCATGATATTATGGGAAAATGAATTTGAAAATTATTCAGTAAGAAGTTAAAAAAACTTAAAACTTCTGAAGATAAAATCATATGAGTAAGATTATAATTTACTCAAAAGATAGAAAATATTACAACAAAAACTAAAAGATAGTTGTATTTAAAAATACAAAGATATATAGAACACAAGATTAATGGGCTAAAAAGTCATTAACCAACAAAATTTAGAAATGTAACATTTAAAGACTACTTTAAACTAAAAAGAAGATGACTATATATTAAGTTGAAAGTTAAAACATATAGAATTAAATAATAGTCTACAAAAAATTTAAAGAAAAATTAAAGAAAAGAATATCTTATTTTAATTTTTTATTAAATCAACCAAGTCAATACAAAACTATGATAATAAAGATAAAAAAAATAAAAAATAGATTAAATTATGCCTATCAATATTATAAACTTAAAAAATTAAGGAGTGTATTTTCTATTGATAATATCATCTCATAATTTTTCATAGAATCATTAAGTTCAAAGAATATATATATAGATGAAGTGGTATATAGAATTTTCAAAAAGAGTTAGAATTATACATATATAATTGCATATATATGAGAAAAAAAATAAAATTAATGGACTTACAAAATTATAATTCAAAAAATTAAAAAATCTAAAAATATTAAACCAAAACAATAAGTTTCATCCTATAAAATACTAAATTTAGAGAGAAAAAAAAAAGCTTAAAAATAAAAAGCAAATTAACTAATAACTTGATTGAAAGAATGAAAAAATACTAAATGTAAAATAAGATTTTTCGAAACAATTGGAAAAATAAACAAATAAATGAAATAAATAATAGAATTTATAAAGGACTAAAGCAAAAAATACAGCAATTAAAAATTAATAAATTATAAAATATTAAAAATAATGAATATACCTCATCTTGCAAAATTACAAAATTAAATGATCAAAAAGTGAAAGATAAAAAATTAAATAAATAAATTGATAACTTAAACCGAGTAATAAACAAAAAAGATATAAAAGATATAGAATTTTAACAATAAAAGTTAGATGACAGACTTTATTCATAGTTGAAGAGAAAATTATAAGCATTAGAATCCAAAAAGTCTCTTCCATAATATAACATAACAAAATTAAACGAATAAAATGAAATCAAAACACTGAACAAAGAAAAATCAAGCAATCATTTAATAACTTGAAGAATAAAATAATAGCACACACAAAAAGGTAGAGAAAAAGAAATGCTAGAGAATTGAGAGTATTAATAAAATAACTTTGAAAATACTCTATTTATAGTGGTATAGATATAAATTAGTTATTAGAGATAAGAGAAAAATTATAAAAAATTTATTGAATTGTGGAGTTTGAATGGTTAAGGAATCATCTATATATTGAGAGTAGAGATGAAAAATATTTTGTAGATAAAATGTAATCGTATTCTGGTATTACAGATAAATAAAGAATGATTTGTTCCAATCAGAAAAAGATTTTAAAAATCATGATACATTTAAATGAAAAAATAATAAAATGAATTTTTTTTAATTTAATTAAAAAACTCAAAATTCTAAGAATTTATAATTTGATCAAAATTGTACAACTGTGGGTCTCACACCATTGTACTATATATAATAGTATAGATAGATAGATAGATAGATAGATAGATATGTATAGAAGAGTTTTAACACATTTAAACATCTATAACATTATTTCATCAATGATATGAAAGAGATAATATCAATTTCAACTCATCAACTGAAAACTCAAAAAAGAATTCTATTATCTAATGAAAAATTTTCTTATCAAATATAATAAATCCATATTAGTTAGAGAAAAAATATCTTCAAAAACGAAATAAATAATATCAAATTTAATAACCAACAATTAATGGCAATTTTTTAATTTAATTAAAAAAAACTCAAAATTATAAGAATTTGCCACTTGGCCAAAATTGAAATCAAAATTGAATAATTGTGGGTCCCACATCATTGTGTTATATATAATAGTATAGATAAATATAGATCACTTTGCTATATTATTGTTCATTGTCAGGTTCTTCCATGTTCTCTCAATACTGTTTTTTGTTTATTTGGTATTGTGTGAAGCATTTTATCCACTGTATTCCAGTCACTCTCACTTTATAGTCAAACTTCTAATTAAGAATTAATTAAAAAAGCAATTTTCATCAATTTTAGCATCTAAACAAAAGTTTTTCACGAATAAAATAATTAAAACTCACGATGGCTACATCCTTGGTATTATCAATACCTCTACCAAATACAGAAAGTTTTCAGCCCATTAGACTTTTCAAAAGGGGGTAAAACACATTCAAAATAGGTCAAATGGAGGACATATCTTTTGATTGTAATAGGAGGGCAAATATGTCATTTTATGGCATTAAATCGCTTCAAAAGGCAGAAAAAATTGCACTCTCCGCACTTGACTCACCAACATGATATGCGGCCCTTTTTTGCAAATTTTTCAAAAGTATAGGGGTTTATATGCCAATTAGAAAAATTAGGGAGTTTTCAGCCTATTTGACTCTTTACAAAGGGGTAAAATGCATTTTGCCCAAATTTATGATGACTTGTCATCTTCCTTCTTTCCAATTTAAAATTTATAAAACTTACTTTACTAATTTAGGATAATTTTATTTGTTCCTTAACATTAAATATCAATTTTCAATGATTTTTAAAATTTGTACTGATTCTTTTAATGGTGATAATTTCGTATTGTGAATTTCTAAATATTTTAAATCAGCAAAATATATCAGTTAATAAAATTTAGTATTCTTCTAATCCATTTTTTGAATTCATTCAAAGATGCATAGGACTATATTATCAGACATAGAAAATGTTAATCTTCAGCCCATATTAGTATAATTTTGACTAAATTTTGAATTTTTAAAATTTAAAATTCTTAATTATTTAGAATAATTTATTAAATGCTTAGCTAGCATTAATTACAGATTTTTTAAACTTTTTAAATAATCAGAATTGCCAACTAATCAGATTTATTGATTATGTAACATCTTTTAAACTCATCCACACACAGTTAAATAAATTAAAAAGATTAAACCAAAATTGATACTACTCATGCAAAGTTAAGTAGTGTTTCCTAATTGTCTATAAAAAAAGCACTAAAGTAATTGAATTTGGATACAATATCATCTAATAATAAAGATAAAAAAAATAAAAATAGATTCAATTATGCCTATCAATATTAAACTTAAAAAATTAATTAGTGTATTTTCTATTTATAATATCATCTCATAATTTTTCATAGAATCAATTAAGTTTAAAGAATATATATTGATGAAGTAGTATATAAACTTTTCAAAAAGATTTAGAATTATACATATTTATACATATATAATTGTATATATATGAGAAAAAAAATAAAACTAATGGACTTACAAAATTATAATTCAAAAAATCAAAATTTCTAAAATTATTAAACCAAAATAATAAATTTCATCCTATAAAATAGTAAATTTAAAGAACAAAAAAGAAAGTTAAAAAAAAAGGCAAAATTTAACAAATTACCTGATAACTTGATTGAAAGAATGAATGAAAAAACACTAAATGTAAAATAAGATTTCTCGAAACAAATGAAAAAATAAACAAATAAATGAAATAAATAATAGAATTTATCAATGACTAAATTGAAAAATATAGCTATTAAAAATTAATAAATTATAAAATATTAAAAATAATGAATATACCCCATCTTGCAAAATTACAAAATTAAATGATCAAAAAGTGAAAGATAAAAAATTAAATAAATAAATTGATAACTTAAACTAAGTAATAAACAAAAAAGATATAAAAGGTATAGAATTTTAACAACAAAAGTTAAATGATGGACTTTATTCATAGTTGAAGAGAAAATTATAAGCATTAGAGTTCAAAAAGTCTCTTCCATAATATAACATAACAAAATTAAACGAATAAAATGAAATCAAAACACTGAACAAAGAAAAATCAAGCAATCATTTAATAACTTGAAGAATAAAATAATAGCACACACAAAGAGGTAGAGAAAAAGAAATGCTAGAGAATTGAGAGTATTAATAAGATAACTTTCAAAATACTCTATTTATAGTGATATAGATATAAATTAGTTATTAGAGATAAGAGAAAAATTATAAAAATTTATTGAATTGTGGAGTTTGAATGATTAAGGAATCATCTCTATATTGAGAGTAGAGATGAAAAATATTTTGTAGATTGGTATTAAAGATAAATAAAGAATGATTTGTTCCAATCAATAAAAAGATTTTAAAAATCTAGATACATTTAAATGAAAAAATAATATCGAATTAATAACCAATAATAAAATGAAAACTTTTTAATTTAATTAAAAACCTCAAAATTCTGAGAATTCAAAATTTGATCAAAATTGTACAATTATAGGTCCCACATGTTGTGCTACATATAATAGTATAGATAGATAAATAGATAGATATTATTAAACATATTTTGAATTTCGAATGAAAGAAAATTAGAGATAAAATACAATCATATCAGTTAGAGAGAATAATTAACAACTAATGAAATTTTTTTTCATTAAATTAAAATACTCAAAATTCTAAGAACTTGCCATTTGACCAAAATTGCACAATTAGAATCAAAATTGCATAATTGTGGGACTCACACTGTTGTGTTATATATAATAGTATAAATATAACTTTTCCTTACTACAAATAAAATTATAACTTTATACAGTTAGCATTAGGGAATTCATAACATTCTTCTCCGGTATGAAATTATTTGAAGTAGTAATTAGAACATGGGCAGGTTCTTTTAGCATCCTCAACTATCTGGCTACAAAGTGTCATGGGCCTGACCATGCAGTCACAAAATCTATTAAAAATATTATATCTTCAAATACAACAGCTTTTTCACATGGATTTAGAGGGTATTTGCTAAACTAGATCTTATAAGGTCCTACAAAATGTTTTTGAAACTTACAAAATGCTAGATTCATTTTTCTTTTTTCTTTTTAAAATAAGTTCTTGAAATGTTTGAATAAAGTAAAATATTGGAGCTTACAAGATGTTAGAAATAACAATTCTATAAGTAATATAGTCAAAATTAAGGGAGTTTGTTAAAATCATAAAGTAAGTTAAGAACTTCTCACTTTTGTTTAAAAGAGCTTATAAGCTCCTATCATCTTTTTTTAGAAGCTTATAAGCTCTTTTTTAAAAAGATTTACTAAACATTTTTTGACATTTTATAAATTATTTTTAGAAACTTACAAGCTCTTTTTCAAAAAGATTTATTAAACACTTTTTGACATTTTATAAAATGTTTTGAGAAGATTATAAGCGGACCCAAACACCCTCTTAATTCAATTCAACTCTACAATTCTCATCCATTAATTAACTTGTACTACGAATATCTTCAATGATTCTGCTCTTTTATTTTTTTAGATCTTAATAGTTATTCTTTGAGATTGTTCATCAATATTTTCTCCTAATATTAATTTGGTTTTGGGGATTAATTAATTGTGAGAGCTACAAGCTAGAAACTAAATAATCACAAGAATGGATATGGATTGATAAACTTCACATAAAAATAGCATAAAAGAACTTGCTCGGTACCAAAGTTTCATAATATACATATCCCCCGTTAGTTTCTTCAATTCAATAGTTTCAATCTTCTTTCCCACAACATGAGAAAACACACACACACACACACACACACACACATATATATATATATATATATAGATAGATTATTAACAATATATCAAAAACTTAAAAAAAGAAAAGTTAATTTCCTATGTATCCATCTGAAAAAAGACTTGATAGAACCCGATCGAATCATATATGAACAGGCTTCAAATATTTAATTAAACGCCAATTTCGATCTCTAGATATCTTCTCAGCCTGAGTTTCTCATGTATCCATCCGATCGATCATCTCCCACAGCACAGTACAGACAAGCCACCATATTAATTACAACAGAAATGGGCAGAACCTTCTTTCCTCTGTTGTAGGCTGCATTGGCAATCTCATCAGCCTTGCCTGAAATTCTGTCCACCATGTTTTCCTGTTTGTGCAATGGAACTCCAGCCTCAGACAGCATTCTTTATATCCTTGCTTTCGGCAAGTTTTCGCGCTCAAGTCTTTGTGCAAGGCTCCCAGAATGTAAGAAAAACTTCCTCGCACTCAATATCAACTTCTAGATCATCATCATCTTCTTCTTCTTGTTCCTCCTTTTGTGGATAGATTGTTTCCAGTTGAGTCATTATTAAAAACTGGTCGAGATCATTCGTAGAGCGGATTTCTTCTGGTATTTCAGGAACAATATTAGACTGCCATGCGTCGCAGAAATCATCCACTGGTATAGATGTTGCAATCCATTGGGAGATCAATTGATTGTGGGTACTGATCGAAGGGTTTTTCGATCAGAATTTATATATGTTGTTGTCCAAGTTTAGGGTTCTTGAAGAATGACGAGAATGGAACTTTTGTTTTGAGAGTATATATCTTGAATCTTGTTTTGGAATAAGTAGCAGTGCGCATTTGGTAGGATATTTGGTTGATTCGTGTGGGATTCTGCCTATCAATATATATTGAGATTTCTTTCCTTATCTAAATTAAACTAGCATATTAATCTGTGTCGTACTAGGGAAATATAAAATATTTAAATGGTGCTTTCCTCATCTAAAAAACTAGCAGATTACATGAAATATCATTAGGAAATTCATAACATACTTACCTCGTATGAAATTATTTGAACTCTAATTACATTAAATATCGTATTATAGAAAAATATTTAAAAACACCTACAATGTCTAATATATAAGATATATTTATAAAATTACATCAATCAAATATAATATATATATATATATATTATTACATTTACAATGTCTATAATATGCGCTAGCTATCTCTTTTATATGTAACCAAAAATATGCATATTCTAGTATATTATAATTATATTTGTATATAAAACAAATTAAAAAACTGTTTATGTGTATAAATACTGTATAATCTATGTTTATATGTTACAATACACACATGATTCTATATATACTACATAATGATACATTACAAGTAAATTTGCACTATGCATATAAGTAAAGTTATAAGTATCTGAATATATGCTTATATGTTGTAATTTTTATTATAAACAAGATTTAAGGGCTAGTTTGGTTGGGTTTATCCCAGCTTACCATTCGTTTGATTGGAGGAACAATAAACATTCAAATTTGTATGAATACCAAAAATTCATATTTATACATGCAAGTTCCATGATAAATTAACCTGCTATCCCCCATGTGTTTATTTATCATGCCAACCAAACTATACCACAATAATAAAAAATAACACAAATTATCAAATGATAAATTGTAACACCCCTAAATTTATTATTTTGGAAAATAAGGATTTAAGAATTAAGATACTAACTTTACAATTTTTGGGGTTCGAAATAAATAAGAATGACTTAATTGCATGGGAATTGAAAGTTTTAGGGTCAAATTGCAATTTGAGGAAAATTGATTGAATAACATCTTAAAGTTTTGAGGGTCAAACTGATAATATTTATGGTCAAATGGGTGAATGTTAGGCACTAACTAGGTCCAGGGGTTGAATTGAAATTTCTCAACACTTTGGAGGACTTAATAGAAGGCTAGGATGAAGTTCTGGGGTCAACTCGTGATTTTGGAAAAATGCTCCTTATATATAATTCCCCCCCCCCCCCAATTTCTTTCATTTCTTCCCTGTGCACCCATCTCTCCCTCCTCCAGTTATTCCTCCGGCGACGGCCCGAAACAAGAACCAACGCAACCAATCTCTTCCCTACCTCCTTAGGAACCCTCTGATACCTTATGTAAGTTGTCTTCTCCAGCGAACCATCGAATTTTGGAGTTGAAAGCTGGCCGATGGCAACAAGTGGCGGGCACAGCGGAGCAGTGGCAGGAGCTAGCTTCTAGGCGACATTTATGGTAGACTCTAGCTCAAGGAACACCGTGGTGCCTTTGCATTGAAGTTTGGCACGACGGCGGAGGCAAAATTGAAGGAAATCTTCACGGCGGCGAGTGGTGGCTTCGAGACTTCGGGGCTGAAATTGAAGGCCTTCCCGGCAGCGAAGCTTGCAATTATTTTGGGCGTTGGGTTCATGGTGTTGAGACGTGTCCAGTGGTGGCGGTGTTGACAAGTTCCGACAACAGTGGACAGCAGCGATGCTGAGACAGTTTCTTCGACTCATTGCAATGATCGTGGTGGTGTAATTGGTTTGTGATTTTGAGGTTTCGATTGAGATATCTTAGGTAATGCCCAAAAGTTGGAATTGATATTTTGTGCCATTTATTTTACCGAATCTTGTATATTGTTAAGAAAGATGAAGGATTTGATATAGGACTTAGATATGGACCATGCATGAAAAATTATACGTGCTTAGTGGACCTAGATTTATATTATTATATGATAACTTTGGGTTAATTAAGTTAATTAGAGGATTAAACCATAATTCTATGGATTTGAGACCTAAGTGACAAAAAAATGGGGTTATTAAAGATAGTTGGGCCATTATTATCAACTTTGTGTATCATTCTAAGGTTAAGTATATAATTTAAGGATCCGATTATAATCCTTAAGCAGAACATATATATAAATCTCGTGAGTATTTCGGTATTAACGATGTAACTAACATATTTCCTATCGATAATGTCGAACAAACCCTAAACTACTATATTAACCGAGTAATAATCAAATTTAGACAGTTATTCATAAATGTAATTATAGGATCGAATGAAGATTCTGACAGTGAACCTGCTCTTTTGGATAGGTGACGAGGAACTGGGTCCTGCAGACCAATAGGCGGTGATAGCATATCTGAGGCTATTAAGGTGAGGGTCTAACCACTCTGGTATTTGACTTGATAAACCTATCTATTAATCGTTTTGTAAACTCCTGTAAGGGTTAAGCTTGCCTTTATTATGAGAAATGATCGATTCTTGATTACTGAATTTCGTTATTGTTTGAACTCTTGATTGTTATCTATTTATTGTATCGTAAACCCTTGTGAAGGTTTAGCAATCTAGTACTTGATTTCACCTATCTGTCATTTGTGATAAACCCGTGTGAGGGTTAAACTTGTTTCCGTTCTGTAATTGCATCTTGGTTATTGAATTTAGTGAATTTTTGAATTCTTGTTATTATCTGTTAATTGATTCGAATACCCTTGTGAAGGTTGTTTCCTTGACTTGGATTCTGTTGAAAATTGAGTACTCCTGTTCTGGCGCCAAGAACTTATGTTGTCTTGATTGATATTGATTGGTCTGAATTCGTTCTGCTTGCCATATGTCTGGCCTTATCGGTTCGTCTGAATCTGTCATGTACGTTACTAATTCGCCTTGTCGAAAATCTATTTGTTGATGTTTGATATATATATATATATATATACAGAGATATGTTGGCCGAGTGCCGATCTTAGCGGAATGCTTGGAACTGCAGTACCGCTAGGGGCTATTCCCTGGATTTCAACGATACTGCTAAGGGCTATTCCCTGGGCATCAGCATCTGCCATATACCAAGCTATCATGCTTGGATAAGATTAATTGATTGGAATAAGGAGAATTTGATATGCTTGTTATACTTGAATTATTTGGATTGCATATTGTGCTTAGGTTTGTTTGCTTCCATTTGTACTTTGATCAAGGAGCAACAAGGACGGTGCAGCTTTCCTAATTTAGATTGAGCTGATGTCTGGGCCGAACGAGCCGACGGTGATACCTCCCGTAGTAAATCGGTTGAGTTGGCCAATGGCAATACCTCCCATAATAAATTGTTGAGCTGGCCGGGCCGTTCGAGCCGACGATAACAACTCCCGATCTAGTAGCCTGGAATTTGAAATATCTTTGTTCTGGTACATTCGTGTCATCTTTTCAATGTCATGCTTGTTTATGTTCCGTTGGACTTCTGATTTTGCTACATATCTATGTGGTTGCTCGTTGTACATCCCCCACTGAGTCCTTAAGACTCACCCTCTCTATTATTCTTGATTTTTCCCAGTCAGATTTTGACGATGGACTTGGATTTCAGGCTTGGACTGGAAATCTACGTTTTGTAATAGATTAATGGTTACGTGTGCTTTTGGGTTTTCTTGGATATTATGTTATGTTTAGAGATGTTGTGATATGATAAGTTTGAATCCAATATATGTGGCATATATATATTAGGTTGAACGTCATGGGATGTATATAGTACTTTTGTGGTAATTTGTTTAAGTTGGAGCGTATTGCTATTTTGGTGAATTTAAAGTTTTTCTTATGGGCCTATCGTTCTGTCTTGTGGGTTATGATTTAAGTTTGAATCGGAGTGACATCTCAGATTAGGGGTTATTCTGAGAGGGAGTGTTACATAAATAATCATGAGAAAACTTAAAAATCCAACCAAAGTAATCCTAATACTCATAATAAGTTGAATTTTGTTCTAATTGATTTGTGCACTTAGATAAATCAAACAAGGGACCCAGGAAATTATTTTGGCATAAATTTAATATATGTTTTTAGTCAAATATTAAAACAAAAGGAATATATCAAATGAAATTTCATTCTATGTAAACAGCCTTACCTAATTATTTTTAGTCCTTTTATATAAGTGTCTTTTAATTCTTTTTAGAATTTAAAAACATAATGTTATAAGAGAAGATTAGAAATTATGGATATTTTAGGTAGTCGTGATACTAAATTTTATTTTTTTTAAATTTAACCTTACAACAACTTTTAAACACACTACTTAATAAGGTCTTTAGTTGTAAATATCATAAATATAATTAAAAAAAATCAGAAATATTATTTTTGTATTAACACGTTTATAACCATGATATTTCTGAAAAGAAATGTATGAATTTTTTGATAATATGTATATATATGTGATATTTAAAAGCAATATCTTTTGATTGTTATTTTAATCTAAATTTGAAAAAGGATATGAGAATTTGTTTTCAAGTATATTAGTCATCTATTTTTTCCATTCTTTTTAATTCATTAAAATTATGTAAACATTGTAATATTTTAAACAGTGCAATTTACAATTTTGTTTGTCAAAATCTTTAGTTGACATCATCCTTCTTTTATTGAGTCAATATGTATTTTTATAATTTGCTAATAAACTATAATTTGTTAATTCTTAAAAATAAGTAATTCCTCATTTATATAAAAGAAATATGCACTAGGTTCGTGTTTATAGATTGCTAGTACTATATAAAAAGAAATTCCTCTTGCACTTTCAAAGACGGTTACACTAGTTACATCAAAATTTAGATTATCAATTATATTTTTAATTTTTAATTTAATTTCAAAAGTATATTTATTGCTCAATGTAAAATTACAAAATATAAATAATATGATAAATATATGATGAAAAATTTATAAAACGTGTAGGCAGGTATATCATACATTTTTTAACTTTTGACATAATAATTAATCGCTAAGTATAAATTTATATTAATTTATAATTGATATAGTATGTTATTAGTGTGGTTATTATTAAAAATATTCTATTATTTAACTATACTATATAAAAAAATTGAGTGCTTGATTATTTATAAACTAAGTTCATGCATGTAGAGATAGTGTATGTGTGCCACGGTGATTCTGTGTTATTTAAAACAAATCATATTTTTTCTTAAGAAGAAATATTTTGGGTGTATACATATATTATTTTGCATTCTAAATAGTTGATGATTCAATAACATCAACTTATATTTATAGGTGTGAAATTAAGATTTAAATCTTAATGAATCTGAGTGTACGTGTCTATATATATGTATAAAAAAAATCATATATTATTTTGTATGATTATAAGAGTTTGAAAGACTTTAGACGGTTGTTTATATTCTCAACTCTTAGGGTAATCGCTCGATTATGCCCCATGGCCCATAGCGAAGGTCTCCATTGATAGTTACACAGAGCTTCGAGCTCAACAATCATGGACGATCAAATTCAAGTCGACGAGAATTTCCCATTGTTTTCCAGAAAAAAGAAATCCGCCCCCATAACAACCACCAGCAAGAAAAACCACCCGCCAGAAACTGCCACCCTTGCCGCCGCCGCCGCCCCAAAAGTACTCGATAAAGAACTAAATCCCAACCCGACCCCAGACCATATCACCTTCTCCGACTTGGGCCTTGCAGAATGGGCCGTCAATACCTGCAAGGAGCTAGGGATGAAGCGGCCTACTCCCGTGCAGCACCACTGCATCCCCAAAATCCTATCAGGCCAGGACGTCATGGGCCTGGCTCAGACTGGAAGCGGCAAGACGGCGGCGTTCGCCCTCCCCATTCTCCACCGCCTCGCGGAAGACCCATTTGGGGTGTTCGCGCTGGTTGTGACTCCGACTCGGGAGCTGGCCTACCAGTTGGCGGAGCAGTTTCGGGCCCTTGGGTCGGGTTTAGCACTGCGGTGTTCAGTGATTGTGGGCGGCATGGATATGATTAACCAGGCCCAGAGTTTGATGCAGAGGCCCCATGTGGTGATTGCTACTCCTGGTAGGATTAAGGTTCTTATTGAGGAGAATCCTGATGATATTCCTGCTGTTTTCTCCTATACCAAGGTGATTCATGTCTTACTTTTGAATTTTGGATCTTTATATTTATTTGTTTGTTTTCATTTGTAATTGTGTTTTCTGGTGGTTAATAGAAGGCTTTTCTGTGAAATGTAGGAAACCTTGAAATTGAATTACACTTTGAAAATAAATTATAGCTGATTGACATTTTGCTTCTTTACTCCTCAAAGTCTTAAAATGCATTGATTTTAGAAGAAGAAAAATTATGTGAACTTAATTGAATATGAACAGTATTTTTAGGGAAGTATTCGCTTTTCAAATTGCTGTGTTAGGAAGCCAGTGTTGGCCTTTGAATTATTTAGGAATAAAAATTATGAGTCTCTCTAGTAGCAATTCTTAGCTTTCATTTGAATTTTTTCACTCCTTGGTACTGTTTACTGAACTTCTGAATGAAATCTTAGTGAGGATATGTACTAAACCTAGTATTCGAAGTATTTCATGTAAATTATTTTGTATGTTGATTGAAATAGCAATTTAGAGTCAAGGAGAGAAGACCAATTTGGATGATTATTCTGAGACCAATTGTTGTAGCCATATTCAATGCCAGAAAAGACCATGATAGTTCATGTTAGCTTTCAATCAATTTGGGAGTTATTATGCATATCTCTGGTTTTATGCCCAATTGTGAACCAGATATGCTTTTCCAGTTTATACTCTGAGTCCATGTATTGCAATGCTTCTTCGACTTCTAAAGCCTGCTTTCTACTAAGGTGATGTGATTTATTTGAACTTTTAACTCCAAATTTCTTTTAAATTACCTAAACTCTTAAGAATTAAGACATTTTTCCAATGAGATTCTGCTATATTAAAGTATTTATGTTGCAGGCTGCTATGCCTATGCCCTCAAATTTTAAGCCTGATGAAGAATCTTTTTGCAGTTTCTAGTCTTGGATGAAGCAGATAGAGTCTTGGGTGTTAACTTTGAAGCAGAATTAAGAGTTATTTTCCAGTGCTTACCAAAGAACCGGCAAACTTTACTCTTTTCTGCAACCATGACAAGTAACTTACAAACTTTACTTGAACTTTCGGCAAATAAGGCATACTTTTATGCCGCATATGAGGGTTTTAAAACAGTAGAATCTCTAAGACAGCAGTATGTTTTTATCCCCAAGAATGTGAAGGATGTGTATCTACTGCACCTATTAAACAAAATGGAAGAGATGGGCATTCGATCTGCCATAATTTTTGTATCCACCTGCAGGTACAATTTTCTTATATAATCTCAGAGATTCTTAATTATCTCTTGTTTCAGTAGAACATGAGTACCAATTTACTGGTAATGTGGTTAATATGGCATTAACAAGCTAGAAAATGTCCAGTGTAAAATCATTCTCTGATTAGTTGCACTAATTGGCATGGGTGATGAAAGTTGTCTTGGTGCAAGCTAGCATAAGATGTCTTTGACACAGGATTTAGTGGATAAAATGTCTGTCTGCAATAGTGTGAAAAAAAAATCAGCATG
Organism: Jacaranda mimosifolia; assembly: GCA_018894105.1. Classification (NCBI taxonomy): domain Eukaryota; kingdom Viridiplantae; phylum Streptophyta; class Magnoliopsida; order Lamiales; family Bignoniaceae; genus Jacaranda; species Jacaranda mimosifolia. Next base: position 36,097,732 of record CM032118.1, read on the forward strand.
ATATGCAAGGCTCTAACTTTTCAGGAACTGATATTGTATAAGTATAGTATATCCCGTTGAGCATCAAATTGGAATGGTTACAGAAAGAATAAGTGATTTTGAAGCATTGAAAGAATGTCCTTGGGCCTTTACTATGTCTTTTCAAGTCACATGCGTAATGCGTCTAATGCTTTGCTTTACACCGAGAGCATAAAATCATCTTTTTTCCAATGAAAGCAGTTGGTTAATCAAACAAGTAAAGACAAGAATCATGCACCGCAGCAATTAGGTGTTTTTTCTCACCCCTTGACAATTAGTTATCTTGCAAGCTTAAATTTGCAGTAAAACTCACATTAAATGGTTGGTCACTTTTTAAAGTATGACGAGATCAATGTTTCTTGCATATAGGAGGCATGGTCTGCTTCTTCAAAACCCCTTGATCCAATGTTTTCTGTTGAGCAGGAGTTGCGAGCTTCTGAGTTTGTTGCTGGAGCAGCTTGAACTGGAAGTTGCTGCATTACACTCTTTCAAGTCCCAGTCTTTGAGACTTTCTGCATTACATAAATTCAAATCTGGACAGGTCCCTGTGTTATTAGCGACTGATGTTGCTAACCGTGGTTTAGATATACCAACAATAGATTTGGTTATAAACTATGACATTCCCAGGTAATGACTTCTTTCAGACTGTCGATATTGATTCTTGTAGCATACTCAATAAAACTGAAACTCCTATTCATTATAGGTACCCAGAGGATTATGTTCATCGTGTTGGGCGTACTGCAAGGGCCGGAAGAGGAGGCCTTGCTGTTAGCTTTGTCACCCAGGTATAATGTAAAATGTGATGGTATTTATTTCTGAACATTTTTCATGGGATTCTAGAAGGCTGCTGATCATGGTTGGTGGTGTTGGAAACTATTGACGTAAAATTTTTCTGGTCAATTTAAGATGTACTTTTAGCAAGGAACTAGTCTGAAATAAATATTAGGTTAGAAAAATTCAGGATACTACACTTACTGAGGCTGTTATGTAGTCAAGATATATCGAAGAGAAAGCTGGGCATTATTTATTTCTTGTTTCTTATTTTGATATTGATGCCATGGTGGTGGAGTGATGCTTAAGGAGTTTTTCCATGTTTCCTTTGACTTGCATTCTAACCCCTTTAAGATATATTATGCAGAATGATGTGGAGCTTGTACATGAAATAGAAGCGGTTATAGGGAAACAACTGGATAAGTTTGATTGTAAAGAAAAGGAAGTGCTTGAAGATAATATTACAAAGGTAAGAGCTTGAAACCATTCTGGAAATATTGTTTTGTATAATTTTTGCTAATTTGTATGGGGCATGAACATAGCAAATTTTCCAGTCTGATCTTTGAAACTGTTTCTACACTTAAGCAGATATACTTGATCAAATTTGTTTTTGGACAATTCATGTTCAATGCCTGGTGTGGTTAAAGAACCCAGTTCATGTGAGCTAGAAATGCCATAGTGCTTATGAATATATTTCTTTACTTTCATTTTCAGGTCTACAAGGCTAGGCGTGTAGCAACAATGAAGATGATGGACGATGGCTTTGAGGAGAAAGCCAAGGCACGAAAAGCACAGAAATTAAAGACACTAGCAGAAAAAGGCCTATTAAAGAACAGGAGTAAGAAACGAAAGAGAGAGAAACCTACCGAAGAATCTGAAGACTGAAGTACGTTCTGCAACATGACCCGTGCCTCTCATTTGTGTGTGTTAGCGCTACACCTTTTGGGGCTCCGGCGTTTTCCTGCCACCTTCAACTTTCTGTTCTCCCCTTTGTCAAAAAGGATGAAACTCTGTACCCCTTGTGATCTTAGAATGTCCTAGATTATAAAATTTCCATTTGTTTCATATAGGAAATAGGAAAGTTTTGGCCAAAACATTTATTATATTGTAACCAGCAGATTCACATATAAAAAATTAGACTACTGGGATTTTGGACCTTCCTAAGAGCCATTTTCCAAGTTAAACAATTTCATCCTGGATTGAGAGAATGATGAGTTAGCATTTTTCCATTTTGCTCTGTTCATGGCTGCTTAAAAATCTGAATCTGCACTCTATGTTCCATTTTTGATTTATTTTATTTTTGGGTGGGGGTGGGAGTGGGGAAAAGATAACTGCAAAAGGATTTCAGTTCAAAAGGATTTCTCCCTTTTGTTTGTTATAGCCATTCCCACCAGCAATATAAATCTGTCTCAGAATACTATATGGCTTGCATGATACGTTACCTTATAAATATTCTCACTACACATGATACACTAGCTTAAAAGTAATCTCGCTACCATCATCCGGGTTCCTACACCACAACAACTAGGAATACCGCTACTTCAAAACAAATAATACAATTTCCAGTTTGTCTTCAAAGAGATCCATCATAATGCAACATTTCCCTTCCAGTTATTAGTCACTTGGTTGCTGCTGGGGCGGTGGCTGCTGTGCCGGATGCTGAATATGGGACTGCAGCCACGGCATGAAAGGAATAGGAGGTCGAGGCTGTTGACCAGCATAGAGAGTAGCCTGATCAGCAGGCTTTCCCATCATCATTCCAGTTGTTCCCACTGGAAGCTGTGGGGGCATGTAGTAATATGGAAGAGCATCAGTTGCAGATCCAACTAACGGAATAGCAGCCTTAGTGATGCCAAGACTCTCTTCTTTCAATTCATCTCTCGGAATAATATCAACTAAAAAGTCAAAAACATCAGTTCTTGAAATGGCGGCTGCAATATCGTTCTTCTGAAGAGTCCGCCTTTTGTTTTCTTCTGTATGGATCCAAGATCGTAGGGTCAGCTCCAAGATGAACATCTCACATGCCTTGGCGAATATAACAGGAGCTTCAGCAGATATCATTCTAACATCCTCATCAGCTTTCATTATCTTTTTTATTCGAGCAAGAGGGAGACTGTGGTTCTTGAAGTCAGTAGTTTGATCAATTTCTAGCATTTGATTTGCCCAAAAAGCTTGAAGTTGCTGCTGTTGCTGTTGATTATGAAATTGCTGGGCTTGATGGTAGGCAAGCTGTTGTTGGGGAGCAAAACTAGTTGGAGGTTGAATTGGAGAAGAGACTGTCCCAGCTGGAGTGCCAGTAGCCACCATAGGTGCTGTTTGATAAGGGGGAGCAGCATAAGCCATTGGACCACTGCTTGCCACAGATCCCACCCCTGGTTGCAGTTGTTGCTGGTTCTGATGCGTCAACTGCTGCCTTTGGTCTGAATGATCCATGACTGTTAAGTATGCTGTGTAGTGTGTTCTGCCCTTGTTATGACTATATTCTCAATCCAACCCTGCATCATAACCCATGTAACGGTTCTGCTTACAAGTTCAAAAAGGAACTAATAGTCATCCAAATATCCAATGAAATACCAGCAGCTGCAAAAATGGATCACATGTGCATATCTACTATCTGGTATTATTTGGAAAAATACAATAAATATAAAAATAAACAGAAAATAGTCAGCTATAAACATGAACAGATGCAGAGTCTTCTGAGTTAAATACACCCAGCACTGAATAAAGAAAAATCAATTTCTTCTGCATAAGCCATGCTTACTCACTTCAGTTTCCAGGTTTACACTGTTATTCAGCAAGGGAAAATAAAGCAAACCCACAAGTATAGACATAGGGCAGGGATTTATTGCATTATTAAGTACAAATCACTGCATAAATTCTAACAGTTATATATAGAGCCTACAAATTCTTCTTCTAAATCCATTGCTGCAAGAACAGTGAATGGGCTAAAGTTTAAGAAGGAAAGCACACCCATACTTCAAGTTCAACTATGTGCATATTGAAAGCTTTCCCTATTTAATGGATTGGTCTTATGCGCATTCATGAAGATCCAATCCCATTCTAATATTATCACTAACAATATGTTTTGCCCTCTTCAAAACGGGTTGCTCTTTTGTGCACACAAATAACAAATCCCATTATCACTAGCAATATGTTTTGAAGGGAAAAATGCTTTTGGCTTCAAAATATGCAACAGGCTTGTATACAGTTTTCCTCTTTTTTTCTTTTTTCTTTTTTAATTTGAAAGGTTGCATGCAGGCTACATATGATTTCAATATATAAGATAGATCCCAGAAAGCAGATTGGAAACGTCGTGGCCTTCCTGTCCATACTACACAAACAGAAATCCAAAACATCAAGATAATACAAGAGAAAAAATTGGCAATCATTGCAGCCAAACCCTTGTAGGACAGTGAGAGCTTTTTGTGTTTCACACATCCTGAATCTCAAAAATTAGTTAACATTTAAATTTCATCCATGTGCAAAATTTATTCCCAATTTCCAAGCTGGCCAAAATGTTCTACAAAACAAAAATAAAAAGAGAACCCAACCTAAAACAAGAGTAAAAATAAAGAACATTGAGACCCAAAAATGGAAACCAATAATAATAATAAAGGTGAAAGCTGACAGGCCTGAATATTAGAAGTACATCCTATATTAACAACTATAAAGATAAAATAGCCGCAAAACTGAGAGTTTAATTAATTCCAACATAGCCGGCTGATCTTGAGGTTAACTCGAAGAAGAAAATGCACAAAAAAGAGTAAACCACCACCAACTCACCAAAATAAATTTAATTATGGCACGATATCAGAAATCCCAAAAAAAAGGCAACTTTACACACCGGATAGAACACCATGGAATAATAAAAATAAAAGGAAAAAAACAAGGATGAGGAAAGCAAACGCCTACCCATACTTGTCGAAAAACAACCACCTGCAGATTTATTCGGTTGCACAAACCCTAGGGGGAGAGAGAGAGAGAGAGAGAGAGACGACACAATACGATTCGTAGAGAAGATTTACGTATACGTGTATACGACTTTTAGAGAGAGAAAGTAACAGGGGAAAAAAGGAAGGATGGACCGCAGACGACAGAGCTTTTGAATATGGTCCGATTTGTGTGTGTGTGTGTGTGTGTGTGTGTGTGAGAGAGAGAGAGAGAGAGACACGTGTCTTTTTGCGGAGAACACGACATTGGGAGGAATAGTGCTGTAGGTGCCCACGTGTTGAATAATAATAGGTCCTTCGGGATTGCTCGCCTGGGTGGCTGTGACGTAGCAAGGTGACAAGTAAATCACTTGGGTTAAGATTATTGCGATTTTAATCAAGGCTAACTACTTAACTAGATAAAGAATGCGATTTAGATTTCAAGGACGGAATGCAAATTATCACTACATTATTGGTTTAAAATATATATATATATATATATATCACTAAATTTATTCTTTTTCCTATTTCTTCTTCTAAGTGCAGGATAACTTCAAAGGGTTGTGAGTTTTTCTCTACTGATTGAGACTCTCCCTTCACCACTCTCATGGGAATGGTCTACAAATTTCATAACTATTCTCTTCATAACCGCTTCCTTAACCAACGCGTGAATCTAACTTTGCTCAATTTTTTTTTTAATTTTTCCTTAATAAATTTAATTTTAGAACTGTGTAATATTTTTAAAATCTGATTAATAGATATTCTTTATTACACGCGCATGAGAATTAAAAATTTGTTATAATTCGAATCTTAAACCTTATAAATATAAGTAAGAAATAATATCACTTAACTAATTGACTACTCAGCAATCTAATTACCAGAATAATATTTAAATTCGTTATTTTCAAAAATAATAAAAAGAATTATGAATGAAAATATACAAATTTAATAATAAAATACTTAAAAAAATAGCATTTTCTTTCTTTGTTCTTGTTTTCTAAAGAAATATTTTTTAATACTTATAACCTACTTCGGATATCTATATATTTAATAAAAAAGATTACTTTAAGGGCTAATTTGCTTGGAGTGATGTGATTATAAATGATATACAAATAAATGGATATATTTTAAATTTATCAAGATAAAGCAATATAATTTCACGTTTCGTTGGTAAGATTAATTGAAAAGTAAATTAAAACAAAATATATAATTTTAAGATTATAACATTTTACTATTTATTTTAATATATCTTTTTTATATACTAATCAAGTGTGATTTGATCTTTTGGAATCTTATCCAACTCAAGGAAAATGTATCAAGCATCTCACTTCTTGATCCATATTTCAACTTAATATAGGGCCAATGACTTATTATGAGCCCTATATCAAGACAAACAAACAATAAATTATGAGTGATTATGCATCTATCAAGTATAATCAATTGAAACAAGCAAGCCCTAAGTTAATAAATTGTGGAAAAATAGGTTATAGGAACGAATTCATAACATTTTAACATCCCTAATATATATATATATATGTGTGTGTGTGTGTGTGTGTGTGTGTGTGTGTGTAAATTAAGAAGAAGTAGAATAATTTTTGTCTGAATTTTGTAATCAAGAAAATGATTAGTGAAATTTATCAATTTTTTAAAATATTTAAGAGTTCATAATATACTTTATAATATATTTCTAACGTTTGATAAAAAATTTATTTTATTGTATTTAAGCAATTCAACATTTATTTTAAATTAAACTTAATATCTTTCAGAACATATAAGAAGGGGGCTTTTAGGAGGAAATGCCCAAGTAATGAGGGAAATTATGTGAAAATGATGTGGATTAGGTTTTTGTTGGGGCATGCACGTGGAGTGCGTGTGGGGTATCAATATCAGCATGAAAGAGCACAGCGTCACGTTCATTGTTCACAGTACCAAAACCCACAGGCAACCTGATCACGTGACTGAGGACTGAGGTCACTCCGCTGTTGTCTTTTTTTTTTTTTTTTACTCTAAAAGATGAAAATTCATTCCAACTCAGTAGAAATTACATGAGAAATAAATATAGGAATATTGTCTTCCCACAAGTAATGTTCAGTCATAAAAACTGCAGCCTTAGCAACACAATGAGCTGCTTGATTTATTGAACGCTTAACAAAACAAATATTACAATTTGTAATCTCCGACAAAAGAGATTTACAATCTAAGATAACCGAACCAAAATAAGAATTATCCTCCATGCTACTTGATATTGCATTCACAACAATTAAAGCATCCATTTCTAAAATAACTTGTGACTTATTCATTCCTTTGATCCAAGAAAGAGTCTCTTTGAGCGAAATAGCTTCTGCAAGTGCCGCATGAACCCTGCCTCTATGTGGAACAGCCATGGAAGCACAAATCCTTCCTTGATTGTCTCTTAAGACAGCCCCTGTACCAAAAGATGAGCAGTGTTGGTTCATAGCAGCATCAATGTTACATTTTAACCAACCTTGCGGAGGCACTGCCCAGCTCATAGTTCCAGTTACTTGACAATTCTGATTTGGGAAAAGTTTATCTTGTTGAGCCATCCTCCATTCTTGAAGAACAGAGGTAGCTAACGTTGTAACATGTCTCACCTATTTTAATCTTCCAGTCCAAACAAGTTAGTTCCTATTTTGCCAGATACTCCAGTTTAACATCAAAACTTGGCAACCCATTTCAACATCCAGGGAGGCCAGTACGTTATCCAGCCATTGAACAAAGGTTTCTGCAGAAAAAGCAAATACTGTATTCCATAATCCAACAACCCTCCAGCAGTCAGTAGCAACAGGACAAGAAACTACATGTAATGGCGTTTCAGTGTTATTTCCACAAGCTGGACAAAGGAGATCAATATTAACATTTTTTTCCCACAATCTATTCTTTGTTGGAAGACAATCACAACAGGCTCTCCATGCTAAGTTGCGGACCTTGGGAGGAATTTTCAGTTTCCATATCTTGTTGCTCCACACCCCTAATACCGAATTACTTGCAGTTGTATCATGAGCATCACATAACATTCTATAACAACTCTTCACATTGTAGATGCCCTTAGAATCTTCTCTCCATAACCAAACATCCTTTTTTCTTCTACAACTCAACAGGATGCTAAATATAAGACTAGCATCTCTGTCATTAAAGGAGGACAAAATCAGGTTCTCATCCCAAACAATCTGCTCCTGTTTAATGAGACAAGAAACAATTTGGTTAGCAAGATGAGAGGAAATACTAGATGAAATCTTTGGATTTTGATAATCTGGCAACCAAGGATCTCTTCCAATGATAATATCCCTTCCTGAACCAACTTTCATTTGACAACCCCTGTACACGCTATTTTGGGCAGCCAAGATGCTACGCCATATATAGCACGGATTATGTCCAAGTTTTGCTTCCAAAAAAGTCTTCCCCCGATAATATCGAGCTTGAACAACTCTAGCAACCAATGAATTCGGGCAAGTTAGCAAACGCCAACCTTGCTTCCCTAGCAGAGCCAGATTAAATTCATGAAGTTTTCTAAACCCCATTCCTCCTTGATGTTTTGGTTTACACAACCGATCCCAACACATCCACTTAATTCTAGTTGAACGATTAGCATTCATACCTTTATTACTCCACCAAAATCCATTCATTAGTCTTTCTATGTCCATGCAAAGATCCTTAGGAATAAGGCACACACTCATTAAGTAGTTTGGAATGGATTGAGCAACCGTTTTGAGAAGAATCTCCTTACGCGCTCGAGACAACACCTTTTTGTTCCAACCGTGTAATCTTTGCCAAATTTGTTCTTTTATAAACTTAAACAAGTCTTTCTTCTTTCTTCCAATTAGAGAAGGCAAGCCTAAATAGGTACTATTCTCTCCCTACAAATTCACATTCAGCCTTGAACTAATTTCAATCCTCATCGAATCTGGCGTATTGGAACTAAAATAAACGGATGATTTCTGGAAGTTGATTAAGTGACCAATGGCCCATTCATACTTCCTCAGACACTCCCTTATAACATCACATTCTTCACCGCTAGCTTTAAAGAAGACCATACAATCATCAGCAGAAAATAAATGACTAATTGTTGGGGCCCTTCTAGCAATCTTGCAACCATGTAGCTTGCCTTGTCTTTCCATAGAAGGAAGAATAAACGACAGACTTTCAGCACATATAATGAATAGATAAGGCGACAAGGGATCGCCTTGTCTCAATCCTCTACTCGGTTGAACCGATCTTATCTCATGCCCATCATAACTGAATTTATAATGCAAAGATTCCACACACATCATCACAAGATTTATAAATTTCTAATCAAACCCCCAAGTATTCAGCATTCTTCTCAAGAAGCCCCATTCTACTCGATCATAAGCCTTACTCATATCAATTTTTAGTGCAGTCATCCCATATTTTCCTTGCTTCTTTCTCTTAAGGAAATGCATAATTTCAAAAGCAATAATCACATTGTCCGTAATAAGTCTACCAGGCACAAAAGCACTTTGATAATCTGATATAATATGAGTCAAGAACTTCTTCATTCTGTTTGCCAACACCTTTGAAATAATTTTATAAATAACATTACATAGCGCAATGGCGTGGAGTTCAGTCACATATTCAGGGCATTTCTTCTTAGGGATCAAAGTAATAAGAGTGTCGTTCATACCTCGGGGCAACCGACCATTTCTCAAACAGGATAGGCATGCTTTAGTCACATCTTCCCCAATGATATTCTAGTAGTTCTGATAGAATGCTGGGTTCAGACCGTCAGGACCTAGAGATTAATTTGGATGTATTGCAAAAATGGCTCGCTTGATCTCATCTTCTTTAAAGTCAACAATTAGTTCCCTGTTCTGTTCCATATTCACCCTTGCCTGGATCCCATCTAGAATAGAGAAATCAGAACAGTTTTGTGAAGTGAATATATCATAATAATAGTCATGGATTATGTTTCCCAGACCATCGTCCCATCCCTTCCAGTTTCCATCAGAATCTCATAATCTGCTAATTGAATTCTGTTTTTGCCTAGTCGATGCCTTTGCATGAAAGAATTTGGAGTTAGAATCACCATCACGAAGCCAGAATTGTTTAGCCCTTTGACGCCAAAAATCCTCTTGTTGTTGTAGTATTGCAAGATACTCCTTCTGCACTATAACATATTTTCTTTGAGAGTATGGATCACGGTGACTCTTTAATACTCGCATTTCAGACTTGCACCTATCAATACGCTCCCAAAATTGAGAAACCAGTTTACTACCCCACACCGACAACGTCTTGCCACAGAGGTTTAATCTGTCAAGGATTGAATCACCTTTACTGCTCTCCTAACTCCTAGCGATAATTTCCCCGCATTCACCACTCCGTAGCCAGGCAATCTCAAACCGAAACCATTTTTGAGATATTTGATATACAATTCTAGCTGGTATTAAGAGAATTGGTGAATGGTCCGATCTAGCTATTTCTAAGTTAATGACTTTTGCATCTTTAAACACGTTCACCCCTTGCTGATTAGCAAAAGCCCTATCCAATTTCTCCATCACCCACTTTTCAGTGCCTCTGCTTCTTTCCCAGGTAAACTGATGCCCATATAAGCCCAAATCAATAAACCCACATCTGTCGATAGTATCCTTGAAACCTTCACATAGCCACAGGGGGTGTGGGCATCGTCCAACTTTCTCGGATGGATAAAGGAGATCATTGAAGTCTCCAATACAAACCCAAGGAAGGGTTGATTGATTCTTCAGATGATACAAGAGTTCCCAAGATTCCCTCTGGCGAGACCGTTCCGAGCAGCCATAAAAACCAGTGAGACGCCACTTCTTTTCACCATCAATATGGATTTCAATATCAATATGATGACGAGAATAGCTAATCAATCGTGCCATATCTTCTATGCGCCAGAACATCGCCAAACCACCTCCATTTCTTAGACTGTCAACAACAAATAAACCCTCAAAACCAATAGCAGATCTCACCCTCTCCAGTTTTTCCTTGTTTGTCATCGTTTCCATAACAAAAATAAAATTGGGCCTCTTAGACTTAATTAAGTCCTTCAGAACTTGAATTGTATGTGGGTTCCCAAGCCCACGACAATTCTAACTTAAGATACTCATTGATGCTGGCAGGCCTGAACACCAGAGCCCGCCAGTTGCAAGTTTTTTGACCCAATGTAATTCACCTCACATTCAAGAAGATTTTGGTCTTCAGAACTCTCCCCAGTCCACCTAATCAGCCCATCTTCCAAGCGCTTTTTTTTAGGATCTGCTCCTCTAAGCCCAAAATGTTGGCCCAAATTAATAGGATTAAGAAGTCTTGCAACTTCTATATCCTTGAGGACGTTGTTATCAACAGTTACAGGATAACCGTCATATGCCTCTGCATTCCTCATCATCTCCGAATTTGGCGCCCCACTATCTTCCTTACCATCCACATCTCCCCGGAAACTGTCATCACCTTGTTCCAACATCCCTTCCGGCGACACTTTATTTCGAAGCCAACATTCCTCTATATTTGATTGTGGTATGCGAATGGAGCTCTTAACCAACTACCATATGGGAATTGAATGTCAATGTCAGAGCGATCAATCTCATAGAGTTTGACACAAAATCTTTCTGAATGTCCAATGATTCCACAGAAGAAACAAAATGTCGGGAGTCGTTCATATTTAAAATTGACCCAACACCAGTCTCCACCCTGTTTTTTTATTTTCATTTGTCTTTTAATTGGTACCTCAACATCCAACATCACTCTAATCCTCAGAAAAAGCTTCCAGATTTCTCCAAAAAAAATTTGATCAGATTCGATGTATGATCCGAGAAAATCTCCTATATTTTTACAGGTCTTTTCAGTGAGAAAGCCAACTGGTAGATCATACACTTGAACCCATATGCTGACATGATGTAGCGAGAGATTTTGTGGTTGGTCACCCGACATTACTTGTTTAAGTATGAAAAGTTGCTGATTGAACGTCCATGGCCCTCCGGTCAAAATCCGCTGCATATCCAGTTCATGAAATAACTGAAAAAGATACCTGCTTTGATTTAGTTCCTTAATACAAATGCCCTTCACCGGTTGCCAAATTGATGCCATTGTATTCTTGAAAGCCACAAAATTGACATGTTTAGATGTGAGCAAACGGCCTACTATACAGAAACGCGGCTGAATTGTTTCTTCAATCTCATCAAAGTCTTCTAGAATGACACCTCTTTCCTCCTCTTCTTCAAGGGAAACTTGCGCATACTGATTCACCAACTCATTATCCATGATAGTGGAGAAAGCAAAGAGACTTATCAGAGAGATAAGAGTAACATGCACTTGTCAAAAGACAAGAAAAAAATTATACTCCGCTGTTGTCTTAATTTTTCCTATCCATATTATATATAAGCCAAAAGCTGTTTCCTAGTCTCCGTCCTTTCCCTCTTTTGCAATTTTTTTTTCTTTTTCTTTTTTTTTTTTTGGTTTTTCTCTTTATGAATTTTTGCATTCTTTCGTGTTGCCTGATCCAAGAATTTCATTTATTTGAAGAAAAATTTTAAATAGAAATACTTAGATATCTCGATGTCAAATGTTGAATCTCAAATCCTCGAAGAATAGTTTCAAAATAAAAGAGAAGTGACTTCAATTTTAAGGTACGAAAATTATACAAATAAATTTATTATTAAGAATTTAAAAATCCATTAATTCAAATTCAAATTGGGTTAAAAGTTAAATAGTATGTCATTTGGAGGAATAATGGCTAATAATTTGTACAAAAGAATCTAGAATAAGAAGTTTTCACTAAATGTGAATTTGGATGGAGTAAAAGAGCGTTTAATCAAATTATTTGAAAATCTTATAAATTTAGACATTTTATAAAATATTTTTAAAATCTATAAGATGCTATATCTTATTTTAAATATAAATTCTTAAAATGATTAAATGAAATAAGATCTCTGACCTTATGTGTGTTAGTAATAGTAGCCTTTTTACTAATATTATTAAAACTAAAAATTTATTAAAATTTAAAAAAAAATAAATTAGGGACTCTTTAACTTTTCTTTAAAAGAATTATAAAATTTAATATCTTATTTTTCTTAAAAAAATTTATGAAATATTTTATAACATCTTATGAGCCTTCAAAACATTTGATTTTGAAAAGCTTAAATTCACCCAAACACCCTCTAAGATGTTAAAACCACTTAAGGTTAGTTTGCATATTTTAAAAATCTATTTTCCCCTCTTGTTGTGTTCTTAATTTTCAAACCAACCCTAATTTCCTTGCATTCATTTAAGCAATTTATGAGTCGGTCAAGTAGCAAGACTAATGAGTGGAAGACAAAGAACACGTCACGATTATGGTTTCCCCAGCATAACAGACAGTGAGTGGATCAAACGAGATGAAGTGTCTATTTTAAGAGTCGAGGAAGCGAAGTACTGCATTTTTTTTATTTTTTTTATTTTTTTATTTATTGGTTCCTCTTACTTGAACATAGCTCAACATTGACAACAGACAGTACCATGTGATGATAATGCACAACTTTAGGGCGCAAAAGAATAAAGTATCATTCACCGAGAATAAATTATGTAGAGAATAAAGTTCTAGAATAAACCAATATCTTCACTTACTATCCTAATAAACGGTCTTTCGATAGAATTGTCCTTTAAAGTTGTCCTCGTTGAGACCCTGACGAGAATTAGTGAAGGCATTTCTGCTTCCTGACGTAGCAACATAGTTAAATAATGTCTGTTAGAGATATTGGGCTCAAATTTGGATTTTGTGATCAGCCCATCACTTGCAGAGAGCCCACTTAGAGGAGGAGGAGGAGATCTCTTAGTTGATGAAGGGATGGAAATGTGGCCACATTTTAATAATAGAGCTCTCCTCCACCAGCCATGTAAGCCAACTCAACCAACTCTGTCTCCAGGAAGAATCTTGTGTTAAAAGGCTACTGTGCCATTTTCTCCCCAAAATTGTTCTTCAAAATATTTCTCTTCTGTCAATCTTGAATGAATTTCAAGACAAGGCACATTCTAGTAGATCATAATTGAAACGAAGAAACACGCACACAGCATAGGGAGGTATAACCTTTGCTCACACCGCAAATTTTCAAAAACTTGACACAAAGTTCCAGCATAGCGTGCCAATTTCAGGCCATTTGTTCACTGTGACGCACTTTTCCTAGCATGTATAATTGAATGAACTAATTGCTTTTTATTTGTAAAGAAGATACCAAAACATCTTTTAGTGTCTATTAACTTGCCTTGCGTGTTTGGGCTGAGGCGGACATTACACGCAAACGGCTAGCAATTTCTGTAAAAGATGGCCTTACAGCAGGATTTGGGGCCCAACATTGCTCCATTAATCTTCTCCATTCTGGATCACAGTAGCTTGGAATGGTTGGCCTCAATGTGTTGTTCACGATGCCTCCTGTAAGCATGAAAGAAAGGGGTAAGCCAGACCGCTTTTGCTGGCCAATATAGCGGATCAAGGACCGTGTCAAAGAACCATGCATGTTTCCTGGCCCTAAAGAAGAGAGAACTATAAACCAGCAACTACATGACTAAGATTTCATAAAGTCTGCTGAGTGTTTGTTAACATTGATCAACTAAAAGCTAGCAAGAAATTGTAAATTTTGTTTAACAGGTTCACAGGAATTATAGTTGATACACATATATTATCATGATTAATAGTTCTTACGCGTATCAAGAATACAGTAAATTATCCTACGTTCAATTATATATTATATGTGTGTGAATAGAGTGCACATGTGAATGTATGTTATACATATTTAACATAAATACTACTAATATTACAAATAAAATAAAACTCGTGTATATCATGCATTTCATATTCTTAAATACAATTCTTGTGTATATATTAGTAGCATATATGAGGTGAATATAAACCTTATGAGAGCTTTAATAAATGACATTTTAGTAACATAAATAATTGGTTTGCACCCACCCTAACCTATTGGGAATAAGCTTTAGACCATCAGGGAGAGATGGAATGGCTAATCCTTACTCCTTACTCATTACTCATGGGAATTGAAATTCCTAAAGAATGGGGGTTCTTCATGGTTAATTATCTCAAAACATAGGATTTGAAATGAACTAGAGAATGATCATTTCATTCCAAATCTATACCCGCAGTACGAACTACTCCCCTAGATTTTAAAATCTGTTTAATGTAAAAGGAGACATTCGCACAATAGACCAATGATTTACTAGCACATGTTTTTGACTGCCATTCTAGTAAAATGCTACATTTAGCAATTACAAGACTACATTAAGCCAGTGATTAGTACCTTACTGTTATGGGAGTTACTTATCTACATTCAGTTTAATGTCCAGATCCTCAACTTTCAGATTCAAGCTAAAATTTCATGCGTATATATAGTAGTTAATTTAGCGAGGAACAAACATCAATTGTACCACAACCGCACACCAAACTTTATGTAAACTGACAATACAAACCTATTATAGCGCCATAATGCATGTTAGCATAAGGCTCCTCTCCAGTAAGTATCTCCCACAAGACAATACCAAATGAAAAGGCATCAACCTGCCAGATGAACAACCAAACTTAGTTATTATGCATGGTTACATAGAAAGATTAGAGATGCTTCAACATAGCAAGTAGAATAAGCGAACATTGCCGGTTTGCTAGTTAATACACCAAAGAAACTTGTCTAGATCACTCCTCTTCATTATTCATCGAAGAAGAAATTCACAAGCCTAGGGATGATTTTGAATCCATAAGAATAAATGAGAAAATATCTCAAGAAATCGGGAAGCTTTAAACAATTAATATCAATTCAATTCTTGGAACATAGACTTCTACTGCAAATCCAACCTTCTCAGAAACTTTATTGCTACTACCATTGAGCAGCTCTGGTGCCATCCATGGCAGAGTTCCCCTAACTCCACCAGAAACCAACGTGTTCCGCTTTATTTTTGATAGACCAAAATCACCAACCTGACAAATTGCATGACAACATCAGAATGCAATCAGGTAAATGATATTCTTTGTCATATTGAATACTAGAACAGATTCTATTAGGATGGCTCTTAAAAACCTAATTCTGAAATAAAATACCATGAGAACAAGAAACACATTAAGTCATCTAGTTGGGGTAGAATAGTAAGTTCCCACTGGACAACCTTGCATATAGGTCTTGAAGGATCTTTCAAGTTCACAAGCAAATTGTCACATTTCAGATCAAAGTGCACAATATTCTTTGAGTGCAAATATTCCATTCCAAAAGCTGCATCCATGGCAATTATGAGCCGCTTCCGGCGATCAAGGGTCCTGCAAAGTATATAAAAGATAAATATTCATAAAAGTGATGGGACATAACAGTTTAAGGTTAATATTTTCCATGCACAATTTAGCCGCTGTCATCAAATATACTAATTCAAGCATAAGGGAAAGCACCCTGAGGTAGTTTTATAGTTGTTAAGTATAGAGTTGTGAACAAAATTTAATCATCATGCTGGGCAAAACAATACCTATCCTTACGAAGTAAAACATGTCTTAAAGATCCATCGACCATGTATTCTGTCACAGTAGCCAACGTCCCCCCTGGTCCGTCTTGTACAACACCATAGAATGCAACCACATTTGGGTGGTGAAGCTTTGACAGAATTTCAGCTTCCCTCCAAAACTCAATGGTCTGAAAGTGTGAATAATTTTAGTAACTATTTTAGTGAGGCTCAAAATTCATGCATAGTAATAATAAACGAAACAAAAATAATTCCAAAGAAACATTGATATAAATTTCCTTCAATTGCTTATCATCAACTTCCAAAATTGGTTATAGTTTTAAAGCATAAACAAGTAAATGTTCCAACAATGCATAAATCTTAGATTCTATTTTTTTCCTTTTTTTTTTTTTTTTTTTTTTTTGGTTGGGAGGGTTGGGGAGGCAGGGGTGGTTGAGCATTAGCATTACAGGAATAAAGAACCAATTACCAGTCTCTCTTGCTCTGATTGTCGTCCAGTGAAGCAACTCTTCTTTATGCGCTTGATTGCTACATCTGAGCCTCTCCATTTTCCATGATACACTGTTCCAAAAGTGCCAGAGCCAAGTTCCTTCAATTCTTCAAGATCTGCATTTTGTATAATCTGCAAGTCATCCACCAGATAGTTATGAAATTATACTTGGTGATTACAGATCAATCCTTAAGTTGCAACTCAACCAAATTTATGATTCCAACTAATTTCAACAGTTGATTAGCTAACTTATACTGTTTCAATAAATAACTAATTAGAAATTGCAAAGGAGCAGTCATTACACTAATCAATTATGAAAAACTTTTAGAATGACTTGTGCGAATTATTTGGAAAAGTAAGATAGCATTACAACTACTTCACACTAAGTTGTTACGATTACATGTCATCACTTGAAGAATGTCGAAAAGTGCAAAAATCAGGACTAACCTGTAATGAATTGATATCAAAATCCACCAGTGATGGATCTAGAGGAGGTAAGCCAATATTTCCGATCCCATCCTAAAATATTGACAACATTAAGAGGCATTCTGTTGAAGAGCATTTATGTTCAGTAAATGACACATAATTTCCTATATTTAACAGAATAATACCTCATAATCTGAATCTTGAATTCTCGTATTATCCATCAAATCATCATACTGAATAACTTCACTGACTTTCACCTGCGAAGCATTATAATTGGAATGCAGAGCTGCAGAGACAGCTCCATCTCCACCAGGGATATCTTTCTGATCGTCTTCACCATAATTCTCCTGCACTCCCCTGTGACTTGGAGGAATTCCATCCCTCGTCAGTGGTGCAAAGTCATACGCTAAAGGAGCATCCTCTTCAACTTTTGCAAGTCCAGAGGAAAATACAACATGATCTTGATCAATAAGAGAGACATCCCTTCTCTTAAAGTCATCCCCTGCCAATCTCTGGAAAAAGGACCAATGCTTAGGTTCATGGTTTTCTATGTTCACACTCAAACCAGCTCCATCTTGCTGTAGAGGACCAATATCAGATGAGCTATCTGAAAGAATAGCTTTTGAAAATATATCTGAAAGAAGATTACGAGGGAACCGATCATTGATATCAATAAGTATGTCTCCCTGCTCGGTTCTGGCAACAGCAGCCATGGATTCTTCCTGAGCCCCTGTCCACGCAGAAGGCTGAGGGTGCCCATGAGCATCATTAGCAATGGACTGACTGCCAAACCCATCAACCCAATGAGCAGTGGGATCTTCAGAGTGTTTCACTGAATCCTCGTGGCTCACAGAAGGAAGCTTCATTCCAGCTTCTGCCTGCACCATATGAACTTGATTTTCTTGCATTGAATCATTAATATCAAGGGGATCTACCTTTTGAGTTCTGGGATGCCCTTTATCAAAGGTTTCAGGTTCAGCAGGAATATCTACATTTCCATTTTGCAAATTTTCAACAGGTCCTGTAACCAAATCCTGCTGGGTAGCATCGGTGCGTGACTGATTAACAAGAAACTGAGAACTGTGAGAATCATCAGACTTTGATATTCTGATATGCAACCCTGCCTGCTCTCGAGGAATACGCTCAGAGTAAAAGACCCTCTGAGGAGGAACAGAAGACTCAGAGTAGCTCAAATCAGTAGGATCAGATTCTGAGTTGATTGATTCAGTACCAGGAGCATTACCAGAGGTACAATACTCATTGCCACTGGATTTAGGAAGTTGAGATGGATTAACAGCATCAAGAGGTTTAGCGACCTGCACAGGTTCTTGGGGCTTTCCTTCACTCTTTGAAGTCTTTGAAGAGAATTCTGTGTCCAGTTTAGGGACCACAATTGGTGACTCTTCAACAGGAAAACTAACTTTAGTATTACCACCATGTGCTATGAAGTGATCGTTAGCCAACAATGGATTGCTTCCACTCTCCACTTGAACTGGACCATCAACCTTCAGTTTTGCCTCCTTTTCTTGCATTTGCATGCCTTGTGTGTCTGAGACTAGAGACTTCCCTTCAAGACCTTTTTGTTGAGAAACAACCCCATAAGAAGATTGTGGCACAGCATTTTCTGAAGGCATATGATAAGGAGGATGTAAACTGTAGCCAAATTGTGGAGGATGCTGCCTGTCTTCGTGACGGTGCACTGGCTGACCATGATACGAGTGCAAATCAGTTTCATAAAATTTGGAGGAATTTGGTAAAATAGATCTAGAAGGCTTGGTAGCTGTTGATGGGATAACAAAGCCTGCCATATTTGAGGCACTAACCTCAACAAATTCAGTGGTGTTCCTAGATGTATCCCTTTCAACATTCAGTGTGTCCAACTCATTTAAATTGTTTCCGGAAGAGCCTGCTAAACCACGAAGAGTAGATCCTTTCCGCGTTCCAATGTCCATGCCATTGACAGCAACAACATATTTCATCTCGGAATTACCATCAGTGTTAGCTAGGCTGAAATGAGCATCTTCCAAATCTCCAATAGAGAATAGAAATATCCGAAGTTTTTTGGATCCTTCTCCATCTCCGAGTACATTGCACTCCTCCATCATGTTCAATAAATCCTCATCGCTTGATACAGAAACTAAAGCATCAAGATCCTCCCCAGGAAGCTGATATTTTATGGTATGAGTCTCATCATAGATGGCAGTTGTTTTCTCCCAGAGTTCTTGCCATGTAATGTCCTTGCTTATCCGCGTGATGCGCGTTTCACCACCAACATATCTGAGCTTTCCATCACTTGGCCTAGGTAGGATTTTACCACCAAAGCTGCAGAGAATCTTAAGCTTCAGTGCTGAACTGTCAGAGGCTCCAGACGAACCATACATAAGTGTGCGATGGCTGCAACCTGATGAGGCATGTGGCATGGATTGCAGAAACCCGTGGGGAACCCTGCTTCCATGTATAGACAAATTCCTGCGCTCAAACTCTCTTGAATTTTTCTCCGTTGTGGCAATCATGGATGCATCTGAACCACTTTCAGACCCAGTATGACTAATGCCCAAAATGCCTTTCAGCTCCAAGTAACCAGGCGCATAACTGGGATCCCCAGAGATATTTGGGATAAATGGATTCCTGGAATTGACTCGATCACGCATGAATTCAAGAGCAAACTCCTCACCGGTCTGTATAGAGTAATTAAGTACAGGTTTAGTTTCTGAAACATTGATTTCTGGAGACTTCAGATTGGCATTTGCATGACCTGGAGCATCCACCTTATGTACTAGTGGTTCGGGACCAGCATCTTCATCTCCTTGTTCTGAGGAATTACCTTGCATAAAATTACGATTTTTTGATAGCTCCATATTGAAATTGCTGAATTTCTCCTCTTTCGAGAAAAAATTCAATGGGAACAACTGTTGGCGCCACAATGCTATGAAAAACTTGCCAAGGCCACACAGAAGCACCACAGTTCTCACAACAATGCAAAGACTTCGGTTGAGAACCAGTTCACTGATATTCAGGCAATACATAAGAACATTTCTCACTCAATTTGTGCAGGACCAACATTAACATCAATGAGGATCTTGAACGAAACATACTGCCATAAAAAGGGATATTCCATGTTAAAGTTACAACCCTTCTGGAGTCAAAAGGCATTAAAAATTAGATATAGCTTATTCTCTCATGTGTGTGTTACATGTCCACATGATTATTTGATAAGAAAGCATTCCAAAAGAAAATACAGAGAAAACTTTAGGCCAATTTAATGAGATACAAAATGAAGATTTGCCTGTTTACAAATCACATGTTGGTCATGAACGGGATTCACGATAAGGGTACTAATTACTGCTGGCCCTTTAAAGAGAATTTACTAATTGAAAGTCAAAATATCAGTATAGCTTGATTCTGCGTGCAGAAAATGCATATCACCTGTCCTATCTCCTTCAATGTGGGACATCACTATTTACAAAAGGGCAAAGTACAGGAAAGGGGTTTTGATCAGTTAGACATTTCAATAACACTTGAAGTAAGTTGAAAGCCCTTCAAATAACAAATATTACTAACATCCCCAATAATAATCTACAAAATGCTACCCATGCAAAGAATTAACCAACAAAAACTTAATTATTACAAAATAAGGCAGTCGGAACGAGATAATACAGCTCGATAACAGAGCGTCATAACCAACAAAGGGAAATGAAAAACTATCAGCAGTTCATAAGTTGCTTGGCAGCAAAACCCTAATTTCGAAACACAAGTCACAAAACCAGTATCGGAAGAACCAGCGGCTGTTGTTTATCCAATGACTAGGAAAGACAGATCAGAACCAGCTGAATCCACAAAATTAGTAAGTCCTACCTCAGGAGGCCGATGCAGTGTGAGAACTCAACTTGTTGACTAAATCCGCCATTACCTCAACTCCATTTTCAGCGTCAAAAGAAAAATGCTAAGTACTACACAAGACAATGAAATTCAAAGGGTGTTTATACAATCGAGAATTCTATAAAATAATGTAATGGTATATGAGAATCAAATCTAGTAATTTTTTAAGTGGTTGGAGTTTCGTCTCTCTCTGAGGAATTTGAATACTTTCCAGACACTTAAGAGAATGACGGCTCACGCGTCTCTCTCCCTCTCTCTCTCGATCAAATGATGACACATGACTTTTTTAGCTCTTTGCTAAGCGCTAGTCAAAATACAATTAATTTTTGCTCGAGTCCGAACAAACTCCTTTGTTTGTCTGTGTATAAATAAAAATATGTATAATTAATTTTTGCATTTTTCAATATGCCCTTGTGCTCTGTGTTTAATTAATAGTCCCTAATTGGTACTTTGTTGTTCCCCCCATCTAATTTTGCTTGATGAAATAATATGGAAGTAAGGGTAGGGGTATAAGATTAATCGAGTCGGCTCATGAGCTTCACGAGTCGATTTTTATAATGAGTCGAGTTTGAATTTTAATTCAGTTGTTCAAAAGCTCGCAAGTCAACTCGACGCAAGAGCATTTTTTTCTACTTTTAAATATTTTTGGTATATTAATTAAATAATTATTATGTATTAATAATTAAATTTATTGAATTTGAGCTCGAGCTCGACTAATATAGAGCTAGTGTGCTCGAGCTCAACTAATATTGAGCTGGCATGCTCGAGATCGACCTCAAGCTTTTAAGATGAGTCTCATCGAACTCGAGATTGAGCTTGCAAATTTTTTCGAATTCAACTCATTTACACCCCTTAAATCAGGGTCTGCTTTGTTTTATTTTTAGGGATATTTTCAATTTTTTAAAACAATTTTTATGTATTTCTAAAAAATTAAAAATTTAGTTATAAATTAAAAATAATTATTAGAATAGGTATAAAATTGAAAAGTATGTTGATTTTATATTTAAAATAATTATTTTTTTGAAACATATGTATATTTTATTAATTTTAAGATGATATTGGGTACTTTATGTCAAATTAAATTTGATTTTGATTAATATGATAGTAGGATGATAAGGTAAATTTAAATAAATTTTGAAAATAAAAAAGAGAATATTTTGAATGAAAATAAATAGAAAGTGATAGTTTTCAATCTTTAAATAGTAATGAAAATGAAAAGGATGAATGGAAATGAAAATAAAAGGGCTCTAGTTTTATTTTTATTTTTTCCTTGGTGAAATGAATATAGGAGTACGTCAATAGATATAAGAAAACTAAAATTAACAGGTGATGGAATTTTAGAATATGGGAACAATTACGAATATAAGTTGAATATATAATTTCTTTTAAAAGTTAAATTTCATATTATTAGAATCTTAAATGCCATATTCATTTTTTGTGTACATTGTGTAACAATTATCTATCTATGTCACATGTATTAGTTAATTAATTTTATTCAGTATATGTATAAACATGAAAAATTAAGTCAATTTAAATTAAACGTAGCAGCGCGCGTAAAAGTTGTCCTTGATAATTTTTGGGACGTGGTATACTGTTATATCACTAGAGTTCTTTTCGAAAGAATTTCAATTTGTTGTTTGTGGCAATGAGATATAATATCATACTATCAAATTAATTTTAATTAATTAAATATGAAATTTGAATAACTAATATTTTATAAGCTCCTAAATGTTCAAATATTTTAATAACTTATTCTTAAAATAAAATTTAACATCATTTAATATATATATATATATAAACGTTTAAAATGTGTTACATAAACTTAAACCCAACATCCTATTAGACTTATTACAAAGACAAAATAATAAGTCCAAGGAGGCCCTCCATTCCCCCCCCCCCCCCCCCCCCCCCGCCCCCCGCCACCAACAAGCCCACCAAGAAGAAGAAGAAGAAGGTGGCCTATACTTAAAGGAAACAACTATTAATGCTCGCAAAAATAAATATACCTAAGCCATCCATATAAATAAATATAACTTATAAGCAACCTGGTTACAGATGCACATGCATAGTATATCGTGCAGTACATGTTATTTCCTTTAAGTGAAGTAAAAGGATTAATTGGAACTTGGGTCCGTGTTAACAATTACTTATATATGTTGTACGATTGATTATATTTAGAGGTATAAGATAAGTTAAATTTATTCGTCAACTTAATGAGCTGATTTGATAAAAACTCGATTCAAGTTTCATTTCATCATGCTTGAATTTGAACTCATTGTGTTTGAAGAAAAATATTATAAAACTTGCAAACTAGTTTGTGAGCTTTTATTTCTTTTATTATTTTTATATTTTAAAGTCAACTATGTTCATTAATAATAATATTTTAACAAAAATGACGGATTATCTAATATAATAATAAATTAATAATTTTAAATTAAATCTTAGTTGTATATAGAAATAGGTAATATGAAAAATATTTTTAATGTATTTAAAAATAAAATAAATTTCTATTAATTCAAAAACTAAAGTTATATTTTTAGTATAGGTGAATTCGAAGTCAAAATGAAAATTTTACCACGCAACACATTTGGAGTTCGAAGTAGGATAGAGATAATGAGCTCTTTTGTTGAACTTGCTGCTATTTTTTTAAATAGTAATTTTCTCTTTAATATCGATATCCTCTCATCCCGAGCTTCTTTGAAAATTCTTTTGAGTAAACTTCATTCTATATTTTTTTAATAAACTCTGATTTTAGCTCAAAATTTATAGGCCTGAAAATTTTAAATTTTAATTTTTTTAAAAATAAAATTAAGTTTGAACATACTCAAAATTTTACAAAATGAATTTGAATTTAAATTTTAAGAAATTTAAAATATTGATTCAAACTCAACTCATTCACAGCCACATAAAGTTGAGCTTTATGATTGGACCATTTGCTTATATTTTTATTCACTTTTTATTTCATTATTTGGATAAAAGTTTAAGTAGAAGTCAGGAGCGGTGCTACTGCTAGCAGTGAGCACTGCTCTTGTATGTATGGACGGTTGGATTATTTTACTTTGAACTATTCTTAGACGGTGGAGGGTGAAAGCTGCCCTGCAGTTTTCAATTTGAATACTTGTTTTGTTTTATTTATGTGTCTTTTTAAGACGACGTTTTTTGACAACGATTTTCTGCCTTTTTCTATATGTACTCTTTTTATTGAATCAATATACTCAACCTCCTTTAAATAAAAATTTCTTAAATTTAGAAAAAATGAAGTTGTATCAATTTTTAATTTAAACATATAATCATTTTAATATTTTAAAAAATATTTATCATCCAAAAAGGAAAAACGAAGCCTTTTATCTGAAAAATGCATTGTCAAATTGCATATACATATGACCTTTTTGTTGGTTGTATTGTATGAGATGTAATTTAGCTTGTCCAATATTTTTTTTTTAAGTATTCTAATTAATTTATGGCATGAAATAATTCATCTTATGTTCAAAAATTTATTGCCACATATAAAATATCTGTTATATGAAGTAAATGGCATAGAAGATTTTATTTTTATAAAAAAAAAAAAAAAATCGAACAATTGAGAATATAGAACAGCTTATGAGGTATTACAAGACGTTCAACTTTTTCAAATGAAACATGACTCATTTCATTAAATATGAAACATGTATGTACAAATACAAACTCTCCAATCCAGAAGCAACCTCAAAGCTTTAAATCATAGGTAGAAACTACGCGAGGGCCACACAATGAGTTGACTCACCGAGTTTGCAAACTAGCACCTTAAATAAAACTTGACATCTCCCCACATTGCACATTTGCCCACACACAATATCTACATTTGCAAGCTATATTTACCGCATGGGAGAATAGGGAATGATTTTGTACACATCACAGCATGAGAGATATGAGACTCAAAAAGCTCACAAAATGGTGCACCCACCACTCTCCCTGTAAAGGCAGTTCATGCATCAGAAACAAGCATGTTAAAAATCCAGCTTAATTCATGCCAAAAACAGTAGCTGATGATTACTTTTTAGCTTCTTCGTAGCGGCTTAATGCTTCCTCAAACTTAACCCACAGAGGACCTGTCTCTTGAAGGTTCACATTCTGTGGCCCAGAGAGGTAGGCCTGAACAACAAACTGGAGACTTCTTTCCCTGTCCAAAGATCAAAATTCTTAACATGATCCTGTTGGAAAAGGAAACGAGGAATCCCAGATAACTAAATAACTCAAAATACATATTCCTTGGTAGCATGCTGTGAGATAAGCATACCTTGCCTCGTATTTTGATAACCAAGCCACATAGGCTGCGCCAAAGTACATGGAAACGAAGGGCTTGGTAAGATCTTCAACGGACTCAACCGTGTAGCCTTTGTAGCCCCCATCTCTAGATTATCAAATCCAGCAGATTCAAGAAGCTATATTAAGCGTAAGTCGAGTGCACAAAACCAGGTGATACTAGTGCAATGTTACTCAGGCATCATTTATGATGGATGAGTTAATTATATTCCATTTTTTCAGCAAGAGATTTATGGTGTTACAACCTTATCTGGGCTTTACTTATTTCATGTGTTTATGATGCTGATTGAGCATCAGCGGAAAACAGAATGGAAAGACGAGAGAGAGTTTCTTGTATTTTCACTTGCGCTGTGGAGAAGTTCAGTGGACATACTTGTAAAGCCAGCGTGCTGTGGGATAGTCAATTCCCATTAGTCCTGTGCGTTGCCCAACTCCATTTACAAACCGCATGCTCACCATCTCAGAGAGAGCACATAAAACAGTCTGTCCACAAAAAGAGACATACTAGCCTGATTCTGTATTGTACTTTTGCTTCTTGTGAGACATGCCAAAGCAACAACAGAGAAAGGGGAGAGAAAATTCTGATTTTAGATGCTGAAACAGTAACATAATAGGGTCACAAATGTATCAAGGGCCCATGAATACACTGGATGTTTGAAATTTGAATGCTGTTTTTATTCTTTACTATGAAAAACATATTTAATAATCGAACGACTTCTCCAAACTGCAGAAATAGTTGAAAAAGAGCTACAGTCTTACAATTCATCTCTTCGAACTCTTTGCTTGATCTCTTAACTTCCTATTGGCTCTATGTTTTGTGGCATGCCTAGTTAGACAAAATTTGCACCGCTTTATACACATAAACAAAAGTTACCAATTCTTCAGCGGCGGAAAGAGAACTAAATTGCAAAAGGCATTTTGTTATCTTATAAGCAAAATGCGACTAGGGAGAAGGAGAAATTCATAGCAGGTGTTATGTTTTCTATATTGCGTCAGCAATAGAATTTCAATTCTTCCTGCTGTGAAAGATCTTACTACACTCAATAGCAAACACATAGATAGTGTACACATTTGGCCCAAATGTTAAATCCTGGATGAACAATTTTACATGCATCCAGAAGATACATTGTCAGCCAGGTTCAATGTTGAACGCATGAAGTTGTAGTCATTCTCTCATTTCCTAAATATCCTGTTATATGAAAATTCACCTGACTTTCTTCCTAAATAGTTTTATCTGACAGGGAAATTTGGTTTCTTTCGTCATGACAAAACATTTTCTCAATCTATATAAATTCACTATAAATATCAAACAAACAGTAGAACTCCATTCACCATATATGTCTCCAAGTAAAGTAAAATAAAAAGTCAACTACCGACAGGTTTGACTCCTTTTGTGCCGAAGTGCTTCCCCCAAATGATTTCTGCAACGGCCTGCAAGAAAAAGAAATACTATTAGTTTGGAATGCTGTAAACAGAAGTCAAATCGACTCTGCTTGTGAGATAAATATGTCACCCAATAGACAGATGAAAGGCAACACATGGTGTGGCCAGGTCATAAGTTAGTAATCTCCAATAACACACAGACAAGAATGAACACAAAGGGACCAAAAAGTTTGGATTGAAAAGACACAGTTATACCATAATGTATATAATATTTTTAAAAAAATAAAAAATCATTAAGCTAAAATAAGCATTTACCTTTTTATACTATTTGAGTTCAAATATATGTGTTCCTATCCCCTTTTTATTTGTTGAACTGACTTGTGAATGTTAACTACAGTTTGATTAACATATATTCATGACAGAAGAGCTCAACTGATCACATCACTATTAGGAACTGTCCTCTTATACTTCAGACACGTGTATGTCTAACTAAAAACCCTATATACAGGTTAGCAGGGTCTATGGAAAATAAAACAATGCACCATAATCCATAATAAAGGGGAAATATGTGATGCATATGTTTAAACCTTCAAAACACCAAAGATAACGAAATGATAAAAATCAGAATCATCATTTAGACCATGATTACTTTTTCATGAAAAATGAGAAATACATGTGCATTTCTCACCCTTAGTTCTACCCGAGAAAGATAAGGATGCTTTTCTACGTCATGAGAGAATCGCACTTTCCCCTTTTTCTCACCAGATTTGGTCCATTCCTTGTTTACCTCAGGGTTATCCCACATCTCTTCCATGTCTTCATTGGAAGTCCTCGAGTCCCAAGTTGTATTGGTAGGACCTTCTCCTGTACAAAAAGTAAGCAAGCAATGTGGCCATATATGTTGAGAAATAAAATGTATCAGTTAAAATTTTAAGCTTTTCCAATAATGGGTGATTTGAGGTGCATCAACTGACCAGCAATACTCTCTTTTCCATATTCAATCAACTGAAAGGTATTTTCACAAAAGTATTGCATGGGCCAGGCATGGACTTAAAAAATACAAAATGTGTTTCATTAAACCTAGCCCAGCCGCTGATTTTGACTGCAGTGTCAACCATGCGTCAACATAATGAAATTATAGTATGTTGAGTTTGGAATCTCCAAAAACCCTAAGTATCGAGCAACAAAGTAAATTTTACACTTCAATGAAAGTCCACTATATTCACAAAAGTGCATAACATCCAGATGTTTCATCACTACTTCTACTTCAAATATAGACAGATTATAATATTGCATGACACTAGTATCAGAAGTACAAGCCCAAACAAAAACCAGGGGAGATGCAGCCTTAATTAGTTTAGAATAAGGACTTTCACAAGATTAAGATGAATAAGTATTGGATGCTATGATTAAAAGAATAATCGGACTGGTAAATCTAAATAAAGTTGATTGTAAACACTACACCTTTGCTCTCTAAAACTGCAGTAGCAGTGGCTGAAGGAGCATTAGGTGCAGGACCAACTCCAAAGGCTTTTCTGCATTATTGAAAGATGCATTTAGTTAACCACGAAAATGCTCTCAGTAAGGATAGTTAGACTAGCTGAAACAAGACATCTAAATGCACCAAACCCCAAACTCTATCATAAGATATGTACAACATCTTACTGAAATTGGCCATATTCCTACAAGTTAATGTAAAGAACTGATTAATCATTTCAATTACATAAATAATTGTTCTCAAGCTCCTAATGTGTTTGCATGTAAAATATAGGGAGCACAAACCTAAGCCTAAGACCACCTACTACTCATAATATGCTGTGTGGCATCAAATAGGCATTTTTAAAGGGAAGGAATCAACACAAAAGATCACATTTCAGGTGGAGTAATTGTACCTAGGGAGTTGGAGATACAACGAAATATTAAGTTCTTATTGATCCATTTCCAACAGGCCCAGCATGATAAGTTTATCTGTATCATGGAGGATAAGCAATTACCTTGATGGAAGACTTTCCTTAACAGAGAGGTACTTTTTCCAGTATGGCAAAGTTGACTTGTGAGTAGCCTTTTTTATGCCACCCTTATAAGCCCTGACCATATACTCTTCACTTCTTTCTCTGCAAATGCAAAATTTCTGTATAGGCCTAATACCAGCAGGATATCTATACTGCAGGATGGCACATAGGGTACATGGAAAGGGACAAGAAATTACAGAAAACAAGTTGAGACGAGGGAATTCCACATTTTATCTACTTACTTTTGGTCAAAGTTTGATAGCCACTTAAGATAGGCTGCTGCAAGATAAACATTAAGAAAAGGCTTATACAAAAGTTTAGAATCGGCCACTTCGTAGGTCCTGTAACCCAACTCCCTGCAGAAAAGCCCAACTTTAACCCATTTGCGCTGGTTCTAGTTTGGAAAAATGGATAGTTATAGGAGTTATATATATACTATCTCAGTGAAAAGGGCCTGACATAATTGTTACCTGGTCAGCCACTCTGCAGTTTTTGGTGAGATTTGCATGATCCCCATCTTGATCTCTTCAGATTTCTTGTTATAGCTTGTGGAAAGAGGCTGTCTGTCGCTTTCAAGCTCAGCAATGGCACAAAGCATGTCCTATGGAACAACAACAAGTATCAGTTAGAATTAGAAATTGAAGTAATCGACCTGAAATCCTTTAGGCCTCTTTTTTATTAAGCCTGAACTGACCAATGACCCATTCCAGGGATCACCATTTTCTTGCTCAAATAATGCATATAGTAGCTTGAACAAATTGTCTTATTATCTCTCTCAGCTCGCATTTCTTTTTTGAGGAGGAAGTTATCATGAGATGCAGCTATCCAAAACTCATATTTGGATTTCAAATGAAAAGTTCTTAAGTTTTTTAGTATAAATATCAAAACATCAAAATTTAGAAACTCAGAAAATATTGAAGAGGTACTAACTATTAAATAGAAATAAATCAATAAAGCAAAAAGGCTTTGCAGTTCTTATTTGTAGGAGTTGGAATTTATTCAACAGCAAACCTGTTAAATTCGATATAACAAGATATATGAAAATTAAAGTAAATATAGAAAATTTGAAAACGAAGAAAGGGAAACTCTACTATATTTTTGGAAGAGATAAAAGGAATCGATGCTCAACTTCTACACAAAGACGTAAAGACATAAATGACAAAAGGAACAGTTTCATCAGCTGTCAAGCCATGCTATTTGTGTTCTACGCTTGTAGTACAACTATAAAGAAAAAGAGAAGGAAAGGCAGAAAAACCATGATAAGATAATCTGCATGTTAGAAATTAAACTTGAAATTTTCTATATGATTGATGACATTTTGGCCTGCACCAAAAAAAAGAGGCTGGGAGCATCCCAGGTGAGTGAAAACGAACTGTGGGAGTAGATCAGGTTGAGTGGGAGGAGGAGAGTTTGCTGCTAGCAAACAGCGGATACAGATTTTCTTGGATAGCACGATTCGGTGGTAGGAGGCCTACTCTTAAGTAGATTAGAGAGTGGTGCTCCAAGGCATGGAGCTTGACTGGTAAGATCTCTCTTGCTGCTCTAAGAAAAGGTTTGATTTTGATTCATTTTTCATGTGAAGAAAACATGAACAAAGTTTTTGAGAAGGAGCAATGGCAATATAGGGTAGGGAAGACAAGAACATCTTGGGGTATGCTAATTGAGAAGTAGATTATCATACCGAATCTATCTGCGAAACAAAATGCCGTCGGACAACAATTCCTGCTACAGCCTGTCAAAATAACATTCATCAGAAGTTGTATCTGACATACAAAGCATACTTTGGGAGGCAGTTGAGCTCCATATATAGAACTGGATCAAATTAAATATCCCTGCAGCTTAAGTTTGATTTTGGGAACATGCCACAATATCACATCACATAATGAACATCAAGTTATCAGTGAATAGAACCTGATAGTTGCCGTAGAATTATCCCATCTACCCCTAAAATACTACAGATCAACTGGGATTTTTTGTTAAGCACAGAAAAATTAAAGACGCAGCTGGCTTAATAATATCAGATTTCCCTTGTTACTTTAATCCATTTGAGGAATTTATGTATAGGATATTATATATTCTCAGTTCCAATATACAACTTGAATTAGGTGAAAATATCAGTGACCTAGCAATGAAATTTGGTATCACTTTACCCTCATCTCAGTCTGTGTTAAGTAAGGCTGACCATCAAGATCACGTGACAGGTGGACCTTACATCCCTCGGTCTCTCCAGCACTAATCCACTCTGCTCTAACATCAGGCTCCCTCCACATTGCATCCAAATCCTCTTGATCCACGCAATCATTCCAGTATTTGAAGCTGACAGCAGCCATCCTAGAAAACATGCCAAATGATATTTATCATATGATATCTAACAGCAGACTAGTATTAAGACAAAGTGAAAAAGTCCGTAATCCATCATAGAAACAAGAACCTAATTCATTTATGATAAAAATCGACCTAGGGGTTAATATTCAAAGACAACCTCTTGTTTTAATAATCACAGGTGGTGGTTGCTAACTCTACTTGAGTAGGTTATATGACACCATTGTACAATTAAAATGTGTGGAAACTTGCAGTGGTCTCCCTAATTTCTGAATTGCACGGAGGCACCATGTGACTAATCCCAGGAAAAATTTATCGGTGCTTTTGAAAATTGACAAGTGAAGCTCAAAAAGAAGTCAAGACATCATGCATGGGATAGTCTTAACCTCTTCCCTACCCAACCCCTCCTCCAAAAGGAACAGCTTGAGGAGTACATTCCGCATCCCAGATTTCCATTTTTTTTACCTTAAATTTGCAACTTTTAAGATAATTCAACACAGCATGCACTTCGAATCGCGGAACAGCTTTCTTATCATCCTTGAAACTCTCTCTATATTTTCCGCACAACCATCAAAATCCCATCATCCTCTGTAAGGCAACCGGAATTTTCACTAGTCTTTTATCTCAAGAATAGAGAACTATACCCTATTTCGGACAGCTATACTCTCAAATGGGGAAAAAGAAAAAGAATAGTATTTGCAACTTCTCATCTAGTATCTTATAAACTCTTCCTCTACATAGTGCATAATAATAAATACACATTCAAAATCTTTTCCAAACAGAATTAAGGACCTATCTATAGACTAAATATAATAATCACAGAGCAGCATGAATGAATAAGGACATTATCTTATCCAACAAAACTTTAGATTTCCTAAGAAATAAAGAACTGGATGAGAACATTCACCAAACTTTTACAACATATCATCAAGCCTAAGCAGCAAGAAGCCCAACGCACTTTCAAATCTCCCAAGTCCAAACAGTAATAAGAAAAAAGGAAACAAGGTAATTACGCTTGGCCCGTGAACAATATGATCACCCTAATACACGTCATGTATTTGTGAAATGGAATAGGAGATGAAAAATAAATTGTAACAGGATTTAAACCACCCTCTGAATGTCTTCCAATTGCTAAGACAACCCAATGAACATATAGCATAACCAAAATTACACAACGCCAATGCACAGAATGTCCGATCGTATAACTTTCTGCAAGAGAGAAAGTTCTTCTACATTTCCTGGCTATACTTCATAAGCTTAACATAAAAGTTCTCTTGATCATAATTCAATAAACCCATCCTGTCTTTCAACGTGCAAACAAAAGTACATCCAACAACCAATGCAAATGGACTCGTAAAATCTAAACACGTGCACTGATGCACAGCCCCCTACAAAATATACATACATTTTCAAAAACAAACATCAAGGACCCAAACAAGAAATGCATTAAAGGGAGGGGAAAAAAAAGTGTACCAGAATGAAGTGGAAATCAAGATGGGGGTCTTCAAATCCCCGGCTTATGAAGGTTGAAGACTAAAGGAAACAAAGGGAATGAGAATGGGACCTCGATTTCTCGAGTAAGAAGGCCTTGGCCTAAGAAAACAGAGACATCTAAGGTTCTGTAATTTATCAAATATTGAAATTTCATTTTTGTGGTATTTTCTGGCAAGAAAGTTTGTTGGCTGTGATTTGACGACAGTTGAACTTTCATTTTACGCCGTTGCAGTGAGGTTGTCTAAGGTGAGACGTGGCCTGTCCGAACTTAAAACGCTCTCCTGCCAAAGAAAGATTTGCCACCTTTTAATTACCATAAATAAATAAAATAAGAATCTAATTTATAATCATATCCCTGTCAGCTAATGGGCCGGACCCACGACAGGATAATGGATTGGTGGGCAATATTAAGAAACTCACCACCATTTGGATTTTTGTTTTTATTTTATATTTTCAACATTATTAAAAAAATTTAAAAAATAGTTAGAAGTTTAGAAATAAAGATTTTTTGGGGTATTTTCTAAAATAGAAATTAGAGCAGGTATAAACATATCCATTTGAGTGGCTATCTTTTTTTTTTTTATATCTAAAAGGCATATATTTTAAATATATATTTTAATTATTTTAAAAATAATAATATATATTTTATATCAAATTGAATTTAATATTGATTGATTTGATAATAAAAAATTAAAAATAAAAATAAATAATGAAAATATATAGAATTTGATTTGTTTTTAGTTTTTAAATGATGACGAAAATAAAAATGAGATTTGAAAAAATTAATAAACGGATCTTTAATTTAGGGGAAGCAAGTAAAAAGGGACATGGATTTTCACATTGTAAAAAACTCGAGAATTTAATGGCAAATCTGGATCAATAACAATTATATGAAGAAAAAAAAAATCGATTCATTATAATTTGGTTCTCAGAATATCCTAGATAATAACAATCTAGATATAGGGGGAAAAGGTCAAGGATAACATCGCATGTAAAAATAAATACTGCGGTAACTAATAATTAATGTAATTGTATGTAGAAAAACATATAAATTTTGCATTAAATAAGTAACATCACATAAAAAATGTATTCCATTTATTATAATTTGCTTCGCAAAATACATAGATTTTAATCATCTAGATATAGGAAAAATAAAATCACTTTTAAAGTCACATATACAGAAACATAGTATTATAATAAATTTTTAATATTATTTTTTTAAAGAAAAATCTATAAATTGTATGTTAAATAGTCAAACTCGTGTCATAATTAGATCCTACTTGTTCAATTTTTATCGTACTTGCTCATTTATTTTTAAATTAAAACTCTAGATATTTACAAAATTGAAAGTAAATGTTTAAAGGTTGCAATTTTTAATAATAGATAGTTTTGTTATTATTATTGAATTTTATAAAATCGCGTAATTTCACCATGTGCTCTTTCTTAATCAAACTCTCAGTGATTTGCATGTTGTTCTTACATGCATAAAATACTTTTGAGTAATCATATTATTTGTGTGTGTGCGTGTATATATATATATATCACAATCATTATACTAAAAATTGACATGCATCTAAAATATATATTTATAATTTGTATAATTACAAAGATAGAATTCACATAAAATAAAATTTTCATAGTCTATTATTTGACTAAAGAAAAAAATTAAAGTCATTAAAATATTGAGCTTACCTTGTGATAAGAGAAGTTTTTGAGTAAATAAGGGTTATTTGGACATGTAACCTTTATTGAGTATAAATTACATAAAAGGAAAAATTTAGTATATTTAAATTTAGTATTATAACTTTCATTTTAGATACACAAATGACTTATTTTTTATAATAATATAGATTATTATTAATATGGATGTATTGCATTAATCCATCCGAAAAATTCATATAAAGGTCCATTTGAAATATGAATTGGGCCCGTTGACATTTTGAGGACATGTACGGTTTAGCCCACATATTAGGTCACTGGGCTATGGGCCCATACCCTGGAAGGGCAACTCAATCCGCACGCAATTGGGAGTAGCGCGAATTTTAATTCGAATTTAATCTGAATTCAGTCTAATTATTTAGGAATTTTTAACTAATAAAATATTTGACAAATAAAATCCGATTAAAAAAGTATTTAATCCAAAGTAAATGGAGTGGATATAAATTTTGTTCAATCCAATCGATTAATAATTCGAATCCAAATATATAATATCACACACATAGTAGTATACATATATGCAGATAGGGTCCTTATAGCAATGCCAAAATAGGTTTTTGTATGAAAGAAGTAATGAACTCCTATACAATATATCAAATCAGGTATTTTTCATATAAATTGTTAGATTTTGAACTTATCTATATCATAATTACATAATTTGTTTCTTTATTTTTATAACAGAAAATATGTGGAAAGATAATGAGCAAGAGTAAAATGTCATGATATGGCAAGAATGTAATGCGAATTTAGATTTAATCAAAATAAGTTTCTTTTTTAAAAACTTTAAGCCTATAATTAATTGATTGGAGAATCAAGTGTAATTATTATGTATTTATAATGTCAAATAAGTACTATTATCAACAACCTAACCTAAAATTCAATGATTTGGTGAATTAATAGAATTGAGTTATATTATATCATTACTTTTGAAATGATTAATAGACTTGAGGATTCATTTATTAATTTGTCATGTCTATATTTTTTAAGGATGAATGTTTTGAATTTGGATTCTACTAAATTTCTAGAAAAATAACAAATATATGACGATTTGAAAATATTCAAATTTGGGTAATTTTTTTGGATATCCAATTTTATTTGGATTCAGATATAGTAAATCAATCATAGATTAATAAGATTTTGTATCCGATTTGAATATAGCATACTACTATTGAATTTGGGTCTATTATGATTCGATCTAAATCTGACACATTGACAACCCTACATGCACCCACCTTGAAAATTTTGAACACCTACATGTTTTTTCTTTTCTTTTTAAATTTTTATTACAATAGGTCACGAAATATACACGTGGAATCATATCATCAGCAAAATAAACAATTCATGAATTAGGTTTAATTTATTTAACCGATCAAAAGAATAATACACTATTTTTTCTTTTTCGTTGCAATATAAATATAAATATAATTTCCTCATTCTAAATTTATACTTATTTTTTGAAAAAGGTTTCACAAACTATAAATATTTACTTTTGAAAATAATATGGCGAAGGTCGAGATGACCTCATCTGATAACAAGATGAATAAGATCAATTTAAAAATAAAAATAAAAATAAAAATTATTTTAGTGTTCATGTGATCTCAAGTGCAAATTTAAATCATGAAATTATGAATTCAATTAGGAGCATTGGAAAGTACTTCAGTAATAATCTTCTAATGCTCAAATGAGTAATGGATATAATACTGTTGTTTAAAAATAAAAATATATTAATGACATACCTCATAAATTATCATCCATGAGATATTTATAGTAAAAGACTTGTATAAAAAATTATCATACGCTGCTTCATCCAATTCATTCACAAATTAGAAGAGCTAGTGGTCTAAATTTTATAAATCAGGTCGAGCTAAGCCCGTTATAATATTTTGGAGTCAGATTTGGGCATTGGGAAAGTATAATTAAGAATTTTGTGAGTGTCCGACATTGTTTAAAAAATCGGATCGGATTGGCCGATCGGACCGGTGAACAGGTGTATCATTCACGGTTCAATTGAATCGGACCGATTTTTTCATTTAATTTTTAATAAATTTTTTTTTTTTTAATTTCTTTGGTCTAAATACAAAGTTTGAAGGTTAAAGTACATTTTATAATTTATTTAAAAGTAAAAAATAGCCTTAGTTTAGAGTTTAGAATTAGCTTACGTACTCTCAACTTTAAACTTTAGACTTAATACATTTAAATTTTTGTGATCATTTATAATATGAATTGTGAAATTTGAATTGTAATGTTAGACAATATCATTTAAGCTCTTTATGTTTTATATTTTAGCATTTTATTAATTTTTAAGTAATATATATAATCTAAATATATATATTTCATAATTATAACATCACGGTTCAATTACGGTCCGACCAACGGTTGAACCAGTGAGCCATAAACCGGTAAATTTTTCGATTTAATGAACGGTCCGATTTTTCAAACACTGGTGTCCAATATGTATATAACGTAATATCCACAACACAAATAATATACAAACACACATACAAAGAAAAAAAAGTTTTTACTTCATTAATATTTATATTAATTCTATTATTAATTAATTTAATAACATTACCCTCATAATTTTATATGTGGAATTTTAAATTTTAAATTTTAATAAATTTTAGATGCTTATATGCAGACATAAATTATTAATGGTTATATAAAATTTTACGATGACTTAAAAGATGGTTAAAATTAAATATGATTCTATCGTGAATTGACATTGAATACCCACCCAATTTCAATTTAGTATCTCCACTAACTCTCAAGTAAAGTTTGTCTGCACCTCCTAAAGAAATACTCTAATGTCTTTCAATTTATTGCAAGTTTTAATTTGTCCATCAACAAATTTTTCTTACATTTATCCATTTTTATCTTCTTTATTTTTTGTTTCCTCCATCAGCTTTGCATATCATACGTCATGCATGACAATCATCTCGTCACTTTTACAGAAGTTTTTTTATTTTTAGTATCTCGTATCGATAAAATACATAAATTGTAGTTTTTATACATGGTATTAGGAAATCCTCAACTTTTTGAGTTAGCTTTTAGGGTGAGTTAGGCTAATGTTCATTTTCATGGTATTAGAGTAATCAATTCTTGATATTGGGTTATCTAGTATTATTGGACCACATATTTCATATTATTTCATACTCCAAATATTCATTCTTGGATATACGCGGGGTGTGTTAATGTTATACATCGATAAAATAAATAAGTTGTGGTCTCTATATATGACATTGTACAATCATGATGATGAGGGTTCGTTTTGCTGGGTTAGGATCCCGGTTAGAGCGACGGTAGAACTTGACCCGGACGGTTCGTGTTCCTGTTTTGTAGGAAGAGAATCCTGCAGTCACAATAAACGTTAGGCTAGCCAAGTGGCCCTCGGCTTAGGCCCTCCGACGATCAAGTCAGTGGGATTCGACATCAATAATCGATCAGAGGGGTAAGGGCCTTTTGATGTTTATGAGTGCGTACCTCTGAAAAGTAGGGTTGATGGTATATATATCCTTCTTCCGCTAGGAAATGTCTGAAAAGCCCTTAGGTATCTCCCAGGGCCACTAACCTTGGGCCTGGGGTATTTAGTCATTTCTCCTATTTGAATATCTCCAGCCAACTGCTCTTCTAGGCTTCAAGGACAAGATAGTACACTGTAGCGCCGCCTGCTGTGTCAGACGGTGAAGGGGACGGCATGCGCCATTAATGCGGAGGCGTGGCGCCTGCCAGTGCATTAAACGCGGTGGCAGTACCGTACTGGTCTCAAGCTCAGCCTCCCCTCGACCAGGTCGACTGAGGTCGAAGACTTCCGCAGGCCTAGGGAGCCTGACTGGGTCTGGGCAGATCCGGTCGAGTTAAGTCGATGAGACGAATGGGCCCTAGATCCAGTCGAGTAAAGTCGATGAGACGTATGGGCCCTGAGTCTCAGTTGGGCCGCCGTCTCCTGCTGGGCCTTGCTGGTTGGGGCCCAAGCATCTGGGCCATCCCATATCATGAGTTCCCCTACTTCGCAAGGCTAAGCGAGGTACCGATGAGAAGCGTTGGGAAGTAGCGAAAACGGTATTACTAACAGTCGACCAGGGTTTTTGAAAGTCGACCAGGGTTTGGTGCATTTATTGAGCGGTTACATCGTGGCGTGCGTGGGACGGCATGGCGGTTACAGTCATTATGGCAGACGTTTGGCTTACCGCGCCCTTTTCCCTATAAATATCTACTGTAATTCTGGCCATTTTTACTTTTACTGCTTTAGAATCTGCGCGAGAGCTTGTAGAAAAAACTGTTGGGTGCCCAGGGTTTCTGAATCTAACCTTCGCGTTCACTCCCCCGGTTTCTTGGATTTGACTTCCATTTCCAGTAAGTGTTCCGTTGTTTTTACTTCTTATCGTCTGCTTTTCTTTTGAAACATAATGCTGGGATTATATAGTTCCGAGGGTAGTCAGGGGGGGGGGATAATGAGGCTACCCCGTCCAAACAGAGTAGGTATCCCTCTGCGGCGTCTGATGATTCTAGTTCCAACAGCTTGAGCAACAAACGCGGTGGGGATGAGGCTGGGCCTAGCTAAGTACCCCCATCGCGAGGTCGATTATTTACCCCCAGTCATTATAGCGAAATAGTGTCTACCATGAACCATGGGGACTTGAGACGTCTCAAGGAGCTCTATCATATTCCCCCCGAATACCAGCTTTTAACCCCTGGGCCACCTGGTCGAATGCATCGTGCCCGTATGGGCTGCATAACTGTGTTCGAGGACGCCTTTAGATGTGGGCTTAGGTTCCCTCTAAGTAACAGCCTGGTAGGTCTGCTTAGGGGTCTTCAAGTATGCATAACCCAGCTTCTGCCCAACTGTTTTTCTACTCTCTGTAGCTTCATAGTTTTAATGTGCCTGTTCAACCAACCCGCCAGCTTCGAAAATTTTTCCAACCTGTTTCATCTTCCCATGTCTCGTAAGTCTGGCAGTACCGACGAGTCGGGGTTCTATTACCTCACTGCTCGACCTTGTCGGAGATTTCTGGTAGCTCCCTCCTCTTCGTACGATCAAGAGTGGAAAAAATGCTACCTTTTTGTTCGAGTGAATAGGGGGTTTGATATTCCTCGGGGTTGGTGGAGGGGGCATGTCGAGGTGCCCGGGAACATGACTCCGACCTGGCCGAACACATTCGTGCGGGATCTTGTCGAGTTTGGACCCATCGAGGCCTCTGTCTTCATCGAGGAGAGGCAGTTAGTGTTGGCCGGGCTATCGCCGGCCCCAATAGATTTTCCTGCTGGTTATGAGATAGGTAGATGGAGTGTGCTTTGTGCTTTATTATTTGTCTATCTTTGATGATCTACGTAGTTCTTTGGCTTTGACTTCTGTTGAATTTGAGGTGCGCAGATCGAGAAGAGATCATGAACAGGTCAAGAGCCGAGGCGCTGGCCCGAGCAGAAAAGAACAAGCAGCGCCAGCAAGGCGCTGCTTCTCGTCGAGAGCCTTCAACAGACGACGACCCGCGTCGACTGGAGGTAGCTCCCACCCCATCGCCAACCCCCTCGCCGGGTCGAGCAGTAACAGCCCCGATCGGCGGCCATGCTGGTTGGGGCAAAAGACCGATGGGCGAGCAGAGTGGTCATCCGCCCAAGAAGATTGCCGCAGGGAAGGGCAAAGGAAAAAGCACCGGGTCGGGGATGCCGACAGGGAATGATCTCTTTGGAGATCGAGGAGCCGATGCGTTGTTTAACCTGTGGAAGTTCTCGTCTCCCCGATTTGGGTCGGACCCGAGCCTTGCCCTAAATGACTCCTCGAGCATGCTTGCGTCGGGGCCCACCAGGGTGGAAGCTTTGAAGGTGTTGATGGCTGGTCAGTTCTTGCCTAACCAAAATAAGACAATGGGCATGAGCCAGGTTGCTGCCCTCTGTGAGTTTGCATATCACACGATCATGCTAAGATTTCATTTTCCGCGTCTCTGTATATTTGTACTTTTCTTGATTTGACAGTTGTGACCTTTATGTCTCAGGTCGGGCAACTGGGCTACAATTTTTACCGCCGCTCCAAGCTGGCCCTTGCTGATCGAGAGCAGTTGGATGCCGGCGGTGATGCTGAAACTTTGAAGGCTCAATTGGAGTCTTCCCAACTGCGAATCGAGGAGCTGGAGAAGCAAGTTAGCCAGCATGCCCAGGAGATAGAGGAAAAGGATGAACAGGTCTTTTTTGCGGTGACGGAGGGAACCAAGATGGATGGAAAATTGAAAAAACTGGAGCTGGACGTGCAAGTTGCCTATGAATCTAGTCGGGCCACTGGTCGGAGTGAGCGTCTGGTCGAGGCTAGGACTGAGTTCGCTCGGATATTACCCGAGGTCCGCCGGGAGGCTGTGCAGCAATTCATAGTTAGCCCGGCTTTCCAAGATGCAAGCATTGCGTTGGCTCTAGACGATGTGCGGAACGCCTTCCAGAAGGCGATCCAACAAGTGCAGTTTTTGGGCTATGTTCTCCGGCCTGAGGACCGCTCCAGAATAAGTCACGCTCTCGACGAGCAGCTTCGACCATATCCCGAGGAGGAGGTCGATGCCGGGGAAGCGCCCGTCAAGGAAGGGCCAGGGGTCGAACTGTCACCCGAAGAGAAAAGGCGGCTGGAACTTGATGAAAAACTGAGGGCAGTGGCCCGAGAGTTCGAGTTTACTGGGGACCTGGCTTTCGACGTGTCAGAGGGAAAAGCCGATGTGGCTTCCTTCTTCCCGGCTACCGAGCGGCTGTTCCTTAAAACTACAGCTGGCGCCTCTCAGCCTGTGACCGCCGTCATCCCCATCACCATGGCGCCGCCCGAGCCTCAACGAGCCTCTGTTCCCTCTGGTGCACTTGCCCTTGCCGCCGCTCCTAGCATCGAAGAAACGAGCAACTCGAGTTAGGCCCAGTTATTTGTTTTGTTTTGATGTATAGGCCCTGCTGAGGCCTTTAACATTTATTGAATTATCGCCTCGATGAGGCTTTTAGTTAATTG
Source organism: Jacaranda mimosifolia (assembly GCA_018894105.1). Lineage (NCBI taxonomy): Eukaryota > Viridiplantae > Streptophyta > Magnoliopsida > Lamiales > Bignoniaceae > Jacaranda > Jacaranda mimosifolia. The sequence continues at coordinate 36,138,922 of CM032118.1, forward strand.
TTATGAAATTACAACTGCAATTTCAATCATTACTGTCTTTGCAATCGTGTTGAATTGTTTTGACGGATGGCCACGAATGTGGCTAGTAGCTTCTCTTTTTGCGTTTCATTAGATGATGATTTGCTTTTCTATCTTGATTTTTAGCTCTTGTAGGACAAGTTGCCCTAAATCCCATAAGATAATAATTAATGTTTGAGCTTAGAATAGCTTTCGTGATTGTAGGACAAGTTTATCATCGATAGGCTGGTCTCGGCACGGTGGCCTCGACTTGGTCGACTGTTTAGTCTTAGCACATATGCCTCGACTTGGTGGCGTGAAGCCTAATTGGTCGACTGCGGGGTCGATTGTGTGGTCTTGGCGCATAGGTCTCGACTTGGTGGCGTGAAGCCTTATTGGTTGACTTCGGGGTCGACTGTTTGGTCTTGGCACATAGGCCTCGACTTGGTGGCGTGAAGCCTAATTGGTCGACTGCGGGGGTCGATCGTTTGGTCTCGGCGCATAGGCCTCGACTTGGTGGCATGAAGCCTAATTGGTCGACTGCGGGGTCGATCGTTTGGTCTCGGTGCATAGGCCTCGACTTGGTGGCGTGATGCCTAATTGGTTGACTACGGGGTCGATCGTTTGGTCTCAGCGTATAGGCCTCGACTTGGTGGCGTGAAGCCTTATTGGTCGACTGCAGGGTCGATCGTTTGGTCTTGGCGCATAGGCCTCGACTTGGTGGCGCGAAGCCTTATGGTCGACTTTGTTAAAGAAAGTTCGCTCTACTGCGCACGTTGGACATGTTGTGATTTCATTTCCTTCAGTAATACAAATGTCATCGATGACCAATTATACAAAAACTTTTTCAAGTTTATGGCATTCCAAGGTCGAGGTAGCTCGTGGCCTGATGTATCAGCTAGTTGGTAGGCATTATTCTTAGACACCTTGATCACCGAGTACGGTCCCTCCCATTTTGGGTCGAGTTTCCCGACAGGCTTGGATACTTCCACTTTCTTGAGAACGAGGTCGCCCACCTTGAAGCTCTGTGGTCGTACCGACCTGTTATGGTGATCCGCCATTTTTGAACGATATTGCTGCATGGCGTTGTTCGTCGATAGTGATTAGATCTAACGTCCTCTCCGATGCATTAGTTATCGGGTTGTAGTGGATCACCCTCGATGTATGTTGGATTAATTCTGACAGGATCGCTGCCTCGGATCAGTAAACTAGGCTGTACGGGCTGTGTCCTGTGGCTGTTTGAGGAGTCGTTCTGTAAGCCCAAAGGACACCAGGGAGGTCGTATGCCCAGCTGGTCCCTATCCCCACTATTCGACTCTTGATGGTCGAGAACAGTTATGTTGGTAACCTCAGTCTGTCCATTGGCTTGCAGATTTCCCACCGAAGTAAAGTGATGGGCGATCCCTAAGGTTTCGCACCATCTCCTTGTGTTTTTGCTCTGAAATTGGGTGCCGTTATCTGATATTAGGACTTTAGGTAACCCAAATCGGCATACAATATTATTCCAAATGAAACTTTTAATGGCGGCGTCGGTGATCTTCGGGACTGCCTCAGCTTCCACCCATTTTGTAAAGTATTCAACGGCCACTATGATGAATTTTCGCTGGCCGGATGTTTTTGGGAGCAATCCTACTATGTCGATCCCCCACTGGTCGAATGGCCAGGTGATGTTAACATTGGTCATCGGTGCGGCTGGCTGGTGAGGGATGTTCGAATGAATTTGACAGGATGAACATTTTTTAGCAAAATCGACAGAATCTCTCAACAAAGTTGACCAAAAATATCCATAGCAAATGACCTTATGTGCCAGGGATCGGCCGCCAGAGTGGTTGCCGCAAATACCGATATGCACTTCATGTAATACTTCATTAGCTTGGTCGGGATCCAGACATCTGAGTGGCGGGTCTGTTATTGACCGCTTGTACAGTTGTCCGTGCTCATCCAACATGCATTTAGGTGCTAAACCCTTCAATCTGCGGGCCTCCTTATCGTTGTCAGGCAAGGTGCTAAGTCGATAAAGTTTGATCGGGTGCTGCCAAGAAAGGGTTGTTTCGTCGAGGCACCTGACAAAAACCTGGTCGGGGGCAGAGACGCAAGGCTGGGCGGCAAGAAGAAATTTTATTATTTTTTCTCTGGTGCCTTTCATCGAGCTGGCCAGCTTGGAGAGCACGTCTGCTCGTTCATTTTCTGATCGAGGTATTTGGCTCAGCGAGAAGTTTCTGAACATTTGCCTCAATTGGCGCACTTCTGCCAAGTATTGGGACATTTTGTGTTCCTTCGCCTCAAAGTTGCCTTCGACCTGTTCTGCCACGAGCTGAGAGTCGATGAAAGCCGCTAGTTGCTCGACCCCGCGGTCTGTGGCCATGCGCATTCCTGCAATAAGGGCCTCATATTCTGCTTCGTTATTAGTGATCAGGAAGTCGAGTTCACCGCGAAATCATATTCCTCGGTCAGTGGGGATCGGAGGGATATGTCTATTCCTCATCCGGATGAGGTTGCGGACCCATCGACATGCAAGGTCCACCAGATGGTGCTCTCGACCTCCTGCGAAGGGAGGTCAAGCCTTTCAACGATGAAGTCGGCCAACACCTGTGCTTTAATGGCAGTCCGCGGTTGAAATTGGATGTCGAATTCCCCGAGCTCAATGGCCCACTTGGTGAGCCGTCCTGAAGTGTCTGGCTTCGACAACACCTGCTTTAGCGGCTGATTCATCATCACCAAAATTGTGTGGGATTAAATATAAGGCCGCAGTTTCCTGGCCGACGTGACTAGGGCCAGAGCGAACTTTTCGATCTCTAAGTAATTATGCTCGGGCCCCTGGAGAGCTTTGCTGCAATAATATACTAGGCGGAGATTTCCCGCTCTCATCATCGTCAACACTGAACTGATAGACGCCGAAGAGACTGCCAAATATATCTGTAGTACTTCTCCCAGCTCGGGCTTGGCTAGCATAGGTGGCGAAGAAAGGTATTGCTTGAGGTCGAGTAGGGCCTGATTACACTGTGGGTCCCACTTGAATCCAAATTTCTTTGATTTCGCAGGATTTTGAAGAAGGGTAGGCTTTTATCTGCTAATCGAGATATGAATCTGCCCAAGGCTATGATCCTGCCGACCAGGCGCTGGACATCCCGAACCGTGCGAGGTGGGGCGATGTCCAAAATTGCTTGAATCTTCTGCGGGTTGGCCTCGATGCCTCTCTGGCTGACCATGTAGCCGAGGAATTTGCCTCATCGGACCTCAAAGGTACACTTGGTAGGATTGAGCTTCATCCTGAAAGCTCTCAAAATGGAAAAGGTGTGGTTGAGGTCGATCAAGTGGTCTTCAGCCTTTTCTGTCTTTACAATCATATCATCCACATAGACCTCCATCGATCTCCCAATTTCATTCTTGAACATATAATTAACCATTCTCTAGTAAGTTGCACCTGCGTTTTTAAGTCCGAATGGCATAACCAGGAAGCAGTACACTCCGTTGGGGATGACAAACGCTGTTTTGTCCCTGTCCTCGGGTGCCATGAATATTTGATAATAGCCTTGAAATGTATCCATCATGCTAAGCAATTCGCAGCCAGCAGTAGAGTCAACAAGTAAATCAATACGAGGCAAGGGGTAAGGATCCTTAGGGTAAGCTTTATTCAAATCTGTAAAATCATCACACATTCACCACTTTCCCTTATTCTTGGGAACACGTACAACATTACAAAGCTAAGAGGGATATTGGATTTCTATAATGTAACATGCCTGCAAAAGCTTGCTGACCTCCTCGTCGATAATCTGGGTCCGTTCAGCATTGAAGGTTCTTTTCTTCTGCTGCACTAGCTTGCGGGCTGGGTCCACGTTGAGGCGGTGGACGATGATGTTGGGGTTAATGCCCTGAAGATCCGCCGCCTTCCATGCAAAAACATTGACGTTTCGTCAGAGGAAATCGACCATAAGTCATTCTAGTCGATCTCCCATTTCGGTCCCAATTCTGGTGGTTTTCTTCGGGTTCCCAGGTTCGAGCTCGATCGTTTTGAATTCCCCAATGGGCTCGACCCTAGTGTCATCCAACTTTTTCTTCTTCGACAAGGGTCCCTCCTCGGGTTTCGCTATAGGGGCGTCCCCCGAGGGCCTCAGCTCGGGTCGCTTCTTCTGGTCGGTTGAGTCTACAGAGATTGTGTAGCATCGCCAAGCGTCTTTAAGGTTACATAAAAGCTCACCCACTACGGCTAGGGTCGGGAACTTTATCTTCATATGATAAGTGGACACAATGGCTCTGAAATCATTGAGGGCTGGTCGACCTATGATAACATTATACGCGAAGGGAGCATCGACCACCAGGTACCTGATCATTAGTGTTCGGCTGCGCTGTCCCTACCCGAACGTGGTGGAGAGATTGATGGATCCGACTGGGATGATCTTGGACCCACCAAATCCGACCAAAGGTGTTCTGATCGGATCAAATTTCAACTGTCCCAATTTCATTCTGTTCAAAGTCGACAAGAATATGATGCTCACTGAACTCCCATTGTCGACCAGCACCTTTCGGACCTCGAAATTAGCAACGTCCAGGGTAATCACTATCGGGCAATTTATCTTACGGTCAGCTTTCTCCATGTGGTCCAGATCTGCGTCGGTGAAAGAAATTGGTACGGTACTGGTCGTCAGCTGAAAGACTGCGTCGACCCTGGATGGCCTGGTTGAGTCGAGCTACCTCTGTGTTTGCTTTCTCGTATTCCGGGAATCTCCTCCCGTGGGCCCCCCGGCAATCATGTCAATGACACCCCTGATGGGTGGGTTGGGTTCATGGGCTGGTCTTTTTCCTTTGTCCTCTCTCCTCGGGCTGACCGACCTTTCTCTTCAGGGAGTCCGGTCGGTCAGGCTGTCCTCTCTTCGGGCCTGCTCCTCGATGAATTTTTTTAGGTGGCCTTGTCTAATTAGCCTCTCGATTTCGTCTTTCAGATTAAAGCCGTCCTCGGTGTCGTGCCCTTTCTGCTTAAGGAAATAGCAGTACTTTTTGGACTTCTTCATGGCTTCGATTTTTGTGATTTTCGAGGCTTCTTGAGCAGGTTGTCGTGTTGAATGGCGAACAACACTTCTCTCCTCGGCAGGTTCAACGGGGTGTATTCATGGAAGCGCTTGATGAGGGAACGACGTCCCTCCTTATTTTGCCTATCATCTTTCTCCTTGCCCCTCTTTTTGTCGGCTTCCAAGCTGTCGTATTTCATCCTATTCATCTCATCCTAGGTCATGTACCTCTCGATGAGGTCGAGGAGCTCCTCCATCGTTCTGGGCTGCGTGCGCACCAGGGCATTGGCGCACTCCTTGTGCCTTAAGCCCAGGAACAATACATCGATGAGAAACTCAATCCTCGGGCTATCGATTTTCAACACCTCTGTGTTGAATCTAGTGAAAAATCCCGAAAGGACTCTCCCCCAGCCTGTTTCACTGTGTGTAGGTGTGTGTGCGGGAGTTTTGCCTTTCTCCTGCTGGTGAACTGATGTAGAAACTTATCACACAACTGGTCATAGGAGAAGATGGACGCCGGCTCCAGTTTTACAAACCAATCCAAGGCCACTCCCTAGAATGTAGTCACCAGCATCTTTGCACGTATATAGTCATTATGCCCATGCAGCTGCATCATATGCTCAAACTGCAACAGATGCTCATTCGGGTCCGTGGAGCTGTCATACCTTGGAAGCCCCGTAGGGATCTTTGCATCAACGGCGATGCGCTCTTCAATGATCTCTTGAATGAACGGCGAATCTCGCTCCCTTCTGAACCTTTGCGGCTTGTCTGGCTGGGCCACCCTATCTGCATTCCTTCTTGAGATCTCCTCCAGGCGCTTGTTCAACTGTTGCACCTGGTGAGACACCTCCTCCCATTCTTGCTGATCTGCTTGGGAGGCACCTCTGCCTGGCTTGTGTCTGGAGCGCTCGGCCCTATCGCGCTGCGGGGCTCGAATGGGCCGAACGTCATGATCTACGGAGTCTGCTACCTCCTCCCTCGGTGGGAGGCGGGTTGCTTCTCTAGGAAAATGGCCAGGACTCAAATCTCTCATGAGCTGGTGTCTTAGCGATTCTGGCCATTGAGAAGGCTCTTCCAGCCGTGCTCTTTCTGGAACCGCAGGCTGCGGCGTGGCGCTGACTACTGTCTTCGGCTGCATTGCATGTCTGTTTAGGGCGGCGGAGAGTTGTGCTGAAATCTGTGCAGAAATCTGGTCACTAATGAGTTGCATTAGCTGCGGCATTGTGAGGGCGACCATAGGCTCAGGCTGAGCGCTTGGTCCTTGTGCATTCGGTTCTAGGTCCTGACGATGGGGGGGAGAGTTGGACCTCCTATTTTCATCTCTTCTAGATGGGGCTCGCCTAGTGTTTACCATTTTTCGACAGAGGATTCAGTTTCCCACAGACGGCGCCAAATGATAAGGGTTCATTTTGCTGGGTTAGGATCCCGATTAGAATGACGGTAGAACTTGACCCGGACGGTTCGTGTTCCTATTTTTAGGGAGAGAATCCTGCAGTCACAATAAACGTTAGGCTAGCCGAGTGGCCCTCGGTTTAGGCCCTCCGACGATCAAGTCAGTGGGATTCGACCTCAATAATCAATCAGAGGGGTAAGGGCCTTTTGATGTTTATGAGTGCGTACATCTGAAAAGAGGGTTGAGGGTATATATATCCTTCTTCCGCTAGGAAATGTCTAGAAAGCCCTCAGGTATCTCCCAGGGCCACTAACCTTGGGCTTGGGGTATTTAGTCATTTCCCCTATTTGAATATCTCCAGCCAACTGTCCTTCCAGGCTTCAAGGATAAAATAGTACACTGTAGCGGCGCCTGCTGTGTCAGACGGTGAGGGGGACGGCATGCGCCATTAATGCGGAGGCGCGGCGCCTGCCAGTGCATTAAACGCGGTGGCAGTACCGTACTGGTCTCGACCTCAGCCTCCCCTCGATCAGGTCGACTGAGGTCGAAGACTTCCGCAGGCCGAGGGAGCCTGACTGGGTCTGGGCAAATCTGGTCGAGTTAAGTCGATGAGACGAATGGGCCCTAGATCCGATCGAGTGAAGTCGATGAGACGTATGGGTCCTGAGTCTCAGTTGGGCCACCGTCTCCCGCTGGGCCTTGCTGGTTTGGGCCCAAGTATCTGGGCCATCCCACATCACATGACCTTTTAAATTAGTTTTTTGGGGTGATTTAAGTTCAATGTCCATTTCTCAACTCCCCCCCTCCCCCACCTTCCTTTTTGCTGTTTTATTTTCCCATTTTTTCTTCCATGCATCTCTTGCGTACTATACATAATTTTGCAAAGTACAAATATCATTTCCATCAGTTTGGCCTGCCAACTACTACCTTGGCTTTGTCTCCAATTGGAAGTGCAACTACCTCCCTTATTTAACCACCTACATATAGGCCATGTTTGCTTTGGGTTATCAAGCTTAATGACAACTGTTTTATTCAATTTAATAATACACATATTTTAAAGGATGGAATCTTGTGATAATTTTTTTCCACCTACAACTTATTAAATCATATATAATTATTACTTTTTAGACAACTTATCAAATTATAAATCATTTTCAACTTATTTTTTAAAATTTAAAAATATTAAAAAAAAAGAAATAAAAACATATCCAGACGAGCTCTTAGTCGAACACTTGGTTCTTAATCTAATTCACATCACTTCTACCTTTCTTCAAAATTATCAGAGTTTCTTTAACCTAGTAGTATAAGTGTCACATATCAATTCATTTTGTATTTTATAATTGAATGCTAAGTGGCACATTCATTTAATCCTAACTGTTGTGCCATATCCTTATGTTAAAGGCTCGTTTGCTTGGTAGGATTATATAAGATAGATTGATAATCGAGAGTAATTAATTGTTTGGTTGTCACTTAAAGCCCATGATTAATAAAAAGCCCAGTATTTTATCTTAAAGTGTTGGAATTATGTATCTCACCCTCTTGGTGTGATTAATAATTCTAGGATTAGAAACATTGATATTAATGTACTAAATGACAAAATTATCCCTACATATAAACTAAATATAGATTTAATTAACAAATATATATCAGTAAAACTTAACTTATAGAACTAATTTTTTAATAAAATACTAAATTATTTGTACAATTAAATTTATTTTTATAAGATTCTTTTATACAATATTTATCTAAAAAATATAAATTTTTTATATGAAGATTATTTCTTCTATGATAATAAGATTTCATAAGTAAACTTTTTTTTAATTGAAAAATAAATAATATTTTTCAAATATAAATTTACGCTTAACATGAAGTTATTTTATAAAATTACAAACTAATATCCATGAATATATTAAATATAAAATAGTTTAATTTGTGAAATAAGTCACTGGCTTTATAAAATTTGAAAGTGAATTATTTTTTCAAAATAAAAATCAAATTTTTTTCAAGTAATAATAAATTATAAATTATTTGAGAAAAATATTTAAAAATAGAGACTTACTCACTGCAATGCTACATATATTTAAACCTTTTCAATGAAAATAATTTAATTATTAAAATAAGATTGGAAATGACATTGATATTTCATTCTTACCATATGTTACAATTATAAGCATCCAAACAACTGAATATATTAAAATTAGAATATCCAAATTAGTAATCCAAGCAAGCAAATAAAGTATTGATATATTTTCTAAATAATGAATCATACACTTATCAATCACATTTAATCCTATCATAATAAGCAAACGAGCCAAAAAAGTATTGCAGCATGTAATTAGTGGGATGCCCTATGGGCTATTGCATATTAATTAAACACTAAAAAAGTTAATACTTTATAAGTTTTTTAATGAAAGAACTTATTTATTTATTTTGAAAGAAGTGAATACTTCATATGAAACAATATTATAGGATTTATGTTTCCCTAAAATATTTTCCATATGGAGAAATAAATCAAATAGTACCAAATATGATTTCTTTATTCATTCCAATACATCCAAAATATTCTTCAAATATCCTAAAACATCCTCAAGGTACATGTATTTTCATTTTTTAAGACGGTCATAATCTTACATATATACATTGTATCTCTTTTCATATTATAATTATACATACACAAAAATACAAATACGAAATTACATTTTCACTCACCAGATAAAAAGAAACAATTTGATATTTATAACAAAATATCTCCTCTAACAATAAACTAAAGAAACCATTTTTCTAAATAATTGCTTAACGCTTCTCAAAACAAAAGCAAATATATGTTATGTTCCCTAATTTTATCTTCCAAAATTCATTCTTACAAAATATATTTTCAGAAAATGCGGAAATTTAATCAAACCCACCTTAAAAGTTTAGTATAGAGAAACCTTTGGAAATGTTTGGTTATGTTTTCCTAAAACAAAATTGTTTTGGGGAAATATAACTAAATATATTCTCATTTTTCTCCAAAACACAAAAAAACATTTTTCCAAAATACCCTCTACTATCCTTCATTATCCCTAAAACTTTCCCATTATTCTAATAATAAAAAAAAATTGAATTCCATTTTCATCCCAAAAATTCAACAAAAAAATATTAATTTGACTATTACAGTAAAAAATATCTCTCCTCAAAATATAAACAAACATATCAAAATTCTTCAAAATTAATTTTTAACTATTCCCCAAAATATACCAAAAATCAATTATATTTTCTTACAAAACTTTCACATTCTCTAATAATTTATTATCTCAAAATATATAATAAACACATAATAAAATTACACAAAAAATATAACTAAACATTCCCTTTTATTTTATTTTTGCGCAACATAGGAAAAGCTTTTATTACTTTATTTTATGTGATTTTGTTTTATTGTTATTTTGGTTTATGTGAGTTGCATATAACGAGCACAAATGCGGTGGGTCCAATCAAATCGCATCACTTCCATATCATGAATCGTGAATCATGATTCATGATAGAATGTGTTGGTCGCTGGACCACGTGCGGGTTCGCTCCCTAACCTACCCAAGAGCAAACAATAATTGACGGCCAAGCCACTCTAACACGGATCTTTAGGGCCTGTTTGTTTCTATTTTCAACCCTCGGTTTTTTTTTTTTTTTTTTTTTTTCCACTTTGAATATTAGAAACCACTAATTTTTATTTATTTTTATTCAAAATATCTTTTAATTCTATTTTTAATTCTTTTTTAATCTTACATTATCATCTTGTATCATATCAATTAAATTCAAATGATTTGATGTAAAATATCAACTGTTATTTTAAAAATAATAAAAAATATACATATTTAAAAAAAATAAATCTTTTTAAATATAAAAAAACATAAATCAATTACAGTCCATTTGGTTTCTTTTTCTGGAGCCATTTTTATTTTCTATTGAAAATGCACAGTGAAAAGTTAGTTAGAAAAAATAGTTTTGAAAATGAGTTGTGTTTGGATGTGTTGTTTAAAATTGTAGGTTTATATACTTGTAAAAATGAGATATATTTGGATGTTGAGTGTTTTTTGTATTAAAAGAAAGAGGATTTTTGAATTTCAATTGATGATGTGATGTGTAATTGTTTGAAAAAATAATATTATAATTTGAATTTGATTTTGAATTTATAATATTTTTGTGGTGAATGTTGTTTGAGAAGTATTGAGAATGTAAAAAGTAAATATAAGTAACAATAGGGGTTGAGAAAGGTATGAAAATGGAGAGAGAATGTAAAAAGTAATATTTTGAGAATGAAAATATATGAGAAAATAGTGTAGAAATTGATAATTTTCTATTTTCATTTTGAGGAGAAAATGAAAATGAGATTTGAAAATGAAAACAAATGAGTTGTTAACTTCTCAACCCTATGTCTACTTTAATCATTACTTCCCATTAAAACATCTACATACAATCTCATCTTTATTTCCAAACTGTAACTACTTTTCCAACTTCTAAAAATACATGAAAATAAAAATGAGTTTTTGAAATAAAACCAAATGGGCCCTTACTTTCAGCCTTCTCTATTTAAATCACACGACCAATATTATTTGATTCGAGGTTGTCGCAAGTTAAATCTTTTATTTTATTTTATGCGCATATGTCAAAATTTGTATTAAATATCTTTTTATAAAATTAATTAATTAAATATCAAATATATTTAATATATATTCATTAAATTAAAATATAAAATGAAATAAATGATCCAAAATGAGGACATTGCCTAATCTTTATTCTTAAATTATAGCAATTCTTGAAGTTTTGAAAAGTCAATTTCCAAATCGTACATTGTTTCATATCAATTTTCCGAAAAATACTTTGCTAAACTTGGGTTGGATAATAATAACTTTGGGAGTGTTTGGTTATATTTTCCCAAAATAATATTGTTTTAGGAAACATAATAAAATATATCCTCATTTTCTCCTCTAAAGCACATATTTTTCGACATATACATACATATATTATATATATACATTATGTATATTTTTTTATTATTATTTTAACATTAAAAAAATAACTCAATTCCATTTTCACCCAAAAAATCAAACAAAAGAATATTGATTTGACTGCTACAATAAAAAATATCTCACAAAAAATATAACAAATATACCAAAAAATAACTTTCACATTTTTCAATAATTCATTCTTCCGAACCACATAATAAACACATCATAAAATTACAAAAAAACATAACCAAACATTCCCTTATATTTTGAAATATTGTAATTAGTTCATCCCGATGTTTTACTAAGGTTATAAGTATTTTATCTATCCCAAACTTATGTACCATATATAGTTTTTTCGGAATGCGTATAAGAAAACAATTTTTCACAAAGATAAAATATCATTTATAAGTACTTGGGTGGATCAATTTTGTTCTCAAAAATATTATTTCACTATGTAACACAAGTAATTTTCAACCAATATTTCGAGAATAATAGTATGAGCATAATTTTTTTTTTATAAATTTAACTATTATTTAAAATTTCATATCCAATCAAATTAAATATTTAAAAATAAAGACGGAGGAAGTATTTAACAAGATGAATGGTAGACAATTAGTTTTTATTAATGAACTTTTTTAGTGGACTTTCAATTGAACCACCCAAGTACATGTAAATTACCTAACAAAAATGTCTAAGATTATGGTGAGAATGTAACGATTATATAGGGTTGAAAATGAGTTGTATTTGAAAAATATAGTGTTTTTATATTAAAAATTGTGCAAATATGAGTAGAAAAAATAAAAATTGATAAAAAAAATAAATAAAGAGAGAGTGTAAAAATTTATTTGGAAGAATATATGTGAAAATGAGAAAAAAATTGATGACTAGAAAATAAAAACAAACAGCCCATTTGGTTTTATTTTCAAATACCATTTCCATTTCTAACCATTTCTAAAAGTTGGAAAGTTAGTTAAATAAAAATTGAGATGTATTTGGATGAAATGTTGGAAAGTAATGATTGTAACAGGTTGTAGGATTGAAAAATAGGTTTATATTTTTTATATTTAAAAAAAATTATTTTTCAAAATATATATTTTATTAATCTAAAAATGATAATGAGTAACTTTATGTCAAATCAAATTTGAATTTGATTAATGTATAATAGGGTTTAAGATAGGTTTAAAAATATATTTTGAAAAATATATATATACTTTTTTTGAAAAAAATTATGAAAAAATATATGTTTTCAATATTTATTCTCACATTAAAATGAAAAGGGGGCTTGAAAATGAAACTAAACACCCTGTAAGCACCGTACGAAATTTGTCTTTCATTTTACTCCAGACTAGGGACCCGAAAGGGCAAAAAGCAATAGAGCGGAAAAAGATGCAGTGGGACCCAGAAACCGAGAAGGCTGGAGAACGCCCGAACATCCGACGTGGCTACCAAGGACAGAAGCTGGACAAAACGACAACCCCACCAACGTAGGAAACACAGAGCTTACCAATTTTATTGCCGGGGTTGGTGTATCCGTGTCATTTTCATTTTTTGTAATGAACTTTAAAATCTTTAAAATCAAAGTCCAATTTCCTTTTGTTTTGCATATGCCGTTGATTACTGTAGGTCTGTGGCTATACATCCTTAATAATCTCCGCCCCTTCTGATTTCTTTTATACATTTAAATAGTCTTCGAAAGTTGGCCGGCTCTTTCCCTCAAAGGGCAAAACCTCTTCTCTTTTGTCTAGGGTTTTGCTAATCCTTTTCAGTTCTGTTGTATCGTTCGATCCAGCGAACGATTTTTACTGCATTTCGTTTGGGCTGAGAAGAGCTCCGCTATTAAGAAATGGCCTTCTCTTCTTCGCTCCTTAGATCTGGGCCGTCACCTGTTCACGAAACCAATGCTATTCGTCCGTCCGATCGATTTAAGGTGTGTTTTAGTTTTTCTTTTGATCTTCCGTTTGATACGTCAAGGAATCGAGCTCAGATCAGTTGTACTTCATTTATTACTAGTTTTCTTTCTTTCGCAAACGAATTGACGGTTTAACTTGGATTTGCTTCTGGATTTTTGGCTTCCGTATTTTCGCTTGTGTTTCAACTGAACAATTTTCCGCCGAAAGTTTGGTTTGATAATTTTTTGAGCTACATGTATTTACATATATGCTAATGTGAAGGGAGTTTTAAGACTGAAAAATTAACTGATCTGATATGCGATTGGTTGTTTCGGTTGGAAAAAAAACGTTGAAGTCAACTCCTGAAGGTTTACATGGTTCCATTATCGAAGTTCAATTTCTTGATTTTGTCTTGCCGATTTGTTTTGTTTTATATGTTCGCACAAAACAAAATTGAAAAATGGATTTTTACTTTTCACTGGTTTTTTTTATAGTTTCTCGTCCTATTAATTGAATAGTTCTTAGTTTCTAAGCTTGATTTGGTGTAGTTGCGGCAAAATAGTACTGGTTCTTTCTTGAGGACCAGTATTTTTACTTTTGAAAGTGGCAAGAAATTGTGATCATTGCTCTTCCTGTCGTATTCCCTTTATTGTGTCTGATGCAAAATGGAGTTAAAGTTCTCTTACAATAATGTAATGAGGGATTGCACTATCTTAGGTATCATGTGGTGGCCTTAACCACAATGTTAATGCTGTGAAGTTCCAGTCAAGCATCTTTGGAACTAATGTCCCAGTGGATTCATCTTCTCTACAGTGAGTGAACTCAAAATCCTCATTATTTAAAAATGCTATTTGATGTTATTTGTCATCCGAGCTTTAAATGACACTAAATTCAAACTATATAGGAAGTTTACTGCCCGCAGTATTCAGCCTGTTAGAGCAACAGCAACAGAAATACCTCCAACAGTGCCAAGTAAGGCTTAGACACTTGCATTTCTGTTTCCTGGACTTGATGTCATGTCTGTTTTTAGGTATTTAACAAATCCATTCTGCATGTTACTGATTCAGAATCACGAAGCAGTGGGAAAACGAAGATTGGCATCAACGGTATGTTTTGTCATCAATATTATTTTCTGCTTCTGTTTCACTTCAAATAGACATCGCTTCCTGTTATTGTCACTCTCGATTTTCTTATTTGCTACTACTCAAAGTAGCTATTTTGATGTTTTCAAGTTTCTTTGGCCATCTATGACAAGGATTTTTTGTTGTTGCCAATTTACTGTTTGTGAAAATGTGAAATGTAATTTTGAGAACGGCTATTTTCATGATTATTTTTGTTAAGTTCACTGCTGAAAAGCATTATTTCTTGAACTGTGCAGGTTTTGGACGCATTGGCAGACTAGTTTTACGGATAGCAACCTTCAGGGATGATATTGATGTGGTGGCAGTTAATGATCCTTTCATTGATGTGAAATACATGGTCAGTATTCCTGTTTAGCTTTCATCTGCATTCTTTTACCTGCTTGGTGATTATAGAGTAGCTAAGAAAGCAGTCTCATATGCTCAGTTTATCTTACTAATGAGTACCCTAGCATGTCTGCTAGCAGGGGTGACTCCATATTGGTGTTTAAGGGGTTCCCTCTTACGTTTTTTAACCAATAAGAGTATGGGAAGTAATTCTTTTATCTATAGGATTGTGAATATATTTCTGTCAAGAAGAAAAGGTGTTCTCTATAATGAGGATCATGAAAATTCTGACTCTAGAATTGGATGTATGACAAATTTTCAAATGATTGCTTTATTACATATATTGGAAAAAATATGTTTAGTAAGGTTGATAAGGATGACACTCTGTTTGTCAATATTTTAAAAAATGTAAAATTCTATGGGACAATGTGGAAGATAGATAGAATAGAATTTTTGATATATTAACTTGGGTAATGGCTCCTTCTGTATTTGACTGGGATAATAAAATAAATTTTGGACCTCTTTGATTATAAGTACTGGAGCTGCCATTTGCTTGCGAAATGCTTATCTTCGAGCACACACCTGTTACCAAAATTGACTCACCAGAGTGTTTTAACATGGCTGTATATGTGTCTATAATCCCTTCAGGCATACATGTTCAAGTATGACTCAACTCATGGACCTTACAAGGGAACCATCCGAGTTGTTGATGAATCCATTTTGGAAATCAATGGAAAGCAGATCAAAGTTGGCAGCAAAAGGTATCACCATAATATTCAGAATTAAGAACTGTTTTGAACCAGCATACTAAATCATCTGATGTGCATATAGCATCATGGCCTCTTCTTTGCATGCTAACTTTCAAATCTCTCAATACAGGGACCCAGCAGATATTCCTTGGGGTGATTATGGAGCTGAATATGTTGTCGAATCTTCTGGGGTCTTTACAACTGTTGACAAGGCATCAGCACACAAAAAGGTTAGTTATAATTTTGATGTTCTATACAACATTTTTTGCCATTTCATATAAGAATCTTCTCATCAAAGCTCAATTGTGCAGGGTGGTGCTAAGAAGGTCGTAATTTCTGCTCCATCAGCTGATGCTCCTATGTTTGTAGTTGGCGTTAATGAGACAACTTACAAACCAAGTATGGATGTTGTTTCCAATGCTAGCTGTACCACCAATTGCCTTGCTCCTCTGGCCAAGGTTCTGCTGGAATCTGAATTTCTTTTTGGATTATAAATGTTCATAGGGATACCACTTGGTTGTGGATCTGCACCTCTTGGTTTATTTGAATCATTTCATGGATTTCTTCAAGAATAGCACATTTTAATATTAGATTTAGACTGCCATTTTTTGAAGCCTGTGAAGTGTGATTGCTCAACGAATACTGTTTTCTACGAAATTGTTATACTTTGCAGGTAGTGCATGAAGAGTTTGGTATTGTAGAGGGTCTAATGACAACTGTCCATGCAACTACAGGTGTGTGTTGTGCCAGCACTGTTACACCTGCAGTGTTTGGATTTCACCTTTGCTTGTTCTTTGTTCTTATACCCTCGCTCTTCTTTGTGACACTGTTATTGATATCCAGCCACACAGAAGACAGTTGATGGGCCTTCAATGAAGGACTGGCGGGGAGGCCGAGGAGCAGGGCAGAACATCATTCCTAGTTCTACTGGTGCTGCTAAGGTATTAGGTAGTTCTCAATTGGAAAAAATCTTGTCCACCAGTTCTGCCCATTTAACTATATTTCAAATTTAAATTTTAGGCTGTTGGAAAAGTTCTTCCAGAACTTAATGGTAAGCTCACTGGAATGGCTTTCCGTGTTCCGACACCTAATGTATCTGTTGTGGACTTAACTTGTCGGCTTGACAAGAGTGCTTCTTACGAAGATGTGAAAGCAGCAATAAAGTATGTGAACCTCATCTCTGCTTTCTAATTTATCTGACGTTCTCTCCTTTTCCGCTGTGTTTGAATGATAATTCGAGGAATTTAATCTAAATTTACAGGTATGCAGCAGAAGGTCCACTGAAAGGCATTCTTGGGTATACTGATGAAGATGTCGTCTCCAATGATTTTGTTGGTGACTCGAGGCATGGATTTTCGCTCCATTCTCCGTCTTTCTAAGTCTAAAAACCTACCTGATAAGGGAAACTCACATAGTTATAAATCATTTATTGCTGAAGCGGTCAGCTTTATATTTTCAATATTGTTGATGGATGACCATCGATTTGTTTGAAGCCTGACCAAAGTGAATTATTTCATGTTTATTGGTTGGCACTTTGTTTTGTTTTTTGGTTGAGACTTTTGCTATATATATATATATATATACCCTAGTCCATGACCTGTAACAGTCTATATAGATCATGTGCGTCTTACCAGTTTATTGTTCTCGTACGCCATGACCTTGGACATGTCCACTTGTTGATTTCTTTTACTTTTTTGACATAGGTCGAGCATATTTGATGCCAAAGCTGGAATAGGCCTTAGTAAGTCCTTCATGAAGCTTGTCTCCTGGTATGATAACGAGTGGGGTTACAGGTACTCTCTCTCTCTCTCTCTCTCTCTATATGTATATATATCAAGCCATGCCTGTCTGATGCATCTATGAACTGATGTGTCCTAACGCCTTACAACTTGGCCCATGATATCCTTTTTTGGTCTTCCTTTTGCAGCAATCGAGTGCTGGACCTAATAGAGCATATGGCTTTGGTGGCAGCGTCTAAGTAGAGAGGTAGCTGTGGCTGCAGTATTTTTTGTGTGAGTGATTAGTTTGGATGAAAGGGTAGTTGCAAAATTTTTAGCTGTCACTTGTGCTTGAAATTTGGATGTCCTTTTCTGTGATTGTAGTGAGTTATGGAAGCCAAAGGAAGGGAGTTGAAATAATGTATCAGTCATGTATGACAAACTCGTAGAAATACTTAGATTGGTTTTGATGTTTTAAGGAACCATTGTTTTTCTTTCCGCTGATTTTTACGCATGTTGCATTCGAATTGATCTTTTTCAGCCATAACCTTCGACAGAGATTTATGCTAGAAAATGCTTCCTCCTCCAATGCATTTGTCCTTGATGCATCCAAACACAGGAAATTGAAGCATTAGCCAACTTCTACCTATGCAACTTTCGTTTCTTATCATCAAACGATAATACAGTTGCTCACTGCAAAACAGAGCAACTAAACTTGATCAAGTCCACTGGAGCTAGTTTGTGACGGTCTGTAAGGCCGGAGCCAGGCGAAGCGCCGAAGCAAAACCAAGCACTTTAATCTCTCTTTACTCGCGATGTTTTGCCGATAAAGGAGAGATTAGATAATGTCTTCAGCCTTCAGGAGGCAGGACTTGAGTGCAAGAATTTTATAACCATTTTATCATGTCATACATTGTCCTATACGTATATATGTCTGTGTGTGTGTGTGTGGTGACACGAGAAGAAAGACATTTTCCTTTTTGAGATTTCTTTGCAAGTTACGTTTCTGTGTTTAAAATTCGACAGTTACTGCTCGTTAATCATTCCACTAAATGGTTACCACCAAATTTGAATCATAAGATCAGCCATAGGTCAAAATGCCAAGCTTCTATCTTGAACCCTTTAATTTCTTCTCCACCACATTGAGAAAATTCAATTGAAATTCATCTCATTATCATTACAAGCTTATCTTGTATTTATTACACGGTTATCATGCTTGACTAGCCACAAAAGAACTACAGAGTCAGGTATTGTAACAAGAAGGAATTTGTTATTAGACTAAAAAGGTTGATATGATTTGCGTCAAGAATATTGAATATACATAGGAATTAGCTACATGGGACGATGCCACTTTCTTTCATTCGTATTTGGTCCCAATGGTCTTGGCATGCATGTTACACAATTGGAGAAGCAGCATTCAATTCCAACCTATCCTTTTCTTCTCATTTAATATTCCTATAGAGTTAGTATAAGTACCCAGGGCAGGATGGTGCAAGTTAAACGAAGAGTTAAAAAACTAGGAGAAAAACAATGGCCACCAAACACGTCTTTGCTCTCGTGCTCCTCTTGGTGCTCACTTTGGCCTCTGGTACTTCCTCTTCCCAGTTTTAAGCATCGAAAAAATTGATTTACGATGCAATAATATGGACTGTCTAATTAATTGCTATTACTTATTTTGCAGAGGAGGCGAGGGTGAGGGCGAGGACCTGCGAATCACAGAGTTTCAGTTTTAGAGGACCATGCATTATTGATCACAACTGCAAGACGGTGTGCATAACTGAAGGCTTCACAGATGGGGATTGTGAAGGATTCCGAAGACGCTGTTTTTGCAGGAAGCCCTGTTAATGATGAATTAATGTATGTACTAAGAGAAAAAGTGCTTCAACCGAAGCAAGTGCAGTACTTATGACATCTTTGGATGTTAGTAATAAATAAGTTTTTATATTTGTGTTGTTTCAAGATATTCCAACATGCAGTAGTGCACCACAATAAATATCACAATTGCAGATTATCAATCAAAAGATGAAACAGATAATCATAAGAGGGCATAACATGCGTTTTTATCAAATGAAATCCAAGTATATCAAGCGCGATCCGAATTATACAACAAGCATATTCAAGGCATAACAGAATTCATGCACATATATATATATATATATATATATTTAACCAGATACGAGTTCAGGAAAAGCCAAAAATTACATATATCAACCAAGGCATAAAAAACAGTAAAGCATGCTGTCAAATTTATAAATATAGATGAAAAATGTTAAAGATAACTTAGCTTAAGGATTCTGTATTGTAACAGCATCAATCAGACGACCAAATCACAGAATTCTGTTTGTCTTGAAGAAACGAGCTCCCTGACTCATCAGTGCAACAGGTACAACGCTGCTCCTCCCAGGATGAGATGGTCTAGAACGATCAGGTCACTCTATCTCGTTCACCTCGAATAGTACTCAGTCGCCAGAATCAAATAGCCGAATATCAGGATTTAGTGAAAGCCAAAGGTAAAATGAGAATATCAAGATTAAAGGAGGGAATGTGAGAGAGGAATAACGAGTAATGTAAGCTGAGGGAATGCTTGTTCGTGTGTATCTCAAGTCTGCCAGAGGCAGGCTATTTATAGGCGTAATAGGGTTAGTTGCAGTTAGAGTTCGCCAGTTAATGGCCTCTAACACATCACCCATCTAGTAGCATTTTGCCACGTCGCCTTTACACGTCACGCATTCGGCAGCATTATGCCACATCGCGTAACCACCTCTGCCAAATTCCAGATCACCAGGCTAAATCTCCAATTGATCACTCACCCTTATCCGATTACAAGCCTCGGTTATCTTCAGACTCTTATCCGATTCAAGCCCTGGTTTGGTTAAGTATTTTTGAGTTTTAAATTTAAATTCAAAATTTCAATTGAATTTCGTCTAAAAAAATAAGACCGAGACTGAGACATTCGCTCTAACGCCTGCGCCCCCGACTCAGGCCGGGCGGTGCGCGCGTGGTCCACTTATATGAACCCCTTAATGAACACTTTAACAAGCATTTATACTTGAATTCAATATAAACTACTCCACACTTGTTTACAAAACTAATGTGGGACAAATGAAAGGTTGAAATAACCCTTGAACCCCTCCACTTGGTTTTATAAGACACAAACAAGTCTCCTCTTGTCAAAGTTCCTATGTGGGACAACTCAATATATAACACTTAACCATCTTTATTCCTCTATTTCAACACCACAATTATCTTTGGATTCCAACCATAATTGGCATCCATCCAAATATAATTAAACATGTAATTAGCTTATATTGTGCCAATTACAACAATATGTACTATGTTTTGTTGGTTTACAAATGGGCATTGGCAAAACGTGTGCTTTTTAAATATTTCTTGGGTAAGCAAACGCAACTTGGTTTAGGTATAGCCATGATTCTCTTGAGCATATATGGACAATATTCTTGAAGCAAAATTTGTGAGGAGCTAACTCGAATTCAAGGAAGAATGGGGTTGTATGTACATCCCTGGAAATGTTGCAAGGAATACCTTAATCTTCTATTAACAAGTGTTCAGATATTTCCTCAGCTCGGTTTACCAACTGCCGTGCAGCTAGTAGAAATATAGATTGCACCTCTCTTCTTCTTGAAAACATTTGTAGAACAGTTTTTATGCATCTCTAATAGGAAAAGCAAGTAAAGGCCTACATGCACCTAAGCCTATTTGATATCCCTTATAATTGATACTTTCAATTGCCTGCTAGAATTGAATCGATGAGTACTACAAACATCCAATATTTGGGCTTAACCGTCCATTACCACCATCATTGGCATGACTAATTATGATGATCTTAGTGATCGTGTAATCTATTGACACAGGATTGCCCACATTCTCCAAAACTTTTGCTTCTGAAATCTGTTGGGTCGTTTCCTGCACAATCTCTTCAGCTCAGCACAAAACGCAGCAAGCCTTTAACAGCTCAGCTCCTGATTAGAGCTCGAAACCTACAAGAGGCTAAAAGCTGCTCGGGGTGATTTTGTTTAGTTGTATGGCCTGCTTTTCGCATGAGGTAGGTTTGGCGTTTGGTTCAGTTCGGGCCATACACTCCCATTAGAGAACAATTTAATTCAAAACATATGCGCGCGTGCGCGCGCGCGCGCACACACACACACATATATATGTATATTTTATATTGAGTTTAATAGATTATCAAAAACATTAAATTTTTTTTCTTGACAAATCAATTCTGTTTTTCTTTTACTTCATGAGAAATAATGAATATGCAAATAATTTGTTATCCTTTTACAAATAAAATATTATAATTTTCATTATTTAATTAATGAAATACTATCATTTTTAAAAAATATAACCTTAAGTAAAATATTAATGCCATATAGTATTTAATATATGCATATAATGAAAGGTGATGTGGTACATTAGGTAAAATATTTTATATAAAAATGTAAATAAATTGTTAAAACTTGAATCTCTCCTCCATCAAGTGGTCATATTAATTCAGTATGGTATCTGATGATGCCATCTTAAAGTCTTTATTAGTCGACCCATATCCAAGAAAATTCAGTAGAGGTTTTCTTTGTTATTTCCCAAGAAGAGCTGACTAAGCTATAGCCAGGAGGAAACCAAGACTCGACTGAGCTACAGCTAGGAGAAAACCAAGAAGAGATGGCCAAGCTACAGCCAGGAGGATACCAAGAAAAGTTGTCCGAGCTATAGCCAGGAGGAAACCAAGAAAGCTGACTGAGCTACAACCAAGAGAGATTAGACCAAGCTGAGCCCTTTCTCAGATTCTGATTCAGCTCGGCCTGAAGAACAATTTGAGGAAGGCGCAGAAGAGTTTTCGAAATTATAGGAAGTAGTTAAAGATCAACATACATGTGGCAATTATCCATGACTCTATATAGATCATGGCTAGTAGTGGGCAGATATTAGGAATATGGGGTAGTTAAAAGGAGAAAGTGGGTTCTTCGAAGTATAAAAAACTTGTATGTAATTCAAAGAGGTATTGGATCTTCATTTTTTAGCTGAAAATTAGAGCACTTTCTCTTGAATACATTTTCTTCTTTTATTGGTGCTATTTTTTTATTTTGCATCAATTGGCGCCGTCTGTGGGAAGTTTTGAGTTGAGACGTGAGGAGATGAGTGAATCAAGAGGGAACGTGGAGGGGGAGATGTTAAACGCCCCACAGGTTGAGCAAGCAGGAACTTTGTTGGGAGGGGGGGAGTGCCTGGTCCGCTGGAGGAGGTAGTGCCATCAGAGGGGAGAGGTTTTCTCTCTGTACCCTCTAGTATGGGACAATCGACTCCTGAGCTGTGGAGTTTTCTGTATTCTGCAGTCAACCCTTTCATGGCCCCCCAGATACTAGGAATCGGGTAGGTTAGGTTTCTTGCTGCACCACTATTTTCGATGGCCATGCCTTTTGCACAAGGAATGCCACTGCTTGGTTTACCATTTAATGCCCCTATACCAGTGGCTTTCCCAGCGCCTCCAATTTTTACCACACATACCTCCATAGCAGGAATCCTGCCCATACTTGTATCAAGGCCGGTTGGGGATGTACAATTTTCCTTCATCCCACGATCTGCAGGGAGAAGTCAAGTGGTAGACTCCCATATCATGGCACTTCTTTTAGGAATGGTGGCCCAAAAAGCTGTTATGGCGGGGCCATCCCCAATTCCTATATCATCGGGTGAAAATTTTCTTCGGGGGCCAGACCCTACCGTTGCACCTGCTGTATCGCTTATGGATAAACCAAAGAAAAGGGCAGAAGTAGGCAGCTTTCATAGGAAAGACGAAATTAAGGATTTTAATAGGAAAGTGGAGGAAGAAAAAGTGGCTGAAAGCCAAGTATCTGTCCGTCCTACTAGACAGCAGGAAAAAAAATAAATTTGCCAATTGATGTTGTAGCTACAATGGATGACATGAGGAAGAATTAAGAGAAATGAAAAGGAAGTTGATGGGAGAAGAGAAAAGAGGAGTTAGCGAATGACCTTTTGAAAATTCAATCCTATTGGATCACTTCCCAGGTAAACATAAGTCTTTTTCCATTGAGAAATATCATGGAGGTTTTGATCCTGCCGATCATTTGTGTGAATTTGAGAATTTAGCACTGCTGTATCATTTTTTAGATGGAGTGAAATGCCGGACTTTCTTAACTACCTTGGGAGGAGCAGCTCAGAGATGGTTTTGGTAGCTACCTTACCTCCCAATGCATACACAATTTTGAGGATTTCTCTCGCATGTTTTTGCACCAATTCACCAGCAACAAGCATTATAATCGCAGTGCTCAGAGCCTACTCTCATTTCAGTAGGGAAAGAATGAAACATTGAGAGACTTTGTTAAAAGACTTACTACAACTGCTTTAGAGGCTCATTCAGCTACTCCTGAGGTGCTAGCCAACGCTTTTACACAGGCACTCAGATATAGTTCGTTCTTTAGATCTTTGAGCTGAACGCCAGTTGATAATTATGATGAATTTCTACATCGAGTAGAGAAATACATCTATGAAGAGGAGGTATGTAACACTAAAGAAAAGGAGTTGGGAGAGAAGCATAGAGATAAGAAGGAAGAAGTTGGTGTAGGGAAGCAATTTAGGTCGGATGAAAGAGCTCAACCATCCAATATACCACAACAGTGAATATTGAATGCATCCCAACCACAGCCGCTCAATTCGCTTCTAGGTTCGACTATTACACCCCTCTTAGGATGCCAAGAGAAAAAGTGTTGCAGGCTGTTGAACATAGGAACCTATTATGGTGGCTGCGTTCTGCTAACAAGGCACCTTGGAAGCCTAGGTCAGACAAATACTGCAGGTTCCACAATGAGTATGGGCATATAACAGAGGAATGTGGGTATTTGATGAATGAATTAGAGGAGTTGATAAGGCACGGACATTTGGAAGAATTTTTGTAGATCTCTATAAATGGTAGAGGTGGCTGACCTGACAAAGCTCAGTATAGGGAGCAGAGAGGAGGAGATAAGCTTGGAACGGAAGTAGGCTAAAAGGACTCGCCAAGTAGATGAGTGATTCACATGATATCCGGAGGACCCATAGGAGGAGATATTCACTAAGCTCAGAGAGCCCAAGCGCGGGCTTTAATCTATCAGAAGAATAGAAAAATGGCAGCAATCAGTGTGGAAGATCGGATGCCTGTAATTTAGTTTGGGACCTGAGGACCTTAAAGATGTACAAGTACCCTACCAATATGCTCTAGTTATCAATGTTTCCATAACTAATTATGAGTTAGCTCGGATCTTTGTGGATGGAAGAAGCTCATTGGATATCTTATTTTTGGTTGCTCTCCAACAGATGGAGTTAAGTAACATTACCATGGAGCCTGTAGAAATGGCATTATTTGGGTTTACTAGAGAAGTAGTGTGACCGTTGGGGCAAATTACTCTTCATGCCTCATTGGGCTCAAGAATGCACCGCAAAACTTGCATGGTAAAATTCTTAATTGTTGATGCCCCGTCTACCTATAACGTTATATTTGGTAGGTCCATGTTGCAGCTCTTCCAGGCAGTAGCTTTGCCTTACCACATGAAGTTCAAGTACATGATTGGCCATTTTGTAGGAGAAGTGGTTGGAGACCGGTGCATATAAAAAAAGTGTTATGTGGAGGCAGTGAAGAAAGGAAAGCGAAAACCTAGAGAAGTGATCTACCAACAAAGGCATGGAAATTCTAATGTGCCTGAGATAGTTGAGCCACAATTAAGCTTACTGGCGAGCTCATGACCACAGAGCTGGTTCCATGAGATTAAGAGAAAACCATATGGTTGGGAGTGCATCTTGATGAGGAGTAGATAGCTCTGCTTACTTGGGTATTAAGAGCTTATGTGGATGTATTTGCTTTTTCGGCAAAAGATCTAATTGGAATTGAACCAAGTGTAGTTGTGCACAAGCTCAATATAGATCCTCTTGCTAGACCAGTAAAGCAGAGAAAGAGGGACTTTGGAGTTTGGACCAAAGAAGGATCTTATCATTCAGAAGGAGGTAGATGAGCCGTTGGATGCTGGGCACATAGTGGAGATTCAATTCCCAGAATGGATATCTAATGTAGTACTAGTCCCCAAACATGTTGATAAATGGAGGATGTGTGTGGATTTTAGAGATTTAAACCAAGCTTGTCCCAAAGAGGCAAAGATCATTACCTATTACAACGAATTGATCAACTAATGGACTCTAAATTTGGTTGTGAGTTGTTGAGTATGATGGATGCTTCACAGGTGTACCATAAGATTTTCCTCCATCTCGAGGATCGTAAGCGAGTGAGCTTCATCACATCCAAAGGTACTTACTGTTATATAGTTATGCCTTTTGGATTGAAAAATGTAGGTGCTACTTATCAAAGGCTGGTAGACCGAATGTTCAAGGATAAAATGAGAAGAAATATAGAATTTTATGTGGATGACATGTTGGTGAAGAATGATTGTTGAGCTAACCATGCAGAGGACTTGAAAGAAGCTCTGGAAACCTTGAGAAGGTATGTCATGAAACTAAACCTTGGTAAATGTGCTTTTGGAGTGACAAGGGGGAAGTTCTCGGTATACCTCGTGATAGAAAGGGGTATAGAAGTTAATCCAAAAAAGATACAAGCTATCTTGGATATGAGGTCTCCCCAAAGCTTAAAAGAAGTTCATAAGCTCACAGGGAGGATTGCCACTCTCAGTAGATTCATATCTTGAGCAGCAGACATAAGCTTACTCTTTTCTGGAGTATTGAGAAAAGCCAAGAAATTTGAATGGGGAGAGGTGGAGCAGAGAGCCTTTGAAGAGCTAAAAACATACTTGGGAGGGCTGCCATTGTTAACTAAATCCTTGCCTGGTGAAGTGTTTTTTTATATTTGGTAATAACTAAACAGGCTGTAAGCTTAGTCCTAGTGAAAGAGGAAGGTTCCAGCTAAAAGCCTGTTTATTATGTGAGCAAGTTGCTGCATGCTACCGAGCTAAGATACCTCGGAATAGAAAAGTTGGCCTGGGCAATGGTAATAATTGCCTGGAGGTTGAGGCTATATTTCTTGTCACACATAATTATGGTTAGAACTAATCAGCCCCTTAGATAAACCCTAGTAAAGATGGATGCTGCAGGAAGGATGATAAAATGGTTGGTAGAATTGGGAGAGTACGACATCCAGTATGCTTCTATGAAAGCTATCAAGGCTCAGGCTCTAGCAGATTTCATGGTGGATGCTACTTTGCCGTCAGTAAAAGCAGATGTATGGTCAGTATACGTGGATGGTTCGTCATGTGCGAATGGTAGTGAAGCAGGAGTGGTCCTGATTAGCCGAGAGAGAGATGAGTTGGAGTACGCAATTAGATTTTGCTTCATATATTCTAACAATGAAGATGAGTATATAACCTTGATTGAGGGTACTAAAATAGCTATCAGGGGAGGAGCAAGGCAAGTACAAGTATATACTAGCTCGTAGTTGGTAGTGAAGTAGACAACATGATAATATGATATAAAAGAGCCATGCTTCTATCAATATCTTCAGCAAGTAGAAAAACTTAAAGGCCAACTGATGGAGTTGCGAATAACTCAAATACCCAGAGAGAAGAATACTCGAGTTGATTTCTTGGCAAAAATAACGAGCTCTTTCGAAGGATCGAAGCTCATTCTGTGACCATTCAGGAACTAGACAAGAAAGTCATTGAAGCTGCTGTCTTTACTATAGAAGAGGAGGTGGACTGGAAAACACCCATTCGACAATACCTTAGAGGTGAAAAGGAGGATGCTTACTCCAAACTCAGAGTTCGAGCATCTTAGTTTACCCTCATAGACGGATTACTCTATAGGAGGGCTTTCTCCCAGTCATTATTATGGTGCTTGTTGCTTCAAGAAGGTGAATATATCCTTAGAGAAATACATGAGGGGTGTTGTGGAAATCATCTTGGAGGGATGGCATTGGCGAGCAAGGTGATAAGAGCTGGATATTTTTGGCCTACTGTCTGAGCTGATGCTGGAGTCTTAGTACGAAAATATGAAAAATGTCAGACCTGCTGAGCCCTTGCATACCATGAGCCCTTTTTGCCCCTTTACCAAGTGGGGGATGGATATCGTGGGACCATTTCTGATAGCTGTGGGACAAAAGAAGTTCTTCTTAGTTGTTGTGGACTATTTCAGT
This sequence comes from Jacaranda mimosifolia, assembly GCA_018894105.1. Lineage (NCBI taxonomy): Eukaryota > Viridiplantae > Streptophyta > Magnoliopsida > Lamiales > Bignoniaceae > Jacaranda > Jacaranda mimosifolia. The sequence goes on from CM032118.1 coordinate 36,166,263, forward strand.
AAATAGGTAGAAGCAGAGACGTTAGCTAGGATTAGCGAAGGGGAAGTCTTGAAGTTTTTATGGAAAAGTATAGTATATCGGTATGGGATTCCTCATAAGCTCATGTTAGATAATAGAAGGTAATTCCAGAGGAGTAAGGTAAGAGCTTGGTTTAAGGAAATGAAAATATCCCAAAGATTTAGTTCGGTAGCTCATCCTTAGACAAATGGGCAGGCAAAAGTCATGAACCGCATTTTGCTGCAGGGCTTGAAAGCGAGATTAGATCATGTTGGAGGTAGTTAGGTGAAAGAGTTGCCCAGTGTCCTATAGGCTTACCGCACTACTCCTCGAAGATCCACGAGGGAAATACCTTTCAGCATGGCTATGGAATGGATGCAGTGATCTCGCCTGAAGTTGGTATTAAATCTCATAAGGTTTTAAGTACAATGAAGAAGGTAATGAAGAGCTAATTCAAAACTAATTGGACTTGATTGAAGAGAAAAGAGAGAGTGCTTATCTTCGTGCAGCTCAATATAAGCAAAAGATACAAATGGATTTCAATAGAAAGTTTAAGTCTAGAACATTGCAGGTTGGGGACTTGGTGTTGAGGAGAACTAGTGTGTGTGGTAATGTTGGAAAACTTGATCTAAACTGGGAAGGGCCATATAGAGTCATCAAAACGATACTCGGATGAGCGTATGAGTTGGAAATACTAGAAGGGAAGAAGTTAGCTTGGCCTTGGAATATCCAGAACTTAAGACGCTTTTACACGTAAATGTTTCATTTGTCATTGTTCATTTCTTATTTGTTCGTTCATATGTATTAGTTCTGTTTCAATGTTTTCCCTTTTAGTATCTTTTTGAAGACTTATTTCATTTGATTTTATGTCATGGTTGTTTGAAAGATTTTATTCCATCTAATTTTATCTGACAAGATTTGCCCATAGCTAGAGGAAAAACTCCAATAAGCTTAGAAAAAATAACTCCAATAAGTTAACAACTCCAATAAGCTTGGCAGAAAAGAGTTGAAAGCTCCAATGAGCTGGGCAAAAGCAACTCCAACGAGTTGAAGGCTCCAATGAACTCATCAGAAAAGAGTTGAAAGCTCCAATGAGCTGGGCAAAAGCAACTCCAACGAGTTGAAGGCTCCAATGAACTCAGCAGAAAAAAGTTGAAAGCTTTAATGAGCTCGGTAAAACAACTCCAATGAGCTCGACAAAAGCAACTCTAACAAGTTGAAAGCTCTAATGAGCTCGGCGAAGATAACTAAAAAAAAAAAAAAGAAAAAAAAGAAAGGAAAGAAATAAGAGCTCGAAAAAGCATAGGAAATAGAAGAGCTTAAAAGAGCTCAACAAAATTAAACTCCAAAAAGTTAAAAAACCTCTGATGAACTTCGCATGAAAAAAGCTCTCTTGAGCTTAGCAGGTAGCTCTCAAAGATTTGTCAAGTTCAAATATGCCCTGATGAGATCGGTGAAACATGTTAACCGTAGTGAATTTAAAGAATGGAAGAATACACAAAACCACCAAAAAAGCAAATTTCATTGATTGCATAAAAGGAAAGGCCTTATATGGGCACAACATGTTCCTTCATAAGCTCAGTCCTTTTGATACGTGGTTCTAAACAAAAATTGGAAGAAAAGAGCCTACAACTCAAGCCGAGCATGAAAAGCATTAAGGCGTAACATTGCCAGCTTGGCCATAAGGAACCATCATGACCGTGGTGTCTTGATTCTCATGATGGGCAAGCTTGGCATCATTACCAAGAGTGGTTGGCTTAGTTCCTCTTGAGCTACGTCATCATCTGAGTCAGGAAGACTTTCAAGGCCGAGCATCTTATCCACAACAGTTTGAGCTTGGCCCGTCTCTATGATACCTTGAGTTTCTAGCTAGTCGATGCATACGTTTATACTATGCTTGTAATACTTTAAAGCCTTTTGAGCTAAATCTTGCTTATATACCAAGCTCCTCTGGTATTCTAGTAGATAAAACTGCCAGGAAGCCTTCAACTATTGTGCGCCCTTATCAGTAGCATGAAAAAACCAAAAAATGAGTTTTGACCTTCTTTACGGCCTTCTTCCTTAGATCTTTGTATATCTTCCTCATGAGAGGACACTAGCTCGGCCACCTTTACCTTAACTTTGGATAGAGCTACAGATGTCTCATCATACTTCCTTTGCAGGGTAGTTAATTATTCTTTTAACTTCTGAAACTTCTCTTTCAGCTTACTCTGTTCTCTTTCCCATATAGCTAGTAGCCCTCATGCCATGATCCTCGTCTACAAATGGGAGAAGGGGAATAAGAGTTGAGAAGTATAGAAAGTTCACAAATTTAGGTCCTTACCCAAGATAGATAACTAGCAAATTGGGCTCCAAGATCTTCAAAAGGCATCTCATCTATTTTTTGGCAGTCAGAGCTACCCGCTAAACCTCTTAGAAAATCCCTTCCTAGGGAAAAAGAAGCATATGATAAAATCGAGCTACCTGCCATCAAGTATGCATTATGACGACTTCTCTTGAGATGTAAGGAGCTCGGCTCTTCTGGAATCTGCTTTGACTCATCTAGAATAGGAACCACATCAGGAGAAAAGATAGTAGCTCGCTTTGGTGGAGAAGCTTCTAGAGTTGAGTGAGCCGGGCGTTTTGAGGAAGAGCTAGCCCTACCGTGTTGTTTAGCAGGCCTGTTGTTCTTTGTCTGACCTGGATGCTGCTCAGCTAGCACGGCCTTCAAGTAAGCTTTGGTAGACATCTAGTCTGTAAGAAAAATAGTCAGTGTACAACTCAACACATCAAGTTTGATACAAGATAAGTTGAGAGGAGATACCAAAGGGTTCAGAGAGCTCTTCAACTTTAGGACATATGGCAAAATGATAAAGAAAGCCCTTCTTTTCTAACTAAGTTAGTTGTAACTGTATACTATTTAGCCTTTCTAGTAGGGCTTGCTGACCTACGGTTGAGTGCTGATGTCGAGAAAAGCCTGAGCTAGGAGATTCATCTACCCAGATAGTGGGAAAGCCCTAAGGCTCGGGAGAGGTTATGAAAAAATACTTCTCTTTCTATTATTTTATTGAGGTTGAATATTTGAACAGAAATTTTACATTATCGAGGGAGGTGATATAGAAACAGCCCCTGCTTTGAGTTTTGGGATAGAAGAGAGAATGAAACAAGGAAGTGGTGGGCTCTATTTGGAGATATCGGCATTGTACAAGAAATCTTATCATCAGTCCAAACGAGTTGGGAGTGAACTAATTAAGGGGAATACCTAAACTCCTAGAAATCAGAACTAGCAGCTCAAGTATGGGAAATCTCAATCCACATCGCAATTGCTCTGGATAAAAACCAAAAACCCTGCAAGAGGCAAGTGGGGGTGATCAGAAAACTGGGGGATCACTATTTGGTATTCTGGAGGAATGCCCATTTGTTCATGAAGCATAACAACTTCACTTCGGGTCATACGAGAATGATAAATTTCATAAGGAGCCAAGTTTGCGATGGATTCAACCATTCCCTTATTGATTTCACTCAAAATCTCAGGGAGCCAACTCAAAGATGAATTAGAATTTTTTGGACTGAGATGTTGAGGTATGGAGGATATGAACATGAATATGTCTTTATGAAGAAGGAAATTTTTAGTGGAAAAAACATATACAGAAATAGGGGCAAAATAATAGAAAAGAAAAAGAGGAATTACAAATATACAAAGAAAAGGCAGGAATTAAAAGAAAAAACTTGGTTTCCATGCGTGAACTGGAAGAAATCTAGTGGAGGAAAGGGAAGATGCGGCCAAGGAGATGAAGAGATGAAGTGGATATGTTTAAGAGATGTGGAGGGGGAAAGATTTTGAAAAAAAGAGAGGTTTTCAAAATGGGGAGGGATTTATATAAGGAAAGAGGAGAAAAGGGGAAATAATCGTAGCCGTACAAGTGGCATGGAGATGAGTGTATACATTAATGAAGATTGAAATTTGAAGAGACTTCTATCACCTAGGAAAAAGAGAAAGCCGCCGCATTTATGGCTAATGATACCACATCCCATCAAACATTTCTTGGATATGGATGTGTAAGGGGCGTTGAAGAGCTCGATATCCTCTCCAAGCTAATTGGCATCAAACAACTCAGACATGTATTTTCTGGACTAACAGCTTGGCCTTTAAAGCTCAGACATGTATATACAACTCGGTCCTTGAAGCTCGGCCATGTTACCCTATTACAAATGATTGTTTGTCTCTTCCATCTCGGAAGGTACTATCTTGGTTATAGGCTACCTCATGTTAGTCTTAAAAATATTTATTAGACAGAAAATGAGGGGGGGAGTGATGATACCATCTTAATGAGTCGACCTATACCCGAGATAATATAATAGAGGTTTTCTTTGTTATTTCCCAAGAAAAGCTGACCAAGCTATAGCTAGGAGGAAACCAAGAAAAGCTAACCGAGCTACAGCCAGAGGAAACCAAGAAGAGCTGACCGAGCTATAGCTAGGAGGAAACCAAGAAAGCTGACCGAGCTACAACCAAGAGAGATTATACTCAGTTGAGCCCTTTCTCGGATTTTGATTCAGCTCGACCAGAAGAACAATTTGAGGAAGGCGCAGAGGAGTTTTCAAAATTTGTAGGAAGTAGTTAAAGATCAACATACATGTGGCAATTATTCGTGACTCTATATAGATCATGGCTAGTAGTAGGCCAGATATTAGGAATATGGGGTAGTTAAAGGGAGAAAGTGGGTTCTCCAAAGTATAAAAAACCTTGTATGTAATTCAAAGAGGTATTGGATCTTTATTTTTTAGCTGAAAATTAGAGTAGTTTCTCTTCAATACATTTTCTTCTTTTATTGGGGCTATTTTTTTATTTGCATCAATATTGTTCTCACACTTACACATCTGAGGTCTACGATTTTAATTCTAGCCTTTCCTTGATATGTGTGTATGTGGATAAACTGAAAAAAAAAAAATTCTTTCTAAACAATGAAATGGGGGATTAAGAGCTTAGGGAAATTCTGATTGAGGGCGGGTTTGGTTATTGCAATCCAAGTCAACCACTTAATTAATTTGGGTAAGATTTGGAATCATGCATAAAATAGAATCTTAAATCTAAAGGAGGAGTGTAACATATAACATTTAAATAATGCATTAATCGAATATATACATATAAATATAGATTTTGAATATGAGACGTAATGAATAATGCAGCTACTCATTGAATAAAAAAAGAAAAGAAAGACAATTAATGCAACTACAATTTTGGAACGCTAGTATGTATTTATAGTAATTGTCTCACCAAGTGGCATATGGCCCAACGGTATAAGCCTCCCACATTATATGGAAGGTCAGAAGTTCGAGCCCGAATGGACTCTCGATGTGCATGTGTATAAAAAGAAAAATTATAGAAATTGTCTCAATTTAGATGGAATCATTATAGGTTACAAAATTATAATTGATTTAATAACCAAAAATAAAATAGAATAAAGGGATTCAATTCTTCTATAAATTAGCTTTTAACTCGACATTGCACATGATAATAATTTTAAAATTTAAATTTTATTATATTTAATTTAATTATAGTTTATATATTAATGTTTTGATAAATATTGAAATAAGAAAAAATATTATTTTTTAATAAATATTTACTATACTTATTGTGCATCCTACATAAAATATAAGATTATAAACCATTCTTTAAATGAATAAAATCAATCAAAATGAATATAAGAAAAAGTAGCTTTATGGTTCCTCTGAATAATAATTTCATAATTATTTTTAAATTGCACAAAAATTACTTTTCAAATTTCATAATTACATAAATTAATGAAATATTCTTGAAACATCGAACTAAAGAAATAATAAAGAAAACAAATAAATCATGGGTTAAAGGAAAATCATAATATGAAAAGAGTGAAAAAAATTGATCAAAAGCGAAAAATAAATGTAAAATTTTAATTTACCACAAAATCGAGACTTTGAATTCCTTTTGTAAATTAATCAAGCTCATAAACATAAAAATTTTAAAATTAGTAAATCATATTTTAATTATAAAATACATGCATAATAATAAAAAAAAGAAATGAGAATTTAACTCTCCAAGCAAATGATCCTATAGAGGTGAAGAAAAAAGAAAAAATATTTTTGTACCTTTAAATAGTACATAGAGAGAGTTGTAGAAAATCTTACCATTTTGAAATATAAAAAATGTAAAAACTACTTTTCCGACTCACTGCCTGAACTTATTAGATAAAAATTTAAATATTTAGGATAAATATGTCAATAGCTAAATTTATGTACTCAAATTAGCCATTTATATAATAACTTTACGGTTGTTCTTAGATGATCAAAGGCAACAATGACTATATTATACTTGATAAGATTTTAAAATTCCTTAACATATGCGATCTCAAAATTATTGTTTTAAAAATAAATTAGCTATCATTTTACTTTATTTGAAATAAATATGTTACCTTAATAACATTGTTTATAATCTAGTTCGAACCAATATATAACATAAACATAGCTGGTTTATATGTAAATTATAAGTGGATCTATAGAAGTGTAAATACTAAACATATGAAAAGTAATTAAATTGCTTTTAAAAAATCAATTGAAAATAATTTTACATACATAAACTAATATATATACATCTATAGAGAGAGATAAATACAAAAATTAATATGGAATATAACACACACACACACACACACACACACATATATATATATTGAGTACTTACCACAATTGGATATGAAGTTATTAAAAAATTAATTAATATAGTGTTGATCTACTAATAATAAAATAGCTTATTGTTGACCCACGTGCAATCCAAGTCCTGAAGGATATTGTAAATATTAGAAAGCCCAATTTAATTTTTCATATTGAAATGCTTTCTGATGGGCCTTGTCTTCAAGGCCTTAAATGTCAGCTGCGTTATGATGGTCTGTTTATAGGGGATTGTTTAGGCCATAGTGGAGGGCTGACCCTTTTATGGAAGGAAAAGGATGAGGTTAATCTTATTGAACATTCTAGATATTATATAGATGTTGACGTCTATATCCAAGGAAAGCCCAAATGGCACTTTATTGGCTTTTACGGTATACCTGATAGATCGAGAAGGAGGGAATCTTGGAATCTTCTTCGTGTTCTTGCTATTAAATTGGATTTGCCATTGCTCTGTGTAGGAGATTTTAACGACATTTTAGCTGAATCGGAAAAGAAAGGAAGGCATCCCCATTCGCGTCATTTGATCAAAGGATTCAAAAATGCAATGATAGAGGCCGGATTAATTGATCTGAGCATGTTGGATATCAATTCACGTGGGAAAGAGGTATGTGAGATGAAAATTGGGTGGAAGAACGGCTAGATCGAGCCCTTGCTACATCTAATTGGATTAATTTGTTTGATAATTACCATGTGAAGAATATCAAAACAACTTCATCAGATTACTACCCTATTTTTTTTGATACTCAGGGTCCAGTAATGATTACTCAAGTTCGGTGCTTTAAATTTGAAAATTTTTGGTTAAGGGAGGATGGGTGCAAGCAGACCGGGCTAATAGTTGGGAAAGCAGTCGGATAGTTTTGATTAAGTGTAAAATTGAAAGATGTGGGAATGACCTGCAGCATTGGGCAGAAAATTTGAATATGGGTTTAAAAAATCGGCTTAGCATCCGTAGAAATAGATTATCCAGTCTACGAGGTAGAAGAGATGCCTTAAGTATGATGGAATTCCAAGAAACTAAAAGATGGATTTTTGAAGTTCTTCAGCAGAGGGAGTCATTTTGGAAACAGTGAGCTAAGGTTTTCTAGGGAAAGAGATGCGAATTCTCAATTTTTTCACTCAGTGGCTAATGACAAACGTAAAATGAATTCTTTTGCTCAATTGAAGGATGCACAAGGGGTTTGGAAGAGTTGGGGTAATGGTTTAGATGATGTTATAGAATATTTTCAAAATATGTTTACCTCTTCTAATTGTAACATGGAACCGATTTTGCAGAATGTTCAAAGACGAGTATCAGATGAGCATAAGGAGATTCTCCTAGCTGAGTTCACCCCTCAAGAGATCAAAAAGGATTTGTCTCAAATGCACCTTGATAAATCCCCAGGTATTGATGGTATGAACCTGGGTTTCTTTCAGAATTTTTGGTCCATTATTGGAGGGGAAATTGTGGATGCCTGTTTATCTTTTTTAAATAATGCGAAGCTACTAGATGATCTTAATGAAATAACGATTGTGTTGGTCCCAGAGAAGGATAACACTTTTTATGTGATAGATGTTAGATCGATTTCTCTATGTAACTTCTTTTACAAAATCGTGTCTAAGGTTCTGGCTAACCGATTGAAGTTGATTTTACCGAATATTATCTTAAAAAATCAGAGTGCTTTTGTGTCGGGGAGGATAATTATAGATAACATTCTTATTTCTCATGAAGCAATGCACTTTTTGAAAAGGAAAAGACAGGGGAAATGGGGCTGTGTGGCTCTAAAAGCAGACATTAGTAAAGCTTATGATAGAATGGATTGGCGTTTCTTGGATAGCATTATGCTTAAAATGGGGTTTAGTAGAAGATGGGTGGATCTTATGAATATGTGCATCAAATTAGTCATCTATAGAATCATTAAAGGAAATGAGTTGTTGGGTCCTATTATACCTAAAAGAGGCCTTAGACAAGGTGACCCGCTTTCTCCATATTTATTCATTTTGGGTGCAGAGGGGCATTCGACTACTTTGAATTATTTTGTTAATCAAGGAAGAATTCATGGAGTTAAAGTGTCAAGAGGGGCTCCTATCATTTCTCATCTCTTTTGTGCTAATGATAGTCTCTTTTTCTTTACGGTTAATATCTCTGAGGCATCATGTATTGCTGATATTATAAAGAATTATGAGTAGACGTCGGTTCGGATGATCAATATTGACAAGTACAACATTATTTTTAGTGCAAATGTGTATTGTTGATATTATAAAGTGTTGATTTTGCCTTGAAATTGAGGTAAATTTGACAAGGAGACCAAGTTTGACTAGAATTAGGACTCCTTCTTGTATTGGGTTTCCTAATTCTAGGTAAAGTAGTCAAGTAATTTTTTGACTATAAATATTAGTTTTTTCTTTCGAAAAAATTATCACGAACATAACACAAGGGCTTCTTTACTGCTTTTGAGTAATTCTCTCAAGACGGAGTTTAGAACGAGGGTGTTAGGTGTTTTCGTGAGATTTGTGGGATTCAAGTTTGTACTTGCACTTTGATTTGAGATTAATAAAATTCCTTTTCTTTGTCGGGTGGATTAGGCACATTGCCGAACCACGTTAAATCTTGTTGTCACTTTACATTGAATTACTTTACTATTATTTCATTGTTTCCGCAATAGATCCTCTTGGGTTACAACAAACTGGTATCGGAGCAGGTTGGATTAGATGTCAGGAATGAAGTACGAGGTAGAGAAATTCGAAGGGAAGAACGACTTTGGGCTGTGGAAAATGAAGGTTCACGCCCTCCTGTGTCAACAAGGATTACAGAGAACGTTAAAGGGCAGAGATTTCTTGCCGGAAACGCTGAAGGACGAGGAGAAGGATGAGTTCATGGCGAAGGCTTACGGTACTCTGGTGTTATCATTGGCGGATAACGTACTGAGAGAGGTCGCCACGGAAAGTACTCCAGCAGATTTATAGAAGAAGCTGGAGAGTCTATATATGACGAAGTCCCTGACAAATCGGCTGTATTTGAAACAGCGACTATACACATTGAGAATGAAGGAAGGTACATCTATTACTCAACATATTGATTTTTTCAATAAGGTGATTCTGGATCTCGCTAGTATAGATGTCAAAATTGATGATGAGGATCAAGCTTTAATTCTCTTGTGTTCTCTGCCAAAATCTTTTGAGCACTTGGTTACTACTTTGTTGTACGGGAGAGATACGATTTCAATGGAGGATGTGAAGGCCTCATTGAATTCCAACGAGTTGAGAAAACATGTCCTGGGCAGCAACGATGGTGAAAGTGGGGAAGGATTGGTGGAAAGAGGGAGACCAAGAGAAAGGGGAAGGAGTAGAGGCCGATCGAAGTCTCGAACCAAGCCTAGAAATGGTGACAAATGTTTTAGGTGCGGTGGAAAGGGGCATTGGAGACGGAATTATCCGGAACGAGGAAAGGCGAAGGATGCTGATGAAACTTCTGATCAGAAAAGGGATGATGTCGCAGGAATTGTTGAGGATGAGTCTGATGGTGGGCTTGTTCTCAACGCTGCTGAAACTTTACTAAGCTCTGAATGGATTTTGGATAGTGGCTGCTCCTACCACATGTGCCCAAGAGAAGATTGGTTTACCACATACCAAAAATTTGATGGTGGTAAGGTGCTTATGGGAAATGATGCTTCTTGCAGGGTTGTAGGAATTGGCTCAGTTTGTATCAGGATGCATGATGGGATAGTAAGGGCCCTAACAGATGTGCGTCATGTTCCATATCTGAAGAAAAATATGATATCGCTAGGTACTTTGGACAAGAATGGTTGTGAGTACAGAGCTCGAGATGGAGTTCTGCGGGTTTCCAAAGGTGCATTGCTTATCATGAAGGGAGAAAAGCGAAACGGCCTTTACATATTGCAGGGAAACACGGTTTCTGGTACTGCAGCGGTTTCTTCGTCAGTCAATAATACTATGAGACTCTGGCATATGCGACTTGGGCATATGAGTGAGAGAGGAATGTCAGAACTGAGCAAACGAGGTTTGCTTTGCGGAGAGAAGACTGGAGAACTGGATTTCTGCGAGCAGTGTGTGCTAGGCAAGCAACATAGGGTGAAATTCGGTATTGCAGTTCATAGGACCAAAGGTACCTTGGATTACATTCACTCGGATCTTTGGGGGCCTTCTCAAGTCCCTTCAAAAGGAGGTGCAAGGTACATGCTGCCATTCATAGATGATTTCTCACGGAGAGTATGGGTGTACATGCTGAAGCATAAGGATGAGGTGTTTGTCAACTTCAAGCAATGAAAGACCTTAATTGAGAAGCAGACCGGAAGGGAGATCAAGCGCTTGAGGACTGACAATGGATTGGAGTTCTGCAACAAGGAATTTCAGGAATTCTGTGAGAAGGCAGGAATTGTGAGGCATCGCACAGTTGTACATACACCACAGCAGAATGGAGTTGCAGAACGGATGAACAGGACTATCTTGGAAAGAGCTAGATGCATGCTCTTTAACGCCGGATTGTCCAAGGATTTTTGGGCAGAAGCAATTAACACTGCTTGTTATTTGGTGAATAGGTCACCATCAACCGCTTTGGACTGCAAGACATCAATGGAAGTTTGGTCTGGGTCTCCTGCTGATTACTCAAATCTAAGAGTATTTGGGTGTCCAGCCTATGCTCATGTCCAGGATGGGAAGCTTGAGCCAAGGGCTAGGAAGTGCATATTTCTAGGCTATGCAGATGGAGTCAAAGGTTATCGTTTGTGGTGTAATGATGACAAGGGCTCCAAGATGATTATCAGCAGGGACGTGACATTCGATGAGTCTGCAATGATGAAGAAGGTAGAGCAGCAGGAAAGCAGTCAACAGGGCGTTAAGGAGAAGGTGGAGATTTATATTGATCCTCCACAAGTTTCAAAGGGGAAACAAAAGGTGGTAGATGAAGCTGGTGAGAGCACATTACCACCTAATCAACAACAGGAAATGAACCACTACAAAATTATCGCTTAGCTCGTGATAGGGAGAGGAGGCAGATCAAACCACCACAACGGTATGCTTACTAAGATTTGGTAGCTTATGCTTTGAGTTCAGCTGAGGAGTTTGTAGGAGATGATCCAGTCTCATACAAAGAGGCAATTTCCAGGCTAGATTCTGATAAATGGGTTGCAGCTATGAGTGAAGAGATGGAGTCTCTACACAAAAATAGCACATGGGAGCTGGTTGATGTACCTAAAGGGCAGAAAATTGTAGGTTGCAAATGGATCTACAAGAAGAAAGAAGGAATTCCTGGTGTTGAAGATGCTAGATACAAGGCGCGATTGGTTGCTAAGGGTTTTACTCAGAGAGAGGGAGTTGACTTTCATGAAGTATTCTCCCCAGTTGTAAAACATACTTCCATTCGTGTTTTACTTGCCATGGTTGCTCTGTTTGATATGGAACTGGAGCATATGGATGTGAAAACAGCGTTTTTGCATGGTGAGTTAGAGGAACAAATCTACATGAGTCAACCAGAAGGATTCGTTATTTTCGGGAAACAAAATCAAGCATGTCTTTTGAAGAGGTCATTATATGGCTTGAAGCAGTCTCCCAGGCAGTGGTATAAAAGGTTTGATACTTTTATTACCAAGATAGGATATACTAGAAGCAAATTTGATTGTTGTGTATATTACAAAATTTGTAGTGATAACCTTCTCGTATATTTGCTGTTGTACGTTGATGATATGTTGATTGCCTCTAGAAACATATATGAGATCAACCAATTAAAAGCTCAGTTAAGTGAAGAATTTGAGATGAAGGATTTGGGCGGTGCAAAGAAGATTCTGGGCATGGAGATCATCCGGGATAGACACGCAGGATTGTTGTACTTGTCTCAACAACATTACATTGAGAAAGTACTTGAGCGATTTGGGATGAATAAGTCCAAGCCAGTTAGTACGCCACTTGCAACTCATTTCAGGCTCTCATCAGATCTATCACCGAGTACTGAGGAAGAGGTGGAGCACATGTCAAATGTGCCCTATGCTAGTGCAGTGGGTAGCTTGATGTACGCCATGGTGTGCACTAGGCCAGACATTTCACATGCAGTTAGTGTTGTGAGCAGGTATATGCACAAGCCAGGAAAGACTCATTGGCTGGCTGTGAAATGGATCATGAGGTATCTGAGAGGCTCTGCAGGCAGATGTTTGAGGTATAGTCAATCGAATTCTACTACAAGAGTTCTTGGCTATGTGGATGCGGACTATGCAGGAGATTTGGACAGCAGAAGGTCCATGACGGGCTATGTGTTTTGTGTATCAAGTTGTACGGTTAGCTGGAAGGCGACTTTGCAGTCATCAGTTGCATTGTCCACAACAGAAGCTGAGTACATGGCTTTAGCTGAAGGCGTTAAAGAAGGCATTTGGCTAAAGGGGCTGATCGATGATATGGGTATGACTTCTGAGATCACTAAGGTATTTTGTGACAGTTAGAGTGCCATACACTTGTCAAAGAATCAAGCATTTCATGAGAGAACAAAGCACATAGATGTGAGGTATCACTTTGTTCGGGATATGGTGTCCCAAGGAGTCATGTTGGTTGACAAAGTTGGGACTAAGGATAATCCGGCAGACATGTTGACTAAGGCTGTTCCAGGAATTAAATTCGAGCATTGCTTGGATTTGATTAATATTTGCAGACTCAGATAACAGGCCCTATTGGGGGCAGGGATAAAGAAGATGAATGGGAATTTCAAGTCAAGGTGGAGAATTATTGATTTTGCCTTGAAATTGAGGTAAATTTGACAAGGAGACCAAGTTTGACTAGAATTAGGACTCCTTCTTGTATTGGGTTTCCTAATTCTAGGTAAAGTAGTCAAGTAATTTTTTGACTATAAATATTAGTTTTTTCTTTCGAAAAAATTATCACGAACATAACACAAGGGCTTCTTTACTGCTTTTGAGTAATTCTCTCAAGACGGAGTTTAGAACGAGGGTGTTAGGTGTTTTCGTGAGATTTGTGGGATTCAAGTTTGTACTTGCACTTTGATTTGAGATCAATAAAATTCCTTTTCTTTGTCGGGTGGATTAGGCACATTGCCGAACCACGTTAAATCTTGTTGTCACTTTACATTGAATTACTTTACTATTATTTCATTGTTTCCGTAATAGATCCTCCTGGGTTACAACATAAAGAATTATGAGTAGACGTCGGTTCGGATGATCAATATTGACAAGTACAACATTATTTTTAGTGCAAATGTGGATGTGCATAAAAATGAGGTTGTTTGCTCAAAACTGGGAATTCAAGAGGAAAATGGGCAGGAAAGGCACCTGGGGTAGGTGTCACTTGTAGGACGTAATAAAAAAGAGGTATTTCCTTTTATCAGAGAAAAAGTATGGAACAGGATTCAGAGGAAATACTGCCGTCAGTATATCCTGGCATGGTTTCTTATCTCGAGCTGGTAAAGAGATTGTTCTAAAGTCGGTTGCTCAAGCTGTCCCAAACTATGCCAGGAATGTGTATCTTCTTCCTATTGAGTTGTGTATTAAAACTAAAAGATGTATGGACGCATTTTGGTGGGGCTTTGGTTTGAATGGAGGGAGAGGAATCAAATGGCAAAGCCGACATAAATTAAGCTTCCTAAAAGCTGTTGAGTGGTCTTGGTTTTAGAAGACTATATGAGTTTAATTTGGCAATGTTAGGGAAATAATGTTGGAGAATATTAACTAATCCAAGGTCACTCGTTGGCCAAATTTATAAAGCTTGTTACGTTCCTCGAAGTTTTTTTCCTGAGGCTCACATTGGTACAAATGCTAGTTATGTTTGGAGAAGCCTTTTAACAGCACAATCTTTGATCAGAGAGGGAAATAGATGGAGAGTTGAAAATGGGAATAGAATTTGGTTATCTTGGAGCCTTGGCTTCTTCATAGTTCAAATACCTTTATTTCCTCTACATTGGATGAGACTTATGCTTGACTTAAAGTTGCTGATCTCTTTATTTCTCAAAGGAAGGAATGGAATTCACAGTTGATCGATGAACTCTTTAATGAAAAACGATTATAGACACTTGGTTTTGGCTGAAGGACAGGAGCACCAGATTGTTGTTATTAACAATTTCTGGAATGACTTTTGGAATTTGTTGATACATTCTAAATCTAGGATTATGACATGGAGAGCAGTTCAATCTTGTTTACCAACTAGAGACTTGCTGCGATTAAAGCAAGTGGAAGTAAATGCAGAATGTCCAATTTGCAGGTTGGAAGATGAAACTATATTCCATATTCTGATTGAATGTTTGTTCGCTAAAGAAGTCTGGGATAGATTAGGTTTGGGTTTTGTTAGAGGAAATGCATCTTGTTTTTCTGAATGGCTGAAGTTCATATTCTCCTCGATTTCAAGTAATCTCCGTGAGCATGTTATCATAATTTGCCGGGGGTTGTGGAGTAATAGGAACAATATTGTCTGGAAGGGGGAAGGAAGAACAAGCAATGCTGTATTTCGTTTTGTTACTGTGTACCTGGATCAATGGAAACATGCCTGTGAGAAGCACAAAGAAATTCCAGATTGTAACCAGCAAGTACTCTTTCCCCAAGTTTGGAAGAAACCAGAAGCTAGATGGATCAAAATTAACACGGACGCCGCTGTCTTCAATAATAGAAATATGACAGAAATTGGATGGATTTTGTAATGTACCACAATTTATTTCGTATTTAATTGGTTACTTTACCTTATTTTATTTATTATTTATTATTTAAATTTAAAAAATGTAATGCCTTAAAATTTCTTTCCTATTTAATTAAATATTTTACCCTATGTTTATTTTTATGTTCTGTTAATTTTATTTATTTGTTATAACTATTAGAAGATGTAATATATATGTATAAATATGTATATTTAGCATTATATTTATCTCTTGGTTAAATAGTGTGAATTACAATTTAAGGTCATATATATATATATTAGATATTTCAATTTTTGAAAAAACAAATTATAGTTTTTCTTAATTAATACTATATTATTACTAGGAATTAATAATTGAGACTTTAGGAATTAATAATAAAGATATTAAATTTATAATAGGATTGTCCTATCCTAGAAGGAAAATGACTAGAGTTCTAGTTGAAGTAACACACTCCTCCCATATATAGAGTTCTAATAATCTAAAACCCTAGTCTTGCTATTTAAAAAAAAAAAAGATATAAAGAAAGAAAGAAGAAAAAAGGGGAAAAAGAAAGAAACGGCGGAAGAAAACAGAGAACTAATGACGGCGGATCTCCACACACGTTTGCTCAAAAAAAGAAAAATTGAGTTTTCATGGTAAACTATTTATGGAGCAGTTTGTATTTTCATTAGATTAACTCTTTTTTGCATTTATTGTGATTCATATAATGTGAGTTCGAGCTATTAGTGGCCACAATTGACCAAGGGAGACGTACTGTTTAGAAGCCATATGTTTTCGATTATATTATTGCAAAAAGTATGAGCACACCTTGAATTTTATGCACGGAAGCAATTGATAGAGATTATGATGCTTGCCACATGATTCTCTTAGAATCATTAAGCGTACAAACAATTTATCAAAGAAACATGCCACTTGGAGGCATAAGTATTCATGAATAGGAATAAGATTTGTTTGGGTTTTTTTTTAAAAAAAAAAAAAAAACTACCACCTAACTTGTAGAATGTCCATGTACATGTATTCAATTTCTTTAAAATTGGAAGGAATTAGTTGACAATGGGAAGATCCATTATGGTGGGTGTGCTGACATGTTTCCGCTAGTATTACGACACTTAGTAACACTTTTGTTTCTTTATGACGGATGCATTTTATTGGGGGAGATGAATTCTCATTTTGATCTTTCCGGAATTAGCTAACTTGTTAGGATTAAGACATATTTTACAAAAAAAAAAAAGAAAGAAAGAAAGAAAGAAAGAGTATTAAATTATTTTAGTACCAATTAGGATTGTTGTTTTGAGGCACTATAAGCTTATGGCACCCATAAGGCCAGTTTTAGGTAAATTTTATCTTGCTAGTCGTTTAAATTAGTGATTGATGTTTTAATTAAATGAATTAGGTGATGCAACAATTGACTTTAAGATAAGTGATTGACTTATAGAATCGATTTTGAAGGTGAGTGCCTAAACTATAACTACTATATAATGTTACTTTTCAAAACCTAGAAGGATATGTGTATAGTAATGTATGATATGAAATTTCCTTTCAATATACACTGCACTATAATTATATTTCACTGCGCACAAAAATGATTTATTTTGTTTCCCGATATAAGAAAACATGCACTTTGTGATTTTAATACTTCTAGACTAGCAATTAAATTCGATGATCAACTGATTATTGTTACTGATACTGCTACTGTTACTATTACTGTTACTGTTAGTTGGATCCAACTTGGTCTGGGTGTGCAAGGGACTTCATTAGGCAGCAGCGGGCTTGTCGGTTGAACCCAAAGCTCCCATGACCTAATCCCCCCAACGCACAACAGAAGCCGTTTGTAGCTAAGGTGGGTCGTAGGAATTCCCAAGAATGCTCGAGCATTCTTTTGGTAAGGTCGCACCTTGCCCGGAGCGATAAAAGACTGTTACGGTGGGAGTCATAAGGTTAACTGGCCATAGCAAACACTGTCTGATCATCGTATTTAAGTTGTTAGTCTAGGAAAACTATTTATTAAACTCTTGACTTGTTATTATTTGACTGTTTATAAAATTCTTGACTGTTATTGGTCAACTGTTTTATGAATTCCACTTATGTTTTTCTCAAGTATTTTCACTATATGAATTCTTGAACATTTTTACTGTACAAATGATTTTAATTTCGGAACTCACATTGCACACACTTGGCACTCACTGAGTCTTTTACTCACACTAGTTTTCTTCTTTAACTTCCTTCTGGCAGACCTGTATCGTAGTCCTAGTGAGGATGTTGAACCTACATCTGACGAGAATCGAAATTGAAGGTTTACTTTTAGAATGAGGACTTTGCAGTAGGTTTAGCTTTATTACCGTGTTGGCAAATTATTTCTTCTCCTTTAATGATTTTTTTTCCAGTTGAGGAAAGAATATTGGGCATTTTTAGTTTCTATATTGCTAGAATTATTTGAATTATTATGAATGTTAGAGTTTGCTTTTTTTTTTTTTTTATAATTTTTTTTAAGATCATGATTTTAGAGAAGTGATATATTTTTATTCGGGATTGAGTTTCACGCCTCGAGATTAGACTGTGTGGTTAGATTTTGGGGTGTGACAGATTGCTCGGGGATCATGAAGGCTCTTTTGTGGCAGCAAGTTTCAAAACTTTCCATGGTATTCTTGACAGTAGCTTAGCTGAATGTATGGGTATCAGAGAAGCCCTTAGCTGGGTAAAACAATCAAACATTCCTAAATGTGTGGTGGAGTTGGATGCACAGGAAGTGGTTTATGCTATCAATATCAAGATAGTTTCTCTACAATCCAAGGGCTTGTTATTGATGATTATAGGAGTATTAAACAAGGTTTAGATTATCTTCTTGTTTCTTTTGTTAAACGATTTGTGAATACAGTGGCTCATGCAATAGCAAAGGCGATTGGTTCTATGTCAGGCTGTGGGTTTGGACTAGTAATCCCCCCAATTTTATTGTTGAATCTCTTATGAGTGATCTTTATTAATGAAAGTTGATTTGTCTGTTAAAAAAAGAGAGCTTATTTTTATAGCAAATTATATATGAAAATTATTGAGATGGTAAAAAGGGATAAAAATAACTTATCCACATGATTGCCACATAAGAAATATTTTTAAAATAGGGTTTAACATCATTTTATTTTATATATATTAGATTAGATTTATATTTTTGTACTAAAGGTAAAGAGCGAAGCATAGATCGATAGCAAAATGGTGACTAAATGCTTGGTTGCTCTTATGTTGCTCTTAATATTTGCCTTGTCCTCTCGTGAGTGCGTCTCCCCAACACACGCACACACACACACACATATATATATATATAATATTTTATCATTTGCTAATTTTTATGCATTTTGTCAAATTTCCAAGTGAATAAAACTAGTCCCAAATTGAATTTGACGTTTGTAAATTTTCAGAGGAGAGCTTGGCCAACATATATGAAGTTACTAATGGAAATTGCGTGAGTGATTACAATTGCCGGGTCGCGTGCAATATGATAGGCTACCCATCAGGCACATGTGAGTTTCAAGGACCCAACCCACGACGTTGCGTTTGTAGGAATCCTTGTTTGTTAGCTGATGGAGTTGATGATATAATAATTTCTAAACAATTAATTTTATTTTAAGGACAAAATTTCTCGTACTATTATTTTTAGATCTTAAATTTTAGTGAGGAATTGTTTTCCTCACTCAATAAATGGCATTTAATGTTGAATGAATAATATGACTTGTGTTAAAGGGCTCATATTAGTTGTGCCAAGAATATTGAATGTAATATACCTAGGAATTAGCTGATGTGAATTTTTATATATTTTCAAAAGTTGAAAAATTAGTTATGAATTAGAAAGGAAAATGAAAATGTATTTAAATGTAAGAAAGTAATGATTCAAATATGTATATGATTGAAAAGTAGGTTGATTTATATTTTTTTATATTTTAAAAAGAGTTATTTTTTTTAAAAAAAATATATATATATATATATATATTTTATTAATTTTAAAATGATTAGTAGGCGCTTTATGACAAATCAAATTTGAATTTTATTGATGTGATGGTAGGGTGATAAAGTAGGTTTAGAAAGATTTTGAAAAATAAAAAAATATTTTAAATAAAAATAAATAAAAAGTGATGTTTTTCAATTTTTATTTTGTAATGAAAATAAAAATAAGAGTTGGAAATAAAAACAAACGGACTCTTACCATTCAAATTTTGTCCCTATGGTCTTTGGATGAATGTTTTTAAAGTTGGAGAAACAACATTTAATTTAAACACATCCTTTTCTTCTGATTGGTTCACGTCGAGTTAGTATAAAATACCCAAATTGAGCGGAGGGTGGTGCAATTTAAACAGGAGGCAAAATGGTAGAAAACACGATGGCCGCCAAACACGTCTTTGCGCTTATGCTTTTCTTGGTGTTGTCTTTGGCCGTTGGTATTTCCTCTTCCTGGTTCCCGTCCTTTCCCAATGACTACTTCTAAATGGACAAACATGACATTTTTCTTTTTTAAATATAAAAATGTTTGTACTAATAAAAGATGTAGATATTCAATTTCATACTCTTTAACTTTTATTTATTTAGGCTTCAGAATTTAGTATATATTAAGGATTCAGGATTTATGATTTAATTTGATATTTGTAATTTTGCAGAGGAGAGCTTGGCTAAGGTATGCGAAGTTATTTATGGAAATTGTGTGAATGATCACAATTGTCAAATTCTTTGTTCTAGCATAGGTTATTCAATGGCTATATGTGAATTTCAAGGATCTGCTCCGCTCCGCGGCGCTGTGTTTGTACCAAACCTTGTTAATGAATTAGTTGATTGAAATGATGGCATAATAATATCTAAGCAATTCTCTTGCAAGTACAAAGTTCCTTGTATTGCTATGCTTCGATCTTAACTTTTAATTTTCTTTTTCTTTTTTGAATAATAAAATTCAATATCTAATAGTAACCTTGATGCCAGAGAGAGAAGCCCAATATGATGTGTATTTCTTCATCCACTTCTTTGCCCAAGCTAAATTTGGTCTTTGTATCCGTATTAAAAAATGTTTAGGTAAAAGATTTTGTTGATCCTTAACTAATTGCTTTTTGTTAATTGGGATCTCAAATTTGTAATGGAATCGATCTAATTATTAAACTTCTTAATGTGTGTGCTAAATCAAACTTGATTATCACAAAAACAAATATTTAAATTTACCTCCTAATTTTTTGGTTTTTGGCATTCATCTCTCCTATTTATTTGGCTTTTCTTATAGAGCCATATTTAGAACATTGAAAAGTTGTGTTAATTTTAGTTTCAGCTAAAATTCAAATGATGTATTTATAAATGCGAATTTGAACTATTAAATATATTAATGAGAGATCAAAACACTTGTAAAATCAAATATTATGTCATTATATTTGTGATAATATATTTATCCAAAATCTCATAATATTTATTCTTAAAAATAAAAAAAAGTTTTCTTAATATAATCCACTACTAAAACATATTTATATAATTATATGTGGATGTTTCGTTATTTTATTAATTTTAAAAAAAGTTATAATCAAATATTCCCTTTCTATATTATGTAGTATAGGTGCATGGATTCGTGTTCCGAATTGGAATACAAAACAAATATTGTAATTGCAAAAAATGCCAGCCAATTACAAGTGTATTCCTTAGTACCAATTCAAATTGGATATTCGCCCTTTTGTGTTTTTTACTAGAGAGAGTCAGTGTGGTTCTGCTTAAACTCTTATTAATTCATATATGTATATATATATATATATATTTATTCAAACAAATCAACAACTTTTTAGGTTCGAACATGTGACCTCATACTTTATGTGTGAAATTTACACCGCTCAATAAAAAATCACTCAACATTATTAATTCATGATATGTAGCTCATAATCTTCATAGAATCATATTACTTATAATAAATCTTTACCCCATTCAAATATAGTTTCTATGAGAAAAACTGTTGTGGATAATTGTGTGATTTGTGTTAAAATATAAAATAAAGTAAAAATAATTCACATGATCATAATTTTATAAAATAATAATTAAGAAAGTGATCAACCAAACCACATAAATAATGAGGAAATTGGAGCTGGATCAATGGAGAGTCACGACACTTGTCGTAGTCCTAAAGCCATGATTGCCTCCCTTCGTGCGGGTATTAGTGGCTGACCATGACTCCAAGATAAAATCCATTAGTTCACAGCGGTGTCTCATCCCATGTGCATGACCACGAGGAGATTAGGAACCAATCCATAGTCATGTTGCCAAAACACAAATTCTTGTGGGGATAATGTATATAAACTCACAAAATTCTCCCTTCTCAAATGACTAATAGATGGCCCCTTTATATAGTAAAATAATTCGACTGTTAAAAGAAATAATGGCCAATAATAAAATCTCATAAAATTGATCATAAACTCAATAATAATTGGTCATATAATGAGGCAAATTAAGATGGTCAAATTATAGTAAATACATATAAATCATGACATAATGAAAATAATAAAGAGGCCATAAAATTCAATAAGTGATGGAAATTAAGATTAAATAATTAAGAAATTTTAAAGCTTAATTTCCAACAATCCCCCACAAGATTTAAAATTTCTAAAATTCAATATAAAAAAAATATGATGGCAACTTATACCGTGTAATTGGTGCATGTGCCTTCCGGGCTTAAACATACACTTAGTGTTGGCAAAATCCATTTGAGGGAGCCATAATGAACTGAGCCTTGAATTAGGTCCCTTGAGCCAAACTTCAATTACCACACACACGATATTGACTTAGGACATGGTTATGGCGGGTTAGCGCGTTAATGGCCCTGCGCTTAATCTTGATTCTTGTGAGGTCTATAGGGTTAGCCAAAACCCATGGCCACGGCCCATGGCAACTCTCACTTAGGTGAGCCCTCCAAAGGTATGTGTGATCCATACCTCGCGAAAATTCCGCTTCGGTCTCATTAAGGTCAAAGCCCAGCCTAACATCACATTATCATATCACTTCACCTTAGGGATGGGAATGAGATATCTCATGTACACTCTCCTTAAAATTAGTGCTATATATGAGTCACACAGTATGGGTTGTTCCTACCCATTGAACCTTCTTCATGGGGTCTCCAATCACAAAGGTTGGGTTACTCCCGGAGGTAACTCCTTTATGGACTTAGCCCATCCCCCTCGATGATTCATGATCTAGCCTCTGCGCTAGTCCCCTGAGGCAATTTTCCGTCTCATGGAATCTAATGTTACATGCCTCTTATATCATATATATAGATGTGTATATTTTTGTTCATATATATATGTGTGTGTATATTTTTGTTCCTCCTCCTTGTGTTTACTCAATTATTCACGTGCACCTATTTTATAAGATAAAACTCCATAAATAATATGTTATTAATACATAAGAATAAATCTTAATATCACCATAAATTCTTTGAATATTTTGGAGTTTGAATTTTCTTCTGGGACCATTTTGGTCACCTCCCGTTTCTTTGATACATTCACCTTGCACACTTATAAACTCAAGAATATAGTAAACTATTGTTTTTCAGATAATTCTGAAATCTATTTTAGACGCCCACAATTTTCTTATAATTTAAAGAAAGTAAGCAAGAATAGATAATGACAATACCACATAAGATAATAATAACTGCATCCAAATTTTCATAATTAATAGAATAAAACCCCCACATTTCCCTTGAGTTTGGAGGAAAATATTTTCCCATTTTGGACACATATATCCTTTACAGGCCACACTTTAAAATCTAATAAGATAATTGCATTTCTGATCATCGAGTAATCAAAAATTACTTCGAACCTGACATCTCACTCATAACAATACCGCCAGATACTCTCTTATCTCTACATTTTCAAGTTTTACATACAAAATATTAACTAAACACTTGAAATTATATTATCTAATGTACACAAATGAAAGAAGCTAGAATAATAAAATTTTCAAATCTCATTTGAAAATTAAATCAATAAAAAAATATTTTCCATCTCCATGTTTTTTAGATCATGATCTCATATGATTCATGAAGTGAGGGACTGAAAAGGCAAAATTTATTTTTAAAATTCAATGAACCAACTATTTGGAAAGATAGCTCCAAATTAATCTTATAAACCCATGTTAAACTTTCCATGCAGCAAACCTTAATTACTTTGACAATAAAATCAGTATTATTATATTACATGCAGGGGCTCTTCAGTTTGATAAACAAATAATAAGCATCAAATATATAATTATATCTCTGTAAATTATTAATATTATTAGTTAATGATAGAGACATGCAGTTACAATTAGTATAATTACATAATCAATTCTACAAAATCAATGATTTAATACTCACCTCTATTCATCACAATAAAGGCTTTATTTGACCATTATACCTCTAATATTTCCATATCCCTAATTAAACCAAACTAACCGCTGTATGTATGTATGTATGTATGTATGTATGTGTGTGTGTATCTATATATGTGGGAGTAAATAATTAAATCATGAATCATCACCTTGGCATTAATGCCAAATCTTGCTGTCACAATTATTTCATGTAAACTCCAACGGTTTGCATATTTCAACATTAACATATAAAATAATATATAAAAGGTTATGTACCATCACAACATTAAGAATATTAACGTAATTCCTCATATAATATAACTGACGATCTAGTTAGCATTCATTATATTTTTCTTTTTTCAATTTCCTTCTACAATAGTACACGTGTCTAGCGTCCATTTATAAAAGGGTTAACAAGCTATAAATAATAATTAAACAATGCTTTAATACTCAGTAATAGAGAATGGGCTCTATTGCCAACGGTCAAGTAACAACCAAGTCAATAGAGAAAATTCATTTTTTGAAATGGAGTAGGAATCTTCTTCAGTTTCTCTTTCCCTCTTTTTTTATTTTTTTTAAAAATAAGTTATCTAGATAACAAATAATAATTTTTAGGGAATTCATATTAAATCACATGCTAATCATTTCATTTGATATGGGGAATGAAAATCATTCATAACCTCTCTAAGATGTCACAAAAACAATCATGATAAATGTAAATAAATTAATTCTTAGAGAATCAACGGCTGAGAAAATATGCACAAATAATTACACTACTTGTTAAATATTACTATCTATTTATTTACCATTGCATGAGTTGAATTGTTTACAGTTCCAAATATATGTTTTCTTTAGGCTGAAGATGCTCTACTCTGTGCAATTTTTGGTGAGTTGAAGTATATATCATTTCTCAAATTCAAATTATCTCCTTAAATAAAATATGTTAAACAATAAATTGGTAGCACTATATAATCAATCATAACTTAATTTTACCAAATATCACACATCATCGTAATATTGCCAAATTAATTTGCCATATATTTGAAATACTCCATAGAAAATAGATTTTATAGTATTAAACTTTGAAGACGTACCTTGGAACTAATAGGAACTTTGAAAGTATTCTTACTATTTTCTTGATCCCAAACTCCTTACTCGTTTGATGTATCAATACCACTACATTGAAGGGAGTAAACTGATTGTTGCCTCCATGTACTGATTCAATGTTTAACAAGCCTCAAACAGTTTGGCTAGAGAATACGTGCTTGTTGAATCTCCAGATTCTCGGGCATCAAGTTCAAATGTGAAGACGACAAATCAAAGTTAAACTTATTTAATTATAATCATAAACTTTTACTACTCACAAACAAATCAACTCATGGCTTTAGATTGTTGTGGATAATTGTGTGATTTGTGTTAAAATATAAAATAAAGTAAAAATAATTCACATGATCATAATTTTATAAAATAATAATTAAGAAAGTGATCAACCAAACCGCATAAATAATGAGAAAATTGGAGCTGGATCAATGGAGAGTCACGACACTTGTCGCTGTCCTAAAGCCATGATTGCCTCCCTTCGTGCGGGTATTAGTGGCTGACCAGGCTGACCATGACTCCAAGAGAAAATTCATTAGTTCACAGCGGTGTCTCATCCCATGTGCATGGCCACGAGGAGACTAAGAACCAATCCATAGTCTCGTTGCCAAAACACAAATTCTTGTGGGGATAATGTATATAAACTCACAAAATTCTCCCTTCTCAAATGACTAATAGATGGCCCCCCTTTATATAGTAAAATAATTTGACTGTTAAAAGAAATAATGGCCAATAATAAAATCTTATAAAATTGATCATAAACTCAATAATAATTGGCCATATAATGAGGCAAATTAAGATGGTCAAATTATAGTAAATACATATAAATCATGACATAATGAAAATAATAAAGAGGCCATAATTCAATAAGTGCTGGAAATTAAGAGTAAATAATTAAGAAATTTTAAAGCTTAATTTCCAACAATCCCCTACTAACTTGTTCGGCCCAAACAACAGCCCAAATTAGACCAGGAATCACACCATCCTTATTGCTTCAAGAACAGTTCACAAACAAGCAAGAACGAGTACGAGCAAGCAAACCCTTACAGAATATGCATTCCAACGGAATGAGTTAAGACATGCATATCAGAACACCTTATACCAATCAAATAAGTACTTCCATAGCGTGATAGCTTGGCATACAATTGATGTGCCCATATGGACTGTATGGCGCATAGTGAATACCTAAGCAGACTGCTTAGTGTATTGCGGATACCTATGTGGACCGCATAGTGTATCCTAGACACATAGGCGGACTGCAAGGCGTGTCCCAAGTATCCCAGCATTCCACGTAGGATTGGCACTCGACTCAAGTACAATCTCCAAGCAAGTACAACAAGTACAATAAGTCCGAATCAAGTACAACAATCAAGTACATACAAGCCAACTGGCTAGATATCAGGATACAATAAACGAGTATGCCGGCAAGGCATCTGATAATGATTCAAAACAGGAACAAGCAAGTACGATCAAGACAAGTACCAGACATGACAAACAGGAGTTTTTGGGTGCTAGAACAAACAAGAACGAGTGAAACAAGTACTAACCCTCACAGGGGTATACAAGTCGATAACAGGTAACGAGCAAGTACCGATCAGATCAGATTTCAATAAACGAACAAGTACGAGTCAAACAATTTATGAACAAGTACAATCAAGCAAATTAACCCTCACAAAGGTTATACCACAAGAATAGATAGATATATCAAGGCCACATTGGCAGACTCGCACAGAGGTTTTCAACAAATAATGAGAAGCTTATTCAAAGCAATAACTCAAAGTGGGAGATCCTTACCTCCGTAATCTCAGATGGTACAAGTCCTGCAGATTGTCTATTGGTCCTCGTGACCCACTTCGTCACCTAACCATAATGATATATTTAGTTAGAACCCACTTTAATTCCTAATACATCTTTATCATACTTGTTCTTAACTCCAAAATTTGCTATTCATCCTATTAACATGATAACTTAAAATGACAATATTGATAAAATTTCAAGAATGGCTATAAACTAGTCTTGCCACAATAATCTTAATTCTCATATTGTTTCTCCTATCAATAAAGTCAAGTTTTTAACCACATGATCTTCATATTGTCACTTTAATCATCAAATTGTTTAATGTCCAAATAATTTCCAATACTATCCAATTTAAGTCCTCAATCCATAATCTCAAGTTCAATTTTCTTGTCAAAATCATAATTTCCAATTTTTTTGTCACTTAAATTAAGGTCCAAGTCCTCTATACAACCATCCATAGCATGGGAAAATTCAACACATATATATACATGGCATATCATCATCCTCAAGTTCTATTCTTAGCATGGATACAACATTAAATAGGAATATACATATGCATGTACATACATATACATATATATAAATTTCTTCAATCTTTTACCACAACTACGCAACGGGAGCTCGGATCCACAAACCAACTACGCCACTACGATCGTCTTGACGAAAGGAAGATTTTATCTTCCCGCTGCCGCCATTCGCCGCCGTCAAAAAAGTTAAAATCACCACGGTTCTGCTCCTCTCGATGAGAGCTTCCCAACGACGCCTTTGGTTTCAAGTTTCACAGCCTGTATCTCCATCAACGGCGCTCAACAGCCCTCAATAGAAAATTCCGCCACCTTACTCTGATCGTCGGTTTTCTTCTTCTCCGTTGCACCAAACTCACATGCAACCACTTTATCTGCTTCTCCTCGCCAAGAGCTACCCGAAACACCCCTCAAAAGTCCAAACCATCATCGAAAAAGATCAAACCCACTTGCCCGCCGTGGAATGGTTCTCGGTCCCTCAACTCTCATGGTGGCTCACTGGTTTCAGTAGTGCATATGTGGATGAATGTGGTCAGAGGGTGGAGGAGAGTCATTTGGAGGTGTTGGTGGTCGTCGGTGAGAGGTTCGCCGGGGTTGGTGGTTCGCAGTGAAGGAGAAGAGGAAAAACGAAGAAGAAGAGAAAAGAAGGAGAAAAAGGAAGAATGAAGAAAAAACCTTTTGCCCGTTTAGTTTTAAAATTAAACTTTCTCAATTTGCAATTTGGTCCCCAAGGTTTTAAGAAACCTCCATTAGGCCCTTAAGTTAGAGAAAAATACACTTTTGACCTTGCTGACTGAGGCCCTTCCATGCTAACCTCGAAAATTTTCCATTTGTGCAATCAAGTCCTTGGAAATTTGCAATTTAGCCCCAAAAGCTTTAGAATGTGATCCAATTAGATCTTGCCTAATTGTATTTTGACCTCAAAACTTCCAACCTCCTTGCAATTAAGCCTTTTTTCATTATTTTTGAAATATCGAATTTTAGGGGTGTTACAATCTCCCTTCAACTCTTTGAGCGAAATGCGGTAACAGAAAAGAAAGGTGCTCGTGCATGAAAGGAATGACCCATCCCTTTTTATTTAATATAGAGTGGAGTAAGTAGAGTGTACAGAACCTTAAACATCGGCAGCCAGGACTCATGTAATTTACAACTAATCAGAGCTCAATTTTTAAAAAAAAAAAATGGATTTATGAAATCATAAAAGCTTGAATATCTTCTAGGAAATGAAATGGATGACTATGACTTGGAAATTTAAATTTGTAGTGGCTGTGTCCATCTCAAGCCAATTAAGTTTAGGTGACTAGATTTGCAATTGTCCATGTTCACACAAATTTCGTTGTCTGCAAAATTAAATCACAATACAAAGAAAAATAACGGACAAATTGAATTTATATTAAAGAATATAGAGAATTACAATTTATCAGAGAAAAAAATACAAATTCCCTAATAAAACTAATCCCCTGATTCTTCTCCCAATATATGATCCAAGGGCTTGAAGCTTGTTCTTGGATATATGATGTAGTATCATTTGACTTGATGAAAGAACACTACGAGATTTCTTTGAACTCAAACTTTGTCTCCGAGATCAAAGGACTTGATGACTTGATGCTTTGAAGAGGTATAGGACTTTCGCGGTAACAATACGTCGTCGCCGCAGAAACTTGAAGACTTGAGTCTTGGACTTGAGAATATGAATATGAGGATATGAATATGAGAATATGTATATGTGAATATGAGGATATGAGAATCTATGAATCTCCTATATGAGTCTTTGAGCTTTCCTTTATATAGGCATCTAGCAAGAGATCCCAAAACGACTTGAACACATTTGATAATTATCTTTTTGATGCACATATTAAAAGATAATATCAAATATTCTTGACTTGATTGGCCCACGTATATGGATGCGCCACGTGTCCCAACTTGATTAGCTTGAGAGTGCTAGGCCACCAGACTTGATTTGATTGACATGATACATCTTCATCTTGACACTTGTCAACATTTGATTTGTATAAAATAAATATTAAAATATTAATTAAAAATTAACTATTTATCATTTGGTATCAAACATAATAAATTTCAATACATAAAAAGAAAATTTTAAATTAATAATTAATATATTATTTACACATGTCAATTTTCAATTGGCCCAAAAATTAAGCCGTCTACAAATACCCCCTCGAAACTTGTTCACGAACAATGTCTTCCAATACATTCTTGAGTGAATAAGTCACGATAATTATTATATACACACATATATATATACATAACATATGTAAGCCCTCAATATATATATATAATTGAATACATATACATATATACCATATAAACCTGGTATATATATAGGTATACAAAATATATGATTTTTTTAATACATACATATGTATAAATATATATATAAACTACATGATTTCCTGTGTCACGCTGTCGCGACCAAACAAG
Source organism: Jacaranda mimosifolia (assembly GCA_018894105.1). Taxonomy (NCBI): domain Eukaryota; kingdom Viridiplantae; phylum Streptophyta; class Magnoliopsida; order Lamiales; family Bignoniaceae; genus Jacaranda; species Jacaranda mimosifolia. The sequence continues at coordinate 36,195,768 of CM032118.1, forward strand.
AAAAATTATGTGGTCATCAAATTGATTTCAAACCTTGCAAAATCAATTAAACACCTATTTCTCATAAAGCCACTACGTGCTGTTAAAGAAACAAAGCTTTGTCGAACCCGTCACAACTAAAACTTTGAATTGTTGCTGTTGTAAGCAAACAATTCATCTATACACGCAATCACATATATAATATAAACAAGTGTGGCCCGCCACATAATTCTCTTAACCCATTAAAACTCTAGCAGCAGTGGGGCATTGGACTCTGCCTCACACAACAAATTCTCATCAAACCATATTCATTTGAAACTGAACTGCAATCAGTTAATTAAATCAACACTTTGCAGAGTCCAACTTTGCCGGGAACCAGAGTAAGCATGATTCAATTGAAACTCATTCTCTCAATTGTAGTGGAATTGAAATACTTGAAAATAACACTATAAAAAGAACATCACATGAACAATTGATTGTTGGAGAAACTCTGAAATTTTGAGTTGAATTTTTCTGGGCTTATTCACTTCTCGAATCAATCAACTACTTTCTTCTTTGTTCCTGCACACCAATTGTTTGAAGAAAATACTCTAAGAGTTTTTTTATTCCAACATAGCTCAAAAGAGAATTGCTTGGGCTCCCCCGGCATTCATCAATAGTAAATTCTTATCAACACATAGCAAACACACAAATTTTGAAGACTTCAAGTAAGTCATCAAATTAAGGGATGTTTTTTTATATCTTTGTATTTTCTTATTCATTCCCCCTTTGTTTTATATACTTTCTCAAGTTTTCTTTTCTCTTCCTTTTCTTTTGTTGCAGGTTAGGAAACATAGCCCATTTCTGATCAACTCGTGAGGATGTATATTGAGGATCACACAAAGCCATCTCCATGTATTATCATTGGGAGCGACAAAGACAACCTCAAAGTTAAAAGTACCCGATTAGTCATCCATAAATCGGCCAATGATGCTCTTCGTTCCATACCTCGATCTCCCAATAATTCTATGCATATTCAAGAGTGGTCCGAGGAAGCAATCAAGGAAGTGATTGATCCACGTTCTGGCATTACATCTCGCTCTAGGATACTTCTCTTGAAGTCCTCTCTTCATGATGCCAAAACCATTAGTTCGGAGTTTTTATTTGCAGGTTATCATTCCAACATTAATGGACGCTTGGTGAGAATTCTTGCATCAAGGTTTGGCGAAGTATCTTTTCATGCAGGTTATTGGGAATGGACAGAGGATGTGCTAGGCCATCATGCAGATGTGCTTCGTCAGGCTAGGATCTATGCAGCAGTCCGTGCCTCACTTTTCACATATGTTTGTCATAAGAACATCCTTCAAGCCTTCCTTAAGCTATGTTGTCCTTCCACGAACACTTTGTATACTGTTACTGGTGAATTTTCAATTTCTTTATGGGATCTTCGTGTACTTGGTGGATTGCCTATTCATGGAGGTTTCTATGATGAAGTTATCCCTACTGCAAAAGGGCTACTTGGTGACGACATACATGGTCTTTCTCAACCATGAAGCTGCAAGTATCTATTTTTGGCTTACCATATGCTTCCAAAGGACTCTGATGGTGTTCCTATTTCTGATTGGATGGACCAACGAGATATGCGAAGCCCCCTTTGAGGTCTTCTCGAAAGAGGTCTACTGAGCCAAAGATCTCTCACAATCCATGTGAAAGAATCGATGCATTACTTTTGCCTCACACCAAGGAATATGATGAGCCATTTATGATGCTGGAGGTTGAAGAAGATGTTAGAGGGGAGACCTACTTGGCTGCTTTTCTTTCATGTTGGTTATGCAGTTTTGTTCTACCGCATTGCAAAGTAAATCTGATTCGTGCCACTGTCTTCAAGGTTGCTAGTAGAATGGAAAATGGTGATTGTTTTTCTCTTACAGCTCCTGTATTGGCAGACATCTATCGTGGTTTAAGGAATATATCAACTTCGCCAAATCTTCAGGAATCTTCTTCTATCTTTCCCATTCATTATGTTTACAGTTGGATAGGGCATTGCCTTGGCACTCATTTTTTATCCAAGAATGATGTAGGAGAAGCTGACATGGTCAAGTATGCAGGGGAAAACATGGCCAAATATTTTGATCTTTCAGAGGCACGAGATTTCTTCCTTAGTATGAATCCTTCAACTATTCAAAATCTATGCTCATTTCCACGCAAGCAGTTCACAGTAATAGATGGCCCATGCATATCAAATACTTATAAAGACCTTTTTGTGGCTTTACGTTCTAGCTATTTGACATTTTGATGTGGAAAAGAGCATATCATTGAAGCTTATAGCCCTCATTGATTCAGTCGGTAATGTGGATTTTTTCAACATGTCCCGGGCAACTTAAAGAAAGAGATCCTTACTTGTGATTTGCATGAACTTGTTCAACTTTGGCAGTCATGTACCTTACTGAACACATCTAATAAACTTATCATTCTTGGCAATACTTCTTTTTTTCCATTGGCCACAAAGGAGTATGCAGATTGGTGGGACAAACAATAGAAGACTTCTCAAACAAAAGGTACTAAAATTGTTCTCAAAGTCAATCAAAAAGATGTGGAATCAACTTCTGGCCAACTCAATCAACTTGGGGAGGGAATTGAACATTATTTATCTGAGCCTGGGCATCCTGGAAAGAAGCTGTCTCATCCTAAACAAGCCTTAATGGAAGATCCCAAAAATAACTCAGCAGCTTCACTTCTTCAAGATCCTGTTGTTTCAAGACAAGTTCAAGGAGAGAATTTGAAGTCTAAGGAGTATAACATTGCTGACCATACCAAATTGCCATATAAAAGACGTTGTAGCTTGCTCAATGTTTCATCCCTTACTAATGCTCCATTGGAAGGAAATGAAATAATCGCCGTACTTTCTTGCTCAAATGATGACTCTAGCAACCAATGTATTCTCAAGAAGAAACCAAAGGTTTTGGATTTAGATAACATCAATATTAATTCAAATTTCTTTGCAGATGTCTCAAGTTCTTCTTTACCTTTGGATGAATTAGCAAAATATGTAAAGTTATTATATTTATTAATTTTTTTATATATATTTGCCAATCCTTTACACTAATCTCCCTTTTTTTTTGGCTTGCAAATCTTAAGATATCAGTCCCAATTACATCGGAAGGTAGTGTTGGTTCGATAAATGGGGCTAGTCCTTTTGATTTGCTTGAAACAATCACTCCTCAACCTCTTGATGATGGCATACAAGCTACTCATGATACTGCTAATTCCAACAAGCGACCAAAGGTGACATTACCTGAAATTGCAAATGACAAGGCTTTTGTTGATAAAGACAAGCCTAGAAAGACATTTGAAGCTCCATCTTGTGCGCTTCTAGTTGCTAAAGTTTTTGAATTTTGTCCTCTAGTTATAAAGATTGAAGCTGAGCAGATGTTACTTAAATTCTATTAGGAACGCATATGTCAAAAAATCATGAAAACTCCATTTGAGCAACTCTTAAGGATAAAACCAACGATTGATGATTTGATTGCAGAGATGAGATTATACATAAAAAACACATCATCTTTGGAGAACCACTTGAGATCTTTCTTTGAGGGTGCTTCCAACTACACAAAGGTTAAGTCAAATTCAATTTAAAAAGAAACACAAGAAACCCATGAGAAAATACTATTTTTTTGCACAACAGTATCTATTTGAGGTTGAGGCAATAGAAAGTGAAAGAGTTGAAGAGGTAAATGGCCTTAATGATGAACTTCTTCAAATCTCCAAGCATCAAGAGGAATTGATAACACAACTTGCCGAGTTTAGCTGTAAGGAAAAACTTGCAAACTTATCACTCCACAAGGCTGAAGAAAACTTGTCCACTATTCAGAGAAAAGTAGCCACCAAAAGAGATAAAGTTTCAAAGCTTGAAGATACTCCATTTTTGATTGATCAAGAGGTTGAGGCTTTAAAGAAGATGGAGGCACTACTTGAAGAATCTCGCAAGGAATTAATAGCTTTTGATATACTCGCATGAGTACTTAGCTACTTTTTGTTTTTTGCACAATTAATGTAAAAGAACACTTGATTACTACATATGCAATAAAAGTTGTTCTTTTTTATGAATTCTCCTTGTGCATTTTTTTTATTTAGTATTTCTTCAAATTGATGCCAACTTCAAAGAAAAATTGCATTACATGCCCCAACAATGGAGTGGAATAAACTTACTTAAGCTTCTGGGTAAAACTGGCCATCTAATGAATTGAACTTGAAAACGCTCAAAGCTTTTTCCAATGATATATTTGAACTTGATAAATCATCAAGAATTACTCCAATGATTTGATTGAACCTGAGAAGTAAGTCATCCAAATTTGCTCCAATGATATGATTGAACTTGGGAAGTCCTCAAAAACTTATTCCAGTGATGTGACTAAACTTGGCAAGCTATCCAAACTTGTCCAAATGATGTGATTGAACTCGGGAAATAATTCATCCACATTTGATCCAATGATATGATTAGCTTGTGAAGCCATCCAAACAAACAGCCTTTTTTTTTTTTTTTTGATATGACTGAACTTAGGAAATAACTCCCAAGTTGCCTACGTACCCCAACAAGGGGATCAAGTCATTACGTAGGTCAAAGTAAAGATTTTCTTTTTGGGGGGTGCCGTTCACAGTTTATACTCATACGGGCCAGGAGTATCCATTACTTAACCACTTGGACTAGGTGGGGTATTTAATATTTTAGCCACATAAAATACCTTTAGTAGGGAAAGTTAGCAGTTTAACCATATGCACTGCCTTTGGTAGTTACCGTACACAGTTTATACTCATGTGGGCTAGGAGTAACATGCAGTTTAGGCTCGTGCGTCAAGGAGCAAACTTCTTCATGGGTAATATCGCTTCAAAAACTTGCCATTTATGGGGCCTATGCACAATCGATCTTTGTCAACCAACTTGTAAGCACCATTGGTGTAGACTTCTTTTATCACATATGGACCATCCCATTTTGACATGAATTTACTTCCCATTCGCTGGGTGATAGTAATGGGCCTTCTTACTGCGAACACCAAATCTCCAACCTGAAAAGATTGCGGACGAACCTTCTTATTAAATGTCTTTGTCATACGTGCTTGATAACATTCAAGTTGTTGTTGCGCTTCAAATCTTTTCTCATCTAATGCTTCCAATTCCTGAAGTCGAAGCTGAACATTATCTTCAGCAGTAAGTCCTTCTTGAATTGCTACACGAAATAAAGGTATTTGACTTTCAAGAAGGAGAACCACTTCAACTCCATAAACCAGTGAATACGGAGTAACCTGGGTAGCAGTCTGATGAGTTGTTCTATATGCCCAAAGAGCTTCTCCAACTTTTTCATGCCAATCCCTTTTAGATTTTGACACTACTTTCTTCAGCAGGTTGCATAAAGTTTTATTAAATGCCTCTACTAGACCATTTGCAATCACATTGTACATAGAAGAATTGTATTACCTGAATCTAAATTGTGCACATAGTTTGTCCATCAACCTATTGTAGAAAGGCTTCCCATTATCGGTAATGATGTAACGAGGCACTTTATACCTGAAAATCAAATGACAATGAATGAACTTAACAACAGTTTCTTTCTTCACTTCCTTAAGGGGAATCGCTTTTGTCCACTTGGAGAAATAGTCTGTAGCTGCCAATATGTAAGCATGACCAGCTGGCGACTTAGGAGCAATAGGTCCAATAGCTCGTTGGCCTCCTTGGTTCAAACCTTGAATAGTTAGGCGGCTGTGTAAGAGATCTTCAACAGAAACCCCCAAATTCTTCATGGTGGATTTTGGCACGATATTGATGGCAGATCCTCTATCAATGAATATGTAGTTAGCCTTTTGCTCCTGCATGAACCCTGAAACAAAAAGCAGCCTATTGTGAGGTTTTGACCCCAATAGCAAGTCCTCGTTTGTAAAAGCAATGGTCGTACAACATGAAGCAAAATATTGCTCTTCAGTTTCACAAGATGTAGCATGTACTGTTTCAACTCTTTGATCAAAGAATCCTATAGAAAAATAATCTTTCAAAGTTACTTGGCTTCTTTTGTGACCTGCCAATGAATTTTCCAGCTTACCATTTTTAGCTTTTAAACTCTTCATCATCCTCAGCTGAGGGCATCTAGCCACATGCAAAACCTTTAATGCCAATGGACAAGATTGATTAACACCTCATCTTTTTCTTCATCGGGGCGCTACAAGAATCCACTCACTTATAGCTTTAGTTTCAGTAGTGGAACTTGTTTCCAGCTTGTTCACCTCATCATCGAGTTGAGTCTCTGCTAGCATTGGATCTAAACTCCTAAACTGAAGCATTGTTGATGCACCCATGAACGAAGATGAGGAAAATACGTTGTCTTTGCTTGGCAGAATACATGTGGCGTCGGCTATTGCTATAGCGCTAGTAAGATTTGACCCAACAACATCTTCTGTGTCAAGAATTATTTATCTTTCCATCTCTTTCTAATGCCATGACCTTATCCTTGAAGACGAAACATTTCTCTATTGGATGACCGACAACCTGTGATACTTGCAATATTTTAGATCATTCACCTTTCCAACTTCTTCAGGATGTTTTGGTTCCAGTAGTTCAATCAACTTCCTTGTTAATAATTCATCAAAAATATGAGAAACATCAGAATTTGGAAATGGATACTCATTTTCCAGCATTTCTTTCAGTGTTTTCTTGCCTGTTGAAATGCGTTGATCTTCAATTTTCTCAGCAATCTGTTTATCTCTTGTGGGAATTTTTATGGAGGCTGTCTTGATTGTCATGGATTCCTCAGTAGTAATTTTGGCATATTTTTCACTCTTATTTGAATACTTCTTTTCTTTGTTCTGGTCTTCAATAGGAATTCCAACCCCGCGATTAGCAATGCTAAGCTCCATGTTATGGGCACGAGTAGCTAACTCCTCAAAAGTGCGAGGCTTGATTCCTTGAAGAATATAGAGAAATCTCCAGTGCAATAGAGAAATCCTTGAATACACATATCTATCGCAGACGTCTCTGAGAGTCTATCTTTGCAATTTAAACTTAATGCACACTAACGGTTGATGTAGTCCACTACTGGTTTATTTTTCCATTGTTTTGCATTGGTAAGTTCAATCATGCTCACAGTCCGGCGCGTACTATAAAAGCGATTTAGAAACTCCCTTTCCATTTGATCCCAACTATTAATGGATTTAGGTTCTAAGTCAATGTACCAGTATAAGGTATTTCCTTTCAATGAACGCACGAACTATTTCACAAGAAAATCACCATAAGTCCCTGCATTATTGCATGTCTCAATGAAATGGGCCACATGTTGTTTAGGATTTCCTTCCCATCAAACTGCTGGAATTTTGGTGGTTGATATCCTATCGGCATTCTCAGCGAGTTAATCCTCTTTGTATAGGGCTTCGAATACACAATAGAATTTTGAGAAGGCATGTCGTACTGAGCCCTAATAGTTTTCGTGATCATGTCCTGCAATTGTTGAATAGACAATGTAGCAATAGAAGTTGCAGAACGGTCGATCTTTCGATCAGTTTCTCGCTTGTAAGGCATCTCACAATTTGTTTCTGAATCATTACATGCCCAAAGGAAGATTGATGGTTGCAGCTAAATCCTCTAAGATATTTCTCTTCCTATTTGCTCATGAGTTGTGTAATTTGTAGATCTTTTTCTGCTATAATATTTTGGAGGTCAGCTATAGCTTGAGCCATCCGAGCAAGTTGTTCATCCACTGTTGCCATTCCAGTCGGTATAGCTGGTAGTTCAGCAAAAGATAATACCATAGGATTTTTTGCCCTTGGACTTCTAGAGTCAGAATCATCAGATGGAATAAAATCATTATTCTTGCCCCCAGTCATAGGTTGATTGACAGATTCAGTGGCAGGGTCAACAGTGTCAGCAGCATCTTTCCTGGCCAAGGCAAGTTGGTTCCTCTTAGGTGCCATTGAGTGGTTGCAAATAGTTTCAAGATTTAAACTGAAGAAAGAGATGAGGGGTAGATTTGTGTCCCACTGGGCGTGCCAGAAATTTGTTCACACAAATGTCGTTGTCTGCAAAATTAAATCACAAGACAAAGAAAAATAATGGACAAATTGAATTTATATTAAAGAATATAGGGAATTACAATTTATCAGAGAAAAAATACAAATTCCCTAATAAAACTAATCCCCTGATTCTTATCCCAATATATGATCCAAGGGCTTGAAGCTTGTTCTTGGATATGTGATGTAGTATCCTTTGACTTGATAAAAGAGCACTACAAGATTTCTTTGAACTCGAACCCTGACTCCGAGATCAAAGGACTTGATGACTTGATACTTTGAAGAGGTATAGGACCTTCACGGTAACAATACGTCATCGTAGCAGAAACTTGAAGACTTGAGTCTTGGACTTGAGAATATGTGGATATGAGAATATGAATATGAGGATGTGAGGATATGAATATGAGAATCTATGAATCTCCCATATGAGTCTTTGAGCATTCCTTTATATATGCATCTAGCAAGAGACCCCAAAATGACTTGAACACATTTGATAATTATCTCTTTGATGCACATACTAAAAGATAATATCAAATATTCTTGACTTGATTGACCCATGTATATGGATGCGCCACGTGTCCCAACTTGATTAGCTTGAGAGTGCTGGGCGACTAGACTTGATTTGATTGACATGATACATCTTTATCTTGACATTTGTCAACATGACATGATACATCTCCATCTTGACACTTATCAACATTTGATTTGTATAAAATAAATATTGAGATATTAATTAAAAAATTAACTATTTATCATTTGGAATCAAATTTAATAAATTCCAATACATAAAAAGAAAATTTTAAATTAATAATTAATATATTATTTACACATGTCAATTTTCAATTGGTCCAAAAATTAAGTCGTCTACAGTGCCTCAAATAAAGTCTTAAATCAAAAACCAAAATTGTGTCAATGATTAGGTAAGATTTGCAATCGGTCTTCCGCTAGTCATTATGTCAATCGTCATATATACTTGTAAAAATTATTGTTATATCACTCCAAATACATATAAAGATCAACCATAATTATCAACACTTCAATCAATTGTTCATATAACCGAAATAAATATAAAAAATGACCCTAGTTATAATAACATCCACTCAAATGCAACGAGTTGAAGCTTAAAGTAAGCATTATAGAGTTGAAGCTTGCCATATTGTAGGCTCACAAAATAGTCAATATAACTCCTCTCCTCCTCATAAGAAATTACGAAAACCCTTTATTTATTAAAGATCATCAGGCAAATTATTTTATCCATAGGATTGATGATTACCCATATTAATGAAAAAGGGCACTGCAAATAACTCTAATTGGAAATATTGCGTAAAAAATTTTGTGGATTCTTAGATTAGTTGTTACAAAACAAGTGAAGTATCAAATAGCAAATTGTATCAAATTAACACTTCAACTTCTTAATACCAACCAAATTGGTCAAACTCACTTAAATTATTTATATTCATCTCTTGTAACTAGAATTCGGGGAAGAGTAGACATTTATTTTTCTATATTTTCTCTTTGACTTCGGATTGAGATGTGAAGCTTTAGCAAGAAGGAAGACAAGACCTACAGGAACTCAAACCCCCCATTTTGGGCCATGTAGTTGAGCTTTCCCCTTTCCCATTTTGATTTATAGTCTTGTTTTCTAATAGAGGGCCAGAAAGCCACTCTCCTTTTTTTGAAATCGAACGCATATTGAATTTAGATTCTTGACAATTATCTTCTTTCTAGTACTATTCGATCAAAAATTCTAATTGCTTAAAATATCCTCATCCATATACTTATAGCAAAGTTATCATCTTAGAAAAAAAATAAAAATGATTGTAGTTGCTTTTCATAACACATAATTCTGTATAAATGAACGGAAGATTAAGATTAGAGTTTAAGTCGTATTTACTAAAATAAAAAAAAAGTAGGCTTACATATTTATGTTTACAATAAAAAGCATATTTTGAAATTATTAAGTGAGAGACAATTTTTATAAATTATGTTTCTAAAGAAAAACTTAGTGAGTAGAATTTCAAAACCAAGGTCTTCATAAAAAATGCATAAAATGAGAAAAGTCATACATTTGAAATAAATTCGTGTATGAATTTGTAAGAATCATGGTACTATTGATTATTTTATTCAAGTTTGTAATTAAATTAAGGTCTCTTGTATGAAAAATAAATTAATGTTTAGGTTTCTCACTTTATCATAAAAGTTTTGGATTTAGGTAATCGTGAAGCATTTATAAATATTATGAAAATCAATTAATCACTATTTTTTATCACACCATAATATTAAACTGAAGGTATATACCAAAAATTCAAACATCAGACAAGCTGAATGCTTAAACTAAAATTAAAAGGAAGTGTATCAAAAATCTCTTTCCCTAACACATGGTTCGATTTAAAGTGTCGAATTGATAAAAATCAACTAATTTAAGGATATCATTTTTTTTAACCGAAAATTGTGGCAAGTGTTGAAATTTGAATATATTCTTTTTGTTTCTTGAGAAAAAATAGAATTATACAAGAATAAATTCTAACACCATCAATATTAAGGGTTAGAAATCATAGAATATGTAACACACACACACACACACACACACATATATATATATATATTATTAAAATGATCGAAATAATACGTAAAAGAAATAATCAAAATGACACGATTCTCTTCTTACAGAAGTAAATTCCTGATTCCGAACTCTTGGACATCTACCAACATTTCACATACATTATCATTGATGATAAGTCCTCTATGCCAAATTCTTGACAATCAACTATAGGCCCAAAATATCTACTATGTTTTTCCAAATGGGATTTACTTGTTATGATTTTTGAAATTATCAATTAATACTTTTGATTCAAGATCAGCCTTGGGAAAACTCTACATCTTTTTTAATCTTCAACAAGCTCTTGTCATATTGCTATAAAATCGTACTTGGACGATGTTTCCTGGCAGTGGAGAGTTATTGACGATTGTGGAGCCTAAAAACTTGTTTGGCATAGTGTTTGTCTTGGTATTACTTTTGGCCTCTCGTAAGCCCTTTACCTCTCTACTCATTTTTACCATTTTCTTTTCTAGAAAAAATTGATCACAAGGCTCGCCTATACAACTAAATACACCAAAACTGTGTTGCAATTTTCATGTGACTGCACTGGGAAATCGAAGCTTTGTTTGGTGTTGTTCTTTGAATGTTTTTCCACTGACAGAATAATACTAATACAGGGTGCATTCCCATATGCTTCCCATCCCAAAATCCTAATCCAATTCTCCAGAAAAATTAATTCTTTTTTATATACACACATGTATATATCTCGCTGATTCCCCAACTCACCACCACACATATATTATATTGATATTTACAGTAAAAAAATGTTTTCTATCAAAATAAAATTAAATATATTATTTTTCTCACAAAATAATCCCTAACTACGACCTGAAATAGAACCAAACATATATCACTTTCCCAACATTATTCTCCAATATACATTCTCTTGAAATATTTACCAAAAACAATCACAACAATACCAAGCAAATCCAACCATATTGGCAATCACATAGAAAACAGATATGTTCTAACACGGACATCTTCTTGTCATTTTCCTTGAGCTGAGGAAGTATTTAAATAGAAAAATTTAAGATACCCTAATCTAGCTAAATGTTTTTTTCTCTTTAATTATAAAATTTAATTCCATTAATAAAATTGAGATATGAAAACCACAATTTTTTTGAATTCGACTCCTACCAATTAAAATGTGTTCTTTGTGCATGTGTTTTTCCATAATAGTTGTTAATTAATTTTAAATTAATATTGTTAGTTGTTAATTGCTGACTGAATATTGATTTTGATGTTTGTAAATTAATGTAATAGAGGAGAGCTTGGGTAAAACATGTGAACTTATCAATGGAGGCTGCTATAATGATAAGCAATGCGCGGATGGTTGCTCTGAGATAGGGTACCCCATTGGCATTTGTGAATTTCAAGGACCCAACCCGCGACGTTGCGTTTGTAGGAACCTCACCTGCACTGCTAGTCATCAATTAATTAGTTAATTTTGCTCAGTGACCTGAGGATCATCTAATGGTGAAACTTAAAACTAGTGCAGTTTTCCATTAATAATGCTAAATAAATGTCGCTTTATTTCTGAATAAAAATATAATTTCTATATGCACATTTTGTAATTTTAATTTGTTACATTTGTGGAACCATGGATGTTTTACTTAATTAATTTCCAATTACGAACTAGCAGAGTAGTTGTTTTCCAACTATGGGATCTGATAAATTAGACTATAAAATAAACTGGGGAGGAAAATATATTAAATTTGTAGTGAAGGAATTTGTGTGAGTGATCATTAAATAGTCAAAATTGCCCAAATGAGCTTTATGGTGATGATTAAATAAATTATGCTAAATAAATATTAATTGCATTTGATGAGAGTGTGTTTATTTATTTATAAAAAAAATAAAAATGTTTTGGAGAGAAAGAGAGAGGAGGATTCTTATAATTAAGTCCGTTTCCTCTTAGTTCCTTGACTTGAGATCACACCAAATATTATTATAGCTTTTAATTGAGAGGCATAGGAACAAGCACATGGCTGTCGTTATCATAGATAGCCCCAACAATTTTGATGGGAGGCTTACCCTTGTTGAGGTATTGTTCTGCTGGCATGTATTTAGTGGAGAATTTTGTCTTTATGAAAATGTATACCGAAAGAAAAATAAGAGAGAGAATCCTTATATATATTCAAGTCTTATTTTTTAAAATTTTTTAATATGAGATAAAATCGAATATTATCTCATTTTATGATTGTAAATCTTAATAGAAATTGCTGCGTGTATATATAGAAAGCCTATTAATTAGTAAATTACTTGTGAAGCTCATTTGCATTCCTTATCGGTTCTATGCTTGTGTTGCAAGTACAGGTAGCGTCCCTTTATGCATCTTTCTTACTTTGAATTTTATTAAGTAAAATGTTTCTCACTCAAACTATGTATTATTTTTTTTCCATAGTTTTAATAATTTTTATTTTTTATTTTTAATTAAAAAATTTAAACTTTTCTCATGAAAATATTAAACATAAAAAGAAAAACATAGTACACGTAAGACCAATATGAAATGTTCAATATATATATATATATATATATGATTTTTTTTCCTCTCATATTAAAATTATGAATGAAACAGTCAATGGCAATCAAAACTTACAGTAATGCTTGAAAATATTTATGTAAAAGGATGAAAATATTCATGTAAATGGATGGGAATACAAATTTATCTTGTGGGTATATATACAAATAATACTCGTGGTATTGAATCGTGCAAATTTAATTTTCCCCCTTTTAAACGAGTACATGTATAGTTTTTTGATATTAAATTTAAGATAATGTAACGAAATAGTTTGTGAGAAAGTTCATTTTGGAAATTATTGTTGACACTCTGCATAAATTATGACAAACTCAAATACAAAATTAAAAAATGTAGCCATATCAAACTATATCTAGTAAATAATTTGACAGTATCAAATCATTTTTAAATGATCTTGTTTTATTACAAACAAATTAAAATAATAAAAATAGAGTACCTTTATATTGTAAATATATTGTAAATTTTAGTAATTATTTAAAAATATTTACTTTAACACTCCGACCGGGAGGTGCCTGTTCGATCAAGGTACTACTCATTCTATACCACAAGCTCTCTAGATAAGAGAGATAAATCTTTCAAAATCTAAGATATTTAATTTCCAGAGGTGACATCCATCAACAGTGATACTTATAACCAAAATATCATAGAATACACTTAAAACTTCCAACCCATTTATCACATCTATGTCAATAATTCAACAAATACGATCTGTATATTTATATATTTGTTAGGTCTATTACTTCATATGTCACACAATTTAGTCTATCCTTCTCATTCGTTATTATTTGGGGTAAAGAACGAAAGGGAACAATACGGCCATGTAAGTTTGAATGACTTAGTGAGATATTATAACAATAGCAATAGAGTAACAATTATCTGAACATATCATACAAGAAATAGGAAAGAGCATTATGGTTACCAGAAGCCGTTAGAGAAGACTTCATTCAAAGTTTTAAGTGATCCATCTCACCACCGTTCCATATCAGTGATGAGACTTCACAAAATTTATTGCCTTTTTTGTAGACATTTAAATCTCAAGTATGACCAAAGAGACAACATATTTTCCTTGAGGGATAAAACTGGATGGCAACATTAATCGAGAATAAATTAATAATCTTGTTGTTGGTGGTTCTCATACCTTGTCACTCCACTTTTGAAAATATGAAAATCCTTATCCCTCCAAGTTTTGGGTGATCAGCTCGGACTAGTAATCTAGTATTAGGCATGGCTAGCTGCATGTCTTATCCTACTCAAAGACAACTACCTCCAGTTGACTATAAGACATGATTATATATACATATATATAGCTAGTAGGATACTAGCCGAAAGACTAGTCATCGTTGGTCCGTTTCGCCTGGTTGTCTTTCGAAATCAATTCCAGGGCCTACCCTCGAGGGTATCTAGTATTGAGTATATTGTAAGATGTCCAACATCATTTTCAAATAACATCTCAATTCGCCATGATAATCAATTTACCAATTAATCAATATCAAATTTATTTCGAGGTTGCTATGTAGCTTCTATACGGGTCATGGCGAAGATAGAAAATATAATTCAAAATACCTTCGTAGTTTTTGTAACACAATCGCTAATTTCAAGTAAAATAGTATAAATCATGATCAAATAAGCAAATAACAACTAGTATAAAGTTGGCAATGTGTAGGTAGGATTCACAATCATTTTCTTTTCAAAACTCATATGAAAATAAATCGGTTTAATACACAGTTCAGGAAATCCAACATTTTAGAGTATTTTGAGAAATCGAATAGTTATGACTCATACACCATAAGGCAAAGAAGAGAAGTTCGATCAGACTTTCAAGTCTAATGCAAGAGTTAAAGAACAATATGGAATGGGGCATAAAAAAAATATTTAATCTCAACTTAGGAGCATGAAGCATCAATCATATATTTACTAGTATATATGTTCTTTCCCCAACAAGAAAATCTTGTATCATCGAGTATACTCTCACCTAGTATATGCGGAGAAATCCCTAGCCATATGGACGCTCAAATTCTTGCTTCCTAGACAATTCAAGAATTTATCGTAAGATGACCTAAATCAATATAGTATTAATTCTTTAAAACATAAATGAATATATACCTAGCGTCCTTGTTAAGCTTTAGTGTTTAATGTATTTTATCCTATGGTATTTCTTTGATCTTGTTTCTATATCAAGATGCCTAAGATAACTTAATATAGGATTCTTATCTAATAAATTGCTAGGCAAATTATTGATACCATTATCTTTTGTTTGTGCTATTGATAAGCCTCACTTATAGTCTTGATGGATACCTACTCAATTAATTCGAGTATATTTGGCTTCCCATTAGTGCATTCCCAATAATCCCACTAAATTTAGGGTATCTAGTATTGAGTATATTTAGGGGCAGGGCAGTACACTGTAGAAGTACTTGCTGCGTCAGGCAGTAGTGGGGAGGCATGCGCTATTAATGCGGCGGCATGCTGCCTGTCAGTACATTTAATGCGGCAGAGGTGTACTGTGCTTATTCGACCTTCGTGGTTGAGATATGAACCCACCCAGTAACGTAGAACACATGGATTGGCATCGCGGGTCGACTCAATGACCTGAGGCAACGAACTAATCTGCTCGAGGACAGCCTAGTCGATCAGAGAGGTCGGGTGTACCGCTGGGCTCCGGAGGCAAAATGGGCCTGGTACTGCGCCCTTGGGCCAATATAGCTTGGGCTGAGTCACTTGGGTTACCCCATATCAGTATAGAAACTTGAATATCTTCTAGAAAATGAAATGGATGACTATAAATGACTGGGGAAATTTGAATTTGGAGTGGTTTTGGTCCATCTAAGGACAATTAAGATTAGGTGACTAGATTTGCAATTGTGCGTAAAATAAAGTCTTAAATCAAAAACCAATATTGTGTAATTTAGGTAAGATTAATTTGTGATTGATTTCTTCCACTTGTCATTACGTCAATTGTCATACTTATAAAAATTATTGTTATATCACTCCAAATACCTATAAAGATGAACCATAATTAGCAACACTTGAATCAATTGTTCATATAATTCAAATACATAAAAAAGTCGACCTTAGTTATAATAACATCCAATCATATGCAACAAGCTCGTAGTCTCTTAAAATAAGCATTATAGAGTTGATTCTTGCTTCCTTGTGGGCACTTGTTTATAAATATATCCACCAATAGGCCTATAATTCCTCTCATCCTCCTATGGAAATTACAAAAACCCTTTTTTTATTAAAGATTGTTAGGTAAATTATTTTATTCATCGGATTGATGATTACCCATAGTAATAAAAAGGGGTGCTCAAAATTTATTCTAATTAGAATTATGAGTAAAAAAATTTTGTGAATTCTTAGACTAAGTTGTATTATATCAATGAAAATATCAAATTAACATTCTTAATACCAACTAAATATGCTCCTTTAGGTCAAACTCACTTAAATTATTTATATTTACCTCTTGTAACCAGAAATCAAGGAAGAGTAGACATCTATTTCTCTATTATTTTCTTTTTTGACTTCGACTTGAGACTTGAAGCTTTAGCCAGAAGGAAGATAAGACCAGGAACCCCAACTTACTGTTTTGTGCCATGTGGTTGAGATTTCCCCTTTCACATTTTGACTTCTATTTTTGTTTTCTAATAGAGGGAAAGCCACTTTTTTCAATTTTTCTTATGTCAAGCTCATTGAATTTGAATTTTTTGATAAGCATCTTCTTTCTAGTACTATTCGATCAAAAAATTCTAATTTCTTAAAATTCCCTCATCCATATACTTGTAAAAAAGTTATCATCTTAAGAAAAACTGATTGTACTTGCTTTTCATAACACATAATTCTGTGTATAAATTAATAAAAAGATTAATGTTAGAGTTTAAGTCGTATTTACTAACATAAAGTAGGTTTGCTTTTCTACATTTACAATAAATGGCATACTTTGAAACTATCAAGTGAGAGACACCTTTTATAATGCATATTTACAAAGCAAAACTTAATGAGACTAGAATTTTAAAAAGAAGGTCTTGATCAATGATGCATAAAATGAGAAAAATCATACCTATGAAATAAATTTTCCTTTGATTTTTTGAAAATCATGGTACTGTTGATTATTTTATTCAAATTAATTTGTAATTAAGTAAGGTCTCTTGTACGAAAAATAAATTAATGTTTACGTTTCTCACTTTTTTATAAAAGTTTTGGATCTAGGAAATTGTGAAGCACTTATAAATATTATGAAACTCAATTAATGAATTTTTTTTATCACACTATACTATTAAAGTGAACGTATTTACCAAACTTCAAACATTAGACCAGTTGGATGCTTAAACTGAAACTAAAAGAAAGTGTATCAAATATCTCTTTCCTAACCCATGAGTTCGATTTGAAGTGCCAAACTGATAAAAATCAACTAGTTTAAGGTAATCATTCTTTTTAGCCCATAATTGTGGTATGTGCTGACTGTATGCTTTTGTTTGTTTGTTTGTTTGTTTGTTTGTTTTTCAAAATGGATAATAATTATATAAGTCATATTGGATTATCTAAGAGAAGCTATGACAAAATAGAATTTAAAGGTACAAGGTAAAATTCTAACACCACCACCAATATTAATGGTTAGAAATCGTAAAATATGTATCATATATATTATATATCTATTAATCCAAATGGCACTATTCTCTTCAAATAAAAAAAAAAAAAATCCAAATTCAAACTCATCTGGACATCTATTAGCAATTCACATACATTGTTTACAATCGATAACAAGTCCTCCTTACCAAATTCTTGACAATAAACTATAGGCCTAAAATATCTACCATGTTTTTCCAAATGGGATTTACTTCTTTTGATTTTTGAAATTATCATTTAATACTTTTGATTGAAAATCAGCATTAATTAGTAAACTCTTGATTTTTTACAATCTTCAATTAGCACTTTTCATATTGCTATAAATTCATACTTGGACGATGTGTCTTGGGTGTGGGGAGATTGACGATTATGGAGCCCAAAAACTTGTTTGGCGAAGTGTGCATCTTGGTATTTGTTTTGGCTAGGGGTGTAAGTTGAGCCAAGCCAGTTCAATTCGACCTAGAAAAGCTTAGCTCGAGCTTGAGCCAAGCTTATTGAGCTTGAGCTTTAAGATGGTGGTTCGAAGTGAGCCAAGCTTATTGAGCTTGAGCTTTAAGATGGTGGTTCGAAGGCTCGCGAGCCAGCTCATGAGCCCTAGTATTTTGTAAAATAATATATAAAAATAATAATAATAAAATATGTGCCACATATTTAGGTAATTTTCAAAATATAATTTAACTTATATACTACTTATTAATAAATAATAATTTATAAGATACTAATTTATAGTTTGTAAAATACTAAAAATAAATAGCATGGTATATTTGAAAAAAATGTAATGTTCTAATTCAAGTAATTTTATAAAAATATATAATTATATAATAAGATTTCATTGTATAATTTATTATATATGATTACTGCATGTTTTTCAAATTTAATAATGCAAGTATGAAACAGAAATTCATCATTATCTTAACAAATTTATTTTTATATTTTAATGTTCAAACTTCAAAAGTCAAAACATTAATCTTGAAATTTATAAAAAAAATTGATAAACTTTTAAAACAATTGATGCTGCTGTTGGATTTGCTAATAGATAGTCTTTTTCAAGAGTTTCATATAAAATAGTGAGGATTAAATTAAACCCGATGAGCTCGAGCTCAAACTCACACGTTGAATGTGAAAGATGCTAGATGAGTTCGAGCTTGGCTTAAGCTCAATTGTAGTTCGATATCTTATGAACTCATCAAACTCGAGCTTGAACTTGATATTTATTAACGAGTTCAAGCTCGAGCCTAAAATTTAGAGCTTGAGTTTGTGTGTTTAAAATGAGCCAAACTTGAACTTGAAATTTTTGCTCAGCTTGACTCGTTTACAGCACTAGTTTTGGCCTCTCATAAGCCCTTTACCTCGGCTCTTTTTTACCATTTCCTTTCCCAGAAAAATTTGATTTCAACGCTTCAATACAACCAAAAATACCAAAAAGTTAATTTCAATTTTCATGTGACTGCACTGGAAATGAAGCTTTGCTTGGTATTCTTCTTTCAAAATGTTTCCCACCGGCAGAATAATACTTTCCCTTATGCTACAAGTCAATTTTTAACATATTTCCTCCTTGAAAGTGCCCCTATCCCAAAATCCTAACTCAATTCTCCAAAAAAAATTGTGTACATACGTATATATTTTCCCAATTAATCATTGCTATTATATATACCAATATATATACATATATATATAGATATAACTTTTTACCTAAAAAAAAATCTCTTGATTTGATATTGACATTTACAATAAAGAATGTCTTCTATCAAAATAAAGTCAAACACATCATTGTCTCACAAAATCATCCCGAACTATACCCAAATACAAAACCAACCATATATCATCTTTCCCGATCTTACTCTTCAAAATACATTCTCTTAAAGTGTTTCCCAAAAACAATCAAATAAATACCAAACAAATCCAACCATATAGGCAATCACATATATATAGGGAACAAATATTTACTAGCGTAGCGCCCCGCCCGAGAGATACCTACTTCGGACTGAGGTGTTACTCCAGTCTTATTCACAACAATTCAAATGAAATACACACCTCCAAACTTTCAATTTGAATAGATCATAGCGACCCCAAACCATTCATTCCAACTTACTATTACATTCTACTAAATCCAAGGCACGCAGACACATACACATAAAAAGATAATGTCAAGCTTACTTAACTATCTACACAAAGTACTCAAAAGTCTAAGCATAAGAGCTTGGTGCATCCTAGTTGAGTCCATAGATATATACATACATAGACACCTAATTTATTACAAAATTTTATACGTCATCCACTTGTGCAAGCCTTGAGCCCTCTAATCTCCTTCAAATCATGTCTGGAAAGGAAACAAGAAATAACATAAGGGGTAAGTCCTAAGGACTTAGTGAAGGGAGTAAGCAACAAATAGTCAAGGGAAAATTGTTGAAAGTAAAACTATCAATAAGCAAGGATTGAATAACGAACATGTCATAATTTACAACACATATAACATAACACATGTGATACAAAATTCAACAGACTGTTGGCAACTCCGACCTTACTGCTCCCAGAACAGAACATAACCAGTAACACGGAGTACAAATATAACATAACAAATTTCCCTTATTACTCGGCATGGTAGACATGCAGCATGGCCGGCCGTATACCAGATCCCACCACTCGCAAATAGCTACCTCCAACTATCTACAAGTCAGGATCTTAAGTGGGTACTAGCCGAGAGACCAACCAACTTTGGTCCATACTGCCCGGTCATCTTTTCGGATCTAGTCTCGAGCCTAACCTACCTCGTGGCATCCCTACAAGCGATAACGTCCAAAGAGTGTCCTCAAGGTGACTTAACATAATGCAAGCAAATAAAACGTTTTTCAAAATAACTGATCAGAAGCATGTATGTCATACTGAACGGAATGGTACAATCCATAAAAACATTGGCCAGTACGGCCATATGAATAACATACATAATAATTTAACCAGGAGCACGAAATGAAGCTGGTTGGCAAGACCATTTTAAATAACATATTCACAGGAAATTGGGAATAAACACGAGGTTAGCTGGCAAGGCTGTGGGGCATATGAGACAAAAAACTGACGACATAAAAGGAGTTCTGGGCACCAGAACAAGTACAATCAAGTTCAAACAAATAAACACAGAGAATTCAAACAACGAAGATCATTCACTTCCCAGAAGAAAGAAAGGCTATACCCTGACCTTAAAAATTCCACAAAAGTGCTATTGACGTCCTACGATCCTAGAAACCCTGGCTCCTCATGACCTATTCAAGTAGAACGCATATAAATATTAATACATTTACATAGTACTCTTATAATAGTAATTAAACTAATGATACACCTTAATTTCATACATTCCCCTTTTGGAGGGGTATTTTCCTTAATCAAATCTCGATCTAGCCTAGGTACGATGACTCATGCTAATATATTTCAATTCTTCGACCATTAAGACTACTTTACTAGAATTAACATATTTTGGGCTTGTATAAACAATTATAAACTTTATCTCGAAAGTAATACACATTTATCTTCCTAAAGCACACGAGTGTCGCTAGTTAATTATTAACATGGAGTTTGTCGATTTCGGGCCACTAGTACACCTGAATATCAGTAATGCACAAATTAATATTTTATACCCGTGTTTAATAAATCAAATCTATTTGTGGGAATTTCTCCAACTCTTTCTTAATAATTAATCCTTACAACATTACACAAAGCTAGGCCTATTTTTACACTGATTATCTTAATTTATGATAGTTAAGTTTTATTTAACAGCTCGAGCTCACATATCACTATACACAACTTATATATCCAAACATCTCGGTTTGACATCTCAAATCACATCCTGATAGTCCATATTTACAATTTGGTTCAATTAGCTCAACTTACATCAATAATCCGCTTAATTAATGATAATTATCTCCTAATTAACAATTCGAGTCCACACATCGCTTGTAGATAAAATTTTATGTTCAATCGTAAACCTTATAATTACATATTTCGGTCCAATAACGGATATTTCACATGAAATTTAGCTTCGTAACTTAACCAAATCAAATTCAGGAATTACTTAAATCAATCAACCGGAGTTTTACCCAATTGACCAAATCCAAGGCCAAACCACCATGCAATAGCAGCCCACATGCACTTGGATTGCCACCTTGATGAAACTGGTGGTCAGTCGCTGGGGCACCTCGCGCCGTCGTGTGTTGCCATCGGAGTTCGAAGTGGACTGCACTAGGAGAATCGCCTCGACAAGAGGAACAAAACCCCTCGAAATTTTTTTGAGTTTGACGTCAAATGGCTTGTTAATTGCTCCTAAAACCACAAACACTATCGTCGGTCGCTACTGCATGATTTCTCAAATTCATCCCACTGGCAACAGAAACTAAAAATTGAGGCTGTCAACCTATTCTACTCCTTAAGCCCATCAGTTTCCACCCCTTGGCGACGCCGAACAGTGTCCAGAGCCACTGCTCCCATCACCGACTACCGATCTCACTTTTAAGCTTCAATTTCCTAGTGTTCCACCGCTCGAATTTAGGTGTTGTGGGTATGGTTGTGTTCATGGTGACAAGAGGAAGCTAATGGCTGGTTTGATTTTAGGTTTTTGCCATCCCCGAAGTGGTGGAGAGGATGGTTGGGGTTGCATGGAGAAATTTTGAAGAAATCTTGGGGGTGTTTTGCTATTTAAAAAGCAATTTTCAAATATTACGAATTGACCCCAAAAATTTCCCCCAACTTCAATTAGGTCCTCAACATGTTAGTGCCTCATTTTGACCCAGTTGACCCATTTTATTTACAGATTAGCCCCTAAAAATTTCATATTTCTTACAATTAAGTCCGCATTCATATTTTGAGCCCCAATTTTTTTTTTTATTAAAATTTTGATTTTTAAATCTTACTTTCTCTAATTAAAAATTTAGGGGTGTTACAACTAGTACCATGGACATCTTCGTATCACATTCCTTGTACTTGGGAAGTATTTAAATCGAAAAATAGATGCTCTATTAATTCTAGCTAAATGTGTTTTTTTATTCAATAATAGAACTTAATTCAATTAATAAAATTGAGATCTCAAAACTATGATATTTTCGAATTCGACTCCTATCAAAGTGTGTTCTTTATGTGTTTTCATATATAATAGTTGTCCATTAATTTTAAATTATTGTCAGTTGTTACTTGCTGACTGATTTAAGGACTTGCATGTTTGTAACTTAACAGGAGAGTTTGGGCAAAACATGTGAAATTATCAACGGAGGCTGCCACAATGAAAAGCAACGCGCGGATGTTTGCTTTGAGATAGGGTAGCCGGCCCATTGGCATTTGTGAATTTCAAGGACCCAACCCCGCGACGCTGTGTTTGTAGGAACCTGCACTGCTAGGGAGTCTAATCAATGAGTTGAGGATCATGGAATGGTGAAATTGTAATTTACAAGTGCACTTTAATTTCTATTAATCATAAATAAATGTCGTTTTATTTCTGAATAAAAATATAATTTCAATGTGCACATTTTGTAATTTTGTTACATTTGTGGTGGAACCTTGCATGTTTTACTTAAGTCTAAGGTACAAGCTAGCGACGTTGTTGTTTCCCAACTATATATGGAATCTTCTAAATTAGACTATAAAAGAAATGAGGGAGGAAAATATATTAAATTTGTAGTAATAGAAATTGTGCAAGTGATCATTAGTCAAAACTGTCCAAATAAGCTTTAATTTGTGGCGATGATTAAATAAATTATGCTAAATAAATATTGCATTTGATGAGACGTTTTGAAGAGAAAGTGAGAGGAGGATTCTTATAATCAAGCCCTATTCCTCTGAATTCCTTAACATGAGATAGGACCAAATAATACTATAATTTTCAATTGAGAGGAAGAGGAAGAAGCACATGGTTGTTGTTCTCATAGATGGCCCCAGTAATATTGATCAAATTTATTTTTGGACATGGAGGCTTACCCTTGCCGAGGTAGTGTTTCGCTGCTGCATATTTGTTCGAAAAATTTATCTTCATGAAAAAGGCATATCAAAGGAAAAATAAAAGAAAAAATTCTTATATTCAAATCTTTTTTTTTTTTCTCTCATATTAAAATTAAGAATGAAATAGTCGATGACAATCAAAATTTACAGTCATGCTTGAAAATATTTATGTAAAAGGATGGAAATACAACTTTGTTAAAATCCTAGCTAGGTAAATTTTTTAGCCATATTAATTTAATTTAATTTATAATCATAAGAAAATATTTTTTGGGGGGTTTTTGGGTTTTTCTACGAGTTGGCAATAATTGGCGTCGAGAATTAGCCATGAGTATTTTTGTGGTATACAACTCAATTTTGATGCTCATTCCTATACGATAAGAAAAAAGTAAATTATTAGTAAACTAATAGTTGGCGTTATAAAAATTATCATTAATATATATTTATTGAAAAAATATTTGATTTTTCATAATAATAAATTTCACAAATTTAATAGTGATAAGAATTACAATTAAGTTATTACTATTAAGAGTTAGTAAAATATTTATAACGATAGTCTAGTGACAATAAAATTTTATCACAAAAAATAGTGGCGAATATTATAATATTAATATACATATGTCACTAAATGTCAATAGCAACAATTAGAACACTAGCTCTTGCAACTATTAAACTATAATATTGTAATAAAATACAAATTATTGTCGCTTAAAAAGTCTCATGATTGGTGTAATAAAAAGATCGTGATAAAAAAAATTATTACTTAAATATATTATTAGTGATAATTTTCATATTACATTTATTTCTTTGTTACTAATATTATATATTTTTTAAGAGGCCATTGAAATAAAACTCTAGCAAATTGTTTATAAAAAAATGTTAAAAGGAAGCCGACCAATCAATACAGAGAGGCGGAATTTGGAAACCAAAGCAAGTTAACAATTGCGCTTCCTTAGACGGAACGGAAGATAAATTGCTTTTTAATGGATTTTTTAAGAGAAGATTTGAAAGCCACAAAGGAAAAGAAAATTCCGAGTAGTAATTTGTCAGAAAAAGCGAAATACGGTGGGCTAGGCCTATAGGTTCTAATATCTATAGGAAGTGGGGGACGTAGTGAAGGGAAACAACGGCTCCATACGGAATAGAGTAGGTCATGGGGAGCTTCAGGAAGATTATAAAACAGTCTTTAAATCTTTTGACGGCTCCAAAGGCCTATTCCGGTGGTGAGTTGAAACCGAGCTACCCTCGTCTAACGGACGTTAAACCCAGTTAGAAAAAGTGGTCCGGGAGCTTTAATATTCTGTATTAATCCGTCCTTAGCTCAAGAACTCATAGCTCAATAGGTCAGTTAGTTAGCTGCTTAGCTCATAGCTGCAGGGCTCAGGTAGCTCCTCAGGTAGCTCATCAGTTAACTCAGTAGCTACAGGAGCTCACTAGCTACTATAGCTCAGTATTAGATCGGTAGACCCCATACTCCATTCCTTCAGTATCCTCAGGGTTAGTAGCTACTATAGCTCCATATAGGACATATAGGATCGGTAGACCAGCTATTCTATTTCCCTTCGTGAAATAGTGCTGGTCGGTTAGCTCAGTAGCTCAGTAGCTGCTTAACTCAGAGCTCTCTTGGCATCCCTCCAGGAATCTAAATTATCCGAATTTGCTTCTCCATAATTTGTCAGATTGGTTATTTATATTTGTAAAATTTTAAATATTTTTCAAATCTATACTATATAAAAAGAAAAGTTCTTTATACTCACAAATGGCAATTTTCATACTGCTACTCCAAAATTTTATATGCCTAATATACCCTTAAAAATTACTTATTCTTTCTTTTATTTCTCCACTTTCTTTTGTTCTCCTACACAATTCACAAAAGAATCATATATTCTTTTCAATAACAAACTCACGAAATCAATTCATCATTGTTCTTTAATTATAATATTGAGTATTTGTTATTTATTAATATAATTAAAATTAATATTATGATAATCTAATTCTATGCACGTAGGGACGGCGTGCCACAGTAACTAGTGAATCTATAAGGCATGTTTTGTACAACATGCCTTCTGAATTTGAATAAACACAATTATTATGCTTTTATACATCATTTCTGGAACAAATATATTCACTTTAATTATTATAAATTAACGATATTACTCCTCTATATATGTATGGCACATTCCCCGCGGCGCGAGCCTGGAAAGGTACTATGTTTATTCAAATGGGATTCACTTGTCATTGTTTTGAGATTATCAATTATTACTTTCGATTCAGAATAAGTATTAGCAAACTTCATATATTTTCCTTTCCCTTTTTAATAATTAAGAAGGGATTAATTCCTTAATTAACTCTAATTGTCAGATTGCTATAAATTTACAATACGTCTGAATGAAAATTATCTTATGTGTGGAGAGTGAACAATTATGGAGACTAAAAGCTTTCTCAGCCTTGTGTTTCTCTTTGTGCTTGTTTTTACCCTTCGTAAGTCCTTTTCATCTGTGCTCTTTTTTTACAATTTTTTTTTCTTTTTTTCTTTTTAGCTTTTGTGTGGAAAATTTGATTTCAAGGCTATTATGCAGTCAAATGCACCAAAAAACAGTTGCGGGTTTCATGATCATGGGATGCACATATGGACGACCATGGACTTCCTTTTTATTGAAGCATCAAGGATTTTTCACTATAATTATTTAAGATTGTGTTTGGACGCATGAAGGGATTTAAATTTAAGAAAATGATTTTTTTTTTAAAGTAATTTTAAATGATTTTGTATTAACACGAAATTATCCGAAAAGGTTCAAAAGATGTATTATTATGAATTTGAAATCCTAATTAACTACAAGGCCGTCATGCCAAACAGAAAAATAATAAGAAAATTTCTATTTTTAATTCCCAAATATATATATATACACACACATACATATGTACACACTAGCAATTTGGCACATTTACTACATGTGTTAAAATTTCCATAGTATTTTTTCATATAATAGCAATATTTATTTATCTTTTGTATAATGTAAATTTCTTTAATTGTTTCAATATATTTATTTTTTTAATTTTTTGGTAAACAAGAATTAAAAATTTATGATAAATAGATATGTGATTTATAAATGGTAATTATTATATAATGTCTAGTTATTAGAATTAAAAAAAAAAAAAAGAAGTGAGGGAGGGCATTTTAGACAAATCATTCAAAACACACCAAAAAGGGAACAGTTGCTTTATTAAGAGTATAGGGTATTCTTATTTGCACTTTAAAATTTGTTATTCGTAGTCCATTTTAAATTTTTGTGTCAAGTTATTGACCAAAGACCCATTACCCATGACTATAGGTAATGGGCAACCCACAAGTACCGGTATTTTTTTTTTTTTATACTTGATGGTAAATTAATATGTATTTTTAAATTTATATAATATTATTCAAATATTACCTAAATAAAACTAAAAAAAGAGGCTACAAATTTTAAATATTATATTAAACAAGTACTTAAAATATGTCGTCAAGTGTTTAGGTTGAAAAGTACAACTTAACTGTTTAAACATCTATTGATTTTAAGTTATACTACATTTCGAAATTCAAATTTAAATTCTATTATATGTCAAAAGTTTTTCTGAACTAAAAATTTAAATACGACTTAAATATTGTTGTTATCATAAAAAAATGCATTATACCTTCCAAATTATTTATGAAAACTAAAGAAAAATTTAATATTATATATATATATATATGGATAGTTATTCATGGGTTACTCATGGGTACCCATGAATTGGGTCAAAAAGTGGTAGGTAATTAGATAGCAAGTAAAATTACCGACATTTTATTGGATAGAAAAATAAAGCCCATTATCCGCATTTTTGGGGAGACCCAAGGGTATGAGCGATTTTTTGTCTGTTCTAAATAATAAGGTGCGGTGCTTTTGCTTCCTTTATTTCACTTTTTTTATTGAAATAACTTTACACATCAGTTTTTATGAAGTAAAACAAGATCCACCTTTGACGTGTGAAAATACACTATTTTGTAGTGATTCTATCATTTTCCTATTGAAGTTCATAGCTATGTCTTTAATGGGATGATTGAATTTAGAGATGGGATAATTTATTTATTTTTATGTGCTCTGTCAAGCTTGACATGAAATGGATCAAGATTAGGAATTAATTAAGATTATATTTAATAGGGTAATAAATAGTACAATAAGGGCATAATTATCCAATAATTTAAATTAAATGATATCTTGAAAATAAAGGGATCCAATAACAAATTTTGAAGTACAAATAACAATATCCAAGAGTGTGTGTGTATATATATATATGTGTGTGTGTGTGTGTGTGTGTGTGTGTGTGTGTGTGTGTTTTGATGTATGGAAATTTGCAGGGGCGAGCTTGGCTGAAGTATGCGAATATTATAATGGCGGTTGCGGAGGGGATAGCGACTGCACGTTTTGGTGCTCCCGCATAGGGTACCCCACTGGGATTTGCTTCTTTGGAGGACCCAACCCCAGGCGATGTATTTGTAGGAAGAATTGTTAGTTAATTAATTAGCTAGTTTTATTGAAATTTGAATGAATATGCGACATATATATATATATATATATAAATATATACCCATGTGATTTCTATATATATCATAATGTTCAACTTTAGTAGAAAATAAATGTTGCTTCATTTTGAATAAATTAATATGTATATTATATATATATATATGAATTCATATATAAAGCACTTTGTGTAATTTTGTTGAGTGTGTGGAGCAGTAGTTTCAGCTTATAAATCTACTTCAAAAGTTTAAAAATACCCAATAAAAATTACCAAAATAAAAAAAAAAAAAGAACAAATAAAAAAGGTCGATGAAGAAAGTGCTGCATGATCATCCAATTCACACGGCTGAGTAAACTAAAGAGTCAAATACAAACATACAAGCCAAGGTGACGCTTAAATATTTCTAGGTGAATTAAGACAAAAGTGCATACACACAGAGGCACACACTTTTTGTGTTTTTCCGAAAAATGGAAATCAATTATTTCAACTTTTATTGTTTATTAAATTATAAAATGCTAATTTACCTATAGTTTGAGTGACATACTTAACAAATGTTGGATAGTCATTATTTTATACATTTGTAAAGTACTGGGGAGGCATAATATAAATTAGAAGTATTTGTATTTTATCGACCCTCTCCCCCTCCTTCCCCCCACCCAAACCCCACCCCCCCCCCCCCCCCCCCTTCTCAACAAACAAAAAAAAAAAAGAAAAGAAAATTAATATAATTTTCAAACTTATTGAAATTACACCTTGCTGTTCAAATTTAACAACTCATATAATTTTTAAATTTATTATAATGCTCTTTCCAATTTTAACACATTATAAAAGTTTATATAATTTTTAAATTTATTATAACGCTCTTTCTAGGTTTAGCACATTATAAACAACATTATTGTCTTTGCAAAATTAAACTCAAGAAAGGTGAAAGATTAGTGTTATGATCATATTAGAAAATGTAAATATTCTTCTTTGATGGCATTATTGTTGTTGTTATATTGTGGTTCAAAACTCCAATGAAGAAGGAGTTGGGCAAATTAAAGAAATTGGTGGAGATGTTTAAATAAATTTAAAAGAGAATTATACAATCAGTAATTTAATTATTTTTAGAAAAAATCATTGTAATCTATCCTATATGTGTAATGTGTGTATGTATATGTAACACATTAATACTGTATTCTAGTATAGAATGCAAAGGCAAAATTATTTCAAGTATTTCACCAAGTTGCAAAACTATGATTTAAGGAATAATGAAGAAAGGCAACGTGTAGTTTACTCTATTTTTAATTTTAAGTCCTCAACGTCAGATTAATAATATTCTTGGCAATCGGTTAATTGTAGTTATAACAATTTAATATGTTTTCCCAAACGGAATTATTAGTTAATAAAACTTTCGATTTAAAATCAACCTTATTAAAAAGGAATTTTCTATTCAATAATTGCGGTCATATTTTGGCTATAAATTCACTTAGACTTAATTATTGCATAGTGAACAACGAAAAATTGAGAGCTATGGAGAATAAAAGTTTGTTTGGTGGTCTGTTGCTGTTCTCGGTGCTGATTTTTGCATCTCGTATGTTCTTCCTCAACCACATAATTTATTATTAAGCACAAATATACACACACACACACACATTATTACAAGGCTTCATGCCACAAAAGTATGCTAAAAATTAGTTGCATTTTCATTTGGTTCCACTTATTAGGAAATTATATTGGTGCTACATAATTACTCCAAGCACTAGTATATCATTTATTTAATTATTTAATTATTCAATTTTCATACTTAATTAATAAGGGTGTATATGTAGTATGTATGTATATCTTTTAAATTGTTATATGTTATCCACTACTAATTGGCTAGTAGCAGAAGTTGTAATATTATAGTGTACATATAATATTTACATGTACATTTTGAACTTAACATAAATAATATTCACACTTTTAACATGAAATATTACATGTTTTCTGCGTATAAAATGCTTTGCAAATAACACTCTATTAACAATGTTTGTAATATTTATTAAAATGTACAATTATATTAAAATTATTTTTAAGTATTAGTTTAATTAGTATCATAGAAATAATAAATAAAAATCTAATTAATTAATTATACAAATATAAATCACTGCTAAATATATAGTTATCTCTGTATTGTTTCACAGTAATAAATCAAAAAAGTAATAATACATATAGAATAATTTCTGTATAAGATAAAAATAAATCAAACACATTATGTATAAATATACATATATATGTGGACGTAAGCCATATTTTTGCTCGTTAAAGAATTTTCCACATTTGTATTTTACTCATATGTATATGTGAATTATCTGTTACGTATTTTAGGGTCATTTTTTCACGTCAAACAAAAATTCAAAATATATCTTCTATGTATTAAATATTGAATTATTTTTTTTATCTTGTATTTAACCAACTAATCTTTTTAAATTGAAGTTAATAAATGTATGTTGTGTGAATTTGCAGAAGAGACCCTGGGCAGGACATGTGAAACGCCAAGTGCAAATTTCAAAGGACTATGCTTCATTACTCAAAACTGCAGGACTGTGTGTATCGGGGAAGGCTTCACCGACGGCGACTGTCAAGGATTCAGGCGCCGTTGCTTCTGTAAAAAGCCTTGTTAATCAATCAATTATATGACAAGAAGTAAAGCAGATATATACATATATATAATATTAATTAATTTCTAATCGCACTGAATATTGCGAGTATTATATATATTCTGAAATAATTCTGAAAAAGAAAGATTCATTTTGAACAAATATGACTTTATTATATATGCACCCAAATAGTAAGTATAATAAATTAATTAATTTAAAACTGGTGAGAACGTCCTCACAGAATCCCTAATGTCAAGACAAATTTATGTCAATGTCCCTTTTGCCCTTACTAGCTGCTGAATCGTTTTATCCATGAAAGTATAAAAATAACGTATTATCATTAATAAATGCCATTAATTTTAATGTCACAAGAGACTATAGAAACTCAATTTGATGCAAGGCATCAATTGGTCACCGAAATAAATCTCCAAGTAAAAGAAATTAGCATTTTGCATCTGCTGGCTATGATTTGCACACGCGCACAAACACAATATAACATACGTAGCACCCGAAAGTGGGATGAGAGTGCATGCCTCATGCCTGGTCCTATCGTCAATGTAGTAGCAGCTTAACTGAGCTGATCAGAGAAGGGTTCTTGTTTGGAGTATGCTTTGCTAAACATTATACATGCTAAGGTTGATAGAAAGGTGATGAGCTTTGGACCATCTTTAATTAAAGAGGGAAATCAAGGGAAGGAGATAAGATCAATCTAACTTCTCATATATCTGCAAGTTTTAGGAAATTTTGACATTAAGGGCATTCACAATTACAACACTCCATCTTAGCTTTTACTTGTCTTCCATTCATCCATGCATTAATTAAACCACCTCAACAAAATCAAAAGTTTCATTTATGTCTAACTAGTTCCTGTATGGCTTATATAGGCTGTCAGTGAAGCGTCAACTCTCTGCATTAGTCCATTTGTAACTCACCAATTATAAATAAAATAAGAATATAAACATGCCCGAAATGTTGTCTGGACTGGTTTTGCTGCTGCATCTTCTAATCTCACGTAAGCCACAAATTCTTGCTTTTGTTTCTCATCAATTTTCACCACAAAGTCTAACCAATGAATAAGGCACATTCTATAATAACTAACCTGTATCTCAATCTCATTCACAGAAAATGAAGTGATGCACGTTGAAGCAGCAATGTGCCAGGCACCAAGCAAGTTATTCCATGGGATTTGCATCTTTGATGCTAATTGTGCCAGAATGTGCGAGAAAGAAGGCTTTCTTTCAGGCAATTGCAAGGGAGTCTTGATGAAATGCATATGCTTCAAAGACTGTGGTGGTGCTGGCGGCGGCGGCCACCCAGAACAACCTCCTCAAGGTCCCCCCGAAGCCCCCCCTGAAGGACCCCCAGATATTCCTCCCAGCCCTCCAGACACTCCTCAACCCAAACGTCCTCCTACTCCATCACCTAGCCCCCAACCCCCTACTACTCCATGCCCTCCATGCCTTCCATGTCCTAGTCCTCAGCCTCCTACTATTCCATGTCCTAGTCCTCCTGGTGGTTGTCCCATTCCCCCTATTATCCCTATTCCAAATCCTCCAACCGGTTGTCCTAAACCTCCCAGCATCCCTTTTCCTAGTCCTCCATCTAGTTGTCCTCATCCTCCTATTATACCTCTTCCTAATCCTCCAAACAGTTGTCCTAATCCTCCCATCATCCCTTGTCCTACTCCTCCAATCGATTGTCCTCATCCTCCCAACACCCCTATTCCTAGCCCTCCAACGGGGTGTCCTCATCCTCCCACCATTCCTCTTCCTAATCCTCCAACCGGCTGTCATAAACCTCCCATCAAACCTTTTCCTAGCCCCCCAGCCGGCTGTCTTCATCCTCCCAGGGATCCTCTTCCCAATCCTCCAACTAGTTGTCCTAAACCTCCCATCAACCCTTTGCATAGTTCCCCAACTGGTTGTCTTCATCCTCCTAGCAATCCTGGTCACAATCCTCCAAGTGGTTGTCCCAAGCCTCCCAGCAAATCCTAATCCTCACCCTCCTAATAGGTTGTCATAACCCTCCCAGCAATTGATGTCCTTAATGCAGTAGCATTCTTAATATGTTTTTGGGATTAATGAAATGGGTTTATGTTACAAACTGAATCCAAAGTGCCTATCACGATGCAACCATCACATTCATTTAAGTATTTCTGGCACAAGATCTTTGAGTATATATGATTGGGAGCTTGAGATGTGTTTACTGTAATTATACAAAAAGCTAGCATCTAATTAATTCGCGCAACTAGACTACAAAATCCAAGTGATATGAAAAAGTTAACAAATGATAACGAAGACTTACCCTACTAAAGAGAAATTAGAAGAAGGCCACATTTGCCTTATTTCAAAGAACAATTAATTTTGCAATGTCAGTCCCAATAATTTTTTCATTCAACCGAGAAACAGATACCAATCTACATGATAGACTATACTGTTGTGAAATAAAAAAGAAATCATTGATTGTTTCTTTTCTCAAGAAAAAAGGCTGAGGAATTTACCCTTGCAAACTCCAGTATCTGGCACTAGGTGTCTTGGGAAATTGCTTTCTTATGTCGTTCCTGAATCATAAAAACCAAAAAGGTAGATGAATCACAAAAAAATGCACGAGCAGGAACAATATCAGTGTATCTTATATAAGCAATGAATAAACAATTCATTCTAGCAACTAATGGTATATTGATTGAGAGTCTAAGTTAAAAATATATTTCAACACTTATTACCCCAGAGAAAATGCAACTTTACCATCCGTTACAACCTATATGTTGTGCATAAAGAGTTTCAAGCATGAAAATACCAGAGTATAGAGTACTTGAATTATCCTACAGACTTTGAGAACAGAGATTCTATCAAATTGAGTCTCACTGACCCATCCATATATATGCATGAGCACAACAAATTCAAATCCTAATACAGTTTGTTCCACCTTCAAGAACTAGCACCATTGATCGAGTAATGGCAATTGCTCTTCTGTGAATAGTAACTGCCACATGCCGATTGCTGTATCCAATGCCAAAGACTTCTACCCCTGAAATTAATAACAAAGAAAAAGGATATAAAATGCTTTAGATATATCAGCTTATCAAAATGAAAGTTATTGGACAAACTGATAAGTACTTGATGTAAAACAACCATGATAAATGAGCGTTGTGGTGGGTTGTAAATAGAAATGATGAGTAAAGATTAAGAAAAATGTTGGACATGATTATGAGTGAGTATGAGCAAAATACAAGACAGAACTTAGATCTTTCTTGGCTGCTGAGACTAATGCGCAAGTAATAAAACTGAAAAAGGTTGTTCCACCTGACTATAAACGAACATGATCAAATTACAAGACAAAACTTAGGATCTTTCTTGGCTGTGGTGACTAATGCAAAAGTAATAAAACTTGCCCTGTATTTTTTATTCCTAGTGATAAAACTTATTCATGGATTCTGACCTTCTGTGCAAGACTACTGGACGCAGAATTTTGGTAAAACACGACCTTCAACTACTCTCAAGCAATTTTGTTTTCCTAATTCTTGGCAGAGAAAATTAGTTACAAAAGGCTGATATCTTTTAAGATTTTACTACTCGTGCAGAAAATGACTATAACTTAATAATAAGAAAATAACTTCTCAGGTAGGCTGAAAAAATGATGTCATTTACATGTCAATATCAACTAAGAAAAAGCATTGGTACATTGAATAAACCAAGCTACCTTATCTTTAGCCCAGTTAAATGCAAAGCTATATATCTTTAGGAACTTTTCTGGACAAAATGATAGGGACAAGTTAGCAACACAATACAGATATTATTTGATGTGGTTACTGATAAAAAACTTTCTTGAGGCCATTAATTGATTCAGTAAGTATAAAATAGATTTCTTCATTGCAAAATTATTATTTCCCATAATTTTTCTTAGCGAACAAAATTGAGAAACTTGATAAGTGCAGAAAATCATTAAACACTCAATACACCAATGAAGCAGAAAGGCCTTAGGTAGGAGACCTAAATATTGAGAGAATTACTATCTCAAGAAAGTGATTAACTTTTTTTTTACTAGCAACTTGATTTCCAAATCATCACATACATTCATCTTTCAGTTCAGTACGCATAAATGGTACTTTTTCTCTTAACTTCTCCAGTGAACCTATCCTGCCATCAAAGAAGTAAACTCAAACAAACTCCAAAATAAAAAGTTCAATTCAGTATCAACCAAATAAAAGAAGCTTGAAGGGCTTGACCTAAACTTACCCAAGAGATTCTAATCCACCAATAATTCTTGTTTAGAGAATTCACACATGGCAGTAGCCTTCATATGCCATGAGACCACCAACTAGATAGCAGATAAATGAAAATTAAGCTGAAAACTAATAACCAGAGAACCTTTTTATATTCTATATATACAGAATACTTATATATTATCATTCTTTTTAGCGACAAACTCATGAAACAAAAAGGGCCTCAATTGGATATGCATCTAAAGTCATGTTCAAGCTATTCATGAAGTGGTAATCTCAATGACAAGAAATCGAAGTGTGTTAGCAGTACCCTCACAACATTAGCACACCAATGAATCTACATAAGTTGACTTTAAGTGTTCTCCAAAGTGAATTTTATCCATTTAACGTGCCTTTTTGGCACTGTGAGTAGAGCCAAGTTAATGGATGTGAATTTTTAGTTGCCTAAAGATAAGAAATCTTGAAGTTTTCACCTTAGCTTGAAACCAGAGAGCAAACACAAGTTGGAATGTTTGATAGGCTACAAGAAATCCCCACCACAGCCTCAAATTTCATTGTGGCTAGAAAAGCACTCAAATGGAAGAGCTCAATCCAAATTGTATCAGCGAATGGCAAGTTCATGCTGATTGGCGCAATGGATATCACTAATATTCTTTGGCTTTGTTTTGCAGAGAAGCACTTGCAAATCAAATTAATTCAAACTTAAAACAGGACCAGAATATTTATATTTATCTAAATGCATAAACTTTCACATCTTATAGTCATACTAGTGCCTCCAATATGGCTACTACATCTTTGATGGTTATAACTTGTTACCATGTGTTTGGACTCCTCCAGTATTACTCTGTGTAGACATTATAAGTTAAAGGAAAATGTTCCTGACCAAAAATCACAAGTTTTTTCAATTATTAACTCATAAAACAATGGCCACAACTAGCAATCCTATATAATATTTATGATGGAAAATTC
The DNA here is from genome assembly GCA_018894105.1 of Jacaranda mimosifolia. NCBI lineage: Eukaryota > Viridiplantae > Streptophyta > Magnoliopsida > Lamiales > Bignoniaceae > Jacaranda > Jacaranda mimosifolia. The sequence goes on from CM032118.1 coordinate 36,231,856, forward strand.
ATTTCATCAGATTTCATTTGTTATAGATTCAATCCCTTTCTTGCAATGGTTGATCAAACGATTTGATCTCTTATTCATGGAAAAAGGAAAAAATAAAATCAAAGAATGAGCAAGGATATCAAACAAAATTGCTTACAAGAAACCAAACTATATTTGAATCATTATTCAAGATATGGTGTTTCTTTATAACACTAAAACCACACATATTTCTCTATAAAGAATTTCAGATGCAACTTACCATGACAAGATCTTGAGGAGCAACCTACCAAAAGAAACAATGGGCTACATGTTATTCTGATACTCAATTAAATAGATAAAGAGAAGATATCAAGTGTTTGAAAATATGATCCCAGAAATCTTATGAGACGCAAGCAAAGTCATCAGCAATGCTTGAGGTTTTTCTTCTCCAAACATAGGTTACAGAGTGTTTTGCACTTGTGCGTAAATCTACCTCAAGGTCATTGCACAGGAGAGCAATTCCATCAGCCAAAATCATATAAGCATGGGGATCTGCAAAATGAGAAAGCTTTAGTTAGATTCCATACTCGAAAGACAAACTTGTAGCAAGAAACATATTAGAGGCAACTTATTGATCACCATGTGAGATGCTCTTGAAATTCATAAATGAACTGGAATAAATAAGTGTAGAACTTCAGGTGTGTCAATAATAACATAAGTATATAAAAATATTTCATGGCATCATAATTAATCCGGTAAGTTTTTTAAACCAATTTGCTGTCAAATTTATAGAAGAAATGGAAGTCTTGGAGAATGAAGAGAAAACTTCTTGTAGAAAAAACAGAAATGGCAAGACAAAATTTCTTGAAGCTTTACTTATCCACTACAAGACCGAGTCAATTAGTATTGCCATAAATACCATAAACACCATAAAAGTTATCAGATCAAGTATTAGGAGCTTCAGCCGGCACGAACACCATAATAATGGTCAACTGGCATAGAAAAAAATTAGACTTGAATATTAGGAACTTTTTTCTATACCAAGAAGAATCATCATTACAACAACTCCAATCTTTGCAAGAGAACCTTTCACCCATTAATAATCACTATAGGAACTAAGAACATAAAGATTTGCCACAATACACATAGAATCCTAATACCACATTAATATGACAAAATGTTAGACATAAATGTGCAGCTGCTCCATTTTCTAGTTGAAATCCATCATCATGAAATAGCTTAAAAGTGAAAATGTAGTTGAACAAAGTTAAAGCAAAAGGGCATGCATTCTTTAGGCACATAATAAAAATTGCAGATGAAAACAGAATTTGCCCTTGTATCTATTGTAAGTCTCCTCTAAATGATTTTGGTCATCCAACAACTTTGTCTGGGGTATCTAGGACTGGCTATAGAATATGTCAAGAGCTCCTTCAAGTTGCCAACCACTAGATTGCAGAGATTGAATAGCAAAATTTTCACATAATCTAGAATAAAGAGCAACAAGTTAAAAGATACAGCAATACCACAATCTACAATTCTCACTGCATCAAACACAACACATGAAAATCTATCTATTTAGCTCATTGAGCATAAACAAGAGGACAACATGAAGTGGGAAGGAAACTAAATAGACTTCTCAAAGACCATATTATGATATTTATAGCATTCTAATAATTGACAGAGCCCATAACAGTGAGATGCATAAAGTAAATATGGTTGCTTTCATAGAGTTGCAGTTAACTGACCAAAAGGAAGATATGCTAAATTTGAATTAAACAAATAGAAACAGTCACTTAATTCCATCTTCATTAATAGTAAGCCAGCCAATCATCTAAAAGATACCAGAAAAGCACACCAATCCTGCAGCAAATACATAATCATATCCACATCAAAAGCAAACAAAACTTACTTCCTACCCAAAGTTCACAGTTTTCTAGGAGCGAGCACAATAATAGAAAAACTGAGAGTCAGCTACCTAAGGGCAAATTGACAAATCTACAGAAAGAAGAGCACATTTCGAACAGAAACCACTCTATTAACAACATTCTGATATAAATTTGTCCCAACACAAAATTGAGTATCTAATATACCTCTTCCCAGCAATTGCAATGAACTGCTCCACTTTGTTACGCTGCGCTTCGCTCAAATCGTTTTGTCATGCAAACAAAACATTGCCATAATCAACTCAAAATCATTAAAAGATTGAACTGGTCATTTTCAACTATACATTTGCAGAAGAACAACTTTAAAAAAAAAAAACAAGAATTGACCCGTGACTACTAGTAACGGTTACCGATCACATCTACATGAACATCAACAATAATGAAAATGATGCTCCTAACAATAATGTGATAAGAAAAGCAACATTAATAACAGCAATAACAAGCATATCTGTCCACCAACCATATTGGCAGGTGCGGAGAGACACCAATTATGGAGATGCGATCCAATTATTTTGAGGTTGTGAACAGTCACAGGAGAAAGGAACTAGGTTTTCAATTGATTGCTAGGATTCCTCCCTCTGTGTCGCCACAGTGTTTTCTTCATTTCTTCATCTTCGTCGTGGTCGTTTTTCATGGATTCCTTTTTCACTACGCTTATTCTTCAATTAGTTATTTTCTAATGGCTGACCAGAGCCACCAGGTGCTCCCGCCACGATGCCCCAAGCATCTACAGTTGTCGTTGTTTACTTGTATATTTACATCTATGCCCTTGTCTGAGTTCGGAATGACGAACTAGACTTGGTATCTAGACTGGACTCAACCACCTCCACATAACCATTTCGGCCCACATCTTTGGCCACCAGATGATTCTTTGTCTAGAAATTCACTGTGCGTAACTACCTTTCCTCAAATCAGCCCAAATTGCAATAGAATGCTTTAAGAAATAGTTTAGTTGGATTTTTAAGTTATCCCATGATTATTTATCGTGTGATAATTTATGTGATTTTTAATTATTGTGGTATAATTTGATTGGCATGATAAATAAATTCATGGGAGGTGATAGGTTAATTTATCATGAGAGTTGCACATATAAACATGGACTCTTGGTATTTCTTTGGACCTAAGTGTTTATTGTTACTCCAACCAAATGAATTATAAGGTGGAATAAAAACATTATATCCCAATCCCACCTTATCATTCCAACCAAACTAGCCCTAGGAGTTGAGATATATAGAATGGTTTGTGGTCCAATAACATAAGTCTCTTATATAATATATAAAGTAAGAAGTACGGATTTTGACATACTCTTAATTTACGTGTATTTAAAAAAAAAAGAGTTGAGACCTACTACCTAAACTAATGATTTTAAATGTTTATAATATAAAATAAATAAGAATAGTTTTCACTTTTTATATAATATTACAATTTTTTTAATAAATTAATATATTTATTTGATTTCTTATGATAGATTAAAAGAAAAAATTCTGATAAAGTGATACAGTTGAAGAAAACAATAACATTGTAGAGGCAATAAAAATGTGGAGAAGAAAAAAAATAAACGTTATTATAACTTGTTATTATCTTTCAAAACATAGTTAATTTTAACTTGCTGAAGAATCATATTAGATTAGTTATTAAGGACCTTATATTTTATAAACAATATAGATACATTCAAGAAAGATATATGATTTAATGAAACTTTGATAAATTATCAGATAAAATTGAATTTAAACTGACATACATGGATTATCAATGAATTTAAACTGACATATACATGGCCTAAACTTTTTTGTATCCACGCCCTCCTCTCCCCCCCCCCCCCCCCCCCCCCCGCGGCCCCGGCGGTGTAAAAGAAATCTCAATGTTCTCATGATTTTGGGTCTTCATATTCAATAATTTCACATGATTACGTGGGTAATTAATCCACAGCATAATTTTTTATTCTCTTTGCTATTTGTAATCTTTATATATTATTTTTCAGGATATTAATGTGTAATACATTTTATCTCATAGCCAAATATTATGCTTAAGTTATGCTATGGAGAAATTCATTTAATTTTAAACTTTAAATTTCAATAAACAAAATATTTTAAAAAATAATTTTTAAATACTTATTTCATAGTAATTCAAATAAATATATATATATAATAATTTTAATATGTTCAATTTTATTTTTTTTATAACAATTTCCACCGAAAAATACGACACCTAAACCTTGTAAATATTCTTCTTCAATAAAAACTCACAGCCATCCACCACCTCATATCACGTCACTGTATTACATCAACTCTCATTATTACATTATCTCATAACCAATTACATATCAAAATCTCATTCTCATCTCTCTTAAAAACTAATTCTCAACTTGTGTCTCCAGAAAACAAAAAATGGTAAATTTTTCCATAAACAATCTACAAATTTTTAGCTTAGTTTCTTCCCTTCGATTGGGAGGAACCAATATTCTACTCAGACGGTTTGGAAATAGTTAGATTCTAGTTTAATTACTTCCTTCATCTATTTTGTTACCAAGCATAAATTCGAAAAATCTGTGCAATATTCTCTCCGGAATTTTGTGGGTGATGCGAGCCGTCCGATCCCCTTTGTAAAGGAAATTACAGGTTGAGGTCAAATTAAAAAGACGAATTGCCTATATATATATCTCAATCCACCAATGAAAAGAGTAGATTCTAATTTAATATTTTAAATCCTCCATTTGATAAGAAGTATCTATTCTATTATAAGGCATAATTTTAAAAGAGTTAGATAATATTCCAGTTTAAATTTTTTAAGATGACCTATTCTATTACTAGATATGATTGAAATAGTATTTTCTGTAATTTTCTACGTGCATGTACTTCATAAATAAATGAAATGCTATGCTTTTTTTTTTTTTTTTCAAATATAATATTCAAATATATATGCTTAATTTTATATGGTATTATTCTACTAATGCATATGATAGGCTTGAATAGGTAGTTTTATTCTTATAAAATAACATTTCAATAAGTGAGAGAAGATAAATATTTTATTAATTGACTCAAAATTCTCAATTTCTCTAATGAGAAATAAAATTTAGTATTATTATTCTCTAAACAGAGATTCTAATAAAAAGATAAATTGGGTGGATTCTTGGCTTCCTGTCTTGTAAAATTTAAGTCTGAGGTAAACTTTTCTTTTCCTCTTTTTCCAGTTGTAGAAAATGATACACGTTAATTTACCTTAAGGTGAAGATATTACTACCACGAGGAATTAGATGAAATTGGCTCCAGCCAAACGGGATCTAACCTAACTTTTAATACTTTATTATAATTATGCACGCCATTGAATACCATCAAAATCCACTATTTTATAAACATCTTGAATATAATACAAATGAAATATTTCCAAGCAAGTTTTAAAAATAGATAAAATATGATAAATCTAAACATCAAATTTCGAAATGTTAGGACCCCAACTTTACTATATAAGGTGTCACTTCATGTCAATCATCTCAACACATATTGTACAGGCAAAACGTCACTAAATACTACTAGCAAAATGAAGTCCATATTTAATGATTTACAATAAGAATTAATTGATGACTTGTTTTAAATGATTTTTTTTAAATACACATACATCAATATTTCTGAAGGGTAAAATCTTGAATTTCATATATGTAAGTATGAAGGTGATGTTGGTGGTGAATTTTCAATTAGTGGTTCACATATTAATAAAATTGTACGTATACAAGTCAACTATCTCATTAAGGAAGTTTGATTACGTGTTTGATATACCCCACTAGGACTAAGGGCATAAAAGTAAGAAATCCAATAAAAGACCTAACATAATCAATCAAAATACCAATTAAGCTCACTTAAGATACCCCCTAAGCCTCACGGGCTCAAGGCCATCAAGAACTCAATTAATATAAATATTCACCCCCACAGCCTAAAAATATCTAAGCAATTATTTTTTCAATTCGAGCACTGCCACTACATGGGCGCATTTTTGAAGTAGTTCATTATTTAGCAATTTACAAAAAGAACCTCATATCTAATCTTGTGCAGTATCAGTATTTTATTAAAGCACTTAATTAAATAAAATTATTAAAATATCAAATTTTAATGTATTAGCCAATTATTCGTGGAAATCTATTAAGTATTTAATTTTGATGAATAGGCCCATGTTAACTAAAAATGCTTGACCTCGGTTATACCTGAGATTATGGACCATAAGTCACTCAACGTCTCAATTTCTTTGGTATCTTATCAGTACTTTTCTATACCCTCACCTCATCGAAGACAAAGTCTCAGAGTTTAGAAGTTCCAAACATTAAAAATTGTTTTCGTTACAAATCAAGATAAATTTTCTTATCGTATAATTTTGAAAATTATTATTTATAATATATTCACATGGGATCTATATTATCTAATTTGTGTCAATCAAAGTCAGATTCTTATGCACATAATTTTATGGCATAATTAAATTCATAACATTTTTTCATGATGTTGCTAGAAATTGGTCTTCGTTGACCAAATTTTTAAGTGTAAGATTAAAAATGAGCCAAACGAATAGAATGAGTGAAACTCTATCCCACATTGTAAAATGAGTAAAAGGTGGACTTGAATATATATCTCAAGCATGGATAAAGGATGGGCCCCTTGGGGGTACCACAAGTATTTGGAGGGGAGAGGACCCACATGGTAGTAAGTTCAATCCAACCCACATGCGCGCAAGCCGTCGTCCGTTCGGCTTGGCAGGGTGTGGTCTTGGGCTTGGGCTCAAATTAAAATAAATTAGGTCTTCAGTCCAATATTAACTTTTTGGGCCAAATTACAAAAACCCTTCAAACTTCTGTCAATCAAGATGATTAAATTTCCAGCATTTTGGAAATCTGGAAAATCTAGAAAAACGAAATCAGCAACCTCCAATCACCAATAGATGAATCTAGACAGCAACCTTCAAACTGGCTACATTGGAAAATGGTTGCAGGATTTGACCACCTTTCCACTAACTGATTGGCTCTATATATGTTCAGTCGCGAATTGCATCATAGTCAGAAAAATATATACTACATTTTCTGCATAATTTAGAGTCTAAAAGAGAGTTTTAGTACGCTTAAAGATTGAGAGATCAGATAATTTGCAGTGCTACTATTGTCTGAATTAGTCGTTGTATCTTAGGAGACGATAGCCGGTTGTTGTTAGGACCAGTGTGGGGCTAATTCGTCTTAGAGATAGAGAGCTCCACTCTCGACTTGACTAGTTGATCACAGAAATTCATACTAATGAATTAACAATTTCAAGACAAATTATTCAATTTCTGTGATCATGGCATCAAACCAAGCTGCTGTTCAGCCAACTACTACTGCTACCCTAGTCATTGCACTAGTTCCTGCACCTATTTTAGCTCATGGAGAAAGACCAAAAAAATTCACTGGACTTGATTTTAAGAGGTGGCAGTAGAAAATGCTGACTTTGAGTCTTTTTAGATTTCTAAAAGAGGATGCACCTATCGTACCTGAAGATGACACTGATGTCCAAAATCGAGCGGCTTTGGATGCTTGGAATCAAAGCGATTTCCTATGCTAGAACTACATTTTGAATGAACTGAATGACTCACTGTATAATGTTTACAGCCCTATTAAGATAGCTAAAGAGTCGTGGGAGTCAATTGATAAGAAATACTGGGCAGAAGATGCCGATTTGAAGAAACTTGTGGTGGCCAAATTTTTGGACTACAAGATGGTGGATTTCAAATTTTTCATGGGCCAAGTCCAAGAATTGCATATCATTCTGCACGAAATTCATGTTGAGAACATGATCTTAAGTGAATCCTTTCATGGAAGGATTCCAAGAACTATCTCAAACACAAAAGAAAAGAGACTACTCTTGAAAATTTGATTGTCTGATTGAGGATTGACGAGGACAATCGGATGTCTGATGTCAAAACAAGAAAAATCAAAATGGAGGCCAAAGCCAATTTGGTTGAACTAAGCGCAACTGCAAGTAAAAAGAGAAAGCACCAAGGAACTGGTTCAAACAACAAAGGCAAGAAACCTATGAGGTTTCAAGGAAATTGCTACAACTGTGAAAAGCCGAACCACAAGGCCAAAGATTGTCGTCTTCCTAAGAAGACAAATCGAATCAAGCCCATATGGCTGAGGAAAAGTTCGTACCATTAGACTTGTCTAAACTGAACCTCTCAGCTGTGGTTTTTGAAGCCAATATTGTTCATAATCCGAGAGAGTGGTGGATTGACACCGGTGCCACTCAGCACATTTGTTCTAAAAAGTATATGTTTTCAACTTGTGCTCCTGTCGATGAAAAGAAATTGTGTATTGGAAATTAACTTCTGATATTGTCGGAATGGGCAAGGTTGTTCTGAAGATGACCTTTGGCGAGGAGTTGACATTGAATGGGGTTCTTCATGTGCCAGACATTTGCAAGAACTTAGTGTCAGGATCTTTGTTAGTGAAAAATGGTTCTAAGCTTGTATTTGAGTGTGACAAGTTTGTGCTTTCTAAGAATGACATGTTTCTAGATAGAGGCTATATACAAAATGGGCTATTCAAATTCAATGTAATACCTGTACTGAAAAATGTTCAAGTGAATGAAAATAAAGCCTCTGGTTCTACTTACTTGATCGAGTGTTGCGATTTATGGCATGTTAGATTAGGACATGTTAATTTCAACACTTTACACAGATTAGTAAATTTGGAATTATTGCCTCCATTTTAAATTAACACAAATCATAAATGTAAAATATGTGTTGACACCAAAATCGCTAAAGCTCTTTTTTCACTCAGTTGAAAGGAGCACGATGCCTCTAAAATTAATTCATAGTGATATATGTGATTTGAAGCTTGTGCAAACTAGAGGTAGGAAAAAGTATTGCATTACTTTTATTAATGATTGCACAAGATTTTGCTATGTCTTTCTATTACATAGCAAAGATGAAGCACTAGAAGCATTCAAGTGCTATAAAATTGATATTGAAAATCAACTCAGCAAACAAATTAAAGTTGTTAGAAGTGATAGAGGAGGGGAATATGGAGCACTGTTTGAAGAATTCTGCTCAAATTCTAGCATTATTCATCAAATGACAGCTCCTTACTCACCTTAATCAAATGGAGTCGCTGAACATAAAAATCGAACTCTAAAAGAAATGATGAATGCTTTATTGATTAATTTTGAGTTAGCTCAGAACATGTAGGGGGAAGCTATTCTTTCAACTAACCACATTTTGAACAAGATACCCCACAAAGGGAAAAATGAAACCCCTTATAAATTATAAAAAGGTCATAAACCTTCCTACAAATATGTGAAAGTATGGGGATACTTGACTAAGGTGGAGGTACCTAAGCCAAAACAGCTAAAAATAAGACCTAAAACTATCAATTGCATTTTCATTGGATATGCACACAATAGTAGTGCCTATAGGTTCTTGGTGCATAAATCAGCAGTTCCTACTATAAATGAAGGAATGATCATTGAATCCATGAATGTTGTATTTTTTGAAAATATCTTTCCTTGTAAAGAAAAGAAAGAATCGAGTTCTCATAAAAGAACTCTAAAAAGTGGTTCCCAAATAAATGAAGAAGCAAGACAAAGTAAGAGGGTCTGAAACAAAAGATGTTTGGCCTAAACTTCCTAACTTATCCTTTAGAAAATAAACCACAGACAATTGATGAAGCACTGTCTAGTCCAGAATCACCTTTCTAGAAAGACGCTATCAACAGCGAAATAGAGTCGATCATGCAGAATCACACATGGGAGCTCGCTGATCTCCCAGCAAGCCACAAACTATTTAGCTGTATGTAGATTCTTCAAAGGAAATATAAGGTAGGTAGGACTTGATTTCTTCAATATTTACTCACCAGTGACAAGAATCACATCCATCAGGGTGCTTATTGCAATAGCAGCCTTGAATAACCTTGAAATACATCAAATGAATATTAAAACTGCGTTCCTGAATGGTGAATTGGGTGAAGAAATAAATAAGGAACAACATGAAGGATTTATTGTTCCCAATCAAGAAAGGAAAGTGTGCAAGCTTGTTAAGTCACTGTATGGACTCAAACAAGCTCCGAAATAATTGCATGAAAAATTTGACAAAATAATGCTATCAAATGGCTTTAAGATAAATGAGTGTGACAAATGTGTGTACCTCAAAAGCACTCAGTGAATTTGTCATCATGTGCCTATATATTGACGACATGCTGATAATGGGTAGCAATCAAGGTATTATCTTGACTACCAAGAAAATGCTTATGAAGCATTTTAACATGAAAGATATGGGTGTAGTGGATGTCATACTGGGGATTAAGATTATTAGAACATCTGATGGCCTGATTCTCACTCAATCCCATTATGTTGAGAAAATTCTCAAGAAATTTAATGTGTATGACACAATTTCTGTAAAAACACCCATGGAACCTAATTAACATCTGAGCAAAAATACTAGTGAACCCATGTCTCAGGTAGAATACTTGAGAATGATAGGTAGTTTGATGTTTCTAAAAAACTATACTCACCCCGAATTGCGTGCTCAGTAAACAAGTTGAGTAGATTTACGAGCAATCCTGGCAATGAATCCTAGAAAGCATTGACAATGGTACTTAGATTTCTCAAATACACAATGGATTACGGGTTACACTACACTAAATATCCAACTGTATTGGAAGGCTACAGTGATGCTAACTGGATATCTGATACGAAAGACACCAAGTCCACAAGTGGGTATATTTTCACCCTAAGTGGCACTGATGTGTCTTGGAAATCCTCTAAATAGACGTGTATAGCTCGTTCTACGATGGAGTCTAAATTTATTACTTTAGATAAAGCAGGAGAAGAAGCAAAATGGCTCCGAAAATTTCTAGAGGATATTCCTTGTTGGCATAAATCGGTTTCTACCATCGCAATTCATTATGATAATCAATCAGCAATGGACATGGCTCAAAATAGCATGTACACTAGTAAATCTCATCATATCAGACGATGACTCAATACCATAAGGCAATTGATCTCAAATAGGGTAATTTCACTTGATTATGTGAAATCCAAGAAAAACTTAGCGAATCCGTTAACAAAAGGCCTACCCAGAGATCAAATAAAATGCCTGTCGAGAGGAATAGCCTTCCAACTAAGTTATGAAGGTTCATGTGAGCACTTCAACCCATTCCTATGACATAAAAGTGCTACTTGCTGGGTGGGTGCAAGGTTGAGTCTTAACTCTTAATAATTTCTAGAGCTAAATAGCGAAGTATGGTAGGGTACTCTTTATGGGAGATCACCTATATAAGTGTGAAGACAGGCCGCTTCATCGTAAACACTTATGAATCTAAGATCGGTGTCCATCGCCAAAACGAACACAACCGAAAAGAACTAAAAAGCGTAAGGATTGCTATTATGTGAGTACGGTTATCTTGGTTTACACAAATGACTAAACAGTTCAAGACATCATGTTCACTTATTAGCCAAGTAAGCTCGATAGCGCTTCACTAAGGAAGGTTCAAAGCCACAAGCTACCTATCCTGATGTAACAATTGTTCGCCTGAACACTCTCATATCCTGATGCAACAATTGTTCACCTAAACACTCTTATGTATGCATAAGCATATACATCATCAGTAGTATTAATTTCTATTCATGTGGGGGACTGTTGGAAATTGGTCTTCTTTGATCAAATTTTTAAGTGTGCTCAAAGCATTGATTTCTAAGAAATTGATTATCATCGTAAACTACACCGCGGGTAGCTGATGATAATTTATTTAATTGGTCAAAATCGATTTTGAGTGAACGAGAAATTAATGGTCAAAGTAAGCTACTTGAAGGTTGACTAAGAAGATTAAGAATGAGCCAAACGAATGGGAGGAGTGAAACTCCATCCCACATTGTAATATCAGTAAAAGGTAGACTTGAAAATATATCTCAAGTATGGAGGTAAAGGGTAGGCCCTTTGGGGATACTACAAGTGTTTGGAGGGGAGGGGAGGGGACATACATGGTGGTGGGTTCAATCCAACCCACACGCGCACGCGCCACCGCCTATCCGGCAGGCCAGCTTGGCGGGGCGTGGTCGTGGGCTTGGACTTGGATTAAAATAAATTGGGCCTTCAGTCCAATATTAACTTTTTGGATCAAATTCCAAACACCCTTCAAACTTCTACAGGTCAAGATGATTAAATTTCCAGCGTTTTGGAAATCTGGAAAATCTAGAAAACAAAATCAACAACCTCCAGTCACCAACAGATAAATTTGGACAACAACCTTCAAATTGGTTGCATTGGAAAAACTGCAGCAATATTGGAAAATGGTTGTTGGGTTTGACCACCTTTCAACTAACTCATTGGCTCTATATATGTTCAGTCCCGAATTGCATTATAATTAGTCAGAAAAATACATACTACATTTTCTACATAATCCAGAGTCTAAAAGAGAGTTTCAGTATGCCTAAAGATCAAGAGATTAGATGGTTTGTAGTGTTGCTATCGTCTGAATTAGTCGTTGTATCTTGGGAGAAGATAGCTAGTTGTCGTTAGCACCAGTGCAGGGCAAATTCATTTTAAAAATAGAAAATTCCACTCTCGACTCAACTAGTGGATCATAGAAATTCATACCAACGAATTAACAGATGTTATATCGTCAATGCTACTCCACCAATTTATCTTCATACGCTTCCAAATGATATCTTAGGGATAAGGCTCTTATCCTCCCTTGGACGGTCACGTACGTTACTAAAAATGTTGTGCGCATGATGTTAGATGGCACCACCTCCACAATAAATTTCTGCACCTTTTTCATAATAAATTTGTGTGAGCATGCATATTGCCCACCTTCATCCACCAAGACATTGACATATATTTCTTTTTTGAGCCAATGGACCTCGCTTTAAGGCATTACATAAAGAACAATGGGATTGAATTATTTTGATGTCTAAGCATTAAGATAAGTGTAAGAAACTGACTCGAACTTTCACTAAAGCCCAACTTTTTAGTAAGTGGAAGATTTCTTTTTGTAAAAAGACGTGTAGGATTTAACATCAGATTCTTGTTAGAATAATTTTTTCTTCCGCGGACGCCATACAATATCTGTTGGGACAATCTTATTGACTCGATATTCCATTTCTCCGTTGCCCCTTCCCCTTGTACTAATAATAATTAATATTTTTAATTTTTTGTAGAAAATTTCATCCTATGTACTCATGACGTTTAAAGTGGAAATAAATTTTCAGAGCAGTTCGGTATGACACATGATTCTATAAAATAAGATACAATCACTATCTATTATGTGTAATTGAACAGTACATTTCATTATAAATTATCTATAATTCAAATAAACGACATGATTGAAATATAAAAACACAAACCTTTTTTATTTATTTTCTCAAAATATTTTTCTTAAAAGATGTGTGTGTATATATATATTTTGTCCAAAATATTTTACAAAAAGGCCTACTCTTATCAAATCTTTACGTCAATGAAAAAATATTTCTCGTTTTATCCTAACATAAGTAATGCATATGTGTGGGTATATATATTTCAATTACTAGATAACTCTAATAACGGCAGATAATAATATAAATATTTTATGTAATATTACTAATCAAATAAAAACTTAAGTGGAAAACATCTATAAAAAATATTTTCCTCAAACAAAAATTATCTATACTTCTATTTTTCATGCATTCTCCAAAAAAAAAAATTCAAAATAATTTTTTTTAAAATATTTTTCTCAAACCAATTTATTAAATAAAACCAAATTTAAACTAACAATCTTATATTTTTTTTAATTCAATTTTGACTTGAACACTTGGATGAAAGTATATTTTCTTCCTTTTTCTTAATGGCAATAAATTAGTACCAAATGGGGCTGATTCTGCCCAAAAAAGATACCAAAAGTTGGACAAAGATAGCACCTAAAATTGATGATATGTTTAATGTTCTTTTTGTGTGGGGCATTATATGAAGGAGGGGTCCCCAAATTACCTGATCCCTTATTTCTGTATCTTTGTACACAATTTCAAGTGACCTCACATTTTATTACTTGTATATTTTCAGACAAGAGGGATATGCCAAGCATATGTGGGTCCGTGACAACAGCAGCCCCCCCCCCCACCAAATCCCATTTTCTTTAATGTTATAATTGTCCCATGTATCTCGCTAGATAAAATCCGCCAGCAGAGGTTCATTTCTCGACTATGGCACTCCACTAGGTCTCTCCGGCATTATTACAATAATATTTGTGGTTGGCATGCATCCGCACATAATTTGGGATCAATAGTTTAGATCAATGTTTAAAAAATTGGATCGTTTATTGAATTCAAAAATTTACTGGTTCATGTTGTACTGTTTCAATGGTTGATCAAATCATAATTGAACCATGACATCATAATTACATAGTATATATATATAAATATATATTATATATTATTTAAAAATTAATAAAATATCAAAATATAAAATATAAAGAGTTTAAACGATATTGTCTAGCTTCACAATCCAAACTTCACGATTCATATTTTAATATGATCAACACAATTTAAATATCTCAACTTTAAAATCTAAACATATCAATAATTTAATGATGTTGGAACGATTCATCATCTTCTCTATCCTCATTAAGGTTTTCATGGACTTGATTGTTATTTCCAACACCAATACCAACACCTACAGTAACATCATGTTTAGTTTGTGACTCCTAGCAACAGGAGATTTAAGAAATTAGGTTGCATATATTTTATTAGGTGTTTTGAATAGAATCCTGAGATTACTTTAGCCTTAGGAGTTTGTACTTAAGCAAAAATAAAAAAATACAAAAAATATTAATTTTGTCAAAAATTAAATGAAAAAAATAATAAATGAATCGCTCTGGTTCAATTAAGCCGTAAGCGGTTCACTCGTTTGGATGGTCCAACCACCGACCTGAACGGTTTTAACAAAATAAAGCAGTTTTTTGTATTTTTTTTCAATTTCACATAAAATCGGACCGATTGAGAGGGCGATCAACGGTTCAACTGGTTCAACCACCCAATCCGGTCCGATTTTTTAAACAGTTGTTTAGATCAATTGCTCCAAGGATATCAAAATTTACTCGAAATTAAAATAGTCAAAAATATTAAAACAATTTATAAATTGTTCTCACTTTTTGACATATTGAAATGTTTTTTTTATAAGAGTTTAATTTTATTTAATGTACCAACAGCATGATATGTCACGGACTGAATCTCACATATTTCACAATAAATCTGGACATCATCACTAAAAAACATGATTATTTATAAATTATAAAATTTCGACTTTTATTTATGCAACTGATCATCTGAAAGAACAAGAACTATTTCATCTACCTTGTGTCTACATCAAAGCAATAGTATAATGTCTTAACTTTCAACGCCTAATGGTCGGCTGGCATGATAAATACAAAGGTTATAGAGCACTTGTCGAAAGGAAAAAGTTCACCTAACTAAGAATTGCCAGTTTTAACAAACAAAGATAGACACGTCTTATTAAATTTGTATTAATATGATTTTTCTCTATTTTTTTTGTTATAGTAAGTAAAGCATATTCTCGTTGGAATGTCATGTAGATATATTGTACTCGCTTGCAATGCATCTATACCTTCAAAGATATCTGCGGCTTTTTGCATCAGTACTTCTATTGTTATTATTTTTTATTTTTTTTTCCTTCATGAATTCATATATGTTCATTATATATTTTTAGTAAATCTTATATAAATTTAGTATACTTTTAAGTAAAGTGATCAATAATTGTGGGGGTTCAGATTAACTATTTAAGACGCTACACTATTGAAGAAATCTAAACCCCACTGATACTTCAATTTCTATTATTTTTTATTTTTTACTAGATGCTTAAACATTATATTTAGTTGGGTTAAATTCATTTTACTCCCGTACTATAGGGTATGTATCAAATACCCCCCTATATTATCAAAACCTTCAAATATCCCCCTCAAAAGTGTCAAATACTCCCATGTACTACCAAAAATCTTCAAACACCCCCATGTACTATAAAAAATATTCAAATACCCCCCCCCTCAAAGTCATTTGCTGTTAGTAAAATAGCAGACGGTGTCAAAACTCTATAGTAAATTATTGATTTAACATAAAAAAATAACTAAATAGCATAAAAACTTAGGATACGTGGCTTTTTTTTTCTTTCTGTGTAGACAAATTTATCCTTGGCACCCATACTACCAAAACATTTAAATACCCCACTCAAATTTTTTTGCCGTTAGAAAAGTAACGGTTATTTGGCTGATGCAACACTAATATTATATTCCCTTTGTGCATATGATCATTGAAAAAATTTATGTCAAAAATACCCTTGTGATTTACTATATAATGCTCAAGTTAGTTACTTCAATTTTGTTACTTTCATTTTAAGACTTAAAGCATCATCTAATTCTAAATCAACAAAAATATTAAATCATTTCATTTTTTTTAAAAACATTAAATAACTCTATTTTAATACAGAACATATAGGACGAACAAAAAAAGATTGCTTGTGCGGAAAAAATACATGGGACCATTATACGTATTTCTATTTCGTAATTATTTGTCTAAAATTTTCCAAATCTGCATTCATTTTGGGATATAAAAAATGTATAATTATATGTAAGGTTTTGTTATATTTTACTTATAATTTATCATTACTTTGTAAAAAAATATCACGTATCCTAGATTTTTATGTTATTTAGTTATTTTTTGAAGTTAAATCAGTAATTTATTGTAGAGTTTTGACACTATCAACTATTTTATTAACGACAGATGACTTTGAGGGGGGTATTTGAAGATTTTTTGTAGTAGAGGGAGGTATTTGATACATACCCCATAGTACAGGGGGGCAAAATAAATTTTACCCTATTTAGTTTTGATATATTTCGGATATGTCTAAGGGCACATTGAACAAATTGACCTTTTAAACAAAATACACAACATTATAGTGAACTGCTAAATAAAACAAGTCCAACACATCAAATAATTAAATTATAAATATTAATATTTAAAAAAAATCATCTCATCCTATTTACTGTTCGAGTACCTTTTCGAAGTAGGTTTGTCCTAAAAAATTGGTCAATTTTTGAAAAGACCTTCGGATCCGAATTTGGACCGCAAGTTTCTAGTTGAAAATTAAAAAAATTGAATATTTTAAATTAAACTAATGAAAATATATATTTTAATTTAATCTCAATTTTACTACAAGATCCAAAACGATGTAAATCAAGATTTTTTTATTTTTTATTTTATTTTTTTCCAATTAGAGAGTTATAAACCAAAAAACATAAAGAAATGATGAATAGATACAAAGGAATTGACGACACAGCGGCAGAAAAGTAGGTAAGGCTGCTGATTCTGGGCGTCGAAGATATACCAAAACAAATAATCGTGTAGACCACCGAAAAGCGATTCCACAAAATCAGCCAATAATTTTACACCACGTATAAAACTCATCTTTTTATACGGTGCTCATACCGTAGTCCTAATGTCCAACATCCCATGCTTATATCGAGGGAAAAAAAGTAACCTCTCGGGGCAGTTTTTAAAAACTCCACAAAAAAAAATCCAGGCTGCATTGCATCTCCATCTTTTCGAATTCCATTGGAGCGAAAAAAAAATCTGAGGCATGGAGAGCGGCAGTGGCGGCACTGTCGGTGAAAGTCGTAGGGAGTTGCTGGGAGCGGCGGAGATCGATTGCGAACAACCGTCGTGGAGACTCAACATAAATGAGTTCCGGTTGCCGGAGCGCCGCTCCGATCATCGCCACCAGTCTTTCAGTCTCCGACGCTTCCTCCGGAATAAAAGTATGTGCGTTTTTTTTGTACGTATAATGCGTCTGTTGGTGTGTGTATGTATGTATGCACGTGAGATTGCGTATAGATGTGCTGAATGGCTATTTCTTTTATATGATTCATTGCGAATTTTTTGGAGTTGTCTGAACTTTGTTTGCACTTCGTGAATCGCGTGCCGTAGCTGGCAGATTAGGAGAACAGTGTAAAGCGCATAAGTTATACAGCTGATAGAAAAATTAGTCCTTTTTCTCAGTCACGGGTTTGATACGAAGTAACAGAGATTAGGAAAAGTTTTCGGGTTTGGTTATGCTTTTGTTTCTTTCTTCCTTTTTGAAGCTTTAGTTTTAAATCTGATCTGTGTTTGGTTTTCCTTTTTTGTTTTTTCATGTGTTTCAGATGAAAATTTTCACATACTTGATTTAGTTTGACTTATTAACGTTACTAATGCATGCTACACAAGCAATGGTAATTTCCACAGCTAGTAATATTTTCTGGTGATAATTCTTATTCTATACATTTTGGGGAAGAATTTCAGTGAAACTACTAAAAGGAAACAAGAAAAGTACTATCTGATTTGCACAATTTTCGCTCCATTTCTTTAATTTTCAGTACTCTAATGTAGTTAATGATGTACGAGTAGTAGAATTGAGAACTTGAAATTTCAACCAGGGAGGTCTTTTTCCTTTATTTTTTTTTTTAAAGGAAAAAACAGAATAAATTTTTTAGACGAATCCTCTTTTTTTCATTAACTTTGGTAAAGATGAATGTGCTGGAAGGCTATTTAATGAATTTACCTTTTCTTTTTTTTCCCTCTTTTTTTTTTTTTTTTCTTTTTTTCTTTTTTTCTTTCCCCGGTATGTCAAATGATGCTGTAGAAGCTGGTGCTATTGACTCTGGATTCAGTGTGATGCCTTGTTCTCTTTTCCTTTTCCTTGGATTAGCCCCGGAGCTTTACAATATTGTTTTTTTTCTTTTTTATCCTTCTTTAAAACATAGGGTAAAGGTGCATTCAGATTTTAGCTTCCAGAAATGCATAAGAAATTATATTGTTTGAAAAAAATATGATTTTTAGAGTGGAGTAAAGATACATTAATTATAAAGATACAAGAAGTGTTGAGAAAAGATACAGCCATGAAAATTGTTTTAAGGAAAAAATGTATTAATCTATGTAATGGTATATGTCAATATAGTTTAAAAGAACACTCTCAGGTGGAGTAACCATGAATGGAAGGAGATTTGTCTTTGTAATAGGCATTGAAGTTTTTTTGGAAAATACATTCATGGGAAAAATTTTGTGAACTGAATGGATCAGCCCATGTAAAGGCTATAACAGAGAAATGTGTAATTTCCTAGCTTTTGAGTGCATGATGTGCCAAATTTCAAGCCTTTATAGCAACCTGGGAAAAAGATTCAAGTACTTTTTGGGCTTGTGATTTTAAGCCTTTGAGGAGATTTTCAATTTCAGTCAACTGCAGAGATGGAAAAATAATGAAGTATCAACTGCAGAAGTTGGTCCATTGCTGCATTTCAGTATTTTTCTTTAGTTCTTTCTTTTTATTTTTTTTAATGGTCTTAATGAACTTCTGTATTCCCAACTTTTGAAGACTCTTTCCAGTTAGAGATGATTTCCACATTATGTAGCTTAGTTTTCATTTTTAACATATTGTGACATGCATTAAAATTCTGCATTTAGTCTAGCACCTGGTTTATAAATCTTGCCAGCACAAGTAAGTTGAATTCATTTCTTCTCAACATCTCATCATATTGATTGATGTCATCTATTTTTTATTTGTCAGAAAAACAACGAAAAGTTGTTGAGTATTACAAAAAGCAGGAGAGGCTCCTAGAAGGATTCAATGAAATGGAGACTATTCATGAATCTGGTTGTTTACCAGATGCTCTCACTGAGGTTCGTTTTGGATTTCTGATTTACCTTTTCCTGTTTTGCCATTTGCTAACAAATAAAAATTAGTTGCTTGTGATAATAATATTTGTGATGTCTGTAAACTGAGGTTCAGGTATGTTCAACTTTATTACCTTAATTGGCTTCTTTTGACTGTTTTAACTCTTTGAAGTACATTGCTAATCATCTGAAAACTTGTGGAGTTAGAAGCTCAGCTTTGTAAAATCTCAAGATAATTTGTTGGGAATAATATTTAGGTTTAGTCAAATCGTAAAGAAAGTAAAATGTTTCATAGATTAGCCTGCTTAGAAGGTATTACTCCTTTTCCTAATTCCTTTTTGTTTGATATCAACACTATGCCCAAAGACCAGCATGGAGGTATACCAGAATCTAGTGGAGTACTTTTACTGTTTAGGAAGTGTGCTTGTATCTTTATCTTATTATGCTCAAATATCTTGCAGGATGAAATGAAACAGCTTGCGAGAAGTGAAAGGATGGCCATTCATGTGTCAAATATAGCTAATTTGTTCCTTTTCATGGCAAAAGTTTATGCCTCGGTTGAGAGCAGATCTTTGGCTGTCATTGCATCAACAATGGATTCTTTCCTGGACCTATTATCTGGGCTGATACTGTGGTTTACTTCCCATGCCATGAAAAATCCAAACCATTATCACTACCCCATTGGAAAGAAACGGATGCAACCAGTGGTAAGGTCTTCCCATTGTGTTCTTCTCTTGCAAATAACTAGACTTGTTAAGCACCACTATAAGAATGTCTTGTGATCTAAAGTGGTGTTTAGCTATACTACACGTTGCCAAGAGACAAATTGCCACTGTGCATTATTGTGCAGCATGCCATTGTGCTCTTTATTTTCTTTCTTTGATCAAAACTTACGTGTATGTCGTGTCATTCTAGGAACATTTAAAATGAAAATTTCATGTATGCTGGATGACCTGGAAAGGTGGTCCATGCAGTTATTATGAGATGACATATGGCATTTAACCTAATATCAGCTATCTTATCTGGAAGAAGCAAAAAGTTTTTATTCTTGGTTATATCCTTTGAGATGGTAAAAGACAAGACAAGGTTGAAGTACCTGATTTCCTTCCAGTTGAGGAGTCAATACTGTATAATAGTTCACATTAGGAGTTATTTTAGCTCAATATTTTCTGCTTTAACCAAGTAAATTGTTCACAGGGAATTATTGTTTTTGCATCTGTAATGGCAACTCTGGGATTGCAAATAATACTGGAGTCTGTTCGGCAACTCATTGCAAAGGTATTTCACCTTTCAAATTGTTGTTTACCAAAGTAGCTGTGGGCAAATACAATGCGCTGCAGCATATTTAGCTGCTGGTACTAATTTTGCGTTAACACCATATTTATTTCCTTCCTTGTGGACAGTCTGGCCCTGATAATATGGACCATGAGAAGGAGAAGTGGATGATAGGGATCATGGTGTCTGTAACTGCAGTAAAGTTTCTGCTTATGATTTATTGCCGCAGATTTAAGAATGAAATCGTTAGAGCCTATGCTCAAGATCATTTCTTTGATGTGATCACCAACTCAGTTGGATTAGTCACTGCTGTTTTGGCAGTTCGATTCTACTGGTGGATTGATCCTACTGGTGCCATAATTGTAAGTAGAATTACCCTGTGTTTCTTCTGCCTATGATGAGTAGTGATAAAACACAGTATAGCAGATCTTACATTTCAAGCAATGAAGTCTCATCATCACATGATCGCTTGCCTTAATTAGTTGCAATTGTTCAAACCAGTTGATTAATCCATCTGGTGGTAATTGTGAATTCACTTTTGTGTTTGTTTGAAGACATGAAGCGGTATCAAACAAAGCATAAATATATTCATAAATATTTCACATGATAGCATATCTTGATTATTTAGAGAAAAATCAATAGCTCGATCAGCCGTAAGCTATTTTAAGTTCATAGCCGTTTTCCATCACTAGAAGTCAGATTGTTTGTCTAATGGACATTATACTGGCCTTGGTTTTATTTCATGTAGTGATATTCATTCTATGTTGCAGATAGCAATATATACAATCAACACGTGGGCAAAAACAGTTGTTGAAAATGTGTGGTCACTAATTGGAAGAACAGCTCCACCAGATTTCCTTGCGAAATTAACGTATCTGATATGGAACCATGATAAAGAGATCCAGCATATTGACACGGTGAGAGCATATACTTTTGGTTCTCATTACTTTGTGGAGGTTGATATTGTGTTACCAGAAGATATGCTGTTGAGCCAAGCCCATAATATTGGTGAAACATTACAAGAAAAGCTCGAGCAACTTCCTGAGGTCGAGAGAGCTTTTGTTCATATAGACTTTGAGTTTACTCATAGACCAGAACACAAGAGCAAAGTATGATCCTTGCATGAAGAATGGTGGTGTACTAGTGTGCTAGCATGGAAGATGTCTTAAAAATACAATTTTCCTGTTAATCAGCGAACCCTTTTTCAAAAACACAGTTTTCCTGTTAATCATCAAAGCCAAGCCCTTTTCTCGTTCTATTTCATTCTGATTATTTCAGGAAACTATGAGACAAGGATTGTATAGATAGTGGTTTGTGTTGCTTCGTTTTCCTCTCTCTCTCTCTCTCTCTCTGGGCCCCGGTTAAGCGTCAATTGTTAGTTCAAATAAGGTACCGGGCAATATTGACTCCGAAAATGTTCAGGATATTACTCATTACTGCCTACAGCTAAACCAATTACAGCTGAGTCTGTCCTTGATTGTACTGGGCCTGATAGCCCAAGTGGGAGCCTGCCATGACTGTATGCAATCCTCAGAGTCAGGCCCAGTGGGCCTGATTTTTACTTGCTTTCTCTTTCGTGTCAATTTCTGATTTCAGTCTTTTCTCAAATTTATTATCATCCACAATTTTAAGGAGGGAAAGCATTTTTTTCCTCAAATCAGTAAAAAAGGTGATACACGGAACATTTTTGATGTTGTTGGAATTGAGTTGTCATGTTGTCATCATAGTAATAATCGACATGATACCATCTTATTCTTAACGATGATGAGTCTTGATTTCAAATTTAATTGCTCCCAACGCTTAACCAATAATACTACTTATTTTCCAAGTTTGGTTAGCTCTTCCTAATGCTAGTTTAGTTTGTGGGTCGCTACCATCTTAAAATAATTAGCCCATGCATGCAACAATGTTACATCAAAACTAAAACGAAAGAAGACATGATTCATGGAAAGGATTATATAATATGACCAAACCTTCAGGTACTCACTAGCTTGTGGGCAGGCATTTAAAAAAAAATCAAACGAACCAATCTCTTAGAGGGGAGTATAGGGGACGAGTGTATCCCCATTGATGCTTCTTCTTCAGACAAAAAGAGTTGCAAAACCCAAAATTGTCTGCCATCACACACGTCAATATTTATTGATTACTTCTTACTAGTAATAAAACACGAGCTAAAAAAGTTGTCAAAATTCTACTTTGGTCCATATATTACAACAAATTGACTTCGCAGGAAGAGACGGATGTAAGCCAAAATCTTGGTCATGTTCAAAACCAGACCACTCAAAATTCAAGAAACCCCCACTCTCTCTTCCACAACACAAAATCAAAAATCAGGCTTTCTACTGTTTCTCATCAATCAGCACAGCGAGGAAAACAAGAAAAGAAAAAAAATAAATGGCCTATATTCTGCCAAATCTTTCTCCAACTCTTCTCCAGCCCAAAGACAAACTCTCCGCCATTGTTCTTCCACTCTCATCAGTTTCCACTTGTACTGCTTCGCCTCAGACCAAGCTCGAGCCTCCTCCGCCTTGTGCCGTGGCGCAGGTGAACCGTACTCATGGTGTGCAGGATAAGCAGCAGGACGAAAGAAATGATTTTTACGTCAATTTAGGCTTAGCTGTGCGGACTCTCCGTGAAGACCTACCTTTAATCTTCTCCAAAGACCTCAATTATGAAATTTACAGGTACCCTTTTGCCTGTTTTGTAATTTTGATGATGTTTGGAGTTTACAAGTTTGAGTAATTTTTGTGGAAGTTTTGAGTTTTACTTGATATTGAACAAATGGGGGTTTTATTATTTATTTACTTATTTTTCAATTGATTGCGGCAGGGATGATATAACATTTAGAGACCCTTTGAACACGTTTACTGGGATCGAAAAGTACAAATTGATATTCTGGGCATTGAGATTTCACGGCAGAATTTTGTTCAGGGAGATATCACTGGACGTGCTAAGAGTTTGGCAGCCCTCTGAGAATATGATTCTGATCAGATGGAACTTGAGGGGTGTCCCCCGAGTACCTTGGGAGGCCAAGGGGGAATTTCAAGGCACCTCTAGGTATAAACTGGATAGAAATGGGAAAATTTATGAGCACAGGGTTGACAACTTGGCATTCAATTTCCCACAGACATTAAAACCTGCAGCTTCTGTTTTGGACTTGGTTGCTGCTTGCCCTGCTAGCCCAAATCCCACATTTTTGTGGAGTCTTGTGGATAGTCATTCGTGTTCATGGGTGGAGTTTTACAGGGCCGTAAAAGAGACTTTGGATCGAGAAGACTTTGTGATTCCTCAAGATTGTTTGGCTACCTGTTCATAGTGAGAGGTTGGCTGCTTTCTGCTTTCTGCTTTCTTTCCATACAGAAGATGATATACTGCTATAGTAAAAACATTATTTGCTTCTTATAAATAGCTTTCCAGGTATAAATATGGTTGAAGATGAGAATTAAGGATGTATATATGGATAGAGGGAGGAATCTTGATAAGTCTGTGGACTTGTGTTGCAGTAGCATAGGGACACAGATCACAAGCTTAAATATATCTATTTCAACAGTGTTCAGTTGTTAGTTTTGAAGAGTTTATTTATGCTAATTCTGCCGACCATTTGTCTGAGGGGATAAGGCAACTTCCAGCCAATTTATCCCAAATTGTAAAATACTAACTGTTTTCCGAATTTGGTTAGTCCTCCTATAATTTCCTTACTAGTTTGTGGGCATGCATTTAGTTCATTTACCAACGAATCGATGAATTAGAGGGGAATATGGGGACAAGTTTATTCCTACTGAGGCTTCTTTCTTTAGATCAAGAAGATTTTGTGAATCCTCAAGATTGTCTAGCTACCTGTTGCTTTCTGCTTTCTTTCCAAACAGGAGATGATATACTGCTATAGTGTAAACATTATTCAGTTTTTATTTTTGAAGAGTTCTTTTATGCTAATTCTCCCAAAATGATCTTTTGATAGCAATTGCCTCAGAAATGAAGAAAACTTTCTGCCACAATAGGTGTAATCACCTTCCTTGCAAGATTGGAGACTCTGGTCTGAAAATTTTCGTAATGCCAGCAACTTTTTCAGATTCATTCTACATGCTATTAGATCTTTAACAAGCTTATACATGCCAAGAGTGAGTTGTGAAAGGTGTGTAATTAAGCTGCTACCTTACCATTCACCACTGAACATCTGAAGAACCATGCAAAGCAAAAGGGCAAAAGAAGACTCAGCTTAAACTTTTTGTTATCTTTCTGTAGAGTGTAGACTATATATATATGGCTGAATGTTCATCCACTATCAGATCGATAGGGAGAAAATGTTGGTTGCATCTGCTTTCTTACTATATAAAAATATTAGCTTAATAAATTACCTTAGTGCAAACATATTAACATTGAAGAGCCAGAAATTCGTTTAGTATGAGCTATACTGCTCGTGCTTAAAGCGCTTACTGCATGTATTGCACTTGTGAAGAAATTAAAAGCCATAGCATTCACATGCAATAATCACTTCTAATCGCTTTGGACTCTATTCAAGAGCAACGACAACTTCATCCCCAGATTAAGTCAAAAGATAAGCAAAAGGATACAAATGCTCAGCCTAAAACTCTGTTTTCCCTTTGGTGTGGTGCCTAATTGTCACTCTCCACAGTCCACACCAATAAGAAAATGTTCACCCTGCTTGATTGAACCATTCCTCATATCACATTGCACAAGCTTATGTTTTCAAGCCGAGTGCAGGATAACTGAAATGTGTATGCAATGGATGAAGATTCCAAACAATTTTCACCATTGCACAATAATGTAAAGAGTATTTTGGATCTGAGAGACTTTTCCTATCAACAGAGATCTATGCGCCTGCATAGTTGTGAAAATGTCATCCTTTTCTTTTACCAACACCACAGATTCTTGTTCATCATGAATGTTAGCAAACACAGAATTCACTGCAGCAGGAAACTACAGATCTTCTATGAATTGGAAATAGAAAATGTGAAATCCAACACCACAATGTTGAATCTCTGAACAGCAACGTATACACACACTCTTTACCTACAAATCTTCCTGCAAAATTGAAATGAGAAACTTAGTGATATATGCACATAAATACTAATTCTTGATATGTGTTCAGGTAGAATTTTTATTCTGAGATGAAAAATGTAAGAATGATCAAACACACAACACATGGCAGCTTTAATGTAAGAACTGAGAAAGAGCTTTTGAAAATCAAAAGGTAGTCATATCTATATTAATTTCTATATATGCTATTACGAAAATATGACATTTTACATTTCTTAACCTTTTTCGCTCTGCCTATTAATGTTTATTAAATTTCCAAAAAGAAAAAAAGAAAAAATGAAAGAAAGAAAGAGGCAGAACTTGTGTGTTTTCAAGTGTTTAGGATAAAAGAAGCTTTCTTTTTTTATGTTAAACTCTTTTCTGAATTTGACAGTCTATCTTATTTTATAATAATTTTCTGGATGTTTCAATATTATATAAAATCAAAAATTGTAAAGAATTCTAGTGTTACAACTAATTGACTTTATGTAGTTATGAATTTATACGATTTTATTTATTTTCTTATAATATTTCCTACACTCCACTAGTCCACTTAAACATCTATCAAATATGAGAGAGAGAGAGAGAGAGATAGTAATAAGAATTATGTTTTTTAAGTGTCATAACTAAAACACTAAGATTCATTTTTTACCTCAAGCTCTTTTCAAAATCTGATATTGTCTTTATTTTATTATAAAGTATTGTAATTTAAATGAACAATTTAGGGCCTGTTTGGTTTTATTTCCATTTTCAATTTTCATTTCCATCATTTCTAAAATGGTGAGAATTAGTTATGTAATGTGATGTGGAAATGGAAATGTATTTGGATAAAATGTTTGAAAATGTAATAATTATGTAGGTTGTAAGTGGAGAGAGATAGAAATAATAGAATAGAGAGAGAATATATATAAGTTATTGGAGAATGTATTTTGAAAATAAAAATTGAAATTATGTTGAGTGAAAATTTTTAAAAAGTGATTATTTCTATTTCTGAAATAATAAAATTGGTGGAAAGGGGGTTTGGAAATAAAACCAAACAAGCTCTTAGCTTCTTATTTGATATCAAACTTTTTCAAAATCTGGGGATGTACCTACTTTTTATCATTTTTCTTGAATACTTTTGGACTTTTGAATGAAATTAATCTTTATATTGAATTAGATTTTTGGAGTTTTCCAATCATAAAATGAGTCTTATGGAGTAACTAGTATTGCAAAGTAAATTTATGAGATTTTCTCACTTTGTTCTTGCAAATTTCCTATTTCAATTACAATTCAAAGGATAAAAAGATCAATTTATATCATAAATAAGGACAAAAATTGAAAATATTAATTCCACTTCTTTAATACTTTATAACAAGGAAAAACTAATAAATTGTATCGCTAATTATCGTAGCTAATATTTCATATTAATAATACAAAGTTGTATTCATTATTCAGAACTGCACACCTTAAGAAATAATAATTGTACTATAAACTATTATAACTTATAAAAAGCTTTAAACAAATTGTAAAGGATTTAATATGTTGTTGTACTTTTGGCATAAAAAATGTTGTTTGCTTGTAAATTTGAGTATTACACCCTATAAATTAATTTCCTAAGAAATTCTTTTAATAAATTAACTTTCGCATACAAAATTTGATGTTACAGTTTAAGAAATAAAGGTAGCTTTAATTCTTCCTTAAAATATATGCAAACGATGTAAGTTATTACACACACACACACACACACACACATATATATATATATGAATATATGGCGATGTCAAATTTTAAGTATTCTGATATAGATAATAATATGTAAATATGATATCTATGCAAGTGTTGGTAAAAATGGGGGAAAGAAAAAGGAAAAAGATTATGAATTTTTACCCCTATATATTATATTTTCAGGTCATATTATTTATGAATTAATAAATACTAATTATAATAACTTACAATAGTTGTGCTTGATATTTAAAAATAATTTAATTTACTCAACTTTGTACCTACTCTCGTTTGGAATTAAAATAATATCCTCTCCTATTTCTATTCTTTAAAGTAGTCCACTTCAATTCATTAAAATACTTTAATCATCAAATTCTTAATAAAAGTAGTTTTTCTTTTCTTATTTGTTGAATAACACAATTAATGTAGGTTTATCTAATTATAAGTACATCCCATTTAAAATTTAAAGAATAATTTCACATGACTCATAATTAAAACTTTTATCCCATAAGATTAATTTTTTTTTCTTATTTTCTTTACATATGTCTTACGACAAATTTGATAAACTAATTATAGTTTTTGTAAAATCATGATATGATGGTAATAAGAAATTAAGTTTGAAATAAAAATAGTATTTTCACCTTCGGATCTTTTACTAGTTACAGGGAAAAAGTGGAGTATTTTTTAGTAAATAGTAACTATGAGCAAAAGACTTCAATAGACCTACTAAGCTTGAGGAGGCAGAGGGACTTACATCTTCTAAGTATTCATGCAGGAAGGCTGTCCAAAGGCTTTATGTTTGCAACCCTGCAGTAATCAACCTTCATATATTTCTCGTAAGTCACTTTCAATAGACTTGTTTTGGCAGCTTTTTGAAACTTCAGAATCATCTCCGCACAATCCCTGCAGAAAATTCAAATAATGTGACTATATCTATAAAACAGAAGGGGTTCCAAGTACAAGAAGTATCCAAAGAAAAACCAACCTGATCTGAGATTCTTGATAGCGTGCATGTTTTGCTAGAAGTGGAGTCCATGGCGGAGTCATTCCCATTGTACATCGAGCAACATAGATAGCAGATGCACATAGCATCGAGGGCTTGTAGTTCAAAGCTTCGTATTCAACTAAGCATAGCTCAATGAGGTAAAAAGCAAGGTGTTCAAACTGGAAAACAATGCAGAAATTAGAGTACGTTGCTTGTGTACAAAGAGATCATTATGTTTTAAGACGGGATCAGATTGATCTGTTAGATACAATGGGAACTCAAAAATGTCAGAATTGTTTTGACAAATTTCCCTAGATACCTTCTTCATGTCTGATTGAGCAGCCTTGAGAAACCTAAGCATGAAGACATAGGGTGTTGGCTCGTTGAGACGGAACTTCAATTTCTTTAAGATTGTTTTCTCCTGAAATTTGGAAAATACATCTTATATTTAGCCATATTGGATAATAGATACAAAATTAGTCTTTCTTCAACAATAAAATAATTTGAAAACTTAATACTCATACTGCAAGGGGTGAGGATTTGACTAAGAGGGTGTTTGGGTGAGCTTATAAGCTCTACAAAACATCTTATAATATGTTTAAGAGCTTATAAGTTGATAAAAAGTGTTTGGTAACTTTTTTAAAAAAAGAGCTTATGAGATCCTAAAATAAGATGTTAGGAGCTTATAAGCTCTTTTAAAAAAAGTAAGGAGACCCTTAATTTATTTTTAACATCTTAACAAGTTTCTTTGTTTTTAATCATTTTAATTACACAATTGTCATTATTAACATCTTATAAGCTCTAAGATCTTATTTTATCCAAACACTTCAACAATTTATTTCAAAAATAAGATCTAACATCTTATAAACTCCAAAAACTTCTTATAAGATGTAGGAGCTTATAAGATGTTTTAAATAAGTTTAGCCAAACACCCTCTAAATGCATAAAAATTATGAAAGATAAGGCTCTGCACCCACCATGTTGAGCATTTGCTCCCTAGTGTACGACTCTGCTGAGATGCTTATTAAGTCAGTGACCTGTGGTTAATGCCAAGAAATTAAGCAAGAGAGTAACTGTTAATTAAGAACTTTATAGTAGTGCAAATTGGAAAAGTGTAGCTAGACCTACTAACTCATTATTTTTTACTTTCTGCAATATTTGCATGCATGAAAATCTTTACCCGGGGATGCCAAAAGTCTTCATATTTGGATGCCAACAGGAGAGCAGTAAGCCCAACTAACTGCATTTCATTCTTCTTGATGCTCTCAAGGGAAAGGTATCTATCTAAGAGTGTAACTGTGAGGAACAGAGTTTCTTCCATCAAATCAAATTTGAGATGAACCTGTAACACAAATGGTTGTAAGAAAAAGAGGAATCAGAAGCTGATGAAGCCAGCAAAAGAAAAGGCAAAGATATGCTAAGAGTGAGGGACCTCAATAAGCCAATTGATCAATATACCACGCATTTGTGGTGTAATCTCTGTCTGAATCCCCATGTAGTTCTTCAATGGAGGATTCTGTCCCTGCAACAGGGTATTGGAGAAGGTAAACTATGACTTAGTAGAAGGATAAATTACCGAACTGGAGAAAAGTGGAAAAAGTATGCAAATTTACACTGTAATATTCTAAATAGTTAAGATGATGAAACAGTAGGAATATAACTAACCTCCAGAACCCAATAATATTGATATATGTCATCTACGTAATCACAAACTTCAAGATGATTACGATCATCATAAATTTTGGGCAAAGTGTCTTGGGACGCAACTTTATTACATTCCTTTAGCAACTGCAAAAATATGCCAGTAATTAGCATCAAGAGACAAGAAATGAAATTTAGAGGGCAAATTAGGTAGGTAATACCTTAGATCTGGACACTAGTGAACATGTAAATGAATTCCTCCGATCAGAATTTCTCCTTGCAATAGGAATTGTACCACCAGAGATATCCTCCTCTGGAGCAGATTCCTCACAGGATACAACAGAAGGAATATGTTTGGATACAGAAGCCTTGTCCAGCTTTCTCTTGGATAAATCAGCAGGTCTGGACTTCAATTTCTTGACAGTTAATACGTGGTTTGATTTTGAATTTGTGTTTGTATTGAGAACTGTACTTTTCAGAGTGGGCTGGACATCAAATGACAGAACAATTGCTTAGCATGGCAATAGAGTGTTAAATCAGCTTATACTTCAGTAGTACAACCACCGTAAGTTTACACAGGCTAGTCGATGGCAATAACTTCTAAATTTCAAGATAGAAAATAACTACCTACTTTCAATTGTCAGTAGTTTTTAGCATTTCACTATACCAAAACGTGTACATTTATAATGTGAAAACAGTTTAGAGGCACATTATTGAGTTCCATTTATTCATTTTTTCTCTAGTATATAAACTAGAAAAGAAAAAGCCAGAATACATCTTCAGAGGGCAGTCAATCATTATTATGTCTTCACTATATTAAGTGGATTTTGCCTCAGTAAACGTCTTACCAAAGACGAAGAGAAACAAATTTTTCTCTTTGAAACAACAGTAGCACCAGAAGAAGTGGACTACCAGACATATTCAATATGCATGCAAATATATTCAACCCCAGTAAGGCTTGTAAAGATAAACTCTGCATGGGATGGGTTAAGCTGTCATCCTTCACATCTACTGCGTTTTCTGATTCAAGAAATCAGCAATAATAGATCTATTTGTTATAGACAGTCAGCATTATGCCTTAAGACTACCTATAAACAAAATCCTAAGGTGAGGATGAGAATTATATGCCCAGTCAGAAAGGTTATCATTCTAATGGCCAAGAACTTAACCAATCGAGTCCAAAGAGTAGACAACTCACTCTAGGGGGAATTGGAAGACAGATAACCAACATGAGAAAAATGAAAGTGAGATGACTAAATAAGAAAGCTTCCCAAGAAACAAAAAGAAAACAAAACAAAAGAGACCTTCTGTACGTCATGGTTGTTGTTTAGAAAATAAGTTGTTTCAAGGGACCAGAAATATGAGATTAAAAGCAAATGCTTCAGATTTAGTGGGTTTCCAGCCCATCTAATGATATCACTTCGAGGAAAATACCCATCCTGGTAACATGAAAACTTTGGTTTGATAAATACATGATAGTAACCAATCCTTGCAATGCGTCAGGTGTAATTATTGCACTACAAAGACAATAGTGTTCCTATTGCAAGTTAGCATTAATAACAGTTGACAACGTTTTTTGGAAGATAATCCTCTATAATGGTCAGAAGGTACTCTCTTTTCTTAAACAACTCCCTTGATACAAAGAGGTCCTGGGGTCTTTAAAAGTGAAAAGCAGTTTGTAGCCTATAGAACAAAGTGTCTGCCGTAGTGATTATCAGTCACAATTAGCATCGCCTTAGCTTAGCCAAAGAGAGAGACAGATTCACACACTGTTGAATTCAGTGGTTTATAGTCAACATAGTGTTGCATCATACATGCCCAAAGTTTAATTTAAACGTGAAAAAGTTCTTCTTTACTCATACTAAATTCCATCGACTGCTCAACATATATAGTGATCTTGCAATAGCATGAAGGCGTCGTTTCATGAAACTTACAAATGCAAACGAATATGTTAATGACCAACCCAGACAAGATAAATGCAAGAACCTAACTGTGACCATGACTAAAACATGTAAATAGAATCAAGCAACTGTTCAATCAAAGTAATAACTAAATGCCATAGCAATAAATATGGGGTAGGACAAGAGACAAAAGCCAGAGAATGCTTCACTTACTACTTTGACAGATTTCCTTGATAATACTCCAGCATCCACCTTAGCTTGAGCTCTTGATGCCCTGATATGACATGCCAAATTGATAAACAAAATTGCGGAACCAAACACATACTACGTTTCATTGTAAACAAGATGACACATAAGGGTTACAATAACATAGACTACGTTTCGTTGTAAACAATATGATATACGAGGGTTACAATAAAATAGTCTATGTGACTCACAGTCACAGAACTCTGCCTTATTTAATTCTGTTGCTTTACAAAGTTTTGATCAATGAATTTTCCCTCGGAAGATAAAGATGAACACACAAACTGAACAGCACAATATATTTTTAGGGGTAACAGAGCATGCCACCTTTCAGGCTGCAAGGAAATAAGGATAGTTGGTGGTACTAAAAAGAAAGAAATTGAACATTGTGTTACTAAGAGAAATTAGGTCAAGGGTTCAAATCCTGACATATTTAACACTCCAAGAACAAGTAGAGGGGGCCCAAATAACTTTACCCAATCAATAAACAAACTAACCCCCTATGAATATTACTGGTAAGTTGAGACTCTTATACTCCATTAATGTAGCTGAATACTGAACCATGATACGTATGTACAGAATTACCCAATAGCTTCACAGAGGAAAATGATGAGCAAAGCGTGCAACAAACTTTAAACCAATAATCATTCAGGACTGGTAGCTTTTAAAATCAACCATCCTATAATGACAAACTCCAATTTGACATCCTCTTTTCACTTTATCTTATATGATTCTATAAGCATCAAGAAGTAACTAAAAGTGTGAAGCTGGTATTATTGGTAACAGATCCCGAACAAAAAGAAAAGAAGAAATGCAGTATGTTTTCCTAGGAAACAAAATGAGTCCCATCAGAATGGGTATAATATTGAAATAACATAAAATGGGTAACTCAACTAGCTTACACTCTTTATGCAGAAGCTTAAAAATGTCTAAATTAGCCTAACTTATTTTACTTACGTTAATACAAAGCCATCACTGACTCTATTCCCCCAAGGACGGCTGCTCAAATTGCTGGACTTTGGTACAATACTTCTCCTTATGATGGCCTTCACTGAAAGTAAGAAAGTTTAGTAGCAGTAATTTACATCTTGAATATCTCGCAGTGCATGTAAATGTTGAGAGTTACGCCTTAACTCACCAGGAAAGCCATGTTTACCCCTAGATTTATCCGACTTCTCAGAATTTTCCTGTAGTAACATATAAATGGAACTAAGTCAAACTCGCAACATATTTGAAAAAATCCAAAATCATAAAATTAGATGTGGCGTCATCAAAACCTTTTCCCTTCCATTTGTTTCCACCCTGCTGACTTGCTTTAGTACTGGCATAGATTTCCTTCAAGCCACCATAACAAACAAACTAGGCATGTTAATGGCAACGCAAATCACTTAAACTTAATAAATCAACATTAAAATAAAATGCATATCCTGAAACCTTGTCAGATGGAGAGGATTTCTAACAGATTTCCTGAAACCAAAAGAAAAGGAAAAAGTTTTCCTCAAATAACATATATAAGAGAAGAAACTAAATTTTAAACATTTGCAGAATCAGTTAAAGCAACACTAAGTTACAGGTCTATAAACAATTTAAAAATTCTGGAGCATACCTGCCAGCTGCAGCAGTTGCAGTTGCTGAGCTACGGCCTTGAAATTTGGTCCTTGGCTCATCAGTGGTAGCCTTAATATTTTTGTTGATAGCTGCTATCCAGCAAAGAGAACACGGTAGGCAGAAAAACTTTTTACATTAATATTTATCTGATGTAATGACAAGAAATCTAAAACTTACGCTTCTTTAGAGTTTGAATGTCATCTGCAGCTTGAATCAGGTCTTGTCTCACGCTTTCCTGTTTTCATAGGTAATATCAGATATTGGTTGTCTTAAAAAAATGCTAAAAATAGAGGAAGTAGAATATTTGAACAGACTGGCATCATCATTTCCACCTGATTCACAATACAATGTGAATAAGTAGAGAAAATGAAAAGTAGTTAAAGTTGAGAAAGTAAGAAAGCTTATACAAATATTCCTGATAATAAAACATTCTCCAGTATTTAGTTTTAACCAATTAAGTTAACAATTTCCTGATTCACTTTTCTTAACATCTACCCTTCAAGGTAGATGCCTTTTCTTTTAGCAGACAAAAGCGCCAATTAATATCTGGAAAGGTATGGATGCATTATCTCTTCCCAAGTTTGACACTGTTCATTATTTCATGGACCACCCAACAATTTGAAGCCTATACATTTCCATCAGTTCTAATCATGCTCCCAAAAGTAAAATAAGTTTAAGATAACGCATAACCACTAGCATATGAAGCAATCATTATATCAGCTCTGATGTAGATTTGTATCATCAGTCATACCTACAAAAAGCTATCTGGACATGCTTGAACGGCTGAATTTCCCTAATACTGCTCTAAAACATTTTTAGTAGATTGAAAGACAGCAAAGATGAAAAGCAGGTGTAACTTGGTGTATGTGAAATTTGCAGTGCCAAATGCTCCTAATTTTGATTAGCACTACTATCTAAAGGCAGAAAACTTGTTTTGAGCATTCATTTGCATACCCTTGAAGGTTTATCCGATGAACTTGCTTCTGTGTTGCCCAAATACTCCGCATCTCCGTGACTAAGAAACCATCATAACATAGTGAGAACTCAAAACACACAACAACAACAAAAGAAGATATAGGGAACAGATGAACTAACATCCAAAAAAAATTTAGAAGCAGAATGGAACCAAATATCACACTCTGCACTTGAATGATAGGCTTTAGTGTTGTAAGTCTTAAATGCCAAGTTTATTTCAAATCGGCACTTACCTTTCTGGATACAGCATTATCTTACTTTTACCCATCCTGCAGTACAGTGGTGCATTAGAACAATAGAAATATTACATGCCAATTTTATTTGAAATTCGCTGACATGCACCTTTCTGGATACAACATCATCTCACTTTTACCCTTCCTGCAGTAAGTTGATGCATTAGATCAATAGGAACTGCATTATAACATATTTAAACTTCTTTTCTTTCTTTTTCTTTTTTATTTTATTCTCCCTTAGATAGAGAATTGCAGAAATGCCAAAACTAACTTTTTTCAGGATTCAATAGAATACTTGAATATTGTTCAAATGACTATATTAGCCATTTTGAATTAGTACAATATTCAAGAGACTTCCACTAAATATTCATCCAACCCATAACAAGAATTACGCAACCTATTATGAAGAAATCATTTCCAGGTACCGAAAAATTCAATATGGCTTACCCAGGCCTAGAGCTTTTTCCTTGTTCATTTTTCGAAAAGCTGCGCTTCACATTGCCAATATCAGCTAAAACTTTCCTTCCAACATTTGTATTCACTACAATGAGCTCCAAGTTTTCAGAATAAGATTCCCAAAGTATCAAAAACAACTTCTTTTCTATATGCTCTTACCACATTTAGCTGGCTTGCTTTTGCTCTTCTCCAAATTCTTGATACCACTCTATAGATAGAAGCAGGAAAAAGGAAAAGGAGAAATAAATCAGTTCTCCCCAGAAAAGTAGCATGCGCCTATTTTACAATTGAGTACAAAAACTAAAGATGTGCTAACCTTTGAATCATTGACATTGAGCAGATAACTACCACTGTTGCTTGGAATTGATTTTCCTCTGTAATTTATTGAAAAGAAGAAAGATAGAAGTTAGAACATGGAAACGCTAATCAAATAAGGAGAAATAGAAACTTATATGATTGGTTGTCCAGGTATTATGCAGATATTGTAAAGAAGGGAAGTCCCATATCATTTTTGAAGTACAAAACAGAGTGTAATCAAAAGGAACCCTTGGTTTTGGACATGATTTACAAGCTATTAACTGCAAAGAAACCTCAAGAAAAAAGGACTAGTCATCCTAGAATGAGAAACTTAATAACAACAAAAGAAGATGTGAACAGTAAACTGAATAAATGCTTACTTGGTACCATTGTTGAGGCTATCACGGGTTTTTATTTTGTCAATTTCCACATAAATCTTGAAATTCTTTACTTGGCCTACTTCAAAAAGAGGTACAAACAATTAAAAGTAAGCAACTAAAACAAGAACTAGAAAAAAGAGCAGTTTAATTACTGATTAGAGAAATTACCGCTGTTACTCATTTTCTGGTCTTTGGTCCCTCGATCAGTGAGTGGATTCACTCTCCCCTTAATTTGTCAAGAAAATTGATAAGTGGGTTTTACTTTGATTGCAAATAAAATCATGAAAATTGAGAGCAGGTGAAAAAAAAGGACTGGTGAAAGTATATTGGGTTCTCTGTGACTAACAAGAAATCACAGATATGATACTGGGTTCTCTGTGACTATCAAGAAAATCACAGAACTCATGAAAAAAAAGACCAAAAATATACAGGCCCAGTAAATAAATAAGGGTTCTCTGTACATTATGATCGTCAAGGCAATGAAGACAGTAAAACTGGAAAAAGTGACTGAAGATACTGAAGTCCAGAACAAAATTAGGGTTTTCCGTGCTTGTACCTTAACAGCCACCATATCTTTCTTGGACCAAATTCCCTCCTGTAGTAACACTAACTGAACAATTTTTTCTTCTGATTCCTACCCAACTAGGGTTTTGAATGGGTATATATGACCCTTCAAGACTCTTCAAAAGATTTATATTTCCTACACAATCAGGTCATGAATTGGAATGAAAGATTCAAATGGTACAAGGAATGTGTGAACTTTAACAAGAGAAAACTATTCTAGTAATTAAGAAAAATAAGTAAAAAGAGGCTTACCATGTTCTTGGGATACAGTGATTCCGAGAGTAGAACTTAAAAGGAGAAACAAAGAGGAAGGAATCGTTGTTGTGTGTAAGAGGATTTTACCGTTGAATCTAGTCGGCTTCAAAGACCGCCCTTTTCATGGTTTGAATGGAAGTCGGTATTACGAAAATACCCTTGCTTCCTTTCTAAGCTCTTAATAGGACTTGTACTAGCTTTTTGGCTATACTTTTCAAGTGGGAGGGTAATAGAATTAGAATTTGATCCTTTTAAGTGTTTTTACAAATATATCCCTTATATTACAACATGAAAATATATTTTCCATGATTCCTTATTTTATAAATGAGTGATCAATTGGTTCAATGGTGTTAGCCTCACACTTGCGCGGATGAGATTTAGAGTTCGAACTTAAAAAGTCCTTAGTGTGGTGTGTGCAAATATTAAAAAGGAAAAAAATTACATTTGATAGATAACTACTAAAAAAAAACTAAAATAGAAGACCATCATTATTCATATAAAGTTTCAATTGAAGTGTCCTCTTCTAATTTTTCTTTTTTGAATAATATTTTTTTTCCTAAGCTCCTCTTCCAACCCATCAAGTAGAAAGAAGTATTTCTATCGACCCACGGCATAGTATAAATATGATCACTATATTCCAACGTAATTATGTGTTTGTATTTGCATATCAAGTGAACTTCTATTGAAATTCGAACAAAATAGGTTGTGATACCATTTCTATCTTACCTTAAATTGCTTACAGAATTTTATTATATTGAAAGATTTTTAATTAAAAGTTTTTGTTTTTTAAAGTTTATTGTAAATTTTATTATATCAAAACACGAACGTTGAACTTTATATTTCTACACACAGTGTTCTTTTCGTGAAATGAAAAAAAAAAAAAAAAAACTTTATTAAACAGTAGAAGCAAAAAGGCAAATCATGCTAGTGAAGTTTAAGTAGTTTCAGAGGGTTTCAACCAAAAATTGTAGTCTACTAAGAAACACCACACATTCACTCATTGACTTCTTGTTATAATTAATATAGAATTTGTTTGTTGTAATCTTTATGTACCTAATGTACTCTGAAACTTCACATAAAATTAAGTAGTTCTATACGTTCAAATATATCCAGCATCTCCAACTAATACATACATAAAAGCAAAAGGTCCAATAGGGACTTGCTTAGGCCGTGGTAGTATCAAGCCTAGGGAAAAAAATAGACAACTTCTGTATTGACTAAATAAACAGGCAGGGTTATGTATACATATGATCAGACCAACA
Organism: Jacaranda mimosifolia; assembly: GCA_018894105.1. NCBI lineage: Eukaryota > Viridiplantae > Streptophyta > Magnoliopsida > Lamiales > Bignoniaceae > Jacaranda > Jacaranda mimosifolia. The sequence goes on from CM032118.1 coordinate 36,270,266, forward strand.
AAAATACGGCATAATATATCTTTAGGCAAAGTGTTCTGTTCAGATGGTGCTTCTCTTGCCTCTGGAAGCAAACACTTGCAGTGGAAACTATGTGCTCTAGGCTTTGTAAGGAAGTATCCAGACCTACACCAAATAAAATCAGACAATTATTATGTGGGTCAGTATTCAATTTGTATGATTACCAAGAAAACTGATGGAATCAAACTCCATTATGACATAATTTGTAATAATAGGCATCACATATTTAAATATTGCATCAAAGTTGTCCACGAAAAAAAAATCCAAGAACCTTATAATTTCTCTGATCGATGATATTTACAGTGCTTAGAAGAAAACATCACCAAGGAAAAAATCTGGTTTAGATAGTTATGTAAAAAGTTCACCTCATTCCTAACACAATTGTGCACACAAACACACATAACATCCACTGTGGAAAAATTCAACTGGTTTATTTCGAATGTTACCTACAATAGATGCTCCAGTTCTCATGGGCAGAATGGACTGAGATCAATGTGAAATTGTTGCTTCCCCTTGCTAACCCTCTATAAAGACAAACACATGAATTAGAGGAGGAAAAATTTTCAACTTAATTAGACAAAAAGGAAGACATCCAAAACAGTTGAATAAATAACAGCAGACATGGTCCTAAAACAATTGCGGCATTTTAAGTTTTAACCTACACGTAGATGATAATGTAAAGGGAATCAATAGTTTGATTAGCATTTCCTCTGAAACCTACATATAGATTGTAACATAAAGCAGCATCATGTAAAAGGGGCACATTTTTTTACTGTAAACCATGCTATCATCCACTTGTTTAGTTTACTAGTTAAAATAGAGCAAAGCCAAAGCAACCAACAAGGCCTGCAGCATAGACAGGCCGACACTATGCATGGTCAATCACATATTCACATTATACTGTTGATACTTTAATATGATGACAAAAGGCTGAACTAAGATTGAAGTGGAATTTTAAGTGTCATTTTCCCCTAGAGACTATACGCTGATGGTACTACTTTCTCCACCTCACTCTCCCCTTTTTTTAATCTTTTTATTCTCATGCCAGAGCATATTTGACTGTCTTCATCTTATTATGCCACATCATTCAGCCTGTAAAAATAGATGACAATTGCGTCCCACAGTCTTTTTCTTTTGCTTTGGACCTTGACGGTTTAATGAGCTCTTAATCATTTATACAAGGAATGCATAAAATAACTTACAGCAATTGCCATGAGCTCTTCCAGAAGTTCCTCCAAATGACGTAGAGGCTGCACATCAAAAATGAAAAGAGAAATCAATTAAGACCACTTACTATACCTATAATCCAAGATGCTTCTTTCTGTTGAAAAGAATTGAAAATACAGATCTACCATCCAAAAAATCCAGCCTCAATAAACTTACCCACTGGGTTGGACCATCAACTGGAGCCTTTAATGGGTCGTCATGCACCTAAATATCCACGTAATCATGAAGAGAAACTCAGCAAAAAGTTCAAAGCCACTAGGCTTTATAACAAATTCATTATTCAAGTTATCACGAGATGTATGAACTGCAAGCCATAAACAGCATTAGATGAAGAGAAAAAGAAAAGGACGATTTATATTGACTAGACAAGATCCAATCCATACCTCCATAAAGATTCCATCCACCCCAACAGCAACTGCTGTCCGGGCAATGCAAGGTATCAGTTCACGAAGACCACCACTGGCAACACGACCACCTTCCAGCTGTTCAAGTAATTAGAAAGGTCATTCCTCCAAATTCAGCTACAACTGTTGAGAGAAGAAGAAGAGAATACTTGGAAAAAGAATTATGGACTCAGCCCTCTTGAATAAGAGAATTGTGGCATCCAGATATTCCTTTTCTATGGTTTCCAAATATCTGTTTTTATGACTTTATCAGTCATCTCATCAGAATCTGAGATCACAAAATCACCAGTGAACTGCCTAGTTGCACCAAGAAACGTACCTACTTTGCTGTTAAAATTGGAACAGGAGGGAGTAGAGCCAATATATATACTAAGACTGAAAGTTGGAAATAACCTCTTCAAGGGCCTACAAAGTTTATTCTATCTAATAGAGTATGTCTAATAGAGAACATGAATCACAGATTAAACACATACCTTTCTCCCTGCAGGTTGTTGTAGTGAATGGGTGATATCAGCCACCTGAAGGATGATCATACAATTTAGGAAACTAGGCTTTCAGGATAAAACACACACAAGAAGCAGATGCACAACATGAAACATATTTTCAGAGATCACATTGTCTTGATGCACCAAAATGGAATGTATTGACATTGATGCAAAACACAGCATGCATCAAAAATCTTACAACTGGACAATTGGCCTCTCTCATCCACTCTAAGTTGCGTGGATCAACAATCAGGTCATCTGCATAACATACCAACAGAGTTACAAAATTATGCTCAGTGCCAGGCCAGCTTCAAGAACATTCAAGCAACCTAAATTCATGGAACTTTAGAAAGATCACTTACACAACTTAGCGTACATCTTTGTTTCAAGCATGGTAGACGCTTATATATGATGGGAGCACCATTTGGCATGTTATGGTAATCAATAGTACACCATATATAGAACTATTATGGGCATAAATATGATATCCTTATTTAGTTTTGAGACATGACTTCAGGATTTGACTTAATTTAATAATAGTTTGAAAATAATTAAAGCTTTCTTCAATTTCATGTCTATACAGTAATAAGTATTATAGATTTTACCCATTACTTGAGAGACAAAGAAGCTACGGGAACTTACTATAGCCAAACATTGTGCCTCTCTCACAAACCATAACATTTTCATTTCCAGCCATCCTAATCTTTTCAGCAGAATTTATCATTACCTACAAATCCAATTGACCATAATACAAGCAGTTACAAATATGCCAATTTGCAGTAACTTGTGGTAAATTGTGGCAGGGAAAGAAAACAAGAAGTACATGGAAAAATGAGGTGGACAAATACTTACAGAAGGAGCACAAAATTGGCCCTTCTTGATATTGATAACTCTTCCAGTCTTGGCAGCTGCCACAAGCAGATCTGTCTGTCATTCCAAAAGGGTATAAGATAATTGATAAAACCTTCTGGTATAAATCATGAGAAATCAATAAAAGCCTGGACTCAGATTCATTCTGAAGACCAATGATCTAGGAAGCAAGTTTTGATTGTCAGTAGGAATCAATTTCTATCAGTCTAACCTGTCTGCACAAAAATGCAGGAATCTGAATTATATCGGCAACCTTGCCTACAGCTTCACACTGAGAAACATCAAGTGCTAAAAGTCAGGAGAAGCTCGTTCTCTGTGACAACTAGTCACCTACTGTCAGAAAAATTAAGACTTCATCTGGAAGTAGGTCAATGGAAATTGAATTAAAAAAAAAGGAAAAAAAATAGTTATATAATTAATGCCAAATCATCATATAACCTCAAACTATCTCAAAAGGAAAGCAAAGTGTAGTAAAAAGCACTCATATTCCACTGGAATAAGAAACTTGATAGGAAAACAATATGACTAAAGGCAATTTGGTAAATTTACTGTTAAGAAGGCGCACCTTAATATAATGAACCGTCACACATAAAAACAACATCCATTAGTTGAACATGGGCTTAGGTCTAAAATGTTAACCTAAAGCCTACAAATACCTCCAAAGTTGACCAAAGAAGGGTGTCTAATCATTTCCTCACTCGAGCTATTTCTCGGACAGCAAGGGTGTTCCCAAATTAGGAACCCACACGTTCTCTTTGCTACGAAATCTTGAGGAAATCCTTGAAGCAGAGCTGACTCCATGTCAAAACTCCATAAGGTTCACTCTCTGTGTTTTAATGAGGTTAAAAAATCAATTTTTTCACAAGCCAAGTTTTCTTCCAATTTTTCAAATTTATTCAGGTCTTCGCCACTTGCACCCACATGTCTGTCCCAAAAAGAAAAAAGAATAAGAACATGTATTCCCATCCACCAGTTGTGCATTGAAAACAGGAAAATCTACTGCCCGAAATGTCCAATATGAGATGCCAAAACTGCACTTAAGTTATTTATGGAGCAATGGAGTGAGACCCTTTCATAACAGCTTTAGGCTCTTAGATGATGTCATTATTAACCAATCACTTTCTAGAGATGGCAAGATATCGTTCAAGCTCGAAACTTGAATAAATTAATACACTGTCTAACAGGAGGACATCAGGTGATTATATCAATTTCCCACTAGCATAAATTTACTTCACAAAGTTGTCTCATTTCTCTTGCAGAAAATTTTTCCAGATTACCTTAAGCGTAGTATTGTACATTCCTCCAAATTTAGCCACATTCCTCGCTCTTACAAAAAATAAAAAATAAAAAAAAAATGGAGAGGGTAGGGTTGGGGGGAAGAAAAAGCAACCGTCCTAAACTGAATATTCTGACAGGCCAAAAATGATATTAAATTTCCATTGCCAATTAAACCTGTGTTGTCTCATGCACATCTGTAACTACTGGAATGTCATATGTTGTTTTCACCCGCTCAAGTATCTGCAAAGAAAAGAGCAACGACATTACAAATTTGAGAATTCTAGGCATCACAGTCTCATTTGGTAAAACTTCACATGCTACACAAACTTTCAATATGAGTTTCCAAGTAAAAACATCAACCTGAAAAACTAAAACCAAACACATAGCAAAAGAGCTAATTCAGCCAGAAATCTACTCAAAATTAACAACTGATTGAGCTAATGTCCATAGCCATACACACCAACTCAAAAACCAGCAGCACGCCCAATAATTACCTTCAAGCCTTCAGTCAAGCCAGGGCCACGAAACGACTTAGAAGATGTCCGATTAGCTTTGTCAAAGCTCGACTTAAAAACCAAAGGCAATCCAAGTCTAAAGTAGCAAAGATCATGAAATCAAATTCCAACAATAAACAATAACAAATAAAACAATATTCCAAGAAATGGCAGTACTTAGAAGTGATGGCTTTAATGTGCTTGGCCATGTACAGAATGTGCTCCTCTGATTCAATCACATTGGGGCCTGCCAGCAAGAAAAATGGCTCTGCTGTCTGTTCATCACAATTCGACAATGATTATTACTTAGTAAAATCTATAGAAAGAAAATTCGCCGAACTTTTCGAAATGCATAAAAATTCGAGGGGAGAGAAATCCGAAACCTTGAGCTGGTTGAGAAGCAGTGTTGACGAATCCATATCTCCACTCGAAAATTGCAGCTGAAATATAAAATACAAACAGAAATGAGATAAGCGTTCAGAACGAGGATCCTTTAATCTGAGATCTAGTGAAAAGATTCTGCTGTCGCGCTCTGTCCATGGAAAGAGGCATGAAGATTTCTCAGTTCAGTTGCAGATATTAAACGGGTCGGGTTTGGGAAATTTGATACTGTAATATTATTGGGCTATTGGCCTGTGGCCTGTGGCCTGTGGCCTGTGAGGGTTTTACGAAGTTAATGTCATTGTTCAAGGGGATTGTTCATACTTATTGGGCTTGACCCCGAGTGATGAGGATTGGACTACAGATTTACATTGATTTTCATTTTCCTATCTGGTCAATTTCTGATTCAACAATCAACAATGTAGAACAGTAGAACCAATATTTTAAATTATATCATATTTATTTTTTAGTTATAGTTATTTAAAACATCTTATAAGTTTTTAAGTTTTATAAGATAACTTTGGAACTTATAAGATGTCACATTTTCTTATCAAAATAAACTTTTAAAGTGTTATGAATAAAATATGATTTTGGAGTTTATAACATATTAGTATGACAATTTTGTAATTAAATAAACATTAATGGAGTTTGTTAAGATTTAAAAAAAAAGAGTTAAAAACTCTATTTTCGTAAAAGCTTGTTAGATCTTAATATCTTATGTTGGGAGCTTATATGCTATTTTTTTTTTAAAAATACCAATTTATGACATCTTGTAAGCTCTCAAATATTTTATTAAATATTTTAAAAAGGTTATAAGCTCTCCCAAACACCCTAATTCTTTAGTAGATAGCACTCATTAATTTTAACAAAAAAAAAAATCGTATATTGTATATGATTTTTTCCTTAAACTAATGATCAGTGCTATCTAACAAAGAACTAAAGGGTGTTCTAGCGAACTAATAAGCTCCTTAAAACATCTTATAAGATATTTGAGAGATTATAAGATATCAGAATGTGTTTGATAAGATTTTTTAAAAAGAAGCTTATAGGCTTTCAAAATTAGATATTAGGATCTTATAAATTTTTTTAGAAAAAGTGGAAAGTTCATAACTTATTTTAAAATTTTAACAAACTCCTTTACTTTTAGTAATATTAATTGTAAAATTGTTATTACTAAAATTTTACTTTATCCAAAGACTGAAATAACTTATTTCAAAATAAGATTTAGTATCTTATAAGTACTGAAAATATTTTATAAAATTTAGGAGTTAATGACATTTTTCCTCACAACTTCACAAGTCAATTCCCCCTTTTCTAAAGCAGCTAGGAGCTAACACACCAATTCCAACAATCCCGTTATTGCTCCTTCTCCCGTCCTTCTATGCGGGAAGAGTCTTTTGAAATTCATTTCAATAAGAGTCAAAGGAGTCTTCCGATCGCTAGCCCTTCTGCCAACAGACTTTACTCTAACAGTAGCAAAAGTCCATGATTCTACACAACTGTATTCATTATGATTCAAGGCTCACTCGCTGCCCTAAATTAAGTCACACACACAGTTTTTGGATAAGCTTAGCGAAATAACCTCTAATTTGTGTACAATAAGAGAAAAATAACTAAAAAATCAACTAGTTATGTATGGATTTTTATAATATATCTAATAAACAGTGGTATGCTAATTAAAAGATTTATAAAATTATATATATTCTAAAATAATTTTTGAAATTTATAATATATTAAATCTTATTTCAAAACTAAATTCTTAAGTATTTGGATGAAAAAATTATTATGAAGCTTATATGATATTATGAATAATAATTTTATAATTAATACGATTCAAACTGAATAAGTGTGTTAAGATTTTAAAAATAAATTAAGAATTTTTTAACTCGTAAACTCATCTTTTTGACAATTTCAAGGGTGTTTAGTTAAACTTATTTAAAAGATATTACAAACTTCTACATTTTATAAGATATTTTTATAACTTATAAGATGTTGAATTTTATTTTAAAATAAGCTTTTGAAATGTTTAGATAAAATAAGATTTTAGAGCTTTTAAGATGTCATATAATAATTTTGTAATATTTAATGTGATTAAAACTAAAGGAGTTTTTGAAAATCTTCAAAATAAATTAAAAATTTCTTACTTTTCGAAAATAGTTTATAAAATTCTAGCATCTCATTTGGGAGGCCTGTAAGCTCATTTTTTTTAAAAAGATCTTATCAAAATCTTATCACATCTTACAAGCTCACAAGCATATTATAAGATGTTTCGAGAAATTTATCAGCTCATCTAAACATCCTCTCTTCACCAAACACCTCAACATATCTTATGAAATTTTCAAAAAATTTATAAGCTCACCTAAATACCATCTTAATACAATAAGTCTGCATTTTATTTAAATGGTCCTAATATCTTTTTCAAACACAAACTAATTTTAATAATATAATAAATATTAAACAAGCAAGTGACATGATTAAAAACAAGCAAAGTGTATTAAACTTGAAAGTTAGGGTCCAATGTCAATTACTACAGTGCCATCCTTATCACATTTATGTGAGAGGTTTAAGGTTCAAACTCTAATGAATCCCTAAGGTGCATGTGCATGTACAAATAAAAAAATAATAATAAACTTGAAAGCTAGGATTAAGGGTAATACTGGCATTTCAGAATTCCTTCAGTCATTTTACTCTATTACCATTTAGTTTTAGGAGAATAAAATGAAGGGTTTAATTATAGTGAAAGGCAAAAGTGTAAATATCTAATGAGAAGAAAATGTACTTAATCCTATTAGTTCTCTCTTTTCTTTTTAAAGCCGCAACTTAGAGGGTGTTTGGGTGAGCTTATAAGCTCCTCGAAACATCTTATAAGATGTTTAAGAACCTATAAGTTGATAAAATGTGTTTGGTAATTTTTTTTTTTAAAAAGCTTATAAAATCCTAAAATAAGATGTTAGGAGCTTATAAGCTCTTTTAAAAAAAGTAAGGAGACCCCAACTTATTTTTAAGATCTTAACAAGCTCTCTCATTTTTAATAATTTTAATTACAAAATTGCCATTATTAACATCTTATAAGCTCCAAAATCTTATTTTATCCAAACACTTCAATAACTTATTTTAAAAATAAGATCTAACATCTTATAAGCTCCAAAAACATCTTATAAAATGTAGAAGCTTATAAGATGTTTAAAATAATCTTAGCCAAACACCCTCTTAGTCCTATTAGTTGCAAAAGAACAACTTTTTAATAACTTCAGAATGAAATATCCAAATGTCTGATTGCAAAGCGATGGATGTAATTAATAGAATAACTTTTTTGAACTTTTCATTGAAATGGTTTTTTCAAGAGAATAGTTGAATAGACATCAAAATATTAAATATGATTATAAATTATTATATAAAAAGACTAACACCCCATTATCATACCACTTAAATGCCTAGTGACTTGTAGCCCGAGTGACATCAGTCTCCCCGTATTATGTGGGAGGTTTTGTGTTCGACCTCAAGTGGGTGCGTTGTATGTATTTTATGTGTATTATTGATAGTTTATACTTTAATTATTTGGTTTGATAATAGAAAAAAATACTGATTTATTGATAGGATCATTTGTAATACTCTCTCTAAAAAAAATAATCATACCACTTAAATAAGAAACCCTTGGCCAATTAAATATTCAAATGCGATTGGGACATTACAACTTGCACAACAATCTTGTTTTAACATTAGGACATTCTCCCTCGCATTGTGGAGAAGAAAAAGAAAAAGAAAAAGACAAAGAAAAAACCACATTAAATTTACACCAAGCATAAATCCCATGAATTAAAAATTATATCTTAAATTCAGCTCGATCTGTTTCAACTAATTAGTTAAAATTATTTACATCTATGAAACTTCAGGGTCTTAATAACTAATTTATTATATTAGTTAATGAGTATACAAAATTAATTACATTGTATAATATAATAAGAAGATAGCTTTATTTTTTCCTCTTTCATCTCTAATATTTTTTTTCAGATCTGCTATTTGACGGTTTTCTCTTTTTCTATAATTATTTTAATTTATTAGAAATATTCAAATAATTGCATTGAAATTATAAAAACAAAAACTGTAGCATCATATAAACAAATAAAACGAATTCTCTATTTATTTCAATATTTAAAATTTTCACACACATAAAGTACTATGCTGGAATTATATAAATTATTGAATGATTGAGTACTCATTTACACATAAAAAAAAAAATATCTTTAAAAAGAAAAACTTTACTTGGTCAATAAATAATTGGATTCCTCCAACCATACCTCGACAAGAGTCAAGAGTCAAGACAAAACAACTTAAGCGGTCTGTAGATAAGGTTCCTAACTTTGCTGCAAAAGAAAACAAGTTACTCGTATTTATTTATGGGGTGGGAGCCAAAAATCAAGGCTATGTTGTTTTGGTTTTTTCCAAAAAAATTCTCTCATAATAATTATAAAATGGGTACATGTTCTTCAATTTTTCTTTTAAAAAATAAAATTTTAATACTCAAAAAACCATCATAATTTATTTACAAAGCACCTTACAACTATATTTCAATCATTACAAATATATATAAATATAAATCACTTTCACCCTACAAACCCAACCAAAAAACAACTGATTTAACATCAACAGTAAAATTTGTCTCCCCCAAAACACAAAAGAATAAACAACTCATTTTTAATTCATTTTTCATCTTTTCTCAAAACAAAAAGAAACACATGGCACATTCTCTAAATTTTTCTCCAAAAACTCATTCTCCCAAAATATTTTCTATAATTCACCCAAAAGCCAAAAGAACAGGCCCAAGTTAATATAGAATTAAAAGGAAAAGAAATGACAATAGCATAGCAATAAAGGACGAAAGCTTTATTTATAGGTTAAAAAAGAGACTGGAAAGAGACAGAATAACGACATCGTGAGGCCAATATTAGCAATACACAGTTTAGATCGATGAAATCTAGGTTGGAAACCTTGGAAATGTTTGGTTATATTTTTTATTTGATTTTATTATGTATTTATTATGTGTTTTGGGAGAATAAATTATTAAAAAAAGTAAAAATTATTTTTTGGTATATTTGTTTATGTTTTGGGAGATATATATTTTATTGTAACAGTCAAATCAATGCTTTTTTGTTGGATTTTTTATGTGAAAATGAAATTGAGTATTTTTTTAATGTTAGAATAATAATAAAATATATATTATGTATATATAATATACATATATATATTGGAAAATGTGCGTTTTGAAAAGAAAATGAGGATATATTTGATTATATTTTCCCAAAATATGTTTTTTTCCAAAACACAATATTATTTTGGAAAAACATAACCAAACACTCCCCTTGTGTTGCGGATTTTCATGACAACATTTTGTCTCCATTTCCAGCCAACCATACCATTAATTAAAAAGTTACTTAGGTACAGGAAAATTAAAATCATTACGTACCAACTTTAGATTTTCGACCATCTTTTTCTCATTTCATTTGACCAATTGATTAGTATTCCTAATCACTTACTTGGATAAACACTAGCCCAACTCTATTAGGTTTGATTTGTGTGATACTGTGATTTGACTTGGGATGAAGTGATCATTTGATATATTGATGATTGATTTTTGTGGTTCTGCATTGTACTTACCACAAAGAAATTATATATGTATTTAAAATTTGAAATTTATTTTATTATGAATTATGAACCAATTATTTATATGACAAGAAATTTGAATTAATTCAATAAGGCGAAATTTATTGTTCAAATAGTAACTATACATGATTTCAATTTATATCGCTCGCATTAGTTCTTTCATTTTCCCCCTTTGAAATAGAAAAAGTTGATCCACATTCACTATGGCATATAGTTTTTATTGACTTTTGCAACATTAACACGCATGCGACATTATATTGGAATTTGGTAGTAAAATTTCGAAATATGACAATATAGTATGCCATGTTAAAAATTCTTTAGTATTAAGATCATTAGATGAGCAAGTGTATTCGTATTTTTACACTATTTATAAAGTGAAGAAATGAATTAGAATTATAATGATACATGCATTCTTTTCTCTTTCCCTCTCCTATTTATTTTTCTCTTATAAATCATATTATGTCACTCATTAATTTATCATGAATCCCAAGAAAATAAGTGAAGTAATTAAAAAAATTACTACAGTAAAAAATCTATGCTATTTAGTAAAAAATATTGTCCTCTTTTGATGTGGTTTGTTAATAATTTTCCTAAATGTTCTTAGATATTCCAATCCTCATGACACTATAATTACAACCACAACTCTATAGCTCCATTACTTTCACTTTTATCACGACTTTTTTTTATTTATTTAAAAATTTAAACAAATATATTAAAATGATTGTGATAATGTATACAAAAAATAAATAATTATTTTTTTTACTTTATATTATAAAATTTTTGACTGTACCTAAATAACTCGCAAATTAATAAATATTCTTAATTTTATATGTTAAAATTTTAGGTAAAGACATTGAATACCCATCCTCGTAAATGTAATATAGTATAGGCTAAGTGCAAGCTACATACAAAAATCCCTCCATGTTGTATCCTAAGGGCTCGTTTGCTTTGCATGATGTGATTAGAATTGATATATAAGCAAATGAATACATTTTAAGCTCATTATGATAGAATATTTTAATTTTATATTTGGTTGGTAAGTTTATTATATAAATAAATTAAAATATAATATATAAATTTATTATTATATTCTTTATACTTTTTAATAAGTTTTTCACAATTTCCTCATTCTTCCCCATTCTTAGGAATAAAGTTTAATTGGAAATAAGATAAAACATAGGCCCTATTTAATCTTTGTAATTCTTATCATACCAAATCAAACATTCCCCCCTTTGATCCATTTTCCAAAAACAACAATAAATAATTTTAGGCCTAGATTTATCAAGAACTTTTATCAATTGAAACAAATATTAAAAATGATTTAATTAAGTATATATCACACCTAATTAAACCAAGCAAACAAAGTCTAGTATTTGGATCCCCCTCACACAATATTTAGACACGTAAAGATCTACCTGTACAATATGGCCTCTGTTCAAAAATACTTAGCAACAGTACGTACCCCCAAGGGTCAAGACATATATGCCTGCTCCATTTTTGCTGGCCATCCATATATATATTCTACTTAATTGGCCACCCAAAGATTCTACAATGCCAGAGGATTTTGACATCCCTTTTCTCTACTACAAAAAGAAACGGCTTCCCACCTCAGAAACTCAGAACCTTTTACTCCGCTCCTTCTAATTTCTCCATCTAATTTTCTGCCATGATCGCCCACAAACTGATAATCTTATCATCCCTTATCCTGGTTTTAATCCCGACAACAGTTTCCGGCGACTCCACTTGCCAAGATTATAACCAAACCCAGCAGCGGAACAAGAGCGAGGCCCTCAAGTTCAAATTGGCCGCCATAGCATCAATCCTCGGCGCCGGCGGCATTGGCATCAGCCTCCCACTTCTCGGCCGGAAATTCGAAGTCCTCCGGCCGGAAAATGATATATTCTTCATGGTCAAGGCCTTTGCCGCAGGGGTGATATTAGCCACCGGATGCATTCACATCATTCCCGAAGCATTCCGAGCCTTGACGTCTCCTTGCCTCGGGGAAAACCCATGGCAGAAATTCCCCTTCACGGGATTTGTCTTGATGGCTGCCGCCATTGGAACACTGATGGTGGACACATTTGCCACCAGTTTCTACAAAAATATGCATTTCAAACAGTCCAAACAGGTGAATGTGGATATTGAAGAAACTCATGATGATGAGGAGCATGATGGCCATGTACACATACATACTCATGCCACGCATGGGCATGCTCATGGAGCCGCAGTTCCATCACATGACATGACCACATCGGATCTTGTCCGACAGCGTATAATATCACAAGTATATACTCTTGTTAAAACCTAATTTAACCAACAAGGAGATGTTCTTGCTTTGTTTTTCTCCTAAAACACAAGATTATTTATTTTTTCTTTAAGGTTTTGGAGCTGGGAATTGTGGTGCACTCAGTAATAATTGGAATCTCACTAGGGGCTTCTGAGAGCCCAGATACAATAAAGCCATTGCTGGGTGCTCTGTCTTTCCACCAATTCTTTGAAGGGATGGGTCTTGGTGGCTGCATCTCCCAGGTATTATTACTGCCCCTGTAGATATAATGTTCATATTTTGGAATCAAGAACTTAAAAAGTGTTGTCATAATGTTGCCATCTTATATATGCTGTCATTATATTATTGGCATGTATTCCATTGCTAACAAGAATGTTATTCCCTGTCCCCACTTCATTGAATGTGTTGGAAACATCAAAATCCATTTCTTTAACTCCAAAATCTAATAAATAAAGATAGAAATGAACAAGAATCTTGATCATCATCTCTTTCTTTGTTTTTGACTTTTTATTGGTCTGATGTTGCTGTCATTTGTCTTGGGGCTTCATGATCAGGCGAAATTCAAAAATATGACAACGACAGTTATGATGCTGTTTTTCTCACTCACCACTCCAATAGGGATTGGAGTTGGCATTGGGATTTCGAGTGTTTATGAAGAGAACAGCCCCAAAGGTCTCATAGTCGAGGGGATTTTCAATTCCGCATCAGCTGGGATATTGATCTACATGGCCCTTGTGGATCTGTTAGCAGCAGATTTCATGAATCCAAGGATGCAGAGCAATATTAGACTTCAGCTGGGTGCATATATTTCGCTTCTGTTGGGTGCTGGATGTATGTGTTTTCTGGCCAGATGGGCATGATGATTGATGAGTACTTCCTCCTACTTGTTTTTTCCTCTTTTATTTTATTACGAATTTACAAGTCTATTTTATTTTAAAATTTTATTAAAATCAAACGAGGGCGTAGATAGTCTGCTAAATGGAACAAATAGCAGTGAAATGGAGGCAAGAAAAGAAGCGGTCCAAAAGAGTAGGATGTTCTCTTCTCTTGCGTAAGTGCAGAGTGCAGACTATAATATTGGAGCACATGGTATTGGTAGCTACTTACCTACAAACTTCCAAGTTGCAATGTAATGCCTTTTCGGATAGTGAAAGAAGGACCTGTTGATATCACACATTTTCTAATTTCAAATTGGATTTTAAATTCATTTGCCATTGTTCCACAGGAGTGGTGTCAAAAACCACGTCTATGAGCCTATTATAAAAATCTTTAGAAATTCACGTGAAGCTTTCTTTTTTGAGAAAAGTGAAATAAAAGAGTGACGTACCTGAAGGCTGAAACCCACACATATAGGTAACAAGAGAATATACAAGAACGTGAGATAATTCTTAAGAAACTCAGCAAAATAATTCCCACAAAGGATTTTTTTTATTGGATCTGAAATGCTAAACTATTCCATATCAAATTGGGAACTTTGGTTGTCCTTTAATTTGATTTAAATCCTCAGTTCCATTATTTATTTCATTTCATATTCATACAACATGTTGAAATAGAAGATGAAATAATAAATGAAATAGAGGATTCAAAGTGATTTCTCCCTAGAAGTGTTTATGGAAGGTTACAGTCCTTAACTATTAAATAGTTGATATATACGTTGTGTCCAAATTGTCCTTTTAAATGCTATGTAATGGATGTTAATTCAAGAAGGTTTAATATCAAAATTTTTGAAAAAAAAAAAAATATTTCTAAATTTTTACACTTTGAATCATCTATTTCATTTCGTGTTTCATCTTTTATTCCAACTTAATATATATATGTTAAGTGTATTTGATTTTCGATCAATTATTTTTATAAGAAAATTTTTAATACACATATCATATATTCATGAAATGAAATATAAATTGGAACACAAAATCTAAAGCGTAATCTTTATCTCCAAATTCGGCACAGTTGTGATCCTTATTAATCTATATGGACAAAAATATCAATAAATTCTTTCGATACAAAATTTTCAAATAGTATTTACTGATATTGGGTCAATCGTGCACCTATTTTTAAAAGAGTATTGCATGATTGTAGTAAACCAACACTCTCCAAATAATTTCCAACTAAAATTTGTTGGTTACTGTACTTGCGATGTGAATAAATTTTTATTAGCAAATGGAAATTTTCAAAGGATACTATGGATTTCAAGTTCATAATTGGTTGGGACATAAGTATTTTTACTTTTGCCATAATTGTTACTGATATGGGATAGCCAACAGGCCCAATCTAATAACTTTTGACCAGATAAAAACACTATGCGAGATGGCCCAATTATTTATCAGACCCAACTCAGTTGGTCGACCGTGTTGTCGACTAGACCCAACCTCACTGGGCCTTGTTCGCTAGGGCGAAATATCTTTATCCGTCCCTATCAACTTGCGTATAGTCAACCATGATTGAGGACGTTTTGTTCACCACTTAGCCATAGAGACATTTGGATACAATGGAGCGCCATCTTGTCGACCAGAGTCTACACAGACAGTTCACAGACATGTATTTATCTCGACCCGGGAGGTCGAGCAAACGCGACAACCCCTCTACCGCATTGAATGTTCTGGCAGACAGCATGCCTCTGCATTAATGGTGCGTGCCACCACCAGTACCACATTTTCTGCTGCGCCAGCCTAGTGCACGCCTCGCGTGTACCGCTTTGTCCTAGGGGGTGGGAGGAGGCACCACCTGGAACAGTACAGAAATTGTATAAGACTTAAAGATCTTTATGCAAGGACAAAGGCCCTTTTTGTGTAAGAAGGGCATCATGGACATATTAACCTCCCCAAGAAGGCTATAAATACCCCATTGCCAACCTTCAACAAGGTATGTCATTTATCACTCACAGCTCTCCCTCTGCCGCTCTATCTTTTAGTCGATTAAACTGACTTGAGCGTCTAAGTGCCCTCGGCTGGCCTGATGTGTGCTATTGGTTGTAAGACTTGACCCGATTATATCAACAAGCCTCTCTATCGACCTCGCACCTGGTCAAATAGATTGGACATCAGCCCAACTTATCCAAATACAATTCACACCCTCAACATTTGGTACCGTCTGTGGGAAATTGAGTTCACAACTAAGGAAAATGGTTAACACTAGGTGGGCCGTTTCTGAAAGGAAAGAGAATATGAGGTCCCCAACCTCTTCTCCTCGACCCAACAAGAACCAAATGTGGCGGGATCCAGCTCCCAGCAAAACAAAAATGGTCACCCTAACTATGCCCTAGCTCATGCAGCTAATAAGCGAGCAAATATCTGCCCAAATTTTTGCTTAACTGTCGACTACCTTTAACAGACACAACAATCAGCTTGATCCAATTGCTCATGCCATTCCCCAACCTTCACAGTGAGAAGAGAGGTCCCCAAAAGAAGAGAGGGCCAGATCAAAAACCAGACATCCCTTGACCCAATGAAAGGATAGCCCGGGGTAATTCCCAAGGGAAGAACCTCGACCCAATCCTCGAGAAGAAGTGGCCAACTCAGTAGATCACCTCACCGACCCATTCGAGCCCCGCAGCGCGATAGGATTGAGTGCCCAAGACCTTCAACGAACAGGAATTTATCCTAGGCTGATCGAGAAGAATATGAGGAAATATCCCACCAAGTACAGCAATTGAATAGGCATATGGAGGAAATTTTAAGGAGGAACTCCGAACCCTCATTATGATAGTGCTCCCCAGCTTCGTCGAGAATGGGGGTCGTCATTTGTGTAGAGATAATCGACAAGCGCATTGCTGTCGATGCCAATGTTCCTATGGACTGCCCAGGTATGATAATTGGTCGGATTCGAACGAGCAACTGCTACATTTCAAGCACATAATGCAGCTGCATGGGCACAACGAATACATCCATGCTAAGATATTGGTCACCATGTTCCAAAGAATTGCGTTCGATTGGTTTGTTAAATTGGAATCGGCATCGATCTACTTGTATGATCAGCTATGTAACAAGTTCCTCAACCAGTTTGCCAGTCGGAGAAAGGCAAAGCTCCTCTATACCCACTTGCACACTATTAAACAGAATGAGGGAAGTCCCTTCGCGATTTCTTCACCAGATTCAACACAGAAGTTTTGAGGATTAACAGTCCTCGGATTGAGTTTCTGATCGATATGTTGTTCCTGGGTCTTCGCCATAAAGAATGCGCTAATGCCTTAGTCAGGGAGCAACCTAGGACGATGGAGGGGCTGCTCGACCTCACAGAGAGGAACATGACTCAAGAGGACATGAACAAACTTAAATATGGCAATCTAGACAGCGACAAGAAGGGAAAAGAGAAATATGACAGGCATCATTAAGACGGTCATCGATCTCCGATCAAGCGTTTTCACAACTACACTCCCCTCAATATTTCCAGAAAGGAGGTGTTGTTTGCCATTCAGCACGACAACCTCCTTAAAAAGCCTAGAAAGTTGACCGAGACGGAAGTGATGAAGAGATCTAAAAAGTATTGTCATTTCCATAGGCAAAAAAGGCCATGACACAGAGGATTGTTTCAATCTTCGTGACGAGATTGAAAGGCTCATTCGATAAGGGCATTTGAAAAAGTTTGTCGATGAAAGGGCTAGATAGGAAATAGGTTTAACCGACCAGATTCCCTGTAGAGAAAAGTTGATTAGCCCGAGGAAGGAAGATAAGGGAAAGAAACATACCCATGATCCTCGCCCACCCATCAGGGGAGTAATTGACACCATTGCTGGAGGCCCAACTAAAGGGGACTCCAAATCAGCAAGAAGGCATAACCAAAAGATGCTGGAATCAACCAAACCTATCTCAATCGAAATAGTCTTCCAACTCTCCACTAGTGGGAAACCAATCTCTTACTCCGATGCCGACCTCTCTCACATTGAGAACAAAGGGGCTGACAATAAGCTAGATTGCATCTTGGTGGTACCTGTCGAAATAGCAAACTTTGAGGTCAAGAAGGTGTTGGTCGACAACGGCAGCTCTGCAAACAATATTTTCTTATCGACATTGAAGAGAATGAACATGGGCAACCTCAAATTTGAGCCCGTGCACACCCCAATTGTCAAATTCGGTGGGTTAGAAATCATCCCCAAAGGGTCCATAAACCTGTCCATTTCATTTGGAAAGGCCCCTCGACGAAGAACACTTATGATTAACTACCTGGTCGTCAACGCACCCTTTACTTACAATGCTATCATTGGTCGACTAGCACTGAATGATTCCGAGTCGTAGTCTTGACCTATTATATCAAGTTCAAGTTTTGCAACAAACACTGGAACCGGCAAACTCCTCTATAATATGAATGAAGCTTGGCGCTGCTACACAATTTCAGTCGAGGCAAATGAGCAGAAGGCTCGATCAAAACTAAAACCCTTGGGGGACGTCCCAGTAGCAGAACCCGAGGAGAGATAACAACAAGAAGTGAAAACTGGATGAGACCAGAGTCAAGCTTGTCTGAGAGTTCAAGACCATCAAGCTGGAGCCAGGGAATCCAACAAGACCACCAGTATTAGAACTAATCTAGGCAGCAACATGGAGTTCCTAATGGTTGATTTCCTTAGGACGAATGTTGATGTTTTCACTTGGAAGACTTCAGACCTACAAGGAATCGACCACAACATCATTGTCCACAACCTCAATGCCGAACCCTCATTCAAACAGATCAAGCAAAAGATCAAGACCTTCAATACTGAAAGATGCTAAATCATTAAAGAAGAGGTCAACAAACGTTTAGAGGCAGCATACATTGTAGAAATTCAATATCCAAGTTGGCTTTGTAATGTAGTTCTTATCCCTAAAAATGAGGAAAAGTGGCGAATGTATAAGGATTTTACCAATTTGAATTAAGCTTGCCCTAAAGATCCTTACCCTATGCCTCGTATAGATTTATTAGTAGATTCCACTGCTGGTTGTGACCTATTAAGTATGATGGATACATTTCAAGGTTATTACAAAATTTTCATGGCCCTTGAGGATAGGGATAAGACCTCTTTTGTTGTTCCCAATGGTGTATAGTATTTCCTGATCATGCCTTTTGGGCTCAAAAATGCAAGGGCAGCCTACCAGAGACTCATTAACTTTATGTTCAAAAATAAGATCGGTAAGACCATGGAGGTCTATGTCAACGACATGATCATCAAAATAAAAAAAGAACAACATCACATAACCGATCTTAGCCATACATTCTCAATATTATAAACATTTGGCATAAAACTCAACCCTAATAAGTGTACGTTTAGGGTGAGCGGAGGCAAGTTTTGGGCTAAATGGTCAGCCATAGAGGCATCGAAGCAAACCCACAAAACATCCAGGCCATTTTGGACATCACACCTCATCAAACAGTTAGGGACATTCAGCATTTGGTCAGAAGAATCATAGCTTTGGGGCGATTCATTGCCCGACTAGTTGACAAGAGCTTACCATTCTTCAAAGTCCTTAGGAATGCAAGGAAGTTCCAATAGACAGAGCAACGCCACCAGGCCCTAGTCGAATTGAAGTAATACCTATTAGCGCCCCCAATGCTTGCAAAGCAAAAGGTCAGAGAAGTCTTGTATATCTATTTGGTGGTTTCATCAGTAGCAATCAGCTCAGTCTTAGTCTCGACTAGAAGTGGTACCTATTGACCTGTGCACTACTGCAACAAAGCATTACAGGGCCCTGAGCACAACTATCTGGAGATCGAAAAATTTGCCCTTGCTTTGGTCATCGCTGTTAGGAAGTTGAGACCCTATTTCCAATCTCACTCCATTGTTGTCCTGACGAATCAACCTTTGAAACAAATGTTGTCAAAACCAGATACATCGAGAAGGTTGATGAAGTGGGCCATCGAGTTAGGAGAGTTTGACATCACCTTCCAACCCCAAATTGCCATAAAGGCCCAAGTGTTAGCAAACTTTGCCGCCAAAAGGCTCGACCTACCTAACCAACTCGACCGGGACTCCCTTATGTGGACTTTGCACGTCAATGATTCGGCAACTTCATCAGGACCAGGAATTGGCTTTTCTCTCCATTCTCTGCAAGCGGAGGAGTATGACTTCGCTATCAAGCTTGACTACCCTATTACAAACAATGAGGCAGAGTATGAAGCCTTCATCCCCGGTATTAGGATAGCCGTCGACAGAGAAGTTGAGTGGCTAGTAGCCATCAGTAATTCTCATCTGGTTGCGGAATAGTCTGACAAAAACTTCGAGGCTAAGGAGGCTACAATGAGCAAATATCTAGTCGAGGTTAAAAGATTACAGCAACTGTTCAAGGAATTCACCATCAGCCAAGTCCCTTGATTAGAAAATGAAAGGGTTGACGCCCTGTCCAAATTCGCCAGCTTGATAAGAGGAACTTGAGATAGAAAATTCACATTCCTAGTCGCTAATAGGCCTTACATAGGCAGTATCGATCATAACTTGGTGGGGCAGATTGAAGAGACATCTCCCTTTTGGCAAGACAACTTCAAAGCTTACCTTCAAGAGGCAAAAGTTCTTGAGGATAAAGCCCAAGCATGCCGGCTCAGAGGTCAAGTAGCCAAGTTTGCCCTCGACGAGCATGGACAGCTTTACAAGAGATCAATCTCCGAACCATCATTGAGGTTTTTAATGCCAAAACAAGATCTCAATGTCTTGCAAGAAGTCCATTTAGGAATTTGTGGCAATCATTCTGGTGGACGATCTTTGGCCCACAAAATCATCAAATATAGGTATTTTTAGCCAACTCTGTTGAAGCACGCCGTCGACTTCGCCAGAAAATGCTTATCCTGCAAGGTCCACTTAAACATACTACACCAACCTGCATCAACACTGGTGCCTGTTCAGATCACATGGTCGTTCGACCAGTAGGGGATTGATATAGTCGGTTCTTTTCCCAAAACCACATGTCAAAGGAATTTCATGATTGTTGCGGTCAAATATTTCACGAAGTGGTCAAAGCAGAAGTAGTCCGAAGATAACCAACGTGGCCATTAAAAGTTTTGTATGGAAATGTATTGTCTGCCATTTCGATTTGCCCAAAGTGTTGATATCAAATAATGGTACACATTTCTAGAATAGGAGCACGAGGAACTGGTGTGAACGTAGATGTGGCAATTTAGGTGGGTCGGGTGGGTTCGGGTTGGGTTGAAGTAGGGGTATAACATTTATTTCCTCAACCCTAACTCAATCTAACCTGATGACAACCTGAAAATGCTCAACCCTAACCTAACTTGAATCGTATCAAGTCAGGTTTGGGTCGACCTGATTTTTATTAAGTCAACTCGTCAACTCAAATCCACCCAATCCAATCTGCCAATCTGATTTAAAACAATTATTTCAAACATTTGTTTTAATTTTTAGAAATTTTTTGGCATTTTTATTTTTTAATGTTATCTATTCTTAATTATTAATAAATTAAAATAAGAGTGAGTAATTCTCATTATAAATTCACGATAGTAGCTTTCTAATTTTTTTTAACTGAACCACATATATAATATATTGATTTTAGGACTTTTTGTTCCTTTTATTTTTGTAGTATCTATCAGCATTATAAAAATATTAAAATTATAAAGTAACTTATTTTAAAAATAGCATACCTTTTCAAATTTTATTCACCCATTCTCTTTAATTTTTATATCTTTTGGTATCAATCAAATTGTCTCTTTTAATTTCTTAAAATGACATTATTTCTTTACTTTATATTGATTTAATTAAGTAGCACATAAATCAATAAAAATATATCATCAAGCAAATAAGTGAGCAAGTATTTTAATTGAATACATAATTTATCATAAAAACTTGCTTGAGTCTTTTGAAATTTTTATAACATCTCAATAGAAAGAAATCTTGTCTATTTATATATGCAAAATTTTTCATTGCATAAGGCCTTCGAAAGTTTTGTATGACAATTCAATAGTCAAAACAGTGTTTTGTCAACTCTTTGCAGAATAACTTTCATTTCCGGTTGGATACCAAAAAATAGCCATTAGAGATAGTATAAAATTATAATCATCGATCCTATATGCTTGTGAAAACAAATAAGAGCAAAAAATATCAAAGTAGTAATTTTGATATTGCTAAATTTCAAAATTTCAAGTTTTATTTTGTTATTTTAAATTTTTAATCCTAAAAAATTTAAATTTTATTTATTTAATTTGAGTTGGGTCGAGTTGGTTCAAGTGAGCTTGGGTTATCGTGTGACCCAAAATAAAATTTTGGGTTGTTCGTTTAATATGAAATTCAACCCAACCCAACCAATTTTCTTTGAATTTTTATTCGTGTCGATCTTATTGGATTCAAACCCAAAATGAGTTGACCCAAACCTATTTTTTGTGTCGAATTATCTTGTCGTGTTGGAAATTGTCACCCCAACGAAAGCCTAGGGATTTGAAAACATTTCACCTCAGTCGGGAACCTTCAAGCCAATGGGAAAATTGAAGTCACGAACAGAACTGTCCTCAACCACCTTAAGGCTCGACTTGAAGGAACCGGAGCGAGCTGGGTAGACGACCTCCCTGGGGTACTTTGGGCTTATAGAACCACCTCTCGTACTGCCACTGGACATAGCCCCTGCAGTTTGGCCTACGAATCTGAAGCGGTCGTTCTGACCGAGCTGATACAACACATCGCTCGAGTAATCTACTACAAAATCAGGAATGATTCCGAAAGAGAATTTAACCTCGAGCCAATCGACGAGCTGCGTCAGCAAGCATACACAACAATGCAAAGATATAGGTCGAAGATGGCACGGCATTACAACAAGGGAATTCGATCGAGAAGTTTCAAAGTAGGATACCTCGTCCTCAAGAAAGTCAAAGTGTCGAAGAATGTGGGGA
The DNA here is from genome assembly GCA_018894105.1 of Jacaranda mimosifolia. Classification (NCBI taxonomy): domain Eukaryota; kingdom Viridiplantae; phylum Streptophyta; class Magnoliopsida; order Lamiales; family Bignoniaceae; genus Jacaranda; species Jacaranda mimosifolia. The sequence goes on from CM032118.1 coordinate 36,293,166, forward strand.
AGCTCGATTCGAAGTGGGAAGCCCCTTACTCGGTGATCAAAGTAGCAAAACACAATGCCTACCGACTCGCAGACCTGAATAGTAATGAGCTCCCTCGACCATGGAACGCAGTGAACCTGAAAAAGTTTTATTTGTAAAGAGACTAAATTCTTCACTTGAAGGTATTAAAGTATCACTTCAGATCAATAAACACTACTTATGTTTCTACAGTTACCCACTCACGCTAAGAAACCAAGCCTTCTAGCCCTAAGTTGGTAAACGAATTGAACGTTTAAAGTCGACCCCGTAGTTGGCCACACATCGATTTCAAACCACAAACTAAGGTTTCTAGCCATGAGCTGTTAAACAAATTGATCATTTAAAGTCAACCCCGTAGTCGACCCCACGCTGGTTTCAAACCGCAAAACCAAGGCCTCTTAGCCTAAGTTAATAAATGAGCTAATCATTTAAGGTCAACCCCGCAGTTGACCTAACACCAATTCCGAACCACGAACCAAGGCTTCTTATCGAACAAATTGATCGTTTAGACTCGACTATTCCAAACGCAACAAGTAATCGACCACGTTATCGAAAACCAAGTTGCTTAAACTGTATACACATTACAACGACAACGTTGAGCATAAAGCTGGAGTTAATTTAATTAATACAGCTAAGTAGTCGACGATAAATAATATCTCAACACCTATTTCGAAATAAGTTAACTCGATGTGAATGTACTTAGATAAGTTCTTTTACTCTTGTGAAAGTCAATATCAAAGTTAACCTCCAAATTGGTTCTAAACCAGTTAAATGTCACCCTTTGGGAAAGTGCATTATTCAATTGCTTGTTTGAACATGAAATGATTGTCCTATTGATGTAACCAATCAACGATAGATAAAGTGGTAAAAAGTAAACAAACAGTATGGAGATGAACAGAAACTTGCACTTCATTGATTGAAATTTCAAGCTATATAATTACGCAAGTCGTCAAACAACGATCGCATTAAAGCGCCTCGCAAGGTGAACACAAAACAAACAAACAAACAAAAACAGAAGCAACCTTGGCAGCTACTGCCTCAGCTCGAGCTCGTTTCTTCTCCAACTACTCCTCGAGTAGTCGCCTCGTCGATGGCCTAATCCAACTCATCGAAGGAAGGCATGGAAATAATTGCAACAGGACCCTCAAATTCTTGCTTGGGCACTACGATAGGAGTTGGCTGAACTGGGGGAGTTGGCTGAGAAGGCCTCGCCGCGTCGACAAGAAATGTGTGCCCAGTTGAAGGAAAGAAGGCAGCCACATCGTCTTTGCCGTCCCTGATATCGAACGCAAAGTTATTTGCGAAGGCAAACTCGCTAGTCATGTTAGCAAGCCTCATTTGAAGATTAGCAGCAGCACCAACCGCGGGCACAACGGCAGGCCCCTCCGCAGGAGCATTCTCTTTGGGAGGAACATTCTCTTTGGCCTGAGGGAGGTCGAGATAATCCACAAGCTACTCAGCCTACATTGGGTTCAGTCGTGCCCAGTCTTCGGGCTAAATTTGGTAGCCCAGATACTCCAGCTGCTTTACGGCCTTTCTCGAAGGCCTCATTCACATCATCGATGGAGAAGACGATGCTGGCGTCTTGGAACACCAAGCACAATATAAATTGCTGCACAACTTCTCATCGGATGAGTGGCAGCGTCCTGAAGAACTCTGTTCGAGCATAATTCATAGCTATGTGGTGCCTATGCGATCGACTGGAGTCCTAGCTGGCCTGAACATCCAACCCGACCTTCAGCAGCAACTCGTCCATCCTGTTTTTCTCAGCCACCGCAGCCAAGAGCTGCACATCCTTTATCTCGAGTTGGGTCTTTAGCTTTTCAATCCTCGACTGGGCGGAGTCGGGCTGAGTTTTCATACTTCTATGTCGGCCTGTTCTTTCTAGAGCTCATCCCGATCATCCAGGGCCAACTTAGCCCTACGATAGAAGTGATAGCCCAGCTAGCTGACCTGCAGTAGAAACGACCTCAGTCGACATAGAAATGAAATAATAAAAGCGAGCAGCATATCCTTGAAGAGTGAATAAAACTCGACCAGAAACGTACTATATTAGAATGGTAGGCCAAGGCTTTCAGTGCCCCCCATAGGGACATCTCCATCATCTTCATCTGGTCAGACTTAAAGAGCCTGGCCATCAACACTTTCAATGGCGCTGATCTGGTTGACCTTGCGAACATCATCGACCAAGAGTTGTGTACTACCAATTGGGTTTTGAACCTGGGCGAAGGCAAGTTCGCTAGTGGGAATAGCTTATTATTAGGTCTACGCCCAAAGAGATCGAAAATCATTGGTTGAGTCAGGGCCCCCGCATTCCCTTTCCCTTTGTTGGCAGTAGTTCTCTTTCGGGCGGGTCCAGACTGCTCGACTGTCGGCCTTTTCTGTTGAGCTGATGGGTTGTTGGTGCAGACAGTAGCGGTTTGAGATGGTTGAATAGCAGGAGCAGGCAATGTTGTTTGCGGCGGCAGAGCAACCTCTCGTTGAGCAGACCCATGGCAATGCTCTTATGCCCTTCGCACACGTGCTATTGCCTGTTTGACGTGTCAGGCTCATTATCTCTTCTTGATCTATAGAGAAATAAGAAAAACACATATAAGAATCGACTAGAAAGTTGAGCGAAGCTACTAAAAGACCAGTGAAGGCGTCTACCTAGTCGAGCATCGGCAAACAAGTCTAGCTGAGCATATGATAAGCCTGCCAGCACCAAGTTTCTCTCTTCGACATACCCCAAGGCCTTCATCTGCCCAAACTCAACTAAATCCCGAATAAAGGTATTGGGCTAGGTCAGGGTTTCATTCCCAAGCATCTCGATGTGACCCTTCATCCAACCCCTGGGTATGTTGAATTCGACCCTATCCTGAGATCGAATGAAGAAATAACGGCTTTTCCAAGTCCAACCGAATGAGGAAAAGGGAGTCACTAGAAATTTTCGACTAGGGCGGGCTGTGAGATAGTAAAAGCCCGACTCCTTAGTACTCCCCGACTTTCGGGACATTGGAAGATGAAAAAGGTTGCTAAAATTCACAAAAGTCGGGGGTTGGTTATGGACATGCATAAGAACCACAAAACTGTACAGGGTCGAGAAGCAGTTTGGCAGTAATTGGGTAATGCAAACTTGAAGATTTGTGAGGAGGTCAATTATTGGTTGGGCGATCAGAAGCCCAAGCCCACATCTAAGGGCATCCTCGAAAATCATGATACAACCGACGAAAGGTCGATGTATCCTATCTTGGGCCCAGGGGCAATTAACTTGAACTCCAAAAGGATATGATATAACTGCCTAATAACCCCGAGATCCCCATTCGTTACCTTAGATATAATCTCACTATAATGGTCATGGGTAAATAGCCGACCACGGGAAACATGAGGTCGACTCGGCCCAGCCTCACCCCCGATAGCAATATGACTATCACTGGAACTACTAGAGGTCGAGCTATCACTAGAAGATTCATTAGATTCGCTAGTCGAGTCACCCTCCCCCCTAGTCGAACCCAGGTCCAACTGAGTTGCCTCACTGTTACTCCCCCAGCTGTCGTTGTCAATAAATACACTCAACATGTTTGGTAAAATTATATGATTGAAATGTAATAAAGTAAAACTTACCCAGATTTTGGAAGACTTACACAATTTGGGAGTTTAAAGCAGAAAGCAGTAGGCAGTAAATGTAGTAAAATGGATCAATTTGACCTCATAGAACACTGCAAAAGTGAAAATGAGGGTTTTCACCATGGCTATTTATAGGCTTCAGTGCGCCGTAACCTAAACAGCTGTAATTATTACGTAGCCGTCGCTTAGCGCTCTACGTGACCCAATGTAATAGCTACATTAAATGCATTAAAACCCTGGTCGAACTTTGCAACTTCTCGTCGAGCATATCCAGTTTCCACAAAATTAGCTACTCCTCACTCCTTCTCGTCGATAACCTCGATCAGGACTCGGGAGTGGGGAGGACTCATGATATGAGATAGCCCAATAAGCCCAATCCAATAGCTCTCAACTGGATAGAAGACACAATGTGAGACGGCCCAATTATCTATCAGATCTAACTCATTTGGTCGACCGTGTTATCGACCGGACCCAACCTCACTGGGCCTTGTCCGCTAGGGCAAAGTATATTTATCCATCCCTGTCGACCAGCGTATAGTCGACCATGATCAAGGACGTTTTGTTCAGCACTTAGCCACAAGATATTTGGATACAACGGAGCACCATCATGTCGACCAGAGTCTACACAGATAGTTCACATACATGTATTTATCTCGACTAGGGAGGTCGAGTAGACGCGACAGCCCCTCTGCCACATTGAATGCATTGGCAAACGGCATGCCTCCGCATTAATGGCGCGTGCCACCACTAGTACCACCTTTTCTGCTGCGCTAGCCTAGTGCGCGCCTCCTATGTACCACCTTATCTTAGGGGGTGGGAGGAGGTGCCACCTAGAACAGTACAGAAATTGTAGAAGACTTAAAGGTCCTTATACAAGAACAAAGGCCCTTTCTGTGTAACAAGGACATCATGGACATATTAACCTCCCCAGGAAGGCTATAAATACCCCATTGCCAGCTTTCAACAAGGTATGCCATTTATCACTTAATGCCCTCCCTCTGCTACTCTATCTTCTAGTCGATTGAATTGACTTGAGCATCGAAGGGCCTTAACTGAAGGCACCTCAACTAGCCTAATGTGTGCTATTGGTTGCATGACTCGACCCGATTATCTCAACAAGCCTCTTTATCGACCTCACACCTGGTCGAACAGATTGGACATTGGCCCAACTTATCCAAATACAGTTCACACCCTCATTTGCTACTTTTATAGATTTAATTATGATAAAATTATATTTAAATTGTATTATTGATAACTAGTGAAACATAAGTAGGAACATTCTATAATAAGAAAAATATCGTCATGTAATTAATATTAATAATTTTTGAGATAACTGAAGAGAAAAAAATTAGATAAATCTAGATTCCAAGTAAAAGGAATAAAAGAAGTGAAGTACGACTACTCAAAGTTGGAACTCCTTCCAAAATGGAATCTCTCATTGTGTGTGTGTGTGTGTGTAAGATTATTAATTATGTGGTAGTTAAGTAGTAACCAATGTTTTCAAAATCGGACCGGACAATGAACCGGTGATCTTACTAGTTACCGGTTCGACCAGTGGTCGAATCGATATGACGCAATAATTATATTTAATTTTATAAATATATATAAATATATATAATATTTTAATATTACCAAAAAAATAAAACTTTCAATTGATATAGAAATAATATTATTTGACAAAAAAAATTCAATTTGCTTATTTTTAAGTACGTTTTTTAGAAAATAATATTATTTCACAATTAATCAATTATAAATAAATAAAAAATAATATTTCATATTAATTTAAGTAATTATTTGTTTTATGCTTCAACTCCAAGTAAAAATAAATTATTCTACACTAAATATTCAACATAATTTAAGAGGAATTAAATAAAATAAAATAACAAATTAAACATAAATATTCACATATATGATATAACTACTACTTTATTAAATTTTAAGAAAATAAATTCATATTTCAAAAAATTACATGTCCAAAATCTTTAATTATTATTTTCAATTCACGATTTCTCTTTTTTTTTTCACTTTTTTTAAAAAATTAAAAAAATTAAAAAAAAAAAAAGAGTGAACCGGTTGAACCGGTCCGGTTTTGACCGGTTTTGATCACTACCAATTTTTAGCATTCAACCGGACCGGACAGACCACCGGTCACCGGTCCGATCCGGTTTTCAAATCATTGGTAGCAACATCCTCGACCACATCATTACAAACTCGTGACATTCTTTCAAGAAGTAATTCTCAATGACTAGAGAATGTCACTTACATTTGTTACTTATTTTTTTTAAAGCGATCAAATACATTAATATATAATAAATCAATTAATTATGAACGAATTATTAATTATTAGTCAATGATTTATAAATGACAGCTATCAACAATCTCTAATATAGAAGTAGATAAAGACATATATATCTAGTGAAATTCAAACTTAAAATTTCATGTTGCAATTGCTTGTCAGAAAAATCTCATGCCTCATCATGTTAAAACAATGGACAAGTAAAAAGTCATGTTTATTTGTATGGCCACCTTTTGTATTTAAGATTTGAGAGCAAGCCAACCTTTAACGCCTAGTTTGATTTCATTTTCAGAGGTCATTTTCATTTTTTAATGAAAATACATAATGAAAAGTTAGTTAGAAAATGAATAATTGAAAATGAGTTGTATTTGGATGTATTGTTTAAAATTGTAGGTTTACACAGTTGCGAAAATGAGATGTATTTGGATGTTGGGTTTTTTTGTATTAAAAGAAAAAAAAAATTGAATTTGAATTGATGATGTGATGTGTAATTGTTTGAAAAAATATTATTATAATTTGAATTTGAATTTGATTTTGAATTTATAATATTTTTGTGGTGAATGTTGTTTGAGAAGTATTGAAAATGTAAAAAGTAGATATAGATAATAATAGGGGTTGAAAAATGTATGAAAATGGGGAGAGAATGTAAAAAGTAATATTTTGAGAATGAAAATGTATGAGAAGATGGTGTAAAAGTTAATATTCTTCTATTTTTATTTTGAAGAAAAAATAAAAATAGAGTTTGAAAATGAAAACAAACAGGCCGTAAATCCATGTTTGACTATTTTGACTTTGATCCCTCCCCCTCCCCCTCCCCCTCCCCCTCCCCCTCCCTCTCGGCTCCTCCTCTCTCTCTCTCTCTCTGCAAAATAGGTCTTTTTCATGTTTCAAAAAGAACAATTTTTAATTTACTTTTTTTATTGAGTTTTCTCAAAATTTAATTAAACAATAAAAACTAAATTCATTAATTTTTAACATTTTACAAGAAATACAAATTATATCGTTTAATTAAATTTATGAAAACTATCAAAATTTTCCTTAAAATCATAACACATATTTTATTTTTTTTAAAAAACATATTTTAAATTAAGTGATGGAAAAAAAATAGACCAAAAAAATAATTTTGGTGGAAGAACTTAAAATTGCCTACAAAAATTATTTGTCTGAAATATTCAAATTTTACATAGTACATTTTTTCAATTTTTTTTTAATTTGTCGATCATAATTTCCGAATAAAAACATGCATAACAAAAAAAAAAAATACACAAAATGACAAAATTGTGTGTTATGCAATTTTTAGAAGAAACAAAAATTCTAAATAATTCGATTAATATGAAAATTGTTAATATATCATTCATGATTGCCGAAAAAAAAGAAAGGAAAAATCCATTTACACGGATGGGATTTAACTTTTCTTGATTATTAAAATAATTCACTAACCACTTTTAAACAATTTCTGAAAAAATGAAAATTTATTCAATTATCTATTATTCTAATTTATTTATTTTTTCTACTATTCTCAATCTAAAATAAATCCAAAACACAAATATCATAAAACATTATCATTCTCTCAAACATATCTCAAAACAATCTTCCAACCAATTACAACCTCACATCACATTACCTTATCATATCACAATAATTAGGGGTGTTCACGGGTTGGGTTGGGTCTGGGGGGAAAATGAATATGAACCGATAATTTTTAATTGATTTGGTTTGGTTCGGATTTTATGATTTTTAATTTCTAAACTTGAACCAAACCAACCCGATTGGTTTGGGTAATCGGGTTCAAGGGGGAAGAGAGAGAGAGAGGGGAAAAAAGGAGGAGAAGGAAAAGGAAAAGAAAACACCAGTTGCAATTTCTTTAGTTCTTTAACTAGGAAATGAAGACAATCAAATTATTTGCAAAATATTTATCAAAATTCAAAAGCACACAATATTGAACCAGAGCGCCACAAGTCATAATTTTTATAAATTATCTCCTTTTTTACCACAAGCCATAATTGATAATATAAAATCTCAAATTCAAATCTAAGTTGAACATTAAATATAAATATAAATAATAAAAGTCATAATTAAAAAAAAATTATTTTAATTAAATGTAGGGTCAGGTAAATGAATATGAAATCCGAGAACCGAACCAAATGTAATCGGATTTGGTCAGATTTGACCCGATCAAACCTGATTACTCGATCAAAACCGAACCAATTAGATTGGTTTGGTTTGGATCGTCAGGTTCGTTGGATCGGGTTGATTCGATGAACACCCCTAACAATAATCATTACACTTTATCTCACAACCTCATCTCCCATTATCATATCTCTAAATCACCAAAACAACCCCAAAATCTTTAAAACATGAAAAATCAGATAATGCCTAACAAGCAATCACAATATCAAACTATTGACTATTGAGACATCACTTTTGCTACTTCAATTAGGTTTGTACCAACTTATACATGAACTCTTGAGTATCGTGCTCTGTAATAAATATTTATTTTAAATACTTATTTATTCCAAACATTTAACTAATCTCTCTCTCTCTATATATATATCATATATAAAGTGTGAGGACACTGGCAATATGATTTTTTTGAAAATTAACAAAATTAACTTTATTTCAAAAAATCGTTATAATGTAGCTCCCCCCCCCCCCCCCCCCCCCATAGTCTTATTCCTTCTCTTTAATATTTTTCTCTCTCCAATTATTTATTTTTTCTTCTAATATTTCATTTCATCTTAATTTTTTCCTCTGTTTCTCCTAAAAATTCAAATAAACACATTAAAAATACCAAGAAAATGTAATAAGCATACGAAAAAGTTAATTGAATTATTTTATTTATATTTTAAATATAAATTTTTTTAGCACACATTGAATGTTTCAAAATTATTAGTCTAAATAAAATTTTCAACGGGTGTTGATCTTTTTATCCAATCATCTTACGGAGAATGTTATTTTATTACATTTAACATCTATTAGCATGCAATTGAACCAACATCGATCATAAGTTAGTTTATCAATTGCATGCCAGTTTTAGGAAAGTTTTTGAAGACTTTCATAGTAGACGGGTTTTTTCTCACAACCCGTGTAGTGGAGGGGCAAACGAATTTACCCATGAGGATACAATGACAATATAAATATATATATATATATATATATATTAATTTAGTGGCTGTTTCATCATCACAGGCATAGCATATCATCTTGGAGGAACCATCCACAGTCAGTGGCAAAAATATATTATAGGAATTGGGGGTTCAAGAGGCTTCAATTAAACGCTCCAGCAGAATTTCTAGCATGTTCACATGAACATCTCATATATTCCAAAAGAGTAGCATATATTAAACACAAGATATCACTCATAGTTCCCCGTTTGGTGAAGTGTAGGAAATACATTTCCTATCTGCTATACGAACACATCGACAGAGACAAAGGATATGTGCTGGATGATAAACTTCTCAACTAATAGCAAATTGTTAAAGACAGAGAATATGTGTTGGATAATAACCTTCCGATAATTAAGTCAGATAAATGAGATAGTAAAAACAGAATAAATTCAAAATGAAGAGAATTTAGAGCCAGCTTGCAGGTAATTTTTTTTTTTTTGCAAAATAAGGTATTACAAGAGACGTAGGAGCATGGATGTAAACGGATATTAAACGGATCGGATACACTGTTTTCATATTTGTATCCGTTTAATTTTTCGAATATTCGAATACGGATACAAATTTGACGGATATTTAAAAATGATATCCAAATTCGTATCCGTCGGATAGAGGTCGGATTCGGATATATCCGTATTCGTTTATAATTATTCAGATGCATTTATATTTTATTAAACTTATTCGTATTTAAGTTATTATTTTATATTCATATTCGATGATAATTATTTAGATATCCATTTATAAATATCCAAATATGTGAATCTATGAACATATAACAAATACAAATTTTAATTAATATAAGGAACTATATAATTTCATTAAAACAAATAGCATAATTTTTAATTAATTATTGACTTTATAATTGATTATTAACACTTATTAATAATAATAATGGCATTTAAGTATATTAATTATAAAGTCAACCAACAATAATTATGTTGATTAACTTTATTCTTCAAAATTTTTTCTCTATATTACAATAATTTTTTAAATTTATTCTTTTTTCTTCCCAATTCTTCAATTATAATATGCACACACATATATGGATTATGAGATTTTTATTGAAAAATATAAATAATATATTATTTAATAAATATATATTCGGATCGGATATTAAACGGATCGAATACGTATTTACTATATTCGTATCTATTTATAATCGGATATCTACTAATCGAATACGGATAATATCCGCTTTAAACGGATGCTGATAAATTTAGTATAAACAAATATGAATGCGAACAGTAAACGAATTTTCGAATATCTATTTACAGCCCTATGTAGGAGAACCTTATTAGTGCAGTCCCTCGTCAATCAGATATTCAGGTAAAAGTTCAACTATACCCTTGAAGATACTATGAATTACACCAGAAAGGAAAGGAACTGTTGCCGGGATAGATAAAAGATGTAATCTCCACGAAAAAGAGTTGAAACATATCACTGTTGCAAATACCAGATAATGCGAGAGAGAAATTTTGCAAGCAATAGAAATATGAAAATGCAATTTATCCGTATGTATATTACATCCTCATCACAGAAAGATTCTTGAAAGAATTCACAAAGTATATATTTGTATTGCTTACATCCTTTACATACCAGAATTAACCTACAATACGACTATTCTCTGAATAGTTAAGAATTTATTGCAACAAAAAGAAAGATTCGAGAAAGAATTATCCTTGAAACAGCCATACAGGATGCATTTTCATCTGCATCCCACCCCCTCAAACTATTGTGCAATTCATCTTGAAAGATAAGAGACTGCTTTATAACAATGTTATATGTAGGTAATTCAAAATTTTATGTGATTTTCCACTTGCTCCAAGGAGATATTATTTTGCATATTGGTAATGTTTGGGATATTATAATGCAATCCCTCCTACAAAACTAGAAACTGCAATGGTTTTATGAAGAGGAAATATTACTGCTTCACACATCTCCATATCATAAAATAACCATGTGAAATAAAAATAACATATCAACATTATATATGTGAAAGAAAAATTCAAACAATGAAACACGTGACTATGAAAGATTTTGGACATGTATTACATCACAGAAGTGTTGAACAGAAGAGTGTAATTAGCTGGTAATAAATCAGATAAAACATAGATAATTACCTGCAAATACTTTGCAAGAGCAAATATGAAAGTTGAAACAATCAACAATTTGGAGAAAATAATATATAAATTCATTAGACATGATTACCGCGCAATTGTTTCCAAAGTTACATTCCCTTTCTGGCAACAAGAGGTTTGGGAGGGGATAAAGATCTGATTTCAGGTGCCGAACTAGGGAAAAGTGTATTGAGCTTATGCATCAATATATCGGATCTTGATGGAATCTCATTTAAAAGGAATTGCTGGACAATCGGTTTCTTAAACCACTCTAGGACGGAATCCCCTGGGGCTCTTAAGACAACCTTACTAACCTCAAATGGCGATTCCATGGAGCTTAGCGTTTGTGCTACCACTATCTTCAAAGTTGGTCCAGTGACTAATTTGATCCGTCTTGGGACAACACCATAATACAACATGCGTTTTCTGAATCTATGAAGGGTGTGCACGACGGCTATAAGAGCTGCTCCAACAGACAAGTTCCTGACATCAAGGGACCAGGCAATGTGTTGATCAAACACGATTGCCTTAGGGAAAAGCTTCTTCTCGTATGCAACCTTCCAGACACAGCGAGCACGATTTATTTGTCCCATTAGGACAAGGTAGTTAAGGAGGACATTAACAAAGTACCTGGCAGCTCCTTCTTCCACTTCATAATCAATACCTTGGAAGAATTCCCTCACGAAAGATAAAACCGGTTGTCTCCTCTGCTCAGGTCCGGTAAAGAGTCCGCACAAGAAAGCATGAGCCTTATGCTTTGTAGCACTCAAGATTGACATCAAATGCCTCTCATTGAGCTCTTCCTGGCATCTTACTAGATGAGCTAGAATTGATGTGTAAAGTATGAGGTCAACCCTAGCAGCAGCATTCACATATGTTTCAAGGAGAGGCTTAGCAGACTCATATAAGCCATTCTTCATGCATGACTCAAACAGCTGCCTAATGATGAAGTTATTTGTTCGAATCCCTGATGAACTCATGAAGCGCAGCCACCTCAAAGCAAGATCAACGGAACCATCCTTTATATAAACCATGAGAACATCACTAGCATTCACTTCAACTGAATAACCCATGGTCTTCATCTCAAGCAAAATTTTTGCAGCCACATCCACAAGCTTCTTTTTGGCCAGTAAAGTTAAAAGAGCTGTATAAGTGCTCAGACCTGGTCTCAAACCTGCATTTGTCATGGAGTTGTACAGTTTCATCGCTGCATCCACTTGTCCAGAAGCAGCATGCATCTCCAAAAGAGAGGAGTATGTAGATGGAGTTGGCAAAAATCCAGCCTTTTCCATATCTGAGAAGACGGACATTGCAATATCAAGCTTCCCAGATTTAGCATGGGCCTCAACAATCATAGTGTATAGCCCATAGTTAGGTCGAAACCCAGCTTTCTTCATCTCATCCCAGAGCCTGAGGGCTGTCTCCAGCTTTCCAGCCTTAACAAATGACTCAATTAGAGAAACAAACATTGCTCCAGATGGCCTCAGCCCAAAACCTTGCATTTCCATGTAGACCTTCATTGCTGTATCCAGCCTCCCAGCCTTCCCCATTGTATCAACAAGAGAACTAAAAATCCCAGAAGTTGGTCGATAATTCTTTTCTTTCATCTCCTGAAAAAGCTTCAGAGCAGCTTCAAGGCGACCAGACTTAGCAAGACTTGGTATCATCATGTCATAAGTTGATGCATCTAAAGAACAGCCATCTTTTTCCATGTTCTCATAAATCTCAAATGCCTTATAAGGTAGCCCTTTAGTCAGAAACAAAGTTATGAGTGAATTATACGTTTGGGTATCAAGTTTGCAAGCTAGCTCCTGAATTTTCTTGAAACAACAAAATGTAACCTCCAATTTCTCAGCCTTAGACAGATACTGAATTACCCTGTTATATGCGCCAAAAGAAGACATCCCATTTCCACTCGAATCATGAACCATTTCCTCAAAAATGGACTGAATCCCATCAAAATCTCTACTCAAATTCAACTTGTCAAACACCATAACATAACATTCATCATTAGGCACGTACCAAGGCTGCCTCTTAGCCCACCGAAACAAACTCAACAAAGCATCGCTGTCCTCAATTATCTTCAATGCCTGAGTGATGTGAGTCATGTTTGGCACAAACTGCAGTTTATCCAATTGGGTCTCCATATCAGGACCCCATCTCCACCTCTTCACGACCTCAACTATCTTAGCCACAGCTGAAATGTTCAAAATGGGCTTTTTCAATCCACCTACCATTACATGGTCATCAATCCCCGGCTCAACCGATCTTATTCCCTTACCTGAGTAAATAACGCTGCCCGACTCATCTAAATAGTCTATTTCTTCAGTCCACTCATGAGAATCTTCCCTACCATACTTCCCGGAGCAATACTCTCTAAAAAAATTACGATCACTTGACACAGATAAGGAGATAACTTTGCAAAAAAGTGAACTGGAATTATTGAGCAAGGAAAAAGATTTCAACTCGATGTTATTCTGAGTGAATATTTTTCTTGATTGTCTCAGATTTTTTGAGAACAAAAGGGCGCGCAGAATCATTTTCAAAATCTTAATTTAGTAAACGGAGAGAGGTAAAACATTCATAACTAACAAATTTCATGAAGATGATTTTCGTACCAGGTGAAATATCTTTGCAAATTGTTCCACTTTGGTGAGCTTGCAAAAACCCTGAACCCTCTTTCTGCAATTGAATTTGTGAAATTTGCTCCGTTATTGCGTCAGGGCGACCCGCGACTCATATGGGCCACGAAAATATGGGCTGCTTCGGGTTTCTTTGTTTACAACTTTTGGATTTGGGCCTCCAGTAGTTAGCCCGTTAGAGTCTTCATCCCCAAGTTATTGTTCTACTAAATCCACTCTAAAGTCTCAGCCCGTTTGGTTTCATTTTCTGGGACCATTTTCATTTTTTAGTGAAAATATATAGTAAAAAACTCGTTAGAAAATGTGTTTTTGAAAATAGAGTTGTATTTAGATATGTTGTTTAAAATTATAGGTTTATATAGTTGTTAAAATGAGATGTATTTGGATGTTGGGTGTTTTTGTATTAAAAGTTGTGTAGTTTTTGAATTTGAATTGATGATGTAATGCGTATTTTTTTAAAAAAATAATATTATAATTTGAATTTGAACTTATAATATTTTTGTAGTGAATATTGTTTGAGAAGTGATGAGAAGATAAAAAAAGTAGATATATGTAATAATAGGGGGGAAATATGTATGAAAATGGAGAGAGAATGTAAAAAAGAATGTTTTGAGAATGAAAATGTATGAGAAAATAGTGTAGAAGTTGATAGTTTTCTATTTTCATTTTTAGCAGAAAATAAAAAATGGGGTTTGAAAATGAAAACAAACGGGCACCATTAATTGGACACATTAATAAAATATTAAAAATGATAAGGCTTTGTTTGGTTAAGTTTTCTCGGAACAACATTGTTTTGGGAAAACATAACCCAACATATCCCCATTTTTCTCCAAAACTTACATTCTCCAATATATATATATACATATATTATATATATTTTATTATTATTCTAACATTAAAATAATCACTCAATTCCATTTTTACCCCAAAACTTCAATAAAAAAAATATTGATTTGACTGCTATAGTAAAAAATATCTCCCCCAAAATATAAACAAACATACCAAAAAATAACTTTCACATTCTCCAATAATTCATTCTCTCAAAACACATAATAAAATCAAACAAAAAACATAACCAAACACAACCTAAACTTGACCTAACAGCTTACATATTCAATGTTGTCCTTGGGCTCAAACAACTAGAAAAAGAGAAACAAATTCTAGTATCATACTAAGATGAAGTACGAGATGTCTGATGAGTCAGATTTAAAAAGTTCCAAGATTGATTAAGAGGTCATATAATTGAAGCAATTACCCACTAATGTTCAGTCCGATTAGGAGGAGCAGAAAGTTTGGGAGGCGGTGGTGGAGGAGGAAGAGGAGGGCTTTGAGTGGAAAGCAAGCAAAAGAAAAAGGGCCGAAAAACTCCAACTTTTGGGTTTTTTTTCCCGATGTCAAGGGCCTCAAGGCAAGCATATATGCCACCCCCCCCACCCCATATCTACATACTTCTTCCGATCAGATAAAAGACAATACTTGAGCTGTGTACGCTTCCTCTACCTTAAAAAAATATGCACTCGCTCGCTACTTTTTCCAGTCTTTTACATTTCTTCTGGTACACATTTCTAACCACCAATGTGTGACAGTGCAAAGTGGGCTGCTCCTAAAGAATCATCTTTTGGGCAAATCATTGCTTCTTGTCTATTTCAGTCTATATATAGCCTTTGATTTGATTCTTCTCTGTGCACTGTGGTTGTGGGAGCGCTAAAGGTTTATTAGTTTGAGAGTTGGAGTTGTATTTGGAGCTTTTCTTGATTTTTCACATGGAGAAAAACAGAAATTTTCAACTGCGGTTATGCATTTTGGCTGTCTATGTTTGTTTTGCAGCCATTGGCCTTGTGCAATGTGGTAAGTTGTCTTATGCTCCTCTTTTCTTCTTTTCTGATTTTGGAGCCCTTCTTGCTGCTTAGTTACAATATTAGTCTCAATTCTTGGGGGTGAAGTAAATATTAGTACAGCAATTTAATCTCACAACCTATTCGATCACTTCAGCATTGTCAATTCGAATTGATGTATCATCGTTTATTTCACATCATAAATAAATGTTGAATATATTAAATATCTTTTTGAAAAAAAATATTTAATTGGACATTATATACACTCACATATATTGATAATTTTTTTCTTCTTCTTTGTGCTAGCATTTTTTCACTTAAGTTGTTAGTAAACACAGTATATTTTTTTCAATGTAGAGTAATTTAATTTTTTATGCTGATTAGATTCAACGAACAGAATTCATCGATACCTTACTGGGAAGCATTTCAAAAGATCAAACATCCAACTTCCTAGAAAATTTCATTATTTCAAGAAACTTAACATAGATATACCATTAGATGCATCAAACACCGACCCATATGTAAGTTCACCATTCTCCTTGCCACCCTTCGATTCCCTTCCTCCTTACCCTTCGCCAGACAACGTCCCTCCATACTGTGTTAATCCACCATCCACCCCACAGCCACCTTCTACCATCCCAGCCCCAACAGGGCCTGGCTACACACCATCGCCCCCTCCAGCCACTTCCGTGCCCACATTGCCCGGCCCAACCCCAATACCACCTTCAAGCCCAGAAGGCCCACCCCAAATTATAGTTCCAAGCCCACCAGGTGTTATCCCAAATCCACCAAGTGAACCTGGGCTAAGCCCACCTTACTATGAGCCCAGGCCACCAAGCTCCATCCCCAGCCCACCATACAACATACCTTCTCCTTCTGGATCCATTCCGAGCCCAAGGTTCTTGCCACCCATTGTTTTCCCACCCCCAACGGTGCCCCCGCCTCCTCACCGGGGGCCTGTCACGACCCTGTGGTGCGTGGCTAAGGCTTCGGTGCCCGACCCGATCATCCAAGAGGCAATGAACTATGCTTGCGCTTCTGGAGCTGATTGTAACCAGATTCAGCCCAGTGGGTCATGCTTTCAGCCCAACACTTTATTTGCACATGCATCATATGCTTTTAATAGCTATTGGCAAAGAACTAAGGTGGCTGGAGGTACCTGTGATTTTGGGGGAACAGCAGTGCTTGTCACTGTGGATCCAAGTAAGTTGAAAACATTTACTAAATTGGTGGCCTAAATATCTGTAGATAGATATGAACTTGATGAAGATATTCTTGTAATCTTGTTTGTTTTCTTTCATCGGCAGGTTATGATGGGTGCCATTTTATCTACTTTTGATTCTTGAAGAAGATCAGTTGTGTTGATATATGTAGCAAGGACTCGAAATGCAATGAAGAAGGATCATGGCGAAGAAAATATGGGGACAAAATCTAAATCCTCTGATCAAATAAATTTAGAATGAGAGAGCAGATATTATTACCAACTTCTAGCAGCTTTATGATTGGCGTTGTTCATTTGGGCCACGATTTTGTAATATACGTACGAATTTGTTTTGAGGATATTTAAATATTGATTTTTGTGTTTCTGTATTGTGGATAAGATGCTGTTGAGCTAATTAACAGTATTCGCTTTTACTTGTTTCAAGAAAATATATTATTCGTTGTCCAAATTAAACTAATAGTATAAGCTAATATATCTAAACTTAGGTAGTGTTTGAATATGTTTTTTGTTTGATTTTATTATGTGTTTATTGTGTGTTTTGGGAAAATGAATGTTGAAAGAATTGTGGGAGAATGTGAAATGAAGGTTGGGGAATGTGATTGATGTTTGGTTATATTTTTGAGAATAGTTAAAAAATGAGTTTGGAAGTTTTGATATGTTTGGTTATGTTTTAAATGAAACATTTTATACTGTGTGTTGGTGTTTGGGGGTGAAATTTGAGTTTAATGATTTTTTTAAATGTAATAATAATAATAAAAATAAAATATATTGAGT
This sequence comes from Jacaranda mimosifolia, assembly GCA_018894105.1. Lineage (NCBI taxonomy): Eukaryota > Viridiplantae > Streptophyta > Magnoliopsida > Lamiales > Bignoniaceae > Jacaranda > Jacaranda mimosifolia. Next base: position 36,310,840 of record CM032118.1, read on the forward strand.
ATATATGTATATATATATGTAGTGGGATAGGAAAATGAAGGGGGTGTTTGTGATATTAGCCAAACAAGACAGAGACATTTTGGAATTTAAAATAGTAAAATGAAAAAAAAAAAATTCTACCATGTTTGGGAATATTTCCTGGAACGATGGGGTTCCGAGAAAACGTTCCCAAACAAAGCATTAATTTGGCAACTAAAAAGAAATTATCATTTACACAAATTCATATATATCTTATTATGGAAAAGAGGGAATTACCTGTATAATTTGGAGACTGTATTAACAACACTAAAAATAAAATTGAAAGCCACCCAATTTTTTAAAGAAATTTCAAAAAGTAGAATAGTTAGAAATGATAACTTAAAAAATTAATTGAGGCAAATTAGGTTTTACCCCCTTGTAAAAATAAAAAAGAGTAAAAAGACCCATGTGAAAAAAAAAATGCAACAAACCTCACAATGATTTTAAAAAACTAGCAAATTATCCCCTTCGTCCCGTGGTGTAATTTATGCGCAGCAAATGCAGGTTGTTCTAGGATTTTTGCTATTGAAATGTCAATTTCGCACATGAATATCAACCGTTTAATGAATTGAAAAAAAATTAATGGTTTAGATTACTTCTACCTATAAAAAAATATAAAATATTATACATATATTTAAATATATACATATTTATGAATAACTATATTTATATAGTTAAATATATGCATGTATATTTATATATATAAATCGTGCACCTCCCCTCCCCAACCCTTCCCACCTCCCCCACATCCCGTACAACCTTTCCCCATCCCACTAGCAACTAGGCCACGGCTACGTTCGCTAGCGGTTGCCCCTCATAGATGCGGCCTGGCCATAGCCGCCTTTGTGAACGCGGCCATGGTCGGCTGCAGATGGTGCCGCCATGGCTGCACTCACAATGGAGGCCGCCACTCGCAGAGGCGGTGAGTAAAGAGGGCTAGGGGTGGGGCTAGGGTTGGGTATATTTATGTTTAGGGTGAATTACGGCTACCACCACTGAGGTTTGGCGTAATTATGAATTTTTTTTCATTTTTTCAAAAATTACAAAAAATTCCCTATTGTTTGTTGCTGTCCAACAAATTAAGCCAGCCGTTACATGCCGCTAGGGTTTTTTGAATTGGCCATTAAAATTTGCATGTGAAATTCCAAAATTACCCTTTGCCTTAATAACCTTAGGTTTGACCATTTCTGACTAATTTTAGTGGACAAAAATACTCTTGGGAGCTGTATTGTCATATTTTTAATTTATATTAGGACTTAATAGTAATATATCTATACTACAAGGGTTTAATTGTAAGAAACATGTGATTGTAAAATATTTATATGAATATACGTACATATATATAAAATAATGTTATATAATATATGTATTATATATATGATACATATCATATATACATATACATAATACATACATAATATGTAATATTTACATACACATATGTACAAACCCCCACCGCCCCTCATCCACAGGCCAGATCTGGCCACGGCGACAGAGGCCATCGTGCTGATAGCAGTATTGTTTGGTCGTCTGGCCATAGCCAGGCGGCTCGTAGCCCGCTGCAGCCATGGTGGCGGCAGCAACAACAACAGGCTGCCGCAGGGCTAGGCGGCTCATAGCCCGCTGCAGCCATGCGGCCCTGTGGCAGCCAACAACAAGTTGCTGCTTGCTGCCCAGGCAATAAAAGAAGGGAGGTGTGTAGGAGGGTGGGTGGATAGGGTTTTCTTATAATGAATTTTCTTAAAGGAAAAACTAGTAATATTAAGAATAGTACTATGGAGGAAATAGATCTTCTAGTTAATATTGAACATCTTAATAAATGGACCATTCCAAAAGTGGATCCAAAACTTATTTATCAATATGGAACATTTGAGAAAATAGGTCTCAAACAGGTGGTAAAAACTACTGAAGAAACAATTCCTATTTCTAAAGATGATATTACTTTACAGCTTTTTCATAGATCTGATATTGATAAATATAGATCTGCTGATTATAGATTTATTCATATTGGTTTAATACAGATTGCTTTTAAACCACTTACTCTTGATAATCTTCCTGATAGTTTTGTTGCTATATTGCGTGATGCTCGTAATTTAAATTGGAAGCACTCAATAATGGGTGTAATACAATCAAGTTTGGCACATGGCCCGGTTTATTTTAATGTTTATCCTAATTTGCAGTTATTGTTAACTGATGTTAATATTTTACATGCTTTAACTTTAAATGTAAAGTTGCATGGTTATAATTATATGCTTAATACTGAAACAATTTGTATTACTTATCGCATTTATTATAAGCCTTTGTACACATTGAATCCTATGTGTAAAATGATAAATAGTAATAAAAATGAAACTATTTTAATTGAAACCAATTTTTGTAAATCCCATATAACAACTAGAAAACCAATAAAATGGGATGATGTTAAATTTCCTGAAAATTGGTTAATGGAAAATGTTATTCCTATTCAACCGGTAATACAAACTGAATTAAATAAGGTTATTCAAACCCCTGATGGGAATGTTTTAATTGAGTTTAAACAACCTGGTAATAATAGGTTAAAATCAAGTAGATCTCATAGATCTTCTTCTTATTCTTCATTTTCTGTGTTTGATCCTCTTGATTATATTGTTGAAAGTCCTCAATTGTCTAGAGCTTCAACATCTAGAGTTAGAGATAATAATTCTGAAACTCGTTTTGGAAAATTAAAAATTTCTTCTGATAATATTGTTCATGGTATTCCTACTGATAATAATAGTGAGGAGTCTCTTGAACCAACTGAATCCGAAATGGATTTTTCTGTGAGAAATACTCGCATTTAATAAATTGTTTTTTAATGAATCAAAACAAACTTGATTTTTCTAAAGGTTCTTATAATAGAAAAATTATATCACTTGAGTTTAATAAAGATCGTTGGATTTTATTTAGAAAATGGTTTTTTGATAATTTTAATAAAGATCAACAAAATTATTTTCAAACAGAATTTTATAAATTCGTAGAAGAAAAAAATCAAATAATACCTTTTGTTCCTTGGTTTTTGGTTAATTATATTGAACCTCAAATTTCTGTTCTTGAAAGAACTTATATTTATGATAATGGTAGGAAAGAAAAAACTGTTTTCCCTCCACAAGATTCTTTTGTTATTGAAGGTAATAATAAATTTTCTTTTGTTGCATTTTATAAGATGCTTGAAAATGATACAGCTGTTGTTACTACTCGTAATATGAATGTTTTAATCAAACAGCAAAATTATGCTAATTTATATTTAAATGTACTTGGTGAAAATATTTACCAACTTGATCAAAGATTAAATAATATAATTGTTAATATGGAAAAATTAAATAAAAATATTAATAATTTGGAAGAAAAAATTGATAAACAATTTGTTCATCCTGCTCCTGATCAGATTGTAATGCCTTCTATTCAGCCCCCTCCTGAAGTTAATGATTTTATTGTTAGGGATGTTTCTGAAATAGAAAAGGTAATAACTAAGAAATTTGCTGAATTTAGGATTTCTACTCTTAATAAGAAGTTAGATGAGAATGATTATAATAATAAAGTTAGGGAAGAGATTAATAAAATTCAGAATTATGCAGATAGGCCAACAATGAGAACTTATTATTATCCTAGGCCTACACCACAAGATGTTTTGCATGAAGAATAAGATTTAGTTCTTAACAATTCTTATAATGGTAAAAGCATCTATGAATGGAATTTGGATGGTTTTACTGAACGACATATTTATAATTTGGTGCATCGTATGTTAATGTATTGTACTATTTGCAAGAATAATGGTAATAGTGATAATACTATCGCAAAAATAATTATTGCAGGTTTTACTGGCCAACTTAAAGGTTGGTGGGATAATTATCTTTCTCCAAATAGTAAAGAGGAGATTCTTAATAGTGTTAAACAGGAAGGAACCAGTAATAATATTGAGAATGCTGTTTATACTTTGATTGTTACTATTATAGAACATTTTACTGGTAGATATACTAATAACTCTGAACATATTAGAACTTTATTGAATGGTTTAAAATGTCAGAGTCTTACATCTTTTAGGTGGTATAAAGACACCTTTCTTTCTAGAGTTATGGAGCTTCCTGAGTCAAATAGTGACCATTGGAAATCTAAGTTTATAGATGGGTTGCCTTCTATGTTTGCCGAGAGAGTTAGAAAAAATCTTAGGCAAAATGAGTCTAATATAGACTATAGTAAATTTACATATGGCAAGTTAATAGGAACTTGTATTCAGGAAGGATTAGCTCTTTGTAATGATATTAAATTGAATCAACAAATTAAGCGTAATAATATTACAGAAAGAAAACAATTAGGTCAGTTTTGTGGACAGTTTGGGATGGAGAACCCAAAACAGGTTAGTAATAATAAGCCACAAAAACATGATAATGAGAATTATAGAAAGAAATCTAGGAAGAAAACTCATAAACAGACTAGAGAGAAACAGAAAGAAAAATGAAACGTTATAGAGAGTCTGGCAATTATAGAGAACCTAGACCTTCTAATAGGACCATAAGAAAGAAATTTCATAAATATGGTGCCTGCTATAAGTGTGGTAAGGTAGGACACTATGCTGATAAGTGTAGGATGAGAGAAAGAATTAATAGCCTTGAGATAGATGATAATCTTAAGGATATTCTTTATAAATTAATGTTAGAATCTGATGATGATATTGATTCTGCTTTTTCTGATAATATTAATGAATGTGTTGATAGTTCCAATTCTGAATGTGATCCTTGTAAGGAAGGATTGTCATGTGATAATATTGCATCTGATAATAGTAAATCTGATAGTGATGAGATGTATAATTTAATTTCTCAGTTTTCTGAATTGAATGTTCTTAGTAATGATAATACTATTGAATTTTTGAAAATGATAAAAGATCCTATTTTAAGATCTAAAATAATAGATGAAATGGAAAATATTCCTTCTTCTTCTTCTCCTTCCCCAACTTCTTCTTCTTTTCAAAATAATATTTTAAGGGATAATGATCCCTATTCTATGTCTGAAGTTTATAAAATATTAGAAAGTAGGAATAAAACTAGAAGTCCTACTAATGTGATTGATTTGAAAAAAGAAGTGGATAATTTGAAAAGAGAAATTATTGATTTAAAAAGAAATAATAACTCTTTAGAGGAAAGAATAAAAAGATTAGAAATTTCTCAGGGTAAACAAATAATTCCTCAAGTTGATAATATGTTTAATTTTCCTGAGAGTATCACTAATAATATTCAAAGTGATGATTTTCTTAATAAATTAGAAATGATTACTTCACAAAAATGGCTTGTGAAAATAAAATTTTTAATTAGCAATAATTTTTCAAAAGAATTTATAGCACTAATTGATAGTGGTGCTGATTTAAATTGTATTCAAGAAGGTTTAATACCTACTAGGTATTTTGAAAAAACTACCCATATTCTTCGTACTGCTAATAGTGAAAAACTTGACATTAGTTATAAATTGTCAAAAGCTTTTATTTGTAAAAATAAAATCTGTATTCCTAATAGTTTTTTATTGGTTAAAAATATTTCAAACCAAATCATTCTTGGAACCCCGTTTTTAAAGAAAATTTATCCTCTAAAAATGGTTGATAAAAATGGTTTTATTGGTACATATAATAATAAAGAAATTTATTTTGAATTTATTGTTGAACCTTTTTCTAGAATTCTTAATAATATTGAAGAAGTTTTAAAAGCTAAGACTAATCATATTAATTTCTTAAAACAAGAAATTGTTAGTCTCGATATTATTAATCAATTAGAAAAGCCTAAGTTAAAAGAGAAAATAGCTTTTCTTGAAAATCAATTTGCTTTATCTGTGTGTGATGAACACCCTAATGCTTTTTGGAATAGAAAGAAGCATATTGTTGATTTGCCTTATGATGATAGCTTTGATGGTAATATTCCTACTAAAGCTAGGCCTTGTCAAATGAATTCTGAATATTTAAATTATTGTAAAAAAGAAATTGAGTCTTTATTACAAAAGAGCTTAATAAGGCCAACCAAGTCTGCTTGGTCCTGTACTGCGTTTTATGTTAATAAGCATAGTGAACAAGAATGTGGTGCTCCTAGATTAGTAATAAACTATAAACCTCTTAATAAGGTTTTAAAATGGATTAAGTATCCTATTCCTAATAAAAAGGATTTGCTTGATAGACTTTTTGATGCTAATATATTTTCAAAATTTGATTTAAAATCTGGTTATTGGCAAATTCAAATTGCTGAAAAGGATAAGTTTAAAACTGCCTTTAATGTTCCATTTGGGCAATATGAATGGAATGTTATGCCTTTTGGTCTGAAGAATGCCCCTTCAGAATTTCAAAAAATTATGAATGATATTTTCAATCATTTTAATAGTTTTATCATCGTTTATATTGATGATATTTTAGTTTTTTCTAATACTATAGAAAATCATTTTAAGCATCTTAATATTTTTAAAACTGCTATAATAAATAGTGGTATTGTTATTTCTAAACCCAAAATGGTTTTGTTTCAAAGTAAAATTAAATTTTTGGGTCATTTTATTGAAAAAGGAAAAATTGTTCCTATTAATAGAAGTATTGAATTTGCTTCTAAGTTTCCTGATAGAATTACTGATAAAACTCAATTACAAAGATTTTTAGGGAGTCTAAATTATATTTCTCCTTATTATAAAAATCTTGCTCAGGATACTGCATTGTTATATGATAGGTTAAAGAAGGTTCCTAAACCTTGGAATGATAGTCATACTAATGCTATTATTAAAATTAAAGAAAAGGTTAATAAATTGCCTTGTTTAATGCTTTCTAATCCTAATTGGGAAAAAATTGTTGAAACTGATGCCTCTGATTTAGGATATGGAGGTATTTTAACTCAAATTGATCCTAATAGTAAGCAAGAGATTCTTGTTAGATTTTGTTCTGGTAAATGGAATGATAGCCAGAAAAATTATGCAACTGTAGCTAAAGAAATTTTTGCTATAGTTAAATGTGTGCTTAAATTTCAAGATGATTTATATAATCAGTTTTTTATAGTTAAAACTGATTGTCAGGCTGCACAATTTATGTTTAATAAAGATTTTAAACATAATGTTTCAAAACAAATGTTTGCAAGGTGGCAAGCTTATTTAGCCCCTTTTGATTTTAAAATAATATATAAAAAGGGTAGTGATAATAGTCTCCCTGATTTTCTAACCCGAGAATTTTTACAGGGATGATCCCTTATAGGGGCCACAATCCCTTCTCTAATAGAGGAGAAAGAGGAAGCAATTATCGTGGCACACCAAGGCCACTAATACAACATGGCAAACAGAAGCTAATAGCTTCCCCGGTTTCTCAGGCATCATATGCCTCTTCAACCTCTTCGGATCCAATTTATAAAGATCCATTTTTTGCAGAATTTCTACAATTCAAGCAAAAACAAAATACAGATGAGTCTAATAAACCATCTGCCTCCAACCCGTCCAAAAAGCCAGAAGGAACTAATAAACCTTCTTTTGTGGATGTTACTTCTAATATTGCATCCCCAGTTGATGAGGATTCTCTCACAACTTTTGAGCAAAAAGATGCTAAGGATATAATAACAATCCTTGAGCATAAAGATCTTCAATGGAAGAAGGATCCATGGGTAATACACCAAAGGTATTTGGATACAGCATCATATGCTGCTGGGTCTTATAAACCCAGAATGTTTTTTGAAAATATTCTTATTTATACTGGCTCTTGTGAGGTCAATCATTATTTTCCTTATCAAGAGAAAAATGTTTTTAATTTTAGTAAAATAATAATTAAAAAATTAATTTCTATCGAAGAATGGGGTTTATCCTCATTAAAAGAAAAAGAATTTTCTGTTAATAGAATTACTTTCAAATTTAATTACTGGGATTATATCCAGGCTTTTAAAAATGTTTTTCTTTACGAAAATCCCAGGAAAAAACATACTTGGTTTATAAAAGTATGTCCTGAACTTTTTGAGACAAAAATACCAAATTGGTTTGTGTTTTGGTGGCAATCATATGGCCCTACTCATAATATTTTGCCAGATCAATTTAGATAGGCATATGATAAATGGAGTCAATATTCTCCAGAATTAATAGAGGCAGAAGAAAATGATGAGATGGCAACTAATAAAGCAGCCATGCTCTTTTTTATGGAATTTTCTATTCCTTGAATCTGGAAATGGGTTCCAGATGTTGGAGTTACAGAAGATAATATTCTTTGTCTTTATCGTTCCTATTATATCAAATGGTGGAACAAGATGCTTCAAATTGACAAGCAAAGTGGCCAAATGGAGGGTCAAGATACTTTAAATAATATTTTTAAAGCGACCCAATTATACAGGGAAAAATTTGAATCTGATAAGAAAAAAGAAGCTTCATCATTGTTCGGAAAAGCTTCAAAAAAAATAAAAATGCGAAAGGAAAAATTGTGCAAAGAAGACTTGCTTAAAGAAGTACTTAATATGGTACAAGCCGAGTTAAAAGGGCAAGATGATAAAGAGCAATTAGATGAAGAAGATGATGATGTATCAATGGCTACTTCATCTAGATCAAGAACAGATGACAACCAATATGGATGTCTGGGAGGTGAATCACAAGACCCCAATGAGGATATACCCTCAACGCAAGACATTCATAAAATTATTGCTTCCCTCAGAAAGGAAAAAGAATAGAGGAATAAAATAGTAATTTGTAATAGGGATTACTATTTGAACAGTAATATACTGTTCATTTTTACTGTTCATAGTTACTATTCGGATTCGAAAATTTTGAAATCCGCACAGTAGTTTCAGCTTTTTACTGTTCGGACTCGAAATGTTTGAAGTCCGCACAGTTTTTCTTTTGTCTATAAATAGGTTAGGCTTTTGTTGTTGGAGGAGGACGCTTTCCATTCCTCTCCAAAAATTTTCTTTTGTTTTCCCCTGATTTCCCCCTTGTAATTTCCCCTCTTGTAATTTTCCTTCTTTAATTTTATTTTTATTTGTGTAATAAGAAGTTGCGGTTTTGAAGACCTCTGCTTGGTAAGCTTCAATTTTATTTTATTGTTTTAAATATTTATTTTGTATAAGACTTAGCCTAATGGAAGGCTAAGGTGTTTGTGTTAAACATGTAAGAGTTAGATATTTCCTATATAATTGTGGTAAAGGTCTGTATATGTACAAGACTATGTAAGAAGGGTTCGGATCTCATGGTCTGGTTAGCCAGTTATGGTTGGGTTCTGAGGCTTAACGGCACTCTAAGTATGTTGTCCTCTGGAAGTTTGCCCTTTTGCCCTTGTTAGCCGGGTTTGGCGTTTGTGGGCGTTTCTGGGCTCTTGTGTTCCAGAATTCATACTTAGTGGGCTTGTTAAATTCAGGTAAACAATCCCAATCATGTGATGCTGTGATTCACCGCCTGATCTGTGGCCCCCCTTCATAAGATCCAGTGCATAGATGGTATCAGAGGGAAATTACAAAGGGGAAATCAGGGGAACACAAAAGAAAATTTTTGGAGAGGAATGGAAAGCGTCCTCCTCCAACAACATGATTTCTATTTAATAAATAATTTAATTAATATTGGTTAATATGTAATTCAAGTAATAAATATTTTATTATTTAATATTATTAGATAAATTTAATTACATAAGAAGATTATTTTAAATATATACACTATTTAAAATAATTCAAAAATTTTAGCCTACTAATTTTAAATATATATACTATTTAAATATATATGCATAGAGGGGCATTTAGGACTTTAGCCATCAAACCAATTTTTAGCATTTTTTTAATTATTTTTTTGTTAGGGGTATTTTGGACTTTTCTCATTTTTCATCCACCTTACAATTAAGTTCATCGATTTAGGGAATTTTTTGTAATTTTAAAAAAAGCGATGACTTTTTCGTAATTACGCTAAACCTCATGGGTGGTAGCCATAATTCACCCTTATGTTTATGTTTGTGTTTATTAATTAATATATATTATATATAAATATATACATAAATATAATGTATTTGATATGGGGTCAGCCCAATAGGCCCACTACGGCCGTCAGGCTTAATAAGCCCAAGACTTTACTCAACCATATAGGTCGAAGCCCAAGACTTTACTCGACTATGGGAGTCGAGTTCAACGACCTAGAGGTCGGCTTAAGCACAACAGAAGCATTAATGACCAATAATAACAGTTCCTACCACCTATCGCATGCTTATTAAATGTGTCCCAGCCATATGTCTGTCCGCATTTATTGGTGTGACGGCACATCGCCACCGCCATTAATGTCGTTGCCTCTGCATTAATGGCAATATGGTTTCTCATCCATTTAGCTGAACAGTTGTAAAGCTTAGGTTTAGGTCGAAATGACCTAGATTATCCCTATCCATGGGAACAGTGTGAGAAGCATTTCGAGGCAAAATCTGTCTTTTTGTCCATAAGCAGACACTATAAATACCCTTTCACCCCAGTATAATGGTAAGCTTACATACACTCTTTGAACTGTTACTCTATCCAAAAACTTTCAGGTTGATTTACTGACTTAATCTTCGGATGGTCTTACTCGAGGACTCTCTCGGTTAGCCTGATGTTTGCTCATTAGTAGTAGGTTCTACCTCACACCTTGACAAACTATCTTTCAGGTCAAAGTGACATCCAGGTTGAGACCTAAAGATGCACCATACTAAAAATAACCTCATCATTTTTGCACTGTCTGTGGGAAATGGAATTTACAGCCGAAAAGGGTCAACACCAGGCGAACCACTTCTGAGAGACAGAGTGATCGTTGCTCACCACCCCCTTAGCCGCCACTGGAACAATCCAATCAGCATACGAGAGGTCCTAGTTCTCAGCCTGAACAAGTGGTCACCTTGACCATCCCCTAGTTCATGCAAATGATTAGTGATCGGATCTCTGCCCAACTTTCTGTTTAGCTATCTGCTGCTTTACAAAGGTATAACAATCAACCAATAGCCACGGAAAGCGCCACACCCCACCCCTCATGCCAGGAAGAGCGACTCTTGAGGGAAGATAGGACAAGGAATGAGGCACTCCCTAACCTGAGTAGACGAGAGTTAAATCCCAGGTAGTTTCCTCGTGACGAGTCTCGCCATCATCCACGAGAGGAGGTTGTTGATCCAACAGACCATTGCGTTTGCCAATCAAGCCCAACAGCACGAGCTGGTTGAGCACCCCAGACTTCATCCTAGTCGAGACATGTCCAGGGCTGACAAGGACAAATGGGAAGAAGTCTCACGTCAGGTTCAACAACTTAATAGGGAACGGGAGGAAATTTCAAGGAGGAATCTAGACCGGACCCAGTTTGATAATGCTCCTAGATTCCGATGTGAAAGAGAATCTCCCTTTACTCAGGAAATTATTGATGAGCGTATTGCGCTCGACACAAAAGTCCCTATCGGACTATCTCGATATGATGGATCTACGCGCCCAAACGAGCATCTTTATGTAATTTCAACATATGATGCAACTGCATAGGCATAGTGACCACATACATGCAAAAATGTTGGTCACTACTTTTTAGGGAATAGTGTTGGAGTGGTTTGTCAAGATCGAGCCCACCTCCATATTCTCTTATGATCAGTTTTGTGATAAATTCTTACACCAGTTCACTAGTAAGAGGAAAGCAAAGTTGCCTTACACTTATCTTTATACAGTAAAGCAAAATGAGGGTGAATCCTTGAGAGATTTCTTCTCCAGATTTAATATTGAAGTTTTAAAAATTGATAACCCTTGCATTGAGTTCTTCATTGAGTCTTATTTCTGGGCTTGAGACACAAGAAATATGCTAACGCACTGGTCAGGAAGCGACCGCATACAATGGAGGAACTCACCAACCTAGTGGAAAGGTACATGACCCAAGAAGAAATGAATAAGATGAAATTTGGTGGAGGAGAACTCGACAAGAAGAAGGACAAAGAAAAGGATGGCAAACACCAGAAGGAAGGTCACTGCTCTCTGATCAAGCGTTTTCACAGTTATGCACTGCTGAATACCCCCAGGAAAGAGGTCTTGTTTGCTATTTAGTAGGACAACCTTCTGAAAAGACCAAGAAAACTTAATGAAACAGAGGCTATGAAAAAATCCAAGAAATACTGTCATTTCCATCGACAGAAAGGACATAACACGGAGGATTGTTTCAACCTCTAAGATGAAATTGAGTGTCTCATCAGACAACGCTACCTCAAAAAATACATTGATGAAAAAGCCCTGCAAGTAATGGCTCAAATTGACCAGACTCCCCATAGAGAACAGTCGGTCAGCCCACGAAGAAAAGATAAGGGAAAACAGAAGGTTGGGGATGACCGCCCCCTTTTAAGAGTCATTATTGACACAATAGCGGGATGAACAACATGGGGGACTCCAGGAATGCAGGGAAACAGACACAAAGACATCTTGAGTCCAGTGGGTCTACACGAGCCAATCTACCAAGTTTCCACAAGTGCCGAACCTACATCTTTCTCAGATTCCGACCTCTCACACCTAGGAGGGCAAGGAGCAGGAAGCAACCTTGACTGCCCATTGGTGGTTTCGGTGGAAATTGCAAACTTCGAAGTCATAAAGGTTTTGGTAGACTATGAGAGTTCTACAAACATCATCTTTTTATCCATACTAGAAAGAATGAAATTGGTGAAATTGAAATTCGACCCTACAGAACACCTTTGGTCGGATTTGAGGGATTAGAGATTGTACCTGCCGGATCTATCAATTTATCTACCTCATTTGGAAAAGCTCCCAAAAGGTGTACTCTCACGATCAACTTCCTCATCGTTGCTGCACCCTTTGCCTATAATGCCATCATAGAAAGACCAGTGCTAAATGACTTTCAGGCGATTGTATCTACTTATCGCATGAAAGTCAAGTTTCCTACTGCAGAAGGAACCAGGGAGTTGTTGTATAATTTGAAAGAGACATGGCGTTGATACACCATTTCGATCAAAGCTAATGCCTAGAAAGCTCGACCTATACTGAAACCCTTAGGGGACATTCCCATAATGGAACCTAAGGAGGGACATATTACTAAGAAGAGAAAAAGGGCAAACACGCAGGTCGAGCCCATTGAAGAATTCAAAGCAGTCGAACTCAATCCTAGTAACCCTGATAAGACAACAAGGATAGGAACAAGCCTGGAACATAGTATGGAATGCATGCTTGTCGATTCCCTTCGGAGAAACATTGATGTTTTTGCTTGGAAAGCAGTCAACTTACAAGGAATCGACCCCCAGGTCATCGTCCACCGCCTTAATGTCAATCCATCCTTCAAATCGGTGACACAAAAGACAAGAACCTTCAATGCAGAAATGATTCTTATTATCGAGGAGAAGGTTAACAAGCTTTTAGAGGCAAGCTACATAGTTGAAATCTAATACCCTAGCTGGTTATGTAATGTAGTTTTGGTTCCTAAAAATGAAGGGAGATGGAGAATGTGTAATGATTTCACTGATCTTAATAAAGCATGCTCTAAAGACCTGTATTCTCTGTCTCGCATAGATTTGTTGGTTGATTCAACTGTAGGTTGCAACCTTTTGATATGATGGATGCCTTTCAAGGATACTATCAATTTTTTATGGCCCCGGAAGACAGCGGCAAAACTTCCTTTGTAGTCTCGAATGGTGTTTATTATTTTCTAGTTATGCCATTCGGATTAAAAAATACTGGCGCGACATACCAGAGATTGGTCAACTTCATGTTCAAAAACGAAATAAGTCGGTCCATGGAAGTGTATGTGGACGACATGATCGTTAAATTAGAGAGTGAATTAGACCACCTAGCCGACCTAGATGTTACATTTTCCATCCTTAGGACCTTTGGTATGAAACTAAACCCGTGTAAATGTACCTTTGGAGTGAGAGATGGAAAATTCTTTGGATATGTAGTTAGCCAACGAGGTATTGAGGCCAATCCTCAAAAAATCCAAGCTATGCAAGATATCTTGCCACCAAGAACAGTCAAGGAAGTGTAGAGGCTGGTCGGAAAAATCATTGCTCTGGGTCGATTTATTGATCAACTAGTAGATAAAAGTTTATCATACTTTCAGGTCCTGAGGAATGCCAGGAAGTTTCAGTGGATAGAAAAATATGAGCCGGCTTTGGTCGATCTCAAGCAGTATTTAACCGAACCTCCACTATTAGTGAAGCCCACGACTGGCGAAGCATTGGGTTTGTACTTAGTAATTTCTACAGCAACAGTTAGCTCCGTCTTGGTATCCACTCAGTAAGGTTTGTGCAGGCCAGTTTATTACAGCAGTAAAGTTTTGCAAGGACTTAAGCATAACTATCTAGAAATAGAAAAGTTTGCGCTAGCCCTCATACTGTGGCACAAAAATTGAGACCCTATTTCTGTCACACACCATTATTGTGTTGACAAATCAACTGTTGAAGTAAGTCCTCTCCAAGCTTGATACCTTCGGAAGGTTAATCAAATGGGCTATTTAGTTGGGAGAATTTGACCTCAAATTTCAACTTTGCGTAGCTATAAAGGCCCAAGTGTTAGCTGACTTTGTAGTAGAACGGATCGACCTCTATTCCGATCGGGAGTAGGATCAACAGGTCTGGTCTTTGCATGTAGACGGTTCAGCCATGAATTCAGGTGGAGTAGGTCTTTCATTATGTTCCCCTCAAGCAGAAGAGTGTGATTTTTCTATTAAGCTTGATTACCCTGTCACCAATAACGAGGCGGAGTACGAAGCTCTTATAGCTGGGATGAATATGGCTTAGATAGAGGGGTCAAGCATTTAGTAGCCATTACAGATTCTCAGCTTGTCGCTGAACAATTTTGGGGAAACTTTGAGGCAAGGAAAATGACCATTAACACCTATCTCACTCAGGTCAAACAACTTGAACATCAATTTGAGAAATTCACCCTTAGTCAAGTACTTAGGTTGGAGAATGAAAAGGCAGACACATTGTCAAAGTTTGCCAGCTCAACGGAAGGCACCAGAGAAAGATCCATCACCTTTTCGGTCTCAGTTAAGCCTGTCGTTGATAGCCTCCAATAGAACAGGATCTTTGCCATCGATGCGATCGACCAGACCTGAATTAATGAGATTAAGTGTTATCTCAAGGAATGTAGAATGCCAGCAAATAAAGTGGAAGCCCACAGGTTGAAAGCATATGCGTCAAATTTCTCTTTGGACGAGTATGACCAGCTATATAAGAGGTCTATCGCAAGGTCCCACTGAAGTACCTGACGCCTAGTCAAGGACAGAAAGTCCTACGAGAGGTCCATGCAGGCATTTGTGGAAATAACTTAAGAGGTCGATCACTAGCTCACAAGATCATCAGGAGTGGATATTTTTGGCCAACATTAAACAAAGATGCCGTTGAATTTGCCTACAAGTGTCAATCATGTCAAATTCATGCTAGTATTCCTCATAGACTAATTGCCACCTTTGTTCCGATACATATTACATGGTCGTTTGACCAGTGGGGAGTCAATATAGTAGGGTCTTTCCTGAAGTCTACTGGACAAAGGAAATACATGATCGTGACAGTCGAATACTTCACCAAATGGGTAGAAGCTGAGGCTGTTCCCAAAATCACCGACGCCGCAATAAGGGCTTTCTTATGAAAAAATATCATCTGGCATTTTGTCCTACCTAAATTCATATCCAAAAAGGGCACCCAATTTAAAACAAACACACTATAGAATGGTGTGAAGACCTGGGAATTAAACAACATTTTACTTCGGTCGGGGACCTGCAAGCTAATGGTCAAACAGAGGTTACTAACAAAACTGTCTTTGACCGTATCAAGGCTTACTGGAAGGCTTTAATGCTAGCTGGGTAGATGACCTCCTGGGAGTCCTCTAGGCCTATCGGACCACTCCGCGCATAGCCAATGGTCGGAGTCCTTTTAGTTTAGTGTATGGTTTAAAGGTAGTTATCACTGCAAAGTTAATCCAACACATGGCTCGAATTATACACTATAACCCTGATTAGAAACAAGGCCGAAAGAGAATTCGACCTAGAAATGATCCATGAGCTCCATCAACAAGCTTTCACAAAAATACAGAGGTACAGGTCGATCATGGCTAAGCATTATGATAAAGGTGTTAGACCTAGGTATTTTAAAGCAGGGGATCTCGTCCTCAAAAAGGTTGAAGTCTCTAAAACTGTTGGCAAACTTGACCAAAAATGGAAGGGTTTATATTATGTGGTTAAAGTAGCAAAACATAACTCTTATCGGCTAGCTGACCTGTCTGGGAATGAGCTACCAAGACCATGGAACGCAATCAACCTCAAGAAGTTTTATGTGTAGACTGCACTGTACAGAAATCACACTATTTTACTATCTAGTCAACCCCGCAGTCGCATGATTAAAGTTGAATGATTCAATAATTAAGCAACTATCTAGTCGCCCCTGCATTTGCATGATTAAAGTTGGATGGTTCAATAATTAAGCAGCTATCTAGTCGACCCTACAGTTGCATGGTTAAACTTGAATGATTTAATAATTAAGCAATTATCTAGTCGACCCCGCAGTCACATGATTAACGTTGGGTGATTTAATTATTAAGCAACTATCTAGTCAACCTCGTGCTCGCAGCCAACCTCACAGTCGTATGATTGAAGTATACTTGAAATTTAATCATTATAGAATTTAGTCGACATCAGTTCACAAATATGCGCATTTTTCATAGAAATATTTTCGATCTCGTAAAAGTAAAGCGACGCAGAACAACAAGAATGCAAGACCACACGATACTTGATTAAATATTAAAGTGTACAAAAAAAGCAAAAATTACTCCATATGCCCCTTGGGGCCATACATCCCCCCCCTCCCAAAAAAACTGGCTACACCAAGCGGCTTCTCTTTGTTGAGCCATAGCTTCAGCAGCCACTTCGTCCACTATCTTAAGTAGCTCTTCCATCGAGTCCACACCAACATTTAAAAGAGGACCTTGACCTCTTTCTCAGGCAGCCTCCTTTGAGCTGCTCTAGTAGGATGTAAGGGCCTTGAATCCTTGATCAAGAACACCCGACCACCACCGAGAAAGAAGTTCGCCATGACAACCTCGTTGTTTTTTTTATCTACAGAGCAAACACTCCAACAAACCCAAATTTCTCACCCACCGTGAAGACCCGAGGAAGAGGCCGAACATCAGTCCCACCCTCTTCAGTAGGGACATTTTCATCAAACGCTTGAAGACATTCATCCTTGTTCAAGTTGAGTCTCGCCTTATCATCAGGTTGAAACTCATATCCCATGCATTCTAGCTGCTTCACAGCATGGTTGAAGGCTTCCTTCGCATCATCCATGCTGAAAGTTACGCTCGCATTGGTAAAGGCCGAGGAGAGCATAAATTGCTGAATGACTTCCTTATGGATCTCGGGCAACACCTTAAAAAATTTCGATCGAGCGTATCTCACCGTGCTCTCATACCTGTGCGCTCTACCTGATTCAAAAGTTTCTTAAATTGAGCTCAATATCTTTTTGAGTTGATCCTCGACCTGGCTTTTGCCCTCAACGGCAGCAAGTAATTTGACATCCTTCTTTTCGAGCCGCTTAGTGATTCTAGATTCTAAGGAGCCGACCTTAACCTTCAGCATTTCACTCTGGTCCTTTTCAAGACCTTCTCATTTCTCCAGTAGTTGCTGACACTGGGTTTCGCATAGCTTGTAGCGACGATGGAGATTATACCCCCATTGTCTGACCTGAAAAAATATGAACATCAAAATTAGCAATTTTTCAAAATAGAGCATGTATCCAAACTTGACAACAAACATACCATGTTGGCATGGTAAGTGAAAGCTTTCAGAGCGTTGACTTGTTCATGGCTAAACATTTCCACTTGGTCGCGCTGGAACAGACCTGCTTTAGAACAGCTAACGGTGTCAAAGAAGTCTTGCCCACACCCATTATTGTCGCAGTATTTGACACTCCCACATTCTCCCCGAATCGTAGCTCGAGAAACGTGGGTAGATTGCATAGCTGCTCTGGGGGGAGTAAACTATAGGCGGCCTCTTCTTCCTCAATCGCCTTTGCCTTCCCTTTCTTGACTGCAGTCTTTTTAAGGATACTCTGACCTGTTGTTTTGACCGTTTTCTTCTTTGTCTGAGGGGAGTTGCTAACTGCTTCTGTGCTCGCAGTAGCACCGGTTTCATCCTCTGGGACCTCTGGACCCGCCCCAAATGCTTGAGCACAAACAATAAAAAAAGAAGTAGTTGCCGATCAAACAGATACCAATTAAAAAGCAATATCTCGCATTATTTATAAAGGTTAGTTTCTACTTAAATGCGCATATGCATGTAACCTCAACAGTCCCACCAGAACCAAATTTCTCTCTTATGAACACCGACGCATCCGTCTCACCAAATTCAAAGAGGTCTCGAACAAAAATATTACTCTAGGATGGATTCTCGTTTGTATCCAGCTCGACCCTACCCCTCATCCACCCTCTTGGAATATTGAACTCGACCCCAGTGGGAGGTTGAATATAAAAATATCTCTGTTTCCATTTTTGACCGTGCGATGAGGAGAAAGTCCTAAAGACCTTTCTATGGGGCTACGCAGTTAAATAATAAAAACCAGACTCCCCGACTAAACACGATATGGGTAAGTGGAATAAATGGCTGAAATTAGCCTAAGAAAGAGCTTCATCGAGGACACACAATAAAACAACAAAACTATACATAAGGCATAGTAGTTAGGGAGCAACTGAGTTATACAAACCTGTAGATCTTTAAGCAAGTCAACTATTGGGTCACTTATAGGGAACCTAAGGCCACACTTCATCGCGTCCTCAAACATGGTTATGCACCCCTCAGGAGGAGTATGCATCTATCCACAACCCTAGGTTTAATCAACTCAAACATGTCAGGGATATGATATTCCCCCCTAATTGACCTAAGGTCATTCAATGATATTTTCTACACGATATCACTATAGTGTGTTGTCATGAATAACCTACACCTTGACCTAGGAATTTCCTCCCCTACTATTTCCTCCTCATTAGGACCGTGCCCTGACAGCTTTGTCTCATCAGCACCATGCCTCGAAGGCCTCACTTCTTCGATTAAAGGATTGGAAGGTCCCACCCCATCATCTACTCCTAATATCCCATCACCTATACTTAATTTTGGTTGTTCAAGGGTACCCGACCTCTCGCTAGAGGATCTATTCGACTCTGTCCCGCTATTCGAGACATTCGCCAAATGTGTAGCCTCAGAATCAGAACTAGAACTCGACATATTGATAAAAGATTAAGGGCTAGCAAACTTTAAAAACGGAGGGAAAAGGCACTTACAAAAATTGCGTGCAGAGATTAAGGACTCAAGGTTGCTTAAAGATTAACAAGAAATCTTCATCTCTCGATCTCAAAGCGTTGTGGTAAAAGTGGAAATGAGCAGTGAAAATCCGCTATTTATAGACAAGCCGAAATTTCAACCTGTTAAAGTAACCGGTAATCGGCTAATAAATGCATAACCGTCGATTACCCACGCATCAAAACTCATGCAACCGCTTAAAACAACTCCCGCCTTCATCCCTCTGATCGAGATTCAAATAAATTTTTCCTGCCACTCCTACAAGCTACTCTAAACTTCGACCCCCTTATGATTGGACTTTAGAGTAAGGGGGGCTCATGATATGGGGTCAGCCTAATAGGCGCACTACGGTCGTCAGGCCCAACAAGCCAAAGACCTTACTTAACCATATAGGTCGAAGCCCAAAACTTTACTCGACCCTGAGGGTCAAGTTCAGCGACCTGGAGGTCGGTTTAAGCGCAACATAAGCGTTAATGGCCAATAATGACAGTTCTTACCACTCATTGCATCCACATTAAATGCGTCTCAAACACTAGTCTATCCATATTTATTGGTGTGACGGCACATCACCTCCACCATTAATGCCATTGCCTTTGCATTAATGGCGGTATGGTTTCTCCTTTGTTCAGCTGAACAGTTGTAAAGCTTAAGTTTAGGTCGAAATGACCTAGACTATCCCTATCCATGGGAACAATGTGAGAAGCGTTTCAAGGTGAAATCTGTCTTTTTGTCCATAAGCAGACACTATAAATACCCTCTCATCCCAGTATAATGGTAAGCTCATATACACTCTTTGAACAATTACTCTGTCCAACAACCTTTAGGTTGATTTACTGACTTAATTTTTGGAGGGTCTTAGCCGATGACCTTCTCGGCTAGCCTGACGTTTGCTCCTTGGCAGAAGGTTCCACCCCATGCCCTGACAAACTATCTTTTAGGTCAAAGTGACATCCAGGTCGGACCTAAAGACCCACCACACTAAAAATAACCTCATCAATATTTATAATATATTACATTTATATATATATTTTAAATTTATATTTGTAGTATATTATAAATGTAGCATGCCAAGAATATTGGCTATATTTGGTTATATTTTTCCAAAACAAATTAATATATATTTTTGGCAAAATGTAACCAAATATATAGTTTGCTTTTTTGCCAAAACAATCACTATTAATCCCAAAATACCCCTTCAAATCAATTAACTTATTACCAAAAACTTTATATACATACATACATATACATATCATAATATTTTATCATTATTTTTACAATAAAAAAATCATATCGAATCATCACATATACATATTATATATTTTATTATTATTTTTATAATAAAAAAATATTATTCAATTTCATTTTCACCCAAAAAATTCAACAAAAAAGTATTAATTTGACTGCTATAGTAGAAATTTTCTTCTCCCAAAACATAAACAAACATATCAAAATTCCCCAAAATAATTTTCTTACTATTCCCAAAACATAAACAAACATACATCACATTTTTCAACACAAATTTCACATTCTTCAACCTCACTCCCAAAACTCATTACCCCAAAATATATAATCCAAAACACATAATTCATAATGTTCACACAAATTTCATTGTCTGCAAAAATTAAATCACAATATAAAGAAAAATAATAGACAAATTGAATTTATATTAAAGAATAAAAGAGAATTACAATTTATTAGAGAAAAATATAAATTCCCTAACAAAACTAATCCCTTGATTCTTGTCCCAATATATATGATCCAAGGGCTTGAAGCTTGTTCTTGGATATATGATGTAGTATCCTTTAACTTGGTAAAAGACACTACGGAATTTCTTTGAATTCGATCTGAGATCAAAGGACTTGATGACTTGATGTTTGGAAGAGGTATAGGACATTCACGATAACAATACGTTGTCGCAGCAAAAACTTGAAACTTGAAGACTTGAGTCTTTGACTTGAGAATATGTGGATATGAATATATGAATATATGGATATGAGGATATGAGAATATGTCAATATGAGGATCTAAGAATATGTCCATATGAGTCTCCAATCATCTCTTTTATATAGGTGCTCAGCAGGAGACTTCGAAATGATTTGAACACATTTAATAATTATCTCTTTAATGCATATATTAAAAGATAATATCAAATATTCTTGACTTGATTAGTCCACATACATGGACGCGCCACGTGTCCCAACTTGATTAGTTTGAGATTGCTATGCCACCAAACTTGATTTGATTGACATGATACATCTTTATCTTGACACTTGTCAACATTTGATTTGTATAAAATAAATATTAAAATATTAATTAAAATTAACTATTTGTCATTTGAAATTAAATTTAATAAATTCCAATACACAAATAGAAAATTTTAAATTAATAACTAATATGTTATTTACACATGTTATTTCTCAATTGACCCAACAAAATAAGCAGTCTACACATACCCAAACATTACCATTATGTTTATGTTTGTTAATTAGTATATTTATGTTTATTTAGTAATATATATTTTATATAAATATATACACAAATATATTAATATATTTATAATATATTATATTTCTATATATATATATTTTATGTTTATATTTATATTTTATAAAAATAAAAAATAGAATAAATTAGATAGATGAAAGTTAAGAATAGTTTTTAAATTTAAAAATAAAAAAATTGGAATGAAGGAGATGAAAGATGATATATAAAAATATATTTAAAAAGAACAAATAAATAAAATTAAAAATATATGAAATAACTAGGGGTAGTATAGTTCTTATACATTAAAATTAGGGTTAAATTGCAACAAATTTTGAGGGGGAGGCGGTGTGTATAATTTTTAACATTACAAGAAGATTTGTTGCCTATATATATATTTATATAGGGAATCTTTTTGCTCTTTTTTAATTTTACAAGGAGTAAAATGCAATTTGCCCCAAATTTTTTTTACAAACAACATATATAAGTACCGTGTTATGGCGCTAAACGAAGTAATATCCGCACGCATTGTACTCGCAAACGTTAACGCAACCACTAATGCAATAAATTTTAACACAAAAAAGGTGATATAATTTTACATCAACATATTATTTAAATAAAGTTATAAAATAAACACGTAAAAATATTGATATTCACTGATTAATGACCCTTAAATTTATTTGAAATTGTCGAAGATATGTATAATATAAAAATTTCTCGAATAGACGTGCCAGTGCATCACATGGCACTGGCTTACATTAAAGAAAGATTACAGAAAAATATGTATAAAATAAATTATGAAACAAATACCTCATGCTTCACCAACAATAGGTCAGTGGCTACTGCACTTTTAATTTTAATAGAATATCCTAAGGCAATTTAATGGGATCACATGTGTTACCAGTTGGATTTTTCCCTTGAAAGTCCAAACTCCATAGTGGTATCTACCTCATCTACCGAACACTGAGGAAAATGAATATAATAATAGAAATAAAATATGTTAGTGTCGATAAAATAAATAAGTTATGATTTGTTTATATAATTTTGGGCAATTCTCATATTTTGAGCTAGCTTTTGGAGTGAGTTAGGCCCAATGTCCATTTTTAGACATGGTATCGGAGCCTCCCATTCTCGACGTTGGGTTACCTAGTATTGTTTGACCACCTATTTCATGTTATTCTATGCTTCAAATAAGTTGTGGTCTCTATATATGATTTTTGATAATTCTCACATTTTAAACTAACTTTTGGGGTGAGTTAGACCCAAGTTCCATTTTTGACGAAATAAAGAGCTTAAATCACTGCAACATCTAAAACCCCATGTTAAGGACCAAAAGAAAGACATTCCATCGTTGGATGAGGGGCAATACACTAAAATCCTTTTCTCATTTGAGGTTTTCTCTATATTTAATTCTTTTAGTTTTTTTGTTAAAGAGAGATGTTAAAAGCTTGAAATTCTACCCTCAGCACAACAAATCAAATAATAAAAATAAATAAATAGAGAAAATATGAGTAGTTTTATTACTTTTAATTTAATGTCTCAAATGAGTACTTTGAGGGTTATTTAGGCGTAATTGAGTAGAGGGTTTGATCATTCATAAAGAATTCATATTGTTAAGATGGAATTGCATAATTTGTATTATATATAAAGCACCTATTCATTTTTAATATATTTTGGAGTAGTCTTCCTAAAATACCCTTATTGTTATTTTTTAATTCTTATAGCTAATTAGGTAGTTACTTTTTCTCTCCAACTTTTTATTTTTTCTCTTTTACTTATCACTAACATTTAAATTAATGTATTAAAAATATTGAAATTATGATAACATTTAAAAAAATAAATGAATGTTTATGAAATTTTAGTACACGTACCAAATATATCAAAATTACTAATTTTTATAGTTCATCTTTTTATTACAT
This sequence comes from Jacaranda mimosifolia, assembly GCA_018894105.1. Classification (NCBI taxonomy): domain Eukaryota; kingdom Viridiplantae; phylum Streptophyta; class Magnoliopsida; order Lamiales; family Bignoniaceae; genus Jacaranda; species Jacaranda mimosifolia. The sequence goes on from CM032118.1 coordinate 36,334,503, forward strand.
TAGACATACGATGTTGAGTTTTCTAGCACTTCAAATAAATGGAAAATCCATTAAGCTTGTAATATATAATACATCAAAGTGCATGTGTCCATTTTCTTAATTGATGCATTGAAAACTTTAATGGTTCTCTAAATTTGAAGATGGATTAATTCCATTTTTGTCGCGAATATTTTGTATGTCGGTGAATGTACGTCAATGAATATTTTGTACGTTAGTAAGTGTAATATTAATAAATTATAAATTAAATATAGATGTGTATTTAAATATATATTACATTTGATATTAGGTATGGGAATAAGTTATGTTAGACTAAGTTAGGCAGGGCTTTGGTTTAAATATGCCAAACCTATTATGCAAACGACAAATCTGAACCTACCATATTATTTATTATAGTCTTTTTAAGGTTAGGCCTAAACTTCTTAATAAATTTTAAGAAAAATTACTAAAAAAAAACAACCTTAAAATTAACTTTCCCGTCCAAAAAACCCATGAAAAAAACTTGTCTATCTCAAAAATCCATTTTCTCTAGTTCCAAATCTAAAGTACCCAACTGTTAACTCTAAAGTTAACGGTGCTAGAATTTGGCAATTTTTAGACTAATCTACCCTTGGGTCTTTTAAATTCAAAATTTTATGAATTGGGTTTTTTGGATGGACAAATTTTTTCATGGATTTTTTATATAATAAAATTAAATTTTAAGAATTTGTAATAAATGATTTTAGAAAATTTTCTTCTGAATATTCAATCAACAAAGAGAATAAATAAGTTTCATATTACAAGTGGTAATTTAAGTAAAGGATAAAAAAGTTGTACATTACAAGTACCTGTAGATTTGATACTATGAATGCTACCTACAAAAATAATACGTTGAGCAAATGATAGTGGAATTTTTGCCCACACACCCTGGTGAAACTAATGTGGGGATAGTGGCAAATAGTCGTGAAGTTACTGTCCATGAACCATGACGGAACCAATATAGAGGAAATGGTCCATGAGTGCTGAAACCTGTCTTATTTGTATGTTTCCGTCGGAACATTAGCAATGATACAAAGTTAACTATTTTCTTCCTTTGATTAGTCTTTTCAAAGTTTTTTCTGATCAAGTTAATCACAGGTTATAAAACATAAAAAGTAAATCTTATTCTACATTCATCTCAATTATATGATATATTAAAAAAGGGATCAGACTTGAAAAATAAATAAATATATTAAAAAAAGTATTAAGTTTTTCAATTACATAAAAAGATCAATGAAAAATATAAATCATGAAAAGAAACAATAACTTGCTCCCATGCGGCAATAAAGTACTTGTGATTTACTTCTCGAAAATCCAATAAGAAAGTGCCTATATCAAGATTAACCAAAAGAAATATGAATAATAATTAAAGTGCTTACATATAGAAGAATAAAATTTCCATCATTTTACTAGTAAATTAAAAAGTATAGGCTTTGTTTGTTTATGATTTGGGGCTATTTGCCAAAATGGTTTGTGGGAAGTTTGGTTGGGGAATGTGATGATTGTTTGTTTATGTTTTGGGTGGTAGGTAGAGATTGAATTGGAAAAAAGTTTTTTGTTTGTTTGTGTTTTAGGAGGGGACAAGATGTCACATCAATTACTTTTATGTTGGGTTGATAGGGTGAAATTGATATTTTAAAATTATTTGTGAATGTGTATATATAGATTAGGTAGGGGAGACAAAAAATGATAGAGTAAAATATTGAGGAATGAGTAGAAAATGAATTGAGAGGGTATTTTGGGCCTTTTGGGTGTATTTTGGATAGTGGGATTGGAGAATGTGATGTGTTATTTGTTTGTATTCTAGGAGTTGGAAAATATTTTGGCAAATTTCAAACAAACAAGCCCATAATATTTTTCCTTTTCTATTTCTCATATAGTCTTATTACAAGTAGCTCGATTATGGCCTTCTTCATGACATCTAGTACAATGCAATGAACGCTTGACCACAAGCTGAGATTCAATCCTCTTTCTTTTTGGCTACCCTAGGCATTGACGTACATTAGGTGGAAGCACTTGAGTGGGCTGCGAGGATCCATGAATGCTTTTGTAATCAGATAATCAGTCTTCTTCTTCGTGTTCATCAAAATTATCAATCGAAACATCTATTGGCATATCATCATTTGGCACTGGGTGTATTGTTTCAGCATATCCCAACCTCCATAACTTTGTTGTAAAATATGGAGAAACATAGGGCATTATGCTCCTTCTAGTTTCCTCGCAAATCTTTGCAACATGAACACATGGAATTTTTTATGTATGCCATGTCCTACAAGTACAAGTCAATTCCTCCAAATTCACAAAATGTATCCTATCATCAATAACTTCATATATGAAACTACTGGATGGAGAAACACGGCATATAAGAGAAGACAAAACGCAAGATCGCATATTTTCATCAACATATGGAGTCAAAGCTTTTGCCCATTGCATTGGTTCTTCCCTTCTAGTATAAAACATTCCTATAAGTTGTTCACAAACTTTATTAACCATTGTCACAATTGGAAGGCCTCGTGCTTCAAGTATCCAACTATTAAAACTCTCAGCAACATTTGTTGTCAAGTGACCGAATCTACATCCCCATGCATATATTTCTGCCCAATGATAAGGCTTTGAATCTTTCAACCAAATAAAAGCATCCAAAGATATCTTCTTAATTTTATTCATGTTCTTATCAAACTCTTCTACCCTCAAAGAGTGAGCACAAGCATACACAAGATTTTTGATGATTTTCTTCGTTTCTTTTTGAACTTTACCTGATAACGAGTTCATCAAGTGTGCAATAAGATGATGCACACAAATGGCATGATAACAATTCAGAAAAACCTCTGAGACTATGTCAAGCAATCATTTATATCGATAAGATATAATGGTCAAGCCTTCAATCCCCTCCAATATGATCTTCAAGTTTGATAAGAACTAGAACCAATTTGCTCATGTTTCCCCCAGAACAACACTAAAAGCCAATGGGAACATTTGGTTGTTAGCATCAATAGCAACAACAGAAAGAATCGTCAATTTATGATGCTCCTTTCCAAATGTTCCGTCAATGAATAGAAGTAGCCGACATCCATTCTTGAACCCGGTAATTTGAGCATAAAATGATATAAAGAGACTTTGAAATCTATCCTCTTTACTGGTTTCCCACACTGCATGACTCCCAGGATTTGTTTCAATTATCTTTGAACACAACCAAGGAATCTGATTGAACGAATCCTCTAGTGACCCATGTATAACTGTTTTTGCTACTTCCTTTCCACGATATGCTTGTTGATAACTCAAAGAAATTCCATAGTCACGCCTTAGATCATTAATGATTTCTCGAGCACGATATCGTGGTGTATCTTTTAGCTTGTCTTCAACAAGAGATGCAACCAGTTTTTTGCTCGCTTGAGGATGCATCTTTTGATGAATTCCTGGATCGCAAGAATGAGTATTGTAAAATGACTTTATGCGAATAATATCTATATCTTGAACTCGAGATGCATGAATTCTCCACTTGCATTCTACATCTTTCCACTTTACGGTAACTTGACAAGGCTCATTTTTTACAAAAATATATGTGAAGTGGTGAGCAGTAGCATATTTTCGCAGAGATGCTCGAAACTCTTCAACTCCATCAAACATTTGCCCAATTCCTGTAATAGAATCTCTCCAAATTAAGTGGAAGCATTCTTGGCTCCAAATCATTCTAATGTGTTAATTGTGATGGCAAACTTGAAACCTGCCATTACATAAAGGATAAGTTAATTATAAAGTATATGATAATAACAATAAGAATACTAAGATAAATTTTTACCTGTTATTAGTACAATCTTGCTTCAATATATATATATATATATCTAATGATACGAAATCATTGAAAATATTAAAGAAAATTTTCATATCGGAGTCATTTTTCAATGAAATAAAAGTAGTGCTATTGTTAGGGAGATAGTATTTCAATTCAACAAGAGATTCTTCTTCATTTAGACCAAACTTTGCAATCACTTGAGTTTTGAAAACATCAAATGAAGTTTCTCTATCGACCTCAATTACATAAGCTTCACCACCATTATATTGTACTCCACATTCACCATGCCTAAACTCACCGCCAAATTTGCAAATAATAATCAGTTTTCTTCCCATTTTTCTTGAGAAGCTATGAGAATTAAATGAATTCCACCTATAAGAACTTAAAAAATCCATTATAACTAAAATAAATTCTACATACAAACAAAATAACATATAAATGTATCAAATAACTTTTCTACTAAATAAATGTATTCTTTTCGGTTATGAACTTTTGATTTTTAATTAAAATAATAATTTTAAGAGAAGTCAGGATTGGTGTTATGTATAGTTGGCAAACCCCTTACTATCGAAGAACGAGAAATTAGATTGCCCTATATAGGATCAAAAAGCATAAAGGAAAAAAGAGAATTCTAAAAGATTGCTAGGCATTTGTAGCAGACATATGGGACCTAACAAATAAAAATTTGGTTGGTGATTCTCAACTTCTTCAATGTCAGAAATATCTTGAGGCTAATGAGAATTGTGGATAGATTATAGATGGTTGGTGCCTGTTTAAACTGATTGGAAAATCTTCTGATTTTTGGTTCTTTAGAATGTTGAAATAGCTTGGATTTTGAATTCTCTCAATGAAAACTATTAGCAGTAATTATTAAAAAAAAAATTAATATATAGTACTGAAGTTATCCCATAGAAAAAAACAAATTAAACAACAAAACCCCACCCCTTGCAAGAACATCCAAATTGAGAAGCAAACTGCCCTGCTTATTTTAGCAATTAATCGAACACATGGTGGGTGTACTTAGCAAAGTAAGGAGAATTGAGTTACAACAAAAAAATTCAATAAATTTTCAACAAATCAAACAATTTTAATCCCTCAATCAATCTCAACACATGTATCATTATAAGCAAGTATATACAAATATCCAAGAAAAAAAATAATAGTAAATGAAAAAAATACATTTAAAAATCCTATACCTCTCCTAACCGTAGGTTCTCTATCAAGTTTCTTCTGCAAGGAATTTGCTTTCTCTAGGGTTCTCTCATGAGAATTGAAAAGCAACTTAGGGTTAGCTTTGGGAAGAAATAAGTATACTTTAACACCGTTAATACTAAAGTTAACAATTGGGTAAGTTGGACTTGAAACTAAAAAAGATGGATGTTTGAGAGAGACAAGTTTTTTCATGGGTTTTTTTGGACAGGAAAATTAATTTTAAGGTTTTTTTTTAGTAATTTCCCCTAAATTTTAAAGCCTTAACCAGACCTGAAAATCTACCTAAAAACTTATTTTCACTAAGATTTTAATTAAGTCTAAACATCACACACACACACACACACATATATATATCTAAACTTTTAATATGTTCAAACTTGTAAGAGACTTTGATAGAAAATAATCGAAACGATAAATATCAAATCCATAGTTACGAAAGTTCAAATCTAAGTATAAAATAGTATCATTTCAACAACAACAAAAAAAAATTAAACAACATAAAGGATTCCATAAGGATTAATTAAAGAAATCAAATTCAATTGATTATTTAATATTATATCATTAATTCATTATTATTGTATTTCTTTATGTGAAGAAAGGTAAACGAGTCGACTTGTTAGGTTTTGCAACTTTTAAAAGAGTTTAAGTCCAGCATATTTAGTGTAAAAAAAAAAAAAAAAAGTCCAGTATATTTAGTTAAAAAAAGATTATTTTTAAGCCTTGACATGACATTTTTATTAAATATGATAGGTCAAACTAGGCATAAATAGGTTAGGCTACAGATCCCTAACGAATAGTTTGGTTTATTCCCACCTATTTGATATTATAGGATTTGAGTGCAAATAATATGTGTATTTTTTTAGGATTCTTCATTTTAAGATAAAATAAAATTCATTTAAAAAAAACTGTTTTTTCATATGATTTTTTCGGGTGAGCTTTAAGTTGTGAAGCACACAACTTTTTGAACTTATCTAGTTAATTAATCATCGAGGTAATATACAACATTTAGCTAAGATTATTTTCATATAATCATCCATTAAAACTTTAAATAATTATCATAAATTAATTTTATTAAAAAAACATTTTCCATTGCAAATGCACTGCAGAATCATAGAGATGTAGACTAGATTTGCATCAATTCTCTGTTTTATTTTGTTCTATAAATATCGATGTCTATGAGAACAATTTGGAATCAAAGGAGTACGAGGAGTTTTCCCTCCCCTCTTTTTTCCTGTTTTCCATCACCACCTCGCTGCTTCTACTTCCATCTTCCTATATAAACCCGTCATTACGCCCTATTACTTCTGATAAATTTGTAACAAAATATCTCTAGATTGTTTAGGACACCATGGACAGAGCTCCGGTACTTGACGATGGATTTCCGGCGACCAAATTATTCAGCCGGGGCTACTCCTACACATACGATGACGTAATTTTCCTTCCCCACTATATCGATTTTCCTACTGATGCTGTTTCTCTTTCGACAAAGCTTAGCCGCCATGTGGCGCTTGCCACTCCCTGTGTCTCCTCTCCAATGGATACCGTCACCGAATCCTCAATGGCCGCCGCCATGGCTGCTCTGGGAGCTATTGGTATTATACACTACAACACCTCCGCTTCTAATCAGGCGGCCCTAATTCGCCTCGCTAAATCACACAAAATACCATTTACTCATGAACTCATCTTTAAATCTCCCTCCGATTCGATTTTATCTGCGGATGAATTTTCTTCCTCTCCTTGCATTTTTGTGATTGAGTCAGGGCGTGAAAAGTCGAGACTTTTGGGTAACGTGAAAAAATCTGATTGGGAGAAATTAGCTGATAAGGAAGTTAGGGTTTCTGACTACATGACAAAGTCATCGGTTTCACTTCCGGCAAGTTATAGCTTTGAGAGTGTTGCGGGTTATTTAGCTAAAGAAAAGCTTGATTTTGTGCCATTGGTGAGGGATAATGGGGAAGAGGGAGAAGATATTGTGAACTTGGTGACAAGTGATGATGTGGAGAGGATTCAGGGCTTTCCAAGGTTGGGGTTGCCATCGCTGGGTCCTGATGGGAATTTTCTGGTTGGGGCAGCCGTAGGGACACGGGAATCGGATAAGGAGAGATTGGAGCATTTGGTGAAAGCAGGGGTGAATGTGGTGGTTCTTGATAGTTCTCAAGGGAATTCAATTTATCAGATTGAGATGATTAAGTATGTGAAGAAGATGTATCCGGAGCTGGATTTGATTGGTGGCAATGTAGTTACGACTTACCAGGCGCAAAACTTGATTCAGGCTGGAGTGGATGGTCTGAGAGTTGGGATGGGATCAGGTTCCATTTGTACCACCCAAGAAGTATGTGCCGTTGGGCGTGGACAGGTAAGGAATCGTTTGCCTTTGTTAGCATTAAGCCCGTGCAGCTGATGGATATTACTAAGCTAAGCACTTGTCTTAGTTGTATATAATTAGAATGAATGTTCTGTAGCACAGTGTTTAAAACTTATATTATTTTAATATAGCTGATACTTGATACCTGTATGTATTAGAAATGACTCCGTTCAAATATACTTTGATTCATAAAAAATGGTTTTGAGCTGATTGCCGGCCCTTTACTTGTTTTTTGTGGTAATATTATCTGGTTTCTAGTGTTAGGAAGATTCAGCATTTTCAAATTCGCGAACAAGTTGAGCTGAGTTATAAAAAAACTTTTCAGGCAACAGCTGTTTACAAGGTTGCATCAGTTGCTGCACAGAATGATGTACCTGTGGTTGCTGATGGTGGAATATCAAATTCTGGGCACATTGTGAAAGCTTTGACCCTAGGGGCATCAACCGTAATGATGGGAAGCTTTTTAGCTGGAAGCGGTGAAGCTCCTGGTACTTATGAATATCAGGTAAATTTTATTCATTTTCTGAGTTTTGAGTCTGTGTTCTATCTCTCACCTTTTCTGACCTTGTGTAATACCTTAGTGCTCTTCTTCTTTGAATTTGTGTCCTCTTAACTTCCACAGGCTACTCTTTTCTGAGATGTGAAGTTCCCATAAGTTGCCTCAATAGAGTTTGTTTGCCAGGCTGTTATCTTGTTACAGAGTTCGAAGTAGCCATCTATGTGGTTGTATATATAATTGGATTTCACTCCCTAAATGCAGAACAAGGTTTCATTTTTACCGTCACTAACCTTCTGCCAGAATTATTGGGAAATTGTGATGGTGATATAACATCTCTGTAAAACCTATATATGTATATATACATATACATATGAACCTTTATAACTGAAAATACTTCTCTGAGCAACAGAGAAGAATGCAACACGATGTGCATGTCTGTCTGTGTTAGACATGAGACCAACTGATGATTTTCAGCTTTCTATTTGGCTATCTTGATCTCATATACGCGCAATTCCATTTTTTATCCTTTCAGTGAAGTTTCTTGCCTCATGGTTTTTCCACAAGATGTTATCAAATAATATGAATTTTTTTCTTCTTATCATTCCACATATTTCTCATTTATCCATAATTTCAATTTCTCATATAGGAGGGTCCCTCGAGTGAATGTATTGCATTGTTTGGGGGTACTTATTACATTGTTTATTTGTTAGCACTTATTGACATTTTGATACAACAGAATGGTCGCAGAGTTAAAAAGTATCGAGGTATGGGATCCTTAGAAGCGATGACGAAAGGGAGTGATGCTCGATACTTGGGTGATAAAGCTAAACTGAAAATTGCTCAAGGGGTGGTTGGTGCGGTGGCTGATAAAGGGTCTGTTTTGAAATTCATACCTTACACAATGCAAGCTGTAAAGCAGGGATTCCAGGATCTTGGTGCTTCCTCCCTGCAGTCCGCTCATGACCTCTTGAGATCAGGCGTACTAAGGCTAGAGGTTTGTTTAAGGCTTTGAATCTTCTTTTCTGCTTCACTTGTGTATGTTTAATAATAATATTGTAATCCCTTTCTTTGTGACATTATTATTCTAGTTAGAGATTTGCCAAGTGAGGAGAAAAACTTGGAACATTATATTACAATATGTAGAAATAGTTAAAATTTGTAGCATGGAAATTTTTGTTAGATGTAGTAAATCTGTCAACTCACATTCCCTTTGGTTCTATTTGTCCAGGTTAGGACTGGAGCAGCGCAAGTTGAAGGTGGAGTTCATGGATTGGTCTCTTATGAAAAGAAATCCTATTAAAATCTTCATCAAACCTCTTGTGCCGAAAATTATATTGGATGATCTTTTTCTTTTCCTTTGGAAGAGATTTATTTGCTTTATTAAATGAGTGGTACGCTAAAACTAGTACTTGCTTGCGCTTGGCAAACAACCATTCCATAATCTTTTGAAGAGTTTATCTTCATTTTAGTATTTTGTTAAAGGTTTTCCATGGCTTGTTTGCCTCTTTTTTAGTTTGAATTGGTGACCTATATAATATGATTGCATTTAAGCAGTAAATGGAGAAAAAAGTTTAGCAGACATTGGCATAAGACATTCTGGAGGTTCTTTAATCCGTGAAACTATCTGGACTGAAGTATAATAATTAGTTGGGCTCATCTCAGATTTTGCATTCTACCACGCTATTCTTTCAGGTTTATGTTTTGAAAGTTTTGAGTATATTGTTCATCTCCCTTGGAAGAATTCAAGTTATACAGCTTTCAACTTTTTCTTTCTTTATTTAATATATGTAAACTGTTATTTTCAGTAAATTGTTGATAGAGTCAGATCTTTTCGCTTGAAAGATATTTCGATGGATTTTTTTAAATAAAATTTTATATTATGTGAACTTTAGTAAATTGTTTAAATGATATTGTTTAAAAGAATCCTAATACATGTGATTGACATGTAAGAAATTGTTGTTTCGATTAAAATGCCTCAAGTTTAAAACTTTGAAAAGTTTATGGTCGTCCCATATCAAGCACCTTTTCCTCATTTTGACCACCAATCCACTTTCTACTTGAATTTACTTAATTTATCTTAAATTATCAATTAAATTGGATAAGGTTAATGCTCACATTCTCTACACATAACCTTTCCAATTACTTTTCAAATAGAGTGACCAACTTACAAATTTGTTAACTATGGCATTAGATTTGCAAAATATCTGAGAGCCAACTTTTGCATTCAATAATTGAGCGACCTGACTTGCAACCCTATGGAAAGTTAACTATTTTTTCCAAGACTAAAATCCAATTTTCCCTTATCAGTTGTCATGTGAAATGCTCCTCTCCAGAGATAGGAACTTAAAATTCATGCGAATTGCACTTGACTTTTCCATCAAAGTTTAATGTTAGCAGAATTGCCACGGGAAGATAAACCAGGGATTAAATTTGAATTTCTTTAAAAGAAATATAATACTAATTTTACAGCATCCACTATAATGTAAGACTAAAATTTTTTCATAACTTCCACGTTATGTGAGTGTTTGGATTTTTTCCTCCAAAGTCCAAACTCTATACTTTTGTTTGCTTGTCTTGAAACCACTAATAAAATAAGTACAGTAACAATAAAATACAAGCATATTATTCACCCCAACATCTAAAATCCTAATATTTGATAATTTTCTAACAATAATGTAACTAGTGTCTAGCAACGACGATAGAAAGAGCTCTGGCACTTGACGATGGATTTTGACAATGAAATTATTCAGCCAAGACTTTTTACTGCACATACAATAAGGTAATCTTACTTCTCTACTATATAACTTCCTAATTCTTTCCACCACACTCAATTTCCATATAGCCCTTTTCACTTGCTGCATTTCTTCTCTGTGGAAACCGCCATCAAATCCTCTATTGCCACCGACATGACATCTCTTAAATGTTCTTCTACGTGTGAATATTATATTTGATTTATTTTTTGGGTTAGATTTTTCAGTAAGTGTTTTTGATCAGATTTTTATCAAAACAAATATTAATTATTTTAACTGCATTATTTGAGAGTGCTTATGACATTATTAAGACTTGTTAATATTTTGTCACAATAGGGTATCAGTGTCAAAAGGGATTAAGTTGTGAAATCCCTAAAACCTACAATGGGAGGGAGTGGTGCTCCATACTTGAGTGATAAACTTAAGTGGAAACCTGCTATGGTGCGGTTTGTGGAATGTATAATATAAATTTTTGTTCTAAAATTCATATCCTATACACAAGAATCTGTAAAGGATTGCTAATTACCTTTAGAGGTTAAGCATGCTAAGGTTAGAGGTTCGTTTAATAGGTTTGGATATTTTTGTCTGCCTTATTTATGGGATGCTTAATAATGTTAAGAAAATGCACATAGATTCCTAATAAATACTTTTAATTTTAAAACCATGTAAATTATGTGTTTTGAAATTACATTTATTTCTTTATTCAATTATATTCATCAATTTTCATGAAGTATGATACTTCACTTAGCTTTTTAAGATTGTTATTGCAACTTAATTAGCTAACTCAACCTCTCCACATGATCATGTTTATCTGTGAAGAAATTTTTCAAAGAAACAAGATTCATATGAGAATAAAATTTTAAATAGAAAAGCTTTTGGTCCTCAAAATTTGAATAAATAAAGAAGAATGCTTGCCATCTTTTTATATTATCATGTCCTTCAAAGATGTAGAGATCAATTATATCTAAAGATAAAAACAAATTCTCTATAGTATTCTCAAAAATAATTTTACATTTTGTATAAGTTAAAATATATCCAGAAAATATAACACATTAACATTATATATAAATCTGAATTCATTTCATTAGAAAATCCCATTAAGTTGCATCCATGTTTCATGAGATAGAACATCATAATGTCTATATATGACCCAAATTAATTTTCTGCAATAAATAAAAAAAGATACTATCGTCGGTGAAAAATACAAAACACAACTTAATTCGCATATTCATAATACAATTAAGGACTGAACTGACGGATACCTCATTGTATTAGAGAATAAATATGTCTTCTAATATTCCATTAATCTTTTGAATTGTTCGCGTTTTAATATATCTATTTGTATTTGTTTCTATTCAGTTTCCCATAAAACTTGTACCATTTAATTGGTGTCTATTAAGAGATATTCTTGAATTATGTATTTTCTTGTATTCAAGAAATTCTAATCACTTTTAGAATACAATTTAATAATGTTTCAAATGTATAATTCATATCAAGAAAGGGCAAATTGCATTTTATCCCCCTATGAAAATGAAAAAAAGGCAAAAAAAACCCTTATGGAAAGAAAAAAAAAGGCAATGCCCTCCCTTGTGTATTTTAAAAAATAGCAAATTAACCCCCTTCATCCTGCGGTGCAAATCACATGTAGTGGAGTGCAATTGATTCTAGGTTTTTGCTGTTGAAATATCAATTTTACTCCTAAATATCAACCGTTGGATCTATTGAAAACAATTTATGGTTCAAATTATTTATACCTATAAAAAATTTAAAATATAAAATATATTTATATATACATACATGAAATATGGTTAAATATATATTTATATATAGTTAAATATATGTAGATATATTATATATACATATATATAGAAACCTAGCACCCATGCACCCCCATCAACCCACCCAACCCTCCCCCAACACACGAACGGCGGTAGGCATGGGAGCCGCCATGGCCACCGCTCGCAGAGGCGGCCTCCTGCAAGACCCCTGCGAGCGGCGACCATGGGTGCCGAAAAAAAAAAAAAAAAAAAATCATCAACATGACCGCCATGGCTACATTGGCCATGGTGGCCAGTGGTCGGATCTGACCACAATGCTAGGCAACCCGTAAGGTGGGGAGACGGGGTGTTTTTTTTTGTTTTTTTTTTTTTTTGGGGTGGGGGGGTTATGTTATTAAATAAATATTTATATATATTATCATATATGTATTATATATTATTATGTATTATAATGTATATATCATTATATATATAATAATAATAAATACACAAATATAAATATCTTATAAAAATATATATATGTATATAAATATATCATATATTTTCATAAATATATATAATATTTAATTTGAAATAAATAATTAGAAAGAAAAAAGATATAAACAAAAGTTATTTAAATTTTATAGATAAAATTTTAAGATGGGGTGGGGGTGGGGGGTTGGGGTTTATTATATAAAATATAATATAAAATATTTATTTATTAATATATATATTATGTATAAATGCATACATAAATATATTTATGTATTTATATATATATATGTGTGTGTGTTTGTTATATTATGTATTTTATATTTATATTTGTATACATATATATATAATATATAAATAAAAAAAGGAATAAATTAGAAAGATGAACAAATAAAAAAATTAAAAATAGTTTTTAAATTTAAAAATAAAAAAATGGTATAAAGGAGATGAAAAAAGATATATAAAAATGTATTTAAAAAAATAAATAAATAAAATTGAAAATATGTAAAGGAATTAGGGGTAGTATAGTCTTTATACATTAAAATAATGGCTAAATTGCATCAAATCATGAAGGGAAGGCGGTGTACATATTTTTTAAAAACATAAGGAGGGCATTGCCTTCTTTTTTTTTTTCATAAGGGGATTTTTTGCTCTATTCAATTTTCACATAGGGATAAAATACAATTTTCCCTATCAAGAAATAATAGAAGCTGTAAATTAAATTAATTATTCCATAGCAAAATTTATGTTACTAAGAGTACATGAAAGAACTCTTTCAAACTTTTGAGCTCATATATATATTAGTAATTATATAATAGATTTATGACAATCTCATTATAACACCCCATTATTTGTTTATCTTATGTTTTATATGATGCCGCATTTGTCGTTTGAGCATCGATCGTTTTATTTAAATTATAAATTTAATTATTCATTCTAATAATTATTTTCTATAATAAGTGGCTCGTTGCATTTTTGTTCAAGACGAGAGCTTCCTCCAGTAGCAAATTCATACTAAAGATCGATGAGATGGTGTCTTTTGTCTTTAATGTGAATTAATACTATTAATTATTTCATTTTCCGTTGCAGATATTGGTTATCGACGATGTGTGTAATTTATTACTGACATATCGATTAATGATGTGTTTAATTGTTTTAATCATGAGATTACATTTTAAAGTTTGAGATTTCCAACTTAAGAACAAAGGAAGTATCACTTTTTCGATTATGATCTAAAACCAAAATCTTAAAAATAAGATTGAATAATACTTTAATTTTCATTATCCCGTGCTGGTTTCTTTACCATATATTAAATTAGATTTAGTGTATCCTATAATTGAAATGATGGAAAAAGAAATTATTGTTTAATTAATTAGTCAGTTATATTTGAATAAAAAATTGTTGTGGTCTTAATATCTTAAGATGATAGTAAAAGAAATTATTTTTTTAATTAATTAATAGATTCAATTATTTCTAAAATAAATGTGTATTTTAGGTTTGAAAATAATAGGTTTGTTTTTTTAATTTATACACGTATTTACATCAAAGATTTATTAGGTTTTGAAATTCAAACTTCATATATATAAGTAGGGTTGTTAATGGATTGAATTTTAATCCGAATTTTAGGATTTTTATCTGATTAAAATATTTAATGGATCAGATCCGATTTTAAATATTCAAAATCCGAAATAAGTGAATTGGATATGAAATTAAGCAATCCGATCTATTAAAGATCCGAATTCGAACCTTAATATTTTTTATTAAATTAATACTTTTATATATAGTATTAACAAAGATTTTAAAATAAAATTTATGTATTATATTGACCTAATATCTATATTATACTATTAATATTGAGTTTTTAACCTAAAAAATAAGAGGGATATTGATAAAATGTCAAATATAGTAACATATGACAGTTCATTTATACATTAATATAATGTGAAAAATGAGTTTAGTATTCAAATATTTAACTTTTGGACTAATATATAATAAAATGTTGTTGAAAATTCAAATATGACATATATTTACTTTATAGATATAATATTTTTATAAAATTTAAAAGGAAAAAAAATAAAAAAAAAATAAATAAATAAATTGAGTTGGATTTTTTGATCGAATTTCGAATATTCATCTGATTCGGAAAATGTACTGACTAATAAAGATCCTATAAGATTTCGAGTCAAATTTGGATTCGCATATGGTAGATTCGATTTAGATCCGACCCGTTGACAGCCCTAGAGGAAACTAGCTATTAGTGCAAAGAAAATTTTGGATTTGATGGTTGACATCATAATTGTCTTTGGACTTTAATTTTTACTATTTAATAGTTAATTCTACATTGATGGTTGTCATCACAACTGTTTATTGAACAATGATTTATTACTTTTTTGTATTTGAAGTAATTATAGACATGACAAGTTTTAAAGTAATTATATTTCTTACTTTCTTAGACCTTAATGATTATGAAGAATTATAGATTTTATTGGTAGATCAAACTTATACTCGATTATAATATTGAAATTTATAAATATAAAATATAAAATATATAGATTGAGTTGGGTTGGGTCAGGTTTATCAGATTGTTGGGTGATCTGATAGAAAACCAAGTCAACCCGAACCTGACTCCATTTTTTGTGGGACAAGTTAGGGTTGAGCCTTTTGAGTTTAGCATTGAGTTGGATTTGAGTTTAATATTTTTATATTATACTCCTACCTCAACCCAACTTGAACTCACCCAACCTACCCGAATTAACACCCTTACTTTCCTCCATTAACTCATAGCCCAAAACTCCACAAAGAAATCTTCTTTTGATGTGTATTGGAGATTTTAAGATTTTTGAAATTTTGGATATAAAATTTTTCTTGCTTTAGATTATTGGATATATATTTTTTATACTTAGATTTTATTTTTAATTAGTCAATTATTTTCGGGTTGGGTTAGGTTGGGTCGGTTATTGGGTAACCCGCTTATTATTTTCTGGTTTAGCGGGTTGACCCAAAATCAATCTAACCTTATTCTTTCTTCTCGGGTCAGTTTCGGGTCCGACCCAATTTGACCCAGATTCAAAAACATCAAACCTAAATCCCATATTGTTTAGGTAGGTTATTATCAGGTCATCGAGTTAGGTTTAATTTTGACACCCTTCAAATCATGTGGTAAATTAAGATGCCCAAATAAATGGTCTTAATTAATTAACTAATAGTGGTTTGTGTGTCTATATATATTGCATTTATTATTCTGTTTAACATAAACAACGTCAAATTTTTGTCTACTATATATATGTCATACCTAATTAGAATATTGCCGGATTTAATTTACCTAAATTTTTTTAACCTAAAGGTGATTCATCAGCATAAAACATATATATGAAAATTTTAACAAGCTCTAGTAGATGGAAAACATCTGATAGCTAGAAATAATGGAAAAGTGAAAAAGAAAAAGAAAAAATGACAAAATTGGCTTTGTTTACTAAATTTACAGAAATAGTACCCTAAAAATCATTTGTAAAATTAAAAAATACTTATATATTTATGTCTACACATACGTTTATATAATATGTACACACACACACACACACACACAGATATAACATATATATCAAGATAGTATATACCCCGGCCCACCCCCACTAACATGGCTGCCATGGCCATGCCATGCAAGCCAAAGTCCCCATATATGGCCATGTGGTCGCTATGGGCAATGGGTAGCTGCCGCTAGCAGCAACTGTTGCCATGGCATGCCCATTGCTGTATGGGGCGGGTGGGGGTTAGGGAGAGATGATAAGTTTTATTTTCTTATTTTGTAATATTTTATTTACTAATGACCAAAAAAAAAAAAAAAAAAAAAAAAAAAAAAAAAAAAAACGACCTGTTACCGACCACTATATAAGCCACTAATTAATGACTTAAGAAAAACAAGCAAGCATCTTGCATAGGTTGGGCAAAGCATTAATCTAGAGCTATCCTAATCTATCAAAGAAATTAACAGTCAGTTTGGTCATGTTTTTTATTTTTATTTTCTATTTTCATCATTTTTAAAATTTAAAAATATTTTTTAGAGAAAATAATTTAAAAATAAATTTATATTTGAATATATTATTTACAAATAATAATTATTGACATAGGATAACCCAATAGGCCGAACCCAATATTACTTGACCAGGGCAGCCCTGTGATATATGGTGACCCGACCACAGATAGGCCCAACCAATCGATCGGGTTCCGACCTCTAGGATCTTGCCCACCGCGTCAGGCACCAGCATTCTCCCTCTCGACCAGATCATGGTCGACCTTGACCGGGATTCGCCCAAGCCCTCATCCGACCACAACGATGTTATATCTTGTTGGCTAGAGCCAGGAAAAGTATCCTGCAGAAGCACTCTCCTCAACCAAAGAGGTCGAACCAAGGTGACAACCCCTCAATCGCATTGAATGCTCCATCAAGCGGCGTGCCCCTGCATTAATGGCGCATGCTGCCACAGTACTATCTTTTCTCGGCTGCGCCAGAGTGGTACGCGCCACCAGTGTACCACTATGCCCTAAACCACGCCACCTGGAATAGTACACTGTTGGGAGAAGACCTAAGCCCTCAGGTGGGGACAAAAGTCCTTCATGCTTGGCAAGGGCATCTTAGACTTACTAGCCACTTTGAGAAATATATAAATACCTCATCCACTGCCTTCAGCAAGGTATGCCACATTCTACTTTGAGCTCTCATTCTCCTATTCGATTATCTAGACAATTCTATACTGACTTGAGCGTCGGATAGCCCTACCCTCGACTAACTTGATGTTTGCTAGTGATTCTAGGACGTGATCCCAAACACATTAGAAGCTCACTCCTCATTTGACCCTGCTCGATACGACTGAATTACAATCCCCTGTATTAAACTACAATTTTCACCCTTCATCAAGTATATAAGATTTATTATGTTGTATATAAAGAGATAACAGTAAATATATATATATATATATAAAGAGAGAAATGAGAATAGACATATACACTACTGGAGGATACGATTTGAAATTAAAATGAATAGTAAGTTTAGTAAAAATATAGAAAAAATTTGATAATAATTTAATTTAAATTAGTAAAAAATAAAAAAATAATTTTAAAAACTAAAAACCAAAAAAAATAATAATAAATAAATAAAAATAAAAAACTAATTAACCGTTTAGCACAAATATATACCCAATCATCCATACGTTCTTAGTTTGACGTGTACATCCACACTCCACAAATGAGAAACAAATTAATGCCCTCTGTCTACAAAGTACAAACTAGTCAAATCGTGCGTATCACCATTCAAAGCTATCACTAATTAATGTACGGAGCACTTATTATAGAGTACCAAAATTACTTTCCAAATTCATATTCAATCCTCATTTGAATTTTTATAGAATGAGCTTTCTAATTTTATTGAAATTTTAGATATTACTCCCTACCCACTTGATTTGACAAAAATACCCTTAAGTATAATATTTTTCACTCATTTTTTTCACTTCTTTTCTATCCACACAACCAAATACCCTTTATCTCCATTCCTAAATACTAAACCCTACCTTCATCTTTCATTATCAGAAATAGAGGGGAAAAAATCGAAGAAGCAAACTGAGCTTGACGGCACGAACTAGCGCGACCACCGCATTTCCGCCTTCTCAGTTTATTTTCATCATTTTCAAGTTATTTTCTCAATTTATTTTTGTTCTTCTCAGTTTATTTTATTAGTTTATTACCAGGTCATTCTCTTCATCTTGTATTTTTTTTCTTAATCAGCAAAAAGATTGTTTGCCAAAGATGTGGGTATGAAGATGTAGACGAATTTTGAAGAACTTCGGACTGTATCATTTGTATTGGAATTGTAGTAGTATATAATCTGTTTATGTAAAGTACATTTTACAAGAAATTGTAGTATAAAATATTCAGCCTTTCAGTACATTTTAAAAGAAATTATAGTATATAATTTGTTTATCTAAAGTGCATTTTACAAGCAATTGTAGTATAAAATATTCAATCATTCTGTACACATTACTATAAGTAGTAGTATATAATTTGTTTATTTAAAGTACATTTTACAAGTAATTATAGTACAAAATGTTTAGCCTTTCAATAAACATTATCTGAAAGTAGTATAATATAATTTGTTTATCTAAAGTACATTTTACAAGTAATTATAGTACAAAATATTCAACTTTTCAGTACACATTATTTGAAAGTGGTAATATATAATCTGTTTATCTAAAGTACATTTTATAAGCAACTGCAATACAAAACATTCAACCTTTCAGTACACATTATCTAAAAAAAGTAGTATATAATCTGTTTATGTAAAGTACATTTTTCAAGTAATTGCAGTACAAAACATTCAACCTTTCAGTACACATTACTAGAAGTGGTAATATATAATCTGTTTATGTAAAGTACATTTTACAAGCAATTATAGTACAAAATATTCATCCTTTTAGAATACATTAGTATAAGTAGTAATATATATGTAAAGTACATTTTACAAGCAATTGTAGTACAAAACAATCAACCTTTCAATATACATTATCTGAAAGTAGAAGTATATAATTTGTTTATGTAAGTATATTTTACAAGAAATTGTAGCACAAAACATTCAAGTTTTATGTGAACTGGCGAGAACCCGGTGAATCACTACAAACTTCAACCTAAAACTGTACTTCATTTTACCTAAAATTCTACTATATTATTTAAGTTTTATGCTTCAAGTGTTCTACTAATTGATCATCCAAAATTGTACTGCAATTGCTAGCGTCTTATACTTAAGTATTCTGATATTGTACTTCATTTATCTGAAATTGTACTTTATTTTATACTTCATTTTACATAAAATTGTACTCTATTATTGAATTTCTATACTTCAAGTGTTTTATTTATTAATTATCCAAAATTGTACTGCAATTACTAGGGTTTTATTCTTCAAGTGTTCTAAACTTGTACTTCATTACCTAAAATTATACCTTATTTTACATAAAATTGTACTATATTATTTAAGTTTTATGCTTCAAGGGTTCTACTAATTGATCATCCAAAATTGTACTGCAATTGCTGGCGTCTTATACTTTAAGTGTTTTGGAATTGTACTTTATTTTTTATAAAATTGTATTTCGTTTATCTGAAATTGCACTTCATTTTACCTAAAATCGTACTCTATTATTGAAGTTTTATACGTCAAGTGTTCTATTTGTTGATTTAGCATGAAATGTAGCATGTGCATATTGTCCGAGATATTAGTGCTTTTGTACTTTAATAAGGGAGATTTATACTTGATTTCAGAATATATGTATTTCATTGCGGCAATTATGTACTAGATTTAGAGTGAAAAGGTAGTATGTGCATGTTGTCCGAGAATATGAACAAATGCATGAGATATTACTTCAATAAGGGAGATTATATACAAAGTGTATTTCAACATAACACTATATATACTTCGTTTGTTCTGTATTTGTACTTTATTTATACTAAAAATATACTACCAGAGCATTAACAAATGCGTGAGATATTACTTCAATAAGGAAGATTTATACATGATTTTAGGGCATATATATACTTCATTGCGGCAATTATGTACTTGATTTCTTGTTTTTTGTATTAATAGTGATGAACTTGAGTTTTGTTCCATGATTTGCCTTTTATTTCTTGGTAATTAACAACCAAAATTCTAAAAATGTGTGTAATATTTAGTATGGTATGAATAAAATAATGTTAAAGTATTAAAGTAATAACTACTAGTGTTCAACGGATCAGAGTTATCATTCGCAGTATCCAATGTATACTTATGCATTAGAAGTTGTAAACACATGAACATTTAACAATCATATCCATCCTATTACCCGTACAAATATGTACTTTACGATAGTCTCAAAATATTGTACTTGACATTCATTACAATTATTAGAAACTAATTATTCAATTGCATAAAGTGTATTTCAACATAACACCATATGTACTTCGTTTGTTGTGTATTTGTACTTCATTTCCCACATATTGTACTGAATCTCGCTACAATGTTTCACTTTAATTGAAATGTACTTCAACATAATACCATATATACTTCGTTTGTTCTGTATTTGTACTTCATTTTCGTATATTGTACTGAACTTCGCTACCATGTTTCACTTTAATAGAAGTGTAGTTCAACACAACACCATATATACTTTGTTTGTTCTGTATTTATACTTTATTTTCCGTATATTATATTGAACTTTGCTACAATATTTCACTTTAATTAAAGAATACTTTAACATAATACCATATATACTTCATTTGTTTTGTATTTGTACTTGATTTCCCACATATTGTACTGAATCTCGCTACAATATTTTACTTTAATTGAATGGTATTTCAACATAACACCATATTCATGTATATATAAAAAGGAGTCTTCTTCAATACATCAAAATATTTTGAGTCTATCTTGGATTTCACATGCTCCAATTTAGCCTGAAAATATTGGGAGAGCAACGAGAGCAGACCTCATTATGTCTTACTTTTGTTGCAATCAAATAAAGAAAAAGTAGTATATAAACAAATTATATCCTACCACTTTCAGATAACATGAACTGAAAGATTGAATATTTGTACTACAATTGCTTGTAAAATGTACTTCAGATACATAGATTATATACTACCACTTTATACAAATTATATAATATCACTTTTAGATAATGCGTACTGAAAAATTGAATATTTTGTATTACAGTTGCTTCTAAAATATACTTTAGATACACAGATTATATACTACGCTTTCAAATAATGTCTACTGAAAGATTGAATATTTTGTATTACAGTTGCTCATAAAATGTACTTCAGGTACACAGACTATGTACTAGTACTTTCAAATGGCGTGTACTGAAAAATTGAATATTTTGTACTATAATTACTTCTAACATGTACTTCAAATACTCAAATTATGTACTACTACTTTCAGATAACGTGTATTGAAAACTTGAATATTTTGACTACAATTGCTTCTAATGTACTTCAGATACACATATTATATACTACACTTTCAAATAATGTGTACTGAAAGATTGAATGTTTTGTACTACAGTTGCTTGTAAAATGTACTTCAGATACATATTATGTACTATCCATTTCAGATAACGTGTACTGAAAGGTTGAATGTTTGGTACTACAATTGCTTCTAAAATGTACTTCAGATACACAAATTATATACTACCACTTTCAAAAAATGTGTATTGAAAATTTGAATATTTTGTACTACAGTTACTTCTAAAATGTACTTCAGATACACAGATTATATACTATACTTTCAGATAATATTTATTGAAAGATTGAATATTTTGTACTACAATTGCTTGTAAAATGTACTTCAGATACACAGATTATGTACTACCACTTTCAGATAACGTGTACTGAAAGGTTGAATGTTTTGTCCTACAGTTGCTTCTAAAATATACTTCAAATATATAGATTGTGTACTACCACTTTCATATAATGTATACTGAAAACTTAAATATTTTGTACTACAGTTGCTTCTAAATTGTACTTCAGATACACAAATTATATACTACACTTTCAGATAATGTGTACTAAAAGGTTGAATATTTTGTACTACAGTTGTTTGTAAAATGTACTTTAGATATACAGATTATATACTACCACTTAGACAATGTGTACTAAAAGGTTGAATATTTTGTACTATAATAGCTTCTAAAATATACTTCAGATACTCAGATTATTTATTACCACTTTCAGATAACATGTACTGAAATGTTGAATATTTTGTACTACAGTTGCTTCTAAAATGTACTTTAGATACACATATTATATACTACACTTTCAAATAATGTATACTGAAAGCTTGAATGTTTTGTACTACAGTTGCTTGTAAAATGTACTGTACACAAACAGATTATATACTACCATTTTTAGATAATTTCAAGGTATAATTTAAGATATAAGAAATATAAACCCCAAGAAAGTGAAGTATAACATTCATGTCTTTCAAGTGCAAATCAGAGATTTTTAAATATTACAACAAAAATCATTTATATAACAAATGGGTTAAAGTTTTTAACAACTAAAAAAGAGTTCAAACAAAGAAATATGAGAAAATCTACCTGCAAAACTTATAAAATTGAAAAATACACACATTTGAAAGAAAGCAAAGTCCACGAAATGAGAAGCAGAAAACATACCTTTCTAAACCATGTTCTTTTCCTTATGTTCTTCGCTCCTTGTTGGTGCTCCCAGTTGTTCCATTTTCGCAAGTTGCAGAGTAGTCGAGCTTTTTTTTTTTTTTTTTTTCCTTCTTCCGTCGATTTCGTTTTCCCTTTCCCGTTCTCTCTTTCATTCGCACCCTTTTGTTGGCCGACGAAAGGTTGTTTTCATGCCTTTTGTTCTTCAGAGGAGAAAACGGTTTCCAAACAAAAACAAAAAAAGAAGGTGTTTTTGAAGAAAAGTTGTCATTTGATAGAGTGGGAAGAAGAAAACCGCCATTTGCTGGTTTTTTTTGTTATTTTGGTTAGGTACAAGGGTATTTAAGTCTTTCTGAAATATTTGGGGAGTGATTCCTAAAGTTTTGAAAAAAGTTGGGAGTTTAGTGTTTAGAAAATCAAGTGGGGAGTAAAGTGTAAAATGAAAGTAGGTAAAGGGATTTTATTCTAATTAACCGTTAATGTACCTGCTGACCTAACCATCTTTGTGTGTTAATTTTTTTATTTTCTTTCTTGTTTAATATGCACTTAATAAAAATATGTACTTAATTTTATTTGATTATCAGTGAAATTAATTTTCCTCTGCTTGTTAGTGTACACTTGAATTACTACCAACACTTGTTTACTTTGTTTATTTCAATATTTTTTTTTATATTAATTACTGTTGGTATGGTAATTAATAAAAGTTTTAGCTGTTTGCTTTTATTATTAGATAATGCCTCCTCGGAGTATTACTCAAGAAAATTATTTTTGAACCAAAAATTATTATAGCACTAAAAATGGACCTATATTCCAAAACTATTTCTATATTTTGTATAATATAAAATATATGCAGAACATTATAATGTTTAGGACCTAAAAGACCATTTCTTATAATAGACAGAAAGATACTATCTTCCGTACAAAAATACAAATACAATCTAATAATCCACACATTAATAAGATGATGGTCAGAAATAATTAATAGCTCTTTAGAAAATGAAATTTATCCTGCAGTGTTCTATTAACCTTTTGAAACTTTTTTTTTTATATTTATATACACGCACGCAAATCAAGAGTCCGTTAGGGCTTGAATTCTTAATTCCCACATCATGTGGGAAACTTATGTCATTGGACCACAGACCACTTGACTATTAACCTTTTGAAACTTTGGCATAAATAATGTCGATTTGTCAAGTTTCATATTTAATTCCCTATAAAACGTTTTCTCTTAATTGATGTTCTTTTAAAATGCTCACAATTAATTTGTATATTTTCTTGAATATGACAACATTCCATTTTACAATTAAAATACAACTAAATAATTTTTTAAATATGTAAACTTCATATTGATAATACAATAGAAGCGGTACAATTAATTACTCCATAATGAAATTTATGTTGCTGAGGATATTTGATTCTCTTTCAAATTTTGAGCTCATACTAGTTCTTGGTGAAAAAATAAATAAACAAATAATTCTCGAATTTCAAATAATATATAAAAAATTAGAAAGGGTCCTCCCAAAAATACGAAGAAACAAGCAGGCCTATATCATCCACATGCATTCGTGTAAATATAGCACCACATCATGTGCTACTTATTCTATACTACAAACTTTTTGGACAAGAGAATAAATATTTTAATGGATAAATAGCAGACATCCCCAAACGTATAGGGTCATTTGCACTTTGCCCCACAATCATTGCAAGTGTACATAACGATTACCCAGCCTTTGCTAAATGTGCTCAAACACTCCATGCTCCAATTTCTAGCGATGTATTTTAAAATTGTTGCACTTTACCCCCTAATATTTTAAAAAATTTATATTTAGCCATTAAAGTACGTTAAAATGTTATTCTTAGCATTAAATTCTTATTTTGATCGAATACAGTGAAATATTTAGCCGAAAATTGTTACCATATATTACTTAATTATCAATATATCACTAGTTCAATCAATTTGAGTTATCTGAAATGTATTAACCAATTTGATGATTAAAATTTTTCTAAATCGATGTGTGTAAGATAATTAAAAATTATTTTTAGAGTTCTATTACCAAATAATTGTTATGACGTACTTTTAAATTTGTGCTTATTTATTTAATTAAGAGTGTAAATGTTTTAGAGTCTTAATTTGAATAAGAATAAGATAGGTGACTCTAGTTGGACGAATATTAACAGTAAATGATGTGGATCTTAGTATCAACATTATCTCTTTCATTTATTACATATCTAAATTAAAAATATTTAAATATTATTTGCTAACAAATATGCATAACATTACATTGATATAAAAATCAATTAGGGTATAATTACAAAATTAGTTTTAACCATCTCATGCATATAAACTAAGTAAAATATAATTAAAAAATTAATTTGAAATTATATGATGGCTCAAACTAATCTAGTTGTCCAGATATTGTCAAGTGACTAGTGTGTGATAATATTTTTTATAAAATATTTCACTTTATTCCACAAAAATAAAAATTTAATGATAAAAGTGCGACACATTAGAATGATTAGGGTGTTAAATGCACATTTTATTAAAGTTGAGGAGGTAAAGTGCTACGTGCTCAAAGTATTTCAGCATCTCCAATAGAATATTCCACCAGAAAATGGAATTAGTGGGATATTCGAGCACATTTTGCTAAAGTTGGAAGCGCACACGACCCTATATGTTTGGGGGGGGGGGGGGGTGTTTGCTATCTACCTTATTCCAAAACCCAAAATATTTAATTTGCACAAGTGGCCTCCATCAACAGTTGCACTTATAACCAAAATATCATAGAACATACTTAGCACTTCCTGCCTCTTTGTCATATCTACATCAGTAGTTCAACAAATACAACCTTTATATTTATATATTCAATGGATTTATTGCCTCATATGTCATGCGGTTTAGAGGAAGTTTGGCTAAACTTATTTAAAACGTCTTATAAGCTCCTACATCTTATAAAATATTTTTGGAATTTATAAGATGTTAAATCTTTTTTGTAAAAATAAGTTGTTAAAATGTTTGGATAAAATAAGATTTTGGAGCTTATAAGATGTTAGTAATGTCATTTTTTTAATTAAAGTAAGATAGCTTGTTAAGATCTTCAAAATAAGTTAGGCACTCCTTATTTTTTTAAAAAGAGCTTATAAGCTCCTAACATCTTATTTTAGGAGCTTATAAGTACTTTTAAAAAAAAAATTACCAATTTTTTTTTTCATATCTTATAAGCTCTCAAACATTTTATAAGATATTTTGAAAAGTTTATAAGCTCACCCAAATACCCTCTTAGTCTACTTTCATCACCTATTCTTATTCGAGGTAGAAAATGAAAGAAAACAACACAACAATGTAAGTTCGAATGACTTAATGAGATATTCTAGCAATGACAACAAAGTGACAATTATCTAAGCATATTATACAGGAAACAAAAAGGAGCATTGTGGATTACATTAACATTAACTTTCTCGGTATGGTGAAAATATAAAATCCATTTGATAAAATGTACTAGATTTTTTTCACAACTAGATTGGGAATTTTCTTTAAAGGCTAAAATTCATATAATTTATTTTTACGATAAAAAAGATTTCTTTCAATATTCAAAAATGATCTGTTTCACCACCATCCCACACCAGCAAAGAGACTTCACAAAATCCGTTGCCTTTTTGTAGAGGTTTAAATCTCAAACATGACAAAAGAGGTTGACATGACATTTGAACAATCAATTGATTTTCGTCAAACATTTGAGTTTCAAAGCATAAGCTTCAAGCATATCAATCACTTTTGCAATCTTGCTATTGGTAGTTGTCCTACCTTGTCACTGCACTTTCGAAAACACGAAAACCCTTATCCCTCCAAGTTTCGAGTGATCAGCTCGGACGAATAAACATGTATTAGACATGACTAACCATGTGCCTTATCCCGCTCACAGACAATTACCTCCAATTGGCTATGAGACAAAATTAAACAAATACGATATTGACCAAAGACCAGCCACCATTAGTCCATTATGCTAGTTCGTCTTTCAAAATCGACCCCAGTGCCCACCCCCAAGGGTATGAAGTATTGAGTAGTATAACTTGTCCAACAACATTCCAATTAATATATCAATTTGCTATGATAAACAAGTAATCAATTAATCAACATTAGGCTCATTCCAAGATAATAGACATAGTGATGATCTCGCACACAATCGCCAATTTTAGGTAAGACAGCATAAATTATGATCAACAAGAACTAAAATCAGTGTAAGGGGCGATGTGTGGTAAATTTCACAAATAGTTTACTTTCCAAAACTTGTGTGAACATGAATCGAATTAACCGTACGGTTTAGGAATTCAACTTCTCAAGATAGGTAGGGAATTCAAATAATAATGGCTCAAGAATCAAGGTAAAAGGAGAAGAATAGTACCATAGACTGTTAAGATTAACACAAGAATCAAATATCAATATAGCATGGCCAAACAACAATTTCCAACAAGAGGAGATCGAACAATAGTAATATATTCACTAATAAGTATATATAAGTTAAGAATTTAAATAACAACGACTCGAGAACTACAGGCAAGAAGAATAGTTTAGACAGGTTGTCAATTTCAACACGAGAGCCATGGAACAGCATAGAACAACCCATCAGCACTTATTGAGTCTCAACACAAACCGGATCAAACGTTAAAGATAGATTAATAATTATATATGCTCTTTCCCTAGCATAGGAATCTGGTATAAACTCACATGATAGTTATAGAAGTAGCTTCTTAGTTGTTTGGAGGGTCCATGTGCTTTTTTCCTAGTCAATTTGAAGCTTAGAATAAGATAACCTAGACTGACATTGCATTGATTTTTGAATAATAAATCTAAATGTACATAAATATTCTTATCGGGTTCCTTAATTAATCTAGTTTAGTTATAATTTCCTTAATTTTCATATTATACCCAAATATTTAAGGTAGTAAGTGTAACCATTCTTAACTCAACAAGTTGGTAAACAGGTCGCTAAAGCCTTACTTAAGGCCCCAACGGCAATCCGATACTCCCTTCGAGTCGATTTAGTTCAACACTATAATAGTTATAGCAATAAATGGATCTAGCATAAGTCAAGCCCATTCATCTTTTGCTCTTAATAGTCTAATACCATTACTCTTAGTGTCTAAGCGTTCCTTTACAAGTTTAGGGGAGAATTAATCCTCAAATTATCAAGTCCATTTATAGATAGCTCATTCTAATCATCCTTATGCCACAAGTACGATCACATAAAATATTTGGTTTTTCCTAATCCAGGGCAAGAGTAGGGGTGAGCATCGATCAGTTCGGTAAAATTTACCAACCGAACCAATCGATTAATTTACCAGATTGCATGGAAATTTATAACCATTTATCGCATTAAAATTTTTGATTAATCGGAAGAATTAACTGAAAATTTTCGACTTGGTTCGATGAATCAACTGATTAACCTTTTTTTTTTTTGGCATTATCATCCTCCTTTCATTTTATAACCCACAGGGGCTTGTCTGATTGCGTTGTACTAGTTAAAAGTTTCCATATACAATGGAATAAGTCCAAAATGTGCCTTAATTTCATTTGTTATTGTATTGAAATATATTATGATGACAACATATAATTAAAATCATAAATCTTGAAATTAGTTAAGCAATCAAAACACAATGATTCCATTATAAATTGTAGATGTATGTGCAGGACCTCAAACCTGCAGATGAATTGCGATTATTGTGAAGTCAAATATTGAAGAGGCCAAATGCAATTTTGCCAACTATTTCTCATCTTTATATTATATCTACAATGATTTGAGTAAAATGAGTCAGTGCTTACGGCTTGCACATATAGATATACAAACACAAACACACACGCACACACACACACACACACATAGATACAAAGATAGATACAGCAAACACAACACCATCTCCAATATTTAGGCAAATTCAGTTTTTAACCGTTTTTTCTAAAAATTAACCACACTGCACCGAAAATAAAAAATTTCTTAAAAAATTAACCGTTAGCCGAACCGAAAATAAATTGGACAAAACGATTTGGTGAATTCGATTTCAATTCAGTCAGCTAATTGATTTTTTCAATTTATGGATAATTTTGCTCACCCCTAAGCTTGAGTCGATTTAACCATAATTTATCCAACTCAGGTCATTAGCTAATTCATCTTTCTTGATTTACTAAGTTTGAATGTTACAATTTAGTTTTTTTCCGTTTCATAGGTATAAGATTAATCCGTGACTTAGGTCAAACTATTGTTTAACCGTCTTAGTTCATATTATGATTAGGTTTTGATCCGAAATTCAATTACATTTAGCAAATTAATTGAATTAAAATTTGATTATAAAATTTACCCAAATTGGAATCGTATCAAGATTCAATCTCAAGCCAAAAACAGTTCAGGTGGACTTAGGATCGGACTTTGATATCCCTATCAGGCAGCCGTAGGAGCGCTGCCATGCTCCGCTGCTGAAGATGGAGGTCGCCACCACCTATAGGTACGTCTCACCGAGGTGAATACCCAAATTAATTTTTTGATTGGTCACCGTTTGGCCGGTCAATTGGCCATCCGAAAGCATGGCAAGCCCTAGCGCCACCCAATCACCACCACACCTCAATTCTTTGTCACCAGCCATTATTTCATCAAATTAACCCTGCCAATTGCTTACCCATCCAATTCCGCACCATTACAATCTAGCCACGTTCCACCGTCGGAAGTGGCAAAACTGCCACCACCACTGTGCACTCACTGTCACTTCCAATTTCTGACAAGATTTTTCGATGTTTCAAGTGGTTTTTGGTATGTATGTGTTCGTGAGAAGGTCAAGAATGCGTTTATGGTGGTATCATTTCCATGGTCGAAATCCAGAGGTTAGAGGAGTAGTTGAGTGCAGGCCCTTGTTTGAGAATTTGAGAATTTTTCAATTTGACCCCAAAAGTTCTCCACCGTCTACAATTAAGTCCCTCCAACTTTGAATCGCCTTCAATTTAGTCCCTGGATTTTAATCTGGTCCTAGAATAATCTTACCTTAGTGTTTTGATCCCTAACATTTGTAATTTTGGACAGTTTTGTCCTGACTTTACTTTTTCGTCCCTAAACTTATATTTTCACTTATTGATCCCTAGGTTCTAAAATTTTAGACATTCAAGTCCTTATATTACAATTAAATCCCTCAATTCCCAATAATTTTGCATAAGCTTGTATTAAAATTTAACCCAAAATTATTTTAATCCCATTTTATTGAATTTGTATTCTATTATGCTAAAACAATAATTTTATAGTTAGGAATCAAAACTCAGGTTGTTACAGTAAATATGGAGAACTAGCTAACTGTTGTAGCTTGCAGATTTTCATTAAATGCAGCTAATGCCTGATCCCCTCAGAAAAGAACACCAAATAAAACTTTCAAATTCTTCAATTTAAACACATTCTGAAGAAAACTACCAACAAATTTACATAAACCACTGAAATAAGGACAAAAGAAAAATCATAACCCCAAAGAAAACAAAAGAGAAAAAACTTAAGCACAAAAAGATTTATTCCTCCTCTAGTTGATCCTTAAAGTTCATTCAGAACAATAGGTTGATGAATAATATCATTCACCACTCTGATCAAATCCTCTGAGGTGAACCCGTCGTCTTTGCTGTAAAACAGATGTAACACCGTGCACATATGCCAAAACAAATCCTTGCAAGGTTTTGGGAGTACACTGTTCTTTCCCTCCAAAACTAATCCCAGCAGTTCTCTCCTTAGTCTGTCAATCGACTTTTTCATCTTTGTAATAGTGGCTTCCTTAGTTATTTCACCACCACTACTGATTATGTACAGTGGTACTGCATTTAGTTTGCCATCATTCATTTCTCTCTGCAGACGGATAAAATAACCAACTAAATGACAGGTGATTGTTTAGATGTTTAAATATTTGATGATAAAAGAATGCAGGGAAGTTCACATTACCTCACAAGTCCGGATATCATTTAGAAGACGTCCACAAGTGCTCAACAATTTGAACAGATTATGAAACTCAGAATGTTGAACCATCTCCTCTGAGAGCTTAGGCCCGACAAGGTAAAGAGCAGGCAGGACGATTGGCCCAAGAGCAAATGATGTATATGCATTGCTCATGTATTCATCCATTGTCGGGAGGGAGTTATCTTTAGCCCATTCAGCTTCTTTCATCATAGAATTTAGCAAATCTAGCCACTGAAAATACAGATGAAAGCATCATGTATTATTGGAATGAAGATGGTAAAATATGTGTTAACTTCCTTTGCAGATTCTTTTTGTGAAATAAAGGAATAAAAACATGAGCTTCGGAAAAACGCGTGGTATAGGTGGAATTGGCACTATTAACTGTTTTTAAAAAGGCAAATAACAAAGAAAGGGAAAGGCATAACAAATTTTGCTCAGTCACACCCCCACACCACACAGATGAACAGATATGTTAAAAGATTTCGGATGGAACTCAGATGGCTATCCCGTCGCACAGGGACATGCCAAATTTATCTAGGGAACACTGTCAGATTTCAAACGAATACCCTCTCTGTTGGAAATTCTGAAGAATATTTTCCTTCAGAAATTTCCATCAGAAATCGTGTGTTTTTTTGTACTGTGCCTAACAATAAATGAACAATTGATAGCTCAGCATATATGTATTCAAACGGATGATAAAAGGGTGGGGAATCTCACAATGCTAATTATATGGTTCATCACGTTGCGTTCTTGTCGTACAAATCCTTTGTCTCCAATCTCACAGATTGTGCGCCTAAGTGCTGAAAAAATTATCTGAACGTTCTGGGAAGAAAATTCTGTGCTAACATCTACATCCCACCTGTAAATGGTGTGAAAATAAGCAATTACTTTCATATCTCAAAAATAATATGCAGACCCTAATGAAGCAAGAAGAATAGCGATGTGTCCATACACTTTAACTAGCTGAATTACGTTTTTCAACTCCTCTATAGAACCTCCAACATCAAAAAAGTCATCTACCACTGTGGTGAGAACACCATTTTTGGCCCATGACATGCGGGCATCTGAAAGTTCTGGAGCGAAAAAGGCTGCCGCGGCAGAAAAATAACAGTAAGCAGTCTTACTCCTTGCAAACTTCAGCTCATCCAATCTGTTCTCTATGACCCATCTACAGACAAGTAATATTAAAACATCAAATTGCATATAGGAAATATAGGAAAGAAATACATTACACGTCTGTTGCTCAAGGTTTTAATCAATAAGGGAACACAAGATTATCTGACTACAATTAAGTACCTATGAAGAATCTCTGTCATGAATATTTTCAGATAAGTAAATGTCACCAGGAAACCAACTAAGAAGGATTATTTCCTTCATAAAAGCTATATCTGATGCACACTACCAAATTCATCTCTTTCCTTACCAAATAAATCTTTCCTACAGAATTCCTATTATCGTTCCCTCAAATATCTAACTCTTTGACAACATTTTTGGTCTTAAGCTTTAACTTTTTTATTAACTAGTTCTATGGAAATTTTTGACAGCACCAAACTAGAAAAAGAGATGGAAATTTCAAAGTAGGAATTCCAGCGGATTTCACATGGAGAAGACTTCCGTAGGCTATCCACTGGAATTCCCACAGAAATTTTTCCGTAGGAATTTTCAGACGGAAAATCCACAAGGTAATGCATTGGGCAAAGTGCACCAGCCAAGTAATTCTTCATCAAAAATACTGTCTAAAAATTTCTTCTAAAATTTTTCTAGATGAATTTCAGATGGATTATTCAATGTGAATTGTCCACGTTTTGACTGCTAACATTTGCACTGGATTTAGTATTAATTTTTTAAAAATTTTATTTTGTTGTCCAATGGAAAAGCTAAATTCTGTCTAATCCGTCTGAAATCCGACACAAATAATTGGCATTGGATTTTCCACCAAAAAATAGTTTGCAACAAGATTTTTCCGACAGACATTTTTTCGTTGGAATTCATTTCATTTGCCGGCGGATATTCTGACAGATTTCACTGGAAAAATTCCATCGGAATTGACGAGTTTTTTTAGCTCCAATGCAAAAGACAGATTCATGGCAAAATTCTTGGTAGTGCAGAAAAAAATAATCAAATTTTATAGATGTTCTGGAAAAAAAATATACAAGTTATGTTAATATTGTTGTTCAAAGAAAAAAAGTGCATGAAGTCCTTAAGCACCAAAATTGCCCAGATATTGGTTATATACTAAGAAGAAGATAATTCAACCCAAATCATCATGGTTGAGTTATAAATGTCATATACCTCTACATTAAGGTTGGGATGATATCAGTCAAACTTAATTTGACAGCAGACATAACCAATTCTAATATATACCCTGTAATCTCGCTACTGCCAAAGAAACAAATGGTGGCATTTGCTTTGTTATTTTAGGAATTGTACCTTTCAAGCTCTTTGAGTTCTTCACGATGTATGGCTTGACATTTGTTGAAGTCTTCTACTGACAGCAAAAGGAAATCCTTGTTTCCAAAATTTGGCGAACTGGATTGCAAACAGGACAAAAACAAGGTGTGACTTCAAGAGTAGAGAGAATAATAGAAACATTTCTTTGAGAAATTTACCAATATGAAGTTTTCAGAATTCTTGTATTATCAAAGTTGTAATGCTCTATATTTCTCCGCTTTGCAATCCGGTCTAAAATTGCATAAAAGGGATACTGGAGAGCATGGTTCACCTGAAAATAACATAGTGTAACTAACTAACTTATCTATTGCGATTAAAGTCAAAAGGCTGGGTGATCAACTGGAAGTAGGAATACAAGGCATACCTCTTGGTCAATATTTCTGCTAAGTTGACTTGAATGGATCAAGCCACTCGATAGTTCCTGCTCAAGTAAATGTTGAAGCCTTAAGCTTTGTTTTTCCAGATCTCTTTCATCGGGAAAGAGTGCAAATTCTGATGCTCTATATAATTCAAGAGTTGTGTGTTTGTCTTTCATATTTCCACAAAAGGAACTTGAAAGGCACTCTTGTAGAATTTTTGTTATCTGATCTGCATGACATAATAAATAATTATACATGTTCCAACTTAGGGCGAAAAATAGAGAAAGAAAAGAAAAATGGATGTTTGTGCTTCCAAGTTAACCTGAAGTTACATCATATCCATTCATTCGAAGTATTCGGAATGCTAAAGCACAAGTTGAAGCATCCACGAATATCTCTTCATTGCCCTGCAGCCAGCATCTTTTTTGGGCTAATGTCAAGAGAAATTATGATGGTAACATACAACCATAATTACCTAATCATTTATATCTTAATAACCTCTGCTTGATAAAACAAACAAGAATTGATAAACATACCTAATATGCTAGAGATTACCTGTATGTTTCATCCAACACACTTTGAATTTCCTTTTGAAAAAACCGGCTAATCCCCAGCCTTTCCAGATTATCAACTGTGCATAGCTGAGAATATATATCTAGGGGGTAAACCGCAGGAACTGAAAAAAAGAAGCTCAAGGTTGTAAGTTTTCAGAACTTGCAAAATTGGCAAAACAGAAAAATTCACTGAAAATACCTGCATTCCCAAACTTCTTTATGGCTGAGTGAAGGTAATTGAGGCAACCAGAATTGGGAACGCCAATAAAAACTGCTGCTGTCGTGGAGGGAGAGTTGAAAAGAGATCCATTCTGTCTTTGATATTTCATGATGGATTCCCAATTCTGTAACTTTCCCATACCTTCAGCAATATATGTCAAGTAAGCTTTGCTCTCCACTGAGTGACTTTGGTAGCATCTAGATAGCAGGGAGATCATATAAACAGAAAATATGCATAACAACCTTCTTGGCAGAGTCTCAATATTACATAGTTCTATTAGACCTTAAACTGTTTATAGTGATGCAACATTTGTTGGAAAAGGTCATAGTTGTTTCACATCTCATTTCCTAGTCCATTCAACCACAGTTCCCTATCATTAAGATCACTGGATATCCAACTTCACCTATAATACGACAATCTCTTCCAAATTTCATCCCATCCAAATGGAAACAAATTCTCTCAAATGAAATAGTATTATAGAACCAAGTTATCTGTTACCTTTTAAGCTCCAAATCTCTCTTATGAATCATATCACTCAATGTAGTTGGCTCCAAACAGAGGTTCAAAGATAAGTCTCTGGCATAGGCAAGCATGGCTGGGAATATGATGTCAAATCCAATGGGAGAAATCTGATACTTGTCGGTAACTGAAGAAAAATTCAACTCTATAAATCGCACACCTGTGAGGATGAATGTCTATCAACCTGTTGAACTTATATGAAGGTTTCATCCAAAAAAGGAAGTTAACAGATATGCCAAGGAAACACACCTCTATTAATTTGTTCTTCACCTACTCCCCATTTTTTGAGTGCAAGAACGCATGCCAATGTAGAAGAAAGGACATCTTTTTGTAACAAAGAATGGTGATGGGGAAGAGCCCATGAACCATCACGGCACTGGTTTTCCAGCAACCAATTTAGACAATATGGGAAGCAAGGTTCCTGTGATGAATGTGGAGAAGGGACCATAGCAACCCATGCTGTGTCATATGTTGAAACAGAAAGTTCAGCCTTACCAATGAGCTTTGCTATTCTTTCTTTGGTCTCCTTGAAGCACTGCATAGATTCTTGACAATATTAATCCACTCTATCTTTGAATGTGTAAAAGTAAATAAAGTTCAAAACTGAGAAAGATTAAGAGAATAGTGTTCATTTATACCGGCACGGCAATTTTAGCTGATGTTACTCCTTGAACTCCAGCATCCAAAGATGCTGCTTGCAAGAGAAAAGCAAATGTCAACTGATGTATGGATTCTGTATAATCGTTATGGAACAAGGAAATAAAACTGCACTGAACTTTCCACACAAGGACAACACAAAAGCTCAAATTTGCTTTCATTTTTATCACTTTGGATTCCATTTATTTTCATGCTGTGGGATGGTAATGCTGCTAATATTCATGTTAACTGCTCAAATTATCATAAGACAGACACAATAACTCAAACTCCTTCCCTAATGGCGGCAAAATTTAACGAATACACTTATGATACTTTAGAAGATCATCTTAATAGCTTCAAAATTGAAAAAAGCCACATTTGAAGTTTCTTCCCTAAGCAAACAAATCTACACGAATAACTCGAAAACTAGAAACAAGCACGAACAAATGCACATGAGCGCAAAAACAACAAACAACAGCACAAAAACATATGACACCATTTTCTCTTCTCACATTGACCTTTATGCGTATAAAAAGCTGCCTATAGCACCCGCTATATGCTTCACGGATTGATCCACCCAAAAAGGCCCATGATCAAGAAAATGAGATAGCACCTGTAAAACCCTTTTTTCCTTCCTATAAAATCCTAACCAGTAAAGAACCCAATTTTCATGATTTAGTTTAACAGAGGAAAGCGAAACAAATGAAGTCTGCATACATACAAATAAAAGCAAAGCAGGAAAACGTTACCTGAAACACGAGAAAAGCACGATTTCCTAAAATGTGATTCCTTACGGCCAACGAACAGAGAATTGTAGAGCTGCAGAGACATGGCTGCGGTGAGAAGAGCGTCTGCTTCAAACGTCCAGCGATTCTTGACTTCACTGAATAAGAAAAAGGATCCACATGAAACCCAAAAAAAAGAAAATTACGCTGGAGCCCTTTATACAGTGTGGCAGGGATGTGGGTCTGCGACAAAATTGGAAAAGGTGGCAATGGGAAGAATCAAGAAACCCAGATATGCTTTTATAGAAGTCCACATTATGACGTAAATGCATTTATCCATTAATATTTGGGTTCACTCTCTCTTAGACTCCTGCAGCAGCCAGTTTTAATATCGAAACAAAAACATGTTTTCTTGTTAGCTATTAGCCTATTATTCTCCTACCGTTCTAAATTGACAGTCTTCAGATTTCCTTCTCTATTTGTAGAAAGAAGGGGAATGTTTGGTTATGTCCTTCTAATAAAATTATTTTGAGAAAATATAATAAAATATATATTCATTTTCTTATTAAAATATCAAAAAGAAAATTCAAAATATTATCTCCTATCCTTCATTATATTTAAAACTTTCTCATTCTTCAATATATACATACATATATTATAAATACATATCATATATATTTTATTATTATTCTAATAATAAAAAAATCACTTAATTTCATTTTTACTTTAAAAATCAAAAAGAAAAGTATTGATTTGACTGTTATAATATAAAATATCTCCTTTCAAAACATAAATAAACATATTAAAACTCTCCAAAATTAATTTTTAACTATTTCTCAAAATATAATAAAAAATTTATTACATTTCCCAATACAACTTTTCACATTTTTTAATATTACTTTTAACATTTATTTTTCAAAAACACATATAAATCACACAAAAAAACATAACCAAACATTGGGTAGGTAATGGGCCGAATACTTGGGTTTTCTACTTTCTTGCAAATTAAGTTGGTCAGAATTAGTTTAGGAAGTGCTCATTAACAGATTTCCAAAGTGCGTTTTCAAAGAAATTTTGTCCCAGCCCTCCCTGATATAGTCCAATATCATATCATCCATAAGGAACATTTTTTTCCTTTTTCCTCTTTTAGGTACAATTAAATATTTATTTTAATATTTTTCTTCTTCATCATTCTCAAATTTGTTTTTATTAAAAATAAAACAATCTATCCGAATAAACAATCTATAGATTTATTAATTATTGCAATTTTTTAATATTTTTTTATTTATACAACACACATAACTCCACTTGAAATTCTTTAAATTTAAACTCCAAACATAATGCATATAAATATGAGAATGATATCATTCAATAAATTAATCAACTTCTTCCAATTTTTCAACTTATATTCTAGAGTTTAAATTTGTGGATGAAAAGATGCCAAACTCATAAGAAAAGGCGTATATCTATGCTATATAGAAAAGGGAGGAAATTTATATCCGCGTAATGATGATTTTTATATCAATCATTAAAATTTAATTTGTCAAAGACTAGCCCTAAAAGATTCATAACTCCCTTCTCCCTGTTCATGTTTACAAACTACTTTATGCATGTAAAGATGATGGGGGTTGATGAGGGTAAAAAGTGGGTGTTAGTGTAAATTGGGTGTTAGTATATTAGGTTGGAATCCAATGAAATCGACCAGGGCGTGGTCGATGGGAATACTTTTGATGGGCTAAGGTTGAATCCTGCAATCAACAGCAAACGTTAGGCTACCAAGGTGCCCTTGGTTAAGGCACTTCGATGCTCAAGTTAGTATAAATCGACTAAAGAATTAAGCAGCAGAGTGAGGCTTAAAGTAAAATGTGGCACACCTTGCTGAGGGCAGTGGATGGGGTATTTATAGCCTCTTTAAAGTGGTTGGTAAGTCCAAGATGCCCTTGTCAAGCATGAAGGATTGTTGTCCTCACATAAAGGTCTTTAGGTCTTCTCCCAACTGTGTACTACTTCAGGTGGTGCGGTTTAAGGCATGGTGGTAAACTGGTGGTGCGTACCACTTTAGCTCAGCTGAGAAAAGGTAGTACGATGGTGGCATGCGCCATTAATGTAAGGGCACGTTGCCTGACAGAGCATTCAATGTGGCTGAGGGGTTGTCGCCTTGATTCGACCTCCCTAGTCGAGGCGAGTACTTCTGCAATATACCTCCCCAGGCTCTATCCGACAAGATGTAACCTCGTCAAGGTTGGAATGATGGTTGGGTTATGTCTTGTTATGGTTCACCATGATCTGGTTGAGAAGGAGAACGCCGGTGCTCGTCGCGGCAGGCAAGGTCTTATAGGTTAAAACATGGTCAACTGGTTGGGCCCATCTATAGTCGGGCCACCATATATCGCAATGCTGCCCTAGTCGAGTAATGTTGGGCTAGGCTTGTTAGGCTATCCCATATCATGAGTCCCTCCCACTCTTGAGTCATGATCAAGAGTATTGATGAGAAGGACATAAGAATAGCTAAAAGCTGCAAACTGGATCAGCTCGACGAGACTCTGAAGACATCTACCAGGTTTTTGGGGCATTAAATATGGCAGTTATGCTGGGCAACGTGAAGCATCAAGCGATAGCTAGGCAATCATTACAGCCATTTTAGATTCCCACATATCGGTGCCTATAAATAGGCGCAGTGAAAACTTTTATTTTTACTTTTACAACTTTTTGTGAGGTAGAGTATCAAGCTTTTACTGCTTTCCTAAGCTTATCGACTCATTATTTCTCCTCGCAACCTAGTAAGTCTTCCATTCTATCCTTTTTTTCGAACTCAATATGTTGAACATGTTTGGCGAGAGTAGCCCTAGAGAGAGCGATAGTGAAGAGATGAGGTCGAACGCTGGCTTGACTAGTGGGTCGACAATTCTTCTAGCAGTGATTCAACTTTGAGTAATTCGAGCAGCAAGCGGGTCGCTGCAACATATGAGGTTGGTCCGAGCCAGCCACCAGCCGCCTTCTCTCGCAGTCGGTTGTTTACGCCAGACCATTATAGCAAGATAGTATCGAAGGTAGTTGAGGAGGATCTTATCGTCGTTAGGCAATTATTTCCCTAAACTTCGAGCTAATCTCTCTAGGTCTTGATGACATGATGCACCAACCTCCTGCCGGCTACATCACTGTCTTCGAGGATGCTCTCCGATGTGGGCTTAGGTTCTCGATCTCCCAGCCTGTTGTTGACCTCCTCAGGGGCTTTCAAGTCAATATAACCCAGTTGTTGCCTAATTGCTTTTCCACCATATACAGCTTTGTTGTCATCATGCATGTGCATGGTCAACCTTTCTCTTTTGCAAACTTCAGCAACCTTTTTCATCTCCCCATATCACGCAACTCGGGGAGTACGGAGGAGTTGGGCTTTTATTATCTCACAGCTTGCTTTCGTCGAAAATTTCTGGTGACCTTTTCTTCTTCATTTGGTTGGAATTGGAAATCTTGATATTTCTTTGTTCGACATTCGAGCGGGGTTTGGTTTAACATACCTCGGGGTTGGATAAGGGGTCATGTCGAGATGCCTGAAAATGAGACTCCAACCTAGCCCAATATATTCATAAGGGATATAGTCGAGTTTGGTCAGATTGAGGCTTCTGGTTATATCCAGGAGAGAAACTTGGTGCTGGCAGGTTTATCCCTTACCCAGTTAGACCTTCCAGATAACGCTCGATTAGGTAAAGCATGTTGTTTGCTACTTATTTTCTATTCACTTTTGCTTTTAGGTTTCTGGTCAATTCCGATGTATGTTGTTGTATTTTTGTGCAGATCGAGAAAAAATCATGAACCAAACCCGAGCTCAAGCTTTGGCGCACAAGCAAAGGAATCAGAGGTGCCGACAGAATATGGCTGTTCGTTGAGGGGTTGAATCTCAAGTCATGCCGCCGCCTGCTGCGTTGCTTGCTCCCGTGGCATCCCCTGCTCGACCAGCGGCTTACCCTACTTGGCCGACTCCAGGATCGACCTCAAGTCCAGCTACTCAGTAGAAAAGGCCCGCGACCAAGCAGGCTGGGCTTGCGCAGAAGAAAACCATGGCAGACAAGGGTAATGGCAAGGCTGGAGCATCCACCGCCCCAACAGGCTATGACCTTTTTGGACGTCGGGATGATGAGGTGTTATTCCAGTTGACCGATCTCCTATCTCTTCGATTCGGGACTGAAATGGTGGTCTACAACTCGATGTCAATGATGACAGCAGGGTCAACTGGTTCCTTGCGCTAAAGGTGATGATGGCAAGCTTATTTGCTTCCGAACAGCGAAAGATAATGGACCTAAGCCAAGGGGGTCCTGAAAGCCTTAGCGTATCAATCAAATATGGTATTTTTGTGGTCAAGTTTTCACTTGTTCATGGGCTGACAGCATTGTGTGCTTTTCAGGTTAGCTAATTGGGGTACCATCTCCATAGGAGGTTAGAGTTAGCGCTCGACAACCATGATCGACTTTAGGAGGAGCATGATGATGTGGATATGGCTAAGGCTCAGATCGAGCCAGCCAAGGCGGAGATCGAGGGTTGACCAAATAGTTGGAGGAGAGAGATGCGTAGATCGAGACGAAGAATGCGCAATTGCTGGCCATAGTGGCTGAGAAGAGCTTGGCCGAGGAGTTTCTAAAGAAGGTCAGAGTGGAGGCACAGACCCATTATGACACTGGTTGGGCCCATGGCTACAATAGTGCCCTGTATTATGCTCGAGGCGAGTTCACAAGAGTACTGCCGCTGTTCGTCAAGAGGCGGTGTAGCAGTTTATGTTGACTTCAGTGTTCTAAGACGCTAATGTCATCTTCTCCCTCGACGACACTAAGGATGCTTTCGACAAAGCCATCAAGCAGCTAGAGTATCTTGGGTATTCTATTTGACTAGAGGACAAAGAGCGTCTGAACTCGATTCTCGACGAGCAGCTCCATGCATACCCGAATCCAGATGAGGCTGCTCCTGCTAAAGGGCCTAATCTCGATGAGGTCGCCCCTGTCGAGGAGCTTACCACTGCACCAGTGCCTGGTAATTTGGTTAGGTGTGAGGTGGTAACTATGGAGTTTGACTTTGCAAGCGATTTTGCTTTTGACATCAGGGATGGCAAAGTCAACATGGCTTATTTTTTCCCCGATGGTGGGCACGCATTTCTAGTTGACGAGGCAGGTCCTTCTTGGCCGTCTTATGCTGATGTGCCCGACTAAGAAGTTTAGAGCCCTCCTATTATCGTTCTTGTCTTTTCTAGTGACGAGCTCGACCAGGCAATTGACGAGGGCGTAGTAGTTGCTCGTGGTGAGGGAGCTGGTTCCAACTGAGCTTCAAGCTTGTTGTACTTTTGCATTTTTGCAAGTTTTTGGTCGCCCTACGAGGCGCTTATTTTTGTCATTTTCTATTTTTAACTTTATAATCGAATGTTAATATTTAATGGATGACTTTCTTTGCCATCGATTTATGCTAATGTATTTTAATTTTAGCACTTTGCTTATTCTTGTCGAGCATATCATTACCCATTGAGCAATAATAATATTGAAAGGTGCTTGGTAATCATTTAAAAATGACTCATCCATAAAGGAACCAAACTATTTGCGTCTTTGTCATAGACTTGATGGTCAACTTAGTCTTGGTGCAACTATTGTACTCTGCTTGTTCTCATGAGTCTGTTTTCAACTAAGTGGTCGATTTCATGCTCGTTGGTCAAAACCAGTATTTTATTATGTGTCTGTCAAGTCACCCAAAAGGTCGACTTTAGATAGGTAATTCGCCTTGTGTCTTATTGCATGTTTCATATACTGTGTCGAGTAGTTTTGAAATTTGAGACCGTCGTTGATAATTGGGACGGTATGGTTGAGTTGGCAGTTCATTAATTTAGGCCAGAAGACTTTACTTTTACGATTTTCTTGCCGATGTCGACTACGGGGTCGACGTTGAACAAATGAATCGCTCATTATTATGTGCTAGAAGCTTTTATTTGGTGGTTTGAAATCGGTGTCAACTATAAGATCGACTCTAAAAGATCAAGTCGTTCATTAATTTGGGCTAAAAGCCTTTATCTTGCGGTTTGAAATCGATGTCGACTATAGAGTGGACTCCGAACGATTGAGTCGTTCATTAATTTAGGCTAGAAGCCTTTATCTTGTAGTTTGAAAATGATGTTGACTACAAAGTCGACTCTGAACGATTGAGTCGTGCGTTAATTTGGCCTAGAAGTTGTTACCTTGCAATGCAAGCAGAGTGCTGTAGAAATGGGCGTAGTTTCAATGATCTGAAGAGATACTGCAGTACAATCAAGACTTTAAGTCTCTTAACACATAAAATTTCTTGAAGTTCCTTGTGTTCCAAGGTTGAGAAAACTCATGGCCGTTCGAGTCTACAAGTCAACATACATTGTGTTTTGCTACCTTGACTACTGAGTATGGACCCTCCTATTTCGAATCGAGCTTTCCTACATTCTTCGATACTTCAACCTTTTTGAGAACAAAGTCACCTACCTTGAAATTTCTTGGTCGAATTCCTTTGTTGTAGTGTTCAGCCATCTTCGATCTATATCTCTGCATCGTGGCGTAAGCCTGCTGGTGTAGCTCGTCAATAGTTTCCAGGTCGAGTTCTCTTTCTAAGTTGTTTCTGATTGGATTGAAATGGATTATTCAAGCATATGCTATATTAGTTCTGTCCGGATAACGGCTTCTGATCCATAGACTAAACTATAAAGGCTATAGCCTGTGGCTATTTGGGGAGTTGTTTGGTATGCTTATAGCACGCCCGGGAGGTTGTCTGCCCAACTTAGGACAGTCCCTTCTAGTCAAGCCTTGAGGTGGTCGAGCACAATTCTGTCTGGCCATTAGCTTGGCGGTTCCCCACCGAGGAGTACTGGTGAATCCCAAGGTTTTCACACCAACTTCTCGTGCTTCTGCTCTGAAATTGTGTCCCGTTATCAGATATCAAGACTTTGGGCAGAAAAAAACGATAAATAATGTTCTTACATATGAAACTCTTAATAGCGGCTTCGGTTATTTTGGGGACTGCCTCTGCTTCGATCCACTTCGTAAAGTATTCGACGGTGATGTCATAAACTTCCTTTGATCTATCCTCTTTGAAAAAAATCCTACTATATCAATACCCCACT
This sequence comes from Jacaranda mimosifolia, assembly GCA_018894105.1. Classification (NCBI taxonomy): domain Eukaryota; kingdom Viridiplantae; phylum Streptophyta; class Magnoliopsida; order Lamiales; family Bignoniaceae; genus Jacaranda; species Jacaranda mimosifolia. The sequence continues at coordinate 36,378,127 of CM032118.1, forward strand.
GGTCGAATGGCCACGTGATATGTACGCTCACCATCGATGAGGTAGGTTGGTACAGAATGTTCGAGTGAAGCTGGCAGGATGGGCATTTTCTGCCAAAGTTGATGGCGTCTTTTCGTAACGTCAGCCTGAAATATCCATATATGATGATTTTGTGCACTAATGACCATCCTCCTGAGTGATTGCCGCAAATTCTTGCATTAACTTCATGCAAGACATCATAAGCCTGAGCTAGTGTTAGGCACTTTAATGGCGGCCCTGATATCGACCTCTGATAAAGCTGATCGTGCTTGTCGAGGGCGAAGTTAGCTGCTTGACCCCTTAGCCTCCACGCTTTGCTTTGTCCTTGGGGGTTGTTCCTTCTCTCAAGTACGCCTTTATGGCGTCCTGGTAGGAATGAGGCGCTTCTTCGATCTACCCTACTAAATTATGGTCGGGGATATTTATGGTAGGCTTTTTCAAGACTAGGAAAGTTATTGTCTTATCCCGTGTCCCTTTTGTCGAGCTTGCGGATTTCAACAGTGCATCAACCCATTCGTTCTCTGATCGAGGGACCTGGCTAAGGGAGAATTTCTTGAACAGTTGTTGTAGCCTCTTCACCTTAGTTAAGTATTTGCTCATTGTAGACTCCTTAGCTTTGTAGTTCCCTTCGATCTGTTCTACGACTAGTTAGGAGTTAGTGATGGCTACCAGCTGCTCGACATCGTGGTTTGCTTCCATCCTCATGCCAGTGAGGAAGATGTCATACTCTGCTTCGTTGTTAGTTACTGGGTAGTCAAGCTTGATTGAAAAATCATATTCTTTAGTGAGTGGCGAGTGCAGCGAGATGCCAATCCCTCCTCCGAAGGAGGTCACCGACCCACCGACATTCAAAGTCCATACAAGGGAGTTGTTGTCATGCTGGTCAGGTAGGTCGAGTCTCTCAGCAACAAAATCAGTTAAAACTTGGGCCTTTATAGATGTTTGAGGTTGAGATGTGATGTTGAATTCGCCTAGCTCGATTGCCCACCTCGTTAAACGTCTAGACGTATCTGGATTTGATAACACCTATCTCAATGGTTGGTTTGTCAAGACTATGATGGCGTGAGATAGGAACTAGGGTCTTAACTTTCTGACTGTCGTGACCAAGGCGAGGGCAAATTTTTCAATCTCGAGATAGTTGTGCTCGGTGCCTTACAGCGCTTTGCTGCTATAGTAGACAGGTCAATGGAAACCATCTCGATACCAAGACTGAGTTAATTGAGTCCAATGTAACTACTAAGTATAGTTGCAAAATTTCTCCCAATTCGAGTTTGGTCAACATGGGTGCAAAGGAGATAATATTTCAGCTCGACCAGGGCCTGGTCACATTGCTCTGACCATTAAAAAACTGACTTCTTTACGTTTCTCAAGATCTTAAAGAAAGGTAAGCTTTTGTCAGCTAATTGAGCAATAAACCTCCATAGAGCCACGATCCTTCCGACCAGACGTTGCACATCTCTAACTATTCGAGGGGGTGTGATGTCCAAAACTGCCTGAATTTTTTGCGGGTTTGCTTCGATGCCTCACTGGCTAACCATGTATCCCAAAAACTTGTCTCTTCACACCTCGAAGGTACACTTATTGGGGTTAAGCTTTATGTTAAACACTCTAAGTATTGAAAACGTGTGGTTGAGGTCGATCAGATAGTTTTGTTCTTTTTCTGTCTTAACGATCATGTCGTCGACATAGACCTTCATAGATTTTTCGATCTCATTCTTGAACATAAAGTTCACTAATCTCTTATGTCAACCTATATTTTTAAGTCCAAACGGCATGACCAGGAAACAATATACCCCATTGGGAACTACAAAGGATATCTTGTCCCTGTCCTCGGGGGCCATAAAAATTTAGTAGTACCGCTGGAATGCATCCATCATACTCAATAATTCACAACTAGCAATAGAATCAACTAATAAATCTATACAAGGTAGGGGGTAAAGATCCTTAGAACAAGCTTTATTCAAATTAGTGAAATCATTACACATGCACCATTTGCCCTTATTCTTAGGGACAAGGACTACATTACGAAGCCAACTTAGGTATTGAATTTCTACAATGTATCCTACCTCTAAGATCTTGTTAACCTCCTCCTTGATGATTTGGCATTATTCAACATTGAAGGTCCCGATCTTCTACTTCACTGGCTTGTATGAGGGGTCTACATTTAGATGATGGACGATGATGTTGGGGTCAATTCCCTGGAGGTTGGAGGCCTTCCATGCAAAAATATCAACATTTTATCTGAGGAAGTCGGGCATGAGGCACTGCATGTTCTTGCCCATGTCAGTACTAATTCTAATGGTCTTGTCGGGGTTTCTTGACTCCAGCTTGATTGTTTTAAACTCCCCAACAGGCTCAACTCTAGTCTCCTCGAGCTTGCGCTTTCTGTTCTGTTGTCCCTCATCGGGCTCCACTACTGGGGCATCTCCTGAGGGTTTCAGTTTTGGTCGATCTTTTGTTAAGTGGCCTCGACCAAAATTATGTAACAACGCCATACTTCCTTAACGTTACACAAGAGTTCACCTGTGCCGGAGGTGGCCGAAATTTTGACCTTCATGTAGTAGGTCAAAACGACAGTGCGGAAGTCGTTTAGAGTTGGTCGTCCGATTATGGCATTGTATGCAAATGGAGCGTCAACGACCAGATAATTGATCATGAGGGTTCTCCTCTGGGGAGCTCCCCAAATGATATAAAGAGGTTGATGGATCCATCAGGTATGATTTTCGTTCCTATGAATCCGACCAATGGTGTTCTGACTAACTCAAACTTTAACTTTCCCAACTTCATTCTCTGCAAGGTCGACAAGAATATTATATTTGTGAAACTGCCATTGTTGATCAGGATCTTTCTGACCTCAAAGTTTGCAATCTCTATAAATATGACCAGAGTGCAGTCCACTTTGTTGTCTACTCCTTGACCTCTGATATGTGAAAGGTCAGCATCTGAAAAAGAAATTGGCTCCGCACTAGTGGCCAACTGGAAAATGGTTTCGATCGAGGAGGATTTGGTCGACTCCAATCTGTACTGATGCTGCCTCTTAGCCGACTTTGAATCCCCCCAATTGGGCCTCCTGCAATGGTGTTAATTACTCTTCTAATGGGTGGGTAGGTTTCTTTCCTTTGTCTTTTTTCCTCAGGCTAATCGATATTTCTCTACGAGGAGTTTGGTCGGTTTTGCCTACTTCTTGTCATCCGCTCTTATCAAAAAACTTCTTCAGGTGGCCCTTTCGAATCGACCTCTCGATCTCGTCATGGAGGTTGAAATAGTCCTCAGTGTCGTGGCCCATCTGCTTGTGAAATCACTATATTTCTTAGATTTTTTCATTGCCTCTGTTTCAGTCAGCTTTCTCGGCTTTTTTAGGAGGTTGTCATGCTGAATCGTAAATAACAAACACCTCCTTTCTCAAAAGATTGAGTGGGGTGTAATCGTGGAAATGCTTGATAGGGGATCAACAACATCTTTATTCTAGCGGTCGTCTCTTTCCTTGGCTTTTCTCTTCTTGGCCTCAGGGTTACCATATTTCAATATGTTCATATCCTCCTGGGTCATATCCCTCTCTACGAGGTCGGGTAATTCTTCCATTGATCTGGGCCGTTCTCGCACCAAAGCATTGGCACATTCTTTATGTCGCAGGCCCAAGAAAAGCACATCAATTAGAAATTCGATTCGTGGACAATCAATCTTCAAAACTTCAGTGTTGAATCTGGTGAAAAAATCGCGAAGCAATTCCCCCTCATTCTACTTAACGGTATGCAAGTGGGTGTAGGGGAGCTCCGCCTTTCTTTTACTGGAAAATTGATGCAGGAACTTGTCACGCTACTGGTCATACGAGTAAATTGATGCAGGTTCTAGCTTCACAAACCAGTCGAGTGCAATGCCCTGGAAAGTGGTCACAAGCATCTTCGCGTGGATATATTCATTATGCCCATGTAATTGCATCATGTGTTCGAACTGCAACAGATGTTTGTTCGAATTCAACGAGCCATCGTATCTAGGTAGTCCTATAGGGACCTTAGCATCGATAGCGATGCGCTCGTCGATAATGTCCTGAATGAATTATGACTCTCTCTGTTTGTGAAACCTCTAGGCTTTGTATTAGTAGAGGTTCCTTTCAGTGTTTCTCCTCGAGATCTCCTCCAGCTGCCTGTTGAGCTGTTTTACTTGGTGGGAGACTTCTTCCCATTCTTCTCGATCGACCTGGGTGAGATTCCTATTAGTCTGTTGCCTCATGCGCTCGACCCTATCACGCTGTTGGGCTCGAATGGGTCAAAAAATGTGGTCAACAAATCAGTGACTTCTTCACATAAGTGTTGTCGAGCTCCCTATCTTGGAAATCGTCCGGGACTGTCTTCTTGTCGAGTTGGTTGTTGCTGAGCCTCTAGTCGACCCCTCTCTTCCCTAGTAGGCCATTCTTCGTGCTGGGTAGGCTGGGGCGTAGCACTGGCTATCGACCCAGGTAGGGCGGTGTGCCGGTTCAGGACAGTTGAAAGTTAGGCAGAGATTTGAGCAAATATCATCTCGCTTATAAGTAGCATCAATTGGGGCATTGTCATGGTGACCATCTGTTCTGGTTGGGCGCAGGGCCCTGGTAAATCTGGTTCTAACGGAGGTCGACGTGAAGGGTTTGGTGATCTCTTGTTCTCCTCTCTCTCCGAAGTGGCTTGCCTGGTGTTAACCATTTTCTCGATTGCAGACTCAAAGTTTCCTACAGACATCACCAAATGATAAGGGTAAAAATTAGGTGTTAGTGTATTGGGCTGGAATCCAATGAAATCGATTAGGGCATGGTCGAGGGGAATACTTTTGATGGTCTAGGGTTAAGTCCTGCAATCAACAACAAACGTCAGGCTAGTCAAGGTACCCTCGGTTAAGGCACTTCGATGCTCAAGTTAGTATAAATCGACTAGAGAATTGAGCAATTGAGTAAGGGTTTAAGGTAAAATGTGGCATACCTTGCTGAGGGCAATAGATGGGGTATTTATAGTCTTCTTAAAGTGGCTAGTAAGTCCAAGATGCCCTTGTCAAGCATGAAAGATTGTTGTCCTCACTTGAAGGTCTTTAGGTCTTCTCCCAATTGTGTACTATTCCAAGTGGCGTGGTTTAAGGCATGGTAGTACATTGGTGGCCCATACTACTCTAGCGCAACTGAGAAAAGGTAGCACTATGGTGGCATGTGCCATTAATGTGGGGGCATGCCGCCTGATGGAGCATTCAATGCGGCTGAGGGGTTGTCGTCTTGGTTTGACCTCCCTGGTCGAGGCGAGTACTTCTGCAGGATACCTCCCCAAGCTCTATCCGACAAGATGTAACCTCGTCGTGGTCGGAATGAGGGCCGGGGCGTGTCCTGGTTATGGTCGACCATGATCTGGTCGAGAAGGAGAACGCGGATGCTTGCCACGGCGGGCAAGGTCTTAGAGGTCGAAACCCAATCAACTGGTTGGGCCCATCTATAGTTGGGCCACCATATATCACAGTGATGTCTTAGTCGAATAATGTTGGATTGGCCCTATTGGGCTATCTCATATTAGGGGCAATTGCCATGATGATAGATTAAATAATAAAAAAAAAAAGTGATTCGGAATGAAAATGTAATATGTAACCTCAGCGCCTGTTTAATCTCATTCTCAAACCTTTTTTTTCCACATTTTCTACTATTTAAAAATTAAAACACATAATTTTATATACGTTTTTCACCCGATGTGTTTTTATTTTTATTTTCGACACACATTCTCTAATAATTTATATATCTTTTTTCTACTATCATTATTATTATTTCTTTCCACCAACAGCCTACTAAATTATATATAATCATTACTTTTCTAATAATCTATTTAAATACAAACTCATTTTCATTAGTTCCCTTTTTAAATTTTGAAAATTACGAAAATAAAAAATGAGAATAAAAATTAAACCAAATAGGCCCTTAAATTTCTTCCAGCATATGATGCGAATCGATGGGCTTCAGTTTGGGCGAAAATAACAGACTAAGTGCACTTTTTGTTAACCAAACCCAATAGGCAGGCCCACGGATAAGAGTCCATCCCTCATTGCATTCATCTATTCAAAAAAACAAATTTAAGGACAATAGAAACTAGATAATACCCGCATCCTTTTCAAGCAAAAACCTGAGTTTCAGCGTTCAACTGTTAGAACACATGTTGTAGGAGCCATTGTAGAAGCAGATTAATGGAAACGTAGAGCATGGACCTATGAGCGAGATTACATAGAAATTATTGGCTGTTTCTTCGGCTGACTTACTCAAATTCCTCCCCTTGGGCTCAGCCAGAAAACAAAATGGTGCTCGGGAGTCGCTTCGTGATGTCAAGAACTCTATCTCTCGCTACCGCGCCGCCCACCGCCATCACTACCACCACCACCCTTCAAGAAATAGCGCCTAATCATCCCAAAGGTAGTATGAGTTTGTGTGCATTAAAGAACTGATTTTTAGTTTTGCTTTCTCTCAATTTGGTTCTTGAGTTCATCTTTAAATTCAAGAAATCAAGATTACGTCGGATATGTTTCTTTTTTTTCCTTTTTTCTTTTTTTCGGGGCGAGGTGGGGGAGAGGTGACTTTTATCAGTCTAGCACGTTTAGGTTGAACGCTAGGTTGCCTTCTTTGGTTCATTTCTATGAATTCTATCAAGTGCAATTGTAATGTGATACGGAAATTTGTCCTTTTCGATAACTTTTGAAAACTAGTTAATTGATTACCTAGTTAGTAAGAACCAAAGCCAAATGTGCTGCTTAAGGTTATTTACTTTCGTCTAACTTGCCACTGGGAAGTCTAACTAGCTGCAAAATTCAGTTTCTGAATACATGCATCCCTGGATGATTGAGAATTTTGCAATATGCGCTATCAATTCACACATATTCAGTTGAACTGTAATCGTGTCTCCAATTCTTGTCATGATCCAGCATGCACTAACATGATTATTGGAAATTCAGTTGCATGTTATTGATCAGTTTGAAGGACTTTATTCATAGGCATTGCGAAGGTTGTGCTTAAAAGGGGGAAGACTCAACTGTTTAGAGATGGTAGCCCAATGGTATACAGTGGTTCTGTTGATAGGATAATCGGTAGACCACCCCCAGTAACAGGAGATGCCGTCTTAGTCGCTGATGGGACGGAAAAACCAATTGGTTGGGGCTTATACAATTCAGTTTCTATGTTTTGTGTTCGGCTCATGCAGCTGGAAGATGAAGCAGTAAGGTATGTGTCTAATAAATCCTCATTATTCTGTGGTCTACTTTTCAAATTTACGAGCATGATTGTATCAGTATTGGCAACAATACAGAGATCCTTCTTGTGTGCTGAACATGGACAGACTGCTTGAAACTAGAATCAGTGCTGCTGTTGCATTAAGAGAACGGCTTGGGCTTCCTTCAGCTAAGACAAATGCATACCGTCTTGTCAACAGTGAAGGAGATCGGTATTACTACCCTATACTGCAATCTAATGAGCAATTTATCTATTGGGATTAAAAGCTAGGCTTTGGATCATCTTTGACCTTTATGGTCGTGTTCACAGTTGAATGTAAGGTTATACTAGTTGCCAACTGTCACTACTACTATTGTTAGAGACATAATCTGTTATCTTTTCTATATAGAGAATTAGCCGGTGTTTGTTTTCTTTAGAGGCTCTTTCTACTGCATTTAACTTCTTATTCCAGTTATTATGGTAATGCATTCTGAAAAGATTGAACTTTTCGTCACCTTCTACAATTTATGCTTTAACTGAAGGATCCATGTGCCATGCTTGTGCTTGAATGCCGAATTTCTGAGATTATGGCACTTTTGAACTTTATTTCCCCTCAAACATTTGTAATAAATATTTTGTAATTTTACCCCAACTCAAGTACTCAACCCTTATCCAGAGTACCCTTATCATGTTCCTGGTATTGCTATTGTTTGAATGTATGGTTTCACCTCTGTGATGCACTTTCAACCCACCGACTGTTTAAGTGTCTAATTTCGGATCATTTCTTTACAGTGAGATGTATAGAACAGTTCTCAGGATATGTAATATATCAGAGAGTGCAACCCTGCATCAAAGCTGATATTCATGTTGAGCGCATTCCTGTTGATTCTGTCCAATTTAGGATTGCTGATAGGAACTACCATTGCTATTTTGATATGGAATTTAATGCAGGTTGTCAGGCCTTATTGTTGATATTTTTGGAGATGAAGCAGTGATTGGTTCATCTGCTGCTTGGGTTGAAAAGTACAAGCAAGAAATAAAAGGTTGCATCTGCAGAACAAATAATATCAACCATATAACCTGGAGACCATCTATTGATATCTTGAAGGAGGAAGGGTTGGATTTGTCAGATTCAGGAGATGTAGATATGTCGTGTTCTCCCAGAATGGCAAAGGTGAAACTCCTTGTATGCAAGAATTTTGGTAGCAAGCTGACTTTGTTAGAGGTTAACATCTGTTGAGACTAAAGCTTACTATTAATTTGGGAATTATAATAAAATTTCCTTTGGCCATGGGTGCCATCTGTGTGTGGAAACTAGGCATATCTGCAGGTGTAAGACATAATTTTTTGTTGCACAAGGACCGATATAAACCTGTATAATGTGGGCATAACTTTGAAATTACGTGGAACTCACGAGGAAATGTTGTTTACAATGGAAAAATGTTGTTATGACCACTGTAAGAAACTCTCCACCTGGATTTTGTGGTCTCGAGAATTCGCATTGGTGAGAGAGAATGCTCTCTGGCAAGTGAAATTTTAAGTGGCAAGTGAAATTTTAAGAGGCAGAATCTCTATCTCATAGAATGCCTCGCATGGAATTTTGTTCCAAGTGATGTTATTACATAGAATCTTTTTATGTTAATACTTGTGTTTCAGCCAGGTTTTGGAGAATGACATTTCCTATTTAGTCTCCTTGGAGGGGCAAAAAACTGGCTTCTATGCTGATCAACGTGAGAACCGCCAATATATATCATCAATTTCAGAGGGTCAGAAAGTACTTGATATTTGCTGTTATACTGGAGGTTTTGCCCTAAATGCAGCAGTTGGTGGTGCTCTTAGTGTAACTGGTATATCATACCTTCACTTTTATCATGAGTCTTATTGGTACTATTTTTTAAGCAAATATCTATATCTTAGTGACAGTTTCCACCTAGTGTTTCAAGCAAGCTTTCCATAATTTAAAGGCTACATATTTTGACAGAAATATCAGGATAGTTAATCATTTTAAGAGATACTTGCTAGGATTCGTGAGTAGTGATGTCTGTGCCTTGTAATGGCTGGCTTGAAAATAACAACAGAATACCAGCTAAGCAAGCATAAGTTGATTCAATGATGAGTATATTAAGAAGGAAAACACTAAATCAATGAATAAAAGATAATATTAGTGATGTCTAAACTAATTGTGCCACATTAATCAAATTATTCCATAAAATGATAAAATCCTACCAACTCCTTCTGCATAGATGATAAATTGCACGGATAATTTTTCGTCATAAGCTTTGATTATTTCCATTTGTTTGAAGGTGTTGATTCATCATCTCCTGCTTTGGACATTGCCAAGGAGAACATTGTTCTCAATAACATTGATTCTGGTATAATATCCTTTTTGAGACAAGATGCTACACGTTTCATGAAGAGTGCAATCTCCAAAGGTGATTCATGGGATATAGTTATTCTGGATCCACCAAAACTAGCTCCACGTAAAAAGGTATCCTGACATGCTTGATATGATGTTCTTGATGCTTTACTATTCCCAGTAGTATAACTGCATCTCTTGCTTGTTAAGAAGTTGCAGAGATGGATATAGTCAATTGAATCTGAGCTTTTACAAATCAAGACTTATGCTATGCTAGCTTCATTATGCTGATTACTGCAACAGTGACCACTTTGGTGATCTCATGCTTCTCTAACTAAAGCTAATTTGATATAGAACTTTTTATGCCTTTGTTACTTGATGTTGCGCCCCTATGGTTGATCTTAATACATGATGTAAAACCAAGCTTGTGAGTTTGCTGCAAAGATATCCCAGAACACAATGCTCGGGCATCCATACGCACATTACGCACTCTGCATATTTGCTATTGGCTGTCTTTATCCTCATTGAATCTTTACTTGTTTAGGTATTGAAAAGTGCATCTGGCATGTATAGAAATCTGAATTCCTTGGCTATGCAAATAACAACAACGGGTGGATTGTTAATGACTTGCTCTTGTTCTGGTGCTATGACCCAAAGTGGGATGTTCCTGCGCATTCTGCAGGCAAGTTACCTTCTCTATTTTCTTGCAAAGTATTCTAATCTTTCATGCATTAATGGTGCAACAGTAAGTTTGGAATTTTATATGGTCTCTCTTAGTTACTAAATGTCTCTTTATCGGTTCAACTACTGTCTTACTGTGTTGATGTACTCATTCCAGAATTTTGTTGTATATATTCTGATGTACCTGTAATACTTTGGATTATTCACTTTGATTAGTAGCAAGAGACCTGTGCAACCACGAGCAGCTTACTAAATAGACAAATGTGTTTCAGGGTGCTGCATCCATGGCCGATAGAAAGATTACAGTTATACGTCAAGCTGGAGCAGCCTGTGATCACCCTATTGATCCTTCTTATCCAGAGGGCGAATACCTCTCTAATGTTATACTTAGAGTGATATGAAGCTCAATTTCCTCTGCCAGGTTGATGACTAGCCTTCATTGCAGCAAGTCTTACAGGCAGCAAATAACTATTGCTGGAGTAATGAAAGAAGAGAGAAGGCTCCTATATAGTTCCATAGATACCATGCTAAGGGTAAATTTTCAGCAAGAATATTCTTGCAAAGGCTTCTACATAATTTAGTAAATATTATGCTGAGGATGAATTTGTTAGACTAAAGGGATGTGGATGTAATTTCAAAAATTGAAAACTCTCAAGGTAAGTTCCTGTAGTTTCATGAGATGCGAATGTAATTCAAATTTAGTCTGACATATTGTCAAATGTAATGAAGACATTCATCCTCACAATGGTAGGAGGGTTGAGAATGCCCTATTTTCTAGTCTATTCATTTTGTAGGCCTTAAACTAATCAACATTTAGAGAAAATGGGCATCAAATACTTTATAAATAAATATTAGTTATCAAATATACACACTAAGTACACTCAGATTTTTATCTTAACTAGTACAAATTCAAAGTAAGATGCATGTTTCAAGTCTAAAATTCCAGAAGTCTGTGATTGAGGTTTATGCACACATCTTTGAAAAGCTAATAGAGCAGCAAGCTTGTAGGTGGAACAGCATTCATAAAAACTAGCATTAGTGACCTCCTGGATTCCGGTTCCATGACAAATAAGAAGGATCTCCAAGTTGCCTGAGACAGAAAGCATATGATTAATAGTGAACTAATGAAAATAGGCCTTCTACTTCCTGATGAAAAATGCACATATAAATACCACAAAACTATATCCTAGAAAACCACTGTAGCATGGATACCATAGAGATAGAAGACCATACCTTGGTTTAATCAAATAAATAAGCATGAAAACCATGGCCAAGAAAAAGCATAATCCTCCCACCGTCAGATATGCAATACCCACAAAGTCATTCTTCCCTCCTAGCCAGCTGGTAGTAGAAAGAACTAGTTTCTTCTTGCCATTGAAACTGTATGTATTATAATAGTTGTTCAATGTCACATTGATGACATCCCCAGCTTGAAGGTCAATTTCTAGTTTCCCATACAATTTCCTAAATGTTGGAAGAGCAGCAGTTCGCATCCAGACAATGAGGTCCTCCTGCTGACTCAACTGTTACATGAAACATATCCACAAGACAGATTGTTAAATTAATCCTTAAAGCAACTGAAACTAAAATCACGAGAAAGCAAGAACTAACCCTACTAGTTAATCATTGATAGAGGTATTAAGTGAAATACAAGCTTAGGAAAGATCTTGCAGCATCTTGTTTAAAAGTAATACAAGAGAAACAATATATTTTGGATTGCTTTAGTTTTAACATAAAAATCACAAATTTGGAACTCATGAAAGAAGGTTACAAAAGCAACCAGATGCTGCTACCAAGTAAACAAATCATCAGTTATCTTGTACAACACCCAACAGATATGCAGGAGGTGTTGGATCTTCTTACTAAGAATAAAAGTAGATGATGAATATGGTAAAGAGGAATAACTTCAAACCACGAACTGCAGAAACATCTAAAACAGCACATCTAGTTATTCTTTCTAGCATAAAAAATATGCTATTATGAGTAAATAAATACATAAGATTAAATGAATTTCATGCATTTCGAAGTACACTAAGATGCTTGTATTTACAATAATGTGCTCAACAACACCATAATTTATTAAACTGCAGCAGCGAGATGGATGTATGATTTTCAACGAAAACACCTCTATATGGTATTCAATGCACGAAAAGGTATTTTTTAGTAAATTACGAGTCAAATGACAAATTACTATATAGGGCTAAAGGCTTACAGGTTTTAATGCATCAAGTGTAGCTCCACCTATTAGGGTACCATTCTGAAAGTTTTTTGGGAAGACATTTTTTCCAAATTTACGATCCCTATCACTCTTCCAGGAGATGCCTCTCTTGTTTATGTTCAATTGCTGGTTATTGCGTGTGAAGCTATAAGTATCGTTAAACAGACTCCACGCTATAAGACCACAAGGAACAATAGGCGTCCCGTCACTTGTGGTGTCCTCAGGATTACAGGCGTCTGTCTCCCGCTCACTTCCAGGACTTCTCAGCTGCTGATCACTTCGGCTCTTCACATACCTAATATACAAGAAGAAACATATAAAACACGAGAAAAGAGATCCGATAACCAACGATACTGAAAGAAACATCAACTGAATCAGGACACCTCAGAGGAGAAAAGGTAATAAGTAACAGTTAGTGTTTGGTGTCATGTAAGAAAAGCGGCAAATGCATAACTGATAGTTTAATCCATCTGGATCAGACAGCAATTATGAAACTAAAATCCCAGATCACAATCATATGAAAGAACCATCCCCAGAAGGAAATACAAGGCAGTGAGAAGAAACAATTTAACATCACAACTATTGGCATAAAATTGGTACAAGAACAGGAAACTACATTATAACTACCTGCGATGATTTTGATAGAAATTGTCGAGCTGGTAGTACACATAAATTGGCTTCTTCATATGTTTTGGAACCTGGCATCGATTAGTCCATTAGTCAACAGCAATTTCTTATATTTACTTTACGACAAAGACCACTACATTAGATGCAACAGCCATGACAATCAGAAAAGGCTGAATTGGAGCTCACAGTCAGAATTCTGTAGCAGGTTTTGTCTTGAGAGCTTTGAATAAACCCAACTTTGTCATTTCTCAAACCTAAGGGAATGCATTCGGTCTCATATCGATCGACAATTTCAACAACCTGGAGAACAGAAAAGAATTTTCAGTCAGTAAAACGTTTGAAAGAGGGAGAAACAGAAAATGCATGGTAGTCAACTTGAAGCATACATCTCGAGAAGCAAACAGGGACACAACTCCAATGGGAATGAAGACCACACTAACAAGCAAGAATGTTGAGATCACCTGTGTACACAGCAGGAAGCAAAACCAATGTTAGAAAAAATTCCCTAAATGTGAAGGCATTAAAGAAATGTGCATAAACTTGAAACAATTACCCATTTAGGAGTAAGAATAGGTTTGCATGCAGGAAGTTCCTGTTGTGTAAACCTTGAATCTGCAAAACATAATTAGAAAAACTCCACTCAGAATTCCAGACCACAACCTGATCATAGATCTTTATTTCAATATTCTATAGATAAGCAGGCCATCAGAAGTTACAAGATTGACATCACAAAACTAATAATCTTCCAGCTCACTTGAAGTCATGCTTTCTGTTAAGACTTAACAGTTGAAGATATAATTTTTCAAACTTTGTGGCTATTCTGACAGCCATTTCTTCACACATTTGCAGGATTTCATCTGATTTCACAAGTATGATTGACATATTATCAAGCACCATATCTTTATATTGAGTATATCTGAAAAGGTGATACGATGCATCTTTCTGAAGTCATTCACAGATATCCTTCTTATACATCTATACCCTTCAGATGAGTGTTAACTGCATCTGACAACCTAATCTCGTATGAGTTGGCAACTCAGGCACTCTCCTTTGAAGATCAAAACCTTTTCAAGTGTAGCATACAACACATTGAGGAACTTTCTATAATAGTAAAGATTTCTCCAAGAAAACTTTCTTAAGAGTATAGTTTATAACATTAAATCTTTCTCACGGGTTATAAAGGAAAAAAGGCAAAAATATAAGTATATAAAAGTTTCCTCACTTCTTGATAACTTTATAGCTTGACGCAAAATTCCATTTCATGTAAAAGACATGCATTTGTATTGTGAGGATGATTTATGTAGCTGGCTTCCTTTCAAAATGGTAAATCCTAGCCATGTCTCAATAGATGTTCAATCTACATGGGCAAGAGAAATAGGAGAAGCTTCTCCCCAATGTAGAGGCAATCCAGAATGTTTATTTCAACTACCAAAAGCATTTCATCAATTAAACACAGTAATATTCCCAACAGTTACAATCCCGCAGAGATAACAAAAATAGCGGAAAAAGAACGAGGAGTACTGCATTTATCCATACTAGACTGGATCTCAACAATTATCACTTTAAACTTCCCTGTATTTTGTCTCGCTTTGTTGATGCGATTTCTCAATGCCAGCAGTCTTGGCATCCGCATCTCTTTTAGGAAAAATAAGGATAAGAGATGATGTTTATCACATCCAGACAAGTATACTAATTACAAAATTCCTTCAAGCTGATATAGAATTTCCCCCAATTTCCTTATTTTCCCAATGTTGCTATATGTGGCACATAAAATTCTAGAACCTTAGAAGAGTTGCTAAATGAAGCACTTAATATTTTAAATTTATAACACAGTTCTTACAAAGCATTAGAAAGAATCTTTAATTACTGCAAGCTTCTTCCAAAGTCTCCCCAATAGATCACAAAATTTATCGGGTATAGAGAGAGGGGAAAACACACGCAAGATCGCGCTCGAAACACACAGACTAACCAGATTCACTAAATAACTCAAACCATCAAGCATCTACTATCAGTATCTGCTTCCAGAAAATCAAACTCAGTATCCTAACCATTCTATTGCCAAATAATTCAGAAAGAAAACTAATCATCACGAGCTTGATGTCAATTATTTTCCTTGTCTTCTAATATCTTGTAAAAGAATTCATGGTTGCTAGCTCTTATGTATAATCAGGTTTTTGGTGAATGACATGTTCTAAAATCAATTTTTAGACTCAATTTCTGGTTTGATTAAACATGCCATGTGTGATCATTATTAAGATGAGGTCGTGTTTGCAAGCATTATGGCTAGTTTTAGAAACCTTTCATCAATTAGTAAATTTTCCTCATTCTGAAAACCCCATTTCCTTGAATGAAGACCAAAGCTTTGAACACAAAACTAAACCATATTCACACCACTTCAGGCAAAAACATCCGGTACCGGCAAACCAAATACGTAACAATAACAAAAGTCAATTAAAACTTTTAGGGGAAAAAAATAAAAAAGACGGGCTTAGGTAAAGAAAAATACACTTGGGCCGCTTGGAATTCCTTCTAGGCGCAGTAGATTCGGCCGATCCAGGTCCTCCAGCACTCGACGACGGGGTACTCGAGTTCATAACTTCCCCAGAATTATTTTCCCTCTCTTTCTTTCCCTCCTTGAACTATGAGTCTTTAATCCCAAACCGAATGCTAATAGACTGAACCAATAGACAAAGGAAGATCGAATATAAACACAGATTTAAACAACAGAATGGCCAAATCTTGGAATTTAAGGGAAACAAAAAACAACTTCGATTGTCAAGGGAAAAAAAAGAAATATTATATCAAAAAAGGGGTCGAGGGAGAAGATAATTGTGAAGGGTTTGGTATAATAGGGAGGGTCGGATGGGTGGTGAAGCTCGTCTATTCCTCAAACTTCTTCATTGACTTTGAAATTTCTTTCCATAGTTATTTTCACCGTAGACCCACAACAAAAGAAAATAAAGAAAAAGCAACAAGAAAATTCTGCGAGGCGTTTTTTATTGCTACTTAATAAATCAGAGCGGCAGGCGCGAAGAATCCACTCCGATTCCTCCCACGCTCCCCCCCTCTCCCTCTCTCTCTCTCTCTCTCTCTCGAATCTAGAAGGCTGAATGAGGGAGGAGTTGGGAACTTGAAAAAGTTGATGCCAGGGGTAAAGATGGAAAGTAAGTGAATTAGTCAAATTTATGCTGCTTTAGACACGTTTTCTCTGTGTCAGGTTCCGGACCCGGCCCGTTTAGAGCTGACGCAATCGTTTTTTACTTTTAATAGGAACTAAATTCACTTTGCCCCCTAAATTATAGAAAATATATATTTTATATCCTCTAATTAAAAAGTTATAAATTATATTCTGAATTTATCCCTAATTAAAAAGTTATGAATTATATTCTGAATTTATCTATCTCTAAATACATTTGGAAAATATATTTCCTATATAAGATAATATTTTATTTAACAAATTAACTTTATCCTTGATTATTATAGAGAATCATCAAATACTTCTTTCATATTTTTGTTAGTCACAATTAGATTAATTTATCAAATAAGAATTAGTATTTATAATGTAAAAATGAAGACTAAAATTAGATTATTTTGATCTGAGTTTTATTAATAGCTTTATATTTAGCAAGTGGGTATAAAATTTTAATTTTTTATATTTTAGCTTTAATAATGTTTTAGATATATTGAAAATATGGAAAATTAGAATATAAATTATATTTCATAGTTTGAACCAAATATATAATACAGGAAAATTAAATAGAGACACTAAATTCATAGGATTTGAGCATTATATTATATTATATTATAATAATACATAACACCAAATTCATAGGATTTGAGCATTATATTATATTATATTATAATAATACATATAAAGGCGTGTCTAGTGGGAGAAATAAATGAGCATCATGGTTATGTGGCACGTCAATTAGATTTAGACATGTCAACGGTCTCATTATTTAATTTTATAGAGGTTTTTCGAGCATTTCGATCAATGTTTGAGAAACCGAACTGGTGATCGAATCGGTAGCCTTACTGGTTACTGGTTCGACCGGTTCAACCGGTTTAATCACTTGTTCAACTGGTATGACGTCATAATTATATTTAATATTATATAAATATATTAGAAATATAAAAAATGTAAATATATATATATGTAAAGAGAAAAAAATAAAAATTGCCTAATATCATAAAAAAATTTCCAAACTTTACTCCATAATAATATTCATACATCAATTTAAAATATCAATTCATAAAATAAGCCTTGCTAGAAATTATCATTACAGAATTCATTACAACTTGCAAAAAAATAAATACTAATTCAAATGATATAAAAGTTTCAAATATAAATAAAAAATATTTATTTAATTAATTTAAAATTTTTATTTAAAAAAAACTAAAAACCGGTTTTTTTGAAAAATCGGTTCACCGGTTAAACCGGTTTTTTACCAGTTTTCACCGGTTTACACCGATTTTTCAACCAACCGGTTTTATATATCAAACCGGACCGGAACCTTGGCCGGTTCCCAGTCGAACCGGTTGAACCGGCCGGTCCGGTCCGATTTTTTAATCACTGATTTCGATATTTGATTGGGCATTTATACTATATAACTATGTAAAAACACTTGTAATGGTATTTAAATTGTAAATAAGCTTCCTACTACTACGATCACCACCACCACCACCACCACTACTACTACTACTACTACTACTACTACTACTACTACTACTACTATTATTATTATTATTATTATTATTTGATTCTATAGACAATGAAGCTTTCCAACTTGAACTCTGTTAAAAATATAAGCATTTGTAGTTAATTAGATGATTGATTATTTTAAATTATTAATTGATATAATTATAATTAGAAGTATGAGTAGTAATGATTATTACTTATCATTAATTAATATCTAAATGTGATAATATATTTGATTCATTTACTAACAAAATAACACAAACTTCTTTCATAGGGAAGTTGTGAAAGATGCATTCAATTTTTAAAAAAGTTTATACAAATTTGATTGTTTTTGTCAAAATAAGTCTGCAAGGGTCAACTTGAAATTTTGCTAGAGGTGTGTAAAGGACGAGTCCAATTTTAAAATGCTCTTACTTTTCGGAGCTTCTTGCAGAATTGCCAAGATGCCTTTTTCAATTGATAAAAGTCTCTATTTATAGTGGTGAAAGCCTATACCTATTAGAATGACGAGTCCATTAGACTTTTTATGATTAATTCAGCACATGATGGTCCATAGTACTACAATGTGTTGCGTCTATACCTTAATTTACTAAATTATCTTTAGAATATATGTTTACTACATCATATAATCTCCCATACTCTAAGGTGGTAACTACGTTCAACTTGGAAGTAAGACTCTATGATATTATTAATTAAATGTTGTCTCTATGGTTACTGAAATTCCAATTTATCAATATTTTATCATTTACCAATCCTTTTATAAGTGTTAGGTTGTGGGTTTTATGTTTGTTTGTGTAAGACCCCTAAATTTAGCATTTTTGAAAATAAGATTTTGAAAATCAAAATACTTATTTGATGAAAATTTGGGGGCTCAAATGCAAATAAGAAAGGACTTGATTGTATGAAATCTGAAAGCTTTGGGGTTTAATTTGTAAATACTTTGGGTCAACTAGGTTAATCTAAGGCACTAAACAAGTTGAGGGCGAAATTGAAAACTGAAAAAACTCTTGGGAGTTCAAATGAAAACTGAGAAAATTTTCAAGGGTCAATTCAAAATTTTTGGAAATTCCATATAAATAGCAAACCACCCCTCATATTTCTTCAAATTCTCACATGCAAACCATCTTCTTCTTCTCCGACGAACCTCTCCCCGGCAACGGCAAAATGTAGCAAATTATATACCAAAATCTTTCTCTTAGCTCAAGGAACGCGCTGATACCAACATCTCATGGAGACAATCGATGAATCGCTGGAAACTAAGCTTCGAATGGAGCCTCATGGAAATTGTGATGGGCTGCTTAGTTTCGGCGACTGAAACTCATAAGTAGAGAGTGGGTTTTGATGGGTTCGGCGTGAGAAGGACAATAGTGTCTTCAATTTAAGGAACCGACGACGGACGAAGGAGTAATTGAAGAAAAACGATGCAGCGGCATTGGTGGTGGCGTGGCGATTTTTCGGTCAATCAACGTCCAATTCTAAAATTGATTGGAGGGTTGTAACCAGCGCAACGAGGTGCACCAGGTGGTGATGGCCACACACAGATCTGGTTGCGGCGGCCAACGACTTCCAGATAAAATCTTCAGCTTGACAATCTGAGCGAATGTGGGCTAATTTCGGATTCTGAATTGACCTTGAACTCGGTCAATTTGGTAAAATCCTAATTAGTCAGTTAAGTTGATCCCTAATTTAATCTGAGTAAATTGTTAGGTTAATTTCTGATGTAAATTTAGGTTAACTGAACGAAAATTATGATTATTAAGTGAAATGATTGTATAAGAATTCAGTGATAAGTGATGCATGGACCCGAATGTGATAATAAAAGATTAATATTTGTCGATTAAGTTAATTGAAGCATTTGAGAAGTTGAAATTGTGTAATGTCATAAAGATTGTTTGTTATTACGAAAACTTGTAAATTCGTATGAACAATCTCGATTTATTATTCATCGACTTAGAGCATTAAATTCAAGATTATGGGTAAATTCTAATTAAATAGTTAAATATCATCTGATTGAGCTCAGTTAAAATATTAAGATATTGCTGATGTTAAGTTAAGATTAATCGTACCGAACTGTAATCATAGACTATGAGGATAAGATCTATGATGTCAAGCCGAATTATTGGATATATAAGTTTGCACAGTGTTAGTGGGCCCAAATTGGTAATTGGAACGTAATTATTGTTAGTAAAGTTAATCGGTGTAATTACTGACCGACCTTTGTGTAACATTGTAAGGACATGTAATATAGGAATCCGAATTGATTCATCCACTAGAGTAAATATCATAGCGTTAATGGCATAGTTAGCATGACATCTTACGATAATTCCGGAATCAAGCCCCTAAAATATCGTACTAATTGGAAAATAACATGTATTAAGATGTAAACGGTTTAGTTATTGTTTAAGGAATGATGCAAGCATTTTGATATTGAGTATGCCTTTTTGGAATAGGTGACAAGGATCCGGGGTCTCCTGGACCGTAGGGCGTAGATATCATTTCTGTGGAGTTTTAAGGTGATGGTCTGTTTACCCTTTTGTTTTCTGGGAAGTAAATGTTCCATGATATGCTTGAACTTCCTTAACCAACTAAATTTGTTGATTTTACTTCTGTTAAAATTGTTTGTATCTGTTCTGGCACCAAGAACAATTATTTCTTATATGTTATTGTCTAGTCTGAATCCGTTTTGCATATTATTTGCTTGGACTTGTCCGCATATCTGAATCATTCTATATATCAGTTATTTGGCCTTGTTGGCATACTTGCATCCATTCTGTATATCGTTGATTTACCTTGTTGGCATGTTTGAATCGTTTTGTATTATTATTTGTTTTGCCTTGTTGGCGTACTTATTTGGATTCTATACAGCATTGTGTGGCCTTGTCGGCAAATTATTCATTGGTTGTATCAAAATATACATATATGGGAAAACTATTAGGTTAATTGTCAATCCTAGCGTAATGCTTAGGTTATTATTACTATCGAGCTGTAATGCTTGGACTACTATTATTGCTAGGCTATCATGCTTGGACTACTGTTACTGCTGAGCTGTTATGCTTGGATTGCTGTACTGTTATGGAGGGATAAAGAGAATTTGCTATGCATGCCATGTTCTGATATACTTTAATTGCATATGTTGCTTAGGTTTGTTTTGCTCCGTTTGTACTTTGATCAGGGAGGAATAAGGACCGAGAGATTTTCAATTGTTGAGTTTGATAATAGTTATGATCTGGCATATTCGTACTTTCATTTGTTATGTCATGCTAGTTGATATTTTGTTGAATTACTGCTTCTTCGACAGATCTATTTGACTACTTGTATACTTCCCCCCCACTAAGTCCTTTGGACTTACTCCCTTATGTTATTCTTGATTTTTTCCCCAGACAGTATTAAATGAAGAACATGAGCTTATAGCTTGACCTGGAGGATCTATTTTGTAATAGATTAGGTGATTATATGTACATATAGGTTCACTTAATTGTTCGGCTTGACCTAGAGATGTTGTGATATGTCAAGTTTGAATTTAAGATCTATGGCATGTATATATATTGTATTATGTGAGATGACACTTTAGGTTTGTACCTAAACATAGTTCAGATTGAACTGTTGATATATCTGAATACTATTTGAGAGACTTGTAAATTTTATGGGCCTATCGATTATTTTATATGTAATGGTTTTAAGTATGAATTGGTGGCATCTGAGCTTAGGGGTTATCTTGAGTGGGGCGCCAGAGAGGTGGTATTAGAGCCTACGTTTTCAATGACCTAAGTTAATATGGGAATGATTTTTTGTGACTGGAATCGATGGACTTACTAGAAATTAAATTTGAATTGGGGAATCAATTAGAATGTAAACACTCGGGTTAAGGAAAACTTTAGCTATGCTAGGTATGATTTGCCGAATGTGAAATTCTTAGTTAATAGAGACTAAGCTTGATGTTGGGAATGTCTAGGATGTGTATACTTGAGTTAAAAGAATACCTGAAGTATGTCAAAATATTATTCTTGGAATGTGAAATTTCTGGGCAGGAAATATGAAGCTTGATTGTGGAATTGAAATGTGGAACTGAGTAGGATATGAACCTTTGGGATAAAGCTCGACATTAAGGAAATGAAAGGTTATGACCGGGGTGGCTAACCAGTGTACAACCTTTTACTTTTGGTATGCCAGACAAATAAACGCATGATTGTTGGAAAGCATGATACTGTTTAGAATTATGGCGTTATATAAGCAATATTTGTTAAGGTTGAAGTTGATGAATGGATGACTAGTTGGAAAATTTGTATTCAGTATGTAGATAGTTACTTTGAAAATCAATGTGAGTGATATTCGAGGAAGTTATATATCATGAGTAAGGATTATTCTGAGAAGATATATAGTGGCCAGAAGATGATTAACTTAGGGCAAACAAATTCCTGCCACTTGTTTATGGATAAGAATTAGATTGTATAGATACACAGAAAAAGGATTGTTGAAAGGTATTTGGGAAATGAATGAATGATTATTGGGGATGAGCAATATCGAACCTATTTGTATAATTAAGATCTAAATGGTATGTTTATATTGATAAGGGATATGATGATAGGAATTTGAGACTATGGGCTATAGAAATTAAGAAAATAATCAATGGTGAAAAGACATATTTCTAGGATGACAAGTGTATGATTTAGTAATCTGGTGATGGAGCACGGGGTTGTTTGAATTTTGAAAAGGTGAAATTTGGAGAAATATTTTATGTTTAGACGTGTTTTGTGAGATTTTGGATTCGAAAGTTAAGGATTCTCCTTAACAGAGTTGCAGTTGAAGATCTAAAAATGTCATAAATTTATAATGAATTTGTCTATTGTGATCTAAACGATATAGTTGTCTAGAGAATGATTGTCGACAACAATGGAGTTATGAGGAATCATATTAAACATTTGAAGGGAAATAAGCATAACTAGTTTCAGGGTATATGAAAGAATAAATAAGGGCGAGGGAATCAACTAAACAAGAGTTGGAAGAATATAAAAGGATAGAGATCATTAACACAATAGAATGCAGTTCCCAAATTTGAGGATATAGAAGGTGCAAATGAGAATGGGACCAAAACTTGAAATGGGAACATGCAACCTAGCATTGACGAAGGAAATTAAGAATCATGAGGTGTACTAATTAAAGAAATAGTTAAGGCGCGCATATGTGCAAACGAGTAACTAGTTTGGCTCAGCAAGTGGAATATGATGAGCGTTTGGCTATAATAGTGGTGTACTAGATTTAGTAAGTTTTACCCATCATGAATCAAATGTCAGCTAGGTTGATTGATAGTTTATACGCTCTCTATTGTATATGAGTCATAGAAAAATAAAATTGTATCATATATACCATATATGCTAAATTGAGTTCTAAGAGATCTCAGCTAAATTGAACCTAAGCTCATCTGATAAGGCCATGAATCATGACAAGACATTGTACGACACCACCAGAACATCCTAAAATGTGAAGGAGATTCATATCGACTAAATCATAGCGAGTGGTCCTTAATCAACGAAACTAACACACTCGAAAACCACAATGAGGACGCTTGAATTAGAAATATCTCGTGCAAAGAGTGGAAGATGACATTAGACCTTTCTCTCCCCCACCATTAGATCTCAAAATAGAGAAACCTGTGACATAAAACTTATTACAGTAGGAGGGAGGACCTTATGACCCTATTGATGAGCGAAATAGGTTAGTAATCTGGGAAGTACAACAGAAACCATATGAAGGATAGCCTTGAGGAAATTCTAGAATCTTAACCCTCAATCACTGAAAGGATCAGATAAGTAAAACATAGAGGTATGAATTAAGGAATGGCGAGAAAATTGGAGTATCGAGTAAACTTGATGAACAAAGAAATTGAATATCTACTTACTTTTGGGAAGGATCTTGCATTATTGATAAGGATTGGTAGAATAATAGTAAGAGCTTGACGGAACTCTTTGAGTTTGAGAATTGGGATACCTTTTCCTCACAAATTATTTAACCTAATGCATGTGTTTGTGGATAAGGAAAAGATACTATGGAATGGGAAACTTGAGGGGAAAGTGGACCGAGAACTGTCTTTTACTTGTAGTGCAGACATTATGAATTAAGATAATGTTACTTGGATTGGTTTATCTGGATTTTGTGGAAACTTTTAAATTCTTTGGAATTGAGGAATGAACCATACTACATCTGTGTTTGGCATCACGAACATTAGGGGTTAATTATGTCAGAATCAAGGTTATAGGCAATCGAACATATCTAGAAAATGTATTAAAGGTAAAAAAGTTTCTTGGGTTCATCCAATTGATGCTAAAAGTATATACAGGGCCTCTCCCAAATAGTAAGCTCGCTAGTGAAGTCAACTGAGAGAGATCATTAATTTGAACTAAAGAAGTAGTTTTGGGATTTAGAGAGATAAACAACCATGGTGCCATTCTTACCTTTCTCTGGGAAACCTAAGCAAATGTCAGATATGCCTATATCTTGAAAGGAACAATTGTTCATGAGAGAGTGGATTGCTTCAATGAAATAGAGATGTTACCTAAGGATGGAGAAAGAGAAATTCTTAAGGAATATAAATGTACCAATAGGTATGGTTGGGCACGATTTGGATTGACAAACACTTTAAGTCCCATGGATGGGTTACCATATTTAAATGCTGGCGAAATGAATGAATGATAGATATAAATGCCACAAGGATGGGAAATTTTGATCTCAAATATAGAAAATGGTGATTAACCTCAGAAATAAGTTGAAAAGAGAAGTGCACAAGCAACAATGAGTAAGTTGAGAAACTTGAGCCGATGAGGTCCAAAGGATAAAGGAAACGAGAAATTGAAGATTCTAACTAAGTTTTTTGAACATCATGAGAAAATCTGATCTCACATATTCTTAACCTCATTTCTCAGATGGAATCTAAGGAGCAGCAGATGGATTGTTCGTGACTGTATCTAGTATGTATAGATTTGTAAGCCTGTAGTTAGCTGCATAGAAGTGTATGACTTGTTATAGAAATTATGCATATTAAGTTTGAATTTAGCTGTTCCTAAAGTAAATATCATGTAAATATGAACTTGCGGTGTTAATAACCGTTTGTTGCCATAGTGGTTTGTGATCTCTTGGAGAACCTCTTAAGTATAAAATTATATGTGATGATGTGCATGAGGTATTACCTAATAAAAAATAACCATAAAGCGCTTAGTGATTTCATGGAATCACCAGAGAGGTTTAAGATTCTTTTTCGGGAGAGTTTCATTACTTCATATCAATTCAATTGTGAAAATCAGGAAAAACTTTAAGTTATGATGGATAATGGAATCATGGAGTATGGGATTACTAGCTAACCTTAGAAAAATAAGGCAACACCATATGCCTTAGTAAGAATGGATATGCCGGAAAACCTATAGAGGAGATTCTTAAAGCTCTTGATGAAATAAATGTCACTAGGGATTAGATGAAGTATATTGTGACAATGGGATAAAACATCATTTGATCGAGGCAACTTGAGAATAAGATAATATATGCGCTAGTATTAACTAAAGTTCTTTCAGTCAAAGATGAGTATCTGGGGACCAAATTCTTTCAAGAGGGGGAGATTGTAACACCCCTAAATTTAGCATTTTTGAAAATAAGCTTTTAAAAATCAAAATATTTATTTGGCGAAAATTTTGGGGCTCAAACGCAAATAAGAAAGGACTTGATTGTATGAAATATGAAAGTTTTGGGGGTCAATTTGTAAATACTTTGAGTTAAAAAACTGATAAAAACTCTTGGGGGTTCAAATGCAAACTGAGAAAAGTTGACCATTTGAAATTTTTGGAAATTCCCTATAATTAGCAAACCCCCATCCCCCAGTATTTCTTCAAATTCTCACATGTAAACCATCTTCTTCTTCTCTGGCTAACCTCTCCCCAAAAATGGTGAAACCTAGCAAATTATATACTAAAATCTTCCTCTCAGCTCAAGTAATGCGTCGATACCAACATCTAATGGAGACAACTGGCAAATCATCCGAAATTAAGATCTAAAAGGGGCTTCATGGCGGTGGTGATGGTTGCTTAGTTCTGGCAATAGAAACTCATAAATAGGGAACGGGTTTTGATGGGCTCGATGCGAAGAAGATAACTGTGTCTTCAATTTGAGGAATCAACGACGGACGGAGAAGTAATTAAAGAAAAACAACGCAACGGCGATTTTCCAACAAATTGACCAGCCAATGGACGTCTGATTCTAAAATTGATTGGAGGGCTATAGTGTACTAGGTATTGGCAGTCGTGCATGGCGACAGTCCAGCAACTTCTGGATAGAATCTTCGGCTTGATGATCTGAGCATATGCGGACTAATTTTAGATTATAAATTGACCTTGCACTTGGTCAATTTGGTAAAATCCTGATTAATCAGTTATTTTGATTCCTGATTTAATCTGAGCAAATCGTTAGGTTAATTTCTGATGTAAATTTAGGTTAATTGGACGAAAATTATGACTATTAAGTGAAATAATTTTATAAGAATTCAGTGGTAAGTGATGCATGGACCTAAATTCGATAATAAAAGATTAATATTTATTGATTAAGTTAATTGAAGCATTTGAGAAGTTGAAATTGTGTAATGTCATGAAGATTGTTTGTTATTAAGAAAACATGTAAATTCGTACGGATAACCTAGATTTATTATTCATGGACTAACAGTATTAAATTCAAGATTATTGGTAAAATTCTAATTAAACAATTAAATGTCTCTTGATTGAGCTCAGTTAAAATGCTAAGATAATTACTGATGTTAAGTTAAGATTAATCGTATCAAATTATAATCATGGACCATCAGGATAAGATTTATGATGTCAAGCGAAATTGTTGGATATATAAATTGTGCACAGTTTTAGTGGGCCCAATTGGTAATTGGAACATAATTATTGTTAATAAAGTTAATCAGTGTAATTACATGACTGACCTTTGTGTAACATTGCAAGGACATATAATATAGGAATCCAAATTGATTCATTCGCTGGAGTAAATATGACCTTCGTAAATATCGTAGCGTTAAATATCTTACAATAATTCTGGAACCGAGCCCCTAAAATGTCATACTAATTGGAAAACAACGGGTATTAAGATGTAAACGATTTAGTTATTTTTTAAGAAACGATACAAGCATTTTGATATTAAGTACACCCTTTTGGAATAAATGACAAGGATCCAAGGTCTCCCGGACCACAGGGCGTGGATATCCTCTCTGCGGAGTTTTAAGGTGAGGGTCTATTTACACTTTTGTTTTTTGGGAAGTGAATGTTCCCTAATTTGCTCGGACTTCCTTGATTAATTGAATTCGTTGATTTTGCTTTTGTTAAAATTATTTGTATCTGTTCTGGCACCAAGAACAATCATTGCTTATATGTTATTATCCAACCTAAATCCATTCTGCAATTGTTTACTTAGCATTGTTAGTATATATGAACCGTTCTATATATCGGTTATTTAGCTTTGTCGGCATACTTGAATTCATTTTGTATATCGTTGACTTACCTTGTCGGCGTGTTTGAATCGTTCTGTGTTATTATTTATTTTGTCTTGCCGGCATACTTATTTGCATTCTGTACAACGTTGTGTGGCCTTGTCGGCAAATTATTCATTAGTTGTATCAAAAGATACATATATGGCAAGACTGTCAGGCTGAGTGCCAATCCCAGCGGAATGCTTAGATTACTATTACTATTGAGCTGTCATGCTTAGACTATTGTTACTACCAAGCTGTCATGCTTAGACTATTGTTACTACCAAGCTGTCAGGCTTGGATTACTGTACTGTTACGGAGGGATAAGGAGAATATGATATACATGTTATGCTCTGATTTACTTGGATTACATATGTTGTTTGGTTTGTTTTGCTCCATTTGTACTCTGATTAGGGAGTAATAAGGATGGAGAAATTTCAAATTGCTGAGTTTAATAATATTTATGATATGGCATATTCGTATTTTTGTTTTTTATATCATGCCAGCTGATAATCTGTTGAATTACTGCTTCTTCGACAGATCTATTTGACTGTTTGTATACTTCCCCTCACTAAATCCTTTGGACTTATCCCCCTCTGTTATTCTTGATTTTTTTTCCCAAACAGAATTAAATGAAGAACATGAGCTTATAGCTTGGCCTGTAGGATCTATTTTGTAATAGATTAGGTGATTATATGTATATATAGGTTCACCTAATCATTTTGCTTAACCTAGAGATCTTGTCATATGTCAAGTTTGAATTTAAGATCTATGGCATGTGTATATATTTGTTCTGTGAGATGACGCTCTGGGCTTGTGCCTGAACATAGTTAAGATTAAACTGTTGATGTGTCTGAATGCTATTTGGGAGACTTGTAAATTTTATGGGCCTATTAGTTATTTTGTATGTAATGGTTTTAAGTTTGGATTAGTGGCATCTCAGTTTAAGAGTTATCCTGAGTGGGGCGCCATAATTTGTTTCACACTTAGGATTTTATGTGATTGGCTTTGTTAAGTTTCCTTGAGTAGATGACCTCATCAAAAGTTATTATTGGACTTATCTTCTTTTATTATCTTTATTTATTGTTTTTTAAAATTTTGTCTAAATCCCTTGAGAAGAAAAATATCAAAACTACCAACATATGGGGTAGGATCATGTTGTATGGTGAGACATCAAGACCATAAAGAGATGGTGCAAAAAGAACAAAAAAATGGTTAAGAGCAATGCAGGCCAAATGTTGACGGTGATCTCGGATTGACTGTATGTAGTGGTGTTTGTTGTACATGTCGTGGTCAACCTTTGGCTTGCAGGCTATTGAGCCTAGCACTCGCTGTTGGCCTTCAGCTGGCTATAGAAGTTTGTCCCACCTACCCCAGGTGACCTTGATAGTACATTATGGGGCCCTCACCTTGCGCCTACAAGCACCTGTCGGCTGGCTTGCCCACAGCCGGCATTAGGCCAACCATGTGGGTGAGCATCGACATGCACATGTATGGTGTTGCTTGGTGCCTTGGCCCATTTAGAGTTGGTTTTAGGCTCATTAACAAATGCGCAAGCGTGGATCATAAAGGAGTTAGTCAGTTTACTAATAAGTTGTATATTGCTGAGTAAAGACCATATGAGTCCGAACCATCAAATTTAGAGTTTAGGTTGTCATAATTATTTTGTGTCAGAGTCATTGAAGTTCAAGCCTGCAGTGAGTGAAAGATTTGAGGAGAACTTGGCGAGCAATATGGGACACATCCCTCGCTCACACGTAGAGAGCTTCAATTGTTGGGTAGGATGATAGCTCTATTTGACAAACATGAGTTTAAGCTTCTTTCTCAAGGAGACCGCATGTCTTATTTGCCAATTGGGTTTTTTTGTTTCTTAAGCAGTTATTTTAGTAGTGGGTTTACTGTTCCTCCAAACTCCTTGCTACTTGAGGTGGTCAATAGCTAGGGGTTGTGTTTGAATTAATTCACTTCTAATTTGTTTATGTACTTCGTGAGGCTTCACACTGCCTCATTAACATGGGTTTTTCTGTATCACTTTATAGTTTTCATGCCCTTTTTATGATTAGATGAATTCCTCAAGAGCTCTTTTTTCACTTTTTCATCAAGCCACGCTGTAGGTTTCTCAATGGAGCTCAGGGGTCTTAGAAGGGGCAATTTTTCTGTGTCTGGAACGATGGTTGGGGTTTTCCATCTTTTGATGTAGTTCTCTTAATATTATTCGCATTTGTAGGATTCATCATAACCTCTGGGAGCAGTGCAAAGCTGTAGGATTATTTGATAGTGTTTTTTTATATCTCCAAGTTATTTCCTACTGGTATAAACTTGTAGTTTCTTTTTATCTTGCCATATTATATTTGTAACGAAGTTATATAAATATATATATATTGTGTTTTTCATGTAAAAAGATTGATTTGATGCAGGTGAGGAGCTAGAGAGATGAGGCTGCTCAAGATAGTTATTGTTCACAACAGAGGTGGGTAGTTGCATTTGCCCGTACATCCGCAAGGTTCGTCTCCCAGACACCTTCTCGAGGATTTCTATGTTTCAAGCGTTGCTCTTTTCTTTAGTTAATGGCAGTGGTAACTCAGGGGTTCGACTACATTGATGAAAAAGGCTCAAAAAATGAGTCGCTAGGACTATAAATGAATATTTAAAAATTCATTTATCGTTCACATCCGAATCTGTTTAAAGGGCATGTTATCCATATTCATTTAAAGCGAATATTGTCTTTATTCGATTAGTAGATATTCGACTGTAAATGGATACAAATATAGTAATTGTCTATCCGATCTGTTTAATATCTACTTCGAATACATATTTGTTGGATATATCCGTTTATATGTTCGATTATCCATAATTTAATTAAATACGTTGTCTATATCCAATAAATAATATCTAAAAAATTATTATATATAATATATTATTATACATAATAAATTATTTTATTTTTTCAATATGAAATCTCATAATTATATATAAATGAATATAAGTATAAATTAGTAATTAAAGAATTAATAAGAAAAACTTAGTAGTTAAGTATTATGAAAAATTGATAGACGATATATATTAATGATAATTAAACACTACTAAATCAGAAAAAAAAATTAAAAAATCAATATATGAATGATAAACTAATCAATATAAAATTCTTGCTCCTTGACTTTATAATTAATTTATATTGGTGTCATTTTATTAATATTAATTACTCATAAAGTCAATCATTAATTAGAAAAATTAACTAAATCAAGAATGATTAATTTTTTAATTCTAAAAGGTAGTAAACTTATTAAGAAAAAATATGCATTTTATTACAAGTTAACGATTTTGGATATTAACGAATTCAAATATTCGGATATTTATAAATGGATGCATCCTATAATTATAATTGGATACGGATATATCCAAATTCGTTTAATATCCGATAGATATGAATTTAGATATTATTAAAAAATATTCATTGGATATGAATACAGATATGGATATTATCAAACTTAAATGGGATATGGATACTGTGTATCCATACCATTTAATATTCGTTTACAACCCTAGGAGTCACTTAGTTCCCATGGCTTCGAGAAGGGGAAAGGCCCCTTTTGTTATGGGTCGAGGAGGACATAGGACTTTAGCGTATTGCCATAAACTTGTCCCTTACAAGCTCCTATGTGGCACTTAGCTGCTCGTTCATCCCCTACAACACTAGCTAAGCCAACTTTACCCTTTCAAATGTTGTGTGTGCTAAGTGAGTTAGCTAAGCTTTAAGAGCAAGACAAAGTTTAGAGAGAAACCGAATCATTCTCAACGAGTCTATAAGAAGTGATCCTTTTTTTTCATTGGGTCTGGGTAGAGACCAAAGATCTTGAGCGAACGATTTGGCAGAACAACTTAAAAGATAAAGAAGTATCGTTAATTTCTTCATGCTCGTTCAAAGTTCGAAGTTCCATTTGTACAAATAAGAATCCCCTTCATTACATGATTTATTCTTTATATAAATAGATATGGGATCTATGGGACAATTACTTAGAAGTACATTTTATGTTACAGCCTTTCCTATCTGATAGAAAAGGATTTGGTTTACAAATGAGGTCCTACAACTATTTATAATATCCTCATCTCAAATATACGGTGAAGGTTGATTCAATCCTACAATCTATATTACAACTCCAGAAGTTTTCTAAGACTAGAAGTTTTCAGAACCTACTTTAGAAATTTCTACAAAACTTCTATAAAATTCTTACAAGTATATAGAATGTTCCAGAGTCCTTGTAGACCTTCCTTAACCTTAACCGTCTTGCTTCTTTGCACGTCTCTAGCCGAGGCGTGATGTCCTCCCTCACTTATATAAGCAATGCCCTATTTAGAGTTGGTTTTTCTTAATGCTTGAAGAAAATACCTCCTTAGCTCGTATATTTATATGCATAAGAACTTGATTACAAGAGGAAACGAAAAGATGCATACTTATCTCCTATATATGAAACTAAACAAGGATAAGGTATATCAAAAGATATCATCTTCTCAAGACTCCCCCTCAAGTTGGTGCATATATGTCACATGCATCCAGCTTGTTACATATGTATGCTACCCTTGGACCTCGAAGAGATTTCGTGAGGATATCAGCCAGCTGATCATTAGAATTCACAAATGAGGTAGTGAATTCTCCTGAGACGATCTTTTCTCTAATGAAATGGCAATCAATTTCTATATATTTAGTTCGTTCATGAAAGATTGGATTGGAAGATATGTGTAGAGCTGCTTGGTTATCACAAATGAGTTTCATAGAGCTTACTTCACAAAACTTCAATTCTTGGATCAATTGTTTAACCAGATCAATTCATATGTGGTAAGGGCCATTGCGTAATATTCAACTTCTATACTTTATCTAGCAACAACGTTCTGCTTTTTACTCTTCCAAGAGATGACATTGCCTCTAATTAAAACATAATATCCAGAGATTGATCTCTGTGACCTTTATTTTCATATACTAACCCTATACTAGGGGACCCCTTTATATATCTCAAAATTCAAACAATTGCATCCCAATGACAATCCCGTAAAGAGTTGAGAAACTGACTCACAATACTAATGGCAAAGGAAATATTTGATCTGGTTATGGTGAGATAATTTAACATTCTTACAAGTCTCCGGTATTTGCTTGGATCTGGATATGACTTCCCTTGATCTGGTAGAAGTTCGACATTCAGATCCGTAGGGGTATCAATTGGCTTACAATCTAACATCTCTGTCTCTTCCAAAATGTCTAGTACATATTTTCTTTGAGAGATGGCAATACCTGCTCTAGATTGGGCCATTTCAATCCCAAGGAAGTATCTTAACTTCCCCAAGTCTTTAGTTTGGAAGTGGTGAAACAAATGTTGTTTCAAGTTCTGAATACCTCCATGATCATTTCCTCTAACAACAATATCATCTACATAGACCACAAGATAAATGCATTTAGATGATGAATGTTTATAGAACATAGAATGATCAGTTTCACTACAAACTATGCCGAATTGTTGAATAACTTTACTAAATATTCCAAATCAAGCCCTGGGTGACTGTTTGAGGCCATATAAAGATTTATGTAACTTGAAAACATGACTCTTCTCCCCTTGAGCAACAAATCCGTGTGGTTGCTCTATGCAAACTTCCTCTTCTAAGTCGCCATGTAAGAATGCATTCTTAATATCCAATTGGTATAACGGCTAATGGTTCATGGCAGCTATTGATAAGAACAACTGGGCTGATGTCATTTTAGCAACAGGAGAAAAAATATCTCCATAATCAAGTCCAAAAATCTGAGTATAACCCTTAGCCACAAGGCGAGCTTTCAAACGTTCTACCTGCCCATTAGGTCCAACTTTGACATTGAAGACCCAACGACAACCAACTACAAATTTTCCAAGAAAAGAATCAACTAAAGTTTATGTATGATTGGAATCTAAAGCAGCCATCTCATCGATCATTGCCTGATGCCATCCTGGATGTGATAGTGATTCCTGAACTATTTTAGGAGTAGAAATAGATGACAAGGAAGACAAAAAGGCATAATGGTATGAAGATAAACAATGATAGCTAAAAAATAATAGAGAGGATGAGGATTACACGTAGAGCGTATACCTTTGTGTAGGGCGATAGGTTGACCAGTAGTGGATTTAGGTAGGTCTAGAGCATCAGGTGGCATCGGAATAGGAGATGAATCAATCGGACCGTCAGTCGCTACAACTTCTAAAACCCTAGATTGGAATCAACCTTGATAGGTGATTAGTGGACAAGCTGAATGGGAACGTAGTTGATTAGGTTGATCTTGAGGCTCAGGAACATGTATTCATGGAAAATCGAGAATTGGTGGACTAAAGTAAGGAATCGATAGAAGTTGGGATATGTTTTTTGGTTCTATTGGTGACTCAAAGTAAGATCTGTTTTCAAAGAATGTCACATCTGCAGACATGTCAAATCGATGTGTAGAAGGAGAATAACACCTATATCCTTTATGAACTCGAGAATAACCTAAAAAAACACATTTGATAGCTTGAGCAAATACTTTGTCAAGACCAGGGGAAAGATCATGTACAAAGCAAGTAGAACCAAAGAAATGAGGAGTAATAATATAGAGAGGGTCCTTAGGAAACAAAATGGAATGAGGTACTTGGTTATCAAGAACAAAAGATGGCATTTGATTTATCAAATAACCTGTAGTGAGAACAATACCCCCCCCAAACTTTAAGGGTGTATTAGCATGTATTAAAATAGTACAAGCTATTTCAATAATATAACGGTATTTTCTTTCTACTAACCCATTTTGTTGTGGTGTATGTGGACAAGTAGACTAATAAATCATACCATAAGATATCATGAAGGATTTGAAAGTTGCAGAAATATATTCTTTTGCATTATCACTACATAAAATACAGGTGGAATGCCCAAATTGTGTTTTAATCTCATTGCAAAAGCTTTGAAGAATAGAAAATAATTTCGAATGATCTTCATTAAAAATATCCAAGTACATCTTGAAAAATCATTAATGAAAGTAACAAAATACCTATATCCTAAAATGGAACTAACACGACTAGGACCCCAAACACCAGAATGAACAATGTTAAAAAGTGACTTTGGTCAACTATTTACCTTGCTTGGAAAGGATGTCCGAACATGTTTTCCAAGCTAACACGTCTCACACTCTAAGGATTGCAAATAGGAAAGATAAGGAACCATTCTCCTTAATTTATTCAGACTCAGATGACCCAAATGATGGTAAAGGAGATTTGGAGATTCTGTGATAGCACATACAGTAGAAGGTAGAGATTGGAGATAGTAAAGTCCTTGTGATTCAAATCCTACACCAATCGTCCGCCTCATGCTCCTATCCTGTACAACAAAAGAGTCCGCAGTAAATGTTATATCGTAGTCAAGTTTGCGGGTAAGCTGGCTCACAGACATTGAATTAAAGGGATAATTTGGTATTAAAAGTACAAAGTCTAGGGATAACAAAGGAGTAGGAGCATATTGACCGACACCAGTAGCTTTACTTTGGAACCATTGGCAATTGTGATGTGATGTGGTGTTTTGGTTGATGATAAATTTGAGATAAGAGACGGATTACCAGCAATAGTCAGAAGCACCAGAATCTACAATCCAAGAATCGCCATACATAGATTGAGAGAGGCAAACTGTTGAATTACCCGCATGAGCTAAAGTGACAGAAGTTGATGCTTGCTGAGTTACTTTGAACTGGAGATATTCCTTATCTTAAGCATCTGACAGAATGTTCTTGTCACTAGACTGTGCTACATTAACTGATTTTTCAAGAAAACCATTCAAAAAATAGCATTATCTTAAGTGTGTCCTTCGTATCCACAATGAGAGCATTTAACACGATTTCCAAAAACATAATTTCCTCTCCCACCACAGTCCCGAACATGACTGCGTCCACATCCTCCACGATCAGCTGAATTAGAGACAAAAGTTGAGGATTCTGCTCTCGTTTGAGGCTCAACTCCCGATGTTGTTTCTGGTGGAGGAACATGTAATAACCGATCAAAGAGCTCATCCGCTATGGAAATACTAGGATTTATCCGGATTTGATTTCGAACAGAATCAAAATTTTTATGAACCCCATAGAGAACATGCACTATAAACATCTTATAAAGATTGGTGATAATCTTTTCATTATTATCACCAACAAATAAGAATCTCATTTCTTGAATCGTGGATTGTGCTTTGTGTAAGTAGGATGACAGATCACAATCCATCATATTTAGTGTTACCACATTGTGAAAACTATCATATAACTGTTGTATATCATTGGAGTAGATGCTCTGAGCCTTTTGCCATATGTCATAGCAAGTTTTATAGCAACGAAAGTGTACCGATAATGTTGGATCAATAGACCCATAACAGAGAAACTAATTGATAATCAACTTTCTTCCAATGATTTCTTTCTGATACTTCAATATTTTCTGCCTTTGTAGTAAGATGATCAAAAAGTCCTTGCCCTAAAAACCATATTTCAATTGCGGCATGCCAATCTAGGTAATTTTACCATTGAGTTTTTTTGACATAATGACTGGAGTACAAGATAAAGTAAAGTAGACAATCCTCTTTTTTGAACTATCAACAGTTGACGACAGTTCTGATGTTGAAACCATGATTTATAGAGAAAAGAGGCAAGGAACTAAAAAACAAACTAATTCGCAAAGACAGAACACAGAAATCAAAGAGAAAAATAGCATATATAGTGTACTTTAGAGGCCGGAGAAAGAGATTACCGAATATCAAGTTGCTAGGATCAGACGTGGAACGAGAACAAAGAGGCTAACCATTTTGTGCTGATGGTGGCAATGAATAGTATCTCACGCGCTAGCTCATGGGATTCAGATGAATTTTTTAGGTGGCGCATGGAGGCTCTAACGGCGGCAGCATTTCTTGGGTTCAACCAATTTTTCACTGGCGGTGACTTTGGCGCAGGCGGTGTTGATGGATCTTTGCTGAAGAGAGAATAGGTTTATTTTCTGCCCTACCTAGCAATTTTGTTGTTGCTGTTGTTGTTGTTGTTGTGTTGGCTTTGATACCAACTTAAAGTTGGTTTTTCTGAATGCTTGAAGAGAATACCTCCTCAGTTTATATATTTATATGTATAAGAACTTGATTACAAGGAAGAAACTAAAAGATTCATACTTATCTTCTATATATGAAACTAAACAATGATGACGTATATCAAAAGATATCATCTTATCAACAACCCTCATCGCATCGAAATCTTGGAGTCGGTCTTGGAATTGCCACAAATCTTCCTTAGTTTCTTAGGTTGCCTTAGACTCAGGTAGTCCTTTCCATTTGATCAACTACTATACACTTGGTGGAATGCCTCGCTATCTCACAACTCTTGACTTTAAGACTTCATCCACTTTCCTATCATATGACTTCATCATATTAGGACATGCTCGACATGATTCCCCTCGGCTTGGGTCTTTCTTGTCTCCTTGTAAGGCTTTAGCATGTTTACATGGAAGATTAAGTGAATCTTCAATGTACTCGATCGATCAAGTGGGTAAGACACCTTGCCTACCAGTGCAGTGATCTCAAATAGCCTTCATACTTGCATACCAAGCCTTTGTCCATTCCCCATAGCGCTTTGAATTGTTGGGGTAGTAGCTTTACGAAGACACAGTCGCCAATCTTGAGCTCCCTCAGGTGCTATCTCTCGTCTGTTCACTTCTTCATCTTTTTACGAGCATTCTCCGAACTTGAACGTGCTAAGTCAATATGTTGTTCCCATGACTTACTTATCTTCATTGCATCAGGATTTTTTCCATCAAGAGATATTGCCAATATGTGTAGCGTATGGGGTTGTTGTCCCGTTGCAAGATCGAATGAACTTCATCCCGTGGCCTCCCTCCACCGCAAGTTGTATGAAAACTGTGCCACTTCTATGAGCTTAGCCCAATCCCTTTAGTTGGCATTCATAAAGTGCCTCAAGTAACACTTCAACAAAGCATTCACTCGTTCATTCAACCCGTCAATCTGTGAGTGAACCTCATAGAGAAGCATACTCCGTCCCAAGTAGCTTGAACAACTCTGTCCATAGCTTGCCCATGAAGCAGAGGTCTCGATTACTTATTATTCTTAGGTAACCCCCAGTACTTCAGAACATTCTTAAAGAATGCTTGTGCCACCTCTTCTAACATGCAGGTCTTTGAGCATGGTATGAACTTTCCATACTTGGAAAACTTATCCACCACAACCATGATTGACCCATATCCTTCGGACTTTGGCAAGGTACTGATGAAGTCCATGGAAATAGACTCCCACGAATGCTCAAACACTGGTAGCAGCTCAAGCAGTCCTGGGGGTTGCTTATTCTCCTTTTGTCTTGTTGACACACTAGGCACATCACATATATACCTCAACTTTGTCCTTTATATGAGGCCAAAAGTATGCCATCTCAAGTAGCACTAAAATCCTCTTTTGGCCCGGGTGTCCCGCCTACTTAATATCATGGCATTCTTGAATAAGCTCCTATCTTAGGTTGTTCCACCTAGGCTCATCAAGCGTTGACTTTGGTGTAGAGTAGATTGTCTTCTACCTAAAACCTTCATATCTTCCTCTCTTCAGCTGACTTCTCTAGCTCTCTAGCCATAGGGTCATTTTCCAATCCCTGTTTGATTGAGTCTGTCACGGTACCTTTGGCTAAGCTAATGGTTGCAAATGCTATCTTTTGACTTTGGGTATCAGCTACTACATTCGTTTTGCCAGGCTTATACTCTTCCAACTCAAGTGGTGCATCGTCCCTCAGTACCTCGCTTATTGGTTCTCCTACCTTCATGGTTGCCAAGAATGTTGACTCACCCTTCTTGACCATTTTGGCCAATTTTATTGTTGATATTTATGACATTTCAACATTCCTCCTGGGTGCACTCGAGGAGGGTACCATGCACGTCGCATCCTTATCCAAGATGTACACTGAGTTGAAGTAAGGCATGGGGATAGCGGTCATCTTGCATAGGAAGTAAATCCCCAGCATGTCCTTGTAGTCATCCATCGGTGCCACTGAAAAGTTCACTTATCCCTCCAAGTGCCCAACCTTATTTCTACTACCTTAGTGGTGCCATTTAGCATTTGCATTCATCGTCTTGAGCCAAATTGTCCCCCTTTATGATACGTAAGCCCAACCGCTCTGCCTTTTGCTCATTGATGAAGTTGTGTGTTGCCACCATAGCATAAATAGCCTTGTAGTTGATGTTGACTTCCACGTACAACAACCCTCTGCTTGATGTTATGGGTACCGCCTTGGCGTTGAGGATGTTTAACAATTATAGAGACCCAATGCGGCTTTTACCTTGCTCTAGACTAGTTGCTGCTTGATACTCCTCAACAATAGTCGATAAGGATTTGGGCAGCCCTTTATTACTGTGGCCCCTTGCACACGTAACAATCATCTTTGGGCACAAATGTCTTTTTCTTATTCACATAGTCCTTTTGTCCTAATAAGGGCTTGTCGTGTTCATCTCTATGGTCTTTCTTTTCTCCCTCACTTTTAGCCATGTTACCCTTCTCATTTTTTAGCTTGCCAGGGTCGACATTCCTTTGGAACTCGATAAGAGACTAAGCCAACGTAATAGCTTTGTCAAAGTTATCAGGTTCTTTCTGTGCACTTCTTACCTTGCCCAATTTTGGAGGCCATCAATGAAATAAAACATCAAGTCTTCCTCCACCATGTTGGCTATTAGAACATGAGCATCTTGAATTCCTTAACATACTCTAAAATGGTCGTTCGTTGCTTCAACTCGTGCAACTTCTTTTGGCCCTCATACATGATGTTTTTCGGGTAGAAATACTTCTTCAGCTCCCATTTGAAGTCTTCCTAAGTGTCAACCCGACTTATTCCTCTTTGAACATCGGCTTGTATCCTTTGCCACCATAATGTAGCAATACCGATAAGATAAAGAACAGTCGTTCATACCTTTATCGCCTCATCATTAAGGCTGAGTCTGTCAAAGTAAGTCTCCATGTACTACAAGAAGTTCTCAACCTCTTGTGTGTTTCTCTTTCCGTCAAACATCTTGGGTTTTGAGTAGTCTAGAAGTGGTATCCCCACTAGCCATTGCCCATCGGCACAATGTAATGTCCTTGTGTATCCTCTTGATGCTGGCTTAGAGTGCCTGGATGATGCCCCGAATCTCTTCATCTATATGGCCAAACGTTCTTCCAACTCTATCTCGATCCGTGCCACCCGTTCTTCTATTAGAGTGCCAGCATCTAGGCAAGTTCGAAGTTTTCCCCTAAACGTATTGAACTGTTCAAGAATGGGCTCTTCCAACGTCTTGATAGTATGCTCAACTTATTCCACCCTCTCGCTTAATTCGCCCACGATACCTTCCCAACCCACACGCATTTTTCTTTAGTCCTGTAGCCTTTTCTTATTGTGTTTCGACACGTTCTCCCTGCTCCTTTACTCAGTATTAGCTGAAAACATTATCATTAGCCATACTAACTTCTTCACAGCACTAAACCTAATCGGGCTATGATATCACCTATCACAGACTCGTCCCTTACAAGCTCTTGTGCAACACTTAGCTACTCGTTCACCCCTTACAACACTAGTTTAGTTAGCTTCACCTTTTCAAATGTTGTGTGTGTTGAGTGAGTTAGCTAAGCTTTAAGTACAAGAGAGAGTTTAGAGACCTTTCGTAGAATTGTCTCTTACAAGCTCCCATACAACACTTATTTGCTCATTTCCACCTGCAACACTAGTTAAGTTAGTCTCACCCTTTCAAATATTATGTATGCTAAATGAGTTAGCCAAACTTTAAGAGCAAGATAAAGTTTAGAGAGAAACTCAAAGAGGTTTGTATTACTTAGATTTTTCTTTGATTTCTTGGTTTACAAATGAGGTCCTACACCTCTTTATACTATCCTTTCTCAAATGGATGGTGGAGATCAATTCAATCCTACGGTCTAGATTACAACTCTAGAAGTTTTTTAAAACTAGAAGTTCCTAAAACCTATTATAGAAATTTCTACACAACTTCTACAAAATTCTTACAAGTATATAAAATGCTCCAGAGTCCTCTTGGACTTTCCTTAACCTCTATCATCTTGCTCATTTGCATGTCTCTAGTCGAGGCATGACGGTATTCTCATATTCGGATACTTTCAACATTCCATATAGTTGGGATAATCTAAAGGGATAAGTGAACTAGGATGATCAAAAAAGCTAAAGCCTTATCCCATTGCACAACTAGTTGAGCACAGAGCTAGGGATTATGCCTGTGTGAGTGGCACTATATTTATGCTTATCTCATCACTTGGGCATAGACTTTATTCTACTGTTTTGGCTTTACAGGGTGTGAATTTGGTAGCACACCTATCTCATCGAGTCGAGTGAGTCTTTGAGCAGAATATAAGTTGAAGGAAGAGATAAGCAAGACGTTTTTCGTGATGGAGGTGCTAACAGAAGAGGTCATGAAAGCATAAAAGAAATAGGACTAGTTGCAAGAGCACTACGGCCTAGAGATTAAGACTAATAAGAAGTTCTTGGAGTCTTCATCTAGTAAGACGTTCTCAGCTGCTGTCAAGGAAAAGGCTGTGAAAGATTTAAGGAATAAGATATTTCTGATGATGTTATTATGAACAAAACTATCAGGATATATGAGTAAATTATATAAGAGTATCACCAAAGAATTAGG
The DNA here is from genome assembly GCA_018894105.1 of Jacaranda mimosifolia. Classification (NCBI taxonomy): domain Eukaryota; kingdom Viridiplantae; phylum Streptophyta; class Magnoliopsida; order Lamiales; family Bignoniaceae; genus Jacaranda; species Jacaranda mimosifolia. The sequence goes on from CM032118.1 coordinate 36,419,102, forward strand.
TCTCGTTATTTGTCACCAAAAAAAGGAAAATGTGATCTTCCACAAAAACTTTATTACTTCTTTTTCTGATATATGAGCCAATGGTTCAGCTTTCACCCACTTGGAAAATAGTCCATTTCAATTATTAGAAACTTGGTTGCTAAACTAGATCTTTGAGGATTACCTTGGGATTTCATGGTTGAATATGTGAAGTGTAGGCCTAATTTTAGAACGCTTTTGCTTTCTAGAAATTTTTTGTAAGTATGTCAAGATTTCATCTTTAAACCATTTATGTCTCTATTTATCGAGCAGGGGGCTCAAACTCATTAAGATAAGATTTCAAATTAATTCATTGCTAATACTATGATTATACCAACTTATCTTTAGGGCTCGTTTGTTTGGTGTAATTGGATTAGACATGGCACACATGACATGTATAAAATTTTATAAATTCTGCATCCAAAGCATCTTTATATAACATTTACTTACATGGTTTGTATAACTTGATTACCTATTTCTTGTGTTTGGTTGCACGATTTGAATGATCTGATTATATATACAATGCCAAAAGTATCCTCACCTTTTTTCATGGAATGATAACATAGTTCAAGGGTGGAGAAGTGATTTGAGAAACTTGTTCTATTAATGTGATTAAATTAATTTTTTAAGTGTGCTCTTAAAAATTAAAGTAGTATGATTTTTTAATATAAAGATTTTGGCCATAAAAAGTGCTTGATATGTAAATAAAAAAAAATTATTCTTTTTTCAATTTTTTTTTTTTGCACAATATGAGGACTAGAATAAATAAATAACTAAAAATACAAACAAAATTAAAAATATTAAATAGGAAAATAAAAAATAACTATTGTTATAATGTAACTAAGAATTTTTTAATACATCTACTAACTTGATAATGAATTATTCTTAAAACATACATAAACTTGTACAAGAAAAATAATATCTATATATTAAATAAAATAATAATATAAAATTTTAATATGTTTTGTTTCTATTGTCTATAATATTTTCCCTCTTTTAGATATTCTAAGACTCTTTTCTTTCTAAAGGGGTGAAAATGTCTTTTGCCATCTTAATCAAGCATCCTTCAAGATTTGTAAAACAAATGAAGTCACAAAAGCTTGATTCACAATCAAATAGCCCATGATACCACACCGGATCGTAAGGTATCATGCGCCATGAGAAGCAAAAAGATAAGATAAATCCAATCATGCATTACTAAGTCAAACAACGAGCTTTAAATCTCTTTAAGTCTTGCAGTTGCTCTAAATCAAGGATCTTAGATTGTGTTTAGAAAAGAATTAGCAAAGAGCAAATCGTGAGCTTCTATTAGAGTTCAAAATGGAAGAAGCAAAGAAAGCAGTATTTTCCATGCACCCAAATAAATCCATGGGCTCAGATGGTATGAATCCATGTTTCTACCAGAATTATTGGCAAATATTGGGGAGGGTGTAAGTAAGGCTTGTCTAAATGTTTTGCAAGAAAGACATCTACCGTCGAGTTTTATTGATACCCTGATTACCTTGATTCCTAAGAAGACAAATTCGAAGCTTATCACGAATCTCCATCCTATCGCTCTTTGTAACATGATCTACAAGATTATTTCAAAAGTTATTACTAATTGTCTCAAAAAAGTTTTACCTTAGATTATCTCTACTAGTTAGAGTGCCTTTGTGCTAGGTCAACTTATTATGGATAATGTGATGATAGCTTTTGAAATAATGCACTATCTAAAGAGAAAAAAACAAGGGAAAAAAGGTATGGCTGCATTGAAGATCGATGTGAGCAAAGCATATGATAGAGTGGAGTGGCAGTTTTTAAGAGGTATAATGCATAAATTGGGATTTGATAAAAAATTTGTTAACCTTGTTATGATGTGTGTGGAGTCTATTAAGTATACAATTGTTCATAAACGGTCATGAGATTGGGCCTATTATTCCAAGTAGAGGTCTGAGACAAGGTGATCCCATTTCCTCGTATCCTTTTATTATCTGTGCTGAAGGATTATATGCTATCCTTTCAAAAATGGAAAGAAAGGGTTTGCTTCATGGCTGTAAGGTTGCTAGGGGAGCACCAGGCATGACTCATATTTTTTTCATAGATGATAGCATGTTCTTCTTTAGAGCAAATGTGGCTGAATGTAACGTGATTAATCATTGTTATAGAGAGTATGAAAAAGCTTCAGGGCAGATTATAAACTTTCAGAAGTCCTTTTTGTTCTTCAGCTCGAATACAGACGAAATTGTATGGCATAAGATTTGTGATGGGCTAAGGGTGGTTCAGTAGGAAGAACATGGGTTGTATCTTGGTTTGCCTTCAATTAGTGGAAGAACGAAATATTCAGGTTTGTGAAAGAAAGGATCTGGGAGAAATTTTGAAGTTGGAATAGTAAAATCCTCTCCTGGGTAGGAAAGGAAATTTTACTAAAAACTAGCTAAGGCAATCCCAAACTAGGTGGTGAGTGTATTTTTACTTCCAAGGGATTTATGCAAATAAATTGAATGTATGATGAATGCGTTTTGGTGGAGCAACAAGTCCTCTAGCAACAATAAATCCAAAGGAATCAAGTGGATGAGATGGGAACAGTTATGTCGTCCAAAGGTTAAGGGCGAGCTTGGATTTAGGAGGATTCATGAATTTAACTTAGCCCTACCTAGTAAGCAAGGATAGAAGCTGTTAACAAGTCTAGAATCTCTTGTCGCTTAAATTTTTTGGGCCGAATACTATCCTATAAAGGCTTTCTCTGTTACAAAATTAGGTCGTAATCCTAGTTATTTGTTGCGTAGTCTGTTTGCTATTCAACACATTATCAAATAGGGAAATAGATTAAAGGTTGAAATGGACAGAATATAGTGATTGGAGCTATCCATGGCTGCTGAATGGACAAAATCCTAGGTTATCTACTAACTTAATTTCAAAAGCTGCCAAGATTACTGTGTTTTCACTCATGAAGCATAATAAAAAATGTTGGAATAAGGATCTCATTCTCTCTTTGTTTAATGAAAGGGATGCAAATCTCATTCTTGGTATTCCCTTAAGTATTAGAAGAAACATTGACACATGGATATGGAGTGGAGATAATAAAGGAGTGTATACAGTTAAGAGCTATTACATAATACTTCTGGAAGATCAAGTAAACCTTATGGGCAAGCCTTCTTCTACTGTTTGGTATAACATTTGGAACCTTAAAGTCCCTCCGAAAGTGCAAATTTTTTTGTGGAGAGCTTGTAATGACTGCTTCCCAACAAAGGATTGCTTATTGACAAAGAGGATTGATCTTGATCTTGGTTGTTTGATTTGTGGTAACAATGTTGAAATGACTAAACATATCTTTTATCAATGCTCTTTGGTGAAAAATGTATGGAATATCTCGTGACTGTTGAACTTGGGCCAACTGTTGAATATTAACTCATTTGTGTCATGGCTGGAACTTCAACTTGCTGGACTCAATGAAGAAGAAAAAGGAAAAATGGTTATGACCCTTTGGAGTTTATGGAGCACCAAAAATCAGGTTGTGTGGAAAGCTAAAAGGTGATCACCTAATCATATTATGTACTTAGCTATCTCTACTTTGTAGTAATAGATTTTGGCACAACAGGAAAAAAATTTGACATCCATTTAGTCTCAGCATTTGGCTTTATCTCGCTAGGAAGCTCCTCCTTAAGGTTGGCTCAAGTGCAATGTGGACGCAACTATTCATTCAAATAATCAAGGTACAAGCTCAGGTTGGATATTAAGGGACAAGCAAGGATACTTTCGAGCAGTTTTTGTGGTTACTTGCCAAGGATATATGCAAGCAAATTTGGCAGAGGCCTTTTCACTCAAAGAAGCTCTAACTTGGATAAAAGGAACGGAGTTATCTAATGTAATAGTTGAACTAGATGCTTTACTGGTAGTGAATACAGCAATGTGTGACCAATTTGAGGATAGCTCTTACTTTGGTTCTATTATTTTAGATTGCAAGGATTTGTTGAGAGATCGTTTTAATTGTAAGGTGTGACTTGTACGTCGTTTAGCAAATAACGCCGCTCACTGTGTTGCTAAGGTTGCAGTTTCTATATTTGAACCTAGTATGTGGGAAGATGAAGCTCCCACTTTCCTCAATGTTCTTGCGGCTGATTTGGAATAGAATTCCCTTTCGTAGTGTCAAAACAAACAAACGAGCTCTTAAAATATATTTTATACTAAATTATCCTTAGAATATATTTTCATCATATCAAATACAGACTTAGTAATTAAGTTTGACATCTGGTTCGAGTTTAGGGGGTCACTCGACCTAGATTTTCATTAGAAAAGGTTGCCTTGTTGGGTTGGACTGACAAATTTAAACAAGTCATTTGATCAGTTACGTAGAATTCTGACCATAGGTAGGGAGGACTAGGGGTGGCAATTTCCAATACGACATGATAACTCGACATGAAAAAATTGAGTTTGAGTCGATTCATTTTGGATTCGGGTCCAATAAGGTTGATACGAATAAGAACCCGAAGAAAATGGGTTGGGTTGGGTTGTGTTGAATTTCAGGTTACACGAACAATCCAAAATTTGATTTTGGGTCAAATGACAACATGAATCCACTTGACCCAACTCGAATTAAACAAATAAAATTTAAATTTTTTAGAAGTAAAAATATAAAATAACGAAATAAAAATTGAAAATTTGAACTTTAGCAATATTAAAATTACTACTTTGGTATTTTCGGTCTTATTTATTTTTGCAAACAAATAGGATAGATGATTATAATTTTATACTGCTTCTAATAATTATTTTTGGATATCCAAGTGGACAAAAAAGTTGTTCTATAAAAAGTCGTCAAAACATTGCTTTGACTACTGCATTGTCCTATAAATTTTTCTTAGGTCTTATGCAATGAAAGATTTTGCATATATAAATAAATAAGAATTGTTTATGTTGAGAGGTTATAAAAAATTCAAAAGATTCTAGCAAGTTTTTATAATAAATTATGTGTTCAATTAAAATACTTCCTTACTCATTTGCTTGATAATATATTTTTATTGATTTATGTGTTGCTTAATTGAATCAATACAAAGTAAAAAAAGAAGAAGTCATTTTAAGAAGTGAAAAGAAGCAATTTGATTGATACAATAGATACAAAAATTAAAAAGAGCAGGTGAACAAAATTTGAAAAAGTATGTTATTTTTAAAAATAAGATACTTTATGATTTCAATATTTGTATAATGCTGATACAAAATAAAAGAAAAAAAAGTCCTAAAATCAATATACTATGTGGTTCAATTAATTTTTTTTTTAAAAAGCTGCTATTGTGAATTTATGATGAGAATTCCATACTTCTATTTTAATTTATTAACAATTAAGAATAGATAAAATTAAAAAATAAAAATACCAAAAAATTTCAAAAAATTAAAACAAATATTTGAAATAGTTATTTTAAATTAAGTTGACAGGTTGGATTGAGTAGGTTTGAATTTGTGGGTTGATCTAATAAAAATCAGATCGACTCGAACTTGACCTGATACAATTCAAATTGAGTTCGAATTGAAAAAATTAATATTATGTCCGTACTTCAATTCAATTCGAACCCACCCAAATTGCAACCCTAAACTAGTTAAAGCATGCGGGCCTGCCAAAGATTTAGGTAGGACAGTCCAAATGGGTAGAAGTTGAAATGTAACATCTTACTAATTTGAGCAAAATTGGGAGGTTCATCCGCGGTGAAAAGTAAGTACACTAACTTACAAACCCCTTGGAGAAACCCAAAAGTCATAAATATTTTGCGATTATTTTTCTACATATTTATTATTATTTTTTTAATAAATATTAAACTAATTTAAGTATTTCGTTGGGAAAATATCAATACTCATTAAACTTGTTTCCTGCAAGAAGAAAGTTAAAAAAGTAAAATTACAGTGAAATTTTATTGATATTGGTTTAGTTTGACTTATAAAAAATTTTGAGTTTTTTTTTTTTTTTCCAACCAAAACTTTATAAAATACACAGATAATATCAATTGTATGAATTATAAAACATATGTGACAATTTAATAAGATGTTAAAATAACTTAGAATACGCTCAATTATATGAAGATGTATATACAAGTAATGAGCCATTATGTTTTATCTGTATACTATTAACTCCTATTTGGTATGTTTCATGTGATATACCTAAAATGTCCTTATTTTTTTTAATTTCCATAACTACATCTATATAATAATAATTATTTACAACTCACACATTATATACCCATAATTATTATTTTATTTTAACATTTCGTTATTATTTATGTAAAAACTCAAATAAATATCAAATACTATTAAAAAATTAATATTATATAATTATTTGCTCTATACTATAAAAATTTTAGCATATACATCAAATGAGCTCAAATTGCTAGTATTAAATAAAAATCCTTACTAAGATCAACTTTGTTATTGAAAGATTAATGTACCTAATTATTCAACAAAATGAAATCATTATCACTTAATAAAAACCAGATTAATATATTTTTACTTACTTTCAGCTCTCTATGTTTGGCTTTACAAGGGATAATTTATTGTTAATTTAGACTATGTATTGCTAATTAATAAATTCTTGTTTAAAATTTATTTTTCTTATTCTCTTTTTATGATAGAAAAATTATATTTCTAAAATAAAATTTTCTCCGAAAAATAGTTTCATTCATGGTGATGTAAAATATTCAGTTATCAATCACTATTTATGATGAGAGCATTGTAAAAATTATTTATTTATTCTTTAAAAATACTTTAAATTTTGATTATTTCAACTGGCGTTTAAAACTTGTTCGTATAAGTTGGTCTCACGTAAGCCCATATTCAGCCGCAAATATTGCCTTTCTGGTTAAAACCGGGTAAAGAAAAAATATCGGAATAAAAAAAAAAAAAACCAAAAAAAAAAAAGAAAGTCGCAGCCATTTTTTTAAACTGAAGCAGCAGAAGAGTGGGAAGAACCTTCAATATTGTATGCATATTCCATCGCCCCAATTTTGAATAGAACCCAGCAATAATTGGACGAAGAAAAGGTGTACACTTGCTAAACAAATGGGGTGGACACGCATCGGCATAGCGTTGCGCCGCTGCTCAGTCAGCTCTCTCTCTCCTCGCCTCTCTGCCTATCCTCAACCACGCCGCGTCTCTGCCGCTATATTTTCTCATCAGGTGCTCAAGTTTCACTCTCGCTCAACTGCATCTGCTTTTGGTTTCTGATACATCGGCGGTCCTAAGTATCTTTATTGTTTAAGTAGGTCGTTTTCTTTTTCTGATGATCGATATGTTTTGTTTGGAAACTGAGAGCTAGAAAAGTAATTATGAGTGGAGAAAATTCGTGCACTTGGTTTTAGGTTCATTTTCTCCATTTAATTATGGGGTAAATTAATTGTCTTAGATTTGCGGCGTGTAATTTGATTCTTCAGTGAAGAATTTAGTCAAATTTCAACGGATTTATCCACTTGAATTCTACTTTGAATGCTTGTATTATATATAGCACAGCCAGCAATAGTGTGATTTCCTGTTTCGTCAATTGTATTGAAAATTGTGATATGATAACAAGGAGATTTTGATTATGGCAGATGAGTACGGACGCGAAGAGTGTTGCTGCTCGACTAAACAGTTCGGGTTTTATCCGAAGTCAGGGGTTTATAGGAGGGAAATGGGTGGATGCATATGATGGGAAGACTATTGAGGTTAGGCTGTCTATGTATTGACATGTCAAAGGGAAACTGTGCATTAAACTTGTGAGAAAGTGTTTTTGCAAGCAATAGGGAAGTGATATTACTACCGTTCTGGCAGGTTCGGAATCCTGCAACAGGGGAGGTTATAACGGATGTTTCATGCATGGGTGAAAGGGAGACGAACGATGCGATTGCTTTAGCACATGATGCATTTCTTTGTGAGTTTTTTCAGGCTAATTGATCTGATAATCTGTTTCTTTTTCCTCTCAATTTTTGTTTTTGTTACTAGAACCAATATGTGTCTATCGTCCTTGTAAGCATCATGAGCATATCAGTAATACCATACCCAGTTTCCTTGCTTAGAAACAAAATGTCACGGAATGTCAACAACTGAACTTTTCCTAGTTCCAACCTCTCTTTGAGACTTTTTATTCAGTTTTCTGCATGATTCTGTTGTTGTATTGCAATCCATGTCTAACCCCTTCATTGACGCTAATCAACCTTCTCTGGAGAATATCACACTTGTTTCCTGTCACATTGTTATGTTTTTCTGATAAGATTTCCACCCATCACATCTATATCTATATATATATATATATTTATGTGTGTGTATATATTCTAAAATTCTCTGAACAAGCAGTCCAATTCCTTATCTGGGCTAATATCTTCTAATAATGTCACATAGCTTAGCAGCTGCCTCTGCTGTATGACCTGTAGCCCTACTTAAATGCATGACATCCCAATGAGTAACTTGATTAAAGTGGAATAGCTAAATAATAGAGCTATACCTTGCACTAGTAGTAGTCAGTTGAACTGCATTATTTGTGATGGTATATGGTCCTCTGTTGACATTTGCCTTTCTCATTTATCCTTCTTTATGATGGAATCATAACATGAGTTTTGTTTAGTCTGATTAATCTCACAAATCAATCTTAACTTAAGCTTGGAGCAAGCTAACTGCTGCTGAAAGGAGCAAGTGCTTAAGAAAATGGTATGATTTGATAATGGCCCACAAAGAAGAGCTTGGGCAACTTATGACCTTAGAACAAGGAAAACCTCTAAAAGAGGCCATTGGCGAGGTACCTCATTCTCTATCTTTGCGCAGAAAATAATTGCATTATGATCTGTATTTTATTTCTTGGAGCATTTGTGAACATGCAATTTAAAGGTTAGCTACGGGGCAAGTTTTGTGGAGTTCTTTGCGGAAGAGGCTAAACGAGTTTATGGTGACATCATTCCAGCAACATCACCGGACCGCCGTTTGTTCGTTTTAAAGCAGGTGAATGTTTGCCTTGAATTTCAGTTCCTTCTATCTCATTTTCCTTTTTGCCTTACCGCTGACCATTCTTTGACATTTTAGTGGATGCTTATCAAGGAGGAACTGCATAAAGAAAATTTATGTTATGAAAACTGCCAACTGGACACTCAGGAAAACCTCGAATTTTTTCTGTTTTCTGAACAAAATGATTACTGTAAATAATTGGATGGAAATACTGGTGCAACCAGAAAAATTATAACCAATATTTTAAAAAGATAGGTGTAGTTTTCCTTATCCTGCTTCAGTGTGAGATTAACAAGATGAAGTCCTACTTCGTAGTATTACATATACAGTTCAGGATAAAGCGACAGCAAAATTTAATGCTGAAGGGAAGGATTTGAACATGTAATATATTTCTGCATGGCTAGTTAACAGACACTAAGGGTGCTACTTATAACATAATGTTCTCAGTCCATATCAATTTGTTTAAGGGTTGTCAATATTTAGGAATGCATATAACACGTTATGATCTTTAATATGGTTCGACTTGTTTATTGACATGTTCCCACCCTGTCTCTTTGTTCTCTTGTCTTCTATAACTTCTGTTTGGACACAAGTGCTTGTTGGTTCTTTACCTGAATGCTAGTCTTTATGTTCCAATGTGGCTACTTATATTTCCACCGCTAACTATTTAACACAAATCAGTGAAATGGAATCCATAAAAATTTATCCACCGAGCTCTGGAAGGAATTCATGTGGGACTCCAAGAGGATTAGAAACTCGACGCTTCAATATAACAAGAACCTGAATGGAATGATTTTGAGTGACAATTTATAGTCTTAGATAGAGTTATTCAGGAAAAGTAAGCTTTATTTAGAAAAAAAAAAGGGAATAGAGTTTCTTGTTCATTTTTTCATCTGTGTGATAAATATTATTAGGATCACTAGTGCATTCTCTGAATAGAAACAAAAATTTTGCTCTGACCTCTTCATTTACTTCTTTATAATCTGTATACTATTCTGCTAAAATGAAAGTACTGATTGAGTCCTTGTAGGATTGATAAGTTTAGGGGTACTGGACATCGTTGCTTTTTTGGGCCCTAAGTAATATTAATAAAGGAAAATTTATTTTGCAGCCAGTTGGTGTTGTTGGGGCAATTACACCCTGGAATTTTCCTTTGGCCATGATTACGCGCAAGGTGAGCTGGAACTATTCCATAGTACAGTGATATCTGATTCTCTTTCTTGTGGCACAGAGATGCATTGGTATCATATAAAATAGGTGATTCTTTCTCTTGTACCAGGTTGCCCCTGCCCTTGCATGTGGATGCACTGTTGTTATAAAACCCTCGGAATTGACGCCATTGACTGCATTAGCAGCTGCTGAACTCTCCATTCAAGCTGGGATACCACCTGTAAGTCTGATTATAAGCCGTTAAAATTACATAGACATGACTATGTTGGTAATTGGATTCCTCGAAAAGTTAAGGATTAGTAATCTTTTTTAGAAATCGAATGGATTCGGTCTTATACATACGTGAGGAAGGTAATCAAAAAAGAAAGAAGATGAGTTCTTCTTTCTTTTATCACTTGGGAGCCATGTGAGATGAAAGTCTCATGCATGGTTTTGAATGAGAGAAAGAAGTGAGGAATCCTCTTTTTGACTTTGACTCTCTCACTCAAAGGATCAGTGCTACAGCCCCCTATTGTTTGATCCAATATTGACCGGGGACGAGCCCCGACTTCCATAGGTCCTTGGCTCCCTACGTGGTCCTTGCTTTGTTGAAAGCTTCGCGGGGCCATTTTCTCATACTTGCTTGGTGTGCCCCCCTTTCTTCAAGTGCCCTGCCCGGTTCACTGGGTTGTTGGCCTACCAAGCACTTGCCCGCTGCCCCTGCCGCCCGCCAAGCATGCTCCGCGCTCGTTATCCTTACTTTACTCTCTGCTGGGGCCCTCCCATTGCTGACGCTATAAGCTATGGCAGCTCCAGCTTTCAACCACAGGGGCCTGGCCTGCGAGGCCAGAGTGGGCTCAGCCGTCTGCCTCCATTCGTTTCCTCGACGTTGAGTACATCCCCGAAGAGCGGGGTTTTCGTGACATTTCGAATTGGCTGTCTTGTATTTCTAATAAGTTGTTTAATAGTTGGCATATTGAATCATATACATAATGGGCTGGTTTAGATTGATCCTAACCAGATGATTATGGATTTTTTTATTTACTTTTTGTCCTATGAACTTGAAGGTGTATGAAGTTTCATATTTGATTTTTTAAGCCGAACGATAGAGACTTTATTTAACTTAAAACGATCTAGGCCAGAGGTAGACCTACGTCAAGATAACCCCACCTTTGAAACACTTTGGTAGTTCCTGGATCAGAATCCCAAATAATGAATCAGAGCACATGGAGCCATCTCCTTATCTTATTTTTCTGTCAAGAAAAAATATGGTGGATTGTCTGATATTTCTATCAGTTAATGAAAGAGCCCAATGCAAAAACAAATGCATGTATTGGCATTAATGAACTGCTCCATTCCCTATTACTGATGCTGTTCATTTACAGTAGAGTGAAAAAGTGAAAATAAAATAACTTTGATGATTTATCTGACAGCATAACTGCAGGCTGTTCACAAGTGAACTATGTTTTGCATGTATACAGTATGACTTTTAGCATCATAAATAGTGTTCTTGCTTACTACTCGAATTTACTAACGAAGGGCACAAACTGAGACTGATCACTGATGTAATAATATTAAAGAGGTAACAGAGATTGCTACAGCCTCATTTCTCTTTCTTATGAAGGTAAAGATGGAAGAGTTTCGGACAGGTTATAAAATCATCATAGTTGAGATGCTAAAAGATATGAAACAGAAGAGAAATGGAAAGACTAGTTATATGTCACTCTACTTTGGGATGTTTCTCGGGGCATATCAGAATTCAAAAGGACTCAATTTAATCTGGATTATCAAATATTTAATATGCACAATTGTTCATTACTTTGTCCTTTATATATCTTTCTTCTTAACCCTGCAATTCCAATTTCTTAGTTAGACAAAATTTTGGATCCTTATTTACTAAACCTGGTCTCTACGAGTTTCTTTGATTATGATTGTGATGGTTTTCTGCAAGATAGGGTGCAGTGAATGTCGTGATGGGAAATGCACCTGATATTGGAGATGCTTTACTTGCAAGTCCCCAGGTTTTTTATGCTTATTTTTCAAATATGGTCTAGTAAAATTTTGAACACTAGAATGGATAAACTTTAATTTTTCCTGAAACTTGGTCTAGGTGAGGAAGATCACATTCACAGGCTCAACAGCTGTTGGAAAAAAGTTGATGGCAGGTTCTGCAGGGACTGTAAAAAAGGTACGATGATGTCTGCATTCTCTGAATCATAACTGTTTCAACTAGCTTATTTCAAATTCTCATGTGTAGGTGTCCCTCGAGCTTGGTGGCAATGCACCCTGCATAATTTTTGATGATGCAGATCTTGATGTAGCTCTGAGAGGAACTGTAAGGGCAACCTCATTTTCTGATCAATTTGTATGCTGTTAGTGTTGGGAAAAAACTTTGAGTGGGTGTATATTTAGCATTGAAATACTTGTCTCAATATACAACAAACTAGTCTTATTCTCCATATGTTGCTTATGAACTCGGTTCAACAGAAAAAAAGAAAGAAAGAAAGAAACATATGCATATCATATTGATCGCAAATGCTAGTATTTTGTGATAAGTCTGTGTTCTTCTCTTTTCTTTTGCATGTAACCAGCACACCCTCCCATAATTGGTCTTTATTGGAGAAATATTTTAATGTGCTAGGGTATTTTAACTTGGCTAACATTCAATAGTTTTGCCAATTGATATTCCAAGCCTTTTTCACATCAGTGATATTTAAAATTGATCTTATTGCCAGTCGGTTACTCAACATGGTTAAAAAACGTTAATGCACTTTGACCTAATGGTGTGTTGGTGTTCAACTTTTTGTCTGGAAGCTTTGGTTTCCTGTTTATGCTATGGGAAAAGTGTGTTGACTGCAAACTTGATTGGTCTAATTTCTCTACCAATTTTGCGTGGCATAATCATGTAACAGTATGTCCTCTTCCAGGGGTAAATAAAATAGCAAGAACTTTTTCTGGACAGAGCAATAAAAACTGACGTGTTTTAGCATTTTTGGATCTGGAACAGCTTGAGTTACTGATTATGTTGACATTAGGATCTCATGTGTACACTTACTGTTTGACTGGTTTTATTGCTTTTTGTTACATTCTCAATTTGAGGAACCTGCTTACAGTTATATTTATTCAATTGCAGCTGGCAACTAAATTCCGAAACAGTGGACAAACATGTGTTTGTGCAAATAGAATATTTGTGCAAGAAGGTATTTGGCAAATCTTGACAATTTTAGCTTAGTATTTTTATCTTAATAGCATTGTTGTGATTTATATGAGGGAGAAAAAAACCTAAAGAGTTTTTGTACATATGTGTGTAGTTTCTAATTGGGTGAGAGTAGTTAACATGTCACAAGCTTCATTCCTTTTAAAAATGAGAATTACCAATAAGATTAAATGGAATTAAATCACATTATCAAATAACTTATCTCATACTTTAAATATATGCACAAGTATTTTTGTGGAATCCTAGATTGTAAGGAAGCTACATGCATGTATATATAATGTGTACAGTGTTGAACATATCCCCTATCTTTTTCTTCGTTTTCTCTCTCTTTTAACTGTTTTCATCTCTCAAGTTTTCATTATATGTACAGCGGGCAAATAGGACTATTTTCTTCATGGGACCTTTCACTTTTTACCGGGACTTAGAGTTAATTCCTGTTTAAAAATAAATACTTAAATTGATTCCTTACAGCTAATAAACTCCAATTGCATGATCGGAATTAGAAAAAGTAGGGTTCTTTCATATACTCATAGTTGGTAGTTCTTTTATTTAGATAGTTTTGTGTTTTATCCATGAAATATACCTATTTACACAAGTACGTTGACATTCCCGCTCATTAATACATGAAGTCCCATAAGCATATGTTGAGTTGGTATAGTTTACCAGTAAATTAGAAATTCCATGCCCTTGGAGAGTGTTGTGAGAAATTCTGTGTACAACTCTTAAGTGGTCCTTAACTCTATGCACCTGATCATAATATATGCATTATCTGTATGTATTTTGTAATGAATTTTACTTATGTATTACGATTGAAAAGGAGGTTTTTTATTCCAAGATTTAAAAACATCTCTTTGTGGCCCCAATACTAAGTACGCTATGGTTTGGTGTGTTAGCAAGTTTTTGCCTTTCCCATATAGCATGCATCCTGAATTCTTGTTTGATTTCTCAATCTCCTGTTATAGGGATATATGACAAGTTTGCAAGTGCCCTCTCAAATGCTGTTCAGTCAATGAAAGTTGGGAATGGCTTTGGTGAAGGTGTGGTACAGGTCTGCAGCTCACTTTTCTAAAATTGTTTCAAACTTTGCTGACTGTTTGGCCTTTGCGTTATGGCTTTGCTGTTATATCCCATACACTTGGCATAATTATTCATAGTGGCCCCTTGTCGATGACTGGGTGGTAGTAATCAAATGATATAGCTTGAAGTTTATTTTTGATATTGTTTATGCAGGGGCCTCTGATTAATGATGCTGCAGTGCACAAGGTCATTTTTCTGTTTCACATTCTGCAATATGATACGATAGTTGTAACTGACCCTCTTAGAACTATCTTACAGGTTGAATCATTTGTGCAAGATGCCATCTCAAAGGTTTGTTTGATACCTTTCTGCATTATAGCTGCTATAATTGATGCCTCATAGAGATCATGCTATGGTTCCCAAAGTTATCTCTGGGAACTAATGAGGTTGGAAGTGAATTCCTCTGAGATCTGAATAAGTGCTTATATTTCCATCACCCGGACACTAGAGACCTGACAAATACTTGTTTGAAATTCATATAACTTGTAAAGAAATATTGGATATGTTTTAGAAAATCCAGTGAAAGAGTTTTTCCTACTGTTCCTGTTATAAATCATAAATATTGAAGTCTCAAAAGTATGAATTCTGTTCTTAGCGGCTTGGGTTTTGAGTTGTAGAATCACTACTAGGTCCAAGTATTGAGAAGTTGAGTAACCTAGATATAACATGCAAGAGGACATGCCATCGTATTGATTAGACATACTGTTTTGGCTAATAAGTAAGCCTTTGTGGTTCAAGGGAGCTAATGTCCTTACTGGCGGCAAGAGACACAGCCTTGGAATGAGATTTTATGAGCCCACAGTGATGACTGATGTTAAAAGTGAGATGCTTTTATCAAGGTAACTCTAAAAGCCTGATGAATCTCATTGAATACTCAGATTTTAAATATATGTTCTTCCAGCACATAGCCTTGTAGATAGATATCTATGGAGATTCAAAAAATTTAGAATTTCATTATTGGAATGGAGTGGCTATCTCATGTGATGATTGAATCTATTGCTTTATTAGTGTTGCATATGGTATGAAGTTATGAATAAAATTTATCCCATGTCTGCCGCATGCTGTGTGGTGTACAGACTTAGCCACAACAGTATTGGTTCTGTTGCATGATCTGCTGAGAAGGCATATAAACTCAAAATGCTTTTTAATTGATATTTGTGCCTAAGTAGTGCTTTTAAGTTATTGCAGAGAAGGATGATACATAACCCCTTACCCATGAGCATTAGGCCACTTTAATTTTGGAATGAACCTGATTGCTGGGGAGTGGGTCCCTAATTATTCTTTCTTCTTTTCTTGAGGTTGTGCCAATTAGAGAGTGGTGCTTGGCCTGGAGGGGATAAGAAAAATGTTACCTGCAATAGAATGATTTTACCTGCTGGTTTGCCTGTTGGACGTTCGGATGTGTACAGCCGATGGGAGTAGATAATTGTCCATGTTTATTTTCTCTTTTCTATACAATCCCTTTGTTGAATTTATAAGTTTTGTAGGTAGAAATGAAGGATTTATCTCCTTCCTCTGATGAGTTTCTGTAATATGAGATCATCATGATCAAACACCTGAGCTTACATAATCTAGACAGCACCAACTTTCTTATCCATGCTTAATTGTTTCTTTAGCTAAATTGTGACTTTTCATTCCAGGGAGGAAGTATTTGGGCCAGTTGCACCTCTTCTGAAATTTAAGACTGAGGAAGAAGCTATCTGCATGGCCAACGACACCAATGCAGGTATTCTGGATGAACCTTCTGATATCAAAATTGAACATAAAAATTGTGTTCTTTGGAAATGATTGCTCCAGGAAAATACCACCCTTGCAATCATTCATGTAAATCTAAGAGAAGGAATTCGTTCAGTTTCCTAGACTATGGTGAATGCTTGATGGAACTAATACTATATGGTGTCTTGTGTCTAAACTAATCTCATGTCTGTTTTGTAGGTCTGGCTGCTTACGTCTTTACAACAAATATGCAACGTTCTTGGCGCGTCTCTGAAGCTCTTGAATATGGAATTGTTGGAGTTAATGAAGGACTGATTTCAACCGAGGTAGATCTTATTTTGTATTTAGATTGGGTAAAGATAAAAAATGGATGTTTCATCCTTCATTAATCATATTCCTTCTGATGTAGGTTGCTCCATTTGGAGGCGTGAAACAATCAGGTCTTGGCCGTGAAGGATCAAAGTATGGAATGGATGAATATCTAGAGGTATGTACACTCAAAACTTTCTTTATGTGTGTATGCAAAACTCCCACGTGCATTTTTTTAACATTCTCTTGTATGAATTTTATAATTGACAACCATTGAGTTAAAAGAAGTAAAAAGAAAAAAAATCGTTGAGTTTATGCTATCAAAATAATCTCAAATTGTCTTTTGGATTCATTCTCGCGTCATTGTTGTTTATGCACTTCACTGGTGCTATTGATGGACTTGGTTCATGAATTGTCAATTCCGCTCAATTCTTTCTGAATAGGAATGAGCCTATATGAATTCGAAATTTCGGAACTTTTTAAAGTTTGCAGTATCTAATAATACTACCATCTTTTACTTGCAGATTAAATATATATGCTTGGGAAATATGGGCTGAGCACTTGGTGAATTTAAGGTTTGTGCTCCTGCTCCTGCCCCTCTGGTCATTAGATTGTATCTTAGAATGTCTGATATAACTATGTAAAGAATTTATGTAACCGTCTCAGTTTATTAAACCAGGTGGGTATGCTGCTTTTACATTGTCAAGCTCCAAGACTAATTCACATCGGATTTGGCGACAGCCTTGTATGATAGAGATGAGTGTTCAAAAGACCCATGTTCCATTAGTATCTAAATAAGTGCCTATTTGTACTATTCCCAGGAGACAAAATGCTTTATCTTGTGGCCTTGTTTTTATTGTGTGAATTTTGAAAAAAAAAGTGAGCTCTCCCCTCCCCGCTTTGGATGGCTCTTGAACTTGGTACTTTTGATTAAAATCAATGAATTTTCAATATCCCCCTTAAAAATGATGGGAAAAAAAAAGAAAAGAAAGGTGCAGCAGATTGATCAAGATTTTCTTTCGCTCATTCTCTATTTCTAAAGCTTCCCTGTCGTTCTCAATTTTATTTATTTATTTACTCTTTTTGTTGGGGGTGTGGGGAGTTATAAGAAAATATTTATTGAGTTTGCAAATGGATCCATTTTGCTCCCAATATATCTGGTTCGCATTTTTCGGCTTTTGAGATAAAAAGGAGACAACCTCATTCCTCAAAAATGAGATGGTCCTGAACGAATCTGATTCCTGCAGCGAGTGAGTCAATCTGAGTTGACTCACTCTAATTTTACAGTTCTTTTCTATAGGTGCAATACCGCACTGCTCAAAAAGTTACTTCCAATTTAATTAATTTTCAAATTGCAACCGGCAATCCCGTCCCACCAAGAAAAAAGGAAAAAAGGAAAAAAAACATGAAATGCTGAAACAAATTTGTTTGCTAGCCCTAATATCTTCCAATTTGTATCTCTAAGACAATCAAAATTAATAATAAACCCCCGGAATCAAACTAAAATGGTTATTGAAAAAACAAATATCTGGCCCTTTCGCCGAACGACTCTGCATTCATGTCAGAACGAAGTTCACTAGCGTGGCTATCGAGGGATAGAGTCGGTGCCATTGAGGGGGCTCACGTATGAGGGAGCAACAAATGAAAATTTTGATGGTAAAAAGTTTTTGAAAATTTATATCTATATCTATATTCTATAAAAAAAATGTTTTTTTCCTTTAAAATAATAATTATGATATTAAATTCTGAATATATCATATTTGCTCTTTTACTTGTTCTATATATTCAGTAAAAATCTACATTTTCAAATAATTTTCATTTATTCAAAAACTTCTTTTTATCACAAAGTAAGCTCAAATGACTTGAATTTTTTTTCTTTGATCTAGTAGTAGATTATAATATTTTTACTTTATGTGACTGCTATCTTTGTAATAATACAAATAATATATATATATATATTTTTAGATGCATATCAATTTAATTTTAATATAATGAATGTAAAAATATGTATAAATAATATGATTACTCAAAAAAAAAATTCTAAATCGGAAAACAGGGTGCGAACTACTGTTAGTATGTCCTTGAAAGAGTATATATTCATTTATTTAACTATTTAATATTATATGAAAGTAATTAAAGGGGAATAGTGGTAAAAAAGCTCCAAGTTCGTGGAGAGATAAGGTCCCACCTATTCACCTCAAAGGAATATATTCAATTTTTAGGAATAAATTCGGGAAAGCATATTAAGATGCTTAAAATTTAAGCAAACATGCCACAATATCCAATCCAACCCCTTTTGCACTAATTTACGGTTTAAAAATAAAAACGAACTACTAAAAGTTAAACCTCAACTTTTGAATGCATATGCTGCTTTTATAATGGGACAGCTACTCGTCTAACGTGATAGTAGTCTAATTAAGTTAAAATAATTAAGCCTTCCTATTAATTAATTAATTAATGTATGCATGCTTTTTTTCACCAATGGTCTCCAATGTGCCAAAGATGTAAAGCACCTTATAATTCTACATTTGTTATTTGTTAAGTTAGTTTATATAGTTTTGTGCCCTTGAGAGAAATTCTTGATTTGGTGTCCAAATTATGTATTTTGATTGAAATTGTTACTCAATGGTAGCAATTTGTTCAGACATAAATTCCTCATATATATAATGTTTTGATAGTTTAGGACAAAAGAATTCAAATTTGTCTTGGAAATGTGAAATTAAAGTACTATGTTTGAACTTGTACTAACATAACAAGTTTAGTGATTAGTGAATTATGAGAAATTTTAACATTTTGAGCAAGGAATCTTTGCTTTAATTCTCAACTAAGGCAGAATTTATTCCTTTCGGAGAAAAATGCATAGTATGATATACATATACTTATTATATCTCTCCTTCTTTCTCCCGTATACATTACTATTCTCTCGTACTAAAAAAAAAAATGCGGCTCTCTCTCTCTCTTTGTGTATGTGTATGTGTGTCTATATATACATATTTATACATATATATAATTAAGAGAGAAATGATCGAATTAGAATTTTTAATTTTGAAGGACGGCATGAATAATTAAAATTTTTGAAGAAAGCAAAATTTCAAATTCTACTAACTGATCGATTTAATTTACATATAAATTAAATTTGAGATTATATATAGATAGGTTAAGTGAAAAGAGCAAGAGTTGAGTCTAAGCTCTCTCTCCCTATAAAAAATATTGAGTCATCAACTTTAACTATTAGGCTAAAATCTAATTAATTAATTTAACCTTGGGGGTAAATGGTAATAATTTTTCTTTTTCTTGTGAGGATTATATAATTGACGTGGATGAGAATGGAAAGAAGTGAAGACAGATGCATGACAATCTTCTATTCCACAAAAGCACCAGAGATTGAGCCCTCGAACCTTTAGAACAACAAAAATTAAAGCTCCACGTATATCATCTCTCTTTATGCATTGATGTTCACGTCCCTCAAACTTTTATTGACCATATATTCCAATCTTATAATTATACTTTTAGTGTTTTACTCCCTATTCTTGATTAATTTTGGATAATAAATTTGATGATATTACCTAACATTTTGATTATATATATATATATATATATATATACTTTCTCTAATCTAGAATTTTATTAATTAGTTAGAACTCTTAATATCGAGTGGTTATTTTGTCCAATAGTATAAATTAATTTACATATAAAGTTTGATGTTAATGGTTCAATCCGAACGAGAATATGCGACATATGTATGTATAAGTGTAAAAGATAAAATAAAAAAAAATCATTGAAACCCCTTAATTTATAATATATATATATATATATGTAGATAATACAAATTAAGCAATATTCTAGAGCAGGGGCATTTGGGTGAATTAAGTGATCTTGAGACAAGCTCTTTGTCCGAAGAGAACTGCTCATCATGGGGTTAATGATAATAACCCAAAAAGGGGTCGTACCACGAAAGAGAACAAAAGAACAATGCTTTAATGCAAGAATTAAATTGAACTGGTCCTATGGCATAGATCACTACCAGGAGAAGCTTAAAGTGTATGGACCATAGATTACTACCAAGAGAAGCTTAAAGTGTAACATCCAATTACTATGGCCCCTATATATCATCATTTCATGCAAAGCCCCACTTGCATATATGTATTGCACATACATTAACATACCCAAACAAGTCTTGCCACTGCTGGTTTATAGTAGAGGAATATTAGGGCTCTGCTCTGCAATCAAGTACTCTCCTTTTTGTGATAACAAAAAGGTGTACAATCTCACGCATATGCATACCTTGTCAATCACAATTGTTTAAAGATACTATATTTTTGAATTCATATCTCCAACCACTCAATTAGATACATATATATGCATTCAAATTTCAATTGTCTATCATATGAAAACTTTTGTTACAATGACAATGGTAGCATATAATTAATTTATGATACATCAGCATATTATGTTATAATATCATTATACTTTCATTCATTTATTGAAAATTACTTGAGTACAAGCACATATATTTAAATGTACAACATAAAACTTCCTATTTTCGTATCAATATTGATGTTAGAGAAAAGGTACAAAGTCCATTTTGCCCTTGGGACGAAAGTAAATATTCAAATACTCCAGTTTTCCCATCTTTTTGCATGAATTGTGCATTAACCTATTTTAAATCATTTTGTATGCCAAGTGTATCTGATTCTCAATTAATTATTTTTATAAAAAAATATTTATACACATGTCATATATTTATAAAATAAAATAGAAAATAAAATAGGGAATGAAACAAAAAATTTAAATCGTAATTTAAATATATATATATATCTAATCAGATAGAAATATTGAATGACCACCTGTAATTTAGACCATTAATTAAGTGAATATATATAGTTGCAAACATCTAATCAAATAGACACATTGAATGACTCCGAATGCAAGTAGTACTCACACTCTTAATAAGCCTTCACGTTACATTGCAAGATGTGAACATCATTATTAATTAAATATAGCATAGTTTAACAATAATAAGCCCTGATGAAATGTGTATTTGTGTGAAAGAGAGAGCTTTTGGCAAAGCAAGGGCTACTATGTACACATACTAGAGGGGGCGTGCATGGTGGAGTGTGGACCTTCTCTTTTTCCCAAAAATGAAAAAAAAAAAAATAGTAATCTGATTTTGTTTCTTGTTTTCTGATTTTGATTTTTTTAAGGTGTTATCTGCACATGCTACTGATATGGTAAAAAGGGACAAAACAGGTGCAATTTGTAGTTAAACTCATACCATCTGAGCTTTTTCTGCATTTTCCTTACAACACACTTTTCTTACTCATCATCAGTAAAATGGTAAAATGTTAATATATATATATATATATATTGTGATTTTTGTCTATAGGATATACATTCAAGACAGCTAATTAAATATATATTTTCCACTTTATGGGGTAAAACAAAATAATAATAATAATAATAATAAGGGTTCTAATTCTTGGCAAAAGATAGCCAGTGGATAACACAAATAGCTAAATCTTTCTTTTTTCTTTTTTCTTTTTTTTTGGGGGTGGGGGGTGGGTGGGTTTTAACTTTTTCCTTATTCCTGTTAAGGGGTTAACTTGTGTCTAATGCATTCTATTTGAGAAACCAAAGCCCTTTTTCTCCTCTTCAAAACCGCACCCTATTCTCTCTATATGCACCGCATTTGTTCTTGAATCTCTTTGGGTATTCCCACAGCAGTAGAGAAAGCTCAGAGAGGAGAGAGAAAGTAGAGAAAGAAAGACGAAGAGAGAGAATGTTCCAACCCAAGAAGCCTTCATCTATGAATTCTCACGAGCGCCCCATGTGCGTTCAAGGTGACTCGGGTCTCGTCCTCACCACTGATCCTAAGCCCCGCCTCCGCTGGACCGTCGAACTCCATGAACGCTTTGTCGACGCTGTTACACAGCTCGGCGGCCCTGACAGTGCGTATACACATATATATTTATATTTTTTATAACTGATCTTAATTTATATGGAATATATATATTAATCATGAAGCTTATTTGTGATTTAGAGGCGACGCCGAAGACCATCATGAGGGTTATGGGGGTGAAGGGTCTCACTCTTTACCATCTCAAGAGCCATCTTCAGGTTCAAACATAAGAACTTATAATAGATTAATTTCCCTTTTATAATTTCATAGGGTTGTGGTTTTAATCTGTTTTGATGTTTTTGTTTCAGAAATTTAGGCTGGGAAAGCAGCCCCACAAGGATTTCAATGATCATTCAATGAAAGATGGTGAGAGAGGTGACTATTTATACACACACACACACATACATACATATATATATACATAGCCACTTGGATCTAATTTCTTGAACCCTTATACTAATTTATACTTCACTTGTAACAGCTTCATCTTTAGAACTTCAACGAAACAATGCATCATCGTCTGGAATGCTGGGCCGCAGCATGAATGAGTATGTTCTTGGCATAACTTTTAGCTTTTTGTCCCAGGTTTATTATGCTTGTTTTTGTTTCATCTGTTCAAGATTTAATTTCTTGGTTTATTTGCTTTGTGGTTTGTGAGAGCAAAAGTATGGGTGTTAATTGATATATCTCAGATGCCCATAAATCACTACTTTTCAAACAAATAAACTTTTCTCTTTCAAAATATTTTTGAGGGTTTAATTTCTTTCGTGGAATTGTATTGTATCTGTGACTTGATCAGTGGTAATGTTCATATCACTGATACAATTAGGATGCAAATGGAGGTGAACAGAAGACTCCATGAACAATTAGAGGTAAACCAGAACTGAGACAACATCAAGATTTTGCGGCTTTAATTATAATCACTCCCCCATTAATGGGATTGAAAAATACCACCACAGGTTCAAAGACACCTTCAACTGAGAATTGAGGCTCAAGGCAAATACATGCAGACGATTCTAGAAAAGGCTTGCCAGACCCTCGCCGGCGAAAACATGGCCGCGGCAGCTGCAGCTTCCGGCAGCTACAACAAGGCCATGGGGACCGAAATCGCGGGCATGAAAGATTTCGGGCCGGCCATGAATTTTCCATCCCTTCAAGATCTCAACATATACGGAAGCTCTGATCAACTGGACCAACTCCATCACCAAAACATTGAAAGATCGTCCATTGATCATGCCCTGATGCAGAGTAATAGCGATAGCTTCTTGAGCAAAAAGAGGTCTAATCCTTACAGCAACAACAGTAGCGGCAAAAGCCCTTTGATCTGGGCCGATGACCTGAGGCTGCAAGAACTGGGAACAGCCGCAGCAGCATCGTGTCTCGATGATCACCAGATTCAGATTGCCCCTTTGTCGATTGATAGAGGCGGCGGTGATATTGATTCAGTTTCAGATATTTACGAGACGAAGCCTATTCTCTCTGGAGATCATTCAATTGGGGACAAGAAATTTGATGCTTCTGCCAAGCTGGATAGGCCATCGCCACGCCGGACAGCCGAGAGGATGAACCACTCCGCCATCAGCGCCGGCGGCATGCCACAAGCTGGCCGGAGCTCTCCATTCGGGTGAACAACAACATGCAGATATAATATATATACACACATTTTTAACTTGCGTTACTGTTCTTGATATGATGGGTTTTAGTATAATATTAATGCTTCTAATTATTTAGCTAGCTAGCTAGCTAGGGAGTTTGGATTTTTAACATATTCAGAAGTCGTAATGAGCAATGCAAAAATGGCATCCATCTTCTGCTATATATGGTTTTTGCTCAGCCAGCGAATATTATGTCTCCTTTATTAAATAATTCTTAGCATATATGGTCTTTAATTTGAGGATATATAGCTGATTTGGATTATTATTTCATTTTCACTTAGCCACCTCATGCATGCAGCTATAGCAGAATTGAATTAATTCGAGGGTTTTAATTATTTAATCATTAATATCATATATTTCACTTTATGAATATATATCTAAATTCAGTTTACATTTTCGGTTTCAATTGGTATTTCATATAATATTTTACTTTCACACATACATGAAAATTGTTTTTAATTTTTATTAATACTTGATTATAAATTATGTATAATTAGCATGTTTCCATGAATTGAATAGAAAATAAGATATCAATTAAAATAGAGGATTTAAAGTAGTTTAAATATGTATAATTTACAAGCTGGTAATGTTAAAAAAAATTTGTGATACACCTCGTGTTTACTTATAATGTAAAAGATGAGAAAATTGGAAATAATGATAACAAAATTTTATTTGTTTATTCATTTAAAGCTAACTATTTTACATGGAAAACGAGTGAACTTTATTATTATTATTATTATTAGAACGGAAAACGAGTGATCTTGTTTGAAAGAAAAAGGACTTTGTAAATTAAAGCCGTATTTTGTGGTGTAATTAATGGTGAATAATTTATCGTTGCTGTGGAGGCATTAGTTGAATCATCCTAATTGCATTACCTTGATGTCCGCCAAGGTTCTGGGGTCGTTTTCCTTCTTTATAGAATTATTATTAGTTTAGTGTCCTAAACTAATGATTAATTTGAAGCAGCCTTTTCTGACCAGTGCTTTTTAGTTAGTTACGTTGTTCTTAAGTTAGTTAAACTCTAGCTCCATCATTAGATAATATATTATACCACCATTAAATTGAAGGATAATTAGGATATATTTATAATGTATGCATGCATATCAAGAGCTTATTAGTGTTTTAATTCTTATATAACCTCTCATATTATATGAAAGATTTTTACCACTGGACCACATGCCAGTTGGCATTTAAAGTATAATTAGTAGCAGATTAAAGATTTCATTAGGGGGTAATTGACAACATGATACAAATAAAAATAACTAATTAATTGTCGCACAATCATTTTAAAATTTGATCTAATTATGTTTTCACAATACTCGAATTAATACAAAATGTTCTTCCCAAACTGTATAACATGCAAGGTTAATGTTCCAAGAGTTTCTCTAGAGGAAGATGGATCAGGGAGAAAAAAAAAAAAGAGTTTCTCTAAGGGAAAGTGTTGGCTCGCCGACAAAGAGTATCCAACTTTCATGGCCTTTTTTCTTCTTTACTATTCCATATTATTCCATTGGTAAATTGCGGTGGCAACCAGGTGCTGGCTACTTGTAACTTTATTCTTACACTCTCCAGGCTTACTCACTTGGGAACTAACTTTCAATTTAACTGTAATTTTATTTCCTTCCCTTTTTTTTTGTGTGTGTGTGTGAGGATTTTGAGTCGGGATCCTAAAAATTTTTAAATGTAAGTATTTTAGTAATTTATTAACAAAAAAAAAAACTGTAACTTTATCTGTGTTTCCCTATCAATTTTCTGATTTTTGACCACCTTATATGCTGCACTCTTGCTTTGTGGCCGAAGGGTGCGTTCGGGGTTCCAATTTATTGCTTTTATAATCTTCCTGTTCAACTATGTTAAGGGGAAGTTATTTCAATTTAAAAAAAAATTAGATAGGGTATTAGAGTGGTGTTAATTAATTAGGACTAGTCTTTGAATTGCTCTTACTTTTTTGTCAATTTAAATTCTTTATTTTAATTCATATTTCATCTCTTGATATATACCAAGTGTATTAAATATTTTTTTGTAAAAATAATTAATTGAAATTATCTAATTCATATATTTATTCATAAATGTGAAATGGAATAAAGGATTCAAAGTGACTTTTTGTGCTTAAACATCATTTTTTTTTTGGAGATTACTGAAAAAATAACAAGGCACTATGTTTGAATTTAGAATTTTGGTGAGGAAAACATTAACATTATGTTGGGTATAAACATGTTGATAGAGAAAGAAAAACAAATTAAGTGATAGAGATGGGAAAATATCAAGTAAACAAAAATTTGAAAGAAAATATATATAATATAATTTGGAAAAATTCAATTTCCTTAAAAAAAGTAAAAGAAAAATGAAACAAAAAACTATTTAGCCATCCCTCATCAATGCATTCATAACTCAGCTTGAATTCCTTTACATCTTTAATTTTATTTTTTATTTTTTCTAACCAAAAGTCCTGAATTAAATAAAGCGTAAGAAAATTATCAGAAAAAAAAAGTGTAAGAAAAAAAATTCTTACTTCACAGAATGCAACTTTGTAAGTATTATACGTTTCGAATAATAAGTTTATTTCTCTTGTTGTTTTCTTCTTCAAACTCAGAAAAAGAACAAACATAGTTGAAATAAACTTAGGGGTAGTTTGGTTGGATTTTTAAGTATGATCTCATTATTATTTATTATGTAATAATTTATGTAATTTTTTATCATAGCAGTATAGTTTGGTTTAAGGATGCAAACGAGTTGAGTCGAGTCGAGCCGAGCCGAATTTTGATCATTTTTCCATGTTCGAACACTTGTTCGGGCTCGATTTTTTTTCATTAGACTCGAACTCATAATCAAGCTGTAGGTTCGAGTTCGGCTCAAGCTCAAGCTTAAAAGGTTAAATTATTTTATAAAAAAATTTAAAATTAATATATATATTTTTATATATAAATATTTTTTAAAATAAAAAATATAGACTCGCGAGCCGGCTCACAAATTGGCGAACAAGAGTTATTTGGCTCGAGCACGAATTCTTTGAACTCGAGCTCGAACACTTTTCGAGCTAGCTCGTCAAGTTCGCGAATTGGTTCGAATCGTTTGCAACCCTAATTTGGTTGGCATGATGAATAAATTCATAGGAGGTGGGAGATTAATTTATTATGAGAGTTGCATATATAAATATGGACTTTTGCTATTCATGCGAGCCTAAATAATCGTTTGGTTTTGTTTTCAAAATCCATTTTCATTTTCTCTTGAAAATGAAAACAGAAACGTATCAACTTCTTCCCTATTTTCATAGGCATTTTCATTCTCAACACATTTTCTCATACACACCCTTACAATCTCTCTCCATTTTCGCACTTTATTTTTTCCCACTCTCATTTGCATGACTTTTAATACAAAAATACATCAATATACAAATTCAATTCATTTTCAACTATACATAATCATTTTATTTTAAACAAAATATTCAAATAATATTTCATTTTCAAACTCACATTTATAACTAACTTTTCACTATTTCTTTTTACCAAAAAATAAAAATACCTCCAAAAAATAAGATCAAATGAATTCTAAGTGTTTATTGTCAGATCCAACTAAATGAATATTAAAATAAAATAAAAATACTATATTTCACTTTATCATTCCATTCAAACTAGTTCTTATAAAAGCATGTTTGTTTACGGGATTTGATTTGGCATACTAAATAAAGCCGGGAGCTAGGTAGGAAGGCTAATTTTGGGAGCCTGCCACAAGTCATGAAGACAACCTTTATTTCTTGCAGGGAGAATGTCATATATAGTTATCCTTAAAGTACCCCCCTCCCCCACCTACAAGGGAGGTTGGCGGGGGGGGGGGGGGTGTTGTGGCCTGTGGGGTGGGGAATCACATGAGATATGATGAGTGAAAAAGGTAAAGGGAATAAAATGTAGACGAGAGAAAAACAATTAACGCGCACTCTGATGCATGCAAATATCGATGAAGCTTCCAACTTTACGAGCTCACAGTACTACTCTCTCATAATATAATATGTGCCATCATCAAAAGCTGATCACATGCAGATTCACTACTCATATATATATATATAGAGAGAGAGAGAGAGAGAGATTACTCATTACATGCAAACATATATATATATATATATTAATCCAAGAAATCAGAGTCTATATATGTCTATTTATGTTGTGCGTAAGTGCGTTGCATATATATGATCATGATGATGAATCCCTTTTACAGAATTGCATTCTAATGAACTAATAATATGCAGACAGAGTAAAATCATTTGGTCATTAATTTCGAGGTAGATCTGATGATAATGATGATGTCTTAATCACTGGCACGCACATCCATGCAAATTGTAATTTCATGCAAACTAACGACAGACTACCAATTAGTAACAGTACTTACACTTGCACTCAGATATGTGTATATATACATACACTCTCCTGCATGCTCTATAGCTAGTGAACGTTCTAATGTACATTGGATTCTGTGTGCGGCTCAAGCAATAGCTCCTCGCTTTTACCCTCTCACTCTCTCTCTCTCTCTCTTTTCTTTCTAATTTTTCGGAATCTTTCTTTCAACTAAGTACGTACACTAGAAGCTTCTTTTGTCCTGATCTCACCCACTGTCTATTTCATCCCACACACGCGCGCATACACACGAAAAAACACACTGATCAGTTAATTTCCATATACACACACCACACACACACACACACACACACACACACACACACACACACACATATATATATATATATATGCATCCTTGAATAATAATATGTCATTCATGCATGCTCAATATTTACTATCTTTCGTAGGAAAAGGAAAAATAGAAGTTCATTATTTGTCAAAGTAATTTTCAAATATTCAAACATTAGGAGGGTGTTTGGGTGTGCTTATATGCTCCTCAAAATATTTTATAAAATATTGAAGAGCTTATAAGATCTCAAAAGGTATTTGGTAATTTATTTTTAGAAAAAAACTTATAAGCTCCTAAAATAAGATGTTAGGAGCTTGTGAACTCTTTTTAAAAAAACAAGAAGTTCGTAACTTATTTTAAAAATCTTAACAAGTTCTGTTAATTTTAATCACATTAATTACAAAATTATCATTACAAACATTTTATAAGCTCAAAGATATTATTTTATCCAAATATTTTAAAAACTTATTTTTAAAAAAAGATTTAACATCTTATAAATTCCAAAAATATCTTATAATGTATGAGCTTATAAGACCTTTTAAATAAGTTTAACAAAATATCCTCTAGGTAAAGAAATGTCAGAAGAAGTTGTGTATTGTTAGTTTTAATTCATACAAAAATAAAAAGGAAAAAGGAAAATCTTTAACTAGGAGCTAATTAATCATATGGCAAGTCCGTAAAATGGATTAAGTAAGGAAATTTTTGATACATATGTCATATATCAATGAAATAGAACAAAAAGTGAAATAAAAAATGAAATTGAGAATCTAAAATGAAAAGGAGAGTGTCCAAGAAAATTCCAAAAATTAAGTTTAATTAGTAATTTTAATTTTGTTAATAAACATTTAATATCTCAAGCTAGAGGGTGTTTGTACAAGCTTATAAGCTTTTTAAATTATCTTATAAGATATTATGAAGTGTTTGGTGAGATTTTTTATAAAGGGATCTTATAAGTTTTCAAACAAGATGATAGGGTCTTATAGAGTTCCTAACTTATTCTTAATTAAATCTTAATAAGCTTTTGAAATTTTAATTATATTAATTGTAAAATTAATTGTTATTACTAACATCTTGTAAGCCCCCATATCTTATTTGATTTAAATACTTTAATTTTTTTTTTAAAAAAATTAATATTTAAAAAAATTTAATAATATTTTATAAGATATTTTAAATAAATTTAATTGAATACCCTCTTAATATTACTCTTTGTTACTAGCCTGGTAAATAGTTAAGTACAATATATTGGATGTTTTAATGTCCTCCCGCAGTGGAATAAGACAAATGATTAACAAAATAATTGAATAATTTTCAAAGATTATTTTTTTGGAATTCTAACAGTACATAAATCATGAGCAAGTCTAATATTGCAGTATCATGGGAACAACAAATTACTGCTTAGTGCACAGCTTTTGGATATTTCTTCCTTGGAGGCTAGCTGGCTAGGGCTTTGTGGCAATAGTTGGGCGGCTACCTAGGAAGTGAATTTGCGAATGAGATTTTATAAATTTTTTAAAATATTTTATATAATATTTGAGAGTTTATAAAATATTATATAATATTAAGTAATTATTTTTAAATAAATTCTTAAGATAAGAAGTTAGGATTTTATAAGACTTTTTTGAAAAAAGTAAAAAGCTTCTAATCTTTTTTTGTTTTTTAATCTTAAAAGACTTATTTAATTTTAACTATAATAATTATAAAATTATCAAATATTTATTTAATTATGACTATATTAATTACAAATTTATCATTACTAACATCTTATAAGCTCAAATATCTTATTATTATATCTAGACACTTCAATAGCTTATGTTTAAAATAAAAATTATCATCTTAGAAACTTTAAAGACATCAATCTTATAAGTTGTAGGAATTTATAAAAAATTTTAAAAATAAATTTAGTGGTACACCCACCAAGTGGAGTCTTTAGGGACCATATGGTTTTATTTTTGAATTTTATTTTCATATTTTTTACTATTTTAAAATTAAAATACATCACTTTAATTATACACATTTTCACCCAACATATTTTTATTTTTATTTTCAAAATACATTATCTGATAACCTATATATCTTCTTCCAATGACCTATATATCTATTATTATTATTATTATTATTATTATTATTATTATTATTATTATTATTATTATTATTATTATTATCTCTCTACCTACAACCTATTAAAACCAACATAATTATTACTTTTCCAACAATATATCTATCTATATACAAATTCATTTTAAACTCATTTTAATTTACTAACTATTTTTTTAAATCTTGAAATTAATGAAAATGAACAATAAAAATGAAAATAAAACCAAACAGTAGTATTTGAATCTGTACTCTATTTTCAAAAATATATTTTTGACATTCCAGGTATACACTTATTGTCGGGATAGATAGAAGTTGCAATTACATTTAAGTTGAGATGCTTTTGTCTATTCCCCTAGTTGTTCAATGACAAACGGAGAAGGCATGCGCAGACAAATTAACTTTTATGCTAAGGGAAATTTGTCAAAAAGTTAATTTCCTCTAGCACCAACAAATACAATAGCTATTATGTTTAGTGCTCTCAACAGATCGGATCACTGTTTGAAAAATTGGATTGGATCGGTCGGATCGTCGATCAACCGATGAACCAGTTCGATTTTCTCAAAAAATTCAAAAAAAAAATCCTATTTTGTTTAAACCATTCAAACCGGCCGATTAGACTGGTGAACCGCTCAAGGTTCAATTGAATTGGACTGATTTTTTCATTTAATTTTTAATGAAATTAAATTTTTAAATTTTTATTTTTTATTTTTTATCTAAGTATAAAGTTTGAAGGTTAAGGTACATCTCACAAGCTATCTAAAAGTAAAAAAAAACCTTGGTTTAGAGTTTAGACTTTAGAATTAACTCACACACACTCTCAACTTTAAACTTTAGACTTGAGATATTTAAATTGTTGTGATCATTTAAAATATGATTGTGAAATTTGGATTGTGATATTAGACAATATCATTTAAGTTCTTTATGTTTTATATTTTGGCATTTTATTAATTTTTAAGTAATATATAATATAAATATATATATATTGTAATTATGACATCACGGTTCAATTGCAGTTTAATTATGGTTTGACCAACGGTTGAACTAGTCAACCGTGAACCGGTAAGTTTTTCAATTCAATGAACAGTCCGAATTTTCGAACACTGGATTGGATTTGAATTGAATCAGTTATATTCGAATTTGAACTTGATTACTAAAATTTATATCCAACTTCAACCTGATACCCTATAGGATCTTAGTTAGTCAATACTATATTTAAATCCGATGGATATCCGAAATCTGATAAAAAAATCTGACCCGATTTAATATATATATTTTTTCAATTTTGGATTGTATAAAAATGTTATATTTGTAAAAGTAAATTTTGTCATGTTTAAATTTTTAACAACTTTTTTATTATATATTAGTCCACAAATTGAATATTTGAATACTAAACTCCTATTTCACATTGCATTAGTATATATATGTGAACTATTATACATTATATTATATTTGACATGTTATCAGTATCCTTCTTATTTTTTAGGTTAAAGACTCAATATTAATAGCATAATATAAACACGATATAAATATTAGGTCAACATAATACATATATTTTATTTTAAAATTTTTATTAATATTATAATAAGAGTATTAATTTAATAAAAAATATTAAATTTTGAATTCGAATCTTCAACAAATCGGATTGCTTAATTTTGTATTCAATCCATTGGTTTTGGATTACGAATATTTATAATCGGATTTGATTTATCGAATATTTTAATCGAATAAAAATTCTAAAATTCAAATTAAATTTAGATCGAATTCGGATTAAAATCCGACAATTGACAGTCCTAATTCTATTGTTATCGTCAATTTAAGTTTCGTCCACGGGCCCACCAGTCCACCGGTCCATATGCCTAGCGCTTCATTTGTTTTAAGGCCCATTTCTTTTAATTGCTTCTGTGCTCGCAACACAGAAATCCACCAATCAGCTCCGAATACCAATTCCAATAATAAAGATTTAAAGTTTTATTATTATTATTATTATTATTGCATGTTACTATTAATTAGTATTAAAGATTTAAAAATAAGAGATTATTTATTTCATTCTATTAGTACCATATGTATGACATTTGGAAAATTAATATAGATCATAAAATCGAATATAAATTCCCTTTCGATCATTAATTTTAATTTGTGATAGAGTGATCACTAAATATAGAAAACTAATTTTATGACGAACAACTTCAATGGAGTGGAATTTTGGACCGGAAACGAAAGGTTCTAACTGCAAAATGTGGGTATAAAACGCATATAGTAGGTATGGCCACATAAGTGGACGTCATCTATCCTGCTCAGACCCCTTCTCTACTTCAAACATCCAAGAGTCCATCGTCTGATTTAAAGGGTGTTAAGTTTAATTTATTTAAAAAGTCTTATAATATTATATGTATATTTTATCAAATATTTTTGAAATTCATAAGACACTATATCTTAAAAAAATGAGATTTTGAAGTTTATAAGATGT
Source organism: Jacaranda mimosifolia (assembly GCA_018894105.1). NCBI lineage: Eukaryota > Viridiplantae > Streptophyta > Magnoliopsida > Lamiales > Bignoniaceae > Jacaranda > Jacaranda mimosifolia. Next base: position 36,452,311 of record CM032118.1, read on the forward strand.
TGGAAATGATAATTTTGTGATTAAAATGATTAAAATTAAAAGAGCTTATTAACAATTTGAAAATAAGTTAGAATTTTCTTATTACTATTATTTTTTTAAAAAGGGCCCATAGAATCCTACCATTTTATTTTAGAAGTTTATAAGTTCTTTTCTAAAAAAATTACTAAACACTTTCTAATGTTTTATAATCTCTTAAACATTTTATAAAATATTTTAAGAAACTTATATATTTTTTTCATCTGAAAGGAGCTTATATGGTAATCCAAGCACTAGGGGTGCTAATTTGGATGGGTTGGGTGGGTTTGGGTTTATAACTTTAATTTTCTTAACCCGAGCCCAACCCAACCTAATGACAATATGAAAGTGCTCAACTTTAATCCAACTTGATTCGTATCAAGTCGGGTTCGAGTCAACCTAATTTTTAAAATGATTATTTTGAATATTTCTTTTAATTTTTAGAAAAATTTTGGTTTTTTTATTTTTTATTTTTATCCATTTTTAATTATTAATAAATTAGAATAAGAGTAAGGAATTCTCATTATAACTTCACAAATGCACTCAAATAATTTTAATTGAAGCACATAATATATTGTTTTTAAGTATTGTTTTCCTTTCATTTTCTAGTATCTATCTGTGTCATAAAAATATTAAAATCACAACGTGTTTTACTTTTAAAAATATCATGCTTTTCCAAGTTTTACCCACCCATTCTCTTTAATTTTTGAATCTTTTCTGTCGATTAAATTATCTCTTTTAATTTTTTAAAATTAATGCAATTGTTTTTTAACTTTATATTGAATCAATTAAGCAATACATAAATCAATAAAAATATATCATCAAGTAAATAAGTAAACAAATATTTTAAATTATACACATAATTTTGTTATAAAAGCTTGCTTAATTCTTTTGAATTTTTTATAACCTCTCAACATAATTTTTTTTTATCTATTTATTGATGCAAAATCTTGTATTATATGAGGCCTAAGAAAAGCTTGTAAGACAATTAAGTAGTCAAAATAGTGTTTTGTAAAATTTTTGCAGTACAATTTTCATGTCCACTTGGATACAAAAATAACCACTAGAAGTAATTTAAAATTGTAATAATTCATCTTATATGATTGTAAAATAAATAAGACCAAAAAATGTCAACGTAGTAATTTTAATATTGCTAAAATTTAAATTTTCAAGCTTTATTTTGTTATTTTATATTTTTACTCCTAATAATATTTAAATTTTATTTGTTTGATTTGAATTGGGTTGAGTTAGTTCAGGTAGGTTTAGGTTGTCATATGACCCAAATCAAATGTTGAATTGTTTGTGTAACCTGAAATTCAACCAAATTCAATCCATTTTCTTTGAATTCTTATTCGTGTCGACCTTCTTGGATCTGAACCCAAAATGAGTCAACCAAAATCCAATTTTTTTGTATCGAACTTGTGTCAGATTATTCTGTCGAGTTGGAAATTGCTACCCCTACCAAGCACTCCCTTGCTCGTATTTATCATTGAAGCTACAGTGATGCCGTTAAATTGTAAGATATGTTGGGGACCAAATTTGGTTTTACTAATAAGTGACAGAGGGTGGGTCGGGAAGAACATATATAGAGCATGGTTAAACATTAGAAATATACATGTGGTGTTGTCGAAAATCGCAAGATTAAACATACGTTTTATCGTCAGTGGTAGAATTTATGACTGTAAGAAGTAAGGGGAAAAAAAAAATCCAAATTAAAGGAACACCAACTTAATCACGGGGATACTGTGTCGAATATATCAGCCGGAGGGATAAATGAGTCAATTGAAAGTCCCGGCACGTTGAAAACGACGTCGTGTATCCTCCACATTTCTTCCATTCTAGTCCTGGTATGCTGCATTGAGGTCTCCCCGAACCGGAAGACGGTCGCCACCGTTCTCCCCTGGTGGGAGATCAATACTCCGTCGACGTCCCTGTAATCTCCGATGCTGCTTCCGATGGTGGTCTCCCAGTAAACGGTGTCGTTTTCGGGGGAGTGTACCCTGGTGAGGTGAGAGTCCTCCATGTAGATGAGGAGCCCGCTCTTCTGGCTGAAGTACCCGTACAGCACGTGGCGGATCACCTCCGCCGGACCTTCGTTTCTCTCCATCACCGCCGCGCGGTCGGCAGCCACTTTTAGGACGAAGCAGTCGTCGTCTCCGATTCGCTTCTCGCCTAGGCATTGGGCTTTGGCGAATAGGCCTGCGGTGCTCTTCGGATCCAGCCCCTGCGCAACATAGTTTTGTTTGGACAATTAATTTTGCCGCGGATCATCCACTTGACACGACGTCGCATTGATGCGTAACAGAGTAATTCCTATAGCTTTTTTCTTTTCTTTTGGAACATATATTGTGGATTAATAAATCAGATGCCAATACACGCTTAATGAGCTTATTTATTGGCTTACTTATTTATAAAAAATTTGCATACATGCATAAGGTTTTGCTTTTCTAATTTCCATCCTATCTAGACATGTTAAGTAGGATTGAAGAATATATTGCGAATGAAATTATTTTTTGTCATATTTTTAAAAAAAAGATAATTTTTTTTATAAATATCTTTTTACATAAGTAATTATCTAGACTAAGATGATTTTATTATGATTAGTGATATTAACGTGTTAGTGTCCCACATCGGTAAAATAAATAAATTGTGGTCTCTATATATGGTATTGGGCAATCCTCACCTCACGAGCTAGCTTTTGGGGTTGAGTTAGGCCCAATGTCCATTCTTAACATGGTATCAGAGCCACCCATTCCCGATGTTGGGCTACCCAGTATTGTTGGGCCACCCATTTCATGTCATTCCACGCTCCAGATGTTCATTCATGGGCGTGCGCGGGGTGTGTTAGTGTCCCACATCGATGAAATAAATAAATTGTGCTATCTATATATAGTATTGGGCAATCCTCACCTCACGAGCTAGCTTTTGGGGTTGAGTTAGGCCCAATGTTCATTCTTAACATAACGTTTCCCTCCATAATATTATCTTATTATCATTCAGAAGTAATTTTAGTAAAAAAGCAAAATTGAGGCCCAGTATGGTTTCATTTTCTAAGGTCATTTTCATTTTCTAGTGAAAAGTTAGTTAGAAAAAATATTTTTGAAAATGAGTTGTTTAAAATTATAGATTTATATAGGCGTGAAAATGAATTGTATTTGAATGTTGGGTGTTTTTGTATTAAAAGGAAGAAATTTTTTGAATTTGAATTGATGATGTGATATGTATTTAATTGAAAAATAATATTTTTGTGGTGAATGATAGTTGAGAAACATTGAGAAGATAAAAAAATAGATATAGGTAGTAATAGGGGTTAAAATAAAGTGAAAATGGAGAGAGAATATATAAAAAAAAATATTTTAAAAATGAAAATATCTTAGAAAATTGTGTAAATAGTGATAATTTTTATTTTTTATTTTGAGGAAAAAATAAAAATGAGAGTTGAAAATGAAACCAAAGGGGCCGTGAGTTTCTTCTTATGATAGATAAGGCCGAGGTCTGCATGATGATTAGACAATTATTAATAGCCTGTATCACATGTATTTTCAACTTGTCCAGATTTGGGAGTGTGAGAGAAAAAGGAATAGTAGAATATTGTACGACGTCCACTGTTATGCAGAAATATAATCAAGAAGGAACAATGGGGCCGCACGCACTATTGATCCTTTATTGGTAAGTTCAGCAGCAGTAGCAGTAGCTGTGTAGCTCAAAATTTTGAAATTTTTAGCAAAAAGAAAAGAGACAAAGCAGAAGCAGAAGGTCATCAAAAGCATAGAAAAATTAACAAAGGAAGGAGATGGTTAATTTATTGCTTAGCACTTTAATGTGGTTGGCAATCCCAAGACGACGTAGATAAGTTGAGGTCAGGCAGTAAAATCACGTGCCTCTGCTTTTGCAAAATTCTGAGTGTGTCCAAAGACAAGTGTTGGGTAAAGCAGGGGACACTGTCAGTTTCCGTATCCATCATCCTATTCAATTCTCCTTAAAATCGCATGTGATTTTCTACACTTTTTACATGTTATGTGTATTATTTATTTTATTATTTTTGTATGTTTATTAAAATTTTAAAATAAATAAAACAAAAAAAAAAAAAAGGTAAAAATACTAAGGTCATTACTTATAAGTTGAAATATAACAATATTATAAAGCCAAATACTAATATCTGTAGTTAAGCATGTATACGTACAAATGAGGACACGACAGAAGCCTAAAATAAGGCCGGTTTCTTGAACTGTGTTGCTTTGGCATTTATTTATTCATTTCAATAAAGTGCTATATGATAATTTGGTGATCTCTCCTTTTCAGTACATTCCACTTTAGACCGCGGCTTATAGCTAAAGCACTTTGGCATCTCAATTCCCTATACTACTGTAATGCAATCTCTCTTTGGACTACGCCTAAATCTTTTGTTTCTTTCTTTCTTCTTTTCTTGCGGCTACCCTCTTTAGTTTAAGCAAAACTGCACAAATCTGCGTCTTTCCAACTATGAAACATTAAAGTAGGTGATCACTTTTTTCTCTTGATCAAAGTTTCAATATTGCTACTTCACTTGCCTCTCGTTTTATGTAATTCACACCACTGTCCAAACTGATTTACACGGACAACTTTAATTCTATCAATTTCTTCTGTCTCTATTAAGGACATGGGATAATATTGAATAATGTAATTATTGTACTGAGAATTAACTAGTTAAGTTACCTGAATAATACGGCGTAGAGGGCGTTGGGGGCCTTTAGCTGCATGGGTGCCAAGCCAGGGTGTGTGCCTCCACACAGTCTTGCCGTCGCTGCCCGCCACGACTTTGTTGCCGCCGACGGAGAGCTCAAGCGACCACATTCCGGGCGACATCTGCCACAGCACGAAGCACCCATTCTCCCCACTCCTCGACCCCATTGTCCTAACGGTTTTTCCCGTCGAGATCTCCGTTTCGCAGCATATCAATTTGACCATCCCCGACGTGTACATGTTCTTGGCGCAGCTTTGCTGTTTCGAGCACCCCGTCGCTGCCAAGTACTGTTTGATAATGTAATACGCCGCGGATGTCTCCTGGGAAATCATCAAAAACCCAGAACTGGAGAGATTAGTTGATGGATTTTGAACATGTTTCAAGAAAGTACGTAGTTGAAAGAATTGGGCAATTTAATTACTCACAATTGGGATGTCTTTAATGTGAAGATGAAAGATGGGCTTGTTTGAAATGGGAATGGGGGCAAGTGGGCAGCCCAGAACGCCGAGCAAAAGCCTCAAATCTTGCCTTTTGGCAGGACTGATATTATTGGGTCCGTACAACGGCATTGATGAAGAAAAGCTGCTGCCTCCAGGCACACTTCTCTGTATTCTGAACCATTCTCGGATGACTTCCCAAGAACTCTCCTTTTTATTACATTCATGATCCTCCATTCCAAAATCAGGGCCTTCCATTAGAGGAGTTAGCGGCTGAGGAGACCACCTCTGTTTTCTCCGACACCTCGACGCCATATTATGAACTATTTCGAATCGAAAGGATTGGAGGAGAAAGAAGTGGAGATTTAGGTGAAGAAATATAGTGGGTTGTTTGTGAGTTTTAGAGGGCAAGAAAATGGTAGCTTTGTGGGTAAGAAGGGAGAAAATGGACAGGCCATCCGCCCAACGGCAGAGAGTGTGAGAGGGCGAGTTATAGTAGTAAATGGGTGTTTTCTTGGGATTGGGGGCCTGTCGCTTTATTCTCTCTTTATTTTGGGACTGCATTTGTCGTCTCATTAATACATTTATTCTCTTGAGCAACTACAAATGAGAGGTTTCTGTTGAATTAGCTAGTCACTTTCCACATATGGCTATTGCCATTTGGATATCTACAATTCTATTATAGAGATCATAGATATGTATGCATTAATCTCTTCTACTTAGGCACTTCTCAATTTGAAGAATCAAGTCTATGCCCATTGCCCATCAAATTAAGTTGCTGCAATTGTCATAGAACTATACAACCAAGATTTTAAAAAGTTTCTAATTGATAAAAGGGATTTTGAACAAAGAGGTAGATTCTAAGCGCCCGTTTGGTTTGGTTTTCAAAGTCCCTTTTCATTTTCTTGTGAAAATGAAAATAGAAAGTTATCAATTTCTTTTTTATTTTCACATACATTTTCATTTTCATCACATTTTTTTGAATACACTATTGCACACTCTCTCTATTTTCATTTTTTATTTTCTCCTATTCACATTTGTACTACTGTTAATACAAAAACATTATATTTTCCAAAAATAACTTATTTTCAACCTTACATAATCATTACATTTAAAACAAAACCTCCAAACAACATTATTTTCAAAAACACATTTACAAAAACCTTTCACTATTCCTTTTCACCAAAAAATGAAAATATCCCTAGAAAACAAATCCAAACGGGCCCTAAGAGTTGTAAAATTGTATTCTAAGCAATTTTAATTATTTGGCTTATCGATATTTTTGATATGATAGATGTTATCACACATACAATTTTTATCTAATTCAATGAAATTATTTAATGCTAAAATAGATTTTTCTATAGTTTTACACGTGAGTGTGGGATGATTTTTTTTGTTTTGTCTTGTCATTAATAGTTTGATTGTTTTTATATAATAGTAGATAAAAACAATACTCATAAGAAAGTTCTATTAAAATTAAGAAAATATAAATCTGTATGCTACTACACCAAAATAAGTTACGAAAAAATATGTTTTTCTTTGGTAGATAAACAATCATATTTTTGGGTTCGATCTCCATTGGAATGGGTAAGGGAAATATTGTTTTGCCTTCTGGATTATTATATATATATATATACACACACACATTTTTAATAAAAAATAATTATATAGAGGTTCAGAGGCGTTTGAATTTGTTTTGTGGAGGCATTTTTATTTTCTGATGAAAAAATAATGAAAAGTTAGTTATAAATGTATTTTTTAAAATGAAATATTATTTGAAAGTTTTGTTTAAAATGCAATGACCATGTATAATTGAAAATGAGTTGTATTTGAAAAATATAGTACTTTTGTATTAAAAGTCGTGCAAATATGAGTGAGAAAAAATAAAAAGTAAAAATAAAAAGAGTGTAATAGTGTGTGTTGAGAACATGTGTTGAAAATAAAAATATTTATAAAAATAGGAAAAAAGTTGATAATTTTTTATTTTTATTTTCAAAATAAAAAATGAAAAATGGCTTTGAAAACAAAACCAAACGGGCACTCAGGGTAGTAGTTTTTGGCATCTGTTTGGGCAAGCAAGACAAATTTTTAAGTTAGTCAATCAAATCCAGTACTAAGTAGGACGGATCTTTCAGCTACCTTTTATTTAATTTAAACCTATAGTAGCATCATAGGTCCTACACTATTAATTGTAAGAAACTGACAGATTCTTGTCAAATTTAATCATCTTTAATGGTTTGTTCCGCTTGGTTTTATTTTTAAAATATTGAAAAAAATTAATGAAAATAAGTTAAAAATACATTTGTATTTAAATAGATTGTTGAAAAAGTAATAATTATGATGTTTTATAAGTTGTAGGTGAAGAAAAATATAAATAATAAAATAAACAGAAAATATATATTGATTAGTAGGAGAAGATATATAGATTATTAAAAAAAAAAAAATTTTAAAAATAAAAATAATATTAAGTAAAAATGTGTAAAAAATAATACATTTTATTTTTAAAATAATAAAAAAAATATAAAAATTAGCTTTGAAAATGAAACCAAACGGGCCCTAGTTAACCAGGTGCAGAGTCTGCATCAAAGGTGTAATAGGCAGCTCCAAGTGGGAAAAATCTGAATCGGATTGACGGCAACTGCTTGTTGACCTTTCAAGCCAAGCTTTTAAAATTTTAAATCGGACAAGAAAAAGAATAATTTTAATCTCTGCATTTCATATTGCCAAATGTGTTCCTATAAATGTTTTTTTTTTTTTCAATAGTTTTTGATTTACAAATTTTGGTATGGTAATACAGATATGATTGAATTAATTATTGGATTTGAAATAATATTTTAATGCAATACTGCTAAGTAATCTTTTAGACATGCCGATAAATATATAATGTTGAATAAAGATATAATTATTTAAATTATTATTATGGCTTTTATTAATTTATTTACAACATCTCATCAATCAAATTATATTAGATAAATTTATTATAGATTCATTATCTTGAGAATACAGAAAGAGAACTATTATTTAATTCATTGACAAATTTTATCTTTTTAATGTTAATAGATACTTTAGAGTTGAGAAAAATAGTTATAGATAAGCGACATTTTCATTCAGAATGAAACAAAAAATCATTTTTAAACTTTTCAAGTAGTATTAAAGGCAGGGGAAAGAGGATGATTTAAGAACATAAATAATCAAGCCTAAACACTAAACAGGCATCCACCCACTGGAACATTAGTTTCAACTTAAAAATATATCTCTGTGTCTGTGGACAATCTGGGTGTCACTCAAAATATCAAAGTGAAAGTTGGGCTTGTGTTGGGCCATGAAATTCCACTCATAGATTCAGGGGCCCATACCAAGCCCAAAATGGATTTGTTGTACAAGGAAATTTACAGATATTGCGTTTAGGGCCATTGGTCGGATTTGGATCGGATAAAAATGGATTCAAATCTAAACCTGATAATAGTAGATCATATCGAATTCGATCCAAAATTCTATATGATATGTGGTTGATAGTAACATATTCGAATCCAAATAAAATTCAAATATGAATAGTACTCTCGAATCGTTGTATCGCATTTTCCTTCTAAAAATGCACCTTTATATATTGGCTAAAAGCTTGACGTGTGCGTGATTGCCTTCTTTAAATGCTTGATTTATCTTTTTTTAATAATAATAAATAGTGCATTTGTCTTTATTTGTTTGCTTTTCACTCCATATAAAAAAATAAATGTAGACATATAAAATAATTATATAATTATATATCAATTATCATATTATATATAATATGATGTATCTATATATAATTACCATAAAAATGATATATCTAGCTTTATATTGTTATATGATATATTATATTTATATATATAATGTGTACAATATTATACATATATATGTATATTACTATATATATTCAAATTTGAATTATAAATGGACTGAACAAAATTCATATTCGCTTCATTTATTTCGAATTATGAATTTTTTTAATTGGATCATGTCTAATGAATCTTTTATCGGTTAAAAGTCCTAAATAATCGGATCGGATTTAAATCGAATTTGAACTAAAATTCGCTCTAATGACAACCCTAATTGCGTTATTTTAACCCAAGTCCACTTAAGGATCAACTTCTTTTTAGTGAGTATTAATAATTTTAGCACACTTTATGTATAAATAAAATTTTATTTTCTCTTTTATATAATACTATGATTTCCTTAATAATCTCAATGAAATTTTATTGAAATTTAAGAATAAATAAAAGGAAAAAGTTATGATAAGGTAAATTTTTTAATATTAATGTTTCGTAGATTAAAGCTCAATCTTTTGTTGTATTAAATCATGGAAACTATAAATCAGATTAGATACTATTCAAATTTGAACGCAAAATATCTTAACAATTAACATCAAGTAAAAATATAATCCATTCAGGCATAACTCGAGTCTATGGATAAGACAACTTAACATTAATAATAATAATAATAATATATATATATATAATTACGAATAAAATAGAATCATAATACGATGCAACAAGGAGATCGTTTTTCCTTGTACTACACGTATTGAACATATATAGTCTTGGGGAAAAATTTATTTATTTCTTATTTCTATCTTTCTTTCCTACAACAATTAGGAAAAAACAAATCAAAGATTTTATATCGAATTTTACTTGTAACATTTCACAGTTAATATTAAAATGAAGAAAGAAGGGGGGGAATGTACGAAATCGTAATTCGCTAGCTAGCTATGCTGTGCTTGAAAATTACCCTATGAAAACAAGCAACAAATGAATTTTCCCTCTTTGGAAAAACCATAATTGGACCAATTTAAAACAAAAAGAAAAAAGAAATTCATAAATGTAAGATCAGAGTACTGTATGCAGAAAGTAGGCTCAAGATGACGATCCCACTCTTAAATAAATGAATTAATGAATTTGGTGAACGTTGATAATACTGCAGCGGATGAGGATAGGACTCTGGGACAATAAATATGTTTCAGACAATCACTAATTATACATATATAAAGAGGTAAAAGATTTTATTTTGCCAAGATATAATAATTTTCTACAAAATCAATAATGACAAAAATTTATTTAAATTGTCGCTATTAACTACTTCAATTACTAGCTTTTCGTCTCTATGATAAAATAAAAATTACTGTTACTTAAAAAATATTATTAATAATAAAATAAAACTTATTAATGTTAATGCATATTATTAATAATAAATTTTATATTATTACTGTAACAATCCGATTTTGGAATTATGAATTTAAGTTGATTAAATTAAATTAATAAAAGTTTGGGTAGTGATGCTGGTTCAATTCGTTGTGTTCTGGTCCAACTACAAGATTGGATGAAACTTGGCCTCACTGGTCGGTATTCTTGTTCAGGTGGGACGAATCCTGCAATCACAGCAAATGTTAGACTAGCCGAGGAGCCCTCGGCTCAGGCCCTCCGACGCTCAAGTCAGTATGGATCGACGAGATATATCGAGCAACAGAGTAAAGGCTTTGTATCTATATTAGAGTATACCTTAGAAAGGTTGAAGTGAGAGTATTTATAGCCTTCTCCTTTTTTAGGAATTGTCTGAGATGCCCTCAGTACATTCAAAGGGCCTTCACCCTTGTACAAGGGGTGATTAATAATTTCCTTTCTCTGCATAGTTCCAGATAACTGCCATTTCAGGTTTTAAGGACATGGTAGTACACTGTTGAGACGCCTGCTGTGTCAAACGGTAAAGGGGGTGGCATGTGCCATTAATGCGGAGGTATGCTGCCCGTCAGTGCATTTAATGCGGAGGCAGCGTACTGTACTGTCTTGACCTCTCAGGTCAACAAAGTCGACCAGACGCCGTTCTGTCACGGAAACACGGGTCAAGAGAGAGGTCGACCGAGGTCGATTGCACCTATAGGCTTCGGATGCAAGATTGAGCTTGGCACTGTGTCTTTGGGCCAAGGTGCTTGGGCCACCCCATATTATGAGTCCCCCCACTTCGCAAGGCTGAACGAAAATTCGACGAGAAGCGTTGGGAAGTAGTTTGATGTTTATTTTTAAGAATCGACCAGGGTTTTTCGAAAGTCGACCAAGGTTTGGCGCATTTATTGAGTGGTTACATCGTGGCACGCGTGGGGCGGCGTGGCGGTTACATGCATTATTACAGGCGCTTGGTTTCCCGTGTTTGCTCCCCTATAAATATCCGCGGTAAAACCAACCATTTTTACTTTTACTGCATTAGCTTCTAGTCGAGCGCTTGTCCAAACGTCTTCGCATTCAAGATTTTCTGCTTTTAGCTCTTCTATTTAGTAAGTGCTCCTTCATTTCTACTTCCTGTCCTTTAGATTTTTGACATCATGCTGGGTTTATACAGTTCTGAGGGTAGTCATGGGGGGGGGATAGTGAGGCCACCCAATCTGATAGGCCTAGATACGTTCCTGGGCAATATAGTGGGTTGTCGAGTGACGATTCCAATTCCAGCAGCTCAAATAGTGACCGCGGGGGGGATGAAGCTGGGCCAAGCCAGATTCCTCATTCGCATGGTCGACTATTCACGCAAATTCATTATAGTGAGATTGTGTCAACCATAAACCCTGTCGACCTGAGACGTCTTAGGCAGTTATATCATATTCCCCCTGAATACGAACTTCTAACTCCCGGGGAGACTGGTCGATGCATTATCCTCCTACAGGTTGTATAACTGTTTTCGAGGACGCTTTTAAATGTGGTCTTAGGTTCCCCCTGAGTGACACCATGGTTAATCTGCTTAGGGGCCTCCAAGTGTGTATAACTCAACTGCTGCCCAACTGTTTCTCCACTATCTGTAGTTTTATTGTTTTGATGCATTTGTTGAATCAGCGTGCCAGCTTCGAAAACTTTTCCAACCTCTTTCAACTACCCATGCCTCGCAAGTCGGGCTTCTATTATCTAACTGCTCGATCACGCCGTAAATTCCTTATAGCCCCTACTTCTTCATATGGGCAAGAATGGAAAAAACGGTACCTGTTTGTTCGAATGGCTGTGGGTTTCAATATTCCACGGGGGTGGTGGAGGGGGCATATCGAAATGCCGGGGAACCTTACCTCGACCTGGCCAAATACCTTTGTTTGTGACTTGGTTGAATTTGGCCAGATGGAGGCCTCGATTTTTATCGAGGAGAGGCATTTAGTGTTGGCTGGGTTATCGCTAGCTCCGTTAGATTTCCCTGCGAATGATCGACTAGGTAGACAACGCTTCTTGTAATTTGTTGCTTTTTCATTGTTGTTATCATTTTTAACTTTTGTTATTTTGCTGCTCGGAAGATCGCGTAGGCATCATGAACAGATCAAGGGCAGAGGCTCTGGCGAGACCAGAGAGAAGTCAACAGCGGCGACAGGGTACGGTAGCTCGTTGAGCAGCCACAGCAATCGAGGAGCCTCGCCAAGAGGTCACGGCGCCTATTCCGTCACCGACGCCATCACCTGGTCGACAGCTGGTGTCCATAGGTGACAGCCCTGTAGGTCGGGGCAAGGGGGCAATGGTAGAGTAGAGAGGGCCTGCTCCGAAGAGAGCTGCTGTCGGGAAGGGAAAGGGCAAAGCAGTGGGGTCGAGACCGCCGATCGGGAATGATCTCTTTGGCGATCGAGGGGATGAACTGCTGTTCAACTTGCCAAAATTTCCTTCTCCTTAATTCGGGACAGAACCCAGCCTGGTTGTGCATAATTCACTCTGCATGGACACTACGGGGCTTACCGGGGCTGCTCCTCTGAAAGTCTTGTTAGCATGTCAGTTCGTGGCTGACTAGAGGAGAATAATGGGGTTGAGCCAGAATGCGGCTCTTCAGGAGTTGGCCTATCATGCTAACATGGTAAAGTTCTCTACTTTAATTTTGTATCATTACATTCTGATCAAGTATCTGATAGCATTATCTTCCAGGTCGGCCAACTGGGCTACAATTTCTATTGGAGGTCGGAGCTGGCCTTGGTGGATTAGGAGCAGCTGGAGGTTGGTGGGGACACCGAGACTCTGAAAGCTCAACTCGAGTCTTCGCGAATGAGAGTCGACGAGCTGGAGAGACAGGTCGGGCAGCTGACAAAGGACCTCGAGCAGAAGGATGAGCAAGTGATCGTAGCTGTCCAAGAGAGGACCAAAATAGACGGGCTGGTGAAAAAGCTACAGTTGGATCTGCAGGTCGGTTACAATTCTGGTTGATCTGCGAGCTGAAATGCAGGTCTGGCGGAGGCTCGGGTTAAGTTCAACCGGATACTGCCGTTGGTGCTTCGGGAGGTAGTGCAACAATTTATGTTAAGTCCTGTATTCCAGATGCAAGTGTCGTTCTCGCTCTCGACGATGCCTGGAGCTCGTTCGAAAAGGCCCTTAAGCAGCTGTAGTTTTTGGGCTACTGTTTCCGACCCGAAGACCAGTCCCGCGTAAGCCACTTGCTTGACGAGCAGTTGCGACCTTACCCCGAGGAGGAGGGTGATGCCGAGGGGGCGATCGTCGAAGCTGCGGGAGTAGAGGGCGTATCGGAGGCGCAGCTGACTGAGGAGGAAAGAAAGCGGGCTGAGGTCGAGTGAAGGCTGAAGGCCGTCGCTAAAGAGTTTGAGTTTACTGGTGACTTTGCCTTCAAGGTGAAGGAGGGAACGGTCGACGCTACTGCACATTTTCCTATTCCTGAAAGGCAATTCCTGCAAGACGCAGCCGGCCCTTCTCGACCGGCGACCGTCGCTGTCCCCATTATCATGGCTATGCCTGAGCCTGCGCCCACTGCTGCTCCTGCTGGCGAGGAGCCCGACCCTGCTGCTAAGGAGGTTGCCGGCTCCAGTTAGCTTTGATTGTTTATTTTCATTATTATTATTTTTTGAGATGTGATGTATATGCCTCGATGAAGCTCTTGAACGGTTGGTTATTTGCGCTGATGCACAAACAGGTATTGTTATAATTTTATGTGCAGCAGCGATGATTTCTCGCTTTTACTATGAATTATGCACGCTAATGAGCATGTTCTTTAGTAGGTAATATCCATAGTCTTTATTATTCTGCACATATAAATTTATGGTCGAATGCTCGCAAGATTAGCATTCATTCATGGCCCACGTCGAGTAAGCTAGTGTTGTACTTTGTGAGATTCATTCATGGTCCATGTCGAGTAAATTGTGATTGATACGGAAGCATAATAACTAGCGACTGTGAAGTCGATTTCGTATCATGAGCAGTAAAGTTCATGCAATCTTATCGACTTAGCGACTGTGAGATTCATTCATGGTCCATGACTTAGCGACTGTGAAGTCGATTTCGTATCATGAGCAGTAAAGTTCATGCAATCTTATCGACTGTTGAGTCAAACGTCTGGTCTTGGCTGAAATGCCTCGACTTGGCGATATGAAAAATACTTTGTCGACTGCGGGGTCGACTTTGTTGTCTTAGCTAATAAGCCTCGACTTGGCGGCATGAAGCCTGCTTTGTTGACTACGGGGTTGACTTTGTGCTCTCGGCTACTAAGCCTCAACTTAGCGGTATGAAGCCAGCTTTGTCGACTACGGGGTCGACTTTGTGGTCTTGGCTAGTAAGCCTCGGCTTGGCGGCATGAAGCCAGCTTTGTCGACTACGGGGTCAACTTTGTGGTCTCGGCTAATAGCCTCGACTTGGCGGCATGAAGCCAGCTCTGTTGACTACGAGGTCGACTTTGGAGAGGAGATTCTGCAGGTTTCATGTAGTCGGAACGTGACATAATTTTATTGCTGTGGAGAGATACAAAGGGTGCCAATGGCCTTTTACACAATTTTTTTTTCAAGTTTACTGCATTCCAGGGTTGAGGTAGTTCATGGCCTGTTGCATCTGTTAGTTGGTAGGCGTTGTTTTTTGACACTTTAATCACTAAGTAAGGTCCCTCCCATTTTAGGTCAAGTTTTCCCACATTTTTTGACACTTCTACTTTCTTGAGAACGAGGTCGCCAACTTTGAAACTCCAGGGTCGTATTGTCTTATTATAGCGTTCCGCCATTTTCGACTGGTATCTCTGCATCGTGTTGTAGGCTGCATGGCGCTGCTCGTCGACAGTGATCAGGTCCAGAGTCCTTTCTGACACATTTGTGATCGGATTATAGTGGATTACTCGAGCTGTGTGCTAGATCAGTTCGGATGGGATTACTGCTTCAGACCTGTAGATCAAGCTGTCCGGGCTGTGGCCTGTGGCTGTTTGAGGTGTGGTTCTGTAGGCCCAAAGCACCCCTGGGAGGTCGTCTGCCCAACTAGTCCCTATCCCTGCTATTCGAGTCTTGAGGTGGTCGAGAACAGTTCTGTTCGTAACCTCGGCCTGGCCATTAGATTGGGGATTTCCCACCAAAGTGAAGTGTTGGGTGATTCCCAAGGCTCGCACCACTTCCTCGTGCTCTTATTTTGAAATTGAGTGCCATTATCCGAGATTAGGACCTTAGGCAACCTAAATTGACATATTATATTTTTCCAAATGAAACTCATGATGGCCGCATCGGTGATCTTCGGAACTGCTTCGACTTCTACCCATTTAGTGAAGTATTCAACTGCCACTATGATAAACTTACACTGGCCCGACATCTTCGGGAGAGATCCCACTATGTCAATGCCCCTTTGGTCAAATAGCCATGTGATCTGGACATTGACCATCAAAGTAGCTGGTTGGTGCTGAATGTTCAAATAAATTTGGCACGATGGACATTTTCTAGTGAAGTTGACTGAGTCTTGCAATAAGGTCAGCCAAAAATATCCGTAACGGACAACCTTGTGCGCTAAGGGTCGGCCGCCTGAATGGTTGCCGCAGATGCCGGCATGTATCTCCTGCAATACTTTGTTCGCCTTATCGGGTGCTAGACATTTCAATGGGGGTCTTGATATTGACCTCCTATAAAGCTGTCCATGCTCATCTAGCGTAAACTTGGCCGCCAGTCCTCTAAGTCTGCGGGCTTCCTTGTCATCGGTAGGCAGGGTCCCTTAACTTAAGTAAAGCTTGATTGGCTCTTGCCAAGAGGAGGTTGTCTCTCTGACGCATCCGACGAGGCTATGATTGGCGGCGCTGTTTGTCGGCCACCAAAAATGTTATTGTTCCTCTCTCTGGTACCCTTCGCCGAGCTGGCTAGCTTCGAGAGCGCCTCTGCTAGTTCATTTTCCATTTGGGGGACCTGGCTCAAAGTGAAACTCTTGAACAATTGTCGTAATTGCTTTACTTCTGACAGGTATTGAGTCATTTTGAGCTCCTTCGCCTTGAAATTGTCCTCTACCTGCTCTGTGACCAGCAGAGAATCAGTGAACGCTGCCAGCTGCTTGACGCCGCGAGTTGTGGCCATACGCATTTCTGCAATGAGAGCCTCATATTCTGCTTCATTGTTGGTGACCAGGAAGTCGAGTTTTATTGCAAAATCATACTCCTCATCAAGTGGGGAACGGAGGGATACACCTATCCCGCCTCCTGATGTGGTTGCTGATCCATCAACATGCAAGGTCCATACCGAGGTGTTCTCAACATTTTGTATCGGTAGGTTGAGTCTTTCGACGATGAAGTCGGCCAGGACTTGTGCTTTTATGGACGTCCGTGGTTGGAATGTGATGTCGAATTCTCTGAGCTCGATAGCCCATTTAGTGAGTCGACCTGAGGTAAATTTAGTGAGTCGATAGCCCATTTAGTAAGTCGACCTGAGTTGACAGCTTTTATCGGGCTTCGACAACACCTGCTTTAACGGTTGATTTGTTAACGCCACGATTGCATGTGACTGGAAGTAAGGTTGTAGTTTTCGGGCTGTCGTGATGAGGGCTAAAGCAAAAATTTTGATCTCCAAGTAATTGTGTTCAGGCCCGTGCAAAGCCTTGCTGCAATAGTATATAGGACGGGGGGTCCCTTCTCTTGTTGATGTCAAAACTGAACTGACCGAGGCAGAGGATACAGCCAGATACAACTGTAGCATTTCTCTGAGCTCAGGTTTGGCGAGCATGGGTGGTGAAGACAAGTATTGCTTGAGTTATACCAAAGCTTGATCACAATGCTGATTCCACTGGATCCCAGATTTTTTGGCATTTCTAAGGATTCTGAAGAAAGGTAGGCTCTTGTCGGCCAATCGAGATATGAATCTGCCCAGGGCTATGACCTTGCCAACCAAACATTAGACTTCTCGAACTATGCAGGGTAGGGCGATGTCCAGGATTGCTTGGATCTTTTGCGGATTTGCCTCGATCCTTCTTTGACTGACTATATACCAGAGGAACTTGCCCCATCGAACACCAAATGTACACTTGTTAGGGTTGAGTTTCATGCCGAAGGCCCTAATATGGCGAAGGTGTGGCTGAGGTCTACTAGGTGGCCCTCAGCCTTCTCGATTTTTACAATCATGTCATCGACATAGACTTCCATCGACTTTTCAATCTCATTTTTGAACATGAAATTGACCAATCTTTGGTACATTGCACCTGCATTTTTGAGTCCAAAGGGCATGACCAAAAACAGTATACACCATTGGGGACGACGAAAGAGATCTTGTCCCTGTCTTCAGGTGCCATAAATATTTGATAATAGCCTTGGAAGGCATCCATCATACTAAGTAATTCACATCCAGCAGTTGAATCAACTAATAAATCTATACGAGGCAAGGGGTAAGGTTCCTTCGGGCAAGCTTTATTTAAATCAGTGAAATCATTACACATTCTCCATTTTCCCTCGTTCTTAGGGGCAAGTACAACATTACAAAGCTAAGAAAGATACTGAATTTCTATAATATATCTTGCCTCTAAGAGCTTGCTGACCTCCTCCTTGATGATTTGGGACCTCTTAGCATTGAAGGTTCTTGTCTTTTGTCTTACTGGCTTGTGAGCTGGGTCCACGTTGAGTCGATGGACAATGATGTTAGGGTTGATTCCTTGAAGATCGGCGGCTTTCCATGCAAACACATCAATATTGCGTCGGAGGAAGTCGACCATAAGACATTCCAATGGATCTCCCATATCACTCCCGATCCTGGTGGTTTTGTCGGGGTTTCCAGGTTCGAGCTCTATTGTTTTGAACTCCCCAACAGGTTCGACCCTAGTGTCTTCCAGCTTCTTCTTCTTAGATGAAGGTCCCTCATCGAGTTTCGCTACTGGAGCGTCTCCCGAGGGTTTCAATTGAGGTTGTTTCCTTTGCTCGTTGGAATCGACTGAAATGGTGTAATAGCGTCATGCGTCTTTGAGGTTACATAAGAGTTCCCCTACTCCAGTTGGGGTTGGGAACTTTATCTTCATGTGGTAAGTGGAGACGATGGCTCTGAAGTCATTGAGGGTTGGTCGACCTACGATGACATTGTATGCAAATGGGGCATTGACCACCAGATAATTGATCATCAATGTTCGGCTGCGGGTGCCTTGTCCAAACATTGTGGAAAGGTTGATGGATTCTTCAGGGATGATCTCGGACCTACCAAATCCGACCAGTGGTGTTTTGACTGGATCAAACTTTAGTTTCCCTAGTTTCATTCTGTTCAAGGTGGACAAGAACATGATGTTCACAGAGCTACCATTGTCGACCAATATCTTTCTGACCTCAAAATTGGCAATTTCAAGAGTTACCACCATGGGGCAGTCTATTTTTCTGTCGACTCCCTTGTTTTCCATATGGTCGAGGTCTGAGTTGCTGAAAGAGATTGGCTCGGACCTAGTTGAGAGTTGAAATACTGTTTCGACCTTAGTTGGTTTGGTCGACTCGAGCTGTCTTTGTGTTTGCTTTCTTGCATTCCTGGAATCCCCTCTAGTGGGGCCTCCTACAATCATGTCGATGACTCTTTGAATGGGCGGGTCGGGGATTTGGGTGGGTCTTTTCCCTTTTTCTTCTCTCATCGGGCTGGCCGACCATTTTCTACGAGGAGTCCGGTCGGTCCTGCCCTCTTTTCGCCTGACTTGTTCCTTAATGAATTTTTTCAAATGGCCCTACCTAATCAGTCTTTCAATCTCATCCTTCAAGTTGAAGCATTTTTCCATGTCGTGCCTTTTCTGCCTACGGAAATGACAGTATTTCTTTGATTTTTTCATAGCTTCAATTTTTGTGATTTTTCTAGGCTTCTTGAGTAGGTTCTCATGCTATATGGTGAACAACACCTCTTTCATCGGGAGATTGAGCAGAGTGTAGTCGTGGAAGCGTTTTATTGGGGAACGACGCCCCTTTCTAACTTGGCAGTCATCTTTCTCCTTGTTTTTCTTTCTGTCGACTTCCATACTACCGTATTTTAGCTTATTCATCTCATCCTAGGTCATATACCTCTCAGTGAGGTCGAGAAGCTCTTCCATCGATCTGGGCTGTTCGCGCATAAGTGCATTCACACATTCTTTGTGTTTTAGGCCTAGGAAAAGCACATCTATCAAGAACTCAATCCTTAGGTAGTCAATCTTCAGTACTTTCGTGTTGAATCTGGTGAAAAAATCGCGTAGGGACTTTTCTTCATTCTGCCTCACTGTATGCAAATGCGTATGGGGGAGTTTGGCTTTTCTCCTACTTGCAAATTGATACAAAAGCTTATCACACAGCTGGTCGTATGAAAATATAGACGCCGGCTCCAGCTTCACAAACCAATCAAGAGCTATTCCCTGAAATATAGTTACCAACATCTTCGTATGGATGTACTCATTATGCCCATGCAGCTGTATCATGTGCTCAAATTGCAACAGGTGTTCATTCGGGTTTGCTGAGCCGTCATACCTTGGCATTCCAGTCGGGATCTTAGCATCGACAGCAATACGTTCGTCAATGATCTCCTGAACAAACGGTGAGTCTCATTCCCTCTGGAACCTCTGTTGCCCATCGAGATGGAGAGTCTTTTCTAAGTTCCTCTTCGAGATCTCATCCAGGCGCTTGATCAGTTGCTGTACTTGATGAGATACCTCCTCCCACTCCTGTTGGTCCGCTTGGGACGCATTTCTGCTTGGACTGAATCTGGAGCGTTCGACCCTATCGCGCTGCGGGGCTCGAAGGGGTCGAACGCCGTGATCAACAGAATCTTCTACTTCTTCCCGTGGCGGGGGATGGGCCACTTCTCTAGGAAAATGGCCTGGGCTCAGTTTTCTTCTCGATGAGGGCCTTTGCAATTCTGGTCGCTGAGAGTTTTCCTCAGGTCGCGCTCTCTCCGGGTTAGCAGGTTGGGGCGTGGCACTGGCCGCCGGCTCCGGCTGTATGGCATGTCGATTTAACGCGGCTGAGAGTTGGGCCGAAATTTGCGACGAAATTTGCTCACTAATGAGTTGCATTAACTGAGGCATCATTAACGTGACCAGAAGTTTAGGTTGGGCGTTGGATCCTTAGGCGTTTTGTTCTGGATGTTGTCGAAGGGGAGGGGAGCTGGACCTCATATTTTCTTCTCTCCCAGAGGGAGCTCACTTGGTGTTCACCATTTTCGATAGAGGATTCACATTATCCCACAGACAGTGCCAAATGATGCGGGTTCGATTCGTTGTGTTCTGGTCCAACTACAAGATTGGATGAAACTTGGCCTCATTGGTCGGTATTCTTGTTCAGGTGGGACGAATCCTGCAATTACAGCGAACGTCAGGCTAGCTGAGGAGCCCTCGGCTCAGGCCCTCCGACGCTCAAGTCAGTACGGATCGACGAGATATATCGAGTAGCGGAGTAAGGGCTTTGTATTTGTATTAGAGCATACCTTAGAAAGGTTGAAGTGAGAGTATTTATAGCCTTCTCCTTTTTGGGGAATTGTCTGAGATGCCCCAGTACATTCAAAGGGCCTTCACCCTTGTGCAATGTGTGATTAGTAATTTCCTTTCTCTGTATAGTTCCAGGTAACTGCCCTTTCAGGTTTTAAGGACATGGTAGTACACTGTTGAGGCTCATGCTGTTCAGACGGTAAAGGGGGTGGCATACGCCATTAATGCCGAGGCATGCCGCCCGTCAGTGCATTTAATGCGGAGGTAGCGTACTGTACTGTCTCGATCTCTCAGGTCGACAAAGTCGACCAGACGCCGTTCTGTCACGGAGGCATGGGTCAAGAAAGAGGTCGACCGAGGTTGATTGCACTTATGGGCCTCGGATGCAAGATTGAGCCTGGCGCTGCGTCTCTGGGCTAGCTTGGTTTGGGCCAAGGTACTTGGGCCACCCCATATCAGGTAGAAACGTGGAAATTGAAGGATCTAATTGTAAATAAGAAAAGGACTTAATTCTTTCAAATTATAAAGTTTATGGGGCCAATGTGAGAGAAATAGAAGTTTAAGGACTTTAAGATAAACTAGTTTGGACCTAATTGACTGGAATTAGAAATGTTAGGGGGTGAATGTGTAAGGAATAAAAGTTGGAGGGCTCAATTGAAGGCTAGGGACCAAATTGAAGGCGGTTGAAACTTTTAGGGGTGAAATTGAAGTCGGTTAGAAGTTTTGGGGATTAAAATGAGAAGGCTGAAAAATGTTATGTATATATACAATTGAGGACAAGAATTGTTTAAATTCAACAAAATTACCTAACTACTACCTCGCCGGCGAATCAACGAAAAATGGCCACGAAACCTGAAACTAAAACTGTGGTTGGCTTCCTCTAGCTAAGAGGAGTACAACCATACCAAAGTTATCCAAAAACAATCGACAAAATTGCCGAAAAAGAAGGGCTGACGATGAAACTTAGTGTGGGTGGCGGTTTTGCTGTTTCTGGTTGTGAAAATGATAGTGTTTGGGTAGGTTTTGATCTCGTGTTAATGGGCAATCTGGTGTTGGGGTTAATTTGGGATTTCGACAGTGGGTAGCAGAGGAATTGATGCAGTGGCGGACGATGGCGAGGTTAGGGTTTAATGGTGGTTTTTGGTGGAATTGAACGGCCAAACGGTGGCCGATTGAGAAATTGTTTGAGGGGTCTTGCTCGCCTCAACGAGACGCACCAACTAGTGGTGGCGGTCTCCATCTCCAGAGGCTTCACATGATGGCGACATTTGGTCAGCGCGTTCCAAATTTAATTATGAAATCGTCTAGGCTATCCTCGACTTAAGATTGGATCTCGGTTCGACCCAATTTTGGTAATTTTTAATAATCGAATTTTAATTCAATTAAGTTGTTGATGTAATTAGATTTTTGAATTTAGTTTAATTATGACCTATACTAAGACTGTCAAACTATAATTTAGCTTAAGTTATGGATTAATTTTGTAGTTATTACAATATCGAACTTAATCGGCCCAAAGGAATACCGTTAAGACTTTAAGTGGAATTTTGATTATTTGTTTACTGATTCATCGGATTAAGAACTATGATGGATGACTATAAACATTTCAAAATGCCATGAAACTTGAGGGAGTTAGGACTAAACAAATGAATTAACTGAAGAACTCGATAAGGACATTTAAGTGCATTGGAAATTGTGATTCAGAAATCAACATAATGTTGGATTAGGTCATTTTATTTTGAACTTTGAATTGAATGGGAAACCAAGTCATGGACTTTCCAAATATTTAAGGATTATTGGGACTATGTTAGAATAAACATAAGTTTGATAAACACATAAGTTATATTTATAATTAGAATTAGAAGATTAATAAGATAATAACTTGAGTTATCTTATGACAATGCTCGACTTGCCTAGAAAGCCAGGACCTAAGCGACTATACAGCGAAGAATCCTCTGCTTTTGTCAGGTGAGTTTATACTCATCAGTATAAGATTCTTTGCTGGGGAAAGAAACAAATGTACTTGTTACTATATCTTGGTCATTACCTCCTTTTAATCTAGGTGTTAAAAATAGTACTCTACATCGCCCATCTATATTAAGCGCTACTGTTAATTTTGATTGATATCACTTTATCTAAAATTGGTGATGTGTTGAGGAAGCTAAAAAGTGATTTCGAAATATACTGTTTTATTGCCATACCTTTTGGAAACTAGCCTGGTGCTGGATTATTCTGTATATAAACATGGTGATTTGATATATTATCTAGAACACTAGGTTTGGGATATATTTATCCATCATAGCCATGACTGTTTCTCAAAAACAGGTTAAGACTGTTTGAGCATCCAAAAATTTTGGCTGTCATAGCGAAGTGACGTGTTATAAGAAATGTTGTTGCGCACTGATTACTGGTAATTGATACTGTACTGATTATGATACCCTTGGGGGTAGGCCCTGGGATTAGCTTGGGACAGACCAGGCAGAATGGACTGACGGCAATTGATCTCCTGCTGATACCTTACTGATTATATCTGGCTCCGTAGTCTGCTCGAGGTAGCCGGATATAGGGGGGATGAGGCATGTAGCTAGCCATGCCTACTGGTTATAGTATGTTATCCAAGCCGATCACTTGGGACTGGAGGAATAAGAGTTTTCATGTTTTCGAAAGTGGAGTGACAAGGTAGAAGAACTGCCAACAGCTTAACAATGAAAATATTTTGTTAAATTATATTCAGTTACTCGGTATGCTTGACACTTATACTTTGAATCTCAAATATTTGATTGGATGTTCAAATGGCATATTGACCCCCTTTCTAATCATAGTTGAGGTTTAAATCTCTGTGAGATAGTGAATTTTGTGAAGTCTCATCACTGATATGGGATAGTGGTGAGATGGATCACCTCAAAACTTTAACTAAAACCTTATGTCACAACTTCTGAAAATATTTATGCTTCTATTTGTCTCTTATGTAATAATTGTGAAATTCTCATTTTGTTGTTATTGCTAAATTATCTCACTAAGTCATTCGGACTTATGTTGTTTTATTATTGCTCTCCGTTCTTTACCCCAAATAAGAACAAGTGACGAAGACAGACTAGCCCAGGTGACCCATAAGGTAATGAGGGTGATAGAAGTGCTAAGTGTGATTCGAGATATTTCGATTCAGAATTAAATATTAGGTGAATGTTGTTGTAAAAATTAATTATTCTGAAATTTTGGGAATTGTATTTTCTGTTATAAAGAAGACGTATGGTACTATTTGAGTAGCACAGGCGCCTCCCAATTGGAGCGTTACAGTTACTTAATTTTTTTATTATTAATTTTTGTTACAGTAATCATAGAATATTGAAATTATAGCATATAATATATTAATACTAATACTGTAGGAGTGTAGTACAGATTCATAGGTTCAAATTGAGATCTGATGAAAAACAAATTCCAGCCGCCAGGCTAAATATAAATGGGGTAGGTGGGTGTGCTTGCCAGCACATACACCAGTTTCCAAAGAAGACAATTGCTACTCCAAAACAGGAAGCTTAATAGAACCTTTATCAGAAATTTTGGTCAAGCATGCATGATTTTAAGTAATCATCAGTCCTAAAATGAAGCGTGCCCAATTTTGTTAGCCCATAATACATAATAAATAAATATATATATATATATATATGTATTGGTGTAGTGTCATTATCAAATTATTAATAAGATATCAGTTGTGTATTTTTCAAGTGATCATCTAAAATATTCTCATTTTTATCTTTTAATTTTTATAACTACAATTTATACATGAGCAACTATGTACCATTTACAACTTATGTGCTCTATATTCTACTATTACCTTTATATCATATTTTTTTGCTTCTATGTATGTAAGAATTTAAGTAAACATATTAAAATTATTAAAAAAGAAAAGCACTCCTCAAACCTCTTCCTCTACAGCATTGAGCATAGCCGAGCCTACACAGTCAAAGCAACCATAGTTCATGATGCAGAATTCCTCTACTTCAAATCCACTCACTGATTATCTCGAGAAGGCTGCTGACCATGAAGACAACAAGCCAAACAGACCATGGCCAGTTTTTGTGACAGAAGATATCAGTGATTCAGAGGAACTCTCAGAAGACATTCCGTTGCTCTTTATGAATCAACCTCCAGAAGAAAGAACTCCAGATACTCCACAAGAGCCAGTTGTTGATGATGAACCAGAAACCAGTCAACAAGGACAACAGAGGAATCCTCCACCGACCTATTCCTATTCTAGCAATTCAGGACATCTGTTCTCTTTTGATGATATCCCTCATTCTCAGTGGAAGGATAGAATCCATGAAATGATGTCTTGGTGTGTTACAGAACTTCAAAAACCAGGTGCTGATCTTACCAGTGTTATAAATGGTTTTACTGCTAGAATGACTGGTACCTTGAAAGAATGGTGGTACGCTCTTGGAGAATACAGATAGATCCAGGCCAGAAACTCCCCAAATATTGAAACTTTTATGAGTACGATTTATATTGAGTTTCTGGGCAGACATGAAAACAATATTGATGTTGCAAGGGAGGAGTTTTTCAAAATGAAATGCTGTTCTTTTGAAAGAAAGGACCTGGAAAAGCATTTCCAACGGATGTCTCAAAAGTTCTATATTCTTGGCGGCATGGACAATCCAAATCTGAAGCAAGCCTATATCAATTCCATTCCTGAATCCCTTGGTCGTGAAGCCCTAAGACTAATTGAGATGAGAGGACGAACACTGGAAAATGCCTCTCTTGGAGAAATCTACCAATTCGTCTTTAAGGCCCTGGAAAAACTGTGCAATAATTGGAAATTCTTTAAGGAGTTCTAGGAGACAGGAAGAAAATTTTCAAAGGAATGTGACAGGAAGGATCTTCAGATTAAATGCAAGACAGATAAATGCCAGTGCCCAGAAAAGTCTCATAAGCATCACAAAAGATTCAAGAAGCCTCGTGACTTTCACCAACAATGGAGACCCAGGAGGAGAAGGAGATATTTCAGGAGAAAGTTCTCAAAGAAAAAAGGAGACAGGTGCCACATTTGCCATAAGCAAGGTCATTGGGCTAGGAACTGTCCTAACAAGAAAAGGGACAAGATACTAAAACAGGTGTTCCAGCTAACTCAGTGTGATCTTGAGAATGAGGATCTGGAATCACTCTTTTCTGAGGAGGACGAGCCCTCTGAAAAGACGCTGTTTGCCCTGGAAGATGTTTCTGAAGCAGACTCTTCTTCTGAGGATGAGATCAATGAAGAACAGCTTCCTATCTTTGGAATTCAGTTCATTGGTCTTGCTCTTGCCGTACCATTCGTGCAGGTACAACTTATTCCTCAGAAATATGACAACCCTATAACTCTGGTTGGTCTAATTGATACAGGGGCATCCAAATCTATCCTCAACCCTAGAGTTTTACCTGCCTCTTTCTGGAAAAAATATCATGAAGTCTTTCAGGTTGCTAACAGTGAGAATCTAACAATAGAACTGATTAGCAAGCCTGTTAAGATACAATTTTTCCCAGAACTTTCCATCACCCATAAATTCCTTGGTTCCTCTTTGCCTAAACAAGATATTGTGATTGGGTTTGATATCATTAAACAGCTTTGGGAGAAGAAAGTAATACCTAAATCTGAAGGTCTTAGATTTAAGTCTTATTTTCTTCCCTACATCAAACCTCGTTACAATATGTCTTTCCAAACTGAGTCCATTACTGATATACATACCCTTTTAATTAGAGATTGTTGTGCAGAATCTCACTCTGATTTCATTCATAAATGCACAAATCCCCTTTGGAAAAATCCAGAGTTTTTTGTACAGCTTCCTTTTAAAAAAGATATAAATATAAACCCTACAAAAGCCAGTCATCCGGGAATGCCTCTAGAACAACTTGAACTAGCAACCAGAGAATTAGCTCAGCTACGTGATGAAGGTCTTATTGAAGATACCAATTCTCCATGGGCTAGTCAGGCATTCTATGTAAATAAGAGATCTGAACAGGCGAGGGGAAAAATGAGACTGGTTATTAACTACAAGCCCCTTAACTATTTTCTCGCTGATGAGAAGTTCCCGTTACAGAATCGGAATTGCCTCTTCTCAAATCTGACCAAAGCCAATGTATTCTCAAAGTTTGACTTAAAAGCAGGGTTTTGGCATATAGGCATCCATCCAGAAGATCGGTACAAGACTGCATTCTGTATCCCAAATGCTCATTTCCAATGGACGGTCATTCCCTTTGGTTTAAAAACAGCTCCATCATTATTCCAGAAGGCTATGGTTAAAATCTTTGAGCCTTTGTTCCCAAATGCTTTAGTATACATTGATGATATCTTGCTGTTTTCTGAAGATATGCAGACACACTTATTTCTTCTGCATAAATTTGGGGACTTAGTCAGACAGTACGGAATAATGCTCTCAGAAAAGAAAATGACCATCGCACAGAGTGAAATAGAGTTCTTGGGAATGTTTATTAAGGATGGACAATATTCCTTACAGCCTCATATTGCTACTGAACTTCTCAAGTTTCCAGATGATTTGGAATCCAAGCAGCACATTCAACAGTTTCTTGGAGTTATCAACTATGCTGCTGATTTCATTCCAAGACTAGCATCAATCATCAGACCACTACAGGATATGCTGAAGAAAAATCCTCCACAATGGTCTCATGCTCAGAGGAAAGCAGTTCAATCCATTAAAGCAGTCATTCAAAAGCTTCCTCCATTACAGATTCCTTCAGATGGGAAAAGGATTCTTCAGACAGATGCTAGTGATTCATTCTGGGCTGCAGTTCTTATTGAAGAAAAGGAAGGAAAGAGAAAAGTGTGTGGTTTCAAAAGTGGTTCTTTCAAGCTTGCAGAACAACACTACCACTCAACTTACAAGGAGATTTTGGCGGTAAAGAAAGGTATTGAAAAGTTCCAATTTCATCTTATCGGCCATCATTTCTTTGTGGAAATGGACATGACTGCCTTCCCTAAAATGCTGAGTTTCAAGCCTCATACTATTCCTCCTAAACAATTACTCAGATGGGCGGAATGGTTTTCTCAGTATTCTTTCACTGTTAACCATATCAAAGGGAAGAATAATGTCCTTGCAGATTTACTTTCCAGGCCTAAATTCTTTGAAATACCCAGAAGCCATATTCCCATCATTTGTATGTTTTCTCCAGCACCACCTTCAAAAATCCCTACCTTTTATGACTTCCCTCTTGATAGTCTTCCTCCAGAGTTATTTGACCTAATCAAAACCAGAACTCTTAAGTCCAGAGCTAAGGAATTCATGTTAAAATACCAATCCCTTACTGTCAGAAAAACTGGACTTCACACTTTTGGTGGTTTAGGTTTCCATCCAGACTATCCATTCTTTACCTTGTTCAGCGTATCAAATCCTTTTCATCTCATGTTTTCCAAAGAACTCATTTGCATGCTTTGGTACATGCTTGAACAATGGAAGATTGCTGTGGAATTTCCTATTGAACAATGGAAGATTGCTGTGGAATTTCCTATTGAACAATCTATCAGATGGATAGCAGAATTACACAGCGGATGGTTTGATGATTATGATGATAATCCCTGTGCCAGATCATTCCTTGAATGGTTTTATCCATTATCAATTTGGATGAAATTATTCAAAATAATTCAAATTAAACAGGTTAGAAGAGCTGAACCGGGAGTCTCTGTTATTTTCATCCTTTCAAGACAAAGTTCTCCTCACATCCATAACTTACCATATTTTTACTCAGTTCAAGAATATGGTGTTTGTCCGTACTTCCTCAACAAAGAGTTTTTTGAACATGGAAGTGAGATCAGAGAATTTCAAAGGAAAATGGCAGAAAATAATTCTATTATTCTGATTATCAGCATGCATGTATTGGCACTGTTCAAACAACGTTGAATTCGGGAACAGTCCTTGTAACGATGTTTCCTAATTTCAACCTGCCAATATCAGATCCATGCTTGCAGTCTGCACTTAAGCTCCAAATTCAGATCTGTGGAGCAGTCCCTACGGCTACAACCTATTCTGCAACCCTTCATTATCAGATGGTGTACAGGATTCAAAATCATTCAATTGATTTTGCGTATCCTCAGGAGACTAATGAAGCCTTGTTAATTTCTGTAGACACTGATCATATACCCAGCTGTACTTATGTCCCCAGACAATTACCCAAGGAAGAATTGCAGAAGTTGATCCCTGAATTTGAAAGGATGAAAATAACAGAGACTCCTGGTTCAGCTCTTCCAACCTGTTTAATTTGAATTATTTTGAATAATTTCATCCAAATTGATAATGGATAAAACCATTCAAGGAATGATCTGGCACAGGGATTATCATCATAATCATCAAACCATCCGCTGTGTAATTCTGCTATCCATCTGATAGATTGTTCAATAGGAAATTCCGCAGCAATATTCCATTGTTCAAGCATGTACCAAAGCATGCAAATGAGTTCTTTGGAAAACTTGAGATGAAAAGGATTTGATACGCTGAACAAGGTAAAGAATGGATAGTCTGGATGGAAACCTAAACCACCAAAAGTGTGAAGTCCAGTTTTTCTGACAGTAAGGGATTGGTATTTTAACATGAATTCCTTAGCTCTGGACTTAAGAGTTCTGGTTTTGATTAGGTCAAATAACTCTGGAGGAAGACTATCAAGAGGGAAGTCATAAAAGGTAGGGATTTTTGAAGGTGGTGCTGGAGAAAACATACAAATGATGGGAATATGGCTTCTGGGTATTTCAAAGAATTTAGGCCTGAAAAGTAAATATGCAAGGACATTATTCTTCCCTTTGATATGGTTAACAGTGAAAGAATACTGAGAAAACCATTCTGCCCATCTGAGTAATTGTTTAGGAGGAATAGTATGAGGCTTGAAACTCAGCATTTTAGGGAAGGCAGTCATGTCCATTTCCACAAAGAAATGATGGCCGATAAGATGAAATTGGAACTTTTCAATACCTTTCTTTACCGCCAAAATCTCCTTGTAAGTTGAGTGGTAGTGTTGTTCTGCAAGCTTGAAAGAACCACTTTTGAAACCACACACTTTTCTCTTTCCTTCCTTTTCTTCAATAAGAACTGCAGCCCAGAATGAATCACTAGCATCTGTCTGAAGAATCCTTTTCCCATCTGAAGGAATCTGTAATGGAGGAAGCTTTTGAATGACTGCTTTAATGGATTGAACTGCTTTCCTCTGAGCATGAGACCATTGTGGAGGATTTTTCTTCAGCATATCCTGTAGTGGTCTGATGATTGATGCTAGTCTTGGAATGAAATCAGCAGCATAGTTGATAACTCCAAGAAACTGTTGAATGTGCTGCTTGGATTCCAAATCATCTGGAAACTTGAGAAGTTCAGTAGCAATATGAGGCTGTAAGGAATATTGTCCATCCTTAATAAACATTCCCAAGAACTCTATTTCACTCTGTGCGATGGTCATTTTCTTTTCTGAGAGCATTATTCCGTACTGTCTGACTAAGTCCCCAAATTTATGCAGAAGAAATAAGTGTGTCTGCATATCTTCAGAAAACAGCAAGATATCATCAATGTATACTAAAGCATTTGGGAACAAAGGCTCAAAGATTTTAACCATAGCCTTCTGGAATAATGATGGAGCTGTTTTTAGACCAAAGGGAATGACCGTCCATTGGAAATGAGCATTTGGGATACAGAATGCAGTCTTGTACCGATCTTCTGGATGGATGCCTATCTGCCAAAACCCTGCTTTTAAGTCAAACTTTGAGAATACATTGGCTTTGGTCAGATTTGAGAAGAGGCAATTCCGATTCTGTAACACACCAAGACATCATTTCATGGATTCTATCCTTCCACTGAGAAGGAGGGATATCATCAAAAGAGAACAGATGTCCTGAATTGCTAGAATAGGAATAGGTCGGTGGAGGATTCCTCTGTTGTCCTTGTTGACTGGTTTCTGGTTCATCATCAACAACTGGCTCTTGTGGAGTATCTGGAGTTCTTTCTTCTGGAGGTTGATTCATAAAGAGCAACGGAATGTCTTCTGAGAGTTCCTCTGAATCACTGATATCTTCTGTCACAAAAACTGGCCATGGTCTGTTTGGCTTGTTGTCTTCATGGTCAGCAGCCTTCTCGAGATAATCAGTGAGTGGATTTGAAGTAGAGGAATTCTGCATCATGAACTGTGGTTGCTTTGACTGTGTAGGCTCGGCTATGCTCAATGCTGTAGAGGAAGAGGTTTGAGGAGTGCTTTTCTTTTTATATTCCTCTGGTGAAAAGAATGAAGATGAGTCTCCAAACATCTTTTTGAAATTATCCAGCCCATGAAGTGGTTGTGAAACTACAGGATAAGAAGACACTGCAGGTTGGGGTGTGCTCCAAATAGAGTCTCTCTGGTACTGTTCTTCAAGAGACTTTAATTGGGTTTTGAGCGTCCTGATCTCCTGTTCTTTATGGCTGAATGGCTGTGAGGCTTGGAGAAGTCTCATTATCTCATTGTGCACCATGTCAATTCTGTCCTTCAAGGCTTGAATTGTTGCTGAAAGCTGGTTGTCTATCTTCGCTTCAATTCTCTCCTGGCTTTTTACAATTTTCTGCAGCATATGATTTTGGACTACTGCATTTTCGGACTGCCAGTTGAGGGTTGCTTCAGCAGCTGATACTTCCATCATTGATCCATCTGACCTTCGTGTTGTAGGATTCCTAACCTTCCAAGAGTGATTATACTCTGGAGTTTGAATTTCCTTAGGAGGATAATTCAATTGTTGGAAGGAAGAGGAAGTAGGACCAAACATCATGATCTGACTGGGGATTGGATCTTTATCCAAATAGTCATCAGAGGGCAACAGAGGAATACAATCATCATCATCATCCTTGTAGTATTCCTCATTATCGCTGTCTTCATATCCCTCTTGAACTCCCCATCCAGTATGTGTTCTTGGCCACAGTGATGGAGGCGGTGGAGTAATATAATTGATGAAGAACACTGCTAATGTTGGTGTCTTTCTTAAAATAATGAATTTAATCATAATTAAGATTGAAATTATTATTCAGCATGATCAAATTGATTACTTTGAACTTCGTGGTAAGAGAAGAAAGTAGTAGCTACTACTTTAAACTGATATTAGAAGAACTTGAAGGAATATTATGTTAATCCTTTGGTGATTTTGCATGAGTTTAAAAGTTTTGATTATGAAAATATTTGCTGCATAATTGATGTGAATTATTTCCAAAAATCAGTTGGAACTTGTCTTCTGTTGCCTAGAAATTATTCTTTGCTGTCTGGAATTTACCTTTCCTTATATTGATTTTGACAGTATATCTTTATATTTGATTAAACACATCATATCTCTTATTTATGGAAAGAATATCATATTGCTAATCTTGAATTTAAACATGTGCTCTTCATTGCCAGATTTTATGAACGTAATATATGAAATAATTAACTAACGGCTTCTTTCCTTTTTCAACTATCTTCTTCCCATTTGGTAACTTTTTAATGATTTAAGGAAAGCACATTTTTCTGCATGGACATATTAAATCATCTTCAATAATTTGCAAAGAATTTATAAGTCTTGTCTGGAATATATCTTCCATAAATAATTGAAATTTGACTTGCCTTTTTCGTAGAACATCGTTTAGATTGATTCTCATATCTTTCATACTAGGAAAGTATACCCTTCTTGTCTTTGAATCTTGCATCTCTAGCTTGCTAAATAAATTTATTTGATTTAGATGCCATAATTATTTTTTCCTTAATTATCTGCTAGAATTTGTCATGCGCTGGAATATACTTTCCATATTTAAGAAATCTCTTGTAGATTCTAGCCTGATTTATATATTGGCAAAATTACAAAATTCGTCCTGTAAGTTTACCTCATTTGGTTTTTCGTCCTATAAATTGTATAATATCAATTCTAGTCCTATAGGTATTAAAAAATCATCATTTTTCGTCATTTTTTCACCGGAGCCGGTGAAACTCGCCAAAAAATGTGATGTGGCACACCGGGCATGTGGACATTACATGTTTCTGCCTCATTGGCAGCTGACATGGCAGGCAAAATTACAAAATTCATCCTATAACTTTACCTCATTTAGTTTTTCGTCCTATAAATTGCATAATATCAATTCTAGTCCTATAAGTATTAAAAAATTATCATTTTCATCCTTTTTTTTGCTGGAGCCGGTGAAACTCGCCAGAAAATGTGACGTGGCACATCGGGCGTGTGGACATTTCTTGTTTCTGCCTCGTTGGACTGCCTAGTAGGCATTTTTTGTCTTTTTCTTGCTTAGTTGGCAACATGCATGTCTTTTTTTTTTTTTTTAAATTTCAAATATATTACATAATTTATATATACACACACATATATTTATGCACACATCTATTTACATATATATATATATTTATATATTACATATCATCATTTTCCCTCCAAAACACAATTTTTTTTCCGCGAATATCCTTCATTATCTCCAAAACTTTCCCATTTTTTAATATATACATACGTATATTATATATACAATATATATTTTATTATTATTATTATAACAATAAAAAAATCACTCAATTTCATTTTCACCCCAAAAATCTAACAAAAAAGCATTGATTTGATTGCTACAGTAAAAAAAAAATTTCTCCCCCGAAACATAAATAAACATACAAAAATTCTCCAAAATCAGTTTTTAACTATTTTCCAAAATATAACTAAAAATTAATCACATTCCCCAACACAATTTTCATATTCTCCAATAATTTATTATCCCAAAACACATAATAAAATCACACAAGAAATATAACCAAACATTCTCCTAATTTGCCATTAACCATATTATTTTAACTCATATATATTTAAAATAATTTAATTAAATTTAAACATATATTAAAATTCCTAACCCCCACCCCACCCCACCCCAACCCCTGCCTCACCACCCCCCACCCACGGACGGCCCACGTAGGCGGCCACCATGGCCACGAGCGAGCTCACATGGCTAGCCCGTGGCCATGGTGGCTGGGCTAGCCACCATGGCCGCCGCTGGCCAGATCTGGCTAGGCTGCGGCCATGGCTGAGCGGCCACGCGAGGTGCTAGCCATGGTGAGCTCGGCCAGCCACCCACCAGGTGGTTGGGGGGAGGTGGGGGAATATATCCATGGTCGGCCCATCATGGGGCGAGGCGGGGGTTGGGGTGGGGTGGCGGTTAGGAATTTTAATTTATGTTTAAATTTAATTAAATTATTTTAAATATGTGAGTTAAAATAATATGGTTAATGGCAAATTAGGAGAATGTTTGGTTATATTTTTTGTGTGATTTTGTTATGTGTTTTGGGAGAATGAATTATTGGAGAATATGAAAGTTGTGTTGGGGAATGTGATTAATTTTTGGTTATGTTTTGGAAAATAGTTAAAAATTGATTCTAGAGAATTTTGGTATGTTTGTTTATGTTTCGGGGGAGAAATTTTTTTTTTTTAACTGTAGCAGCCAAATCAATGCTTTTTTGTTAGATTTTTGGGATGAAAATGAAATTGAGTGATTTTTTTACTGTTATAATAATAATAAAATATATATATGATGCATATATAATATATGTATGTATATATTAAAAAATGGGAAAGTTTTGGGGATAATGAAGGATATTCAAGGAAAAAAATTGTGTTTTGGAGGGAAAATGATGATATGTAATATATATATATATATAAATAGATGTTTATATATATGTGTGTGTGTGTATAAATTATATAATGTATTTGAAATTAAAAAGAAAAAGAAAGAAAAAACATGTATGCTGCCAACTAAGCAAGAAAAAGATAAAAAATGCCTACTAAGCAGTCCAACGAGGCAAAAATAAGAAATGTGCATATGCTCAGTGTGCCACATCACATTTTTCGACTAGTTCCCTCGGATCCGAAGAGAAAAGGATGAAAAATGACAATTTTTTAATACTTATAGGATTAGAATTGATATTATGCAATTTATAGGACGAAAAACCAAATGAAGTAAAGTTACAGGATGAATTTTGTAATTTTTCCTGCCATGTCAGCTTCCAATGAGGCAGAAACAAGCAATGTCCACATGCCCGGTGTGCCACATCACATTTTCCGGCGAGTTTCCCCGGCTCCGGAGGAAAAAGGACGAAAAATGACAATGTTTTAATACTTATAGGATTAGAATTGATATTATGCAATTTATAGGATGAAAAACCAAATGAGGTAAAGTTATAGGATGAATTTTGTAATTTTACCTTATATATTTATGATTTAGGAACGAAATCAATCTTGCTGTATAAATCTGCAATTCATGGTGCTAATGGATTTTTATCACAATATCTTGCTTCCTTATTTGATTCTAATGGTCACTTCCCTTATTAAGGATTTATAGTTGTTGGACATGAGCCTACAACTAACAGAATATGCAGCATTGTTTGGAGAGAATAACTTAGTCGGGAAAGAACTTTGTTAAGTGTCTTGAGGAATTATTTGATACTTTCATACACGTTTTGTGCTTAAGTGCTGTCAATTCTTGCTCTACGTGTATTTTCGAGGGACCTTGTGGTGAAAAAGGTCAAGGAGAGCTTGCCTTCGACGGACATTGGGGAGACGAGGTCAAGATAGTTTGTGTCTTGAAGCATCTAGTGGTGAAGAGGGATGAGAGTCGTGCTTGCTCTCAAGGGACCCTGTAAAGAGAACAAATCAGTGCTTGGTTGCTCTAAGGACCTCTAGGTGAGGAAACCAGTAGAGCAGTACTATCTGGAATCTTCTGTAGTGTTCTGGGTTTCGATCTGGAAGGAGATTCTAGAGCTTGGCGTACGGAGTGGCAGTAACTCGTGCATCAGTTTATAGAGGTTGTGTAAGTGAATATAGCAGAAGTTCCCCTGGGCTTGTCACAAACCAGTTGGTTTCATAGTGCTCTGGAATCTGCCTTATCCCCATCTAGGATTCTGGTTTAGTTCTTCGCTAAGAGCTAGTTTTCACCCTACTAGGGTGTTTATGATCTTTAACTTTCTTACTGTCAAATTACTGTGATTATTTGTAAAATATTCTCATATATTAATTGATTTGACATGTTCAAAATCCTAAGTGAAAGCTTAGGTAGATTAGTAGGCTTGCCAAACCTCTATAAATACCAGTGTCCATTTACTTCTGTTTTTATTGCTTTATTTATTACTAGTCTGACAAGTGGTATTTACAAATTCCAGTCAGTAACTTAAACTGTTTTTTGCTAAAGACTTAAACTATTTTGAAAGGCCAAAAAAGTATTTGAATGATAAACTTCCGTTGCATTAAAATCACTCAGGCCTAATTCACCATTATCTTAGGCTTATAATCACTCTCATAATAAAAGAAAGTATTTAAACATGTGAGTCTAAAAAATTTACAATCTAATTAGTAGAGTGCACTCCTTGTAATATTTATGTTTGTATTAACATTTGTTTGCATATGGTTCTCATATGTAAAAAATATTTTTTATACATATTATTATATTTATTATACTAAAAATTTGCATATATTTCATATATATATATGTATATATATATAATTTGTATAACCGTAACACCCCAAATAAAATGTAAATGTGAGAAGAAAATTTAAAATTTAAGTTATAAATTTGTAATTAAAATTTAAAGGAATTTGACTGATTAAAATATTTAGAGAAGACAAATAATAAGAAAATGAGTTAGGCTTTGATTGAGTAAAATATAAAAAAAATGGGGGCTTTAGTAGAAATTAAGAAACTAGGATGACTAGAAAATTAATTCGACTAGGCCTAATTGTTAAGATTTCAAAAGTTAGGAGGGCTAATGTGTAACAAACAAAAATTGGGGGACTTAATTAGAACTTGGGGGCCAATCTGTAAGGCGGTTAAGAGTTGGAGGGTTACATTGAAAGCAGTGGAAAACCTCGAGGTCCGATTGTAATTAGGCAAAAGATGGTTTATATATATTTGAAGGACAGAAATTTGTCTAATTCTCACAAACGCATCCACACTATCCAAGCTCGATTTTCCTTCGTCTCACCTCGAAATCAAATTCTACTCTGACAAACACCTTCCTTACCTCACGGTGATCACTCTAATACCAAAAAATTTCAAAAACAATCGAAGAATATGGGATATAGAAATGGTCGACGGTGAAGGTGGACGGTGGTGATGGGTTGTTGGGTTGGGTTGGCTGAAACTATGAATTGGTAGGTGGGTTTTGTTGGGCTCGACGCGGGGAACATGGTGGTAGGTTTAATTTAAGGTTTTGGTGGCCGGAGAAGGGAGAATTGACAATGAGAAAGGGCAGCGCGAGGGCTGTTTTTGGTGCAATTCGCCAGCAAAGGGGCTGAGAAGGGTGAAATTAATAAAGGGGTTTAGCTGGGTTCGTCGAGGCGCGTCTTTAGGTAGGTGAGGTTGAACTCTGGCGGCGGACAGCAACGCTACGGCGACTTTGATACATAAAGCTCCAAATTTCATTTTGAACTCGTTGGAACTAGAGTCGAACCTTGAATTGGACTCGAACCCAGTCCAATTGAGTAAATTTTGATTCTACCGATTGATTTACCTTAAATAGATTAAATTGAAACCTAAATTAGTTTGGAATTGGATTGGACCTTAATCTAGATAGAATAATCATATTGGTAAGACTTTAATTATAAGATTTTAATTATAAAATCTAGTGTTGACTTTGGGTTGGTACGAACTTAATTAAAATAAGTTGAACTAAATTGGCACTATTGGAAAGATTAAAATTATAAACTTACAATAATACTTAACTTAGAAACTTAATTATTGGAGTTGAATAAACTAACTATGCTAATGCTAGGAGCTATAGTAATGTTACTTTTAGCCCATTAGGAGGTTATCACGTCTTTGTGGGTCAACTGCTTATAAATATAACATACATGAACATTTCTAAAACACTAAAACGTGATTTAAATTAATGTAAGAAATGTAATGCCATTAGAAACAATTTCTTATATAATGAAATTACGTGAGTTGGAAAAGGGCATCACTGGCATAGTTGGTTAGTATCACGAGAGTTATCAGGTGAGTTTATATTAATTTCTTTTGTTGGGAAAAGAACGTACATATTTGTTAATATATCTTCACTGTTTGTTGCTTGCTCTTGATTGTGTTGAGATTTAGTAATTGCTAATTGTTCGTTCTATGCTATTCTTTGACTCTGGTGTTGAATCTGACAGTCTGTCTGAGCTATTCTTTTTGCTTGACACTCTTGAACTGTTATTATTCAAATTCTCAATCTTGTTTGATGTGAATTCTTATCTTTTGTATATGTATTAGTAAATAAATTAGTTCTGTTTGACCTTTTCTTTGCCAGAAATTGTTATTAATCTATACAACGTTGAACTTCTATCTTTGTATTTTTTTTTATAGTCTATTTGGACTTTACTTCTTTTTTGCTCATGCTTCTTGAGCTATTCTTATCTGAATTTCTTACCCATTTAGAGTTGTTGAACCCTTAAACTGAAAATCATGTCTATACAAGTTTTGATAAAATAAACAATTGTGAAATCTTAGCACACATCGCCCTCACACCGATTATGGATTCTATGTGATTATGATTTATGTTATTTTATTTAAAATTTGGCGATTGTGCGTGAAACCAAAAAGTGGATTTCGAAATATATTTTTCTATCATTGTTATGTCTGCCATGGAACAAACTTGATGTTGATTTACTGATCACTTGTTAATTATGAGAAATTGACGTGTTACATAAAATGCTGTTAGACATGCCACATTACTCAGTGATTAATACCTTTGGAGGTAGGCCCTAGGATCGGTTTCAAAAGACGATCGGGCAGAATGGACCGATGATGAGTATTCATTTGACTGATGCTCGTACAAGTTGTACATATAATCCTATCTCATAGCTAGCTGGAGGTAGCTATCTATGAGCGGGATTAGGTATGCGGCTGGCCATCCTTAGTGAGTGATTTAGTGTCTGAGCCGGTATCACTTGGAACTTGGAGGAATAAGGATTTCTTATATTTTCAAAAGTAGAGTGACAAGGTAGGAGAACCTCCAGCTGCTTAATGGTGAAAGCATTTGCTAAATTATAATTGATTAATTTTTCAACTAGATGTATTTCCTTGTGCTAGACATGTATCTTGCATCTTTGTGGACATTTTGAATTATCACTTTTAGCTTCAACATTCGATTGTTATTGTTCTGTGTGTTAGGATCATCTCTTTGCTATTAGCTTACTAAGTCATTTGGAATTACAGGTAGTACTATACAACCTTGACGAGAATTTGAATAATAAGATGACTTCACATGATGAGTCCTATGCTTGCTCTCGGGCTTTCTCGGGTCTCACAGGACGACCCTCAGATAGACAGGCAAGTACCCAAAACAGTCAAGAGAGAAATGCTTCGAATTAGGGACAACCACGATGGGAGGAAGAAGTAGACCAGAATCTTCCTACCAATCCCCTAGAGCAGCAGCAACCGGTAGAACAGATGTATACCATATGGCATCAATTTATGTAGTTCTGTCAATAGTCGGGTCAAACCACTCAGAATAAAGGCAATGAAGAAAAGATGAAAGATCAGGCTTTGGAAAGGTTCCTCTGTTTCCATCCCTCAAAATTTATAGGCGAGCCTGACGATTAGAAGGCGGAAGCATAGGTCGAGGGAATTGAAAAGATTTTTTGAGCGTTACATTATTCTGAAGAGCAAAAGGTTAGATATGTCGCTTTCCTTCTAAAAGAGGCTGCTCATCATTGGTGGAGAGTGGTAGAACAACAATGGGAACATGATGGAGTTCTCTGAACTTGGGAGAGCTTTACTTGAGAATTTATGAACAAATTTGTGCCACAAATAGTGAGAAATACTTGGGAATGAGAGTTCATGGACTTGATCTAGGGATAGATATCGGTAGGCAGTATGAGGCTAAGTTCAACATGCTAATTCAATATGTGCCACATATACTTGGAGATGAGGAACTAAGAGCTAGAAAATTTGTTGAAGGACTCCAGCGTGAAAAGACAAGCCCTTGTCTCTTATGACTTGTTGAACTATGACAAAGCGGTGGGAAAGGCTTTACAAGTAGAATCAAAATTTTGAGAACTACGAAAAATTGAGGAGAAGGTTAAGCGTAGGAGAACATTTAGGCCGAAAATACCCAACATTAATGGTGGCAGCTTTGGAAGAAAATAGTTCAAGCTATAGGCTGGGATGCCGAAACCTCATCCGTACCAGATAAGGGAAACATCTTGTCCTGCACCATTAAGGTTGAAAAAAAATTGTGGAAATTGTGGTAAAATGGGTCACAATAGGACTGAGTGCTGGAAAAAGTAAGGAAAATGTATAGGTTGCGGTAGTAATCAATATCTCCTTTAGGATTGTCCCCATCTTCACACACCTTGGTAGGCCATGAAAAGCAAGAACAAGCAAATGGGAGGACCTAGCGGAAAACCCAGAGTTCAAGCACGTGCCTATGCCGTCACTGGAGAAAATATGCCCGACCCAAATGATGTTGTGAAAGGTGTGATCTCTATTTGTAATACTATTAGCAAAGCTTTATATGATCCTAGTGATACTCACTCTTTTACATCTACACGCTTTGTGCCTAAACTAAACTTGCATTCGAAAAGCATGCCATACCAATTAGAAGTACAAACACCCATAGGTGTGAGATTGAAAACTGACATTGTATACCAGGCTTGTCTAGTTAGAATTGAAGAAGGAGAATATTTGGCAAACCTTATAGAAATGCCAATTCAAAGCTATGTCTTGATTCTAGGAATAGATTGGTTGTATTATCATTAAACCCAGATGAATTGTTACACCAAACAAATTAGACTTGGGGAAAACATAGTTATTCCAACATGCTTTTCTAGCAATTCTACCCCACAAATACTGCTTGTATCCGTCATGGAGGTTAAACAAATCTTGAAAGGAGGATGTCAAGGGTTTCTAGCTTATCTCATTAACAAACCCCGGGACAAGGCCGAACTCAAGAAAGTAATAGTGGTACACGAGTTTCTTGATGTATTTACAAAGAATTGGACTCACTGTCCCTTGATCGGGAAACAAAATTTATCATTCGTACCTTTCTTGAAATAGAGCCATTTTCAAAGACTCTATATCGCATGGCGCCAGTAGAATTCAAAGAACTAAAGAAGCAATTGCAGGAATTACTGGAAAATAAATTTATATGACCCAACACCTCCCCGTGGGGAGCACAAGTGCTATTTGTTAAGAAAAAGGATGGAACACTTAGGAAGTGTGTAGATTATCGAGAACTAAATTGGGTTACCATAAAAAACAAGTATCATTTACCCCATGTAGAATAGCTGTTTGATTTGTTACGCGGACGTATGATTTTCTCGAAGTTAGATTTAAGACAGGGCTATTACCAACTGGGGATTCGGGAAGAGGATATACCAAAAATAGCTTTTAATTCTCGATACAACTACTATGAATTCATTGTGGTGCCATTTGGATTGATTAATGCTCCTGCAGCATTCATGAACATGATGCATCGAATCTTTCATCCCTACTTGGATCAATTCATGGTGATTTTCATCGATGATATCCTGGTATACTTTAAAACAGAAGAAGAACAACCACTCACCTGTGCCTAGTCTTAGAGACTCTTTGAAGACATAAGTTGTATGTTAAGTTTAGCGTGATTTTTACAAATAATCCCCATGTGTTAAGAAAAATAGGCAAATTACCCCCCTGTGAAAAAAAAAAAAAGACAAAGAACACCCTCATATTTTAAAAAATCATGCAACGAATCCCTTGAGAATGTGGGTGCAAGACACGCTCCTGTGAGTATATCTGGCCTTAAATTTTTTTATATAAAAAGATAATTATACCCTTATTTATCAACCGTTGGATCTTCTTTTAAAAAATCAATGGTCTAGATCAAATTATATTATTTTTAAAAAAAATATATAAAATATATTATATACAATATAATATATTATCATATATATAATGTGTATATATATGTATATATTGTATACATATATATATATGTGTGTGTGTGTGTATTATATATATCACTACCTCACCCAAACCATCGTCGGCAGCCGGCATCCGCCGTTGGCAGCTCTCGCTGATAATAATGGAGGAAAAAAAAAAGGTAGCCATGGCAGCCTTCATGGAGACCACTCTGCCCTTGCAAGCGGTGGCCATAGAGGCTTGGCCGTGTGGCCCATGCCGCTCATAGAAGCGGCCATGTAGGCCTGGCTACGAGGGCCTTGCGAGCTGCGGCTATAGAGGCCTGGTTGCGAGGGCCCTGCGAGTAGTGGCCATGGGCGTCGCTCCCAGAGAGGCGGCCATGGCCGCTGTTGGCGCTGACATGTAAGATGGGGTAGGGGTGGGGGTAGGGGTATAAAATATAATATAAAAAGTTTCTTTATAAATATATACATAAATATATTTATGTATTTATATATTTATATTTATTGTATAATATATATAAATAAAAAAATAAATTAGAAAGATGAAAATAAAAAAGTTAAATATAGTTTTAAAATTTAAAAATAAAAAAATTGATATAAAGGAGATGAATATAATTGATAAAATAAAAATAATAGTGATTTTAATTTTATAAATAAATTTATATATGTATAAGATGAGAATATATGAAATAATCAGAAATGAGGAATAATGATAAATTTATATAGATGTATAAAATAAGAAATATATAATAATGGAAGAAAAGAGGAGGGAGAAATAAAAAGAAAATAAAAGAATGAAAGGAAAAAAAATAATAAAAGGTTATTTAAATTGAATTGAAAATATATTAAATAATTAAGGGTAAAATAGTCTTTTTATATTAAAACTATGTTAAATGGACAGCAAATGAGAAGTGGGAGGCGGTGTGCGTAGTTTTTTAAAACATAGGGAGGTATATTGAACATTTATTTTTTGTAGGGGAAGTAAATTGCCTATTTTTTAAAACACAAGGAGGTAAATTGCTATTAGCCCAAGTTTAGCAAATGTGAGTTTTGGTTGGAATGAGTGACCTTTTTGAGACATATCATATCAGAAGATAGGATAGAAGTTGACCCTGCGAAAGTTGAGGAGATAGTCAACTAAAAGCAGCCTGAAAATGTGACAGAAATATGAAGCTTCTTAGGACTTGTTGGGTATTATCAGAGGTTCGTACAAGATTTCTCTAAGTTGG
Source organism: Jacaranda mimosifolia (assembly GCA_018894105.1). Classification (NCBI taxonomy): domain Eukaryota; kingdom Viridiplantae; phylum Streptophyta; class Magnoliopsida; order Lamiales; family Bignoniaceae; genus Jacaranda; species Jacaranda mimosifolia. The sequence goes on from CM032118.1 coordinate 36,495,207, forward strand.
CGAATCCGCTTACTAACCTCACTTAAATGGATCAATATTTCGACTGGAATGAGGAGTGCGAGCGGAGTTTTCAAGAACTAAAAAGACGATTGACCTCATGCTAGTTTGGCTCCTCTTCCTGAAGGACTGGAAGGATTTGTGGTGTATACCGATGCATCAAAAGAAGGACTCAAATGTGTACTAATCTAGAGCTGGCAGCAATAATTTTTGCCTTGGCTAAATGGAGAAATTGCCTCACGGAGCAATTTTTGAGGTTTACATCCACCACAAAAGCTTGAAATACCTGCACTTCCAGAAGGACTTAAATATGCGACAACGATGATGGATGGAATTCCTAGAAGACTATGATTGTACCATCATCTATCATTTAGGGAAAGCTAGTGTGGTGGTAGACGCACTAAGTTGGAAGGGCAGACTAGCATATATGCAAGGAAAGAGAGCTCGAGAGGATCAAGAAAAGAAACCAGTTATAGAAATGAAGCACCGCACATAGCTTGTAGAGCTTCGTATATGGCCGAAGTTATACGATGAATTGCAGAAAGTCCATACGAAGGATGAAGGGATTCTGAAATAGAGAAAAACCAGTTCTAACTCCAAGGAGTTAGAATTCCACGTTGACAATCACGACGTCTTATTATTTTGCTAATGTGTATTTGTACGTGAGAAGTTAAAAGGAAGACTGTTAAATAAGGCACACAAGACCAAGTACACAATACATCCTGGAGGCACGAAAATGAACAACGATCTAAAAAGGCACTACTGGTGGAATAGGATGAAAAGAGATGTTGTCGATTAGATGCAAAGATGCATGACTTGCCAACTAGTAAAAATAGAACATCAACGACCATTAGGAGTTCTACAGCCGCTTTCAATTCCTGATTGGAAATGAGAACAAATCACCTTGGACTTTGTGATGGATCTTCCTACAGTCTAAGGCAGGTACAATAGTATATGGGTAATAATGGACGGAATAACCAAGTTTATCCATTTTTTACCGGTGGGATCTTATTATCGAGTTGAGAAATTAGCATATCTCTACATCAATGAAATTATTCGATTATATGGGATTCCAATTAACATTGTATCTGATCGAGATCCTAAATTTACATCCAGGCTATGGAAGAGTTTACGGGAGTATTTGGGGACAAAATTGCAATTCAGTACTGTTGCACTCCCACAGACTGATGGTCAATTGGAACGAGTTATTAGGATCTAGAAGGACATGCTTCGAGCGTGCACTTTGAATTTTAAAGGAAGATGGAACAAGTATCTTCTGTTAATAGAGTTTACTTATAACAATAGTTACCAAGCAACTATACAAATGGCACCTTATGAGGCCCTTTATGGTTGGAAGTGTCAATCTCCTTTGCATTGGGATCTTGATAAGCTAAAAATTACTGGTAGCAAAGCACCAATAAACATACAATCAAAACTCATGTAAGAAGCTATTGACAAGGTTCAGATAATAAAACAACGGATGAAAGCCACATAAGATTATTAGAAGAGTTATGCTGACAAATGAAGAAAAGATATAGAGTTTGGCATGGGGGATGAGGTATTTCTAAAGGCATCTCATCGAAAAGGTATTGGGCAAATTTGAAAATGAGGGAAACTTAGTTTGAGGTATATTGGGCCATTCAAAATCTGTAAATGGATTGGGTCGGTGGCTTACAGATTAATGTTACTAGCAAATGTTACTGGAATACATGATGTGTTACATGTTTCATAGCTCATGAAGTATTATCCTAATCCTTCCTGTATCATATCCCATGAGGATATCTGACTACAGAGTAATCTCCTATGAAGAACAACTTGTCAGCATTTTAGATAAGAAGTTTCAAGAACTCAGAAACCAAAAAATACCCAAGTAAAGGTATTGTGGAGAAATTAGAACATTGAGGAAGCCACTTGGGAACGAGAAGACTTCACGTGGCAACATTATCCTGAGCTCTTCCAACTTCCAGGTATGAATCTGGGGACTATATTCTTTTAAGAGGGGGGGGATTGTAACACCCCAAACCTTAAAATGTAAATGTGAGAAGAAAATTTAAAATTTAAGTTATAAATTTGTAATTAAAAATTAAAGGAATTAGGCTAATTAAAATATTTAGAAAAGACAAATAATAAGAAAATGGGTTAGGCCTTGATTGAGTAAAATATAAAACAAATGCGGGCTTTAGTAGAAATTAAGAAACTAGGATGGCTAGAAAATTAATTCAACTGGGCCCAATTGTTAAGATTTCAAAAGCTATGAGGGCTAATGTACAACAAACAAAAATTGGGGGACTTAATTAGAACTCAGGGGCCAATCTGTAAGGCAGTTCAGAGTTTGAAAGTTACATTGAAAGCGGTGGAAAACCTTGGGGTTCGATAGTAATTAGGCAAAATATGATATATATATATATATATTTGAAGGACAAATTTTTTTCTAATTCTCACAAATGCACCTACACCATCTCAAGCTCAATTTTGCTTCGTCTTTCCTTGAAATCAAATTCTACTTCAACAAACACCTTCCTTACCTTGCAGTAATCACTCCTATACCAAAACTTCCAAAAGTAACTGAAGAAAATGGGATAAAGAAGTGGCCAATGGTTATGGTGGACGATGGTGATGGGTTGTTAGGTTTGGCTGGTTGAAACTAGGAATTGATAGGTGGATTGTGTTGGGCTCGATGCAAGGAACATGGTGGTATGTTTAATTTAAGGTTTGGTTGCTAGAGAAGGGAGAATTTATGGTGAGAATGGGAGGCGGCGTGAGGGCTATTTTTGGTACAATTTGCTGGCGAGGGGGCTGAGAAGGGGGAAATTGATAGAGGGGTTTAGTTGGGCTCATCGAGGCGTGTCCTTAGGTAGGTTAGGTTGAACTTCAGTGATGGACAACGGTGCTCCGACAACTTTGATACAAAAAGCTCCAAATTTCGTTCTGAACTCACGTGACTAGAATCAAACCTTGAATTGGACTCGAACTCAGTCTAATTGGGTAAATTGATTTTATCGATTGTTTACCTTAAATTGATTAAATTGAAACCTAAATGAGTTTGGAATTGGATTGGACCTTAATCTAGATAGAATAATACTATTGATAAGACTTTAGTTATAAGATTTTAATTATGAAATCTAGTGTTGACTTTGGGTTGGTACAAACTTAGTTAAAATAGGTTGAACTAGATTGGCACTATTGGAAAGATTAAAATTATAAACTTACAATAATAATTAACTTAGAAACTTAATTATTGGAGTTGAATGAACTAACTATGCTAATTCTAGGAGCTATAGTAATGTTACTTTCAGGGCACTACGAGGTTATCGCGTCCTTGTGAGTCAATTCTTATAAATATAGCATACAAGAACATTCCTAAAACACTAAAACATGATATAAATTAATGTAAGAAATGTAATGCTATTAGAATCAATTTCTTATATTGCGTTTAATGAAATCAGGTGAGGAGGATACGTGCATTACTGGTGCATATGAGGTTATCATCACGAGAGTTATCAGGTAAGTTTATATTAATTTCTTTTGCTGGGAAAAGAACGTACATATTCGTTAATATATCCTTACTGCTTGTCGCTTGCTCTTGATTGTGTTGAGATTCAGTAATTGCTAATTGTTCGTTCTATGCTATTCTTTGACTCTAGTATTGAATCTGATAGTTTGTTTGAGTTGTTCTTCTTGCTTGAAACTCTTGAGCCGTTATTACTCAAATTCTCAATCTTGCTTGATATGACTTTTTATCTTATGTATATGTATTAGTAAATATATCAGTTCTGTTTGATCATTTCTTTGATAGAAATTGTTATTCATCTATATAACATTGGCCTTCTATCTTTGTATTTTTCTTGATAGTCTATTTGGACTTTTTTTTCTTCTTTGCTCGTGATTCTTGAGCTATTCTTATATGAATTTCTTACCTATTTAGAGTTGTTGAACCCCTGAATCAAAAACCAAGTCTATACAAGTTTTGATAAAATAAACAATTGTGAAAGTTCACCACACATCGCCCTTACATTGGTTACAACTCCTATGTTGTGATTATGATTTATATTATTTTATTTTATATTTGGCGATTGTGCACGAAAACCAAAAAGTGGATTTTGAAATATATTTTTCTATCATTGCCATGTCTGCCATGGAACAAACTTGATGTTGATTTACTTATCACTTGTTTATCATGAGAAATTGACGTGTTAAGTAAAATGCTATTGGACGTGCCACATTACTCAATGATTAATACCTTTGGAGGTAGGCCCTAGGATCGATTTCGAATGACGATCAGGCAGAATGGACAGATGGTTACTATTTATTTAATTGATACCCATACAAGTTGTGCATATAATCCTATCTCATAGCCAGCTAGATGTAGCTATCTATGGGCGGGATCAGACATACGGTTAGCCATGCCTAGTGAGTGATTCAGTGTTCGAGTTGATATCACTCGGAACTTGGAGGAATAAGTATTTCTCATATTTTTGAAAGTGGAGGGACAAGGTAGGAGAACCCCTAGCAACTTAATAGTGAAAGCATTTGCTAAATTATAATTGATTAATTTTTTAACTAGACGTATTTCCCTGTGCTAGACATGTATCTTGCATCCTTGTGAACATTTTGAATTATCACTTTTACCTTTACCATTCAATTGTTATTGTTCTATGTGCTGGGATCACCTCTTTACTATTAGTTTACTAAGTCATTCGGACTTATAGTACTGTACTATTTCATTATGTTCTTTTTCCAGATAAGGACCCGTAGGAGCCATATAGAGGTAGTCTCGATAGTACATATTATATATAATTTTGCCTAATGTAAATAGATAGCATTGGAAGCTTATGAGGCTTTTTTGTATTGTAGTATGCTTTTAAAAAGCATTCTTTTCGAATGTAACAGTTTTGTACAAGTGTGAAACACTAGTAACTAACGGTTATGAATAACTCTTTTCTTCAGTATGTTTGGATTTCTCTGAGTGAATTAAGATACATGACTGAGAATGGTGGCGCTCACCTCCAGCTTGAGATGCTACAATAACTATGAAGATAACAATCATATAAAATAAAAATTTTATAATCCATTACCAGATTAAAGAAAAAATTCAAATATTATTTAAATATTTATGATAATTAGGCAAGTTTTTGCGTAAATGTTGATTATTTGAGCATATAAATTTTATTGAATATATAAAATAAATAAAAAGATAAATTTAATATATTTAAAATTTAATGTCAACTTTTATTTTAGGAAAAAAATTATATTAGTATAGATATTAAAGAGAACGAGAAGGCACATTATACCCATACCGACGCGTACAAGCATCAACATGGAACATATGCAATGGGATCAGTTCGGATTGGATAATTACAACTTTTCTAAGGTCATGTTCGCATGATTTTAACTTATGTCATGTATCCACATTTTAATAATTGATATTTAAAAATTTTAATCTCCATTTTAAAACCACCATAAATTGAAATTCAGGGTTCTCTATAGGAACCATCTCCAACCATAATTAAATTAAGAGTAAATAATATCCTTTTAAAATTTAAGGATTATTTAAAAAAATATAATCATAAAGCAATTACAAATAATCCAAACATCGGTTTATTTTAAAATGACAATAATAGCATGAAAAGTTAATTAACCATTGGACATAGTGCAATCTGAATTAACAATAATTCTTAAAATTAATTACCTTTATTACAAAAAGAATCGCTTTCAACACAGATTTATATTAATAATTAACATGAAAACTAGGAGTCAAAGTGTTTAACTCTCAAACAATGCCAGACTTACTGCTAAAAGTTTTAAACACAACAACCTCCGTCTGCCGCTAGTGCAGCAGCCTTGCGCTCTTCTTCCTCCATTGTATCGCACAGAATCCTCCCCCTCGTCTCCGGCAAGCATACAACAAACAGCACACACATGGAAATTGTCACCCCAAACAGACCATATGACAGCAACCCATTATTCTTTCTACCGGCAGCCACCAACATCGGGCTGAGAGCTCCGCCCAGCACCACAGCCTGCCGCACCATCGACACCGCAGAGTTCCTCACACAAGTCGGAAATAGCTCCAGGGTGTAAATCATAACCAAGTCAAATGCCGTGCATGCGCTGAAGAAGGACACCAGCTCTAGCACCATTTGCATTCCTTCCCATTTTGTCAACACGCAGCTCACGCTGCATAATCCACTCAATAAGGACAATCCCAGCACCGAAACCTTTCTGCCCATTTTTCCGATAAGCACAAATGCGAGCAATGAGGCTGGGAATTCGGATAATGCATTTAATGTGACGCTCAAATATAGATCAAATGAGAGGTTGCCAAGGCCCAGTGGCATTCCGTAGTAAATCAAGCCATTGCCGAAGGCCACCACCATCACCGCCACCAGCCGCCGGCAAGACCAGCCTTTCTTAAGCAAGATCTTCACGGCCGAGAAAATGTCGGTTTCTTGTGGTTTCTCTTCCCACTCAGTACACCTGCTGAAGAAGCTTTGTGTCAAGCTGCTCCGGTTCGCTGGGCCTGCGATGCTTCTCACCGATGCAGCGAATTCATCTTTTCGTCCCTTGATGAAAAGCCACCTAGGGGACTCTCGAACTAGCAAAAACACAGACAACGAGTAAAAAACTGGCGGAACACAAGTCCAGAGGTATATTAGTCTCCACGAAGAACCTCGGAGGCAAAAGGCAATAAGTGGTAGAGATAGAAATCCAAGAGTAAAATAGATGAATCCAATGATCCCAATTTTTTCTCTCCATTTCTTCCCGACTAGCTCCGTGGACAGAACAAGAGCACAGGTCCCAACTGTGGCTCGGCCGAACCCGCTAAGAAATCGCAACCCAGAATACATCCATATGTTGGTTGAAAGCGCCGCCAGCACGCCGGTCAGGGACATGAGCAGGCTTGATAAAACCAGCAAGTTCTTCCGGCCCAATGACGAGTCTGCTAATGCGGCGAGTGCAAACCCACCGACAAGGCAACCCAGGAAGAAAGACGAGGCTGGGAGGCCTGTTATGATGGATCCAGCGCACTGGAGCGACCACTCCGAGATGATGGATGTGGTTGCTGGAAGGTCCCAGGACCAGGCGTCCTCTGAAAGTTGACATATATTGCTGCTGCTTTGGCATGATGATGAGTTAGAGTTATTACAACTCCATTTAGGGTCAGCATCGGTAAAGACACTGAGGAAGACTTGCTGTGCATCGAAAAACCATGCGAAAGAGACGAGAGTGGCTTGAATCAACTGGGTCCACCCGAAGTCCCCAATGCAGTGTTCAATCGTGGAGTCGAGGGAGGGGTGGTGGTGTTTTGCCGCTATCAATGGCGGCGGAGTCTCGGGCTCCGCCGAGCCAGTCTGTGAGAGCAGTGGATTTGGATCTGTCATCTTTAACTGCTATTTAATTTGCTTGGTGTGTGACTGGCTTTCTGTGTACTTTGGGTTCAGCATAATTAAGACTAGGGTATTTATACCGTAAATGTGAAGAAAGTCCTCAAGTTGTGGGCGCCTTCAATATTGGGCTTTTCTCATGTTCACATGGTTTCGCTAGTGAACGTGGCATGCGTGCTTCCGTATTTTAATGTAATTAACAAAAAATTTCGGCTTTTCTAGGGATTTCACTTTTCAGAATCAATTGGTGGTCTTCGAGAGCCTGCTGGCTAGCTGCTGCCTGCTGGTCATCATAAAATTTGAATTCAGAATTTCATTATAAAAGTTATGGTCCAACCAGTTAAAACTACTGTAAAATAAAATAATGATGGATCCAAGTTGACTATTATATCAATTAAAGGTGACGGACAGTTAATACAGCCAAGGGTATCTCCCCCACGCCGAGCGAGGGAAGTGCGAGAGTCGTGCTGAATCAGATAAGTGCATAATTAACAATTAAAAAAGTCTTGGGTATATCGTGTGATTAATGCTTAGGTGGAAATTTATCATTCCTACGTAAGACTATCGTGGATTAGGTAATCTATTTAATCATAATCCGTCTAGAGAACTATAGTATGTATTTGATATATTTGATATGGGTTAACATAAATGAATTGGGACGGTTATATTTGGAGAGGGAGGGTTTTTGCTTTTGTCTAAGTTTATAATTACTAATTTCTAGTTGTCCTTGGCCTTTTCGACCATTTTTACTTGGTTAATTAATTTAAGTTAATTTATCAATTTGTCCTTGTAGTCAAGTTTATTAGTATCATTATTCCCACTTATTTTTAGTAAAGATATTTTTAATTTCATATAAAAAATATATTATAAGTCCAATTTTTAATGTTTTCTTTACTTTAATTCATTAGAATGAGGTTATTAATTAATAATTTTTCACCAGCTAAGTTAAGTTAGGCATGTGCTTGTATTTGTTTTAACACTCAAAAAATTTTTTTGGCGCGTTCTTAGTCAAAATTCATGTCTTGTATTTGTCCAAGGACTTATGAAAATTTTGTGATGCATTTGTCTAATGATTTAGACAAACCTCAAATATGATTGTAAGGAATGTATTAAGTCAAATTATAATTGAAGTTGAATTGAAGTCAGGGAGAGAGAGGGGACAATATTGCCGAAGAATCATTGACCGCCCTGAGAGTGGCCAGCGCAGATGTTGCGAGGCAGGTGCTGTAATTGGAAGCTCGAGTTGGGTGGCCAACGTAGGCGCCAATTGGTACTATTGTATCAAGTTGATGCTTATGTGTATGTATGTTAGACAATAATTAAATGCTAAATGCTCGATCGGGGCAGCTGCATACAAATAAAAGTATGAAAGAAATATTTCATACTTGTTGACTCGTGTTACCTTGAAAAAGAATACATAAAAACGTCTATATAATGAACACTATTCATGAAAAAGGTGCAAAATTCTCAAAGCTGTTATGTGTCAATGAAATTTGTGGAGAGTCAACTTGGGTCTATCAATTTCCCATAAGAATTTTAACTTTGACATATTTTGTTTTGGCTAATGTGTTTTTCTTCTGTTGGATTGAACAATGAAGTTGTGTCCCCACTAAAATCACATTTTTTATTGGCCTTAATCCTTTTTGGCTAAATTTGAATTCGGCCACTATCAAAATTGCAATCACAGATTAATGCAACAAAGTTTGCTAATATTTTAGAGAAAAGTATTCTTTGAGCGCCCAGCACCGCGTCTGATGGAGGCTCGCTAGGCCCCTTTTGGTGCTTTGACGTTTCGTCAAATATTGTTGGGTATTTATTCTTTTGACGAAGCTGATCGTGAAAAAAGTCGTTTGGGTGCTAGACAGTGGCAATAGTAAATTCATTTTTTGGAGGGACTTAAAAAAAATATTGCAGAATTAATATTTGTGTTTTGAGTGTTGAGGATGTTTGTCCAAGGTTTGCGCTCTACAAACGACTTAGAGAATTTTTTCAAATGTTTTGTTCTTGAAAGGGCTTTGCCTCATCTCTAGTCTATGTGGGCATTTTTTGATGTCGTGTCACTTTTTAAATTCACGAGTTCTTATTTGTCGCGTTGAACGTCCATTCCACGGAGGTTAGCTCAAGAGGGAAGTTAGATCCTTTCCTTTGGCAAGTTAGGGCTGGATTGCTTGTATTTTTATTTTCATCATTTTCAAATGTGTTTTCATTTTATCATTGTTTTACATATGAAAATGAAAATGTGATTGAATTAGTATCGTTAAATTTAAAAAAAAAAGGTTGATTGAAAATAATATTTTAATGTAATAATGTTAAATACTTTAATGTAATAGTATTAATTATTATTATTAATTAATTAATTGTGAACCCCATTGTCTTGAGAAGATAGAAAAATAAATAATTATATATTAAGGTTGTGGATAATGATGTAATGGAGAATTAATATTAAATTTTATGTGGATCCTATTATCTTGAAATGATAAAAAAAGAAATTAATATTTAATTAGTTAGTGGATTTTAATTTTTCTTTAAATTAGTAGGTATTATAGGTAGGGATGTAAATGAGTCGAGCTCGAATTCGAGCTTGACAAAAATTGCAGGCTCGAGCTCGAGCCCAGTTTTTTGAGATCGAGCCGGCTCACCAGAAAGTTTTAAATTAAATAAAAATATTAAATTATTAATATATCATAATTATTTAATAATAATTAATAAAATAATTAAAATTATTATTATAAATTAAATATATATTAAATTATAATAATTACTATAATGATTTAAATTATAATATATTATAATTATTGATAAAATATTAAATTATTAATATATTATAATTATTTAATCATACATATAAATATTTAAAATTAGAAAAAAAAAGTAAATTATTAATACTTATTAATTAATATATAATAAATATTTAAAATTAGAAAAAGAAAGTAAATTATTAATATATATTAATTATTTAATTAATATATAAAAAATATTTAAAAATAGGAAAAGCTCATGAGCCGGCTCATGAGCTTTCGAACAACTAGAGAAGAGCTCGAGCTAGAAAAATTCGAGCTTGAGTCGAGCTATATTCGAGCCCGCTCATGAGCCGGCTCGACTCATCTTACACCCCTAATTATAGGTCTGAAAACAATGGTTTATAGGTGTGAAAATGAAAATAGATGATATATTCATTGAAAATAATACAAACAATCGCATCTTCTATTTTGAGAATAGTATAAAATGAAAAATTGGTGTTGTAGAACACAAACAATCTAGCACTTAGAGTCCACAACAAGGTCAAGGTTGGAGTTCTTAGGATCAAGGTGGAAGTAGCGCATCCAAAGTGCTAGGAGACAGCATTCACTTGGTCAGGCATTTGGCATCGCAGTCAAACGCTAGCATATATGTTCGGGCGACCCTTTGAGCACATGACTTCAATACCCTCTTCGAAATGTATTTATGATGAAACAACCACAAGATCCGCTCTATTCTTAACACTCGATCTGAAGTTCGACTCGATCGTACGACTTGATCACATACCATCGATAGATTACTTGTGGCATTTTCCAGAGAGTATCCAATAGCAAAAGTTTACCTCAATCAAAATTGGAGTGTACAACTAAATAGTGGACGAGATCTAGTTTTCGACCTCGTTGTATAATCTTGCGTTATCTTCCAAAACTCAAATCCCCCTTAAGTATAAATAAATTGATTATTTAGGCATTGTTCTTACTATCCTTAATCAATGCTGATGGTCAATGTTTTCAAAATCGGACCGGACAAAGAACCGGTGACCTTACTGGTTACTAGTTCGACCAATATGACGTCATATTGATGTAATAATTATATTTTATTTTATAAATACATATAATATAATTAATATATTGCAAAAAATAGAAAAATTTCAATAATATAGAAATAAATAAAGAAAATTTTCTCCATATTTTAGTCAATTTTTTTTCCTTCAAATGTTTCTTTAGAAAATATCATTTCTCTATTAATTAATTACAAATATATAATCTAATTCAAATATTAACACACAACTATTTAATATTAATACAAATAGTCATCCCTCCAAGTTTCAAGTTCAATATTTAATAAAATAGAACAAGTTTTTCCACTTGCAGGCTGCATCAACAATAACTGGGCAGTGAGTAGTCGAGATGGAAGAAGAAAGAGAAAGCCTAAAGGAAAGGAAACAAGTAAAGAAATCAAGGAATTAAGATTTGATATGAAAAGTGGGAGTGAAAAATAAAAACCCTACTCAAAAGTCACAAGTAGACCAGTGAGTATGCTATCTTGGACTTTGGTTTATGTTTTTAAAAAAAAAAACAGAAAAACAGAAAAAAAAAAAAAAAAAGAGTGAACCGGTACCGGTTTGACCGGTTTTTGACCGATTCCCAACCGGTCAGATTATGACCGATTTTTAGGTATGATTTGGACTGGACCTGCCACCGATCACCGGTCAAACCGATCGAACCAGCCGGTCTGATTCAGTTTTTAAAACCCTGCTGATGGTTGATTGCCTGGTTTCAAAAGGAAATTAAATATAAAAATTAAAATGTGGCCAAATGGTACACAGGTCGCTCAATCTTGATGGCTGGAGATCTATCGGACCAAGTCTGAAAGCAAACATTTATACTGCAATATATATATATATAGAGAGAGAGAGAGAGAGAGAGAGAGAGAGAGATTTAATTAAAGTTATTGGATTAAAAAAAAAAATTGCCCACATTGGTCATCATCTTTTGTTTTATAGTCTCATATTAATATTAACGTGGCCAAAGATGATCTTTTTATTATGGTAAGTGTGAAATGATTAATTATTAATTAAAGAAGTCAAATGACTGAATCAACTAAAACGCGTTTACTAATACTCTTGCTTGTTAAAATACATGTGGAAAAATTGCCATTTTTTTAAACTGAAATGAGCCTTCAAGGAACGTAAAATCTCGCAATACAGACTGATAAATAACACCGTGTGAAATATTTTGCTTATTTATTAAATGATAAAACCATCCTCAATATTCTGTTTTTTTTTTAAGGAAACATTCGCACTATTAATGCTCTCATCTTATCTTGAACCCAAACATACACACACAGTCAGACACACACCAGGCAAACAGCAATTAAAGATGACAGATCCAAATCCACTGCTCTCACAGACTGGCTCAGCGGAGCCCGAGACTCCGCCGCCATTGATAGCGGCGAAACACCACCACCCCTCCCTCGATTCCACGATTGAACACTGCATTGGGGACTTCGGGTGGACCCAGTTAATTCAAGCCACTCTCGTCTCTTTCGCATGGTTTTTCGATGCACAGCAAGTCTTCCTCAGTGTCTTTACCGATGCTGAACCTAAATGGAGTTGTAATTATAACTCTAACTCATCATCATGCTACATCAACAGCAATCTATGTCAACTTTCCGAGGACGCCTGGTCCTGGGACCTTCCGGCAACCACATCCATCATCTCGGAGTGGTCGCTCCAGTGCGCTGGATCCATCATAACAGGCCTCCCAGCCTCGTCTTTCTTCCTGGGTTGCCTTGTCGGTGGGTTTGCACTCGCCGCATTAGCAGACTCGTCATTGGGCCGGAAGAACTTGCTGGTTTTATCAAGCCTGCTCATGTCCCTGACCGGCGTGCTGGCGGCGCTTTCAACCAACATATGGATGTATTCTGGGTTGCGATTTCTTAGCGGGTTCGGCCGAGCCACAGTTGGGACCTGTGCTCTTGTTCTGTCCACGGAGCTAGTCGGGAAGAAATGGAGAGAAAAGATTGGGATCATCGGATTCATCTATTTTACTCTTGGATTTCTATCTCTACCACTTATTGCCTTTTGCCTCCGAGGTTCTTCGTGGAGACTAATATACCTCTGGACTTGTGTTCCGCCAGTTTTTTACTCGTTGTCTGTGTTTTTGCTAGTTCGAGAGTCCCCTAGGTGGCTTTTCATCAAGGGACGAAAAGATGAATTCGCTGAATCAGTGAGAAGCATCGCAGGCCCAGCGAACCGGAGCAGCTTGACACAAAGCTTCTTCAGCAGGTGTACTGAGTGGGAAGAGAAACCACAAGAAACCGACATTTTCTCGGCCGTGAAGATCTTGCTTAAGAAAGGCTGGTCTTGCCGGCGGCTGTTAGCGGTGATGGTGGTGGCCTTCGGCAATGGCTTGATTTACTACGGAATGCCACTGGGTCTTGGCAACCTCTCATTTGATCTATATTTGAGCGTCACATTAAATGCATTATCCGAATTCCCAGCCTCATTGCTCGCATTTGTGCTTATCGGAAAAATGGACAGAAAGGTTTCGGTGCTGGGATTGTCCTTATTGAGTGGATTATGCAGCGTGAGCTGCGTGTTGACAAAATGGGAAGGAATGCAAATGGTGCTAGAGCTGGTGTCCTTCTTCAGCGCATGCACGGCATTTGACTTGGTTATGATTTACACCCTGGAGCTATTTCCGACGTGTGTGAGGAACTCTGCGGTGTCGATGGTGAGGCAGGCTGTGGTGCTGGGCGGAGCTCTCAGCCCGGTGTTGGTGGCTGCCGGTAGAAAGAATAATGGGTTGCTGTCATATGGTCTGTTTGGGGTGACAATTTCTATATGTGTGCTGTTTGTTGTATGCTTGCCGGAGACGAGGGGAAGGATTTTGTGCGATACTATGGAGGAAGAAGAGGGCAAGGCAGCTGCACTAGCGGTAGATGGAGGCTGTTGTGTTTAAAACTTTTAGCAGTAAGGCTGGCATTGTTTTGAGTGTTAAACACGTCGTTGCCTCCTAGTTTTCATGTTAATTGTTAATATAAATTTGTGTTAAAAGTCGACTCTTTTTGTAACAAAGGTATTAATTTTTGTAACTGTTGTTAATTCAGATTGCACAATGACCAATCGTTATAACTTTTCATGTCATTATTGCCATTTTAAGATCAATCCATGTTAGGAGTATTTGTAATGTCTTTATGATTATGATTTTGTTAAATAAGCCAAATCTCATAGCATTGTTATTAACCCTTAAATTTTAAAAGGGCATGATTTAATTTTTATTTTTTTAATTTAATTATGATTCGAGATGATTCTTATAAAAAATTATGATTTTCAATTTATGATGGTTTTGGAATAGAGATTAAAATTTTTAAATATCAATGAGTAAAATGTGGATACATAGCATAAATTAATTAAAATTATGAGTACATGACTCTAGAAAAGTTGCAATTGTCCCATCCGAATTGCTCCCACTGCATCTGTTCCCTATTGATGCTTGGAAGCGTTTTTATGGGTATAATGCGCATTTTCAATCTCTTTAATATCTATACTATTATAATTTTTTCATAAAATAAAAGTTAATATTAAATTTTAAATATATTAAATTTATCATTTTATTTATTTTTTATTTTCAATAAAATTTATATGTTCAAATAATCAACATTTACTCAAAAACTTCCTAATTATCACAAGATAAGTTCAATATCTAAATAATTTTTCTAAGATTACTAAGCACCCAAAAGTTGAAGATATGAATATGTCCACTTCCTCAGGAATGCTAAAGTCATCTATTGAACAACCACCCACTTTAGAATTAAAACCTCTTCCTGATCATTTACGATATTCTTATTTGGGAAGTTCATCTACATTACCTGTTATTATTTCATCCTTGTTGTCTGATGAGCAGGAAGATAGATTATTGAGAGTGTTAAGGGAGCATAAAAAAGCACTTGGATGGACAATTGCAGATATTAAAGGAATTAGCCCTTCATTTTGCATGCACAGAATTCTACTTGAGGACAATCAGAAGGGCTCCATTGAACATCAAAGGAGATTGAATCCCATAATAAAAGAAGTAGTGAAGAAAGAAATTATTAAGTGGCTTGATGCAGATATTATTTATCCCATCTCAGATAGTTCATAGGCAAGTCCAGTACAATGTGTACCAAAGAAAAGAGGCATGATAGTGGTGAAGAATGACAGTAATGAACTTATTCCAACAAGGACAGTTAGTGGATGGCGAGTATGCATGGATTATCGAAAGTTGAACAAAGCCACGAGAAAGGATCACTTCCCTTTGCCCTTCATTGATCAGATGCTGGATAGACTGGCAGGTAAGGAATACTATTGCTTCTTAGATGATTATTCGGGATACAATCTGATTGCCATAGCTCCGGAAGATCAGGAAAAGACAACATTTACTTGTTCATATGGTACTTTCGCTTTCCGGAGGATGCCTTTTGGCCTTTGCAATGCACCGGCTACTTTCCAGAGATGCATGATGTCAATCTTCACTGATATGGTAGAAAATTTTGTCAAGGTATTTATGGATGATTTTTCAGTTTTTGGAAATTCTTTTGATGAATGTTTGAATAATCTTGCACTCGTTTTAAAAAGATGTGAAGAAACTAACCTTGTTCTAAATTGGGAGAAATGTCATTTTATGGTAAGAGAATGGATAGTTCTTGGGCATAGGGTCTCTAGCAAAGGAATTGAGGTAGATAAGGCAAAAATTGAAACAATTGAAAAACTTCCACCCCCATCATCAATGGAAGGTATTTGTAGTTTTTTGGCACATGCAGGTTTCTATAGGCGTTTTATTAAGGATTTCTCTAAAATTTCTAAACCTCTATGTAATATGCTAGAAAAAGATGTACCTTTTAAATTTGATGATAAATGTCTTAAGGCTTTTAATTTATTAAAAAGGAAACTTATCTCTGCACCTATTATTGTTGTACCTGATTGGGATCTACCTTTTGAACTAATGTGTGATGTTAGTGACTTTCCTGTTGGTGCTATTTTAGGCCAGTGCAGGGAGAAGATCTTTCATTCAATATATTATGCTAGCAAAACAATAACAGATGCGCAGGTAAATTATACCACCACAGAGAAGGAGCTATTGGCTGTAGTATTTGCATTCGATAAGTTTCGCTCATATTTGGTAGGAACCAAGGTAATAGTATATATAGACCATTCAACTATCAGATATCTAGTGGAAAAGAAAGATACAAAGCCAAGACTGATTAGATGGGTGTTGTTGCTACAAGAATTTGATCTGGAAATTAGAGATAAGAAAGGCTCAGAAAATCAAATCGATGATCACTTGTCAAGGTTAGAAAGTACAGAAATTGTAAATGAGAAGACAATGATCAAAGAAACATTCCTGGATGAGCAATTATATGCAGTAGAAGAGAAAGGGGTTCCATGGTATGCAGACTTGGTAAATTATATAGTTAGTGGAATATTCCCTCCAGAAATTAACTCTCAACAAAAGAAGAAATTTCTCTCAGAAGTAAAGAAATATGTCTGGGACGAGCCATTCCTATTTAGAATTTGTTCAGACCAAATACTTAAGCGTTGTATCTCAGAAGAAGAAGTGAGGAGCATACTTGAGCATTGCCATTCATCCCCATATGATTCATTATTTGAACATTTTATTGAAAATAAAAAATAAATAAAATGATAAATTTAATTGTTAAGTCTATATTAGTATTAATTTTAATATCATGTTTAGGACTTAGCAAATAATTTTCTTGTTTAAAAAATTATAATTCCCTTGCTAATTGGTGAAAATTTGGAATTACAGGAATATAAGTGGAGAAGTTACAAAATGGGACAAATTGATAAAAGTTGATGGGAATGCTGATAGGATGACACTTCATGATCTAATCAAGGATTGGCAGAAAAGTCTTTTTATTTATTTGAGTCCTATTCTAATTAGAAGACTCTTTTAATCAATTATAAATAGGCCTTTTAGACACTTAGTTTGGGGGGATTTGCTATTTTGGAGATTAGAAGTATCACGAGAATTCAGGATTTAGAGGAGGACAAAGTGGAGATCAGATTCATCTAGGAATAAAGTTTCTTCTTCTCCCTTTGATTTTGTTTTTAATTCTGGATTTGAAACGATGTTTCGTTTTATTCATATTTTGTTTGACAATTCAATCATGAACTAATTCGTTACTCTAAGATTATGGTGGATTCTTTTGAATAAATTGAAGCATGATTTTTTTCCATGAAATTAATAGCGCTTAAGGTTATTTCTTCTATTGTGTACTTTTTCTATTTGATTGCCTGATCAACAATTAAGTGTATCTTTAAACCCTAGAGGAGTCTTGGAAAAGAAAATCTAGGGATTGATTGACAATAGAAGACCTTAGGATTAATTGTTCAAATTGATGAACTAATTAATTTGTGAGTAGGATAGGAATATACCTGCTTGCCTTAGGGAGTTAGTTGAGTGGTACAACCTTATTCATAATTTAGTTAATTCATATAGGAATATAGTGAATTGAATAAATTAGGAATTTGATTGCGGGTAATTCGGAAGAACCTCGTAATTGTATAATTCTATAAGACTCAAGACTAATAACCTGCTATTAATTTCATAGGGAGAAAATTATGTAATCAACTTATTTGATTGATGAAATCATAATCCTAGGCTTCTATATCCTGATAGAAATCTTAATCAATACCTTTTTTCTTATTTTCATTAGTTTAGTTTTAATTCTTATTTAATTGATTTTGTTTGAATAAAACAAGTGTGTGGTAAATTAATAATTAGTAGCGAATAATTTAGTTCCTCGTGGGATCGACACTCTTCTCATCATTTTATTACTTGTTGCGACACGTGCAATTGCGTAATTGTTTGCATCATTTATCTTTGCACAAAAACCATCAACAAGTGTTGTGCAAAATAAATAATGCAAACAATTACGCAATTGCACGTGTCGCAACAAGTAATAAAATGATGAGAAGAGTGTCGATCCCACGAGGAACTAAATTATTCGCTACTAATTATTAATTTACCACACACTTGTTTTATTCAAACAAAATCAATTAAATAAGAATTAAAGCTAAACTAATGAAAATAAGAAAAAAAGTATTGATTAAGATTTCTATCAGGATATAGAAGCCTAGGATTATGATTTCATCAATCAAATAAGTTGATTACATAATTTTCTCCCTATGAAATTAATAGCAGGTTATTAGTCTTGAGTCTTATACAATTATACAATTACGAGGTTCTTCCGAATTACCCGCAATCAAATTCCTAATTTATTCAATTCACTATATTCCTATGTGAATTAACTAAATTATGAATAAGATTGTACCACTCAACTAACTCCCTAGGGCAAACAGGTATATTCCTATCCTACTCACAAATTAATTAGTTCATCAATTTGAACAATTAATCCTAAGGTCTTCTATTGTCAATCAATCCCTAGATTTTCTTTTCCAAGACTCCTCTAGGGTTTAAAGATACACTTAATTATTGATCAGGCAATCAAATAGAAAAAGTACACAATAGAAGAAATAACCTTAAGCGCTGTTAATTTCATGGAAGAAAATCATGCTTCAATTTATTCAAAAGAATCCACCATAATCTTAGAGTAACGAATTAGTTCATGATTGAATTGTCAAACAAAATATGAATAAAACGAAACATCGTTTCAAATCCAGAATTAAAAACAAAATCAAAGGGAGAAGAAGAAACTTTATTCCTAGATGAATCTGATCTCCACTTTGTCCTCCTGTGAATTCCGAATTTTTGCTATACTTTTGATCTCCAAAATAGAAAAAATCCGCCTCCAACTAAGTGTCTAAAAGGCCTATTTATAACTGATTAAAAGTCTTCTAATTAGAATATGACTCGAATAAATAAAAAGACTTTTTTGTCCATCCTTAATTAGATCATGATGTGTCATTCTGTCAGCATTTCCATCAACTTTTATCAATTTGTCTCCTTTTGTAGCTTCTCTACTAATATTCATGTAATTCCAAATTTTCACCAATTAGCAAGGGAATTATAATTTTTTAAACAAGAAAATTATTTGTTAAGTCCTAAACATGATATTAAAATTAATACTAATATGGACTTAACATATAAACTTATAATGAATCACAAAAATTTTATTTTATGTGACCGTTATCTTCCTAGTTATGCAAATTACATGTATATATATTAGATGTATGAAAATTTTTAATATAATAAATATAATAATATGTATAGGAAATATTATATATAAATAAGAACTGTATGCAAACAATTGTTAATATATACATAAATATTACAAGGAGTGCATTCCACTAAATAGATTGTAAAGTTTTTAGAGACATATGTATAAATACCTTTTTTCTTTTTCTTTTTCTTTTTTTTTTTTCATTCAAATTCTTCCAATATCAGTTTAAAGTGGTACCTTACTACTTTCTCCTCTCACCATGAAGTTCAAAGTATTCAGTTTGATCACACTAAATATTAATTTTAATCTTTAATTATAATTAAATTCACTATTTAATTAGGAAAGACACCAATTAGTAGTGTTCCTCGTTAATTATATCACTCCCTACAACACTACTTCACATCATTTTGTATTTATTTCCTTTTGAGTGGCTTAGCACTTTGAAATCTATTATACCTACTAGCAAATTTGGCATATCCTATTCATGCTAAAAAATTTATAATGTAAAATAAATGAATATTCTATTTAATGATAAACACTTTTTAATAGTTTTAATATATTCACTTAAATTTTTACATACATAAAAAAAAAATGATATAAAAGTAATAGTAGAATATAGAGCACATAAGTTGTAACTGGTAATAATTGGTCATATATAAATTGTAATTATAAAGATTAAAAGATAATAATGAGAACATTTTAGATGATCACTTAAAAATACACAATTGATATTTTATTAATAATATGATAATGACACTACACCAATATATATATGTACATATGTTGTATATTTATATTGGCTAACAAGATTCAGAACGCTTCATTTTAGGACTGATAATTACTTAAAACCATGCATATTTGACCAAAATTTCTGATAAAAGGTTCTATTAGTGATTGTTTGGTTTTGTTTTCAAAGCCCCTTTTCATTTTCTCCTGAAAATGAAAACAGAAATCTATCAATTTTTTTTTCTTATTTTTACAAATATTTTTATTTTCAACAAATTTTTTCAAACACACTATTACACTCTCTCTCCATTTTCACTTTTTATTTTTTTCTACTCACATTTGCACAACTTTTGATGCAAAAACACAATATTTTTCAAATACAACTCATTTTCAAGCCTATACAATCATTACATTTTAAACAAAACTTCAAAATAATATTTTATTTTCAAAAACATATTTATAACTAATTTTTTATTATTTCTTTTCACTAAAAAATAAAAATACCTTCAAAAAACCAAATAAAACGGCCCTTAGCTTCCTGTTTTGGAGTAGCAATTGGCTTCTTTGGAACTGATGTATGTGCTGGCAAGCACACCCACTTACCCTATTACATCTAGGATATATCTCTGTATGTATATATCTCAAAGCCCGGTTGGCTAATTAACAAACTAATCTGCTTCTAGTTAAAAGCTTGTGAAGGTAGCCTTTGGCGGCTGGAATTTGTTTTGATCACATCTCAATAAGAACCTATGAATCGCACTACACTCCAAGAATATTAGTATTAATATATTCTATGATATGATCTCTATATTCTACAATGCATACCGATGATTACTATAACAAAAATTAATAATAAAAAAATTAAATAATAATATAAAAATTCTTATTAATAATATACATTATC
This sequence comes from Jacaranda mimosifolia, assembly GCA_018894105.1. Lineage (NCBI taxonomy): Eukaryota > Viridiplantae > Streptophyta > Magnoliopsida > Lamiales > Bignoniaceae > Jacaranda > Jacaranda mimosifolia. Next base: position 36,516,144 of record CM032118.1, read on the forward strand.
ATTAGTAAGTTTTATTTTATTATTAATAATATTTTTTAAATGATAAATTTTTTTATTTTATCAAAGAGGCAAAAAGCTATTAATTAAATTAGTTAATAGCCGCAATTTACATAAATTTTTTATCACTATTAATTTTATAAAAAATTATTATCTTAGCAAAATAAAATCTTTTACCTCTTTATATATATATATATATATATATAATATTAGTGATTGTCTGAAACATATTTATTGTCCTAAAAGTCATCGATCCACATCCTCAAACTAGATGAAGGTTGTTGTGTCTAAAACTTTTAAATAAAAAAAGAAAATACGCATATATATATCACTAAAAAAAAAGATAAATTAGTGACAATATAAAAATTGTTACTAGCTCTAGATATTAGGTGACAAAAAAGATTTGTTTTCTCATCGTAATCATTTTTACAAACTAAATAATGACAATAATAGTATTTAAGTTGTTATTATTGACAATTAGTAACACTTTATAATATCAACTTAGTGACAATAAAAATCTTATCACAAATTATAATGACAATTTTTATTGTCACCATATGGGTGTTACTAATTGATAATGATGTCAACTTAAAATATTAGTTTTTATTATTAATATGAGTCATATTATAACAAAATAAATATTATTATCATCTAAAAAATATCACTAGCTAGTGACAATATAAAAATTATTATCATTTAATACGTATCATTAGTGATAATTTTTATATTGTTACCTATTATTTTGTCACTAATATGACATCTTTATAGTGTATATTTAGTTTAATTTCTAGCTAGTTCTGTGTCTTAATCAGCAGTAAGCCTGGTATCCTTTGGACGTAAACACGCCATTGACGCCCACCTACCTTTCATGTTAGTTCTTAATATAAGTTTGTGTTGAAAGATGATTCTTGTTGTAATAAAGGTAATTAATTTTTTAAAGTATTGTTAATTAATTTCAGATTGTACGGATTTTGTTCTTTTGCAATACTACTTTCTTTCTATTTTCATTCAATACACAGTTGGATTATGAGATGATTGTCATATCATAAAAAATTAATTTAATAGTAGACATTATTTTTCCTTAACTATAATCTTAAATCAAGTTAAATTCAATTATTTACGTAATTAATAAAAAAAATTAATTAAAAAAACTCCTTAAAGAGTACTTCGGATGAGAGCAATCACAGTGAATATTGCCGAAGAAAGACCAAGGCACAAGGTTTTCTGATTTGATGAAGACAAACATTAGTATTGTAACTTTATTTTCATACTTATCCGTGGAAGGATTTATTAGTTTGTTGTCAACTAATTAAGAAAATTTTCGTGTAAGAAAAAAAATTGTTTTATTTTCATTCATATAATTTTCGATGAAGATTAAGTTGTTGATAGTTGGAGATTTTGATTCACATTGACTATAAATTGCTTTAAGTCCATAGTTTTATAATTCTTGAAATTGGTTTGGTGGTATTAATCAAAAAAAGTTGCAGATCATCTTGAATTTTTTCTGGTTCAGAACAAGAAACGTTGTTGGGCTACAATTATATATTGTGAAATTAGGTGTCAGTGAAAATTTCATATTTATTTTTCAGCTTGATTTTGTGGTTCAGAAGCGCTCTTATTCACTGAGTATTGGTTGACATCGTTATCACGTCTTATATTATTAATTACGGATGGCTACTTTCTTTAAAGAATTTAATTTCCTTGCATGCATTTATTTTGCAAATTGATTGAATCACGCCCTTTTCTTGTGGAGGAGCCACGTTTTTGTTGGTCCCTTCTCTGCCCTAATTAAAGTGCTTCTAAGCATTTCATGATCTTTCCATTTGTGTCTTCCTCCAAACTATTAACTATGAATGAGATTTAGAAGACATTGCAGAAAGAAAATTGAATTTTGGGGAGCAATGAAAGTTTCCTGTCCATATTTTCGATTCGAGAGATTGGAAAGGTGGACAGAGATGAGTTATTGACTTTTCTTAACTAATAAAGTTATTGCTTATAAAGTTGAATTTAATTTGAGTTAAAATTGTGATTAGGGAAATATTATATGTACCATTAGGTTAATGTTTTTATGATGTCAATTATTTAAGTGTATATTGGGTGTAATTAAAGAGAAAGTATATTGTCCAGTGGCTTGTCGTTCAAGTGGCATCCGTCTCCTTTATTATGTGGAAATTTTTGTGTTCGATTCAAAATATGGACCTCATGTGTTGTCATTTATAATATTATCTCTTTAGAAAAAAGAAAAAAAAATGTATTGATGAAGGGTCAAATCTAGATTGCATTAGGATCAATACAATCATTAATTTTTGATGCCATTATGACCATGTTAAGATCAATTAATTCCTCACCTTTGCGGATACTAAATATAATATAATATCATTTGCGCGGTCGACATCGCGTTGGAGAGCATGTGCCTTCCAGACCCAAGTCTTCATCACGCCTGCTGGCTTGTTGTCATAAAACTTGAGTTCGGAATTTCATTAGAATAAAAGTAATGGGCCAATCAATCAAACTACTCTAAACTAATGATTGATCCAAGTTGACTATTGTATCAATTAAAAAGGATGGATAACTAATACAACAAATTGTATCTTCCCCACTCCAAGCGAGGCAAGTGGGAAAATCGTACTGCATCAAGAAAGTGCATAATTAACTATTGATTTTGCCTTGAAATTTGGGCCGAATCAACGAGAACCAAAAAAAGAATAGAGCGAAATGGAGCAGGGTTCGAAATGGGCACATGAGACTGAGCCAGGAAGCAGCAACTTGCACCTGAGAGCAAGGCAAGGCGCGCCCGGGTGCAAGCCTTACTGGAACGGGCAAGTAGGCAACACGACTTGCGCCCAGGCGCAAGACGCGCACACCTCGGTGCACGACACAGTGATGTGCCGTGCCAGGGCGCAAGTTGTGCATGCCCTAGCGCGGCGTCTTTTGCATTCCTGCGCCCTGGAGTAAGTTAGTTTCACTAGGGTGCCTACAGAGCCTAATTTTGGAAAAATAGGGCACGCGGCGCAAGCCCACGGGCCTTGGGCTTTGATTTTCTAGTACATATATTAGTTTTTTCTTTCAGGAAAAGGATCACAAACATAACACAAGGGCTTCTTAACTGCTTTTGAGTAATTCTCTCAAGACAGAGTATAGACTGAGGGTGTTAAGTGTTTTCGTAAGATTTGTGGGATTTAAGTTTGTACTTGTGCTTTGATTTGAGATCAATAAAATTCTTTTTCTTTGTTGGGTGGATTAGGCACATCGCCAAATCACGTTAAATCTTATTGTCATAATTCCATCGAATTACTTTACTGTTATTTCATTGTTTCAGCAATAAATCCTCCTGGGTTACAACAAATTGGTATTGGAGTAGGTTGGATCAAATGTCAGGCATGAAGTACGAGGTAGAGAAGTTTGATGGGAAGAACGACTTTGGGCTGTGAAAGATGAAAGTTTATGCTCTCTTGTGTCAACAAAGTTTACAAAGAGCATTAAAGGGCAGAGATTCCTTGCCGGAAATACTGAAAGACGAGAAAGACGAATTCATGGCGAAGGCTTACGGTACTCTGGCGTTATCGTTGGCAGATAATGTACTGAGAGAGGTTGCCACAAAAAGTACGCCAGCGGATTTATGGAAAAAGATGGAGAGTCTATACATGACGAAGTCCCTAACAAATTGGTTGTATTTGAAATAGCAATTATATACATTAAGGATGAAGGAAGGTATATCTATCACTCGGCATATTGATTTTTTCAATAAGGTGATTTTGGATCTCGCTAATATAGATGTCAAAATTGATGATAAGGTCAAGCTTTAATTCTCTTGTGTTCTCTGCCAAAATATTTGAGCACTTGGTTACTACTTTGTTGTATGGGAGAGATACAATTTCAATAGAGGATATGAAGGTCTCATTGAATTCCAACGAGTTGAGAACATATGTCATGGGAAGCAATGATGGTGAAAGTGGGGAAGGATTGGTGGCAAAAGGGAGACCGAAAGAAAGGGGAAGGAGTAAAGACCAATCAAAGTCCGGAACCAAGCCTAAAAATGGTGAAAAGTGTTTTAGGTGTGGTGGAAAGGGCATTGGAAATGAAATTGTTCGAAACGAGGAAAGGCGAAGGATGTAGGTGAAACTTATGATCAGAAAAGGGATTATGTCGCAGGAATTGTTGAGGATGAGTCTGATAGTAGGTTTGTTCTCAACGTTGCCAAAACTTTGCTAAGCTCTGAATGGATTTTGGATAGTGGTAGTTCCTACCACATGTGCCCACGAGAAGATTGATTTATCACATACTAGAAATATGATGGTGGTAAAGTGTTTATGGGAAACGATGCTTCTTGCAGGGTTGTAGGAATTGGCTCAGTTTGTATCAGAATGCATGATGAGATTGTAAGGACCTTAACAGATGTGCGTCATGTTCCAAATCTGAAGAAAAATCTAATATCGCTGGGTACTCTAGACAAGAATGGTTGTGAGTACAGAGCTCGAGATGGAGTTCTATGGGTTTCCAAAGGTACATTACTTATCATGAAAGGAGACAAGCGAAACGACCTTTACATATTGCAGGGAGACACGATTTCTGGTACTACAGCAGTTTCTTCATCAGTCAATGATACTACGAGACTATAGCATATGCAGCTTGGGCATATGAGTGAGATGGAGATGTCGGAACTGAGCAAATGAGGATTGCTTGGTGGATAGAAGACTGGAAAGCTGGATTTATGCGAGCAGTGTGTGCTGGGCAAGCAACACAGGGTGAAATTCGGCACTGCAGTCATAGGACCAAAGGCACCTTGGTTTACATTCACTTAGATGTTTCAAAGGGATGTGCAAGGTACATGCTGACGTTCATAGATGATTTCTCACGAAGAGTATGGGTGTACATGCTGAAGTATAAGGATGAGGTGTTTGTCAACTTCAAGCAATGGAAGACCTTAATTGAGAAGCAGACAGGAAATAAGATCAAGCACTTGAGGACTGACAATGGATTGGAGTACTGCAACAAGGAATTTCAGAAATTCTGTGATAAGGAAGGAACTGTGAGGCATCGCATAGTTGTACATACACCACAGTAGAATGGAGTTGCAAAATAGATGAACAAGACTATCTTGGAAAGAGCTAAATGCATGCTCTTTAACACCGGATTGTACAAGAATTTTTGGGCAGAAGTGATTAACACTGCGTGTTATTTGGTGAATTGGTCACCATCAACTGCTTTGGATTGCAAGATACCAATGGAAGTTTGGTCTGGGTCTCCTACTGATTACTCAAATCTAAGAGTATTTGGGTGTCCAGCCTATGCTCATGTTCGGGATGGGAAGCTTGAGCTAAGGGCTAGAAAGTGCATATTCTAGGCTATGCAGATGGAGTCAAAGGTTATCATTTATGGCGTAATGATGACAAGGGCTCCAAGATGATTATCAGCAGGGATGTGACATTTGATGAGTCTGCAATGATGAAGAATGTGGAGTAGCAGGAATGCAGTCAACAAAGTGTTAAGGAAAATGTGGAGATTCATATTGATCATCCACAAGTTTCAACGGGGAAACAAAAGGTGGTAGATAAAGCTGGTGAGAGCACATTATCACCTAATCAACAGTAGGAAAATGAACCACTACAAAATTATTGCTTGGTTTGTGATAAGAAAAGGAGGTAGATCAAACCACCACAGCGTTTTGCTTACTCAGATCTGGTAGTTTATGCTTTGAGTTTAGTCGAGGAGTTTGTATGAGATGATCCAGTCTCATACAAAGAGGCAATTTCCATGCCAGATTCTAATAAATGGGTTGCAACTATGAGTGAAGAGATAGAGTCTCTACACAAGAATAGCACATAGGAGCTGGTTGATGTACCCAAAGGACAGAAGATTGTAGGTTGCAAATGGATCTACAAGAAGAATGAAGGGATTCCCGATGTTGAAGATGCTAGACACAAGGCGCGATTGGTTGCTAAGGGTTTTACTCAAAGAGAGGGTGTTGACTTTCATGAAGTATTCTCCCTAGTTGTAAAACATACTTCCATTCGTGTTTTACTTGCCATGGCTGCTCTGTTTGCTATGGAGCTGGAGTAGATGGATGTGAAAACAACATTTCTGCATGGTGAGTTGGAGGAATAAAACTACATGAGTCAACCAGAAGGATTCGTTGTTCCCAAGAAACAAAATCAAGCATGTCTTTTGAAGAGGTCATTATATGGCTTGAAGCAGTCTCCCAGGCAGTGGTATAAAAGGTTTGATGCTTTTATTACCAAGATAGGATATACTAGAAGCAAATTTGATTATTGCGTATATTATAAAATTTGTAGTGATAGCCTTCTCGTATATTTGCTGTTGTATGTTGATGATATGTTGGTTGCCTCTAGAAACATATTTGAGATCAACCAATTAAAAGCTCAGTTAAGTGAAGAATTTGAGATTAAGGATATGAGCATTGCAAAGAAGATTTTGGGCATAGAGATCATCCGGTACAAACATGCAGGATTGTTGTACTTGTCTCAACAGCATTACATTGAGAAAGTACTTGAGCGATTTGGGATGGATAAATCCAAGCCAGTTAGTATGTCACTTGCAGCTCATTTCAGGCTCTCATCAAATCTATCACCGAGTATTGAGGTGGAGGTGGAGCACATGTCAAATGTGCCATATGCTAGTGCAGTGGGTAGCTTGATGTACACCATGGTGTGCACCAGGTCCAACATTTCATATGCAGTCAGTGTTGTGAGCAGGTATATGCACAAGCCAGGAAAGACTCATTGGTAGGCTGTGAAATGGATCATGAGGTATCTGAGAGGCTCTGCAGACAGATGTTTGAGGTATAGTCAATCAAATTCTAGTACAAGAATTATTGGCTATGTGGATGCGGATTATGTAGGAGGTTTAGAAGTAGAAAGTCCATGACGGGTTATGTGTTTTGTGTATCAAGTTGTACGGTTAGATAGAATGTGACTTTGCAGTTATCAGTTGCATTGTCCACAACAAAAGTTGAGTACATGGCTTTGGCTGAAGGCGTCAAGGAAGGCATTTGGCTAAAGTGGCTGATCGATGATATGTGTATGACTTCTGAGATCACTAAGGTATTTTGTGATAGTCAAAGTGCCATACAATTGTCAAAGAATCAAGCGTTTCATGAGAGAACAAAACACATAGATGTGAGGTATCACTTTGTTTGGGATATGGTGTCTCAAGGAGTCATGTTGGTTGACAAGATTGGGATTAAGGATAATCTTGCAGACATGTTGACTAAGGCTGTTTCAGGAATCAAATTCGAGCATTGCTTGGATTTGATTAATGTTTGTAGACTCAGATAACAGGCCCTTTTGGGGGTAGGGACAAAGAAGAAAGATGGTGAATTTCAAGTTAAGGTGGAGAATTGTTGATTTTTGCCTTAAAATTTGGCCGAATCAACGAGAGCCGAAAGAAGAATAGAGCAAAATGGAGCAAGGGGTCGAAATGGGCACACGAGACTGAGTAAGGAAGCAGCGACTTGCGCCCGGGCGCAAGCCATACTAGAATGGGCAAGTAGGCAGCACGACTTGCACCAAGGAGCTTGCAACTCAGCCAAAATAGAGCCTAATTTTGGAAAAACAGGGGCGCTGTGCACCCTGGCGCAAGACGTGTGCGCCCCGGCAAGCAGCACAGGCCCACGGGCCTTGGGCTTCGATTTTCTAGTATATATATATATCAATTTTTTCTTCTGGGAAAAGAATCACGAACATAACACAAGAGCTTCTTTACTACTTTTGAGTAATTCTCTCAAGACGGAGTATACTACTTTTGTGAGATTTGTGGGATTTAAGTTTGTACTTGCATTTTGATTTGAGATCAATAAAATTCCTTTTCTTTGTTGGGTAGATTAGGCGTACCGCCGAATCACGTTAAATCTTGTTGTCACTTTACATTGAATTACTTTACTGTTATTTCATTGTTTCCATAATAGATCCTCCTAGGTTACAACATTAACAATTAAGGAAGATTTGGACCTCATGCGACTGCTTAGGTGGAAGTTTATTAAGTAATCTATTTGATGGGTGTTGGATCCAATAAAAATAAATACCTACTCTAAAAATATGATTTGTAATTAGTGGTGAGTAGGATCGTATTTCATAGGGACTAGTAAATTTTATTTCTTTTAAGCTTATTAATAAAATAGAAAAGTTGGGGGTGGTTTATGAAACGAAAAATCTAGAATCTTAAAAGTAAAATAAATCAAATAAGAAATCAATATGAATAAAATCTAGCATAAGGTAAAATCTCAGTTTGGTTCACAGATTTGACTATTGATGCAAAGATAAATTCTCTTTTTTCTTAAATAGACTAGTTATAGTTACTCAGATGCCCTAATAACCAATCTCTCCTTACTATCTCGATAACTAAGAGAAGCTCGTTAGTTATTTTCTTGCCAATAAATAACCCTAAAAAACACTCCTAGAATTTAATTTATCAACAGCATTCAAAACTAGAGAGACCCAACCATAGCCAATAAACACGCACAAGCGGGGTTCATTTAGACTAGATTATTTATGTACATAACATAAATAATTCATATCCCCACACATAACTATGTTATTTGCCACAAGCCTTAGAACAATTAAACAATTACAGATTTAGCATTCTAATTGATAAAACAAATATTCTAAGCTATCAAATTTAGGCCCTAAATTCAATAAACCTAAATATTTGTAATAAAAATAGAAGATAAATAAATACTCAAGAAATAAGAAATACGAATCAATTATTTAGATCTCACAAATACTGAAGAATCCAAACTTCGATAATCCTTTAGGCTAGAAAAAGAGTTTAGCAACTCATGGAGAGAAGAAAAATGTAGGAAAATAAAATATGCTGAATCAAAAGATATCAAAAAGCTCTTATGAAAGACTCCTAACTCCATATAAATAGCCTACTACTCCTAATGTAACTGGGAAAATAGTTAAGAGTCCTATCAAAGTACAAAAACTTAAATTCTCCTAATTAAAGAAATATAAATTAAAATATCCCAAAAATCTTCAACTATCAAAACATGTCTGCACTCGAATTATTTCCTTTTTCCATTTCTCATCTCCTCGAAAATGTGATTTTTGCTCCAAGCATGTCAAATACTCGATTTTCAACTGCATTTAGCTTGAATCTTCAATTTGCTTCACAAAATATAAAATGAAAGTTAAAATTCAACAATTAAGCATTTTTACTATTAATCATAAGGGGAAATTATATGAATTAAATGACAAAAATGCAACTTAACACTATTCAATTATAATTAATCTAGAATCATAGTGTATATTTGATATGAGTTAAGATAAATGAATTGGAAAAAACAACACTAACAACGTGCTAAAACCTAGTTCACTATCTTAATAATTTATGGGATTAAGGTCCATTCAATTAAACCTAACTTATATGGGATAGCCCATGGCCCAGTCTACTAATAGTCGACCAGGTAATCAACTAGGCCTAAATCCTCACTAGGCCATTTCGCCAGCTCAATTACCAATGCTGTTACGGTTGACCAAAGTGTGGTCGATCAGCTTGAGAATGAACATTTGGCCCTCAACCAGAAAGGCCTTCGGATCCAAGAGAGTTTTATCATTTCAACTAGAGTGTGGATAGACGACTTGCAAACTAGGAAACATCTCAACCGTAGGAGGTCGATTGGAGTAACATAGAGCAGCCTTGCGCCACCAATCACAGTTGCATTGAATATGCCATAACCACGACTCTGCCACATTAAATGCACTGATAGGCAACGTGCCTCTGCATTAATGGCGCATGCCTCCACTATACCACCATTCTGCCTCTGCAGAATAGTGCATACCTCTACCGTACCATCATATCCTGAAAAGTAAGAGTAGATGCCGCCTGGAGAAATACACAGAAGGAAAGAGACTTAAAGGTCATCAAGTAAGGAAAAATGACCTCTCTGTATAAGAAATGGCATCATTGGCATCTTAACTTCTCAAGAGAGACTATAAATACCCCATTACCACCCTTCAGCAAGGTATGTTCATTATCACCTAAGCCTTCACTATGTCGCTCTCTTTTCTAGTTGAATAGATACTGACTTGAGCGTTGGAGTGCCTTAGCCGAGGGCTCCTCAGCAAGCCTGACGTTTGTTATTAGTTGTATGACTCAACCCAACTTCATCTAAACATGCCCTCCAACTTCTATTCAGATTGATTTGATTGGGCTAGAGCCCAATATATTGTTAAGCAGTTCCTACCATCATCACCAACCATTATAAATACTCTAAAATTTGACACTAAGATACACAATTTTATCACCCTCAATTTCTCTCTCCATATTACTCTCTTACAGCTCATAAATATTGACTTGAACGTTGAAAGATTTTCATTAAGGACACGCTAGTGATCTTAGCCATTTATTATAGATTTTAGAATCATGTTCTACTTGTTACCCAAAGACGCAAAAATCAATATCAAAAGTGAAGCTTCTCGTACTCATACATGTATTTTCATCTAATTTTTTTATAATTTAGAATGTTGGTTACTTGATCCAACTAGCATTTCTTGTCAAACCCTCAACCTCGATTGCTAAGCATACCTTAAATTAGGCAAATCAGGATTATCACAACATAATGAAGCGAGCTCAAAAGAAAATCTTGATAAGAGTGTCAAAACAATCTAAAACCCAGCAAGATTTCTCATACTAATCCCCTTATTCTGGTTCAAAATTCTCAAAAACAATCAAAATGATCAAACAAATGAAAAGAATTCAAACAAAACTAGCACATTGACAACAAGGCATAGCCTGCAACAAAACAAACCATTTACAACTAGAATGGTTTCGCTATTGATGGGTGAAAGAATTAAGCTCAAGCAATATTGTTTGCCCGATTGAAATATCTAAATACTTGATAGTCAAGATGTGGTTGTGCAAAATAAATAATGCAAACAATTACGCAAGTGCATGATCGCAACAAATAATAAAGTGATGAGAAGGGTATCGATCCTACTAGAAACTAAACTATTTGCTACTAATTCGCTACTAATTACTAATTTATCACACACATGTTTTATTCAAACAAAAATCAATTATATAGAAATTAAAACTAAACTGATGAAAATAAGAAAAAGCGTACTAATTAAGATTTCTACTAGGATATAGAAGCCTAGAATTATGATTTCATCAATCGAATAAGTTGATTACATAAATTTCTCCCTACAAAATTAATAACAAATTATTAGTCTTGAGTCTTATGCAATTACGGAATTCTTTCAAATTATCCACAATCAAATCCATAATTTATTTAATTCACTATATTCCTATGTGAATTAACTAAATTATGGATAGGGTTGTATCACTCAGATAACTCCCTAAAGCAAGCAAGTATATTCATATCCTACTCACAAATTAATTAATTTATCAATTTGAACAATTAATCCTAATGTCTTCTATTGTCAATCAATTTTCTTTTCTAAGACTCCTCTAGGGTTTAAGGATGCATTTGACTGTTGATCAGATAATCAAAAAGGAAAAGCACAAAATAGCAAAAATAACTTTAAGTGCTACTAATTTCATGGAAGAAAATCATGCATCAATTTATTCAAAATAATTCATCATATCCTAGAATAACAAATTAGTTCATGATTGAATTATCAAACAAAACATGAATAAAATGAAACATCGTTTCAAATTTAGAATTAAAAAGAAAATCGAAGGGAGAAGAAGAAACTCTATTCCTCGATGAATCTGATCTTCCCTTTGTCCTCTTCCAAATCTTGAGTTCTCGCGATACTTCTAATCACCAAAATAGAAAATCCAAATCGATTTTCTGAGTTAGTGTCTGAAAGACCTATTTATAACTGATTATAAGAGTCTTCTAATTAGAATAAAACTCAAATAAAAAAATAAAAAACTCTTCCGCCCATCCTTGATTAGATTATGAGGTGTCATCCTGCTAGCATTTCTACCAACTTGTATCAATTTGTTCCTTTTAGTAATTTCTTCACTTGTATTCCTGCAATTCCAAATTTTCATCAATAAGCAAAGGAATTGTTATTTTTCTGAACAAGAAAATTATTTGTTAAGTCCTAAATATGATATTAAAATTAATACTAATAGGGACTTAACAAACACCCCCAAACTTAATACGTTGCTCGTCCTCGAGCAACACAAAGAAAAGACTCAAAGACACTCTAAGAAAAACAAATTAACACTAAAATGCATGTACAAAAACATCACTTCTTTTTGTTGCTCTCAGAACAACTTCAAAGCTATGCTTGTAGTCAACCACAGTTGTGATCGAATTTCACTATGCACAAATAAGCAGATACAATGTTCAAATGAATCCTCCGTGTATGTGTGTGATTTCTCTACAAGTAGTTATTGTCAATTCGAATTAATTTATGTACAAGTACAAGACTCTAATACTCCATAGGTTTGCTTTTCATCTCTATCACTAATGTAGAATACAGTCAATAAAGGATCGTTTAGAACTTTCAGAGCTTGTAATGTAGGCTTGGATAAAGGTACGAGAGATATGAACAATACTGACTCAATACTCATGTTCATCATTACCTTTTAATACTCTCCCAAATTGTTTGAATAGTACTTCTCAAATTCTTTCTTTTTCCCCTTTTCCTCAAACCTTTTTTTTTTTGCTCATGCCACTATGCACTTTTTTTTTCATTTGTTGTTCTTTTTTTTGGTGGGGGAAGAAAATCAAACTCATGAGTACTATACTATTTGTTCCCATCTTCATAAGAACTTCAAATAGATCTAACAAGTAATTGTGGGATTTATTTGGTGGGATCATGTGTTTAGGCTGGATGTTGAATTTGTTACCAAATAAAAAGGATACTTTAAAAATATATTCAACAGGGGAGCCTAGGGATATAATATCATTTGGTAGGCTTGAAAGGCTTAAATAGGTCAAAATTGGCCTAAGTCATTTCCCTTATTTAAGTATTTTCTAGGATTTCACCTCGATAAGAAATCAAACAAATTTTAGAGTTTAAAGTATTACTTATGTCACTCATGCATAAATGTTCTTTAAATCAAACAAATAACTAAAAGTGAGAATGTGAGTGCTCAAAAATAGGGGATGTCATTCTAGCATTGCTTCTACTCAAAGTACACAATTCCATCATCACACAACTATAATTTTTCACAAAACACAAAATTAAAGGAGTAATATCTTCATTGGTTCAAGAAGATTAATTTTTGTACATGCAAGACATCAACTCAATTACTAAACCCTAATCATAATCAAAATAACAAAAAATAATGAACAACAAAGGACTAAGAATTGACTCGCAGAGCATCCCCTCAAACTTGAGAGGTACTTTGCCCTCAAAGTACTAATACTATCATGACAGAGAAAGCAAGAAAATAAGAATAAAATAATAGACACTAATATGAAAAATGATAAAAATAAAAATAAAATAAAGAAAGAAAAGAAAGAAAATGCGCCCCAATCAATCGACAGTGTCATCATCCTTCTCGACCTTCGGGGGTGGAATTGCAACAACAATGTAAGGATATGATGGTCGTGAGAATTAACTCCAAATAAAATTATCCCAATAATACCTAAGGAAAATCAAGAAATTCCAATCAATAAATCAACATCCAAAAATTTAATTCAATTGGCATCCAAATATCCACCATTTCACCTCAATAATCAATCAATTATTTATCAAATAATCTCAAATAAACAACCATTCAATATGAATTATGAATTATTCAATAAATAATCTAACTAATTATGATCTCTCAAATCAATAAAATAACCCTTCCTAAATGATAAATACCTAGAAATTCAAATCAATTTAAAACATTAATATATCTAAAATATGCTATAGAGGAAGAGATGAGGATGGTGATGTAGGTGGGTTTGTTTAAGAAAAAGAAAATGAATAAAAACAGTAAAGAAAAAAAAAAAGAAAGAAAACGAAGAGAAAGAAAAAGGAAAAGAGAAAGGAATGGAAAAGAAAAAGAAAAATAGAAAGAAAAAATCAATTGAGATAGAGAGAGATGGGTGGTGGGGGGAGGGAGAGGTGGAGGGGGCGTGGTTGGGTGGGGCCGGTTAGGGTGGCAGCTTGTTGCCTTGGTTTTGTTTCTTTCTCTTTTTTCAATCAATTTTTTTTTTCTTTTTCCTTTTTTTAAAAAGATTGTGCATTGGAGCGCAAATTGTTTGCACCCTAGCGCATGCAATACTGGAAAGGCATCTTAAAAAGATGCCTCATGCATAGGGGCGCATGTGGCCAGGGCCCCACACGCGAGCTACTGTCCAAGGTGTGAAGAATTCATGCCTTGGGGCCAGGGCGCAATTTTTTTACACCTTGGCGTGAAAGCTACTAATTTTTTTTTTTTTAATTATTTTTTTCTTAATTTTTTTATTGCAAAAATACCAAACAACAGTAATAATAAAAAAAAATAATAAAAAATTACCCCAAAATAGAGAAATCCTAAAAAAATAAAAAATAAAAAGCAATTAAAAACTTGGGAGGCAGAAATACTAAAAAAAAAAAAGCAATTAAAAACTTGGGTTGCCTCCCAATAAGCACTTGATTTATAGTCTTGGGCTTGACTTTTTGGCTTCACTTGATGTTGGTTAAGTTGGTTGTGGATTGTTGGTGATCAAATCACTTTTCTAGTTATGGGTGTTAAAAAAAAAAACTGAAACCGACCGAAAATCGAACCGAACTAGTTCGGTTTGGTTTTCTATTTTTTCGGTTAACCAAAACCGAACCGAAAAAACCGGTTTGGTTTGGTTCGGTTCGGTTAAACGAACCGAATTTTTTTTTTAATTTTTTTTTATATACAAAATTTTATTATTCAATCACTACTAGTTTAAGTTTTATTTCACATTTTTTATTAAATTTTTTAAGTCTAAGATAAATAAATATAAATTTTTAAATAATGTAAATGTTAATGTATTTTTAAATTTTTGGGATAAATAATTTTTTTTTTGATAAAGTGAAATAATTGAGAAAAAAAGAAGTAAATAATATATCAAAATAGTTATTAAAAATCCTATATTTTATAAATAATATAGATATTAATATATGACATATAAAAACATGAATAGTTATAATACAAAGAGAACAAAAATGATATTTTTTTCTAAACTCAAATGGTAGAATTGCATAATTTTTTTATTATATGAACTAATATACGTTACATATAAAAAAATAGATGATTATGATTTGAACAGTAAAAAATGTTATATTAAAAGAAAATTAATTAATTAATTAAACTTATATATATTATAGGGTATGTTGATGAGCAAAATTAAAATTTCAACTTAAATTGCAAACTAAGGGATAAGGGATTGAATCCTATTCGGCTATTCTTGTGGTAGTACTAGTACTATATTGTATCTGCTGACCAATAAATATTTTATTTATATTATTATAAAAACAAAGACCATTTTGTATCTAAAATAGCAGTTATTTTTGTTCATTTACATAATTTGTCATTTTAATTATTTCAACAACAAAAATTAACAATATAGTTTGAAGGATAAATTGGAGAATTCAACATAAAAAAGATAGTTTGGATACAAATTTTATCAATATTTCATAATTATCTTTTAGAAATGATGATTTAATAAGGTTATAACAAAATTTACAAATCCACAATCTATATTATGATGTCATTGGATCAATTAGCTATTTAACTTTGGTAGATTGAGTTTAAGATTTAATTCGCTATTCGATCTTAGCAGTTAAGGTTTGAATATACAAAAATCGCGTGCATCTGCCTTGACGATTATAAGCTAGCAATTTTATTCTAAACAATGTGTATGCTAAAATTTTTATAACATAAAATAATTAAAATATTTATTTATCTTCTTAAATTTATAATATTTTAAATGTATTTGTTTAGAATAGATAAATTATAATTTTATCAAAACAAATATTTTCAATATACAAAAAAAAAGTAATCTAAATCAATTTTTTCACCTAAAAACAAATATTTTTATCAATATACTTTTATCAAATAATTTTTTTGGCACTAAAAGAATAAGTTACCCAATTCAAATTTTTAATTAAACTAACTTACTTTTGTCAAAAAAACTTTTATAACACTTTCTTGGAAAAAAAAATAAGTTTTTTTTTTTCAATTTGGTTTTTAACCAAAACCGAAAAAACTGAAAAATCGAAAAAAACCGAAAAAACAAAAAAAAATAAAAAAAACAAAAAACGGTTTGGTTTCAGTTAAAAATCGAAATCCATCTGATCTTGTTTGGTTAAAAACACTATTCGGTTCGGTTTTGATTTTACATTTGAAAAAACCAAAAATTTAGGTTAACCAACCGAACCGTTTGGTTCGGTAAGTTAAAACCGAATGTACAGCCCTATTTATAGTAGTGTTTGATTCTTTTTCTATTTGTCTTAAACCGTCTTCTTGAACCAATTTCTTCCGACTCTATCATTCCGTGTGCAAGGATTTCGATGATTCAAAACGGCCTCAACCATCATGATTTTAGCTTTCCTGACAACCACTTAAAATGGGAATTGTAGAATGGTACATGTTCACCTGGTTTTAACTGGTTCTTTCAAAAAATTTCGATCACTCCTATATTTATCATCTCCTTTTAGGACTTGACTTTTTTATTTGCCACACTAACTGCAAAACACTTGTTAATGTCCTTAGGAAAATCAAATGTTTTAAACACATTAAAAGTTGCCTTTTCATCTTGGACACTCATGGTTAATTGATTACCTTTTTGCACATCTATGATAGTCCTACATGTGGTCAAGAATGGTCTCCCAAGGATGATTAGTACTTCTGTATTCTCCTCCATGTCTAACACAATAAAATCTACAAAAAAATAATAAATTTATTAACTTTTACCAATACATCTTCAATTATTCCCTCAGGATATATGAATGTTCTATCCGCAAGTTGCAAGGTTATACTAGTTGGCTTGATCTCTCCTAATCTAAGTCGTTAGTAGATGGAATGTGGCATTAAATATATGCTTGCCCCCAAATTGCAAAGTGTCTTTCCAGAAAAATTAGTACCGATTTTGCATGGTATAGTGAAACTCTCAGGATCCTTGAGCTTTGAGGGTAACTTCTTTTGGATGATTGCACTGCATTCCTCTGTGAGAGCTACTGTTTCAAATTCACTCAAACGTCTTTTCTTAGATAAAATAGCTTTCATGGATTTCACATAACTTGGCATTTGTTCTAAAGCTTTAGCAAATGGAATATTTATGTGGAGTTCCATGAAAACCTCCAAAAATTGTTGAAATTGCTTGTTCAACTTTTGTTTCTTAAGCCTTTGAGGAAATGGTGGAGGTGGTATGATATGATTAACTTCTTCAATTTTCTGCTTCTCATCCTTTCCCTTCTCAAGTGGTGATTCTTTTTCCAATTCCTTTGAAGATAGAAGGACCTTATGAAATTCTTGCAACTCTCTACCATTCTTTAAAGAAACATCATTGTAATCTTCCTTACCTTCTCGTTTAGGATTTATCTCAGTATCACTTGGCAAAGTTCCTTGTTGTCCTATACTCAATGCACTAGCTAGCTGGCCTATATGTGATTCTAATGTTCAGATAAAAGCTTATTGACTCTAAAGAATTGCATTAGTTTTTGCGTCCTCAAGCATTTTATCTCCTTTCCTGTTTGCTTCTTGATCAAAGTTTTCCATTGCTTGAAGTTGGCAAACACCTCATCCTTATGCTTTAGCATGTACACCCATTCTCTCCGTGAGAAGTCATCAATGAATGTCAGCATGTACCTAGCACCTCCCTTTGAAGGAACTTGAGAAGGCCTCCAAAGATCTAAGTGAATGTAATCCAAGATGCCCTTGGTCTTGTGAACTGTGGTGTCTAACTTCACCCTGTGTTGCTTGCCAAGCACACATTGCTCGCAAAAATCCAGCTCTCCAATCTTCTCTCCACAAAGCAAACCTCGTTTGCTCAGTTCTGATATCCCCATCTCACTCATATGCCCAAGCCGCATATGCCACAATCTCATAGTATCATTGACTGATGAAGAAACTGCTACAGTACTAGAAACTATGCTGCCCTGCAATATGTAAAGGCCATTCCACTTGTCTCCCTTCAAGATAAGCAATGCACCTTTAGAAACCTGCAGAACTCCATCTCGAGCTCTGTACTCACAGCCATTCTTTTCTAGAGTACCCAATGAAATTAGATTTTTCTTTAGATTTGGAACATGACACACATCTGTTAGCATCTTTACTATGTCGTCGTGCATTCTAATACAAACTAAGTTAATTCCTACAACCCCGTATGAAGCATCGTTTCCCATAAGCACTTTACCACCATCGTATTTCTAATAAGTGGTAAACAAATCTTCTCTGGGCACATGTGGTTGGAATAGCCACTATCCAAAATCCACTCCAAGCTTAGTAAACTCTCAGTAACGTCAAGAACAAGCCTACCGTTAGACTCATTCTCAACAATTCTTGCGACATCATCCCATTTTTTATCAAAAGTTTCACCTGCATTCTTCACATTTTCTCGTTTCGAACAATTTTGTTTCTAGTGCCCTTTTCCATCGTACCTAAAACACTTGTCATCTGTAACAGGCTTGGTTTGGGACTTCGATCAACCTCTATCCTTTCCCTTTCTCTCGATCTCCCCTTATCCACCAATCCCTCCACACTTTCACTATCGTTACTGCCTAGGACAAGTTTTCTCATTTCATTGGAATTTAATGAGGCCTTCACAACCTCCATTGAAATCGTATCTCTCCTATACAGTAAAGTAGTAACTAGGTGCTCAAAGGATTTTGGCAAAGAACACAAGAGAATTAATGCTTGATCTTCATCTTTAATTTTTATATATATACTAGCGAGATCCAGAATCACCTTATTGAAATAATCAATGTGTTGAGTAGTAGATGTATCGGTCTTCATTCTCAACGTGTATAATTGTTATTTCAAATACAGCTGATTTATTAGGGACTTCGTTATATAAAGACTCTCCAGCTTCGTCCACAATTCTACTGGCATATTTTTCGTGGTGACCTCTCTTAGTTCGTTATCTGCCAAGGATAACATCAGAGTACCATAAGCCTTCGCCTTGAACTCATCCTTCTCCTCGTCTGTCAGCGTCTCTAGCAAGAAATCTTTGTCATTTAATGTTCTCTGTAAACCTTATTGACATAGAAGGGCATGCATCTTCATCTTCTACAGTCTAAAGTCGTTCTTCCCATTGAATTCCTCTACCTCGTACTTTATGGCTGACATTTGATCTAACTGGCTCTGATACTAGTTTGTTGTAACCCAAGAAGATCTATTATGAAAACTATAAAATAATAGTAAAGTAATTTAATGAAAACTGACAACAAGATTTAACGTGGTTCAGCGATCTGCCTAATCCACCGGACAAAAAAAGATCTTATTAATTTCAAATCAAAGTAATAAGTACAACTTGAGTCGCACAAATCTCACTAAAATACCTAACATCCTCGTTCTAAACTCTATCTCGAGAAAACTATCTCAAAAGCAGTTAGAATTACTCGTGTATGGTCTGTCTCACTTTGTCCCGGAAGAAAGCAATGTATTTATACCAGCAAAACAAGTCCTTGGCCTATAGGCTTTGCGGCGTGCATGATTCATGCCTCGACGTACATGTTACTGTCTTGTGCCGAGAAAACACGTAAAGTGCAAATAAAATCATCTTGTCGCGTGCCCTGGCGCAGACACCTTACGCCAAGGCGCACGTCGCTGGTGCAAATTGCCTAGTTTCCACCTATTACCGTGCTCGGGCATGCCTTAACTCGCACCCCGGCTCACAAAGTCCTGCCAACACGTGCTAGGGTGTTGTCCTTAGCCTATTTCGATCGCTTTGCTCCGTTTCACTCCATTTCTTCTGGTTCTCGTCAATTTAGCCTAAATTTCAAGGCAAAATCAGCAATAGCATTCAAGGCTGCCATTTATTTCCATATGCTTCCTCCTAAAGTGATGGAGTAACTTGTTCTATTAAGCCTATCCGCATATTTTGGACAAGTATACTGACCTTTCATGATTGTAATCCTCTTCTTGTGGGTAGATGACATGCTTCAGATGGTGTTTCTAGTTAATACTTTTCTTCCATTTCTCATTGACATGGTTCTATGGAATGGGGTAGTTATCTTTTGATGAGTGGTTTCCTTAGGATAGTGATTAGGCGGTAAAATAGGATTAACTGAGTATGGCCATTATCAGAACTAGGTAAACGAGTATAGATAGAAGAAAAAGAAGAAGAACAAGAAGAACAGAGCTAAGAAAAGAAGGAATTGAGAATAATAGAGAGCAAGGCGTGAACAATAGAGAGAAAAAATAAATGAAAAAACTTGCATTAATCAGTCTTCAGATGACATATTGCGAATGGAAGAAAAAGGTTGTGCTTTTGTCTTCTTCTTTTTTTTATGTTTTTTCTATAAACATTATTGAAACAAGCAAAAATTATAATTATGTGATATTTAACTATATGGAATGTGCTAATTATTTGTTTTGTTATTGTACCGTGACCAATGAAATAGGACGAAGGAAAAATGTATCATATTAAGAGTTTACATGTTGCAGAGTCTAAATTACAAATAATCAATTCAAATCAATAATTCACTCTAGGAGGACATGTGAACAATATGGAATTCTTTCTTCTATCAAGCCATAGACACAACAATTGGACTTTTATAAAATGAAGCAACAACAATTTGATACGCGAATAGAAACTTTTTGGGGAAGGGACTTAAGATTTACTTTCCTGGTCTCATTTTGATTTATTGACAATGTTGTAGTTTCCCCACTCCTGAAAGAAAACCACACAAAAAATAAACAAACAAAAAAATGTAGCCTTAAAACCAAGAAACCATACCAAAAAAAAAAACAAACAAACAAACAAAAAATGTAAACGGCAAGAGAAAAAGGGAACCTTACAATATAAGAATAGAAACTAGAATCTGTTCTTTTTCTTCAGCTTTGATTCCTGTCCAATTGAGTCCCTTTTATGTTCGTCACTTTCTTTTATTAGCCTACTACGAAAGCTTGAAGACTTTCCCCCTTCATAAGGGCATTGGCCTGTCTTTAGATGATTTTTCCAATCATTCTTTGTTTCAAACATAGCACCATAATGGCATTCAGGGTCGCCATCTATTTTTGGGTGCTTCTTTCTAAATTGATAGAGTAACTTGTTCTGTCAAGCTTATCCCCACATTTTGGACAGGTAAACTAATCCTTCATGATTATAACCTTTTTATTGCAGGTAGATGACATGCTCCGGATGGTGTTTCCAGTGAATATTTTTCTTTCATTTCTAGCTGACATGATTATGTGGAACAGGAGTAATTCTCTTTCAACGAGTGGTCGCCTTGGGATGGTGATCAATGTGGGAAAATAGAAAAACTGAGTGAGGCCATTATTAGAGCTAAGTGAATGTATGTGAATGAAAGAAGAAGAAGAGTTGAGGTAAGGAAACAGGAAATTGAGAAGAACATAGAGCAAGGCGTGAAGAATGAAGGAAAAAAATAAATGAGGAAATAAATGAGAAAATTGCAT
The DNA here is from genome assembly GCA_018894105.1 of Jacaranda mimosifolia. NCBI lineage: Eukaryota > Viridiplantae > Streptophyta > Magnoliopsida > Lamiales > Bignoniaceae > Jacaranda > Jacaranda mimosifolia. The sequence goes on from CM032118.1 coordinate 36,537,612, forward strand.
TAATTAGTCTACATATGATATATTGCAAATGGAAGAAGAAGGTTGTGCTTTTGTCTCCATTTTTTATGTTTTTTCGGTAAATATTATCGAAACAAGTGAATATTATAATTATGTGATATTTGTCTACATGGAATTTGCTAATTATTTGTTTTGTTATTGTACAATTACCAACAAAATAGGACAAAGGAAAAATGTAGTATGTCGAGAGTTTACGTGTAGCAGAGTATAAATTAAAGATAATCAATTCAAATCAATAATTCACTCTTGGATGATAGGTGAACAATATGCAATTTTTTCTTATATTAAATTAGAGACACAACAGTTAGACTTTTATAAAATGAAGCAACAACAATTTTGGGAGGGACTTAAGATTTACTTTACTGGTCTCATTTTGATTTATTATCAATGTTATAGCTTCCCCACTCATAAAACCAAGAAACTACACAAAACAACAAACAAACAAAAAAATGTAGCCTCAAAACCAAACCCCCCCCCCCCCCCCAAACAAACAAAAAAAATGTAAGTAGCAAGAGAAAAAGGGAACCTCACAATATAAGAATAGAACTAGAATCAGTAAACTAGGAACTAAAAGGGAACCTCACAATGTAACTGGATTCAATACCCAAATCTCAGCCTAGATGTAGAGAATCGAGTACTCGATTTTTCTAGTTCCCGATTTTTTGGGTACCCAAATATACACATCTAATTGTGCATTTCCCAATCTAGCCGGGTCGGGTACTCAATACCAGGACCCAAATGCCCACCCCTAATGTTAATGTTATGGCTTTGGTGCAAAAATTTGGGAAACCTAATTTATTTCTTACCATGACATGCAACTCATCGTGAAAGAAATTTAGGACAAATTATTGCCAATTAAGAAAGCACATGATAGGCTTGAATTAGTGGCCCATTTTTTTAAGACAAAACTTGAAGAATTGAAAGATGAAATTGTAAAAAAGAAGCTTTTTGGAGAAATCGCTTCGTATGTCTTTGTTGTTGGATATCAAAAGGATCGCCTTATACACATTGGTTAATAATGCTGAAAGATCACCACAAACTAACAACTCCAGACACACACACACATATATATATATATATGATAAAATCATAAGTGCTGAAACTCCTGGTGATTCACATCCAGTCTTATATTCATTAGTGATATCTCATATGATTTGCGGTCCTTGTGGAGATTCTAACCCAATGAATGTATGCATGAGAGAATAAAAATATAAGAACAAATTTTCAAAAACATTTTTTGTGAAATTACTACTCATGGACAAAATTCATATGCTGCTTATAGAAGAAGAAATAATGGAAGGAAAACTATTATAAGAGGTGATCCCGTGGATAATAAATACATTCCTTATTACCCATGTTTACTTATGAAATTTGATTGTTATATTAATGTCGAAGTATGTTCTAACATCAAGTTAGTGAAGTACATGTACAAATATATCTATAAAGGACATGATAAATTTTCATATAATATAATTGGCCCTGCAATTGTTGCAGCAATAGATAAAGTTAAGGAATTTCACAAAGGAATATAGATTTTTGCAATTGAGGTATATTGAAAAACCTTTCGGTTTAAATTGACCAAATTATATCCACCTATGATTATTTCACCAGTGCATTTGCCAAATGGAAAGTATGTAACTTTGGGCAAAAAAGAACACTAGGTCATATTGTGTTAAATCCTTTTTTAAGTTGACCGATGCTAACACAATTCTTTTGGATGAATGCAAACAATTCGAATTTCAAACAATTGAATATTTTATATAAAGAACTTTTTGAATACTTTGTTTGGAAGCCAAGAGACCGAAGATGGAGGTTGCCAAAAAAAATTATTATTGGAAGATTAGTAGTTGTTGGACCAATAGAAAGAGAACGTTACTTTTTAAAGGTCATGTGTATGAATGTGAAAGCACCACCCTCATATGAATCTCTTTGGGTAAATTGCATTTTTGGCCCCACAACTTAGGTCATTTTGGATTTTGGTCCCATTCTTTTGCACTTTCTCATGTTGCATCCTCTAAGTCGATTTTTTTCTCAATATAAGGACTAAAAGAGGGTTCCATCAAATACTTAGTGGTGTAAAGCAAGTGCCACTCATGTGGCTGTTTGGGTGACAAATTGGACAGAAATCTCGATGCCTCATCTCACACTTAACAAAAAACACAGACACTTCTAAAGAAAAAGAAAGAAAACCCTTTCTCTAAAGAATCCTGACCCCCGGATTGTGCAATAAGACTTTTCGTGAAGAATCAAAGATTATAATTCAAAGAAATTGAAGTTTGAAGTAAAGGATTAAGGAAATTGTGGCTTGGTTTGGAAATGGCGTTACGGGAGCCGAAATATAATGGTGACCCAATTCTGAAGTATGATATGTTGGTTAGATCCTTGTATTCTTTTTTTGGATTTATGTTATTATTTTTGTTATACTCTAGATTTTTGTACTTTTGAGATAAATTTCCATAGATGTGTGTGCAGTATGTGGGGTCTAGGGTCTTTTGGTACTCCAGATGTTCTAGAGATTTGTGTTGCTAATGGCCCATGCTTTTATTTTTATGTTCTGTCATTGTCCATACATGTTTTTTTTATTATGCTTGTGTATTATTATTTTTTGGATTCTGTTGGTCTCACATGATAGGGATGGGTGGTCCCCTAGTTTATTCAAATTGTGGACCTTTATAGATAATAATTGTATAATATATTTCTATGTTTGACTTTTTTTGTTTGTTTTTCACGTGTAATGTTTCTTTATCAAATGCAATTGACATAGTAGCTTCTTTTGTCTGTCTCTTAATTTCAGATGATATTGCTCCTTTTGTCACTGTGAAGGTGCATCATGGTGGGCAGTTTAATAACATAATTGCTGAGTATTCTGGGGGAAGCATTAGTGTATTTGACTACGTGGATTTAAATAGGATAATTGTTGCTTATATGGATAAATTATGTGAAAAATTAGGATGTTGTGGTATGAAAATATATTATATGTTAGGTGAGCATAGGTTTAAGTTGTTATGTGCTAGGGAATGAGTTATTACAGTTGTGTCTAGATCACTACTTTGGCAGGCTATTTGAAATTTATCTAGATACAACCAGGGTAGAAGATATTGGTACATAGGTTGGCTCATCAAAAAGGGCTAATGGCAATAATCTAAATGAGGATGAAGAAGATATTAGGGGTTATGACAGTAGCTCTTCTGAGTATAAAGAGTTTAGTGATACTGATTATGACATTAGGAGTGAAGAGGAGAATAAGGCAAAAGATGATGACATGTATCATGAACATATAGATGAGGGTGCAGAGTGGGCTGGCGATAATGATAGGAAAAATGCAGTAGGCATAGAATAGTCTTCTAAGGGAGATGAGGCAAAGCAAATAGGGTCCAGTCGTGAAGACTTTGATAGTAACATAGCCTCTAATGGTGAAAATAGACCTAAATACCCTGTTTTCAGTTTTGTTGATACTTATGATCCTAAATTTTAGCTTGGCATGATATTCTCAAACAAAAGTGAATTTAGAATAGTTGCCCACTTTCATGCAATTAAAACAAAGAAAAGTATTAAGATTGTCAAAAATGACAAAAGGATAATTTATGCTAAATGTGCAACTGAAGGGTGTTTATGGAGAATTCATGCTCTTAAGCTTGGGAATGAGTCCACGTTTCAAATAAGAGAGTATTGCTCTAAACATAAATGTGCAATAACATTTAATGTTAAGAACATGAAGTCTTCTTGGCTGTCATCCAAGTATGTGAGCTCCTTTAGGTCTGACCCTAAAAGAAATGTGAAAGGCTTCACAAATGATGTCATAAAAGACATTAGGGTCCATGTGTCTAAACATCAAGCTTATAGGGCTAGGAGTATGGCACTTAAATCAATTGAAGGTGGGGATCAATTGAAGGTGGGGCTGAAGAGAAGTATGCTTTATTGTGGGATTATGTTGAGGAACTGAGAAAGAGCAATCATGGTTCTACTGTTGTTCTTGCATTAGCTAAGAGTGATGGAAATGATGGTGCTATGAGATTTGCCAAACTTTAAGTATGTTTAGAAGTTTTGAAAATGGGGTTTTTATCTGGTTGTAGGCCACTAATAGGTATTGATGGCTATCATCTTAAGCGACCACATGGAGGAGTATTCTTGACTACAGTTGGGATTGATTCTAATAATAATTCATTTCCAACAGCCTATGCAATTGTCAGTAAGGAGAACAAAGAAACATGGGAGTGGCTTTTATTGTTGTTAAGGGTAGATTTGAATATTATGAGGGAGTATGAGTTTACTTTTATGTCAGACAAGTAAAAAAGGCTACTTCCTGCTTTTGAAACTGTGTTGCCAACATGTATGAATAGGTTTTGTGTTAGACATTTACACGGTAACATGAAAAGGGCATGTTTCAGGGGGTTAGCTTACAAAAAAGCTCTTTGGAAAGCTGTCGTGGCTAGTATAGTGCCTGGTTTTGAAAAAAGAACGAAAGAGATAGGAAAACTTGACAAAAATGCACTTGAGTGGTTTTGTGACAGGCACCCTACTGAATGGAGTAGGTCACATTTTAATACAATCCCTAAGTGTAACATACTTCTCAATAATATATGTGAATTATTCAATGCCAACATTCTAAGTGCAAGAAAAAAGCCTATTCCTATAATGCTAGAAGAAATTAGAGAGTTTTTTTATGACTAAACTGCAAGAGAATAGAGACAAGGCATGGCAAAGTCTGTCCTAAGATTAAAAATATATTAATGGATAAGAACATGGGGAAGGCTACAGATTATATACCAATAAAATCCACTAACTTGCACTATGAGATTTCATATTATGATGGGCCTAAGCTCACTACTGATCGTGGGAAGCATACATGTTCTCGTAGAAAATGGGATTTAAGTGGAATTCTATGCAAGCATGCCACATCTGCCATCTTTAGCCAAATGAAAGACCCTGAGAATTATGTGGATAAGTTTTATTAGGTTGAGACATTTAGGAAGGTTTATGAGCATGCTATACTCCCTGTCAATGGTTCTGATTTGTGGAAGAAAACAAACATTCATCCTCCACTGCCACCAAATCTTGGGAGAAGTGCAGGTAAACTAGCTAGAGCAAGGAGATTAGAGCTTGATAAGCCTACCAAGAAGATAAAGAAGTGCATAAAGGGGAAAAAGAAAGCATCAGCAGTGAGAATGCAAAGATAACAATTGACCATCAAGTGTAGATTGTGTGGAAAAGTTGGCCAAAATAGGAAAGAATGCAAGAAGAAAAAAAATGCAAATACAAGTCAAGTGAGTTCATTAATTTCATTAAGTATATTACCTTAGTTAACTTTAATTTCATTAAATTGATTTTTCATGTATAGGTTCAAGAGAAAGCTGAAGCACATGTCCATGTCAATCAAGAAGCTGAAAGATATGTCCATGGCATTCAAGAGGGTGAAACACATGAAGATGTCTATAAACAAAATTATGACTATCAAGATGCTTGTACATTTCCTTCACCAGTAAGCATTACATTGTAATTTCATCTCTTTTATCATTTTAAACTAATTATATGTAATTTTTGCAGGTTTATGATGAGACAGCCATAAACAAGGAGGACATTACAAATATGCCATGTACATAAGCTACAAAAAGTTGTATGAAGCCTTCACTGCCACCACAGACTCAAGAATCGCAAACTTCCTTTAAGATTATAGTAAGTTTTCTTTGTGTTTTATTTATGTCCAATATGATTTTATACATGTATTTAACTTTATTATATGAACAAGTTAGAAAAAGGACAATGCAGAAGCATACTCCTTTCAATCCACCAAAAAAGATGCATAGAGTTGACCATTCAACACTAATACCTTTACCAAATCCAAGTCTATACCCGGTGAGGACAAAAAGCAAAACTACAATAGATTTAGAACTTGTTGAGGCTTCTACCAAACAACCACTAGTTCCAATAATGCCTATGACAATAAGGAGCAAGGTTGCAATGGCTTCACACCTTATTGAGGCTCATACTAGACCACCAACAGCTCCAATAGCACCTTTGACAACAAGGAGCAAGGCTGCACTAGCTTTAAAGCAAGTTGAGGGACCAGCAACATCAAATGTAAGCATCAGCAGGCCTCCATCTGCTCCAGAAGTGACCATTAGGCCTCCAATTCCATTTTCTCGTGATCATCCAAGAGTAGCTGTAGAGACAATGACTGCTAAAGGCCAGGGCTACAAGGGATTACTGCAAGTATTTTCAAAATGAGGCCAAAGATATATTTCAATGGCCAATTCGAGTACTGTTGTTAGAAAAAGGAAAGATGCTTGAAAAGAGTTTGATATATTGAAGCTGAGAACTACAGCGGTCCTTTTTTGTTAGCTTAACAGTTTGTTGTTTTGTTGAGAACAAGTTAATTTGGTATTTTGTTGGTTGTTGCATAAAAGTTGGTATTTTGCTATCTTAAGACAACTTATTTTACCATTATGGTATCAAGTGGTGTTAAGATAGCTCTTTTTGTTTCCATCTATATTAAGATTTTTTTATTTTTTGGCATCAATTTGTATCAATTTTTTTTCTTATGGAGTTAAATTGCTATTAAGACAGCTTGTGATTTGGTTGTTTGCACTTTTTGTCAATTGCAATTTGTGGTTTGCAAAAATAGTGTATATAGGAAACACGCAAGTACATATACCAAATTCTACCGGAAAAGCATAATACAAACTGCATATATTACATACCATAAAACTTGCCATACCAAACTAAACAACAAAAAGCATGCCATACCAAAGTACATAGCAAAAAGCATCCCACTCTATACACCATTCCAGACACAATACATTTAAAACATAAACACCAAAACCTTACCCAGCACCATTGACAACATAAAATTAAGTAGCCAACCATCTTTTCCTCAACCAAATAAACTGAAAAACACCATCAACCAAGAAACAACTAAAATGTACAACAACAAAGTTTGTCTTCTTTGAAGTTTAGATAATTCTTTCTCCTTTTCATTCAATCTTCTAAGCAACCCAATAATCACTTTTCTTACTCTTGCACACGTTGGAGGATCTTCCCAAGCAAAAAAATTACACTCATTACTGCCAGAAACACCCCCATGGAACCTCCTACCTAGATTTTCATTTGTTCATGATATCCTCAATAGAACTGCGCTGCCACAAAAACATGTAAGGGTGCCTTCAATAGTGCTGGACATTTTTCTTCCCTTTTCTACAAATCTACTACCACTTCCGCCAACCTGCTACAACTTGAAGACCAGAAACTTTTTCCACTATGCAGATGAAGATTTCACATACTATATGGAACAAGGAGCAATTTTCTTTCTTACGTGAAGAATTCTTAATTTATAAATCTCAAGACCAGCAATTTTCCCTCATACGTGAAGATTTTCCCTCCAAATTGTCACCCAAATAGCTAAATGAGTAGCACAGTCTTTGCACCATTAACTATTTGATGGAAATTTTGCTGAGTTCTTAAACTGAGAAAAAAATCAACTTAGAGGATGCAATGTGAGAAAGTGCAAAAGAATGGGACCAAAATCCAAAACTGCCTAAGTTGTGGGACCAAGAATGCAAGTTACTCGAATCTCTTCTTTCAATTAACAATCAATTGTGTCCTACATTTTGCTCCATTGCACTACAAAAGTATTCATTCAGACTGATACATGTGATTACCAGTATCTTGATGAAGCCAAGTATTATCAAATGTCATTAAACTTGATAAGGTTATTTGCAATCTTTTTGGTAAATTGTGCACCTTCAGACCCTAGGGTGTTATGGAATAAATTTTATAACTCACTATCAGAAGATTTTGTAAGGCAAGGAAAATACATAGATATAGAGATTTGTAAAAACACTTGGAACTCAACTGATGATTTCCTTCTTAGTATAAGTAAATCAATTCATAATTTTTCATTGTTGTCCAAAATTCTTATAAATTAACTGAAGATGAAAAGTTCAACAGAGGCTCGCTTATGAATTTGGGAAAAAATAATTTAACCCCCTTATGAAATATGAGATAGGCGAAAAAGCCCCCTCTAAAAAAAAGGACTAAAAAACCACTAGTTATTTTAAAAATACTGCAAAAAAGCACCTTCAGGCCATAAGTGAAGTGCACGAATGTTTTTATGCGAGTATTTAAGGTTTATTATATGTAAAATGAATATCATGCCCTTATTTATATGAGCCGTTGAATTTTTTTTGTTTTTTGAAAAAATGAACGGTGCAAATGAAATAGCATTTAATATTTATAAAAGTTATGTAAAAAAATATTTATATATTTATATACAGATAATTATATATAATATATAGTATAATATTTTTATCAATATTATATAACATATATAATAAATATTATATAATAGTATATATATTGTATACATATAATATAGATATATTCATATATACCCATTTGGCTGTCATGGCAGCCAACTCAGCCGTTAGAAGGAGCTGGCGATTGGCCACTATCTCCATGCCCCTCCACTGCTACCTACACACATCAATTGCCCATGGCTGTTAGCACCACAAAATGAAAAAAAAAAAAAAAGAATAGATGGGGTCGTTGGCCGCCATAGCCAGACGGTTGTAGCGGCTGTTGGTAAGACCTAGCCAGATTTACCCATTTTTTAGGATGCCAAGGCAGCCAGTCACATCTTTGAGGGATGGGGGTAGAGGTGGTTGGAAGTGGGGTTATATTTTACATATATATGTATATATATACATATATGTACATATACATATTTTTTTATATGTATATAATTTCATATATATATATACATTTTTTATATATAATTTCATATATCCACATATTTCAGGCTGCCATGGCAACAGTAAGGCTCTTTAGGGGGTGAGGGTGAGTCCGGGGTTATATTTTATATATGTATATATGATTTTATATATATATATAATTTCATATATATACATTTTTCAGACAACCATGATAGCCATAGGGTTCTTGGGGGGTTGGGGTAGTAGAGGGTAGAGTTATATTATATATATATGTGTGTGTGTGTGTATGTATGTATTTATATATAATTCTATATGTATATAATTTTATATATATGTATGTTATATATAATTAATATGGGTGAATCTTGCAAGCTCAGTATCCAGGATCAAGCCCAACTTTCCACATGAACACAACCCTAAGATTCAAGAAAGCTTATTGAGTTCTTGGCCTCAAGCAAAATCAGTCGGCCCTAACTTAGCCCCACGGTCTTCAGAACCAGAACCCTCTCAACGGAACGCGATCGACTATGAGGCAAGCCAAGACATCTCTTGGTCATGGCCGCATTAATTATGACGTCGGCCATAAGTCACTTCCACATTTAATGTCACCGAACCACTATCCTATCCGCATTAATGACTCCGCCAGACCATCACCTCCACAATAATTACAGCAAAGGCACCAGTTATTTTTAACTAGTTAAAAGCATGGTGGCCTACCAATCCTAAAAAGACTTTTGAGGCCCCTATGTAAAGGAAATGAACCCCATGACACAGTAGAAAGGATATGGTCTTTTCGATCCCTCCCTCTCTCTCAGGCAGCGAACACTATAAATACCCTTATTTTTGGATTCAGAAGTATGATTCTCACATTTCCAAAAGCCATCACTCTGCTCATTTGCTTTTCAATCGAATTAAGCACTAACTTAAGCATCGGAGAGCCTTAGAAAAGGGCTCTCTAAGCTAGCCTGACATGTATTCCCTATTTGCAAGACTCGACTCACCCCATCGCTATTCCCTGAGCCTATCTTTCTGGTCAATCGGCTCCACCGTCGATACACCAAATCCACCCGTCACAAAATAGCATCATCAATAATATTATATATATATATACATATTTTAGGCTGCCATGGCCGTTATGGCAGTCCTAGGGGTCTTTGGGGGATGGGTTTATACTATATATAGACATAATTTTATATATATGTATGTATATATAATTTTATAAATATTAAATATAATTTAATTTATATAAATATGTTATTTACTTTATAAATATGAAATTATTTAGTTTAGATTTAAAAAGAAAAAGAAAAACATAAGACTATGAAATAATTATATATATGTGTGTGTGTGTGACGGTATTTTTATCTATACATTGTAAAATTCAACTTAAATACAAGGAAGGAGGCAGTGATCCACAATTTAAAAACATAAGGATCAACTTTTTTCTTTTTTCCACAAGGGGATAAACCACTTATTTCACATTTCACAAAGGAGTTAAAAGATTTTTGCCCAAAAAAATATATGTGTCTCAAATGCTGATCTATTGGTATGTCTAAATTAAATGAGAAACAAAACTTGACTTTTAGAGCAGTGGTTCGAAAAGTTAACAAGAATAAACCATGAGCCTTTTTCATTGATGGGTTGGGAGGGACAGAAAAAAATATTTTTATATCAAGCCTTACTTTCATATGTCAAATCAAAAGGAGATATAGCTTTGGCTGTAGCAATATTTGGAGTTCTAACATCTCTATTACCTGGTGGCCAAACTGTACATTCTATGTTTAAGTTACCTTTGAAAACTGATGGAAAATGCGAAAATTAGCAAACAATCAAGTTTGACAAAAATTATATAATTCTTGCAAAATGTATCATTTGGGATGAAGCTTCCATGGCAAACAAAAAATCGATAGAGGCATTTGACATATTTTCTCCGCAATGTTATGGAGTCTCCATATGTGCTCTTTTGTGGCAAAGTTGTTGTTTTTGGAGGTGACTTTTGGCAAACACTACCCATAATGCCAAAAGGAACAAGCCAACATATGATTAAAGCAACTTTTATTGCATCTCCTATCTCGACAAAGCCAAAAAAGTATTAAAATGTGAATATTAGAGCACAAGAAGATCCTTCTTTTGCTTCATTTTTACTTAGATCAAGTTGCTTCATTTGTTTTCGATGATAATCTACAAATTCCTAATGACATTTTTCTTCCTTTTATTGACAAAAAAACTTTCTATAAATCACTTCATTAATATTATCTTTCCTTCTATTCAATCTTTCATGGATAATCCACATTCTATATTTAATAGAGCTATACTAACACCCAAAAATGATTACGTGGTTGAAATAAATAATATTCTTATTCAAAAAAATGCATTCTGAAACTAAGCATTATATACGGTATAATAAGGCATGTAATGAACAAGATCAAGGCCAATACGATGATTACTTTAATAGTATAACAGCAAGTGGATTGCCTTCGCATTAATTAATTTTGAAAGAAAATTGCCCTATCATGTTGCTTCAAAATTTAAATTCTGTTGAAGGACTCTGTAATGGCACAAGATTAGTATATAAAACATTAAGAAGACTTTATAGGAGCTGAAATCACTTTAGGCAACTTTAGAGGAAAGCATGTTTATACTTTATACATCACGCGTCCTTTAGAATGCTAACAAATAAAAATGCTCAATAGATTTCCGAAGAATCCATTATCCTATGAAACCGTGTTTAGCAATGACAATAAACAAAGCTCAAGGCCAATCACTTGACTTCATTGATGTTTATCTTTCAGAACCTATTTTTTATCATGGATAGTTATATGTTGCTTTATCTTGTATTAGAAGTACAAATTCTCTCAAGGTTCTTATAAAACCAACATTTGAAGTAGAATCTTCACAACAGTACACTAAGAACGCAGTGTATGCAGAAATTTATGAATGGAATGAGCTTCAAAATTGATAAATATACATATATATATATAAATGTGAATATCAAATTATTAGAAATTTTTAAAGTCCAAACCCATTTCAAAAAATAAATAAATAAATAAAACAAGAATATACTAGTGGTGTTGGGTATCACATCTTGCTCGTACACCTGCTCTCTTCAGAGAAAATTCTTCATCTCCACTTCCCTGTGTCTTCAACACTTTACTCGGCGGCCATTTTTCTCCCGCTGAATCATAACTACCTAGGCCTGGATTTTTACCAAATCCCACGACCCTATATTCCTTAGTTTTCAACCCTTCAGAATTTACTCCTATCAACGTTTAAGCTCATCATTTTCACTGGTAACTTTGCTGGAATTACTAATGCTAGTACTAATCACATGAATATCTCACTACAAGAAAATTGTGTGTTGGAGGCATTAAAAAATGCCACTTAAATAGAATTACATTGATATTTTTACATATAATGGTATTTTTTCGAAGTTCAATTTAAATAGGTGCAGTTTAAGGTATGAATGTCACTATTTTATCCTTTTTGTGATAATAGTAAAATGCAACAATAAATGAATTAAATGACATATTAAAATGTCACAAAAAGTACATTAAATGACAGGCTAACATACCACAAATATTATATGTAGTGACCTATTAAAATGCCACAAAAAATCTTTTAAATAACATTATAACAAACCATAAAAAAAAAAAATGCATGACATGTTAAAATACTATGAAAGGTTTCTTTTAATGATATATTAACATGCCGCAAAAAATATAGTAAATGATATATTAAAATGCCACTAAAAGAATCTTTAAATGCATTTTGGATCCTCTATTCCATTCTCTATTTCATCTCCTATTCTAATTTGTTGTATTTATGAGAAGTGTATCTGATTCTCAATCAGTTATTTTTATTAAAAAATATTTAATACGCATGTTATATATTCATAAAATGGAATAGAAGATGGAATAGGAAATGAAATAAAGGATTTAAACTGCTTTAAATGGCATGTTAGCATGCCACAAAATAATATATTAATGACATACTAAATATCACAAAAAATTCTTTTATATATATCTATATATATATATGTTAACCTACTCTCACTCTCCAATTGTGAGATTCTAATATGGCTCAATTGCTCTTCATAAGATTTGAAGCCACAATCATTTGTTTGCAAGAATATGAGTTTACCACCAAACTATCCATCAATGTTCAATATGTTTAAAGATAATAATTTATTTTTATACTTTGAAGGTTCATTTACTCAATTATTTAAATATATGTATGCACTCGAATTTATTATATGAAATAACACATTTAAAAAAGTGTGAGAGATTAATTAGTTTTGAGATATAAAATATCCAAAAAAATAAACAGAGACAAAACATAATATATATATATATAGGTGAGGGGAAAATAAATCGACACAAACTTAAATTTTCTATACTTTTTTAATATATGATTAATTTAGTCAATACATTAATATAAATCAAATAGTTAGTCAATACATTAATGATAAGATATATATATATTTTTTTTAAATTTTATAGTTATTGATATACCTACATATACTTTATCTGTTTTTGCAATATTTTCTTTATATTACACCATGACTAAATTATGAGTGGCATTTTTTTTCTCAAAAAAGGATATTGATACTCATTAAATGCTATTGATACTCGTTAAATGCCTTTGACATATAATTATGTCGGTTGCTTCAATAAAATACCATCACATTTTTACAATATTTATTAATCAATTGACACTAAGTTTTATATTATAGTGATATTTTTTTTCTTTTACTACTATTACTATATTACTTTAATATATCACTATACTATAAAATGTCATAAATATATTGATTAACTATTGTGGCATCTTTTCACCATATTACTTTTATTACTATATTACTTTTATGTAGTGTCACTAAATTTGTGGCATCTTTTTCAAATGACACTATAATTAAATATCAGCAAAATTTTTAAGAAAAATTAGTAGCACTGATTAAATGCCTTGAAATATATTTTATGTTGGCATTTTCAATCAAATATTACCATCTTTATTTATCATTTGTTAATCAAATGCCACTAAATATTGTAATATAATGGTATTTTACAATAATTATCATTATATTACTCTTGTGCACTATAATACAGAATATTAATAAATTAGTGCTACTAAATATTTCGTGATTTTTTTTTTTTTTTGAATGACACCATAAATAAATATGAGTGACAATTTTTTTAAAAATTTAGTGCCACTAGCTAAATGCATACGAAATGCATTTTTGTTGGCGTTTTTAATCAAAAGTCACTATCTTATATATCATTTAACAATCAAATGCCACTAAATATTTTAGTACAGTGGCATTTTTCTAAGACTAACACCATATTATCTTTGTGCGTCATTATACTAGAAAATGCCACTAAATTAACGCCGCTAAATACTTTGTGATTTATTTTTTTTCAAATGACATCATAACTATATATTAGTGGCATTTTTCTAGAAAAAAATAGTGGCACTAGTTTTTTTTTATAAATGTCTCTAAAATGGCACTAGTTACATGTTAGTGGCACTAATTAAATGTCTCTAAAATACATGTATCTCGATATTTTCAATTAAATGTTACTATTTTATTAGTAATTTATAGTCAAATGCTACCAAATGTTATGTTATAGCGACATTCATTTACAATTATTACTATATTAATTTTTTGTGTCTTTATCTTATAAAGTATCACTAAATTGATGCCACTAAATATCTTAATTGTTGTAGCGTCTTCCTTCTTGGACTGATCAGTTGGACTAGTTCCAAGGTGAAGAGATAGAAGTTCTTGTTCTTGATCATCACCATTAATAACAGTACTGGTGGGAATTTGGGTTTCCATTTTTCTTTGATTCTTGTTGAAAAACATCAATGATCTTTGATTCTTGTTGAAAAACATCAATGAATCGCATTTGCAGAGTCTTGTATGATCAAGAAATGCAGAATTATTTGGACTAAACAGGCTCTCCAAACAAATAAATACAACAAGAACCGGATAATAATAAGAGAGAGAGAGAGAGAGAGAGAGAGAGAGAGAGTAAATTTGATAGTTAAATTCGCCAAAAACCATAAGGAATAGTTTTATGCTTTAATTTACCTTTGCCGCATCTTGATTGCATCTGCAAGTTTAATTAATATCTTTCCATTTTTTCCCATTTGCTTTAGTATATATTGCACTTGTGAGCTTCCTATGCAAGAACATAGTCCTTTATTTCAACATGGTACACTTTTCTGTCCTTTATTTTATTTGTGGTTAAATCTCATCCCTCAGATTGTAAACACAGAGAAGAAACTTCAAAATGCCAACTGCCCCAGCTACTAGTGTAAGAAATAATTTAATCCAACATTCACATACCATAAAATCAAAACACCATAAAATTAATTTATTCCTTATATCTATTTGAGCCGTGAGATTGGTGATCAATACATCATGCAATTAGTGAAATCAATGACTAACAGGGTGTTTGGTTTCATTTCCAAGCCCCCTTTTTATTTTCTTGTGGGAATGAAAATTGAAAACAAACACTATCTCACAACTTTTTTTAGAAAAAGTACATATTTTCTTTCCAAAACTCATTTCTAAACCTACCCTATTATCCTATTACACATCAATCAAATTCAAATTTGATTTGGCATAAAGCTACCCAACATCATTTTTAAATTAATAAAATATTCATATATTTTAAAAAATAAATCTTTTTAAACATAAAAAATATAAATTAACCTACTTTTCAATTCTACAACCTATTATAATCATTATTTTCCAACAATTCATCCAAATACATCTCAATTTCTATTTCTATTTCATAACTAACTTTTCAACTTTTAAAAATGGGTAGAAATGGAAATGACTTTTGGAAATCAAACCAAACGGACTTCCTCTCCTTCTCACACAAACTATTTGGCAGCTTTAATGGGATAGCAAAATCAAAACGTGGAGTGGAGAGGTGATCCAACCAGAATATATATAAAATAAAATTTTAGAGAACCTTCTCATCATGGGCTTCTAAAATTGAGTATATATCAGCTGTCATACCAAGTCTGTTAAGAAAATGCCTTAAAAATATTGGATCAAAATAATAGGCCCTATGAATCATGTCTTATTAACCGTATTAATTTAGTTTATTTTTATTTTATTAAAAAATAAATTCAATTAATAGCAGTCTACATATTAGAATAAAATTCCAACAACTAGCTTATACAGGCTTTTTTTTTTTTTTTTTTTTAATGTGTGTGTGTAACACATGGAGTTGAAAATTTTGTAATTAATTACATTAAATTATGGAAGCATGCATGCCGATCTCACGACTGAAACCATGTGAACATATGATAAAAGCCGAAGATTAAGGGCGCCCACAACTTGATAATTTTCTTTTCTTTTCTTCTTTTTTTATTTATTTTTTGGTTGGGGGAGGTGCGGAGGGACATTTACAATATAAATACTCTAAGCTTGTCTTGAACAATGAACCCAAACATACACACACAGACAGCCAGTCACACACCAAGCAAATAGCAATTAAAGATGACAGATCCAAATCCACTGCTCTCACAAACTGGCTCGGCGGAGCCCGAGACTCCGCCGCCATTGATAGCAGCGAAACACCACCATCCCTCCCTCGACTCCACGATTGAACACTGCGTTGGGGACTTCGGGTGGACCCAGTTATTTCAAGCCACCCTCGTCTCTTTCGCATGGTTTTTCGATGCACAGCAAGTCTTCCTCAGTGTCTTCACCGATGCTGAACCTAAATGGAATTGTAATAACTCTAACTCATCATCATGCTACAGAAGCAGCAATATATGTCAACTTCCCGAGGACGCCTGGTCCTGGGACCTTCCAGCAACCACATCCATCATCTCGGAGTGGTCGCTCCAGTGCGCTGGATCCATCATAACAGGCTTACCAGCCTCGTCTTTCTTCCTGGGTTGCCTTGTCGGTGGGTTTGCACTCGCCGCATTAGCAGACTCGTCTTTGGGCCGGAAGAACTTGCTGGTTTTATCAAGCCTGCTCATGTCCCTGACAGGCGTGCTGGCAGCGCTTTCAACCAACATATGGATGTATTCTGGGTTGCGATTTATCAGCGGGTTCGGCCGAGCCACAGTTGGGACCTGTGCTCTTGTTCTGTCCACGGAGCTAGTCGGGAAGAAATGGAGAGAAAAAATTGGGATCATTGGATTCATCTATTTTACTCTTGGATTTCTATCTCTACCACTTATTGCCTTTTGCCTCCGAAGTTCTTCGTGGAGACTAATATACCTCTGGACTTGTGTTCCGTCAGTACTTTACTCGTTGTCAGTGCTTTTGCTAGTTCGAGAGTCCCCCAGATGGCTTTACATCAAGGGACGAAAAGATGAATTCGCTGAATCAGTGAGAAGCATCGCAGGCCCAGCGAACCGGAGCAGCTTGACACAAAGCTTCTTCAGCAGGTGTACTGAGTGGGAAGAGAAACCACAAGAAACCGACATTTTCTCGGCCGTGAAGATCTTGCTTAAGAAAGGCTGGTCTTGCCAGCGGCTGGTGGCGGTGATGGTGGTGGCCTTTGGCAATGGCTTGATTTACTACGGAATGCCACTGGGCCTTGGCAACCTGTCATTTGATCTATATTTGAGCGTCACATTAAATGCATTATCCGAATTCCCAGCCTCATTGCTCGCATTTGTGCTTATCGGAAAAATGGACAGAAAGGTTTCGGTGCTGGGATTGTCCTTATTGAGTGGATTATGCAGCGTGAGCTGCGTGTTGACAAAATGGGAAGGAATGCAAATGGTGCTAGAGCTGGTGTCCTTCTTCAGCGCCTGCACGGCATTTGACGTGGTTATGATTTACACTCTGGAGCTATTTCCGACGTGTGTGAGGAACTCTGCGGTGTCGATGGTGAGGCAAGCTGTGGTGCTGGGCGGAGCTCTCAGCCCGATGTTGGTGGCTGCCGGTAGAAAGAATAATGGGTTGTTGTCATATGGTCTGTTTGGGGTGACAATTTCCATATGTGTGCTGTTTGTTGTATGCTTGCCGGAGACGAGGGGGAGGATTTTGTGCGATACTATGGAGGAAGAAGAGCGCAAGGCTGCTGCACTAGCACAAGATGGAGGTGGTTGTGTTTAATTAACCATATTTAATTTGGTTTAATTTCTAGCTTGCTCTGAGTCTTAATTAGCACTAAATCGGCTATTGTTTGAGAGTTAAACATGTCGTTAACTCCTAGTTTTCATGTTAATTCTTAATATAAATTTGTGTTGAAAATCAATTCTTTTTGTAATAAAGGTAATTAATTTTTGGAACTGTTGTTAATTTAGTCTGTACAGAGTTGGTTCTTATGCAATACGCTTTCGCTCCATTAATCCAATTATATACAATACGCATTTAGATGATTATCGTATTTGTACTATAACTGTATTTTCATGCTTATCTATGGAGGGATTTATTAGTTTGTTGTCAACTAATTAAGAAATTTTTTTTGTGTAAAAAAAAAATTAGTATTATTTTCACTCATACAATTTTCGATGTTGATTAAGTTGTTGATACGTGGAATTTTGCATGCATATGGATTGAATCTTGAGCTTTTCTTGCGGAGGAGCCACGTTTTTATTGGTCTCTTCTTTGTCTTAAAATGCTTCTTATATAGCATTTCATGATCTCTATATTTGTAGCTTCCTCCTGACTATGAACGAGATTTACACTATGTTTGATTTAAGGATTTTGATAAGAAAAGAAAATTAGTATTAGAGAAAAGAAAAAGAAAATAAAGAAATATAAAATTTCAAATTTGTTTGGTTGTTAAAGAAAATAATGAAGAGAAGAATGTGGAAAAGAAGGGTGATGAAAATAAAAAAGAGTTCAAATAAGCTTTTCTCTCATTTTCCTCACTATTTTGTGAGGAAAATTCATTTTCCTTAGATACACTACATTTTTCCTCAAATTTTCCTTTCTTTAGCATTTTCCTTGCCAACCAAACAATCAAAAATATTTTCCTTCATATTTTTTTTTCTTTTCCTCATCAAAATCCATGAACCAAACATAGTGTTAGAAGACATTGCAAGAAGAAAATTGAAGTTTTGGGAGCAACGAAAATTTTATGTCCATTTTTTGATTTGAGAGATTGAAAAGTTGGAGAGATTTGAGAAATAATTATTGAGTTTTCTTAATTAAAAAAGTTGTTATAATTGCTTAAAGAGTTGATCATTTAACTTAAGATTGTGATTAGACAAAAATTATATGTACCATTAAATTAATCTTTTTATGATATGACAATTATTTAAGTAAATGTGTATTGAATTAATGCAACTGAAGAGAAAAGTGTATTGAAAAAAGACCCAAACCCAAATTGCATTACGTTCAATTGTGAACTTTTCATGCCATTATTGCCATTTCTCAACCACTCGATGCCTCATATATATTTACAAATACAAAATGTAATTAATATAATATCATTTGTGCGGTCAACATAGCGTTGGAGAGCATGTGCCTTCCAGATCCAAGTTTTTAAGCCTGCTGGTTGCCATCAAATTAATTTGAATTCAGAATTTCATTATAAAGAAAGTAATGATCCAACCAATTACAACTACCATAAAATAATGATCGATCGACTCTGTGCTGCATCAAAGAAGTACATAATTAACAATTAAGACAGATTTGGATCTCATGTAAGTAATGCTAATTAGGTGGAAATTATTTTTGCTATGTAGGACTACCGTTGATTAATTAATCTATTTAATTATAATTCATCTACAATCATAATGCGTGTTTGATATAGGTTAAGATAAATAAATTGGTCCCAAATAAAATTAGCCACGTGCTAAGACCTAGTTCACTATTTTAATGATTTATAGGGTTCACGCCTCTCCAATTAAACCCCACCGTTATAAATGTATTCTATTATATATATAGCATAATTTTGTATCGATTTAATTACGTAATTTTCGTCAAATTTTGAATTCTTAAAAAAATTCTCATCGATTATTAATTTATCTTTTATTTTAATTTTAGTATGGTTAACTTTTTAATTATAATTAAAACTCATATTGTATTTATCCAAAACTGCATTATACATTTTTATCTCATTAAATAATCTCGAAACATTGATATCATGTTTTTATTTCATCAGACAAATTTAGAATTTAAAATATACTTTGCAAGCAAAATACTAAGAACTTTCATGACAAAATTTCATCTTATAATAATATTACTTTATTATAAGATTAACGTGACAATCTTTATTTATGTTACACGTAAATTTGATTATTTAGATATTATTTTTTTATATTTTATTTCTATATTATTTGTGCTACCATTCTATATTTTTATTCTGTTTTGTTATTTATTTGTAAAACCTCTTTCTCTAATTAACTTAATATGACAGGAAACTTTTATGATCATGTTAAAAGAATCTGTTATGCTTGATTTGGGAGAGACATGATTTCAATACCCTTTCGAAATGTCTTTATGACGAAACAACTACAGGATCCTCTCTCCTCTTAATAGACCATACTCAATCTAGAGTTCAACCTAATACGTAGCCATCGATAGATTATACGTGGCAATATTTTGAGAGTTGAGAAGAACATTACGTGGCGAGTTAGTATAGGTCCTGATATTTCAAAAGGAATTTTTTTAGAGAGTATCCGGTAGGAAAAGTCTACCTCGATCAGAATTGGAGTGTATGACTGGATGGATCAATGGACGATGTAGCTTGTGATCTCATATTGTATAATGTTGCGTTACCTTCCAAAACTCAAATCCCCTTTAATTATAAATAAATTGACTACTTAGGCATTGTTATTACGATCCCTGATCAATGCTGATGGTTGATTTCCCGGTGGGTGGCTGAATCTTGATGGCTGCGGAGGTCTCACGGACCAAGTCTGAAAGAAAATCAATTGCAATATAGAATTAATGTTATCGGATTGAAAACAAATGGCAACATTTTGATCATCTTTGATTTTAATTAAGGTTTCATATTACTATTAAAGCGGCCAAAGATGTTCTTTTCATGATTATGATAAGTAAAAAAAATGATTAATTATTAAAAGAAGTCAAATGATTACAACTAAAACGCATTTACTAATACTCTTGCTCCATCGTTAAAATACATGTGGAAAATGCATTTGCTATTTTTTTAAGAGAAATGATGAGTCTTCGACTTCGAGGAACATATATAAAATGTCGCGATGCGGAATTTAGAAAATATTGGTAAAACCGTGTGAAATATTTTGCTTATTTGCTAATTAAACCGTGTGAAATAATATTTACATTATTTATGAAACCGTGTGAAACATTTACACTATTAATACTCTCATCTTATCTTGAATTAACATAAACATACACAGGCAGAAACACACACACACACACACACAAAGCAATTGAGGATGACAGATCCAAATCCACTGCTCTCACAGATTGGTTCGGCGGAGCCCGACACTCCACCGCCATTGATAGCGGCAAAACACCACCACCCCTCCCTCGACTCCACGATTGAACACTGCATTGGGGACTTCGGGTGGACCCAGTTAATTCAAGCCACTCTCGTCTCTTTCGCATGGTTTTTCGATGCTCAGCAAGTCTTCCTCAGTGTCTTTACCGATGCTGAACCTAAATGGAGTTGTAATAACTCTAACCCATCATCATGCCACAGCAGCAGCAATATATGTCAACTTCCCGAGGACGCCTGGTCCTGGGACCTTCCAGCAACCACATCCATCATCTCGGAGTGGTCGCTCCAGTGCGCTGGATCCATCATAACAGGCTTCCCAGCCTCGTCTTTCTTCCTGGGTTGCCTTGTCGGTGGGTTTGCACTCGCCGCATTAGCAGACTCGTCTTTGGGCCGGAAGAACTTGCTGGTTTTATCAAGCCTGCTCATGTCCCTGACAGGCGTGCTGGCAGCGCTTTCAACCAACATATGGATGTATTCTGGGTTGCGATTTCTCAGCGGGTTCGGTCGAGCCACAGTTGGGACCTGTGCTCTTGTTCTGTCCACGGAGCTAGTCGGGAAGAAATGGAGAGAAAAGATTGGGATTATTGGATTCATCTATTTTACTCTTGGATTTCTATCTCTACCACTTATTGCCTTTTTGCTCCGAGGTTCTTCGTGGAGACTAATATACCTCTGGACTTGTGTTCCGTCAGTTTTTTACTCGTTGTCAGTGTTTTTGCTAGTTCGAGAGTCCCCCAGATGGCTTTACATCAAGGGACGAAAAGATGAATTCGCTGAATCAGTGAGAAGCATCGCAGGCCCAGCGAACCGGGGCAGCTTGACACAAAGCTTCTTCAGCAGGTGTACTGAGTGGGAAGAGAAACCACAAGAAACCGACATTTTCTCGGCCGTGAAGATCTTGCTTAAGAAAGGCTGGTCTTGCCAGCGGCTGGTGGCGGTGATGGTGGTGGCCTTTGGCAATGGCTTGATTTACTACGGAATGCCACTGGGCCTTGGCAACCTGTCATTTGATCTATATTTGAGCGTCACATTAAATGCATTATCCGAATTCCCAGCCTCATTGCTCGCATTTGTGCTTATCGGAAAAATGGACAGAAAGGTTTCGGTGCTGGGATTGTCCTTATTGAGTGGATTATGCAGCGTGAGCTGCGTGTTGACAAAATGGGAAGGAATGCAAATGGTGCTAGAGCTGGTGTCCTTCTTCAGCGCCTGCACGGCATTTGACGTGGTTATGATTTACACTCTGGAGCTATTTCCGACGTGTGTGAGGAACTCTGCGGTGTCGATGGTGAGGCAGGCTGTGGTGCTGGGCGGAGCTCTCAGCCCGATGTTGGTGGCTGCCGGTAGAAAGAATAATGGGTTGCTGTCATATGGTCTGTTTGGGGTGACAATTTCCATATGTGTGCTGTTTGTTGTATGCTTGCCGGAGACGAGGGGGAGGATTTTGTGCGATACTATGGAGGAAGAAGAGCGCAAGGCTGCTGCACTAGCACAAGATGGAGGTTGTTGTGTTTAAAACTTTTAAATTAAAAAAATATATATTGTTTAATTTCTAGCTACTTCTGAGTCAGTCTTAAATTAGCAGTAAGTCTGATATTCTTTGAATGTAAACACGCCGTTCACATATGCCTATTTTACATGTTAATTCTTAATATAAATTTGCGTTGAAAGTCCATTCGCCACAACAAATATGATCTTTAGTAGTATCAACATAGTGGCATTTTATAAGATAATGATACAAAAAATAAAGATAGTGATAATGGTAAAAGAATGCCACTATAATATAATATTTAGTGGCATTTGATTATAAATGATAAATAAATTAGTGATATTTAATTAAAAATATCGAGATACATTTATTTTAAAGACACTTAACTAGTGCCACTATTTTTTTCTAAAAAAATACCACTAATATGTAGTTATAGTGTTATTTCAAAAATATGTCATAAAGTATTTAGTGGCAATTGCTAGTATAATGACACATAAAGGTAATATAGTGTTAGTTTTAAAAAAATGCCACTATAATAAAATATTTAGTGGCACTTGATTATTGAATGACATATAAGATCGTGGCATTTGGTTAAAAATGCCAACAAAAATGTATTTTGCAGGCATTTAGCTAGTGCCACTGATTTTTCTTAGAAAATGCCACTCATATTTATTTATGATGTCATATAGGAAAAAATGTCACGAAATATTTTAGCGACACTAATTTAACGACATTTTGTAGTATAATGACACACAAGAGTAATATAGTGATAATTATTGAAAAATGCCACTATATTACAATATTTAGTGGCATTTGATTAATAAAGATGATGACATTTGATTGAAAATGTCAACATAAATGTATTTCAAGGGCATTCAACCAATGCCA
The DNA here is from genome assembly GCA_018894105.1 of Jacaranda mimosifolia. Lineage (NCBI taxonomy): Eukaryota > Viridiplantae > Streptophyta > Magnoliopsida > Lamiales > Bignoniaceae > Jacaranda > Jacaranda mimosifolia. Next base: position 36,561,137 of record CM032118.1, read on the forward strand.
CTAATTTTTCTTAAAATATTTTAATATTATTTAATTATGGTGTCATTTGAAAACAATTGCACAAATTATTTAGTGACACTACATAAAAGAAATATAGTGATAAAAGTAATATAATGAAGAAGATGCCACAATAGTTAATCAGTACATTAACGATATTTTATTGTATAGTGGTATATTAAAGTAATATAGTGATAGTAGTTAAAAAAATATCACTATAATACAATACTTAATGTCAATTGATTAATAAATATTGTAAAAACATAGTGGCATTTTATTGATACAACCAACATAATTATAGGTTAAAGGCATTTAACTAGTATCAATACCTTTTTTTTTTTGAAAAAAAAAAAAAAGAAAGTCGCTCATAATTTGTCTCTCATTAGTTTTTGGATACTTTATATCTCTAAACTAATTAATCTCTCACATTTTTTGAAATGTGTCATATAATAAGTTTGAGCGCATTCATATATTTAAATAATTGAGTAAGTGTACTTCCAAACTATACAAATAAATTAATATCTTTAATTATATTGAACATTGATGAATAACTTGATGGTAAACTCATATTCTTGCAAACGGATGGTTATGTTGTGGGTCCGAATCTTATAAAGATCAATGGAGCCATATTGGAGTCTCACAATTGGGGAGTGCGGGTAGGTTAACATATATATATATATGTGTGTGTGTGTGTGTGTGTGTGTGTGTGTGGGAATTGGGGTAGGTTAACATATATGTAAAAAAATCTTTTGTGATATTTAGTATGCCATTAATATATTGTTTTGTGGCATGCTAACATGTCATTTAAAGAATCCTTTAGTGACATTTTAATATATCATTTGCTATATTTTTTGCGGCATATTAATGTCATTAAAAAAATATCTTTTATGGCATTTTAACATGTCATTTATTGCGATTTTTATGGTATGTTATAATATCATTTAAGAGATTTTTTGTGGCATTTTAATACATCACTATATGTAATTTTTGTCGCATGTTAGCCTGTCATTTAATGTACTTTTTGTGACATTTTAACATGACATTTAATTCATTTCTTGTTGCATTTTGTTAATGCTACAAAAAGAATAAAATAGTGACATTCATACATTTGGTTACACCCACCTAGATGACACTTCTAAAAAATATCATAATATATAAAAATGTCACTATAATTCTATTTAAATGACATTTTTTAATGTCACTAATATACAATTTTCTTGTAGTGATTCTTTTTGTAATAAAGGTACATTTTGGGATCAATGGATGCCTCATCTGTACAAATACTAGATATAGTATTACTTGCACAATCAACATGACGTTGGAAAGCTTGTGCCTTCCGGAACCAATTAAGGCCATTTGGTTTTGTTTTTCGAGGCATTTTCATTTTTTTGTGAAAGGGAATAGTGAAAAGTTAGATATAAGTATGAGTTTAAAAATGAAATATTATTTGAATGTTTTGTTTAAAATAAAATAATTATATATGGTAGAAAATGAGCTGTATTTGGATATTGTAGCGTTTTGTATTAAAAGTCATGCAAAAGAGAGTATAAGAAAATAAAGTGTGAAAAGAGAGAGAGAGAGAGAGTCTAAGTAATAGTGTGTTTGGGAAAATATATTGAGAATGAAAATATTTGTAAAAATAAAAAGAGAAGTTGATAAATTTTTATTTTTATTTTTAGGAGAAAATGAAAATGATGTTTGAAAACAAAACTAAACGGGCATGATATTATAAATTTTTATAATAGTCTTCTAGCATGATGTTTCCATAAAATTTGAATTCAGAATTTTATTATAAAAATAATGAGTAATGATCCAACCAATTAGACTATTATAAAACAATGATGGATCCAAGTTGACTATTATGTCAATTAAAAGGGTCGGAGAAATTATACACTTAAGCGTATCTTCCCCACGTCAAGTGAGGGATCCGAAGTGCAAGAGTCGCGCTGCGTCATACAAGTGCAAAATTAACAATTAGAAAAGTCTTGGATATCGTGTGATTAATGCTTAGGTGGAAATATATCATTCCAACGTAAGACTATCGTGGATTAAGTAATCTATTCAATTATAATCCATCTATAACCAATGATTTTAAAATCAAATTGGACAAAAAAACGGCAACATAATTGATTACTGATTTTATCGGTTCGATCGGTTCAATCACCAGTTCAATCAATATAACGTTATAATGAAGTAATAATTATATGTAATTTTATAAATATATGTAATATTTTAATATCAATAGAAAATAAATTTTTCAATAATATAAAAAAATATTATTTGAAAAAATTTCAATTCTTACTCATTTTTAAATATGTTCTTTAAAAAAAATACTACTTCACAATTAATCAATTATGAATAAATAAAAAATAATACTCAACATTAATTTAAGTAATCGTTTGTTTCTTAATTCAAAACCAAGTAAAAATAAATTTTTATAGTTAAATATTCAACACGACTTAAGAAAGATTAAATAAAATAAAACAACAAAATAAACATAAGCATCCACATATACTCAATACTTCATTAAATTTCAAGGAAATAAATTTATGTTTCAAAAAACTGCATGTCCAAAATCTTTAGTCATTATTTTCAACTCATAACTCTTTTTTTCTTTTTTTTACATTTTTCATTGTTTTAAAAATAAACTTTTTAAAATAAAAAAAAAGGTAAGTGAACCGGCAAGGTTTTGAAAATCGGACCAGACCGGTGACCGGAGGCTAGTCCGATCCAGTTGAAGCATAAAAATCGGTAGTGGTCAAAACCGGTCAAAAATGGGCCAAAAAAAGTCAAAACCGGTACTAGTTCAATCAGTTCACTCTTGTTTTGGAAAAATTTAAAAATTATTTAAAAAAAAATAAAAGTAAAAAAGAAAAGAGAAATTATGAGTTGAAGATGATGATTAAAGATTTTAGACATGGATTTTTTGAAACATGAATTTATTTTCTTGAAATTTAATGAAGTGGTAGTTACATGTGTGATGAGGGTCAAAATAATATTTAAGGGAATTAGGCTGAAGTCCAGTAAAATCGACCAGAGGGTGGTCGAGGAAAGTGCTATTAGTGTATCGGGGTCGAGTCCTACAATCAATAGCAAACGTCATGCTAGCCAATGTGCCCTTGACTAAGACACTCCGACGCTCAAGTTAGTATAGATTGAGTAGAGAATTGAGCAGCAGAGTGAAGGATCTAAGATAAAGATCGCATACCTTGCTGAGGGTTAGCAAAGAGGTATTTATAGCCTTCCCCATGGAGTTAATATGGCTTCGGTGCCCTTGTTGAGCAGGAATAGCTCTCGTCTTTGTCTGAGGGCTTTGAAGTCTTCTCCTACTTGTGTACTATTCCAGGTGGCACAGCCTAGGGCATGGTGGTACAGTGGTGGTGCGCACTAGCCTGGCACTACTGGGAAAAGTTAGTACTGTGGTGGCATGTGCCATTAATGAGGGAGCACGCCGCCTGATGGAGCATTCAATGCAGCGGAGAGGCTGTCGCTTTACCTCGACCTCCCTCGTCGAGGTAAGTACTTCTGCAAGATACCTTCTCAAGCTCCAGTCGACAAGATGTAACCTTGTCGTGGTTGAATTTTCACAGTCGGATGAGAGACAGTATGTCCTAGTTATGGTCGACCATGATCTAGTTGAGAGCTGAACGCCAATACTCACCATGATGGGTAAAGCTCCTGAGGTCGAGTCTCGATCAATAGGTTGGGCTTACCGGTAATTGGGCCACCTTACACCATATTTCCGCCTTGATCAAGTGTTAATGGGTTGGCATGTTGGACTGTCCCATATCATACACCATATTTTTGCCCTGGTCGAGTGTTAATGGGCTAAGCCTGTTAGGCCATCCCATATCATAAGTCCTCCCCACTCTTGAGTCCTGATCAAGGTCGTCGACATGAAGGAGTGGGAAGTAGCTGTTTAATAGGTACTAAAACTTTTCGACGAGAGCTTCTAATATTCGATTGGGATTTCCAGTAATTGACAAAGGTTTCAGTACATTTAATGTTGTAGTTGTGTTGTGTTATGCAAAGCGTCAAGTGATGGTTGTGTAATTATTACGGTCATTTCGATTCCCGCGCTCTGATAGTTAATAATAGTCACAGTGAAAATGCCCATTTTTACTTTTACAGTATTTCGAAAGGTCGATTGAGGCATTTCCCCTACATTGTTGATCAATTGTTTTCTACTCTAGAGCCTTGAAACGCGTATGTCCTTCTGCACATATTTCGCTTATATCATATTTATATCATGCTGAGCGTATTTGGTGAGAACGATAGTCAGAGTGATGATAGTGGGGCGACGAGGTTAGATAGGGTCTCGACTAGGGGTGGGGATAGCTCGACTAGTGAGTCTGATAGCTCTTCGAGCGATAATTCAACCTTAGGCAGCCTTAATGATGATCACGTTGTTACCAAGGGTGGGGCTGGTCCAAGTCATCTAACTGTTTCTTGTTGTCGGCTGTTTACCCCAAACCATTATAGCGAGACAGTATCTAAAATCAATCCCGCCAACCTCATACTTATAAGACAGTTTTTTCATGTTCCTTCGGAGTATGAGTTGATCGTGTCAAGCCTTCTGATAGAATGCACCAGCCTCCTACTGGAAGATAACTATGTTCGAGAAATCTTTTAGATGTGGGCTTTGGTTCTCCCTCACTCAACCTATAATCGACCTGTTAATGGGTTTGTAGGTTTGTATAAGCCTACTGCTTCCCAATTATTTTTAGACCATATATAGTTTTGCCGTTCTGATGTATATACATGACCAACCGGCCACCTTTGCTAACTTCTCCAACTTTTTCCATCTCCCTATATCCCAAAAGTCTGGCAGCACTAAGGAGTCGAGTTTTTATTATCTGACTATCCATCCTTAATGAAAGTTCTTAGTGACCCCCTCCTCGTCCCATGGCCAAGAATGGAAAAAATGGTATCTATATGTTCGAGCGCCTAGGGCTTTTAATATTCCTAAATGGTGGTTTAGAGGGCACGTTGAGATGCTTGGGAATGAAACTCCGACCTGGTCAAACTCTTTCATTCAAGACTTAGTGCAAGTTGGGAAAATAGAATCCTCGGGTTATATGGAGGAAAGGAATTTAGTTCTGGCAGGCATGTCGCTTGCCGAATTAGGGTTACTAGTCGATGCTCGACTAGGTAGATGACTTGACCATTCATTTTGAAACCATTTTTAGTCTAATTGTCTAGTTGATTCTCATGTATATTGCTTCTGTGTTCATGCAGATCGACAGGAAATCATGAACCAAACTCAAGCCCAAGTTTTGGCCCATGCGCAAAGGAATCAATGGCGACGACAAGGCGCGACTGCTCATCGGGTGGGTGCATCCCAAGCCGCTCCCCAGCCCAGGTTGTGTTGCCTACCCTCGCAGCCTTTCTGGCTTGACTTGAGCCCGCCGCGACTACCAGCCCCCCTGCGCGACAAAAAAGGCTGGCAATCGAGCAGGCGGGACCTGCCCAAAAGAAAACAGCTGCTAATAAAGGTAAAGACAGAGCTAAAGCTACTGGTCCCCCAACTGGCTACGACATATTTGGGCATTGGGATAACAAAGAGCTCTTCCAACTTGTCGACTTGCCGTCTCCTTGATTCGAGACTGACATGGCTGTTCACAACTCCATGTCAATCGATGACAGTGGGGTCAAGCGATTCCCTGCCAATGAAAATAATAATAGTTGGTCTATTCGCGTCCGACCAGCGAAAGAGCTAGAGGGCATGTTGCAAGCTATGGCCTACCACTCCAATATGATAAGTATTTCGTCGAGTATCGTATGGTAACAAAAAGAAACCTTTCATTCGTCTTTTGTTATTTTGATTGTATCAATCGAAAATTTTTATAGGTTAGCCAACTTGGCTACCATTTGTATAAGAGGTCGGAGCTTGCCCTCGACAAGTGCGATAGGCTCCGAGGGGACCAGACTGAGGTGGACGTGATTAAGGCTCAGGCTGAGTCAGCTCAAGCCTGGATCAAACAGCTGACGAAAGAGCTAGAAAATGCCAACATGCAGTCGAGGCAGAGGATGCCTAGCTGCTGACTGTGGTCACCGAGAGGAGCTCGGCAGAGGAACAGCTGGAGAAAGCTAGAGTGGATGCCCAAACCCACTATAATATTAGTCGGGCCTATGGTTACAACGGTTCACTCAACTTTGCTCGAAGGGAGTTCACCAGGACACTGCCCGAGGTTCAACGAGAGGCAATTCAACAGTTCATGTTGACCTCAGCCTTCCAAGATGCCAGCATCGTCTTCTCCATCGATGAAATAATAATGCCTTTGAGAAGGACATTAAGCAATAAGAGTTTTGGGTTATACAATTCGCTCGGAGGACAGGGAGCGCCTAAATCCCATGCTTGACGAGTAGTTGCGCATATATTCACTGAATCCAAATGAAGCTGCTCTTGTGGAGGGGATCAATCCTAACGAGGCTACTACCATCGAGGGACCTGCCGCCGTACCTATGGTCTATGCTGTGCTGGGCCAGGGTCGAGGCGGTGACCACCGAGTTTGATTTTGCCAACGACTTTACATTTGACATCCGAGATGGCAAGATTAATGTGGCTGACTTCTTTCCTTCGGAAGGGCACCCATTCTTGGTTGATGAGGTGGGCCCTTTTCGACCAGTTCCCACTATCCAATTTGCACCTGTCGCCTTGCTCGAGCAAGGAATCAGAGATCCAGCAGCCGTTCAAGTTGCTTCTAGGGGCGAACTCAACCAGGAGGGATCGCGGTCAAATTGAGCGCACAACAACTGATGAAGTTTAGCTTTTGTGGCTCTGCGAAGCATTTGTTTGCAGCAGTAGTAGTAGTGTTTTTTTTGTGGAATGTACTCGAATATTTTTGGATGAATGAAATTTCAGTAGCTTTTTGTCAACGTGTATGATGCCTCGTTCTCTTTCTTTTTAATACTTTCATTATTATCAAACATCAAGCGTTAATAAATGACAATAAAAAATTATTTGATCTTAACTTATAGATCGTGTAAGATAATCCTATAATGAAGGAATCAAGCTTAACATGTATGCGGTTGGTTTAGATGTCATTTGCTATAACACGGATGGAATTGATCCCAAACATTTATCAATGTCCGTCTTCGATTGTTATGAAACATTGTGTTTAACTTGGGGTCGAGTTCCCAAGTGGATGTGCGTATTTTGGCCTAGGGCGATGCTGATCGACTGCGAGGTTGATCATAAATGATCAGGTTGTTCGTTGGTTTACGCTAAGAAGGCCGTTCGTCAACAGTCTGAAAACGTCGTCAACTTTGGGGTCGACTCAAAGCGATCAGTCCGTTCAATGACCTGGCAATTGGGTACCCACGGGTAACCCAATGACGGGTGACAACATGTTAGGTAAATTAACCTACGGGTAAGTTTACCTATTTTTTATTGGGTACGAGGTAGGGGACCCGTTACCCATCCTCACGGGTAACGGGTAAGCCGTGGGTACCCATAATTTTTTTTTAAAATATTTAAAGGTAAATTAATATCCAACTTATAATTTACATGATGTTATTCAAATATTAACTAAAAAAACTACAAATTGCAAACATTAAATTAAACAAATACCTATAGCATATTAACAATATTGTAGTTTAAAACTTACATCTTAAGTATTCAAAATCTACCAAATTTAAAGTATGTCACATTCAAAAGTTCAAACTTAAATTCCATTACATGTCAAATATAATTACCCAATTTTAGGATATAATTTTTAATTTAATTTCTATATATATTTATATATACGGGTACCTACGGGCCAGGCCAAAAAGCGGCGGGTAAATTGGGTACGGTAAAATTACCCGCAATTTTTTAGGCTGGAGAAATAAGGCCTATTACCTATATTTTTTTGGTAACCAACAGGTATGGGTTGAATTTTGCCAAGTCTACCGTTCATTAATTTAGACTATGTGCCTTTCTTGTTATGGTTTGACACTATTGTCGACTACGGGGTCGACTTTGAACGACCAGCTTGTTTGCCAATACAGGCTAGAAGCCTCTGCTTTGCTGTTTGAACCATCATCGACTACAGGATCGACTTTAAACGATCAGCTCATTCACTAATACAGGCTAAAAGCATCTACTTTGCGGTTTGAAACCACTGTCAACTACAGGGTCGACCCCAAATGATCAGCCCGTTCGTTAGTATAGGCTATGAGCCTTTGCTTATTGCAGTACGAGTAGGTGGGTGCATAAATGTGCATAGTTTTATTGATCTGAAAAGATATTATAGTACAATTGAGACTTTAAGTCTCTTTACACAGAGAATTTCTTCAAGTTCACTATTTTCATGGTGAGGAAGCTCATTTTCGTTCATGTCTACGAGTCAATATGCATTGTGCTTTGCTACCTTGACCACCAAGTATGGTCCCTCCCATTTCGGGTCTAGTTTTCCCACGTTCTTTGATACTTCAACCTTTTTAAGGACAAAGTTGCCTACTTTGAAGCTTCTTGGTTGAACTCCTTTGTTGTAGTGTTCTGCCATTTTTGATCTATGTTTCTGCATTGTGGTATAAGCTTGTTGTCGCAACTCGTTGATGGTTTCCAGGTTAAGTTGTCTTTCTAAGGTGTTTTCGATTGGATTAAAATGAATTACTCGAGCAATATGTTGTATTAGTTTCGTTCGGATGACTGCCTATAATCCATAGACCAAACTATAGGGGCTATGACCCGTGGCTATTCAGGGAGTTGTTCTATATGCCCACAGCACACCAGGGAGTTCGTCTGCCCAGCTTGCACTAGTCTCTTCTAGTCGAGCCTTGACGTAGTCGAGCACAGTTCTATTCATGACCTCTATTTGGCCATTAGCTTGGGGCTTCCTTACGGAGGTGAAGTGTTAGCGAATCCATAGGTTCTCATACCAATTCATCGTGCTTCTGCTCTGGAACTAGGTTTCATTGTCTGATATTAAGACCTTGAGCAGATCGAAATAGCAGATGATGTTCTTCTAAATGAAACTCTTAATGGCTGCATCGGATATTTTGGGGACTGCCTCTGCTTTGACCCACTTTGTAAAGTATTCGACTGCGACGATGATGAATTTTCTTTGGCTTGTTGTCTTTGGAAAAGAACCTACTATGTTGATCCCACACTGGTCGAATGGCCAGGTGATTTGGACGTTTACCATCGACACCGCGGGCTAGTGGGGGATGTTCGAGTAGAGCTGGCAGGATGGGCATTTTTTTGCGAAGTTGATGGCATCTTTTAGTAAAGTTGGCCAGAAATACCCATATCTGATGATTTTGTGCGTCAGGGACCGTCTTTCGGAGTGATTGCCATAAATTCCTGCATAAACTTCATGCAAGACATCACGGGCCTAAGCTGGTATCAAACACCTCAGTGGTGGTCCTGATATCAACCTTCGGTAAAGCTGACCGTGCTCGTCAAGGGCGAGCTTAGCGGTTTGACCTCTGAGCCGACGTGCTTCATTCTTGTCCTTAGGGGCTATTCTTTCTCTCAAATAGAGTTTTATTGCGTCTTGCCAAAGAGAGGTGCTTCAACTTGCCCCACCAAGTTCTAGTCGGGAACACTTATGGTGGGCTTGTTGGCGACCAAAAATATTATTGTTCTCTCTAGTCCCCCTCGTCAAGCTTGCAAATTTGGATAGGGCGTCAGCCTGCTCATTCTCTGATCGTGGTACCCGGGTAAAGGTGAATTTTTTGAATAGCTGTTGTAGTTTTTTCACCTCGGCTAGTTACTTGCTCATTGTGGATTCCTTGGCTTCAAAGTTTCCTTCGACCTGTTCTGCGACTTACTGTGAGTCAGTGATTACCGCCAGCTGCTCGACTCCATGATCTACTACCATCCTCATGCCAACGAGAAGGACTTCGTATTCTGCTTCATTATTCATTACCAAATAGTCGAGCTTGGTTGCAAAATCATATTCCTCCTCGAATGGAAAGCGGAGTGAAACACCTATCCCTCCCTCTGATGAGGTTGCTAACCCATCGACGTGCAAAGTCCATGTGAGAGAGTTGTGGTCATGCTGATCAGGTAGGTCGAGTCTCTCGACAACAAAATCAACTAAAACTTGTGCTTTTATAGCAATCTAGGTTGGAATGTGACGTTGAATTCGCCCAGCTCGATTGCCCATTTGGTTAGTCTTCTAGATGTATCTAGCTTTGATAGCACCTGCTTCAACGTTTGATTTGTCAAAACTATTATCACGTGAGATTGGAAATAAGGTCTCAACTTTTTAGTTGTTGTGACCAAGGCGAGAGCAAACTTCTTGATCTCAAGATAGTTGTGCTCAGAGCCCTATAGTGCCTTGCTGTAGTAATAGACAGGTCGATAGGTGCCATTTCTGGCCGACACCAAGACTGAGCTGATTGAGTCTAACGAGACTGCTAAGTATAGGTGTAGAACTTCTCCCAGTTCAGGTTTGGCTAACATAGGTGCTAAGGAGACATAATATTTCAGGTCGACCAGGGCCTGGTCACATTGCTCTAACCACTAAAAGCCTGATTTCTTCGTATTTCTCAGGATCTTGAAGTAAGGTAAACTCTTTTCGGCTAATCGAGCGATAAACCTTCCTAGTTCTATGATCCTTCCGACCAAACGTTACACATCTCTAACTATTTGAAAGGGCATGATGTCCAAAACGACCTGAATTTTCTGTGGATTTGCTTCGATACCTCGTTGGCTAACCATGTACCCCAAAAACCTACTTCCTCGTATCCCGAAGGTACACTTATTAGGGTTGAGCTTCATTCCAAATGCTCTTAATATTAAGAATGTGTGGTTGAGGTCGAACAAATGATCTTGTGCTTTTTCAATTTTGACAATCATGTCATCAACGTAGACCTCCATGGATTTTTCGATCTCATTCTTGAACATAAAGTTCGCTAGCCTTTGATAAGTCGCACTTGCATTTTTTAGCCCGAATGGCATGACTAGAAAATAATAAACCCCATTGGGGATGACGAAGGATGTCTTGTCCCTATCCTCGGGTGCCATAAAAATTTGGTAATAACCTTGGAATGCATCCATCATACTTAATAATTTACAACCAGCTGTAGAATCGATTGACAAATCTATACGAGGTAGGGGGTAAGGATCCTTAGGGCAAGCTTTATTCAAATTAGTAAAGTCATTACACATTCGCCATTTTTCCTCATTTTTGGGGACAAAGACTACATTACAAAGCCAACGTGGGTATTGAATTTCTACAATGTGTCTTGCCTCTAAAAGCTTGTTAACCACTTTTTCGATGATTTGGCACCTTTCAACATTGAAGGTTTTGGTCTTCTGCTTTATTGGCTTGTATGAGGGGTCCACGTTCAAGCGGTGAACGATGATGCTAAGGTCAATACCCTAGAGGTTGGAGGCCTTTCATGTGAACACATCAATGTTTTTGTGAAGGAAATCAATCATGAGATACTCCATGTTACTGCCCATGTCACTTCCGATTTGAGTAGTCCTATCAGGGTTCCCTGGCTCCAGTTCGATTGTTTTAAACTCCCTAACAAGCTTGACTATGGTCTCTTTAAGCTTACGCTTCTTACTCAACTGTCCCTTCTCGGATTTCGCTACCGGGGCATCCCCCGAGGGTTTGAGTTTGGGTCGAGTTTTCTACTCGTTTGCCTCAACTGAAATTATGTAGCACCGCTAGGCTCTTTCATATTACAAAGGAGTTCGCCTATCCCAACAGTTGTTAGGAATTTCACCTTCATATATGGTAGGTCGAGACGATAGCATAGAAGTCGTTTAGTGCTAGTCGGCCAACGATAGCGTTGTAGGCAAAGGGCGCATCAATGACCAGGTAGTTAACCATCAGAGGTCTGCGTTGAGAAGCTTTTCCAAATAACATAGATAATGGACCCTTCCAAGATAATCTCCAATCCCCCGAATCTGACGAAAGGGATGCGTACAGACTCGAACTTGAGCTTGCCCATATTCATTCTCTTCAAGATCGATAGGAAAATGATGTTTGCTGAGCTACCGTTGTTGACCAGAATTTTTCTAACCTCAAAATTTGCAACTTTTACCGACACCACTAAGGGACAGTCTAACTTGCTGTCAACCCCTTGATTTTCCACATGCATAAAGTTGGTGTCGAAGAAAGAAATTGGCCCCGCGCTAGTCGAGAGTTGATAAATAGTCTCAATCGAAGAAGATTTGGTCGATTCCAATCTACGCTGACTCTGCCTTCTAGCTGATTTCAAATCCCCACCAGTCAGGCCTTCTGCTATGGTGTCGATCACCCCTCTGATGGGTGAGGGGGATCATAGGCAGGTTTCTTTCTTTTATCTTCCTTCTTTGGGCTAACCGACCTTTCTCTACAGGGAGTCTGGTCAGTTTTGCCTGCTTTCTGTGGAGCACTCTCATCGACACATTTTTTCAAGTGACCTTGTCGAATTAGCCTCTCGATTTCATCATGGAGATTGAAACAGTCTTCAGTGTCGTGGCCCTTCTGCTTGTGAAAATGGCAATATTTCTTAGATTTTTTCATGGCCTCTGCCTCGATCAACTTTCTAGGTTTTTTGAGGAGGTCGTCATGTTTAATGATAAATAACACCTCCTTTCTCGCAGTATTAAGTAGAGTGTAGTCGTGAAATTTCTTGATGGGAGATCGATGACTATCTTTGAGCTGACGATCATTTTTCTCTTTGAGCTTCTTCTTGTCAACCTTGGGATTACCATACTTGAGCATATTCAAGTCTTCCTGAGTCATGTACCTCTCAGCGAGTTTGAGTAGCCCTTCTATTGACCTTGGTTGATCCCTAACCAATGCGTTAGCATACTCCTTGTGGTGAAAGCCCAAAAATAGTACATCGATCAAAAACTCGATCCGTAGGCTATCAATTTTCAGGACCTCGGTGTTGAACTGGGTAAAGAAATCGTGAAGGGATTCCCCTTCATTCTGTTTAACGGTGTGCATATGGGTGTCGGAGAGCTTCGCCCTCCTCCGACTGGAAAATTGGTGCAAGAACTTGTCGCAGAGCAATCGTATGTCGGCTCCAACTTTACAAACCAATCGAGCATGATCCCCTAAAAGGTGGTCACCATCAACTTTACATGGATGAATTTATTATGCCCTTGCAACTGCAGCAGGTGCTCGTTTGGGTCTAACAAGTCATCATATCTTGATAGTCCCGTAGGGACCTTGGCATTGATAGTGATGTGTTCATTGATAATATCTTGTATAAACAACGACTCTCGCTCTTGACGAAACCTCTGGGCTCCGTCATGATAAGGGTTCCTTTCAGTGTTTCTCTTCGAGATCTCCTCAAGCTGCTTATTCAACTGTTGTATTTCGTGGGATACTTCCTCCCATTCTTCTCGATCTGCCTGGGTGAGATTCTTGTTCGTCTGTTGTCTCCTGTGCTCGACCCTATTGCTCTGCGGGGCTGAAAGGGGTCGAGACTCATGGTCGACGGAGTCTGCAACTTCTTCATAGGGGTGTTGCCGAGCTTTCTCTCTTGGGAATCGCCCAGGATTGTCCTCTTATCAGACAGGTGGTCGCAAAGCCTCCGATCGACCCCTCTCTTCTCTGAAGGGCCTCTCTTCGCGTTAAGTGGGTTGGGGTGTAGTGCTCACTACTGGCCCGAGCTGAGTGTTGTGTCGATTGTGGGCAGCTGATAGTTGAGCAGAAATTTAAACGAATATCTGCTCGTTTGTGAGCTATATGAGTTGAGGCATGGTTAAGGTGACCACTTATTTCGGGTGGGTGCTAGGTCCCGCCATATCTGGTTCTTGCTGAGGTCAAGGAGGAGGAATTGGGGACCTTCTGTCCTCCTCCCTTTCGGAAATAGCTCACCTATTGTTCACCATTCTTCCGATTGCAGACTCAATTTTTCCACAAACGGTGCCAAATGATGAGGGTCAAAATAATATGTGAGGGAATTGAGTTGAAGTCCAGTAAAATCGACCAAAGAGTGGTCAAGGAGAGTGCTATTAATGTATCAGAGTCGAGTCCTACAATTAACAGCAAATGCCAAGCTAGTCAAGGTACCTTGGCTAAGGCACTCCGATACTTAAGTTAGTATAGATCAACTAGAGAATTGAGCAGCAGAGTGAGGACTCTAAGAAAAAAATGGCATACCTTGCTGAGGGTTAACAAGGGGGTATTTATAGCTTTCCTAGTGGGATTGATATGACTTCGATGCCCTTGTTGAGCAGAAATGGCTCTTCTCTTTGTCTGAGGGCTTTGAAGTCTTCTCTTGCCTGTGTACTATTCTAGGTGGCACATCCTAGGGCATGGTGGTATAGTGGTGGTGCGCACTAGCCTAGCACTACTAGGAAAAGTTAGTATTGTGGTGGCCTGCGCCATTAATGCGGGGGCACGTCGCTTGATGGAGCATTTAATGCAGCAAAGAGGCTGTCGCCTTACCTCGACTTCCCTTATCGAGGTAAATACTTCTGCAAGATACCTTCTTAGGATCTAATGGACAAGATGTAACCTTGTCGTGGTCGAATTTTCACAGTTAGATGAGAGACAGCGTATCTTGGTTATGGTCGGCCATGATCTAGTCGAGAGGCGCACGCTAGTACTCACCACAATAAATAAGGCTCTTAAGGTCAAGTTCTAGTCGATAGGTTGGGCCTACGGGTAATTGGGACGCCTTACACCATATTTCATCCCTTGTCGAGTGTTAATGGGCTAGCCTGTTAGGCCTTCCCATATCATACACCATGTTTTCGCCCTGGTCGAGTGTGAAATGGGTTGAGCCTATTGGGTCATCCCATATCAATATGAATGCTTATGTTAATTTGTTATTTTATTTTATTTAAATTCTCTTAGATTATATTGAATATTTAGCATAGAAGAATTTATTTTTACTTGGAGTTGAAGAATGAAATGAATGACTACTTAAATTAATGTGAAACATTATTTTTATTTATTTATAGTTAACTAATTGTGAAATAGTATTTTTTTTCTAAAAAATATACTTAAAAATAAGTAAGTTGAAATTTTTTTCAAATAATATTCTTTCTATATCAATTGAAAGTTTTATTTTTTGTTAATATTAAAATATTATATATATTTATAAAATTAAATATAATTATTACGTCATTATGATGTCATACCGGTCCAACCAGTTGAACCAGTAACCATTACCGTCATCATTTCTTTGTCCAGTCCGATTTTGAAAACATTGTGAACAGGTGGTGAACTGATCGAACCACTGTTGGTTCAACCAGTCTTTGATCGATTCAGAATGCCACCGATTTTGAAGTTTTAACGGACCAGATTGGCCATCGATCACCAATCCGACATGCTGGTTCAATCTGATTTTCAAAATACTGTCTAGAAATATAGTATGCATTTGATATGGGTTAACATAAATGGATTGATCCAAAACACTATCGGTGACGTACTAAGACCTAGTTCACTATCTCAATGATTTATGGAATTTAGGTCTATTCAATTAGATCTCACCACCATAAATCTATACTATTATATATAGCACAATAGTGTGGAACCCATAATTGTGCAATTTTGACCAAATTCTGAATTCTGCCCATTTGGTTTTATTTTCATTTTCAATTGTCATTTCTATCATTTCTAAAATTTGAAAAGTTGGTTAGTGAAAATGAATTTGTATTTGGGTAGATTGTTGAAAAAATAATAATTACTTTGTTTAAATATGTTGTAAGCGGAGAGAGATAGAAATAATAGAATAGAGATAGAGGATATATAGGTTATTAGAAAATGTATTTTGAAAATGAAAATGATGTTGGATGAAAATGTGTAAAAAGTTATGTGTTTCATTTCTAACATAGTAGAAAATGTGAAAATAGACTTTGAAAATGAAACCAAACGGGCCCCTGAATTTTGAGTTTTTTAATTAAATTAAGAAAATCTCATTGGTTGTTAATTTGATTTTTCTTGTTTTTTATTTTAATATAATCAACTTATCTATTATTACTAAAACATGATTTTGTGTTTATTCAAAATTGAATCATATATTTTTATCTCATCAAATAATTTAAAATATCCATAATCATAAATTTTTATTTCAACTAATAAGTTTAAAATTCAAAAGATATTTTATGAGCACCAAATTAAGTACTCCTACAAAAATTCTATAAATTTCATTCCATAAAGCAAATCATTTCTTATTTTTCTATACTACCAAGAAAGGATTTTTTTTCTTTTTGTCCTCTCCATTCTTCTTCGTCTTCTTCTTTAAGGCAACGCTAACAAAATCTTTTTCATCTTAAACTCTCAAGTGAATGTTTATTACATCATATATCTGCATTCATATTTTTATTTTTATTTTTATTTTTATATTGATCCATTTTCAATATATGCATGAGAGTGTAACGTCATGTATTGATGCATTTGTTGCTCAATTATCATTTGATCTCTATTTCTTTTCTTTTTTTTCTTTTGTGTATGTGTGTGTGATGAATAAATATTTTGCTAATAATAAAATATATTAGAGCAGTTTGTAAATAGATATCCTACATTTAATAGTGATAAATCTAGAAGATTACAAAGTATTTTTCTTTTTAATCACTTGCTAACAACCTTTTTTTTAACCCCCTTTATTTCCACTTTCACTTTTGCCATTTGGGAGCTTTGAACCTTAACTAGGATATATAAGGTACTTCCTTAACTTGCAAGTTTTACTAACTTTATTTTTTTTTTCCTTTGTCAATTATAGTAATTTGAATTAGTATGTAATTCATTATAATTCCTCTTTGTTGGGTGAATTTTCTATTCATTAATGTTCTCTAAATTCATATATTTTTCTTCCTCTGTTTTGGATCATAAATATCATGTTTGAAAGATAGTTTTTTCAATTCTATTTTTAAAAATTATTATTATTTTCACTCTCATTATTTTATTGCGGTTTCTATTCATATTTTTTCTTTATCAAATTAATTCAATATTTTTCAAGTTACAATAATGTGCATATAGTATATATACATATACAAATATGCACCAGTTTTCCCCTTTTCAAATTTACGTGGTTTTAAGAACTACTTTTTAATTTGTTTTCTCATTTTGATTAATTAATTTAGTTTTATTTATTCATTATAAATTCTTTTTATTTGATTAATTAAATAACCCAAGTTTTTCAAAAATATCCTATTTTAATGTGTTACATAATTTTTGTAGCTTTATCTCTATTTGTTATTTTTTGTGTATGCAACAAGAATTTCTTAAATACTATTTTATATATTTCTAAACTTTTTCTTGATTTAATATAGAATATTCAAGCTAATAAAGGATCTTAGTTTTTAGGACCAAAATAATTTATATTACTAAAAAATATTTTTGAAATAGTATAGAATTTATATTTTCTATGTGGATTCACTTAACCCAAATGAATTAGATCACGAGTGGAAACTAGAGTTGTGGATCTCTACAAGATAAAGTCTGAAGTAGATAAGGTGTTCATATTTATTCCCCTCATTATGAAAAATTAGTTACATATTTATATTTTTTTAGTTTAATTTGATTAAGTAAATATACCGTGCATAGGACGGGGTTTACATGAGTACTCCAATATTTGACACTAAGGTGCGCAATTTTTATCATCATCAATATTCTCTCTGAATACCACCCCCTTTCACAACTCACAAATGTTGATATAAGC